>CM065637.1:23065284-24347573 GCA_033220585.1 Dipteronia sinensis
TGCGCAGTAGTGATTATATTAGTTTTAATACTATTAGTTTATAGTTGTTTTTAGTTTTGTTAGTTTCTTTTTATTGCTTTGGTAGTTTTTGTTTTTGTTTGTTTCAGGACTCTATGGATTCCTTTTGGCAAATTTCAGGGTCAAGCTACGAGCCTAACGAGAATACCTACATCTCGTCATTCCAGTCAAATTCCATTGAAGATCAACTAAGAAATTTCATGAAGAATCATGTGCGGGAGACTAAGCAGATGATAGCTTCTCAACAAGAGACTTAAGCCTTCATAGAAGAGAAAACCACCCAAATGCTCGAATCCGCCCAGCAGTCTACCCCGGTAAATCAGAGTTGTTTCCAAGTTAAAGCAACCAAATCGGTGGATTCCTCCAATTTCTCAAAAGAAGACATGTATAAGCTCCGAATCAAATTTGAAGTGGAGAGAAGCAAGAGAATGGACGAGATGGACATGATAATCAAGATGAACCAAGAGCTTATGAGCGTGAGCATAGAGCTAGTGTTGGAAAGGGGTGTGTTGAAGGAAGAGAATGAAGCACTTCAAGAGAGAGAAGCCTTGAGAATGGAAAAGGCGAGCAATCTCCAAGAGTTGAACAAGAAACTATTATTTGAAGTGAAGATGCTCAGGGTTGAGAATGGTACTCTTAAGAAGACAAATGGTGAAGTCTCCGATAAGAATAAAGAATTGGAAGAATGAATTGAGAGATTTGAAGCTGAAAAGAGTACCGCATTGAAAGATTTGGAGAACTTAGCGAGGTTATGAAAAGATTTTGAAGATGAGATAGTTCACAAGTCAATGAAGATGCAAATGGAGGTTGATCAAAAAGCCAATGCCTTAGAGGAAGCAAAGGTAGCACTAAGCAAAAAGGAGGAGGAGGTCAAGGCGTTACAAATCAAACAAATCAAACGTCCTCAAGACCACGCATCAAAGGGGAGTTCCTCTAACTCTAATATCTTTTGCTATGCATGTTCTAGGATAGAGAATTTTAAGGCTAAAAATTACAAGCCAAATCAACATAGGAAAACTAGAGGTCCTAGGAATAGGTGGAGTCCACCTAGGGTCAAGCAAATATGGGTAAGGAAAGACCAAGTGCACTTATATAGAAACATGAAAAAGGAAAAGATAATGAAGTCACCTAAATTTATTTGGGTAGTGAAAAATAGAGAATTTCCGAACTTGGTCAAACCACCCTTAGAGGACCCTAGCCTCTCCATGAATGCATCCCATTGAATAATTTTGATGCACGTAATTAGTTTTATGTTTTATGTTCTTTAAATTCAATAAATTGTGATGTTGGGATAGTTTGTTCGAATGTTATATTTTGTGGATATTTGCACGTTGAATTTATTGATTATATTTGTGGATGAAAAAGCTGGAGGCTCTTTTGCAAGTATGAATGCATGTGCTTTATATTGTTTAATTCGGTTTGGGGGTTGTTCATGCCCCATTCCGTCAATTTTGATAAAATGCATGATGTTAAGCTTGACTTGTGCTTCAATGATATATTGCATGAATTGCCTTTATTTTGTGAGCCTTGTTTGAGTCACTTTTATTTTGTTGGGGCATTGATTGTGGTTGATTAGTACCTAGGTTTGTTTGAGTCGTGTTAGGTGCGTGCCGCTAGGCCGGATTCTCTTGTCTTCAACATTGAGGACAATGTTGGGTTTTGGTTTGGGGGTGTAGACGCCTTTTTGAGTCGTCTTTTGTGTCTTGAGTCATTTTTGTGTCTTATTTTTGAAAAAGTTGCTGCTTAGCCAGAATTTTGAGCTTATTTAGCTTAGTGAGATACCTGGAGCATAGTGTTTGTGGCAAATGTGTGTATGCTTTGTGTGCTTATTCAATAACTCTAAGTCACTTTAGGGGTCTCACTTGCACTTCATGGGCTAGTCTCATCTTCTAGTGTCCAAGTTTAGGGAACTCGGTGCTCAAGCGCCTTGTTCTAATAGTGGAGATTTCCCTTGTGAGATCACAAACACAAGCAAAAAATGTGTATATTTGAGGGAAAATG
Organism: Dipteronia sinensis; assembly: GCA_033220585.1. Classification (NCBI taxonomy): domain Eukaryota; kingdom Viridiplantae; phylum Streptophyta; class Magnoliopsida; order Sapindales; family Sapindaceae; genus Dipteronia; species Dipteronia sinensis. The sequence goes on from CM065637.1 coordinate 23,067,304, forward strand.
TTTCGCAAATCTGTAAACACTATTCAAACACCATGCATAGTCTTACTACATCAAAAATCATCATTTGTCATTGAACATGCATCATATATGTGGACTGCTTGACGGAAACTTTTATTCCCTTGGTAGATTGATCCTTTGAAGTGGTATTAGGCAATGTGTGTTTTAGCAACTCAAAAAGAAAGCCTAAATACTTCCCATTCCCATAATATATGTGCTCCCAAGCCAATTTTGAAGCCAAACACATATAGACTTTTCCATTCTACACCCACGTTATCCATAACCCAAGCAACCTAAACACTTAGCCAACCCTCTCTTAATTGATCTTGTTGAGGCTTAGGAATGTAAAGTTGTGCTTTAATTTGATAAATGGTGTGTACCTAGGCAAGAGTAATGAGTTGTGAAAATGTGCATAGTAAAAAGGCATGAAAAGAAAAGAAAAGAAAAGAAAAGAAACAAAAAGTAACAAAAGAAAAATATGCTTCAAATGCCTTGTGTAAATTGTAAATGCTACTCAAATGGGTAACATGAGTAGTTAAAGATTGCACGTAGAGTCTAATTGTAAGCCTGGACGCAATATTGTATTTGGAAGTGGAGTTGCACGAGAAATTAAATGCTTAAGTGTAGAATGTACTGCCTTAACTTGGTTGATTAGTGTTTGTGCCTAAATTTCTTATTCTTCTAATCACCATTCACTGTGGCCACGTTACAACCAAATGGAAAAGACCTAGTTGATCTTAGGGGACGTCTAGATTAGGAATATTAGTTAATGAATGCTCTTTCCACGTTCATGACACGTGATTCTTTCATGAGACTCACTCACTGAAAACAGCGTTTATTCTACACTAAATGTATGCAACTAAGTTGATTCAGTTACATAAATTCATTGGCATACATGTTGCATGAGTGTAAACCTAGGTTCTGAGAGGAAAGATAAGAGAAAATCCATGTGAGAACCTAGCGCCGAAGCGAATTATGCTCGAGGTGTGAAAGTGAGTAGTTTTTGAGGTTAAGGCATTTTAAGTGTGGGATTCGTGTTGTGCCAGTTTCCCTTGAGGTGCCTTCGAGTTGTTTAGAACATTTTACATATGCTCATTCCTCACTCCCATTTGCTTTTGCGTATCTCTCTGCTAGTTGGTTCTGCAGCAAGTTTTTCTTTGTGTCTAGGAAAGTTCTTAGTTCAAGTCATTTTTAGTTTGTGTCTTACTTGTTTTAGATTATGTTTGCTCGAGGACGAGCAAAGGTTTGGTTTGGGGGTGTTTGATCGTGCCTAAATTGTTGTATATTTCGGCCCTCATTCCTATTCCTTTGTCTCGTTCTTGTGTGTACTTTCTATATATTTTATGTCTAACATGCTCGTTGGTGCTAATTGCAGGCAATAGATGTAATTCTGGTGTTAGAAGCTAATTGTGGTGGTTTCGGCAGAAAAGGGGCAAAGTGAAAGACAAAGGATCATAAGCAGCTCTACAGTGCGGGTCAAGTGCGGGTCGCAACCGCACTCCAACCGCACTCCTTCCCACAGCCGGGACCTGAATCATGAAGGAAAGATAAAGTACGGGTCAAGTGCGGGTCATCCAATCGCACTCCGCCTGAACTGTTGATCAAGACAGAGAGTGGATTTGCACCTAACGTTAAAGTGCGGGTAGAGTGAGGGTCATCCAATCGCACTCCACCCGCACTATTGCCAAAGCCAGAGAAGCTGATTCGTACCTGACAGATAAAGTGCGGGTCAAGTGCAGGTCAAGTGCAGGTCAAGTGCGGGTCAAGTACGGGTCAAGTGTGGGTCAAGACAAAATTGGATTCATTAAAGTGCGGGTCAGCCAACCGCACTCCACCCACACTACACCCGCACTCCACCCGCACTATGCGCGCGACAGCTTCTGTTTACAAGCTTAAGTGACCTATTTTTCCATCCCCTATAAATAGAAAAGCAGGGGAACGAACCAAATAACTCCCATATCTCCCAACACTTGTATTTTCTATTTTATTTACTTAGTCTAAGCCATAAACACATCTCCCTATCATCCAAACCATCTCTAAACAATCAAAGGCAACTAGGAGACTTGGATTCAAGCTTCAAGGAATGAGATCAATCTTCAAGGGTTTTCTCTCTACACTCTCTCTTAGTTTATTGGTTTGTAATAGAACATGAGTAGCTAAAATACCCCACTATGGGGTTGATGTTATTTGTTTGATGGATATTTGGGCTTTGTAAATAAACTCTATGTGTTATTTTTATAGTATCTCTATGTTTTATTCCATTGCTTGAATTGATTTCCATTATTGATTTGCTTGGATACACTCTCTTTGCATGATTGATTTGGATTACTTGAGTAGGCAATTAGGTTGTCTAATTCTTCATTGAATTGAAGGTGTTAACAAAAATCTTGCTCGAGGCAACAAATCTCAGTTAGCACCTTCAAGATCATTACCACATAGGTGATGACCAATGGTTGAACATATATTTGTATAAAACAGTGCCTAATGAAATGACATGGAGATAGTGATTTCTACTGTTATTCAAAAGAAACAAAAATCTCTCTTTATTGATAACATATGATATACATTTCTCTCTCTCTCTCTTTCGAATTGCTCTCATTTTTTTCTGGGTGATAGTTGGATGTTTGTTGTATGCCTATCGAATAGTAGTCATTCTTTCTGAAGGAGGAAATCCCTCCTTTATACAGTCTCTTCATAGGTTAAAACTCATTGATTTCCCCTTGATTTTCTCATCCCCCTCTTATCGGACTGGATTTTTACCTTTAAATGTAGTTGACTTTGAGTTAATTGCTCCGTTGAGGATATCTTAGAAATCAATTTGGTTCCAATTCAGACTCTATTGCTTGTTCTGCACGTGTGTAACGTCTGTGGATATGATACTATGTATCTTCAGATCTAGAATGATTCCTATAGGGGTGGTTGAATGTATCATGGTGTGGTGCATCGACTAGTGAGGTCGATCAATGTTCCGACCTCGATATCTAAGAAGTTTCATCCAGCTAGGAGCCAGGTCTAGCTTCCATTGATCTTTCGAAGCTAGGTGCGGCTTCGTATGGACATCCCCCTGTATCAGTGAGGTATCATCTAGCTAGGAGCCAGGTCTGGCTTCCTATGGTCATCCCCCTGTATCAGCGAGGTATAGGTGAGTTTCTGGAGAAATTGCGAGGTGACCTCGACTTCGGGGAATTTCTTGTTTTCAGGTTTGGTGATGCGGGCTAGATCTGATCGTCCCGGGCTCTATTCCAGATGTTTCTGGAGCCCATACTTGTTCCTGCGGGGTGGTATCTTAGCTCGGCTTTGGGTAGAATGGTCTCCTGGTAGAAACTCTCGGGCAAGGAGCCAGGTCTGGAAGGTGGAAAATTTCCCTTTAGTCCTTAGCCAATTTTGGCTATTAACAGAAGTCCCCTCTGACTTGAACACCAGACGTCAAACTTGGGGTTGGGGGTCAGATTTTTACTTTATTTGGGAAATCTTCCCTTTTTTACCGTTACCGGAATATTGGGGAATCTCCTCATTAACTGCGTAAGCGACGTGGCGCGAACTGACTAATTTTTCTTCGAATTAATCTGATTGCGTTACGGCTGTCCCCGAGATTTTTTACCGTTACCATAATCTAGAAGAGATCTCCTCCTTAACTGCGTAAGTGACGTGGCGTGAGCTGACTAGCCTATTTTTGAGTTAATCCGGTTACGTTACAGCAGTCCCCAAGATTCTTTACCGTTACCAACCGAGGATCTCGGCCGCTCGTGCTGTTGCCCTCTTGCCTATGTATATCTATTTATCTCCACGTTTTCCTTACATCTTTCGAACTAAAATTTTTGCTAAGAAGCATTTTCTCTCATAGCCTTTCTTCCAAGCTTGCCTTTTTCTTCATTCTTCATCTTTATTGACTTTACTATGTCGAAGACCAGTCGTGATTCAGTTGATTCCATAGTTGACGGCGAGGAGGTCGTTAGTCTCGCTCTTGGGAAACGGGCTAGGAGGAGTTTAGACGGCGACGATTCCCCGCCCAACCCGTAACATCGGCGATCAAATAGGAACATGTCCATTGGGACTGGGTTCTCCAACCATCCTGACCATCCTTTGGATATCGCCGATGAAGATTTTGACAAGGATGAGGGCGGTGACACCGCGGGAGAACGTCGGGTCCCTATTTCTGGCCCCCTCTTGGAGAGGCTCCCTCCTTATGATTTCCGGGTTGTCCCAGATTCCATCGTTGATCTAGTCTCGATTGACCGCTTGAGGTCGAAGTTGTGTATCCCCGACAGCGTATCCACCTCGGTGCCTCCCAAAGGTTTCGAGTTCTTCAACCCCCCTAAAGGCGTGCTTCCGATTCATGTGGCAGCTCTCGAGAACGGGGTCAGGCTTCCCCTTCATCCGACTCTTCGGCGGGCTCTTAACACTATCCAGCTCGCTCCCCTCTAGTTGACGCCTGGCTTCTAGAGGCATCTGATTGGTTTCCTCGTACTATGGAGGGAACAATGTCAGTTGAGTAAGGTGACGAGAGAGCCAGGAGCTGGCCTATCTTTTCAAGATTGGGAGCCTGTCTGGTGCTCCTAGAGGCTAGTTCTATGCTAAAGCCAAGAACAAGCTCAACTTCGTTAAACCTGGTGCTTCGAAGAAGGACCCCGCTTGAAAAGAAGAATGGATTCTTGCAGGGGATGACTGGGGGAGCTCAATTTTCATTGGAGGGCATGAATTCGAGGTTCCCTAGGCTTTCAATGACAAACACTCGTGGGACCGGGACTCCCTGCCTTCTGAGTCCGAAGCCATCTTGAAGGCTATTTTAGCCCGGAATTATTTGAACCTGAAGTTCCCTACTGCTGAAGCCTTCGATCCTCATAGGGTGAACCAATACTTGCGGATCTCAGACGCTACTCCTCGTAAGTGTCATTGAGTTGCCTTGCCTTGCCTTGTTACTAAGCTTGGTTCTAACATTTTCCTTTTTAATTTGCTTATTCACAGTTTTTGTCGTTGAACCGACTACCCGCCACGTCTCACGATCTCCTCAAGGTAGAGTTTCTCTTCCTTCCGCTGAGGTCGAACCTGCTCTTGCTTCATCTACCTCTCCAGCTGGGTCCAAGATGGCCACTCTCGCTTCGCGGGCTTTCCGGGCTTTGGGTACAGCTCCCCAGGTTGTTGGTCCGGCTGCTTGTATCCCTTCAGCTATGATCGCTAAGGTTGCTACCCCCTCGATTCGGCCTCCTGATTCCGCTGTGCTTCCAACCCCCCAGGCTTGGAGGTCTCTGGAAGGGTGTCGCAAGGGTTCCTTCCAACCGTTCTCGGCCTCAGTCGAGCTCGATAGGGCAGGACGAAGTTCTGGAACAATTTATCGCATCTTATCTGGGCGGGGGGATCTCTAGGATGGCTTCCATAACTGTGGACGTCTTGATTACCAAGGGGTCTGCTATTTTAGCTGAGGTAATTGCATTTCCTTCGTACTACTCTTGCTAATTTGTTCAGTTTCTAACTCAGGTTCTGTATTTTGTAGGCCTTCAAGTTTAGTGTGGCGATGGGTCAGCAGGTAGCCCTCCTTCGCGACCGGGCTGTAAAAGCCGAAGCCGAAGCCGAGAAAGCCAGGGAATTGCTCAAGCAGGCTCAATCTTTAGTGGAAGAGATGACTTCCAACCAGGGAAAGGTTGAGGTCGAGATGGCTGAGCTTCGCTGAGACCATGAGAGGATGAAGTAATCTTATGATCATGAGCGTCTTCAATCTATCTGGTGGGCTAGACATAGGGGATTCTTGGAGATGTGAGGCTAAAAAGTTGGATTTCGAGAATCAGTCTCTTATTACTCAAGTGACCAAGCTGCAAGCTGACGCAGAGACCTCCTTTAGCGATGGATATTTCTACGCTTCCTTTCAGGCCGCAGAAGCTCTCCCTCTTCCATTTGACTTGTCATCTATTACCGGCCGGGATAGATAGGAAATAATGCTTAAGGCTGCTGAGCTATCTCACCCTGAAGGCGATGAGGTGGTCCCTTCGAGCCGAGCAGGAGCTGGAAAACAACCCGCCCAGACAGATCCTCCATTTCCTCCTCCTACCTTTACTTCCTCAGGTCCCGGGGAATCTTCCAGTAAAGTTTTGTCTTCTCGATCCGAGGAGGACCAGTTGGGAGCTGGGGAAGAGGTTAGGAGCCCGTCTGAGGAGCCCCCCACAATGGAGATAGAGGTCGACAGGAGCCAAACAGGGTCCATGGCTGCCCTTCTTGATGCGGCTATCCCGCCGGAGGTTATGGAAGTGATTAATGAGGTCTTTGAGGAAGATCCTGCTGACCAACAGGTAGAGCCTCTAAATGGAGGGGCGATTGGTGAGGATAACCGAGGTGGACAACTACCTGAAGGGAGGGTCGATGGCGAAGATCAGCATGAAGGAGGAGGACCGACGGAGGAGAACCAAGAGAGTCCCAAAGCTTGAAGCAGTTTGTTCATGGATCGTTTTGATTGCCCGGAAAAGGGGATGGGCACCTTCTTTTACTCTTATTTAGCTCAGCTTTCCTTTTTTTTATAGCCCGAGCTCGGGGGTTGGGCTCCCCGTTGGATGGATGTAGCCTTACAGGGGGGTAGGCTCCCTTATCTTTATTGAGAAATCGAATAGTTTTTTAGAACTCTTGTTTCATTTCTGGTCCAGAGTTGCATCCGTAGCAACAATTTGTTCATACTTCATTAAAACTTTGGTAGGGGATTATGATGATCTTGATCCTGCTCAGAAAACAAATATTTTATTTATTTTACTATTTTTATTATTTTTTTCATCTTGGGGGCGGTAGCCCGACCAAGGCATCAGGAGGGCTACTTAGCTATTTCCTGGTTTCGAGATCACAATGGCAACTATGCTCTTACACTCGGACCCTTCTTAGGGTTGGTAGCCCGACCAAGGCATCAGGAGGGCTATTCAGCTATTTCCTGGTCTCGAGATCTTGATGGCAACTATGCTCTTACACTCAGACCCTTCTTGGGGGTGGTAGCCCGACCAAAGCATCATGAGGGCTATTTAGCTATTTCTTGGTCTCGAGATCTGGATAGCAACTATGCTCTTACACTCAGACCCTTCTTGGGGGTGGTAGCCCGACCAAGGCATCAGGAGGGCTATTCTGCTATTTCCTGGTCTCGAGATCTGGATGGCAACTATGCTCTTACACTTAGACCCTTCTTGGGGGTAGTAGCCCGACCAAGGCATCAGGAGGGCTATTTAGCTATTTCCTGGTCTCGAGATCTGGATGGCAACTATGCTCTTACACTCAGATCCTTCTTGGGGTGGTAGCCCGACCAAGGCATCAGGAGGGCTATTCAGCTATTTCCTGGTCTCGAGATCTGGATGGAAACTATGCTCTTATACTCAGACCCTTCTTGGGGGTCGTAACCCGACCAAGGCATCAGGAGGGCTATTTAGCTATTTCCTGGTCTTGAGATCTGGATGGCAACTATGCTCTTACACTCAGACCCTTCTTGGGGGTTGTAGCCCGACCAAGGCATCAGGAGGGCTATTCAGCTATTTCCTGGTCTCGAAGTGTTCATGTTGAGTTTCCCATACAAGGGTGTAGTCCCTAATGTTGAACATAGTTGTAGATAAAGACGGAAGAGAAACAAAATGACTTTATTGATGATCGAGATGTAGTACATCTTTATTAGGGTCTGTAATGAAAACTAGATGGGGGTAGTCTGTTTGAGAACTCCCTTCTCAAGGGTAGAATTTCCTCAAATGATCTGCATTCCTAGTGTGGTCGATGGATCTTCCGTCCATGTCTTCAAGTTTATATGCTCCATTGCGAACAACTAGCTTTATCAAATATGGCCCTTCCCAATTGGGACTAGATCCCCTTCTTTGAAATTCGGGGCTCTAACCTTTTGGTTGAAGTATCTAGCGATCTTGCTCTGGTAGATTGTGACTTTCCCCGCTACCCGATCTTGTTTTTCTTCTAAGAGGTTTGGATTAGCCCGGAGCTTGACTTCGTTACTTTCGGGCTCAAAGTGTTGGCCCTGAATGAGGTCAATTTATGCTCGATGGGGAGGACTGCTTCAACCCCGAAAGCGAGGGAGTAAGGTGTCTCCCCGGTAGCTGTTCTCTTTGTAGTCCGGTATGCCCAGAGGACTTCTGGTAGCTCTTCGACCCATTTACCTTTCTTCTGCTGTAGCTTCTTCTTTAAAAGTTTCTTGATAGTCTTGTTGGTGGATTCTACCAGCCCGTTAGTCTGGGGATGAGCCACTGAAGCGAGCCTGAGGTCGATCCTCAATCCCTTGCAAAAGTCTTTAGATCGGGCGTTGTCGAACTGCTTCCCTAGGTCAGCTATAATGATGAGAGGGATCCCAAATCTGCATACCACGTTGGTTTTGATGAACTTGGTCGTATTCTTTTCTGATATCCGAGAAAGAGGCCCTACCTCGACCCATCTTGTGAAGTAGTCGATAGCCACGATAGCATGTTTCATCTGTCCAAGAGCTGTATGAAGTGGTCCGATTAAGTCGATTCCCCACATGGAAAAGGGGTAAGGCAAACTAAGAGACGACAGTCGCTCTGGTGGCTGGTGGGTCAAGTTTGAAGTTCTTTGACATGGCTCGCAAGATTGCACAAAACTCTTTACACCTTGGTGGATGGTCGGCCAATAGTACCCCGTATGAAGCACCTGATAGGCTAGAGCTTCCCCACCTATGTGGTTCCCACAGTCCCTAGAGTGGACCTCTCTCAATGCTCATTTAGCATCATCAGGGTGCAAGCACCTAAGTAAGGGGAGGGATCTGCCCCTTCTGTAGAGGTACCCGTCTACCATATAGTATCGGACTGAGAGTCTTTTCATTCTTCCGGCTTGGTCGGGCTCTTCGGGAAGCTCTCCTTCAAGGAGGTAGGCAACAATTGGGTCCATCCAGCAAGGCAGGGGATCCAGGGAGCAGATTTCTCCATTTGTGGCTATGCTTGGTTGGGTGATCACTTGGAGGGGAATTCCCCGTGGTAGGGATTGGCCTCCGTTCGCCGCTATTTTAGCCAGAACATCTGCGCGATGGTTTTGGTGTCGAGGTACCTGATCGATCTTGAACCCTTTAAACTTATTTTTTAGCAACTGGGCTAGCTTTAGATAAGCAACCATATTATCTCCTTTTGCCTGGTACATCTCAGTCACCTGATTGACAACAAGCAATGAATCGCTCTTGACTTTTAGGTAATCGGCCTTTAGTTCGATAGCTACCTTCATTCCGGTTAGGAAGGCTTCATACTCTGCTTCATTATTGGTGGCTTTAAACTCGAATCTGAAACAGTGACAGAATTTAGTCCCCTCAGGATCTATTAAAACTATGCCAGCTCCTCCCCCAGCTTGCCCGGATGCTCCATTTGTAAAGATGGTCCATGGCTTATAGTATTCCGGCCAATTATCGACCTCGGATATCTTTTCAGGGATCTCAATTGGTACTGAGGGATCCTCTTGATCTGGGATCGTTGAAAATTATGCCATGAAGTCGCCCAAAGCCTGTGCCTTAATCGTGGTCCGGGGCTGATACTTTAAATCGAACTGAGTGAGCTCTAGGGTCCATAAGACTAGCCTTCCAGACACGTCTGGTCTTTGCAAGAATTGGCGGAGAGGTTGGTCCGTCACCACTGCTATTGTGTGAGCTTGAAAATAGGGACGGAGCTTCCTCGCTGAGATCACCAGAGCATACGCGAGCTTTTCCAGGAGAATGTAATTCCTTTCTAATTTATTCAAAGCATGACTCAAATAGTATATGGGTCTTTGAAAACCATCGTTACACTCCTTGGCCAAAGCCCTGCTTACTGCAGTTTCTGATATGGCCAGGTAGATCTGCAACTCATCTCCGAGAACTGGCTTGACTAACAACGGGGGGCTTGTCAGCTATTCTTTCAAAGCTTGGAAAGCCCGTTCGCTTTCCTGGCTCCACTTCATGTTTTTCCCTTGTTTAATGGCTTTGAAGAAAGGGAGACATTTATCGGTGGAGCGAGAAATAAACCTGTTGAGTGCCGCCACGCGTCCAGTCAGAATCTGTACTTGTTTGAGTGAGGTTGGGGATTCCAGGTCCAAGATAGCTTTGATTTTTTCTGGGTTGGCTTCTATGCCTCTCTCTCATGAACCATGAAGCCTAGAAACTTCCCCGCTGTTACCCCAAAGGCACATTTAGAGGGGTTCAACCGCATCTGGTTTTCTCTCAGTATGAGGAAGGTTTTGCGAAGGTCTTTCTGATGTCCTTTTGCGGTTGGGGATTTTGTGATCATGTCATCGATATACACCTCCATCGTCCTTCATATCTCGGGCTTGAACAGTTTGTTAACCCGCCGCTTGTATGTAGCCCCCGCATTCTTCAAACCAAACGGCATCACCTTGTAGCAGTACAAGCCCTGCCCAGTAATGAAACTGGTTTTATCTTGGTCAGCCGGGTGCATTTTAATTTGGTTGTATCCTGAGAATGCGTCCATAAAACTCAAAAGTTTATTTCCGGACATGGAGTCAACCAGCTGGTCGATCTTTGGGAAAGGAAAACTGTCTTTTGGGCAAGCCCGGTTGAGGTCGGTGTAATCGACACACATACGCCATTTCCCATTTGCCTTCGTAACCTTGACCACGTTGGCGATCCATTCGGGATAGCGTACTTCTCTGATAAATCCTGGCTTGATCAGTTTATCTACCTCTTCCTGTACCGCAGCGTTCCTATCAGCATTGAAGTGACGCCTCTTCTGTTTGACGGGCTTAACTGTTGGATCTACCGCTAGTCGATGGGTGGCCAATGACGCCGGGATTCCAGGAATTTCATCATGGTTCCAAGAGAAAATGTCGCTGAACTCTCTGAGGAGATCAATTAATCTTCTTTTCACTTCTGGATCAAAGGTGGCCACGACCTTGACGACCTTGAAGGGATCATCATTTTTGATGGGTATCTCTTCTAGTTTCTTTACGGGCTGCCCGCTGGCCCACTTCTTACTGCGTTCCTCCTCGTAAGGCATAATAGGTTCGTTCTCCGGATGCCCAGGATGTTCCGCGGGCTCCTTCTCCTCCTGAATTATCCGGGATGTATCCATATCTTCCTAGACTAATACAACATGTACACACTGTTTTGATAAGGCTGTAGGATTGGCAGACACTGCGTAGCATTTCTTGGCTGCCTGTTGGTCCCCGCGTACCTCTCCTACCTTGGTTCTAAACAAGAATTTCAGGACGTGGTAGTATATGGACAAGACTCCCTTCAAGGAGGATAGGAATGGTCTCCCTAGGATGGCGTTGTAGGCCGATGGGGTGTCAACCACAATAAATTCGGTCATAACATTCTGTTGGAGAGGGGTGATTCCGATGATTACTGGGAGGATCATCGACGCCACTGCTATGATCGAATCTCCAGTGAACCCATAAAGCGAAGTGGTACATCTGTTGTAACAACGTTGCTTCAGGTTTAATTTTTCCAAGGTATCTTTGAAGAGGATATCTACGCTGCTACCTGTATCCACGAGCACGCGGTGGACCAGACAGTTGGCGATATGTATTGTGATTACCATGGGATCATCATGAGGTTGCACAGTGTTGAGGACATCTGCTTCAGTGAAAACGATCTGCGCTGACTGAGAGGGCTCTATCGGGCTCCGGCAGACTTTGAAGATCCCCCGGCTTTCTTCGATGCGGGGAATCTTCCTTGCGTGGTTTTTTCGGGAGTTATTGGAAATGCCGGCCAGTGTAGGACCTCCACTAATGGTGTGTATCACCTGGATCTGTTGCATTAAGTCAGCCTGTTCCCCCTTCCTCTTTTCCGCGTCTTCATGGATTTCAGCTTGTACCTCACTTCCAGTCCGAATGTTATCTCTGACCTGTTGTAAGAATTCAATCAAGCATCCCCCCATTATCAGGGCTTCAATCTGGTTGCGCAAATTATAGCACTCTGAGGTGTTGTGGCCTACGTCTTCGTGGAAGTCGCAGTACTTGTACCGGTTTCTCCTGTCAGCTGGGGCTTTCATGGAAGCGGGCTTTTGGAGTAGCCATTTATCTCGTATAGCAAGGTAGACCGTTTCCCTGGAAGCGTTCAAAGGGGTGTAGTAGTCATACCCTTTTTCCCTTGCATTACGGGGGCCACGGTCTTAGGAGATGGCGAAGCCTGGGGAGGGGTTCGTCTTGCAGGATATCTTTCTTGCCTATGTTCAGGAACAGGGATGCGATAGGTCGACCTGTTGGGAGGTTTATTCTGAGTTTTCTGAACTGGCTCAAATTTGGGGGCTTCTTTTTTCAGACGCTTTGCCGTTCTCATGTCGTCGTGTTCCATCTTGATTTTGAGTTGTTCATCGATCTCGACCTGCTCAAGAGCCCGGTCGTAGGCTTCTTAGTAAGTCTCAAGAGGTCTCTTGGTGAAGGAACGGAAAAGCTTTCCCACCCATAGGTTCCGCCTGAAGTTGGCTAGGGTTTCTTTCTCGGTGAAAACTCCCATTTGTATGACCTCCTTGTGGAAACGTTCCACGTACGACCGAAGAAACTCACTCCATTCCTGAATCACATATTGGAGGTGTATGGGATCTTTCGGACGAGGTTTGACCCCTTGGAATTGCGAGCAAAAATCTGTTGATAATTTCGTGAAAGAATCCACGCTACCAACAGGCAGCTTCCTGAACCAAGTTTTCGCATAGTCGGTTAGGGTTGTTGGAAACATCCTGCACATAACTGCTCTGGTAGTGTTCTGGACCTCCATCTGTTGAACGAAGCTCTCTAGGTAGCTTAGAGGATCTTCCGTTCTGGAGAACTTATCTGCTGGCATTTTGAACTTTGGTGGGAGCTCAGCTTCCCGGATCCTCCTAGCGAAGGGAGCGTTCATCTCGCTCAGGGGATCCTTTTTATCCTCCTTGTTCTTTCCTTTTCTTATCTGCTGGACCTCCTTTTGTAGCTTTGCCAGCTGATCCCTCAATCGCTTGTTCCCAGGTTTCTTTGAGTTGACCTCAGATTCTTCACTGTCGAGTCTCTTCGATGAACTGGCAGTCTCTATCTGGTCCCCTTCATGGATAGGATCCATTCGGGGAGTTTGTCTACTTTCTTCCTCTAGGGCACAGACAGTCCTCCTTGACGTAGTTGGATGAGATAGATCTCGTGGCTTCTGGGTAAAAGCATCAGCGGCAGACTTAACTCGCCTGGGTTGATATTGTGAAGGTCTTTTGGGAACTGGGGGCATGGGTCCCAGCCTATCCCGGATCAAATGTTGGGGCCTTGACCTATCTCGAGATGGCACTGGAAGAGGAGGCCCCAGGCGATCGAAAGCAGGTTTTCTAGCTCCGACCCTGCTTGGTTCCCCTGATCATTTAGGTTGGTTGGCTGGATTGTGATGCCTTCAGTGAGCAGGCGGACGCGGATGGTTTCTACGAAGGCTGCAGCTTGTTGGTCAAGCGTGGCCTGGCTTACTATAGGGTGGTGAGAAGCCCGCGCATTGGTTGTTTGGACCGGAGCTTGACTGCCATATCCAAATTTTCCACCCTTTCTTGGGGCCTTTCGTGTAAGCCTCTTTGGGGGTTGCTCCGAAACTCTATGTTGGCCTTGGGAAGAGCGGAGCCTCATAGTTCCTGTAAAACAACGAAAATGTAAAAGCAAGTAATTGATCAATTAGGTGTAAGGCCTTTCCCACAGACGGAGCCAGAAAGTGTTAACAGAAATCTTGCTCGAGGCAACAAATCTCAGTTAGCACCCTCAAGATTATTACCACGTAGGTGATGACCAATGGTAGAACATATATGTGTATAAAACAGTGCCTAATGAAATGACATGGAAATAGTAATTTCTACGGTTATTCAAAAGAAACAAAAATCTCTCTTTATTGATAACATATGATATACATTTCTCTCTCTCTCTTTCTAATTGCTCTCAATTTTTTCTTGGTGATAGTTGGATGTTTGTTGTATGCCTGTCGAATAGTAGTCCTTCTTTCTGAAGGAGGAAATCCCTCCTTTATATAGTGTCTTCATAGGTTAAAACTCATTGATTTCCCCTTGATTTTCTCATCCCCCTCTTATTGGACGGGATTTTTACCTTTAAATGTAGTTGACTTTGAGTTAATTGCTCCGTTGAGGATATCTTGGAAATCAATTTGTTTCCCATTCAGACTCTATTGCTTGTTCTACACGTGTGTAATGTCTGTGGATATGATACTATGTATCTTCGGATCTGGAATGATTCCCATAGGGGTTGTTGAATGTATCATGGTATGGTGCATCGACTAGTGAGGTCGATCAATGTTCCGACCTCGATATCTAAGAAGTTTCGTCCAGCTAGGAGCCAGGTCTAGCTTCCATTGATCTTTCGAAGCTAGGTGCGGCTTCCTTTGGACATCCCCCTGTATCAGCGAGGTATCGTCCAGCTAGGAGCCATGTCTGGCTTCCTATAGTCATCCCCCTGTATCAGCGAGGTATAGGTGAGTTTCTTGAGAAATTGCGAGGTGACCTCGACTTCGGGGAATTTCTTGTTTTCAGGTTTGGTGATGCGGGCTAGATCTTATCGTCCCGGGCTCTATTCCGGATGTTTCTGGAGCCCGTCCTTGTTCCTGCGGGGTGGTATCGTAGCTCGGCTTTGGGTAGAATGGTCTCCTGGATGAAACTCTCGAGCAAGGAGCCAGGTCTGGAAGGTGGAAAATTTCCCTTTGGTCCTTAGCCAATTTTGGCTATTAACAGAAGGATTTCTGGAAATTCGGCTCTACAACCATGCCCTTAATCTAATCTTGAATTAGTGGCTTTCACTATACACCCTAGGTTGGCTAATTTAGTGATTTTACGAGAACTAACCTTCGAGTAGAATTCGGTTGATAACCTCGAGCCTCATCCAATCTCAAACGGGTGGCCTTCACTATACACCATAGGTCTGCCACTTGTGAGGGAATTGGAAGCCATCACTATACACCCTAGGATGGCTACATTAGTAATAGGTTGAGCCATAGCTAAATAGATGAGCATTCATGGAAAAAGTCCCGATTGAGTAACTAGCCATTGTTGGTTGCTTAGGAGGGATTACTCGCTAGTAAGAGGTCTTCGCTAAACACCCTAGGTTTACCGCTTGCTAGAGATATATACCAACAATATACACCCTAGGTTGGTTACATTTGTTAAAACATGCTTAATTGAGAGTTTGTTGCAATTGCCCCAATATTCACTTACGAATCCATCAACTCCGTAGTTCCATCATCATTCATTCATCACTCCATTGTCATCCCATTTTATTTGCTTTCATAGTTTAGTTTATATTGTATTTTCATTCACCATCACTTTACTTTTATGTATACTAGTTATATTAATCCTAATCTTATCACCGCTACCCCGATCTCAGTGGACGACACTCGTGCTTACCGCTTTACTTGTATTTCTACTTGTGAACGCGTCGCATAGGTTTTATAAATTGTTTTGACGGATGGTTTTCTGACGGCAAAAACCTTCTCATCACAAATACAAAACATGAGTTAGAATGTTGCAAATTATGAAATTGAGATAGACGACCAAACGAAATAGCTTACCTCAGCCAGAAGAGCAGATCCTTTGGAGATCATATAGTCGATGGGCATGAAAGTCATGGCCTCCAAACCCCTACCTGGGCAAGAAGCTGCAAACTTAGCCAAGACTTCATCTTGGCTGTTGTCTCTCGACCTTGATCGCGACCTATCATGAAGAGCAACTTGGATAGCAGCGACAGGATCAGAACCCTTCTCGGCCCGGGTAGATCGCTCGGTCACCACAACAGGAGAGGTAGAAGGGGTAGATTGGGCAGCAGCGGTAGCAGCAGTGGTAGTAGCTGGGGCGATAGATGACAGACCCTGCACCTGGCTGGAAGCAACCCGGACCCGGCCCATTCGGGTTGTAAAAGTTTCCAGTGATCTAACAAAAAGAGGAGCTGAAGCCCCAGGTACCTCAGCCGGGGTCCTGCTAGATCTAGTAGGGGTACCCACCCCTCCGTCAAGGTCAAGCCGATGGGGAATTATCTCTACCACCAGCCTGGTTGAGTTCCACCTCTAGAACCGATAGAAGCACTGCAGAGACTACCAAGGTAGCTAGAGCTAATGTTTACAGAACTAATAAAGTAGTATCATAGAAGCAAAGTCAAGAATGTTTTCTACCTGGGGAAGCATTAGAAACGCGAAGATAGCGGTTTACCCTCATTGCTTCGATGGCCGCCGAGGTAGGATACCTCGTGTTGACATAACTAGGGCCATGTGGCCCTCAAAATTTGCTCCGACTCAGCAGAGAGCTTGTTTTTTTCCAATGAGGGCTTACTGCTAAAGTAGGCCGGGACTTTGAACTCAGATCCTCCAATGTGGACTGAGCTAACCCATTCACTCTTAATGATGACCCATTCCTCCTTCTATGAGGTGTCCTTCTTTGTGGCCACTGGTACCACAAACTTCAAATTGTTCTTGGCCCGAGCATAGAGTTACCCCCTTGGGGCTGGAGAGTTTGCAGCAATCTGGAACATATACCAGAGCTCGTCCGGCCCTAGTTCCCTGTCGATGTTATCTTTCTCGCATTGTTCTCTCTATAGTACTAAGAACCCCACCAGATGCCTCTAGAAGGGGGGGCGAGCTGCAAGGCTTGCAGCGCTCTACGCAAGGTAGGATGGAGAAGTAGCCGGACCCCGCTATCAAAGGCCGCTAGATGAATCAGAAGCTCGCCAGCTGGTGGAGAGTACATATCATACCCCTAAGGTGGGATGGTGATGCTGATATCTTAGAAGATTGTGAGGTCTCTCCTCAAGCGCCCAATTAAATCAGTGGTACGGATTGAATCGGGAATGCATCGGTATTCATAAGGAAGGGTGAGCATCCTCCCTATCGAATCAGTAACTTCGCCAGCCCGATCTCTACCTACCCCTACAACACTTGTATCTCTGCTCGATTCTTTGTCTACGTCAACCGGAGCACTGGGATCATTTGAGAAACTTGTCCTGGTTGCGACGGTCCTATTGGAGCGGCGGCGTTAAAGAGCAGGGACGTCATCTCCACTATCATCATCGACACGAGTCATCTTCCCATTGGCAAGGCTCGTAGAAGTGTCACCGACAAATAGTGCTCGACACTGTCATTATCTGGAGAAGACATGGTATCAGAATCGAAGTTATTTTTTCTTGGAAAGAAAAGAGATTGAGATTGAAGAATGAAGAAAGAAGAAAATTAGGGTTTTGAAAAGGTTGGGAAATCTGCTTGAAAGATGAGTGAATATGCCGTGGAGAAGCAAGGTTTAAATAGAAGTAGAAGCAGCTACTTGTAACAGACAGAGAAGGTAATCAATACCGGGGGATAATCGATGACGTGGGGGGAACGGTTCGAGAAATGAGCGCCTCCGAGATATTTCCTTTTTTTGAATTCGGCCTACTCCAGCCAGCCACGTGGAAGACCCATTTAAGTCAGCATGCAAGGGGAAGATTCCATTATACGAGACGGTTACGAAAATTCTCCAAGCATTCTAAATCCTGACTCTAACCCCAACCTGGCACCGGTGTTCAAGTCAGGGGGGACTTCTGTTAACAGGGTTTTCTGGCAAATGACCAAAGGAGAATTTTCCAACAAGTATCTACATGGTAGGGACCAATCCTGACTCCTAGATACCTAGCGAGATCAGTGCCACAACCTAGAAGAAATCAGTACCTGGTAAAGCTTGAACCTCGACCATCTAACTACCTTGATGACGCACAGAAGATACGAACCAGGAAGAGCAGGTACCCGATACCTGGTACCCCGGTACCACGACATGTACCCCAGTGTCCTAAAACACCTCGACATCAGCCCAGAATCAATATAGACGTCCTACCTACCCAGCAAGATGAATATCACTATAAAATCACCAGCATAGAACAAGCGCCACACCAGTAAGTCATGTCAATATGCCAGTATACCACGCCACTAGGGTATAGAACCAATGTACCTCTCCAAGCAACACAATCAGGGGAAAGTTGACTCCTTCGCCATTTAAAGTGCCATAAATGAGACCAAAACGGTCAACCAAATCAAAGTTTAAACATGAAAGCGATTAGTAGGATCAAATCATGCGTCTTTAGCCTCACTTAACTCATTTCAAACGCCTAAAATAGGACTCCAAATAATCCTCATTAATACAACCGGATTCTGAGGGATATGAGGGTCTATATATACGACCACGAAGGACAGAGAGTAGGTCAGATTTTTGATCACCTAAAAGAGACATTTAACTACAAAGAATCGCCTTTTCAATTCTTGGTAGCCAGTGAGAGTTTGAGACAATCACTAGGAGGATAATAGCCACTTATCGACATAAACTTATTCTCCACCACCATCCTGTGTAAAAAAAAGAGAAAAGAGAGGAAATAATGTGTTGTAATGTCGATATAACAAATCTTCAATAAAATAGTGCCTTTCATATTCTTCTGGTTCCTTTTTATTTGTTCATATTAATCTCCAATTTAAAGAGGAACCACAATACCGAAGGTACCTACCCCGCTACCACCTACCGGTAGTGGACGAGCGTATTAATTGGAATTTCGCTCCCTGAGTGGATTTTCCTGTTAACAAAGGAATTGATAGAGTTACCATTGGACATATGGCAATGCATGTATAGCTTTATTAAAGTACCGTTCTCACAATTAAGGACCGATGGTGTACGTAAGTGTGATTTGGCCGTGGGCACTAAACTAAACCACTTTCCACCAAAATTCCTCACCTATGATATTTAGAGAGAGGGGATAATCGTGAGATTGGTTAGTGACTGATCAATGGTCTAGGAAATCTAGGTTGATATATCCACCAACTAACTTATCCTATTCACTATGAGCTCTAACCAATTAAGCTTGTCAATTCCCAATTGATTTTATCACACATAATCTTACCAATATTGCAATCAACAAGAGATATTCTCAATTAATTACATAAAGAATAAAATCTAATTATAAAGTGAATAAAACATAATTGGAGAACATTTATTGATAGCTAAAACAAATACCCAAAGTCCAAAGGTTTCTCAAATCAATCCTCTATAGTGGGATTTAGTTGCACAAGATTACAATCAAGAAGAAGAGGCAAGAGATAAGGAAATCACTCATGGGTCTCCTACTTTAAGCTTGATCCCTTTTTGCTCCTTGCTTGAATCTTGATGTAAAGATTGGATGAAGAGGTTGTGTACTGGAGTGAAGTCAAATGGAGAGTTACTAAGGGAGGATGTGTAGAAAATGGATAGAGAGGAATGATTGTGGGGCCGTAGTCTAGATTTCTATTGTTGAGCTTAGTGGAAAAGATGAGTTCAAGGAGAGAAATGGATAAAGATGAAATCTGGGTAAAATGAGTTGTTTTCTCTCTTTTTCTTGGTCTGGTCTCAAATGAATTCAAGGAGAATTTATATGGTCTAGAGATGATGTCTTGTAACTGCCAGATTCGTTGACGTGGAGTGTGTCGCGGCCCGACAGTCGCTGTTTGGACCTAGCGACATTTGACCACGACAGGCGATTATACGGTCTTCAATTGGATTGTCATGGTTGGCATGGCAGCGACTATATGAGCGATATCTAGATCTGGGTTTCATCAGTGGATGTTGCGGTTGGCAAAGCAACAACGCAATGGAAGCGAAACCGTCTAGAAATTAGTTTGTTGTCTTCGTTCTTCTTTGTCGCAGTTTCTTGGTAAGCGACACAACGGCTGCGATATCCCTTAGAATTGTCTTCGCTGAACTGAGCTCTTTTATCGTGGTTTCCTGGTAGCAATGCAATGGCCGTGATATCCCATGGAATTGTCTTCGCTAAACTGGGCACTTTTGTCATGGTGTCCTGATAGCGACTCAATAGCCGTGACATCCTTTGGAATTTGGGTCGATCTTGCTTCCAAGCGACATGACTGTGACATCACCTTGGATTCATTTCCCTTTTTCTTCCTTTTGCATTTTTGTTCCTGAAATTCTTCCATCTCTCATAAATTCCTCTATGGCATGAATATACCTGTAATCACTTGATTTAAATGGTTAAATCATGGAAATATACTTGAGATCAAGTAAAAAGAGTCTGGAATAAGGGTGGAAAGTCATGCACTTTTTGGCTTGATCGGTCCTATTGAGATTAGGACTCTTTGGCTAAGTGGCAATGAGTGCATTACGTGAAATATATAGTGCATATGTGCAGAGAAAAATACACATAGAGAGTAACAAAAGGAGTTGAGATCCTTATACTGTGATTAGGGTAAAGAATCCATTTTTGTGATCTTTACCGGACCAGTGAAACAATTTGTGAAGTGATCCGAAAAAAGGTACACTTTCAATTACTTTCTTTTGAAATTATTTGAGAGTTTAGACAACCTAACACCAACAAGAAGTGATTTTAGTAGGTTAAGGTTTAAGCTAGTTAGGTCTTGTCAGTTTTGTGTCAATCCGTTTAATAAACATGTTATGTTTGTGTTTAGTTAATGATATGAACGTTTTTGTCGTTAGAAAATGTCCATCAAAGAATTTATAAAAGACCTTAGCTATATGCTTGATATTGCTCTAAACAAGTATAGCGATAAGCTAGGGTATCGTCCACATGGATCGGAGGTAGCGATGACTAGATTAGGATTAATAATACTAAAATGCATAAAAGTAAAGTTTCAATGGTTGTGTTTGAAAAGCTAACATTAAGATGCAAACTACAATTATGTTAGTTAATCTAACATTCAACTAGTGTTAATAAGAATTGTGTGTTAAAATATGATAGTGAGAACTAAGGAATTGACCGATCCAACAAGCAAACAATGGGCAAAGCAAGAACTCTCATGAATGAACATCAATCTAATGTAACCAATCTATAGGCTATAATATTGATTGTATATCCCTTATGGCTGTCCAACCTAGAGTGTATAGTATTGGCCACCTATAAGTGATTGTTCATGAATGCTCATCTATCAAATTAAGGTACTAATCTCTTTATAAAATCACGAACCTAGAGTGTATAGTATTGGTGCTTAATATCTCACAAGTCATCAACCTAGAATGTATAGAATTGATTACCCATTTGAGATTAGATAGAGATTGAGATTATAAAGTCTGGATCTCACTTGAGGAGGGTACTCTTGTTCAACCCTTCCATTCAAAAGAGCTTCAAAAAACCAAATAGAGTGTATACCTAGTTCTCTACTCAAATAATTTCTCAACAAATTAGCAAAGAGAGAAGTGTACAATCCAATACCCATTTGTTTTGAAATCAATTAAAATCAAAGAATGGTGTAATAGTTGATAGATTGAAATATATAAAGAGTTCATTACATAGCCCAAAGTTCACAAATGAATCATATCAAGCCCTTAGTGAGGATTTAGCTACTCATGTTCAATACAAAGTAAAAACTAAGAGAGAAGATAGAGAATATACCCATGTAGAGATTCTCCTTCCTTAAAGCTTCAAATCCAATCCTCTTAGTGTTCTTGATGAGTAGAATTAAAGGAGATGATGTGGGATTTGGGATGATAATGGGAGAGTTAGATACCTAGATCTAGAGAGAAAAATGATGGCAAATGTCAGTGTTGGCGTATTTCAAAAATCAAAATTTAATCAATATATAGGTGTCCCGAAATAGGTTTGAAAATGTTGATGTGGCTGCACCAGATGCATTTAGTGTGTGAGTAAGGTACCCACATAGTACCCGCGCACTGACCTTCAAGCTCAATGTTTAGGCAATTGTACTGGTAGGTACCCGCACACTAAGTTTGTCTACTTCCTGGTTTGGGCAACTGTGCGGGTAGGTACCCATACATTGAGGATTTCTCAGAATCTCCTTCTCTGGTGAGCAGGTAGCTTATAGGTAGGGTACCCGTGCAGTACCTACCCAATAGGTCCTCCAATTACTTCATTTTTTGCATTAATTGACCCATTTTCCGCTCAAAACCCCTTTTTTTTGATTTCATCTCCCGGTTTGCACCAACTATCTATAATTGTAATAAACAAGCCATAAGACACATAAAAACACACGAAAAATGAGACAAAGGGACAAGGAATGAGGGCCAAAATATATAACAATTTAGGCGCGATCAAATACCCCCAAACCAACCCTTTTCTCATCCTCGAGCAAAACTCAAAACAATAAACAAAGCAATGACAACAAAAACAAAGATTCGATCTAAAAGTTCCTAAACTCAAAACAAATAATTCAAATAGCAGCATTTCCAACCAGTGATGAGATGCAAGGATGTGTGATAGAGAGAAGTAGACATATGCAATATGTTCTAAAGCAACTTGAAAAGGGATCTCGCATGCCACGAATCCTACACCTAAGAGTGCTCTCGTATTGAGAACTACTTACTCTCACATCTAGAGCGTAATTCACTTTGACTCTAGCCTCTCGTGGAGTCTCTCTTTTCTTTCCGCTCAGAGTTCTAAGTTCACACTCAAACAAAGTATGCAAAGATGAAATTTATGCGTAGAAATCCAATGCATTGCATACATGTAAATTGGAAGACCGATAATGTTCGTGAACTGGCCTAGGAAAGATTCACTATGCCATGAACATAAAAGGTCATGCTTCAACAAAAATTTCCAATCAAGACTCATCATGGATCAAAAAGGACTTCCCCTAGGTTGTAATGTGGACATGGGGTTTGATGTGGTGAAACAAGAAAATAGGAAAATTTAGAGTTCGAAAATCACCAATCATGCTTGAACATACTCACACACCCCATACTCAGCTCTACTAATTATCAACTTACACACTAGCGTATCGGCATTTTCTTATGTAGGGAAAAACACGTGGCGGAAGTGAAAAATTGGGTTTCTATATTTCAAAAATTTTCCTTTTAAAAGAAAGAACCTTAACCCTTGATTAATTAACATATAATAAAAGTATCATACCTTTTTCATGTGACGATTGATGTTGCATCGATTTGAATCCGCTTGCGACAAATTGAATCCGGCAAGATCTTCCAATCCAATCACGAACGTGAATCACCTAGGAGTGTGGGTTCCCTTTCTTTGAATTGCAAACCTGAGGATGGAAAAACAAACCTTTTTCTTTTGTTAGTCACAATAATCCTCCTAGAGAAAATAAAGAACGTTTGGTCACTTGTGAATTCTTAATCTTTTTAATCAAGAACTCGCGTGAACCCTAATTCGATCTTGTGCATAAAGCCTTTTGATGTAAAAGCTTCTAGTGCACTATCAAAAATAAAACGCTCCTTATTCTTCTTCTCTTTGGCCGAATTCTACACCCTTTTCTTGAGATGGAAGTTTTTTTAATGTTATTTTTTATTCAAAAGCAAGAGAATAAAAATTTTCTAAAAAAAAAAAACCTTCTTCCTTGAACAACTCAAGAGTATATTTATCCAATAATAAATTATTGAATATCAATTAAAAATCGTGACTTTATCAATAACTTCCTAATTGATTATCAATTAGAGTTTTGATAGATATCAAATACTTCATAATTTGACTAGATAAATAAAAACTCTTTTTAATTTATCTACTTATCAAATAAAGTATCTGATACTTAACATACTACTAACAATAGTATGACACTAAGAGTCCTTCTCCTAGTATACTACTATCAATAGTTATGACACTAAGAGTCATTCTCCTAGTAAACTACTTATAATAGTATGACACTAGGAATCCTTCTCCTAGTTAGAAACAGATTTTTACTTTTAATCAAACATTTAATTAATTTCCATTTGATTAATTAATAAAATAAAACAATATATTAAGCTAATATTATTAGCCTTGCCGCCCAAGTATATAGATTTGGGTAATATATTGCTTTTCCATTTTATTAAATCCATTGGACTTTAATAAAAAGTCAACATGTGAACCAGACCCATTCTTACTATAAAAGAAACAAGTCCACAAGCCCTAAATTAATACATTAATAAAATTTAACAGCCCATTATATTAAAATATGTAAATTATATTCTTAATGTATTAATGGAATGCTAAATGCACCCCATTAGGGCCGCCCAAGAATTCCCACATCCTTGGCCGCCCATTCCAAGTATTTGAAGAGTTACCGCGTGTCTTGATCACACATGACCGCACCTCTCCAAAACTTTTGGATTCTGAAATCCAAAAACAATTCTAGATGGACCCATAAATTTGTCCGGTAGAATATATCAAGTGATCCATGCAAGTTCGTGCGGATTGGGGATCTTGGCAGGCTATCTAAATTTAAGCTTCAATAGACATAACCTAATCACAATCAACAAATGATTCACTTAGGTTCAATCTATTAATTTTAGCTCATTCCACTACAGAGCTAAAATTGAACTCTTAAATAAAGATAGAATAAGTTAATATTACTCATTTGTACCCTAGACAACCTTATTGGAGATAGTGTATCCTCGTGAAAAATATCAGACTGCCTATAGCTCTCCTAGTTACCATATTTACTCATATGACCACATTTTGAACTTGGATATCTTGACTTGTCCAGAAGTCATTTTTCAATAGACACTATCAAAAACTTAACGTTAAGATTTAATATCCAATACCTCAAAATATCCATATGATGATATTCTACTCACATTTAATAAATAGAGTCACGATGTCCATATCTATAAATAAAGTCCTCTATCGATTAACAAATGAATACCACCAAACTATCGATGATAGACTATGCTATATAATCGTACTCATTGATAGCTTAAATGATAACACTTGTAACCATAAGTCCATCATTTATCTCAGAATTGAGATAGACTCTCCGACTGTCCTCAAGTGAAAACTTTTATCCACTGACGGTTCTGGATAAAGTATTTCACTGTGATCCTATTCAATGCACCTAGTGCACTAGATTCTTTTGCCCAAAGACACTACACTCTGATGATTTTAGACTCATCCCAACACATTTGATCCCACTCAAATGCTAGCAAAAGAATCTATAACTTTAACAAGGTAAATACGCCCAACCTTTGTCTTAAGTTGTGAATATTGTTTAAGACTAACTAAAGTATTGTGTCTACCTCATACATATCCAGATGTACAAACAATACTTCATTTCTCATAGTCTTTTGACCTTATGATTATTTATTTTTGACAATTATAATAATTAAACTATAAATGCTATAAGATTTGTTAAACTAGAAATTACTTTATTAATATGAAAAGATTATCAAATACATTATTACACTCTTGCTATTGAGCATAATCCTGATAGCTTACATACACACTTGTGCAACACAATTGTACTCAATTTTGTGTGTATTTAACCGTTACATTTCAAGGCCCTTTTTTTACTTGCCCTTCCTTTTGCATAAAACTTTTCACTTTTCTTTTGCTTTTTACACATTGCATACTTTACATTGACAATATGACTCTAAGTGCAATCTTTGGCACTTTTACATTTTGAGCCCATGCTTACACATTTACATGATTGCCTAACTACATGCTATTTCATATAAGAGCTTACTCATTTCAACCACTTTACACACACACATGATTGACAATTAAAGGGTTGGTTTGTGTTAGGTCGTTGAGTTTTGTATTGGCATAATTCTATAACAAAATGACATTGGCTTTGTATTGATTAGCTATCTAGGATTTGTGGATAATTAAGCTTCAAGGAAGATAGGACACCATTCAAGCAAAGTGGTGGCTATAAGAGGAACAAAGCTTAGTTGCTTAGCAAAAGGTATATCGAGACTTCTTTCCTCTTGCAAGGCCTAGGCACACACATACATTGTATTCATATATGTCCCTGCATCATTGTGGAAAATATGGTATAACACAATACACACACTTATACATCTATGCACATGCATTAGATTTAAAAGTTGACAATTTTTATAAAACTGCATGTTCTAGGATTATCTCTATGAAATGGCATACTTGTGTGTTCCTGTGTTTATTTGTTTTTGTTTATGAGATATTGAACTTAATTTTGAGCTTATATATTTCCTTATTAAGTTCTGGTTATTTCGGATGCTCATTCATTAAGTTTCGAGTTCAAATTAGGAGGTTAAGAAACTTTCTGTGATTTTATCGTACATCGTTTTTGTTCTTGATTTTAAAGTTGAATTCCATATTTTTTGTGAACGTTTTCCTGACAACTTTTTTATGTGAGGGAGTCTCGTTTAGTAATCTGAAAACGAATTCAAAATCAGAGTTTGAAGGCCGGAGAACGGTCGAAGAACAAAATGGTACGCAACGAGAGTTGAAGGCTAAGATAGAGGGCCATTGCAACTCACCCCGTGCAGGCGTGTGGCCTCCACAGGAGGAGCTGCACTCTGCCCTCGTGGAGGCCACGTGCCTCCACAGGAAGTAGATGTGGTACCTCTTGATTGGTCCTCCAAATCCTTCTTGCTTCCCTCCTATAAATACTCCATTTTCCCTCACATTTCATTTCATGAAGAAAAATTGAAAACTTGTGCAGAAAATTTTCTCTCCAATTTTCCCAACTTCCAAACACCATAACTTTCTCATTCGGAGTTCGAATGGAGTGATTCAAATTAAAGAATATTCCACAAGAGTTTGGAGTCATTTGATTGAGTTTTATTCCAATGTATCTTTTTTTTTCTGTTTTTCCTTCTCTCTTGGAAGTTAGTGAGACTTCAAACAAATCTCTTAGCAATAGAGCTGGATTGGGTTGTCAAAATAAGGAAACTACTGGCTGGTCATGAAGCTATTAATAATGGAGATGGTTTTTCTCTTGAGCATGAAGGTTTACCAGTTATGGATGCTCTCCAAAGCCCAAATATTGTGGAAACTTCTGTGAACAACTTGAAGAAGACAAAAGAGAGCGGTGTACACAAAACTTGTGGAGGCAAAAATGGAGTTCTTGAAGGTTCAAAAATGGTGGCTTCCTCCAAGAACGTGATAGAGACTTCATCTGTTACTGTCATCTTAGACAACAATGGAGTTCTTGAAGGTTCAAAAATGGTGGCTCCCTCCAAGAACGTGATAGGGAAGAAGAAAGGGACCAAGGATTAAGGTGATATCTCTGAAAAGCTTGCTGAAACTCTAAGGCCTACTATGCTGCAGCAACATGCTCATTTTTCCTCTTTAGGTATTGCCCAAAAGCTAGCCTCAAAAGAAAGAGCATGTTCCTCCACAAATGTTGAATGTCAACATGTCCAGCTTGGTAGTGTTGCCTCTTTCAGGTCTTCTGAGGTACAGCAATGTAAAGGCATCCCTACCACTTCTCCTTTGGTGATTAATGATTCAAACAAGGCTGAAGGTCAACCTAAATGCCCCTCTTCTATAATTCCTGAAATAGCTCCTACTATAATGAGGATTTCTGAGCTGCATCACAAGAAAGGCCAACAAATCCAGCTGGATGTTGTCTCCTCTTCAAGGAATTCTAAGCTACATCATGAGGAAAGTATCTCTATCACTCCCACTTTGGTGAATAATTCTGAAACTGCTCATAGTTCCTATAGTAATGTTCTGAAAGGTACTCACTTTGGCCCAAATACTGCATATTCCTGCAATTAGACCTATGAATCTAAAATTTTACCAGCCTTCCCATTAGTGGAAATAGAAAGTGTGTATCCACACCCTTAGAAATTGTAGAGAATGGTTCTAAAGCTTGGAAGAACTGCTTGGTGGGTTACTTCACTGAGAAGAAGCCCTATTTTTCTCTAGTTAACAACATTTCAATGCGTTTGTGGGGTAATCGTGGCCTGCAAGAAGTCTTTGCTAATGATAAGGGGTTTTTCTTTTTCAAGTTTTTGGATGATGAAGCTTGTTCTAATGTGTTAGAATCCGGTCCATGGTTATTTGCTAGAAGGATGGTGATTCTCAAGAAATGGCATCCTAGGCTCATTTTAACTAAAGAAACTTGTTCCAAAATTTCGGTTTGGGTTAAGCTCTTCAACATTCCCAATGAATATTTGAATAAAAAGGGATTGAGCCACATTGCTAGTGCTGTTGGAAAGCCCTTATATGCTAATTCCTTAACTGAATTCATGAAGAGAATTTCCTATGCTAGAGTTTGTATTGAAATTGATGCCACTTGTGAGCTGGTTAATTCTTTGGACCTTTTTATGGGTGACAATTCAGGACCTAATCTTGGTGAAAGTGTTGAAATTCTGGTTGAATACCAATGGAAACCTAAAATATGTACTGAATGCAAGTCCTTTGGCCACTCTAATACGATTTTCCTAAAGCTAAATCCCTTTGCATCCTGGATTTTGATCCCAAACCTAAGCAAGAAAGGAGAAGAGTTACTAGGGGAGTTGCAACCCAAATTCCCTCGCCTTGTATGAATTTGGAGCCTCTCTCTCTTGATGAAGTCATCTCTGATGTTAATTCTGAAATTGAGCCTTCTTTGTGTTCTACCAACTTGCCTATCAAGATTCAGTGCAATGTCCTCTCTAAGGAAACGTGCATGGAACCTCCTCCACTTGGTTCTTTGAAAGTTGATGAAGTTATTTCCACTGGTCATGCTAAAAATAAGCCCTCTTTACGTCCTACCAACATGTCCATTCATGACCAATGCCATGACCTCTCCAAGGAAAGGGTTGTTGATACCACTAACAAGTTTGCAACTCTTGTTGAGGATTGTTATTACCATAATGACCAGTGCAATGAACTATGTGATGATGTTGATCAATGCAATGACAAGTTCGCAGCTCTTGTTGAAGATGATGATTCTCCTTTTACGGCCTCTCCGGACCATTCCCTATGGCACTAGAAAATTAAAAACATTGATGGGGTCACTATTAAAGGGATCTCCAGCCCCACAGAGTCCTCTAGCAAGAAGAAGAAGAAAAAACAGACTACTAAAAAAGGCAAGGTTAATAGCTCTAACGCTAAGGTGATGCCTCTTCAACCTCTCTATGATTAATCTAGCTTGTTGGAACATTAGGGGTCTGAATACCTCCCCTAAACAATCAGAAGTTAGGAAGTTGTTGTTTGACCAAAACATTAGTCTAGTTTGTTTAATTGAGACAAGAGTAAGAATTAACAAGAAAACTCTTGTTGTCAATCCAGTTTTCAAAGATTGAGATATGATAGATAATTATAATAGTCATAGCCTTGGAAGAATTTTGGTTAGTTGGGATCCTAGAATTATAAATATCACTGAAATTAGTGAAACTAATTAGATCATCCATTGTAATGCTTGTATATTGGACCCCAATGACCAGTTTCGAATCTCCTTTGTTTATGGCTCTAATGATGATAGATTAAGGAAGGCTCTTTGGCAAAGTATGTGTTCAAGTCAGCATGGTTCTCCTTGGATTGTGCTTGGTGATTTCAATGTCTCAAGGAGTGTGGGTGAGTTCAATTGGGGGCTACTCTAGAATTTTGAGTGCTTTGGAGGAGTTCAATGACTGTCTTCAATCTTCGGAGCTTGATGATCTTCGTTTCTCTGGTTTCCTTCATACTTGGTGCAACAAGAGAAGCAACGGTTGTATCTCTAGGAAATTGGATAGAGTTCTTGTCAATAATGATTGGCTTGCCAAGTTTGAGAATTCTGAAGCGATTTTCCTTCCCCCATGCATTTCGGATCATTGTCCCTCCGTGGTTAAACTTGGGTTGCAAGGTATTAAGAAAAATGGCCCTTACAAAATTTTCAATTTTCTAACAGATAGAGTAGATTTCCTCCCCTTGGTTGAGAGGTGTTAGCGGGAGCAAGTTCATGGCACCATGAAGTACATGATTTGCTCTAAGCTTTGAAATCTGAAGAAGGTAAAGACCCTTAACAATGACAAGGTGGGAGACTTGACAATTAAATCGATTGAAGCCAAGGCTGCCCTTGATGATTGTCAACACCTCCTTGATCAGCAGCCCATTGATTCTAACCTTAGAATTCAGGAAAAACAGCTTATAACATGTTATACTACGACACTCAAAGCTGAAGAGGACCTTTTAAGGAAAAAATCTAGAATCCAATGGCTTAAGGCTGGTGACCGCAACTCCTCTTATTTCTTTAAAGCCATCAATGGTAAGCGTAATAGAAGCAAGATCCACACTATTACTAAAGATGATGGTTCCTTAATTGAAGGTGATATTCTGGTCAAGAAAGAAGCTATTCGTCATTTTCAGACTATTCTTGGTTGCTCGAGGCCCGTTCGTCATGGAATTGGTAGTACTTTGAGCAATATTATTGATAAGGTCATTTCCAATGGGCAAGCTGATTTCATGGGAAGAGATTTCACTTATGATGAGATTCGGGAAGTTTGTTTCTCCCTCCACCCAAACAAGGCTCCTGGCCCGGATGGTTTCAATGCTCACTTTTTCAAGACAACATGGGACATTGTTGGTGAAGATGTCATTAGTGTTTTCGAAGAGTTTTTTAGGTCTGGTTTATTGCTCAAGGAACTCAATGCTACTATCCTTGCTTTGGTCCCTAACCCTTCTAAGATAAAGGACTTTAGACCTATCTCTTGTTGCAAAACTCTTTATAAGATCATTGCCAAGATAATTGCGAATAGGATCAAGCCTTGCCTTCCTGATATAATCAGCCTTTCTCAATCGGCTTTTGTGGTTGGTACGTGTATTGGTGATAACATTCTTCTTGTGCAAGAGCTTATGAGGAACTACCACAAAGATGCTAGCTACCCTAGGTTGGCTCTTAAAGTGTATTTAATGAAGGCTTTTAACATGGTGGATTGGGGATTCTTACTTGAAACCCTAGCTGCCTTTCACTTCCGTCCTAAAGCCATTATGTGGATCAAAGCTTGCCTAACTACCCCCAAGTTCTCTATCTCTTTCAATGGGGAGCTTGCTGGTTTCTTTTCCAGAAAGAGAGGCCTTCGCCAAGGGGATCCCATGTACCCCTACCTCTTTGTTATTTCTATAGAAGTTCTTTCAAAAATTCTGGCCAAACGCATTGAGGACTCTCCTAGTTTCAAGTTTCATTGGAGGTGTGACAAGATTAAGCTTTCACATCTTTGTTTTGCCGATGACCTTATTATGTTATGTCATAGCTCTCTTTCCTCAGCCCGTGTTGTTAAGGCAGCGCTTGATGAGTTCTCCTTGTTATCGGGCCTCCATGCTAATCATGCTAAGAGCAACATTTTCACTTCCGCGGTTTCTCCTACCATCAACCAGTAGCTTATTAACCTTTTTGGTTATAAGGTTGGTTCTCTCCCCATTCGTTATCTTGGCATACCTATCATCTCTTCTAGATTACGCCTTCGCGATTGCTCCCCCCTTGTGGACAGAGTCTCGGGAAGACTTGCTTCTTGGTTGAACCGAGGCCTCTCTTATGCTGGTTGCTTGCAACTCATTGTCTAAGTTTTGACTAGTTTCCAAGTATTTTGGGCTAGTTATCTTTGCCTCCCCAAAAATGTTTTGAATATTATTGAGCAGAAACTCGAAAGCTTTTTGTGGAAAGGGATTGAATGCGATAGTATGGGTGCAAAGATATGCTGGTCTGATGTTTGTCTCCCTAAGAAAGAGGGAGGTCTTGGCATTAATGACCTATCCTCTTGGAACAAAGCTCTCATGATTAGGCATATTTAGATTTTGAGTTATGACACAAATAACCTATGGTCTTCTTGGATCAAAGCCTACCACCTTAAGGAATCTAATCTTTGGAAGGCTAAAGCTCCATGTACTTGCTCTTGGAATTTGAGAAAACTCCTCCATCTTCGACCTCTTGTTCGCCCCCTCATTCAGCACTTCATTGGTAAAGGTTCTAGCACCTCCTTATGGCTTGACAATTGGCATATGGATGGTCCTCTTCTTTCGAAATTGAGCTCCCGTGTTGTCTATGACTCAGGCCTCCCTATCCACGCAACGGTTAGTTCCATTGTTCATGGTGATTCTTGGAGTTGGCCGGCTGCTATGTCCATTGATCTTTTTGAAATTAGAAGTCGTATGCCTTCCTACAATCCTAACTCCAATGTGGATGATAGAGTTCACTGGCTTCCTTCCTTCAATGGTACTTATTCAGCCTCCTCTGCTTTGGCTTCTCTCAAAACCCCTCATCCGATTGTTCCTTGGTTCAAGCTTGTTTGGTTCCCCCAAAATATTCCAAGAATGAGTTTTATCCTTTGGGTGTCAATTAGAGGCAGGCTTTCTACTCTGGATCGTATCCATAAATATGACTTTGTGGCGGTTACTACTTGTGTTCTTTGCAACTCCCACCTGGAGTCTCATGCCCACCTATTTTTTGAGTGTTTATTCAGTAAAGCCATTTGGACTCAGCTTATGAATATTTGTGGGTCTCCTTGGAATGGCCTTTGTTGGAATACTTTCATTGATTGGGCTTCCACCCATTAGAGAGGGAACTCTCTTGCTATTGTTGCTAACAAGCTTTGTCTTAGGGTTGCGGTTCATCATATTTGGAGAGAGCGAAACTCTGGCATTTTCGAAGGCACTCAAAAGACTAGTTCAGTTGTTGCTCGCTCCATTATTGACACCATTCACTGCCAGCTATCCTCTTTCAATTTAAAGAACCACCCTATCATCGCCTTGAATTGGAATGTCAACTCTAGTTGATTTTGCTTGTCTAGCTCTTGTTTCTTGACTTGCTCGTTTGTTTGAGCTGTTTTGAGCCTTTGTTTAGCTCTTGCTTTGCTTCCTAGGGTATGCCCCTTGTATTTTGTACATTCTTTCTCTCTTTCTATGATACTATTTACTTACCTAAAAAAAGAGTTTTCTGGTAGCTACACTTACAAAAACGTGACAACACCGTTTTTATTCAAGGTATTGATTTCTCTTTTGTTTTTGATCTTCAAGTCTTCAATCATCTTGGGTTTTCTTCTCATATATATGTATGTTTGATGTGTAGTCATTTATTAGAGAAATGATCTCAAATAAAGCTAGTTTGAGCTTCAATTGATTAACATGTTGAGTTAGATTTTTCAAAATCTATGTTTTCACATGTTTGAGATGTTGTATTGTGCTAGCTTCAAATCTAGGACTATCTTTTGTGTTTATTGACATGATTTTGTTGATTGATAGTCTTTTCATATGCTAGGTCTTTCATTTGATGATTTATTTAAATAGCATATATGATTGATTATTTAGAGCTTGATTGGATTTAAATGATTATCTTGAAAGTCTAAGTTCTATTTGTTGGGCTTTATGCCCTAAAGATGTAATTTGTAAATGGATTTAAGAAATAAATAAAAAGAAAAGTTCAATTCATTTTGTTGTGTTGTTTATTTTATAACTTTTGAATATATTAACATCTTAGATTGCTGGATGTAATCTCGAACTGTGTGTATGAGTGTCATATACGGATGGATACAGTAAGAGACGTGCAATCTAAAGAATTCATAGATAGCAAATAAAGGTGGGTACTTTATTTGTGGTTAATCTATAGCTGCAGTCCATTCCGTAATGTACGGTGATTCTATCCTAAATCATTCATATTAGATATGGGAATGGAGGCACATTGTATGATGTGATCATATAGGACTGGGCCATGATTTATATGAATCTCTCACCAAGATCCGTTTACTGCTTAGATTCATATATATAAACTAATGATGGCTATATATGGGTGATCTTAATCCTCAGTGTCTTATCGACTCCTTCAGGTTAGATCGTGGTCTTTGATATACCATGGGTGAGGTCGAATGCAGTTCCTGATCAATATGCTCCGTATATTGGGATTGCGGTTTGGCTTGTGGCTGGGAAGGTTTGTACACAATAGTGGAATCCACTCCTTCTTGTGAGAAGTAGATGATAGTTCCCTTAAGGGTTGATTTGGGGCTTGGACAATATGAGCGCTCTCTTAATTCCGTGAAGAAATATGATTTATTGTTCATTAAAGAATCAACGGTACTTAAATGATATATGTAATTAGAGGGGTATAACGGACATTATGACCCTCATTATAACCCAGCTCTAATTATGAACTACTATGGAGGATCATACCATGTGTAATAGCTATATCGATGGACACCGAGTTGTATCGGTCTGTGTAAAAGCGTCTGCAGTTGAGAGGGTGCAGCTTCGGGTTTTAGTGGAATAACACTGGAGTTAATAATCAAGGAATATTAATTAAAGAGCATAATTACTGATTTCGAGGATTATTGGAGCTCAAAATACTTGTGGTCCATTAGGTCCCATTGTTAGCCCGATCGATTTAGGTAAGAAGGGTCACGGTTAATTAATTGGATTGTCCAATTAATTGTGTTACGAAAGTGACATGTATATATTCGGGAATTAATTGAATAATGAGATTATTTAATTAATGAATAATGGTGATTAAATAAATTAAATAATAAGATTATTTAATTTTGTTATTAATCACTAAATAGAGGGTTTTAGTTGATATTTGATTTTAAATAGAATAAGATAATATAATTATTTTATTTTTATTAAATTAAATATTTGAAATTGAATTTAAAATGTTTAAATTCAAAATAAATATTTAATTATCTTTTAAAATAAAAGATATAAGATATCATTTTAAAAGATTTGGTTTTAAAATTGAGAAGATATCAATTATACGTGGAGTTATGATAATATATATGTGAGATATATATTTTGATAACAAAAACAAAAAGAACACAAATACGCATCATTAGTTTTCCAATTTGGATAGGTTACAAATAGTGATATTGGTGCGCGTGAATGAAGACAGAAAAGAAATAGTGCTGTGCACTATTAAAAAAACATAAAAGAGAAAAAAAGGGTGTGCAGTAAGTGCACGATTTAAAAACAAAGAAATTTTTTTTTTCTTTAAACAACTAGAAGAGTTCTAGGTATTTTTCTCTTGGAACAAATAGTTTCTTCTTCTTTTCTCTACATCCTCCTAGGTTCCTGAGTACGTGACGCATCCACATGCAGTTACCAGTTTCGGGAATAGTTAGGAAGATCGGTGGTACAGACCAGAAGTATATCGTAAAGTAAAGGAGCCTCCAAACGTTGGTAAGGTTCTAATTTTTTTTTTTAAACATTGATTACAAATTCCTGTGTTTACATATTGTATGTATTAGTTTAGGAAAAATAATTGCGATCCTAAGTTCACTGGTCCCAGATCGTTTATGATCTGTATAAAATATTTTTAAAACTTATTTCCGCTATGTTACCAGTGAACGAGGTTTCAACACTATTATGCTGCTAGAGATTTACTTTTGATTTTATCAAGTTGATTCTAGCATTTTTTAGGTGATTGAACATAATCTAAATTCTTGTGTGTGTTAGGTGTTTCACATACTGTAGATTGATTGTTCATGTTATAAGATCTAGATATAATTTATTTGTGCTTTTGTTGATAAATATCTAGTTCTTCATGTTATGTGCCTAATCCACACATTTCATATGTACATGTTGTTAGGATTATGCTCAATAGTAAGAGTGTAATATTGTAATTGACAATCCTTTCATATTAATAAAGTGTTTTCTGATTCTTACAAATACTTATAGCATTTATTATTATAATTGTCAAGGTAAATAATCATAAGGTCAAAAGACTATGAGATATGAAGAATTATTCATACATCCGGATATGTGTGAGGTAGACACAATTCTTTAGTTAGTCTTGAATAACGTTCACAACTTAAATTAAAGGTTGGGCACCTCTATCATGATAAAGTTGTAAAATTCTTTTACTAGCATTTGAGTGGGATCAAATGAGTTATGATGAGTCTAAAATCATTGAAAGGTTTTCGAGTAAAAGAATCTAGTGCACTGGGTGCATTGAACAGGATCACAATGAAATACTTTATCTAAAACCGTCACTAGATATAAGTCTTTTCATTATTAGGACAATCGGAGAGTCGATCTTAATCCTGAGATAAATGATGGACTTATGGTTGCAAGTGTTATCATTTGAGCTATCAATGAGTACGATTATATAGCATAGTCTATCCTCGATAGTTTGGTGGTATTCATTTGTTAATCGATAGAGGACTTCATTTATAGATATGGACATCGTGACTCCATTTATTAAATGAGAGTATAATATCATCATATGGATGTTTTGAGGTATTGGGTATTAAATCTCAACGTTGAGTTTTCAATAATGATTATTGAAGACATGGCTTCTGGACAAGTCAAAATATCCAAGTTCAAAATGTGGTCATATGAGGAAATATGGTAACTTGGAGAGCTATAGGCTGTCTATGAGCTCTTGGCGATTACTGATATTATTCACGAGGATACACCATCTCCTATAAGATTGTCTAGAATATGAATGGGAAACATCTCCTTATTCTATCTTTATTTAAGAGTTCAATTTTAGCTTTTTAGTGGAATGAGTTAAAATTAATAGATCGGACCTAAGTGAATCATTTGTTGATTGTTATTAAGTTATGTCTATTGAAGCTTAAATTTAGATAGCCCTCGAAGATCCACAATCCACACGTACTTGCATGGATCACTTGATATATTCTACCGGACCAATTTATGGGTTCATCTAGAATTGCATTTAATATATTAAGAATATAATATGTCTATTATTTATTTAATGGGCTGCTCTATTATATTAATATATTACAAGGAGACATGTGGGCTTGTTTCATTTAGTAAGAATAAGTCTGGTTTACATGTGGACTTTTATTTAAAGTCTAATGGATTAAATAAAATAAGAAAAATAATATTACGCCCATATATATATGGTGTGGGCGGCAAGGCTAATAAAATAGCCCAAGATATTATTTTATTTTATTGTTTTGATTAAATGGAAATTAATTAATTATTTAATTAATTAATAGTTTAAATCAAAATCTTTTCCTGATCAGTAAATAAAATACTATGTGTTGGATTATGGTTAGAATTCTTTTAAATGATAGGAGTCCTAATGTGGTAAGGATTAAGTCCACATACACTCCATACCACACAAAGAATTCGGCCACCCTAGTCCTATAAGGGTTAGGATTCTTAAATTGATAGGAATTAGGGAAAAGCACAATTCCTTTTCCAAGTAAGGAAATTGGCCAACCCTAGATTTCCTACACAAAGAATTCGGCCAACCCTATTTTGAGAAGGAGAAATTTCGGTCACCTTATAAATATAAGGTGATAAATTTCGGCCACGAAGAAGCTTGAGTGAGAGAGATTTTTGTTTGCTTTGAAAAATAAAAATCTTACTCAATACACATAGAATTTCGGCCAAGAGAGAAAAAGAAAAATAAGTTATCATTCGATAGTGCACTTGCAAGCCTTTAACATCAAAAGGTTTTGTGCACACTTTCGATTTAGGGTTACGCGAGTTCCAATCATATCGATTGTGAATTCAAAAGTGACCAGAACTATTTTTCTAGGCTCTTGGTGTTTTGGGATTGAAGATCAGGATCAGAAGTTCCATACATCCATTCTCAGGTAAGCAATTCAAAGAAAAAAGGGAGACCACGCTCCTAGGTGATTCACGTACGTGCTAGGATTGAAGATCTTGCGGATTACTATCGACGTAAGTCAATCGGATCACGCGACAAGAGGTATTTAACTCTTACCGTATATTTGTGTTTAATTAATTAAAGGGTTAAGGTTCAAATCTTTAGAAAAATTTTAAACTATACGAAAATCTACTTTTCGCCTTCCGCTACGGTTTTAGTTAATTTTTCCCTACACATGCATCGTTGAGTGTGATTGCATTGTTATTAGGATTATAAACTAGAATACATGTGATATGTGCATATTGATTCAATTCTAGTTTCCATAGGATATATTGATCATATATACTATGTTGTGTGTGTTTGCATCATTTGCATTCACTTAGATTACATGTCTTGTGAAGAGGTAGGAAGTCTCATTTCATAGAGTGATTCTTTTATTTGAGCATTGGAAGTCACATTTGGAGAGTGATTCTTCAAGTTGTGCTATTAGAAGTCTTGGCTAGAATCGGGGTGATCCGGATAGCTAAGCATTGGAAGTCATATTTTGGAGAGGGGTTCTTCAATTTGTGCATGGAAGTCTCGACTAGGATTGGAGTGATCCAGATAGTTGAGCAAGAGGGCATCTCTTTCATTGTGTAGGGTTGAATGGTAGATTTCTAGGTGAAGTGGTCACTTGAGAGATTGTATATTTTTATCTTACTAGTGAAAGGTGTTTGCCGGTGGTTGTGATATCAACCTGTGGATGTTTCCTCTTCAGAGGTTTTACCACGTAAAAATCATGTGTTGATTTTCTCTATCCCTATCTCCTTATATTTGTTTATGTGCTTATATATATATATATATATATATATATATATATATCTTGGTTGATATCTTTATAATAAATAATCATATTATATCAAACGTTGTATATATGGGAGTTTGTTTAATAAAAGTCATGTTACAACTTAAGTTTGTATCACATATATGTTAAAGCTTACATTAACTTCGTTTGAATAAGCATATCTTTAATTGAATTGATATTGCTTGTGATTGTCTTTTGAAGTGTGATACAAGTTACTTTGAAGGACCCCCCCAGGTTAGCTTAAGGCAAATTAACTGTGTTTGTATTTTCCAATTTGTGTTTAGACATTTTAAGTAGCTAATTGCACACACATTGTCTAAGATCATTTCCACGATTAGTTTACCAAGGGAATGAATGCATCCATCACGCAATCCACTATATGTATGAAATGTATGTCCTATGGCATGTGACACATACGACGAGAAAAGTGTTTAAGAATAGAAATGAAAAACACTCAAATGCGCTTTTTAAAAGGCTTGTGTTTTTGAACTCTTGGGTAGTCTCTATTATTAGAACAAGGTGCAAGAGCATCAAGTCCCCTCAACTTAACCACAAAATGGATGGGACTAGCCCATGACGTGCAAGTGAGACCCTAGAGTGACAACAAGCAACTACACAGGCTCAAAAAGCATACACACTCTCGCCAAAAACACATGCTCAAGGCAACACAACCAAGCTATTTAAAGCTCAAAAATTTGGCCACGCGGCAATTTGAACCAAAAACAACTCTAAACGCAAAAAAGACAACTTGAAAAGGCCTTTACACCCCATTGGCCACTCTCCGGTGATTGTGCATGAATGCTCATCTATCAAATTAATGGACTAATCTCTTTATAAAATCACCAACCTAGAGTATATAGTATTAGTGCTTAATCTCTCACAAGTCATAAACCTAGAGTATATAGAATTGATTACCCATTTGAGAATAGATAGAGATTGAGATTATAAAGTCCGGATCTCACTTGAGGAGGGTACTCTTGTTCAATCCTTCCATTCAAAAGGGCAGGGTTCCTTTCTGCACACTAGATCCTCAAATTTCTTCCTTTTCCACTCAAAAACCCTGTTTTCTGATTTCATCGCGCGGTTTGCACCAACTGTCTGCAATTGCAATAAACGAGCCATAAGACACAAAAACACACGAAACACGAGACAAATGATAAAGAATGAAGACCAAAATATATAACAATTTTGACACGATCAGTTAATCATGTTGTGGGTTGACACGATTAAAACTTACTTTTTAAGGGGTAAAAATTCATAATATTTACAATGGTTATTTACATTTAGGATGAGTCTTGGCATTATAAAGTATCAGAATGTAAATTACTGATTTTAAAAATTTTAAAAGTGAATGTGAGAACAATGTGGAATAGAGTCACCCTATCATACGGATAGGGCTAGCAATTCAATTATGTCCAATTCAGTCCCGACATAACGATCCGACGCAGACGCGAAGTGGGGTAAAAATGTTATTTTAATTTTTAAGGGGTAAAAATATGTCAAATTTGTCATTTCACAAGAAACGATATAACTCATTATAAATGCGTTAGACATATTATGTTTATATTGAAACAAATTTAGTCATACCGTGTTCGTGCTCAGAGGGTATGACCTGATTAATAATCACGTTGTATTCATGTTGATCCAGACACAACCTAACCTGCCAACCACAGGCAACCTGCCAACCCATATTGATGGCCCCTAAATGAGTGTGAGAACTTATTTGGATGACTATAGATCTAGAACCTTTGAGTAAAAATACTTGTTTTAGGAAGATGTTATAATAAATATCATAAAAAATTTAGATTTATCGATAAAAGTATAGTCGAACATTTTCATAGTGATTACCCTATCCTGTATTATTTTGTAGTATTGATCAATTCTGGTTTCTTTCCAGTCCACAATCGAGAAAGAAAAGATAAAACAAACAGAGAAATTGAAGACTGAAGAGATAGACCAGTCAACATCATGACTTTGAGCTTCAACATACAAATCCTAACCACATGAACATGAAGAACAATATCCTGTACATTTCAGTCTAATTGATTCCACATTGCAGAATAGCCAACCTCTGACAGATCCTTTATCTCCCATCACTCCGGATGGATAATCAATTTTGTTGCCACTATTCGGATACCTGCACTCTGCTGATAATCATATGGATCTAACGAGAGAAATCCATCAACAAAGGTCCCTGGTTTGATTAAGCTTTCAAGTTCTGCAGCATCAAATTTTTGGAACACAAGCTTTTGGATCGTGCCATTTGTTGCTTCTTTCTGGTATATCTCCGTTGCATATTGGGCAGAATCACCGTGCACTACAGTAGGTATACTGTGAAAAAGGGGAGAAAAACAAATATTATCAGATGTATTTTTAAGCTTTCCATCTTATGAATGTTTCATTTGCTTCCCTCGGCAAAGAGTTTAAGATATTGTTACTTCTGTTTTTTATTTTCACATTCCCTTCCCACCTCGTTTTCTCATTGAAAACCATAAAAGAATGCACTTCATCACTAAATAAATGCTAATAGTAAACAAATAAAACAAGATAAAGTACAGGCTAATTAGCAAACATGCATACAAAATTGATTTTTACAGACTCCTTAGGCCAGTTCTGTTTTCCTTTCGATAATGGAATTTCTTAAATTTAGAAAATACATAACCGGCAACGCAGAACAAATTTAGAATAAATGACATGGGCAAAAACATATCAGGGTCATCTTATGTGCAAATAATTTTCATTCCCTTCTAATGCAATTTAATATTTTTATTTTATCTACTAAGCTGATGAGATTATCTAATGATTAAAACAATGGAAGGAAAACTTACTGCAATCTAGTGGTGGGAAAGTTAAAGTAGCCATTTTTCCTGGTAAGAACAGGTCTCCACTCAGAGCTGCTACCAGACTCCACAGCAAATTTCTGTGCAATATTGTCACATGCCTCAAGAACTTTACATAAACTTGGAGTTGCATCCACCACAAAATTCAACCGTGGCCGGCCAGCTTGATCAACAAACTTCGTACTTATTCCAAATCGCACTCTCAAACTGGAACAACAAAGCTGCAAAATGACAGCTTTGTGCAATAATTTCATTCTTTGAATTTGACTCCCTTCAAATAAAGGGACAAGGCATGCATTGACAGAAGGAATGACAACTTCATCAGGGTCTACAAATCCAGCATAGCCACTGGAACCCTCAGAGACAACTGCTGTTGATGATATCTCAGGAGACTCCAACTCAGATTTTTCTTCCATAGTAACATCTGGTTGAATGGATTTGGTTTCCATCTGATTGCTGAGTGCGCCCATATCAAAAGGATCCTGCTTATCAGTTCCGGATAAAGCAACATTTGAGATCTCCTCCCCAGGTCTGTGAGTCACAAGGGATAATATTGGACGGTCTTCCACAGTTTTTTGATCTGTGGGGAATTTTTTTTGAGCATCTTCAAACTTCAATTTTGATGAGGGAGTACTGTGGAT
Organism: Dipteronia sinensis; assembly: GCA_033220585.1. Lineage (NCBI taxonomy): Eukaryota > Viridiplantae > Streptophyta > Magnoliopsida > Sapindales > Sapindaceae > Dipteronia > Dipteronia sinensis. The sequence continues at coordinate 23,108,707 of CM065637.1, forward strand.
TTGGCTCGTCCCCTCTGGAGATGATTTTATATTCCTACGACTTCTTGTAGTAGCATTTGGAGACACCCAACTGTTCACTGTAAATATGTCTGGGAGACTAGACTCCTGTAATTTAGCAAATTTTGGTTAATTCTACAAAAAGAAATCTCATGAAAATGCAAGTCCATCAGCCACCCTACTAAATGTCTCAGTCAAAGTATAAGCCTAAAATATTTAAGAAGACCCAAACATATCAGTTGTATAAGTGTATAGAAGACAGAATTGATATAAGCATTAGACAGTAAAAAAAACAATTGGGGTGTAATAGAGTTACTAAAAGCTAATGCTGCAAATTGCATAGCTGCTCAATATTTCAAGTTTTACAAACAGGGTAGTTCCACTTGTAAACTTACAATTGCTTATTAATCAAGAAAAAAATAAGTCTTGCTGCTTTTAAAACTAGAGAATTACCAAGAACAAAACCGTTGCACAATACTTGAGTACTTCAAGATTCATCCGAACATCGTCTAAGCTCCTGAGAGATGATAAGAAATTATTACCTCAAGGAAAAGGCAAGAGCAAGTAAAACAATTCATTGCAGGATGTATTTTGATATTTACCTATGACTCTGCTGTCCGAGCCCAAAATAGGTTGCAAGAGTTGCCATCTGCACAGATAGTAACACATCAATCCCCAAAAGAAATACCAAAAGATATGTCATTATGTTATCATTAAAAATTGAACATGGGACAGGGATCGATCGGTTCATGTTTAAATAATATCAAGGAACCTGAATGCAAGATGTTTTACAAGGTAAAACCTAATAGCAATATGAACAAATTTCCAAGCTTAGACACTCTAGAGAGGTTATATCAGCTAACCTGAGATTTACTGAAACATTTAATAGTGTCGTTTTCAAAAGAAAAGGTAAAAGATAAGGCAATCACTATATATAATTTATGGCAACAACAAAAAAAGAATATTTAAAACTCACTTTCTCAATTCTGAAAGCAGAAATGGAACAGTAAAAATCCAAAAAAAAACATTGTCATGTTCCTTCTTTGTGTGGAAGATGATATTCGATCAATGACAACAGTAGCATCCCGATTTATCAAAAAACACGAAATGAAGCATATGTGGTCCAATGTAGAAACCATGACCCAGAAAAAGGCAACATAAACAGAGAAGATAATAAACAGACAAAAGAACAAATACACTACACTACATCGTACACTAGGGTCCTTCGAGAGTCATATCTGGTCAGGTTTTCGTCAGGACCTAAACATCCATTAACATCAAATTACTCAGGATTGTCACATGTGATAATTAGAGCATCTTCAATGCTATTATGCATTTTTGAGTTTCTAAATAGTGAGTCATCAGCATTTCTATTCAAAATGGACCCACTTTTAAAAATTTTGTAGAGAAATGCATATTCAATTATGTATCTATTTTTTGATCAATCATAATAAAACAATTATAACATTCTCTCTCCTATTTTATTTTACAATGAAATGAGCTTTAATATTATTGGTGGAAATAGTTAGAAATCTCAGTCAGCATTTCTAGGAGAGTTTAAAGAATTAGAAACTCAACTCCATATTCTCTAACTTTTTTTTTGCCACAGTCATCTTCATATTCAACTTAGATAATTGCATTGGAGAAAGTTTTTCTAACTTTTTTAGTATCTATCCTATGTGGCACTCCATTTTCTCCAAATGCATAATAGCATCGGAGATACTCTTATTAGGTCCAAATGAAAAACTTCAGTGTCAGACTACACTAGAGAATTATTCATGTACACCGTAAAAAAAAAAATAATAATAATAATAGAATCATCATAAAAGTTGATAGAAAAATAATGTAGCCCCAAATGCTGGAATTGAATAAAAAAGAACTACTTTTCGAAAAAAATAAAAAATAAATAAATAAAAGAGGTAATTAAAATTACTTTCATGTCACCAGCTCTCCTTCCAAATTTCTGAGTCAATAAGGCCAATGAATCAATGGTGCCCTTGGGCTCAGGAGCTGGCTTCCCGACCTCTGAAAATGCTTCCCTTATTCTCGCACAATCGAACCTCACTATATTATGACCAGCCCATATCCTCCCTACAATTTTGACAAAAAAAAAAAATTGCATAAATTGAAATGTTATACAAGTTAAAAGTAGAAAGTTGGTACCTTGGAGGATATCGTAGACTTTGTCGGCGATGTCTGCGAAGGTAGGGGCGGAAACGACGGAGTCGGGAGTGATGCCGTTGCAGCGGACGGATAGAGAGGAAATGAGAGAGGGGTCGGCGGGTCGTACCAGGGTGGAGTAGCTGTCGAGCTCCTCCAGCTTTTTGGGACAAACGAGAATGGCTCCAAATTCTAGTATGGCAAAACCCTGACCTTGCCGGGTGGGTACGGTGGTTTCGACGTCAAAGAAGGCGATCTCGGATCTGTATTGGTTCTCACCCATTTCTATGTCTGGTTCTTCGAGTGAGAGAATTGATAAAGAGAAGAAGCAAAAGCAACCGGTTGATTGTTGAAAATGGAGGCGCCAATCTGATGGTATTTAAGGAGGGTAGTTTGGGCATTTACTTGGTTTTCTTATTCGGGTTGCTTCTTGGTTGGGTTTCATGGATGTAAAGTTTTCTGTCAACAAGTAACCTTACCAAAAAATTTATAAATTATATACAATAGCAAGGTATTGGTATAATACCTTGCTTTGAGGTAGAGTTGAACAAATTTTATCATTGCAAGCAATAACTTTGCCCATCAATTATCTAGTGTGGTATCTCATATGAATTCTTTGTCTTATTACATCGGTCTTGCACGGGATACTTACCTGATAACAGCTCTACATTTACCTGTCTTATGCTAATTGTCAAATCTTAATAAAAGGAGAAGAAATAAATAAACATTTTTTACATTTTTTTCTAGGATTGAAACAATGATTTTTACATATGGTCTGGAAAAACCGCCAAGAATCCTATAACTTTTTCTCTAGTCACGGTATAAATTATCTTCTCTCTGCAGTGTTTTAGTCTATGTGAACACTAGGCATACACTTACGTAAATGCTCTCTATTTGTTTCTTTCTCAAACAGTCAGTTTTTGAAGTCGCACTCAAATATGTTACTTAGTGCATGTGAATTGCTTGAGCAGTTATTAAAATATAAATGTTCATGCAGTTAACATCCGATAAAACTAAGAGTGGGCTTGGGTTTGTGCAACACATAAATGTTGGGCTTGTAGTTGGGCCACTTGGGTGTACAAATGAGTTTCTAACCCAATTGAAGTTTATACCAATATCTCCCACTCGCACATATGGGGCCACACACAATCTCATAGAAAAACTCCTTTATGATATCTTTTTTTTTAGGTAAGTAAATAGTATCATAGAAAGAGAAAAAGAATGTACAAATACAAGGGGCATACCCTAAGAAGCAAAGCAAGAGCTTAACAAAGGCTCAAAAAAGCTCAACACACGAGCAAACAAGAAAGCAAGAGCTAGACAAAGGCTCAAAACAAGTACAACAAGAGCAAAGCTTAAAATCAATTAGCGTTGACATTCCAATTCAAAGCTATAAGAAGGTGATCTTTGAGATTGATAGATGATAGCTAGCAGCGAATGGTGTCAATAATGGAGCGCCAACAACCGAGCTAGTCCTTTGGGTGCCTTTAAAAATATGACAATTACACTCTCTCCAAATGTGATAAACAGCAGCCCCAAGACAAAGCTTCTTAGCAATAATAATAGGAGTGTTCCCTCTCCGATGGGAGGACGCCCAAGCAATAAAATCATTCCAGCAAAGACCATTCCAAGGAGACCCACAATAGTTTAGAAGTTGAGTCCAAATGGCTCTACAAAATAAACACTTAAAGAACATGTGAGCATGAGATTCGAGATGGGAGTTGCAAAGAACACAAGTAGTAACAGCCATAGGGTCATACTTATGAATGCGGTCGAGGGTGGAGAGCCTACCTCTAACAGCCATCCAAAGGATGAAACTCATTCTCGGAATGTTTTGAAGGAACCAAACCAACTTGAACCAAGGAGTAAGAGGGTGAGGGGCTCTAAGAGAAGCCAAAGCAGAAGAGGCTGAGTAAATACCATTGGAAGAAGGGAGCCATCGAATACTATCCTCTATATTGGAGTTAAGATTGTAAGAAGGCATCCGACTTCTAATTTCAACAAGATCAATGGACATAGCAGCTGGCCAACTCCAAGAATCACCAAGAACAATGGCATTAACCGTTGCGTTGAGAGTGAGGCCTGAGTCATAAACCATACGGGGGCTCCATTTTGAAAGGAGAGGACTATCCGGATGCCAATTATCAAACCATAAGCAAGTACTAGAACCATTGCCAATGAAGTACTGAATTAAAGGATGAGCAATTGGCCGAAGATGGTGGAGTTTCCTCCAATTCCAAGAGTAGGTATAAAGAGCTTTAGCCTCCCAAAGGTTAGAGCCTTTGATGTGATATGCTTTGATCCAAGAAGACCAGAGGTTATTTGTACCATAAATCAGAATCCAAAGATGCCTAATCATCACGGCCTTGTTCCAAGAAGAGAGATCTTTGATTCCAAGACCACCTTCTTTCTTAGGGAGGAAAATATCAGACCAAGAAATTTTTGCACCCTTACTATCACCTTCAACCCCTTTCCACAAGAAACTTCTGAATTTATGTTCTATAATCTTCAAAATCTTGATAGGAAGGCAAAGATAACTAGCCCAAAAGACTTGTAACCTTGACAAAACCGATATAATGAGCTGCAAACGACCAGCATAAGAAAGGCCGCGGTTCAACCAAAAAGTAAGTCTGCATGAAACTTTGTCCACAAGAGGGGAGCAATCACAAAGACAAAGTTTAATAGAGATGAGAAGGATACCTAGATAGCTAATGGGGAGAGAACCGGCCGTGCAACCAAAAAGGTTAATGAGCTGCTGATTAGTTGTAGAGGATAAACCCGAAGTAAAGATGTTGCTCTTGGCTTGATTAACAAGGAGGCCCGAAAGCAAAGAGAACTCATCAAGGGTAGCCTTAAGGACTACAACTGAAGAAGGGGATCCATGGCATAGCATAGTAAGGTCATCAACAAAACAAATGTGGGAAAGTTTTATCTTATCACACTTCCAATGAAACTTGAAGCTAGGAGAGTCCGCAATGAGCTTGGCCAAAATTTTAGATACAACTTCCATAGCTATTACAAAGAGGTATGGGGACGTAGGATCCCCTTGCCGAAGACCCCTTTTTCTGAGAAAAAACCAGCTAGCTCACCATTGAAGAAGATAAAGAACTTAGGGGTAGTAAGGCAAGCTTTGATCCACGTAATAATTTTAAGAGGAAAGTGAAAAGCAGCGAGGGTTTCAAGGAAGAAGCCCCAATCCACCATGTCAAAAGCCTTCATCAAATCTAATTTTAGAGCCAACCTAGGGCAGCCAATATCCTTATGATAATTCATCATAAGTTCTTACGCAAGAAAGATGCCATCCCCTATACTCCTACCAGCCACAAAAGCCGATTGGGAAGGGCTGATAATATTTGGGAGACAAGGTTTGATCCTATTGGCAATGATCTTGGCAATGATCTTATAGAGAGTGTTGCAACAAGATATAAGTCTAAAGTCTTTCATCTTAGAAGGATTAGGGACTTTAAGGACCAAAGTAAGAATCATAGCATTTAGCTCTTTGAGAAGATGACCATACTTAAAGAATTCTTAGATAGCATTAATCACGTCTTCACCAACAATGTCCCAAGTTTTCTTGAAAAAATGAGCTAGAAGCCATCCGGACCAGGTGCCTTGTTAGGGTGGAGAGAGAAGCAAACCTTTCGAATCTCATCATTAGTGACATCTCTATCTATTGAATCAGCTTGATCATTAGAGATGACATTATCAATAATATTGCTGAACGTACCAATACCATGTCTAACGGGCATAGAGCAACCAAGAATATTCTGAAAATGACGGATAGCTTCATTCTTGACCGGAATGTCACCTTCAATCAAGGAGCCATCATCACCAATAATATAGTGGATCTTGCTTCTATTGCGTCTACCATTGATGGCTTTGAAAAAGTAGGAGGAGTTGCTGTCACCAGCCTTAAGCCATTAGATTCTAGATTTTTGCCTAAGGAGATCCTCCTCGGCTTGAAGTGACAAAGTATACTCATTTATAAGCTCATTTTCTCGCATTCTAAGGTTAGTATCAAGGGGCTGAATATCAAGAAGGAGTTGACAAGCATCTAAGGCAGCTTTAGCTTCAATCGATTTTGTTGCCACATCCCCACATTGTCATTGTTAAGGGTCTTTAAGGCCTTCTTCAAATTGCGAAGCTTAGAGCAAAGTTTGAACTGCATGGTGCCATGAACTTGCTCCTGCCAAACACGCTCAACCAAGGGGAAGAAGTCCTTTCTATCCGTTAGAAAATTGAAGAACTTGAAAGGGCAGTTTTTCTTATTACCTGGCAACCCGAGCTTCACCACAGATGGGCAATGGTCTAAAATGCTAGGAGGAAGGAAACTTGCTTCTGAATGCTCAAACTTGACAAGCCATTCATTGTTGAGAAGAACTCTATCCAATTTTTTGGAGATGCAACCATTGCTTCTCTTGTTGCACCAAGTGTGAAGAAAACCCGAGAAACGAAGATCATCAAGCTCCGAAGCTTGAAGACATTCAGCAAAATCTTCCATAGCAATGGTAATTATGGAGCAGCCCTCAATTGACTCATCAACCCTCCGACAAACATTAAAATCGCCCAGGACAATCCAAGGGGAACCTTGCTGATTTGAACACAAACTTTCCCAAAGAGCACTTCTTGATCTGTCCTCATTAGAACCATAAACAATGGAGATTCGAAACTGGTCATTCGTATTCATGATACAAGCATTACAAAGTTTCATATAGATAAATATACTGTGTGACCTATGAACAATCAATGTAACTGAGGAGGAGCTAACAATATGAGATTTTAAGAGTAAAATTTCTATTTACAAATTTCTATTTACAAGAGATATAATGTTATTCATTATTGTATCCCAGATTTAATTTTGTAATTTGTATCAGTCTGAAGTATACTTAATCCCTCTATTAGTTGAAAAAGCTATGCTTGACTTTATCACATTTCATGTATTCACAATTGTATCTACAAATACATTTTGTCTGCTAGTGAATACATAAGTTAGATAAAAATCATTAAATCTTCCCATTCCATATTTGTCTCTTGGTCTCCAAAATAGCTGCTAGCTTAGACATGTCTCATAGGTTGAATTATCATAGTCATAGAAATAATACGCTAAAGGTCCTAACACTATTCTGTCACTTCAAGATAAAGTGAATAGTCATAAGGACACCATTTGAAGTTTTATACATAAAAATTCAGTGGAACTTACATAATGAGGAAGCGGGAATTCATCCTCTCATTTTCCACATCGGTCACTAATAGCACACGCGATATAAAACACATGTCACATTGATTTTTTAATCTAAATAAGAGTGGATATGCCCTTATATTATTCACTGTACAGATCTAAGTTCCGTCACATATCATGTTCCTAACCAGAGTTCTTAAAAGATAACCCTTCTTTGGTGTTATATTAAGACATCACATTTGGCTTTATCAAGCATCAGTGATAGTGTGGTCTATCATGATATGTTCTAAAATATGGATATATTTATTGTGAACCTTGTCTTGACCCAATCAAGGCGACAAAATCATATATATTAGCTCCTTGAAAATATATCCTGCATATTATCTATTATATATGTGTCTCATCTCAGTCTGCAATCTAAGCAACTGAGGCGACCACACGTATAAGAATGCCAGTCTTAACCTGAAGACATATTCAAATAATTTATAAGTGTGAAATTTAACATGCTAGTACTATTTCAGATAGAAATCAATTTATTTATAAATATAACAACATCGTTCAATACAATGATTCAAACTATTACATCATTACATTCTACGCAACCCCAAAGACTTAGCATGTGACTCATAGACATCTCTAGCCACAGCTTTAGTGAGAGGATCTGCTACCATCTCATAGGTTGAAATGTATTGAATCATCACTTCTTTCTTAGCTACGATGTCCCTGACAAAATTATGATTTGTCTCTATGTGTTTGGATTTATTGTGATACTTGGAGTTTTTAGTGTAAGCAATCGCTTCATGACTATGAAAATACAAACACGGTTAATTTGCCTAAAGCTAACTTAGAAGGGGGGGGGGGGGGGTGAATATGTTTTTACACCTTTTTCAATCCCTTGAAACAAACAAAAGTTTGTCCCTCTAGATAGCATGTATCAAAATCTAATAAGCACATACCGACCATTGATGAATATATTCAAAGTATTAAAGCTTACAATGTCTATATCATACAATAGAAGAAATACTACGAAAACATGAACTAATAGTCACTTGTTCTTACAAAAGCAAACAACACATATACATAAATCAAAGAGATAAGGATAGAGAAATGTGACACATGATTTTTACGTGGTAAAACCTCCTAAGAGGAACCATCCACATGTTGATACCACAACCACCGGCAAAACAACTTTCATAGTAAGATAAAAGTACACACTCATAAGAGACTAATCCACATGATACGCTCCCTATTGGATATCCCTTCTATCCTACCCTTATGAAAGAGTTTCCTACTCTCAAACCATAGCACATCACATGCCACTAAAGAGCAACTCCCTAACCATAGCAATCCACATGTCACTAGGAAGAATTCATTGTCTACTCTCTAACCATAACACATCACATGCCACCAGAGAGCAACTCCCTAACCATAGCAATCCACATGCCACTAGGAAGATTTTCTTGCTTGATTATCTAGATCTTCACAATCCTAGCCAAGTTTTCCTTGCTCAATATGAAGCTTCACACTCCAAATGAGACTTCCTTGCTCAAGTTAAAGCATCACACCTCAACAGGAGACTTCCTATCTTTTGCAAGGCAACCGATCTAAGTGTTATGCAAATGATGCAAACACATACAACATAGAATATGATATCAATATATCCTATGGAAACTAGAAATAAACAGTGAGCACACTAAGTATGAATTTCTAGTCTACAATCCCAAAATCATGTCATCACACAAATGATGCATGTACATATGAAATGCATGGATCAATTACAGTCCATGAAGAACTAGACTTAATCAACAAAATGCACAAAACAAGTTTATCTAGATCTTATAACATGAACAGACAATCTAGAGTATGTGAAACACCTAAAACACACCAAAAACCTAGATGTTGTTCAAACAACTAAAAAATGCTAGAATCAATTAATATGTTCAATATAAATCTCTAGCAAACATTTAGAGCATATATTCACAAGATTAATCAATTAAACTCTAATAGGCTCTAAATACACAAATAAATGTGCTATTCCTACAAATGTTCAATTAACTAGTTATAGCACATGTATAGGCTATCAATAAGAAAAATAAGATCAATCAACACACAAATACCCCTAGATTAAAAGCTAGCACAATACAACTCCCAAGCATGTGAAAACATAGGTTTTAGAAAACCTAACTTAACATACAAGTCTAATTAAGCAAGTCTTAAACTCTAATCAATATTTACATATCAAACATACACATATAGAAGAAGAAAACCAAGGTAATTGAAGACTTGAAGATCTAAAACTCAAGAGTTGAATCATTACCTTAAGAAAAACGTGCAGTCTCGGATTTTGGTATAAAGCCACCAGAAATCTCGACCAAATGACCTCAATGTCTTTTGGAGGTGATAGAGGACTGGTAGACAAAGATTCTCCAACTAGAATCACTCAAATCGGACACTGAATGAGTGAGATATGGTGTTTGGAAGTTGAGAAAATTAGAGTGAAAATTTCTGCACAAGTTTTTCAAATGTTCTTCTTGAAATGAAATGTGGGAAGGAAAATGAATTTAACGGAGAGAGAATAAAGAGGATTCAAGACCATAAAATGATGGAGTGCCACCTCAGCATCCCGTGGAGACACGAGGCCTCTACGGGGGCAGAGGGCACTCCTTCCCGTGGAGGCCACGTGCCTCTAAGGGGAAGGGGTGCTTGGCACCTCCTATGCCCTCGTGTACTCCTCGCGTCCTTTGACCGTATTTCGGCCTTAGAACTTTGATTTAGAATCTGTTTTTGGCTTACAAACTGAGACTCCCTAACGCACATGGAAATCAACAAAACTATAACAAAAGATATGGAAATCGACTCCATAAACAAAGACGAAACCATGTACGATAAAGTACACAGAAAGTTTTGTAACTTCCTACTCGGAACTAGAAAACTAATGAATGAGTAACCAAAACAAACGGAACTCAATGAGGAATAATATAAGAACAAATTCAAGTTTGAGATCACACAAACACAAACAAACAAATACATGAACACACAAGTATGTTGTTTCCCAGATAGAATCCTAGAACATGCAATTCTACAAACATTGTCAAATTAAATCTAATGCATGTGCATACAATAGTATGTGTGTGTATTTGTTATATCATTTGAGCACAACAATGCAGGGACACCAATGAATACAATGTGTGTGAGTGCACCTAGACCTTGCAAGAGGAAAGAGGTCTAGATATAACTTTTATATGCAATAAAGCTTGTTCCTCTTGTAGCCATCACTTTGCTTGAAATGTTGTCCAACTTCCTTGAAGCTTGATAAACCATGAATCCTAGACAACTAATCAATACAAAAGAAAATGTCATTTTGATATAGAATTATACCAACACAAGACTCCAAAACCTAACAGTCTCCCCCTTTTGCAAATTCGATGTCAAAACACCTATACATATACTAAAATTTACAAAATGAAGATCGGTCACAAACACTCCTTCACATTATAATGAGTTTGTACATTTAGACTAATCTTCGCAAGTGTTGAATTCTTTCATGTAGTCTTCTCTTGTTATCACCTAAAAAAAACTTGAATCACAAAGTATATACAAGAGAAATATACATATATAGCAAGATATTTAGATAAGAAAAAGCATTAATATAGTCCAAATGGATACATGTCATCTCCCCCTAAATACATGCATATCCAACAAAAATATCTCATCCAATATATTACATACCATACTTGGACAAATACACAAAGAAGACAGGTTAAAACAATATCATATTTCTCCCCCTTTTTGACATAAAATGAAGCCAAAAGGAAAAAATAAATGATACCTTGAGATCACTTAAGCTTTGTCAGCCACTTGTGCCACCAAAAAACATTGAATGATTTCTTGATCTCAAAAAAAGTTTGGAGGTGGATGCCTAGCTTAAAGAAATGATTTCTTCCAAGCTCTTGACTTTCGCATCTAGTTCCACTATCTTCTCCCTTGATTCTTGTTTGTTCTTTAATGTTAACCTAGCAAAGGCTATTCCAATCTATACAATACAACAAACTCATCAAGGTATAATGAATCACAAATGCATAAAATTATCTCCTAAGCATATAGGTCATTTCTGCCATGTTCTACAATTGCATTTACAACAAAATTCAATCCAAAAACTGGAGGAATTGGTTTCAACCACAATTGCTATCAATCTCAAAACATGAAGGAATTGGTTGTAACCACAACTACTATCAACCCCAAGTGAGTAGGAACTCAATCAACTTCAAGCTAGGAGGAATTGATTGTAACTACAACTACTATCAACCTCAAGAATGAAGTAATTCATTGTAATATCAACTACTATCAACCCCAAACAAAGAGAAATTGATTGCAAACACAATCATACAATTATCACAAAAGTTTCATGCATTATTTGTGACCTAAAAATACAAAGGCATATAATATTATGAAGAATTATCATGGATATCAGGGAATATGAAATTGCAGCTTCAAGATTTATCATTACAGACAAAATGCCAACAAATATCAGCTTGAAACATGTGCACATATCATAGAAGAGAACAAAGCCTAGCATACTATGCTCCCATTGATAAGTGCTCTATCTAAGATCAAAATAGAATATTGTTCACAATGATATCCACACAATCACACATTCAAGCATCTTTTAAAGAAATCCAACAGAATAAATTCCACAAACTATGAGAGATACACCAAGATTTTCAATCTCTCTCATAATTCTTCTAAAATTGCTAGAATATCAAAATACTTTTTAAGCAAAAGTGTGTGTGTGAATTTTGCTTCAAGCATATATAAAGGAGTAATTTGATCATCAACATGCAAACCATATCAACATCTATTCAACTTAAGCTTTTCCATAAAAGGTCAAACTGATTATCATCTAGAATTTTTTGCTTTTAAGAGAATAGATTTCAACATATGAGCGTGTGTGTGCATCTGGCTCGTCAACCCATTTCTATTTTTTAACCTGAGCATTCATGATTTTCAACTATACACCTTTAAGCCTTTTTTTATTATTATTTAGGCTTGAATCAAAGAATATTTTTATTGATTCTTTCCTTTTCAACACTTTCTTTGATTTTTCTAACATAAACATGTACGCTTATGACGGCTTTCACTCATCATAATGGTGTAGCCCTTTCCTATATTGGGCAGTTGCACAACCAAAATGTGAAGCCGTTTTCATGAAGGTGCACATTGAGTTCTATGTAGTTGCCGAAGCAAAATGGAAACTAACCACATGTCATCTTTAATGTACTAGTCATGAGACTTAAGGTGTATCCACAACTTACATATTATCAAACTCAACTTACTACAACCAAACATACAAGAGAAGTAAAATGCATTTTTGAAAACCAAGTTTTATGGCTCATAAGCACATGATCTAAAAGCAATACAAAGAGATTTACTTAAGATCATTACTTATCAAGAGAGTAGCTTTCAAAGAATATGAAGCTCATATTTTTCAAAACATGCCACTCAACATTAAAACAAACAATTCACACATCATGTTTAAGACCTTTGTGAACAACATCACTAAGAGATTTTTAGAAAGCAAATGTCAATGAGAACTATATGATATACCTAGTTCTCTAATATAACATGCTTCACAATGTAGTGCAAATCATGAGTTGAGAGATGAAAAACCAAGAATGCAAGCATTAGGATATAGAGATACCTTAGCAAACATTTTTTATCAAATGCTAAGTCTTCACCCTTTTTATGAGCTCTTTTAGCTTGTTTGTCGTCATGACAACAAGTTGTTGATGTGTCATTCCAAGAGAATAGAAACTTAGCATTTCAACTCAAATACATATAAACATGACTTTCTCTAAAAGACTTAACAAACATTAACACCATATATATTCCAAAAATGAACTTCTTTAAAGTCAAACAATATATTTCGACCATCATAGCAAATATGTGAGATACCTAAGTTCATGTCAAGTTATATAGAAATAAAGCTAGCTAGCTAAATCTCTCAACAACTTTATACTAATCTTAAAGCTTACTCACATGTGCAACTTACACTAACGGTAAGAGCACTCACCCTTGACCCATTTGATCTAGGGTGTACTTACACAAAAATCATCATGATCAATCTTGACTTTGATGTTGAATCTAGAGTGGAGATTTTTAACAATTTGATTCATAAGAATATCATTGATACTTATCTCCTTATCATTACTAGCAACACATGCTTTGTCAAGATTCTCATAACCATCTAACTTCTTCATCCAATTCTTTCTATCATGCATCTTAGAAGCATCATGCTTATCAACAACTAAAGCCTGGCATGCTTCAATTCAAGGTCAATCTCCTTATCTCTAGATGCATTTCCTATTTTGCAATATTCAATGTACTTATAACACCTTGGTTTGATGTGATCAACAGTATTACAAAACTGACAAATACGAATGAAAGTTGAGATTGTACCTTTTAGGATTGAAGAAGTGATGGGAGTTTGTGAAGATACCTTGTCTTTTCTTTCACCTTTAGCTTTGGAAAGATTGTTCGTAGGAAACTTCTTGATCTTCTTGTTATTAGCCTTTCTTGAGGGAGGTGGTGCTATCATAAGCTTCTCCACACCTTTCAAGATGCTAGATCCTCCTTGAGGTTGAGCAAGATCCATGATATTCTTCATGTTGATCGAACCATTGACTAAGTGTTTGATAGCTTGCTTAGCAATGTTGATCTTCTCAATATATTCTTGCTCTCTAACCTTAATGATAGAAACAATCTCCTTATGTTCAAAGATAAGTCTTTCAACCTCATTAAACCTCTTCATGATGTCATTTGTTTCACACATGAATCTATGTGAGGTCTCAACAAACTCATCCACTTGAGTTTTGATCAAATCATCTTTCTCTTTAACCTCTTTCAATGCTTCATCTTTTTGCTCCTCAAGACTCATAATCTTGGTCATAAGATTGAGATTCGTGGCAATCAAACTTGTATCTTTTTGATGACTTTGATCAATCTCTTTATCCATAGAGACTATACAATCATCTTCTAGCTTTGTGAGAGAGGCTGTAAGAGCAACAACGTTGCTAAAATGCTCTTCTTCACTTGAGGACTCATCATTAGAGCTCTCATTATCACTAGAACTATCATCACTCCAAGTGTCCGCCATAGCTTTGCCTTTCTTGTCTTTCTTAGTCTTTCTCTTAGGACACTCAAAAGCAAAATGGCCAAGACCTTGACATTCAAAGCATAGAACATTCTTCTTGTTTTTGGCTTGACCATTCCCATCAATCCTTAGAGAGGATAACTTCTTGACTTCTTTTTCCTTAGAAAAGTTACCACTAGGTTTGGTACCTCTTCTTAGAAACTTCTTGAAGTTCCTAACAAATAAAGCCATTTCATTGTTCTCATCATCACTATCCTCTTTGATGGCCTTGAGAGTGATACCCTTGCTTTTGGCTTTCGGCTTTTGGCTTCAAGCTCATTTCATATGTTTGAAGTGATCCAAGCAATTCTTCAATGCTTAATCAATCAACATCCTTGCTTTCTTCTATAGCTTTAACCTTGGCATTGAACCTCTTTGGAAGACATCAATCAACATCGGCTGTTGCGCGCTCTATTATTGACACCATTTGCTGCCGACTATCTTCTATCAATCTCAAAGATCACCTTCTTATAGCTTTGAATTGGAATGTCAACGCTAATTGATTTTAAGCTTTGCTCTTGTTGTACTTGTTTTAAGCCCTTGTCTAGCTCTCGCTTTCTTGTTTGGTAGTGTGTTGAGCTTTTTTGAGCCTTTGTTAAGCTTTTGCTTTGCTTCCTGGGGTATGCCCCTTGTATTTGTACATTATTTTTCTCTTTCTATGATACTATTTTCTTACCCCAAAAAAAAAACAAAAAAAAAGATCTTCCAATTGAGATGCTCTCTTGAGATTGGCACACCAAGTGCTCGACATTGGTTGGCAATGTTGAGAAGCTTAAATTGGAAGTCTTCAAACTTATCTTTTTCACTCATACACAAATTTTCAAATTGCGATATAAGCATTTGAAGCCTTGATTTCCTTACCGCCAAAGTTCCCTCATTGGTAACTTATAAAGCATCCCATGCTTCTTTGGCGGATTTAAGATTTTGTATGTATGAGAATTGATACTCATCAACCCCTCCAAAAATGGCGTTCACGGCTCGGTGATGCCATTTGGCCATATCAAACTCATTGACCGTCTACTCACTCCTAGGTTTGGAAATTTCAGAGCCATCTTCCAATGTCTTCCTTAGAGGTGTGTAACGTTCTTCCACAACCATCTATGCCCTCTCATCAATAGAGCGGATATAGACTTTCATCTTTAACTTCTAAAACCCATAATTATGTCCTTTAAGCAATGTAGGTCTCGAATTTAAAGCACCATCGGTCATTACATCCTCTTGAACCAACATAGCTTCAAAGCTTTACAAATCACCATGAGTGTATCCTGAGATCTCACTAAGTGCCGTCTAGTGACCTGCTCTAATTCCAATTAAAAATTTGAACACGGTTAATTTTCCTAAAGCGAACCTAGAGGGGGAATGGGTGAATAGGTTTTTACACCTTTTTCAATCCCTTGAAACAAACAAAAGTTTGTCCCTCCGGATAGCTTGTATCACAGTCTAATAAGCACATATTTGCATATATAGACCATTGACGAATATATTCAAAGCATTAAAGCTTACAATGTCTATATCATACAATAGAAGAAATACTACGAAAACATGAGCTAATAGTCACTTGTTCTTTCAAGAGCAAACAACACATACATAAATCAAAGAGATAAGGATAGAGAAATGTGACATATTATTTTTACGTGGTAAAACCTCCTAAGAGGAAACATCTACAGGTTGATACCACAACCACCGGCAAAACAACTTTCACTAGTAAGATAAAAGTACACCCTCATAAGTGACCAATCAATATGATACGCTCCCTATTGGATATCTCTTCTATCCTACCCTCATGAAAGGGTTTCCATAGCACATCACATGCCACTAAAGAGCAACTCCCTAACCATAGCAATCCACATGCCACTAGGAAGAATTCCTTATCTACTCTCTAACCATAACACTTCACATGCCACTTGAGAGCAACTCCCTAACCATAGCAATCCACATGCCACTAGGAAGATTTCCTTTTCTCTCTAACCTATAACACTTCACATGCCACTAGAGAGTAACTCCCTAACCATAGCAATCCACATGCCACTAGGAAGATTTCCTTGCTTAACTATCTAGATCATTTCAATCTTAGCCAAGACTTCCTTGCTCAATTCGAAGCTTCACACTCCAAATGAGACTTCCTTGCTCACGTTAAAGCATCACACCTTAACAAGAGACTTCCTACCTTTTGAAGGCAACCGATCTAAGTGTTATGCAAATGATGCAAACACATGCAATATAGAATATGAGATCAATATATCCTGTGGAAACTATAAATAAACAATGAGCACACAAAGTATGAATTTCTAGTTTACAATCCTAAAATCATGTCATCACACAAATGATGCATGTACATATGAAATGCATGGATAAGTTACATTCCATGAAGAACTAGACTTAATTAACAAAATGCACAAAACAGGTTTGTCTAGATCTTATAACATGAACAAACAATCTAGAGTATGTGAAACACCTAACACACACCAAAAACCTATATGTTGTTCAAACAACTAAAAAATGCTAGTGTCTATTGCCACACTCTTTGACATGAAGCTCATGCCTAATGCCTAAGGCTTGTAAATCTTTACGAGAATTCACACCATCTTTTGTTTTCCCATTTATGTTCAATAGTGTGCCGATAAGACTCTCACAAATATTTTTTTCAATGTGCATCACATCTAAATTATGACGCAAACATAATTCCTACATATTAACCACTAAAAGTTAAAATAACATAAAAGAATTAGAAAAAGTTTTTATTTATTTATTTTGGAAATAAAGGAATTACCTGCCAATAAGGTAGATCAAAGAATATTGACTTGTTTTTCCATATAGGATTCCGATTTTTCTTTCTTTTCCCATTTTTTCTCTTCTTTCCAAAATCATTTTCAACTTTTGCACATGCAAGTCGAACTTCTTTACCAGAAATTATTCGTGGCTTATCACCATTTTCTTCTGCCCCGTTAAACCACGAATTCTTTTTCCGTAATGTATGATTCATTGGAAGAAATCGTCGATGACCCAAATAAACATTATTGTTACTAAATTTCAATCTTTCAGAACATGTTTTTAACCCGCATACAGGACAAGCATATCTACCTTTCACATAACACCCTGCCCAGTTTCCATAGGTAAGAAAATCATTTACTGTCCACACTCAAATGGCCTTCTTTAAGTTGAATGTGGAATTAGAAGCTACATCATATACTTCAACTCCTATATGTAGGGAAAAATATTAAAACACGGCGGAAGCATGACTAAAAATGAATTTAGTATAGTTTAAAATTTTTCCAACATTTGAACCTTAACCCTTTAATTAATTAAATATGCACATATTCAAAAGATATCATACCTCTTGTCATGTGATCCGATTGACTTAGCGTCGATGGTAATCCGCAAGATCTTCCAATCCGATCACGAACGTGAATCACCTAGGAGCGTGGTCTCCCTATTCTTTGAATTGCATACCTGAGAATGGAAAAACGAAATCTTCTTTCTTGATCGTTAATCACAAGAACTCCAAGAGTCTAGAAAGATCGTTCCGGTCACTTTTGAATTCACAATCGTTATGATTGAAACTCGCGTGAACCTAAATCGAAAGTGTGCACAAAACCTTTTTATATAAAGGGTTGTAAGTGCACTATCGAATTCAGAACTATCTTTCTCTCTTCCTCTTGGCCGAATTTTCACTATGTTCTAGAGTTGGAATTTTTTTTTAAAAAAACAAGAGAATAAACAAATTCTTTCTCTAAAAAATACTTTTTTTTTCTTCCTATCACTATTAATTCCGAAATTAATAATATATATAGGTATACAAATCCTTTCCTAAAGAGGATTTACTTAGTGGGCAAGAATCCTATCTCTAGGTGGATTTACTTGGTGACAAAGAATCCTTTTTCAAAAAAAAAGATTTATTTTCCACGCCAAGACTCCTAATCCAACTCAAATAGTGTATTTGTGATTATATTAAAGACTTCCTTATTTGATTAGATAAATAAATTCTTTATTTATCTACTTACCAAATTAAGTATTTTATATTTATTATACTACTATAATAGTATACTACTATGAAACATAATTCCTAGTCAGAAAAATATTTTGATTTTTAATTAAATAATTAATTAATTTCCATTTAATCAAAAAATAAAATAAAATAATATTTTAGGCTATTATTATAGCCTTGCCGCCCACACACAAAAAATATGGGCCAAATATTAATTTCTTATTTTATTTAATCCATTTAGGTTTTAAATAAAAGCCCACATGTGAACCAGACCCATTCTTACTAAAAGAAACAAGCCCACATGCCTCTCATTAATATATTAATATAATTTGAGCAGCACATTAAATAAATAATGTGCAAATTATATTCTTAATATATTAAATACAATTCTAGATGGACCTATAAATTAGTCCGGTAGAATATATCAAGTGATCCATGCAAGTCCGTGTGAATTGGGGATCTTGGCGGGCTATCTAAATTTAAGCTTCAATAGACATATCCTAATCACAATCAACAAATGATTCACTTAGGTCCGATCTATTAATTTTAGCTCATTCCACTAAAGAGCTAAAATTGAACTCTTAAATAAAGATAGAATAAGAAGATATTTCCCATTCATACCCTAGACAATCGTATTGGAGATAGTGTATCCTCGTGTATAATATCAGTAAGCGCCAAGAGCTCATAGACCGCCTATAGCTCTCCGAGTTACCATATTTACTCATATGACCACGTTTTGAACTTGGATATTTTGACTTGTCCAGAAGCCATGTTTTCAATTGACATTATCGAAAACTCAACGTTGAGATTTAATATCCAATACCTCAAAATATCCATATGATAATATTATACTCTCATTCAATAAATTGTGCCATGATGTCCATATCTATAAATGAAGTCCTCTATCGATTAACAAATGAATACCACCAAACTATCGAGGATAAACTATGCTATATAATCATATTCATTGATAGCTCAAATGATAACACTTGCAATCATAAGTCCATCATTTATCTCAGGATTAAGATAGACTCTCCGATTGTCCTCATAATGAAAAGACTTGTATCTACTGACGGTTCTAGATAAAATATTTCATTGTGATCCTGTTCAATGCACACAGTGCACAAGATTCTTTTACTCGAAGACCCTTTCGATGATTTTAGACTCATCATAACTCATTTGATCCCACTCAAATGCCAGCAAAAGAATTCTACAACTTTATCAAGATAAAGGTGCCCAACCTTTAATTTAAGTTGTGAACGTTTATTCAAGACTAACTAAAGAATTGTGTCTACCTCATACATATCCAAATGTACGAAACAATTCTTCCTTTCTCATAGTCTTTTGACCATTATGATTATTTACTTTGACAATTATCATTATAAATGCTATAAGATTTTGTAAAACCAGAAATCACTTTATTAATATGAAAAGATTATCAATTACAATATTACACTCTTGCTATTGAGCATAATCCTAACAATATATGCCATAACTCATTCAAATCTTCTATCAGTGGTTGCAAGTATACATCAATATCGCTTCCCTGGTTGCTTTGACCCTGGAATTAGTAGTGTCAACATCAAATTGTCTTTAGACATGCATTTCCATAGGGGAAGATTGTATGTAACTAGAACCACTAGCCAAGTACTATGTGTAGAGCTTAGGTTTCGAAAAAAATTAAATCCATATACAGCCAAACCAAGTCTTAAATTACATGGATCTGATGCAAAGCATGGCCATGTATCATCTATAGTCTCCCATGCAAGTGAATCGACAGGGTGGCACATCTTTACTTGTATAGGTACAATGCCATGTCAAGTCATTGGCCATCTCAACTGTTCTAAACATTCTTCTAAACCTTGGTATTATTGGAAAGTATCAATGTACTTTGGCAGGCACCCCTTTATATATATGATTGGTATGTTCGTTTACTTTCCACCTAGATTCACCACATTTTGGACAATTCTCAAGGTGATCTAATTCTTTTCTAAACAAACAACAATCATTGATGCATGCATGTATTTTCTCGTATCCTAAATCAAAAACTTTAAGCAACATTTTTGTTGAGTACAATGAATCAGGGAGTATATTATCATATGGCAACATGTCTCGAAGAATACTAAGTTCATTGAAACCCTTATCAGAGAGACCATGTGTAGCTTTATGTTTGTATAAAACTACAATGTCCGACAATTAAGTGTATTTCATACTACCATCACAGAAAGGTGTTTCTGCATCTTCCACATTATGGGTGAGTTTTTCATCTCGTATCTCGACCCCTAGTTCAATATTACAATCATCTTCAAACAAGGCATCTCTATACATTTTAAATGTATTTGAACTTTTCTCATTTGGCCCGGAAGTTATCGGGTTTTCGCCATAGAAAACTCAATTAGTGTATGTAGGATCCATCCCATTAATGACTAGGTGTTCATACACTGTCTTAGTAGGATGAAAATTTTGGTTTATACATTTTTTGCAAGGGCAAACTATCTGTTAACGAAAAAATCCACTCGGGGAGCAAAATTTCAGTTAACACCCTTAACCCGCTACCCCTGAGGTCGCTGCGGGGGGTAGGTACTTCGTACCGTGGTTCTGGTAAGAGTGAATGAGAGATATCCGATCAATCAAAGTCCTCGAATGGGGTGGATACCGTGAGAGAGGTAAGGTAGGCAAGAGAACAATAATCCCGCCGTGCAGTAGGCTGGTACCCTAGACCAGGTATCTGATCCTGGTACCTGGTCACCTCTCTAAGTGCCCTCCATAATTTCCCGACCAAGATAATATGCAAGGAGGGGTACATGAATGTTAGGATTATGCTCAATAGCAAGAGTGTAATATTGTAATTGACAATCTTTTCATATTAATAAAGTGATTTCTAGTTTTACAAAATCTTATAGCATTTATAATGATAATTGTTAAAGTAAATAATCATAAGGTCAAAAGAATATGAGAAAGGAAGAATTGTTCGTACATCGGGATATGTATGAGGTAGACACAATTCTTTAGTTAGTCTTGAATAACGTTCACAACTTAAATTAAAGGTTGGGCACCTTTATCTTGATAAAGTTATAGAATTCTTTTGCTGGCATTTGAGTGGGATCAAATGAGTTATGATGAGTCTAAAATCATCGAAAGGGTCTTCAAGTAAAAGAATCTTGTGCACTGGGTGCATTGAACAAGATCACAATGAAATATTTTATCTAGAACTATCAGTAGATACAAATCTTTTCATTATGAGGACAATCGGAGAGTCTATCTTAATCCTGAGATAAATGATGGACTTATGATTGCAAGTGTTATCATTTGAGCTATCAATTAGTACGATTATATAGCATAGTCTATCCTCGATAGTTTGGTGGTGTTCATTTGTTAATCGATAGAGGACTTCATTTATAGATATGGGCATCGTGGCTCAATTTATTGAATGAGAGTATAATATTATCATATGGATATTTTGAGGTATTGGATATTAAATCTTAACGTTGAGTTTTCAATAATGTCTGTTGAAAATATGGCTTCTGGACAAGTCAAAATATCCAAGTTCAAAACGTGGTCATATGAGTAAATATGGTAACTAGGAGAGCTATAGGCGGTCTATGAGCTCTTGGCGATTACTGATAT
Organism: Dipteronia sinensis; assembly: GCA_033220585.1. Lineage (NCBI taxonomy): Eukaryota > Viridiplantae > Streptophyta > Magnoliopsida > Sapindales > Sapindaceae > Dipteronia > Dipteronia sinensis. The sequence continues at coordinate 23,130,844 of CM065637.1, forward strand.
TATACAAGAGGACACACTATCTCCAATAAGATTGTCTAAGGTATGAATGAGAAACAACTTCTTATTCTATCTTTATTTAAGAGTTCAATTTTAGCTCTTTAGTGGAATGAGCTAAAATTAATAGATCGGACCTAAGTGAATCATTTGTTGATTGTGATTAGGTTATGTCTATTGAAGCTTAAATTTAGATAGCCGGCCAAGATCCCCAATCCACACGGACTTGCATGGATCACTTGATATATTCTACCAGACTAATTTATGGGTCCATCTAGAATTGTATTTAATATATTAAGAATATAATTTGCACATTATTTATTTAATGGGCTGCTCAATTATATTAATATATTAATGAGAGGCATGTGGGCTTGTTTCTTTAAGTAAGAATGGGTCTGGTTCACATGTGGGCTTTTATTTAAAGCCTAAATAAAATAAGAAAATAATATTTGACCCATATTTTTGTGTGTGGGCGGCAAGGATATAATAATAGCTGAAATATTATTTTATTTTATTTTTGATTAAATTGAAATTTATTAATTGATTAATTAAAAATCAAAATCTTTTTCTGACTAAGAATTATGTTTCCTAGTAGTATACTATTATAGTAGTATAATAAATATTAAAGACTTAATTTGGTAAGTAGATAAACAAAGGATTTATTTATCTCATCAAATAAGGAAGTCTTTAATATAATCACAAATACACTTATGAGTTGGATTAGGGTTAGGATTCTTGAGTTGATAGGAATTTGGGTAAAGCACAAATCCTCTTGAAGTGAGGAATTCGGCCAACCCTAGAATTCCTATTAAGAGAATTCGGCCAACCCTAATTGAACAAGCAATAGAATTCGGCCACCCTATATATATGATGGGATAAAATTCAGCCATGTGAATTCTTTTGCTAGAGAGATTTTTCTTTTGCTTAAAAAAAAAATCCAACTCTAGAACATAGTGAAATTTCGGCCAAGAGGAAGAGAGAAAGATAGTTCTAAATTCGATAGTGCACTTGCAACCCTTTATATAAAAAGGTTTTGTGCACACTTTTGATTTAGGTTCACGCGAGTTTCAATCATAACGATTGTGAATTCAAAAGTGACCAGAACGATCTTTCTAGGCTCTTGGAGTTTTTGTGATTAACGATCAGGAAAGAAGATTTCGTTTTTCCATTCTCAGGTACGTAATTCAAAGAATAGGGAGACCACGCTCCTAGGTGATTCATGTTCGTGATCGGATTGGAAGATCTTGCAGATTACCATCGACGCTAAGTCAATCGGATCACGCGACAAGAGGTATGATATCTTTTGAATATATGTATGTTTAATTAATTAAAGGGTTAAGGTTCAAATATTGGAAAAATTTTAAACTATACTAAATTCGTTTTTAGTCTCGCTTCTGCTGTGTTTTCGAATTTTTCCCTACAAGGAAAGCTAGGACCAATGAGGTCTGTGCCTAGCTCACATACATGCGTAATGAAGAGATAGATGGGAGAATGATAACTCTTTTGGTAGAGGTGGACTGACCTAGGGGGAAAAAGCATCACGATTGATCACATGCTGAAAAACCCCCAGGCAGTATCCATAAGAAGGAGAAAGACCCTTCTTTATATTTATATATCTTGAGAGGTACTCTGGAGAGCTTACATTAGTACAAACTGAGTCCTGATAGGTCACAGTTGGAGGGGTACCATTTGGTACCGGTACATTCATAGAGAAAATTGACATACATAGTAATCGATACAATGGTGGTGTAGAGAGAATTCAGGCAGGGTCCCTTTTACACTCCAGGCGATGGTGAACTCGTGCTGTAGGCGATAAGTAAGTGTTTTTCTATACCATGATGGTGAAAACTCTCTGTAGATGATGGTGAAAAATCTCTGTAGATGATGGTGAAAACTCTCTGTAGATGATGGTGAAAACTCTCTGTAGATGATGGTGAATGTATTTCTGGTGGAGAAGTGGGCCAAATCTAGGATCGGAGAAGAGATACCTTGGATATATGGAGATACTGGAGGATGTTCATAAGCTATTGGAGACTGTTTGATCGGAGAAATGTTCGGGAGTCGACCGAAGAAAATGTCTGAACCCTTGAGATGGAGAAATTCGAGAGAGCTGGTGGCCAAAGTCTGAACCAGAGCTGGTGAACTGTGTTTATTGTTCGAACCCCTTTCTTGGAGAGGACTTGGTCATATTTATATGTTCTGATTCTTGTTTCCCACTCTACTAGTTAATTCACAATCAAAGGAACGTTGACTAAGCATTAATGGAGTTGAATATTCTCTCATTAATGGTGTTGGGAATTGCCATTAAAGAGTTGACTGATCTTCTCATTAATGGGGCTGATTATCTCCATTAATAGAGTTGACTTATTCTCTCATTAATGGTATTGTAAATGGCCATTAAAGAGTTGACTGATCTTTTCATTAATGGGGTTGATTATCTCCATTAATAGAGTTGACTGATTCCCTCATTAATGGCGTTATGAATGGCCATTAATGGAGTTGACTGCTTCCTTCGTTAATGGCGTTGTGAATGACCATTAATGGAGTTGACTGATTCCTTCATTAATGGAGTTGTGAATGGCTATTAATGAGGTCAGATGGTGTTGCATGCTTCTTCCCTTTAGGAGAGGTACTCTGGTGTACCGGTCCCTTCTCGCTGGCGCGGCGCTTGTTCTAGTATGCTAGTGGCTTCATGGAGACATTCTTCCTGCTCGGCGAGTAGGATACCTGTCTACGGTGGATTCCGGGTTGATGTCAAGGTACTGGGTAACAGACAGATATCGAGGTATTCGGGCACTAGGTAGATGCTGAGGTACCCTAGGGTACTGGATACATGTCACGGTACTTAGGTGCCAGGTAGTAGGCACCGGGTATATGCGAGGTACTGGGTGCATGATATCGCGGTACCAGTTTCACCAAGTGTCTGGGTAGATGTACCTGCTCTTCCTGGTTAATATTTCTGGTGCCTCATCTAGGTAGACAGGCAGTCGAGGTTCTGGCCTTACCAAGTATCGATTCTTCCAAGGTCGCGGTATCGATCCTGCTGGGTACATGAGAGCTGGGAATGGTCCCTACCAGGTGGTTACTTGGTGGAAAATTCTTCTTTGGACCCCTGACAAAAAACTCTGTTAACACTATCAAATCACGATTTCTAGCATTTCTTTTAGCAGCCTCAACAAAATTTTTGGCACCATCTCTATATTCTTTCTTTACTCTACAAATGAAAAAGGAAAAAAAAAAACATAAAATTGTTATTACTTCAAATCTTGTGTGTATTCATCAAATAACATTTTTTGAGTTTGGTGTATTAACCTTGAAAATTTTAGCCTATCCTTTTCCATTTCATTGGATCCAACTCTGAAAAAGTGATCAATAATTTATTTTATCCAGAATTAGAGAGAAATCTTAACTAGATTATATTAAAATAGGAAAAGGGAATCATACACAATACAAAGTGCCACCAATGTCAAAGCAAAGCTTAATTTGAACAATAAAATGCATCAAGTTTACAAGAAAAAAAAGAGGTAGAACTATAGAAGCACTTCATATAACACACGTATATACCATGCTTTAATCCTATAAATTAAGTGTGTAGGATTGGAGAATATTGTTAGGATTATGCTCAATAGCAAGAGTGTATTGACAATCTTTTCATATTAATAAAGTGTTTTCTGATTCTTACAAATTCTTATAACATTTATTATTATAATTGTCAAGGTAAATAATCATAAGGTCAAAAGACTGTGAGAAATGAAGAATTGTTCATACATCCGGATATGTGTGAGGTAGACACAATTCTTTAGTTAGTCTTGAATAACGTTCACAACTTAAGTTAAAGGTTGGGAACCTCTATCTTGATAAAGTTGTAGAATTCTTTTACTAGCATTTGAGTGGGATCAAATGAGTTATGATGAGTCTAAAATCATTGAAAGGTTTTCGAGTAAAAGAATCTAGTGCACTGGGTGCATTGAACAGGATCACAATGAAATATTTTATCTAGAACCGTCACTAGATATAAGTCTTTTCATTATTAGGACAATCGGAGAGTCGATCTTAATCCTGAGATAAATGATGGACTTATGGTTGCAAGTGTTATCATTTGAGCTATCAATGAGTACGATTATATAGCATAGTCTATCCTCGATAGTTTGGTGGTATTCATTTGTTAATCGATAAAGGACTTCATTTATAGATATGGACATCGTGGCTCCATTTATTAAATGAGAGTATAATATCATCATATGGATGTTGTGAGGTATTAGTTATTAAATCTCAACGTTGAGTTTTCAATAATGATTATTGAAGACATGGCTTCTGGACAAGTCAAAATATCCAAGTTCAAAATGTGGTCATATGAGGAAATATGGTAACTTGGAGAGCTATAGGCGGTCTATGAGCTCTTGGCGATTACTGATATTATTCACGAGGATACACCATCTCCTATAAGATTGTCTAGGGTATGAATGAGAAACATCTCCTTATTCTATCTTTATTTAAGAGTTCAATTTTAGCTCTTTAGTGGAATGAGTTAAAATTAATAGATCAGACATAAGTGAATCATTTGTTGATTGTGATTAGGTTATGTCTATTGAAGCTTAAATTTAGATAGCCCGCCAAGATCCACAATCCACACGTACTTGGATGGATCACTTGATATATTCTACCGGACCAATTTATGGGTCCATCTAGAATTGCATTTAATATATTAAGAATATAATATGTCTATTATTTATTTAATGGGCTGCTCTATTATATTAATATATTAAAAGGAGACATGTGGGCTTGTTTCTTTTAGTAAGAATAAGTCTGGTTCACATGTGGGCTTTTATTTAAAGTCTAATGGATTAAATAAAATAAGAAAAATAATAATAGGCCCATGTATATATGGTGTGGGCGGCAAGGCTAATAAAATAGCCCAAGATATTATTTTATTTTATTGTTTTGATTAAATCGAAATTAATTAATAGTTTAAATCAAAATCTTTTCTTGATCAGTAAATAAAATACTATGTGTTGGATTAGGGTTAGAATTCTTTTAAGTGATAGGAGTCCTAATGTGGTAAGGATTAAGTCCACATACACTCCATACCACACAAAGAATTCGGCCACCCTAGTCCTATAAGGGTTAGGATTCTTAAATTGATAAGAATTAGGGAAAAGCACAATTCCTTTTCAAGTAAGGAAATTGGCCAACCCTAGATTTCCTACACAAAGAATTCGGCCAACCCTATTTAAAGAAGGAGAAATTTCGGTCACTATAATAAATATAAGGTGATAAATTTCGGCCACCTAGAAGCTTGAGTAAGAGAGATTTTTGTTTGTTTTGAAAAATAAAAATCTTACTCAATACACATAGAATTTCGGCCAAGAGAGAAAAAGAAAAATAAGTTCTCATTCGATAGTGCACTTGCAAGCCTTTAGGATCAAAAGGTTTTGTAAACACTTTCGATTTAGGGTTACGCGAGTTCTAATCATATCGATTGTGAATTCAAAAGTGACCGGAACTATTTTTCTAGGCTCTTGGTGTTTTGGGATTGAAGATCAGGATCAGAAGTTCCATACATCCATTCTCAGGTAAGCAATTCAAAGAAAAAAGGGAGACCACGCTCCTAGGTGATTCACGTACCTGCTAGGATTGAAGATCTTGCGGATTACCATCGACGTAAGTCAATCAGATCACGCGACATGAGATATTTAACTCTAACCATATATTTGTGTTTAATTAATTAAAGGGTTAAGGTTCACATCTTTAGAAAAATTTTAAACTATACGAAAATCTACTTTTCGCCTTCCGCTGCGGTTTTAGTTAATTTTTCACTACAATTGGTATCAGAGCCAGGTTGTACCATTTAATTAATTAACGTATATATACGTGAATCTATTTCTTTTTATTGTGATTATGCATGTTTTAGAAAGAGATGACACTCTAGGTATTCGCATATATAATTACATGTCGAATGTATGGATTTATATATGTTTTTATAAAGTGAATTGTTATTGCTCAATTTTGGTCCTAGATTTTCCATGTAATTTTTGTTTCGGAATTGTAACAAGAAGGGTGGCCTATTATCGTCACAAGTTCCTTCTTGATAGTTGCTTAATTTTTTTTGTTGTATAAAATAGTGTAGTTTTTTATAATGTATTAAAAATACTGCAGTTTTTTTAGTGCAGTTTTTTATTTGTAAAAAAATACTGCAGTGGTTAATAAAAAAAAATAAAAAAATTACTGCAGTATTTTATTGTATAAAATAAGCTGTAATATATTCAAGATTTGAAGACTCGAAGATTTGAAGAAATTGGAGCATCCGGAACCCGTCTTGGCACCCGCGCGCACCGAGACAACAAGCGCGCACGCAACCAAGCGTGCAGCTGCGCTTGTTGCGGTGCAGCAGCGCGCGACCCATGCATAGGCTGGTCGTGCGGCAGCTCATGCCCTTGCATGGGCTAGGCGTGCACATGGGCTGTTGTGGTGATCTTTGGGCGCGCGAGTTTCGTGCTCGAGATGGTCGCTTGAAGTCTTGTCCGCCAAGAAAGGAGTTTTTGTATTCCGTACAATTGTAATTTACATGCTTTTCTAGGATGGACCAAAATTGTGGCTATTTATTTTTTATGTATAAATATTACAATATTTGTTATTGTATGGTAACATGTCATATAGAATAGGAGTGCCACTCATATATCTCTTTTGGTATGAACATGCATTGAATGATTTAGGTATCTAATTGGCATCTAGATAACTTGGTAAAATCATTCTTTGGAATTTAATCACACGCCTTAAATAATTGAGTGGGAGAAGGTGTGTTAGAACGCCTATGGCCTCCAAGGTTAGTTGAGTTTTATTATTTTTGGTAATCCCCCCAAGGGGCGTCCATAAATGGAATTTAACAAAATACTTCCTTACAAGGATAGACTAAACAATTGACTTAAACGAAATCTACTCCCCAAGGAGGGATTCTCGTGAGAGAAAATTGAGGGTCGATATCTTGGTAACACACTCAATGTAATTTTATTAATATCCTCCCAAGAGTTCTTGTTAATAAAATTGCAAGGCTAAAATTGAAAACGCTGGTTGTTATGTTAACAATTAGGTGGGACCTAGTCTAACTAGTAAAAAGTACGAACTCCCAAAGGAGGAGTAAGATTTATGGGTGTTGGATCACCGTTGAATTTTTACGATTGAATTATTTATTTAATTCAAGATAAATATTTAAAAGTGCTTTATCATGATTATTTACTTATATATGTTTTTGTTTTAATCAGAAATCATGACCCCATCACTTATGAACATCCTGAAAGATAACACCTTAACTGGAGATAATTATGTCACATGGAAAAGGAAAATTGGGTTGTTGCTGCAAAGTGAAAAACATAAATTTGTTCTGACTACTCCTAAACCACCCCTTCCTAATAATGAATCTAGTGTGATGCAAAGAGATGATTATGAGCAATGGAAGACTTCTAATGATATGGCAAAATGTTATATTATGGCCACTATCTCCGATGTGTTGCAACATCAACATGAAGGAATGGAGTCCGCTGCTGATATAATGATGTCTCTAGAGGAAATGTTTGCTATGAGGTCTAGGATGACTAAGAGAGAGGCAGTGACTGCTTTTATGAATCTTAGGATGAAACCTGGATAATCTGTGAAAGATCACATGATGAAAGTCATAGTACATCTTAATATTGCTGAACTAAATGGTGCTGAGATTGATGGTGAGACCAAAATTGATATGATAGTTAACTCACTATTAGATTCCTTTGATCAGTTCAAGTTGGACTACACCTTGAACAAAAAGGAATACACCTTGCAGGGCCTGATGCAAGATGTTCAAAGCGCTGAAAAGATCTTTGTGAAAAACAAAGGTCAAGAGATTCATTTGGTTGGTAAAGTTGCTACTGTTAAGACCCGTAAGAAGGTCAAGAAACAACAGAAGAAAAAGCAACTTGGGCCTACCAAGAAGGAAACCAAGAAAGTAACCAAGATCAAAGGGAAATGCTTCCTTTGTGGTTAAAAGGGACATTGGAAAAGAGATTGCCCAAAGTCCCACAATAAGAAGGAATAAGGTAATATTAATTATCTTGAAACATGTTTTCTAGCAGATTCTACTGATTCTTGGATCATAGACTCTGGAGCCACTAATCATGTTTGTTATTCCTTACAGGGGTTCCAAGAAAGGAGAAGGCTGAATGAAGATGAAGTCAATTTGCGCTTGGGCAACGGAATGTTAGTGTCTGCAAGTGCAGTTGGAGATATTAGAGTTATTTAGATTCTAGTAGGCATTTAGATTTAATAGACGTTTATTATGTACCTCAATTCAAGAGGAATTTAATTTCAGTTTCTTGTTTAAATAAATTTGGATATTCGGTTACTTTTAATAAAGCTTTTATTATTAGTAAGAATGACAAAATTGTTTGCAAAGGTACATTGGAAAACGGTCTATTCTTTTTGCATAGAAATATCTCTCACTCGTTAGACACAGAAATAACAGAACCTAATCATAAAAGAGTAAAATTATCAAAAGATGAAACTTACGTTTGGCATTTATGCCTAGGTCACATTAACCTTATTAGGATTAAAAGATTGGTATGTGACGGACCTTTAAGTGACTTAAAGGTTGATGATCTACCAACTTGTGAATCTTGTTTGGAAGGTAAAATGACCAAAAGGCCATTCAATACCAAAGGTGCAATAGCCACTGAATGTTTAGGACTAATACACACTTATGTATGTGGTCCTATGAGCATTCAAGCTAGAGGTGGATATGAGTACTTCATCACCTTCACAGATGATTACTCAAGATTTGGTTATGTGTATCTCATGAGACATAAGTCGGATGCTTTTGACATGTTCAAAGCATTCAAAGCTGAAGTAGAAAATCAGCTTGAGAAACATATAAAAATCTTGAGATCTGATCGTGGTGGAGAATATCTATCTGGAGAGTTTCAGCAATATCTTATTGATAATGGGATAGTTTCTCAGTTTTCTACACCAGGTACACCTCAACAAAATGGGGTAGCAGAAAGGAGAAATAGAACTTTTTTAGAGATGGTTAGGTCAATGTTGAGTTATTCAACACTTCCTATTTCTTTTTGGGGATATGCTCTACAAACAGCAATATACATTCTAAACGATGTACCATCTAAATCTGTCCCTAAAACCCCACATGAATTGTGGACTGGGCGAAAACCTAGTTTACAACACATGAGGATATTTGGTTGTCCTGCACATGTGTTGAAAGGAAAGACAGAAAAGATGGAGTCCCGTTCAGAAACATGTATATTTGTGGGGTATCGAAAAGGAACTAAATGATATTATTTCTATAGTCCTAATGATCTAAAAGTATTTGTTTCAACAAATGCTTCATTTCTAGAAAAGGACTATATGAATAATTTTGTGCCCAAAAGTAGAATTGTCCTGAATGAAATGTCAGGAGATACAATTCCACAAGAGGTTTCACAACCTAGCCCAATTGTAAGTTCCACTCCAACACAAAATCAACAACCTACCATTCCTCGTCGTAGTGGGAGGGTTATAACACAACCTGAAAGATACATCGGTCTAGGAGTATCTGTTGAGAATCTCCCAGACGACGATGATCCCTACACGTACAAGGAAGCTATAGAGGATGTTGATTGTCGTCATTGGCAAAAGGTAATGCAATTCGAGATTGAATAGATGTTCAATAACAAAGTCTGGTCCCTTGTAGACTTGCCTAAAGGGATAAAACCCATTGGGTGCAAGTGGGTATACAAGAGGAAAAGAGGTATGGATGGTAAGGTGGAAACCTTTAAAGCTAGACTGGTAGCTAAAGGTTATACATAGAAAGAATGTATCGATTATGAGGAAACCTTCTCTCCTTAATGGATACATAGCTAAAGGTTATACATAGAAAGAATCCATTAGGATACTCTTATCCATTGCAGCATCTCTAGACCTAGAGATTTGGCAAATTGACGTCAAGACAACTTTCCTTAATGGAAGTCTTGATGAGAGCATCTACATGATGCAACCAGAAGGATTCATTGAAAAGGGCCAAGATGAAAGAGTATGCAAATTGCAAAAGTCCATATATGGACTGAAGCAAGCATCCAGATCCTGGAACATAAGGTTCGATCAAGCTGTGAAATGTTTTGGATTTATTCAAAACCCTGACGAACCTTGTGTATACAAAAGGATTAAAGGCGACAAGTTGGTTTTCCTCATTCTTTATGTTGATGATATACTACTCATTGGAAATGATGTAGGTGTATTGACATCAGTAAAAGAATGGTTAGCAAAACAATTTGATATGAAGGACTTAGGAGAAGCAAGTTATATTCTTGGTATCCAAGTAATAAGGGATAGAAAGAATAGAACAATTGCATTATCCCAAGCTTCATACATTGATAAAATCTTGTCTAGATTTTCCATGCAAGATTCCAAGAAAGGTATGTTACCTTTTATACATGGAATCAAACTTTCTAAGGAACAGGTTCCTAAGAATGAGCATGAAGAGCAATTCATGAGTAGAGTTCCATATGCCTCGGCAGTTGGAAGTCTCATGTATGCAATGCTCTGTACTAGACCAGATATTTGTTTTGTTGTTAGCATAGTTAGCAGGTTTCAATCAAAACCTGGTCCTGATCATTGGACGGCAGTCAAGCATATTTTCAAGTATCTTAAAAGAACTAGAGATTATATGCTTGTATACTCTGGAGGGGATTTAATTCCTGTTAGGTATACAGATTCTGATTTCCAGTTGGATTCTGACTCCAGAAAATCCACATCAGGATCTGTGTTTACCATTAGAGGAGGAGCAGTCATATGGAGGAGTATCAAGCAATCTTGTATTGCTGATTCCACCATGGAAGCTGAGTATGTTGCTGCATGCAAAGCTGTAAAAGAGGCTGTTTGGCTACGCAAATTCTTGATTGACTTGGAAGTGGTTCCTAATGCGAATAAGCAGATCACTATACACTGTGACAACAGTGGAGCAGTGGCTAATTCGAGAGAACCAAGAAGTCATAAGAGAGGGAAACACATAGAAAGGAAATATCACCTTTTACGGGAAATTGTTCATAGGGGAGACGTGACGATCACCAAAATCACGTCAGCAGAAAATCTAGCGGATCCTTTCACAAAGGCTCTACCTCAGAAGAGTTTTGATGGGCACCTAGAGAATATGGGAATGAGAGATATGACACACTTGCTATAGCGCAAGTGGGAGATTGTTAGGATTATGCTCAATAGCAAGAGTGTAATATTGTAATTAACAATCTTTTCATATTAATATAGTGTTTTCTGATTCTTACAAATACTTATAGCATTTATGATTATAATTGTCAAGGTAAATAATCATAAGGTCAAAAGACTATTGGAAATGAAGAATTGTTCATACATCCGGATATGTGTGAGGTAGACACAATTCTTTAGTTAGTCTTGAATAACGTTCACAACTTAAGTTAAAGGTTGGGCACCTTTATCTTGATAAAGTTGTAGAATTCTTTTGCTGGCATTTGAGTGGGATCAAATGAGTTATGATGAGTCTAAAATCATCGAAAGGATCTTCGAGTAAAAGAATCTTGTGCACTGGGCGCATTGAACAGGATCACAATGAAATATTTTATCTAGAACTATCAGTCGATACAAATCTTTTCATAATTAGGACAATCAGAGAGTCTATCTTAATCCTGAGATAAATGATGGACTTATGATTGCAAGTGTTATCATTTGAGCTATCAATAAGTACGATTATATAGCATAATCTATCCTCGATAGTTTGGTGGTATTCATTTGTTAATCGATAGAGGACTTCATTTATAGATATGGACATCGTGGCTCCATTTATTAAATGAGAGTATAATATCATCATATGGTTGTTTTGAGGTATTGGATATTAAATCTCAACGTTGAGTTTTCAATAATGATTATTGAAGACATGGCTTCTGGACAAGTCAAAATATCCAAGGTCAAAATATCCAAGTTCAAAATGTGGTCATATGAGGAAATATGGTAACTTGGAGAGCTATAGGCGGTCTATGAGCTCTTAGCAATTACTGATATTATTCACGAGGATACACCATCTCCTATAAGATTGTCTAGGGTATGAATAAGAAACATCTCCTTATTCTATCTTTATTTAAGAGTTCAATTTTAGCTCTTTAATGGAATGAGTTAAAATTAATAGATCGGACCTAAGTGAATCATTTGTTGATTGTGATTAGGTTATGTCTATTGAAGCTTAAATTTAGATAGCCCGCCAAGATCTACAATTTACATGTACTTGCATGGATCACTTGATATATTCTACCGGACCAATTTATGGGTCCATCTAGAATTGCATTTAATATATTAAGAATATAATATGTCTATTATTTATTTAATGGGCTGCTATATTATATTAATATATTAAAAGGAGACATGTGGGCTTGTTTCTTTTAGTAAGAATAAGTCTGGTTCACATGTGGGCTTTTATTTAAAGTCTAATGGATTAAATAAAATAAGAAAAAAAATATTAGGCCCATGTATATATGGTGTGGGCGGCAAGGCTAATAAAATAGCCCAAGATATTATTTTATTTTATTGTTTTGATTAAATGGAAATTAATTAATTAATAGTTTAAATCAAAATCTTTTCTTAATCAGTAAATAAAATACTATGTGTTGGATTAGGGTTAGAATTCTTTTAAGTGATAGGAGTCCTAATGTGGTAAGGATTAAGTCCACATACACTCCATACCACACAAAGAATTCGGCCACCCTAGTCCTATAAGGGTTAGGATTCTTAAATTGATAGGAATTAGGGAAAAGCACAATTCCTTTTCAAGTAAGGAAATTGGCCAACCCTAGATTTCCTACACAAAGAATTCGGCCAACCCTATTTAAAGAAGGAGAAATTTCGGTCACTATAATAAATATAAGGTGATAAATTTCGGCCACCTAGAAGCTTGAGTGAGAGAGATTTTTGTTTGTTTTGAAAAATAAAAATCTTACTCAATACACATAGAATTTCGGCCAAGAGAGAAAAAGAAAAATAAGTTCTCATTCGATAGTGCACTTGCAAGCCTTTAGGATCAAAAGGTTTTGTGCACACTTTCGATTTAGGGTTACGCAAGTTCCAATCATATCGATTGTGAATTCAAAAGTGACCGGAACTATTTTTTTAGGCTCTTGGTGTTTTGGGATTGAAGATCAGGATCAGAAGTTCCATACATCCATTCTCAGGTAAGCTATTCAAAGAAAAAAGGTCACGTACGTGCTAGGATTGAAGATCTTGCGGATTACCATCGACGTAAGTCAATCGGATCATGCGACAAGAGGTATTTAACTCTAACCGTATATTTGTGTTTAATTAATTAACGGGTTAAGGTTCAAATCTTTAGAAAAATTTTAAACTATACGAAAATCTACTTTTTGCCTTCCACTGCGGTTTTAGTTAATTTTTCACTACAAATATATGCATGAAAACTAAATGAGAAGCAGGAAGATATATATAACTCCGATTGCATTCAAGAGTGGATAAAGCAAAGCATAAAAGAAAAAAGAAAAGAGATTGTAATAATTAAATAAGTAAAATTGATACCTATAAGTGGTCTGTAAAAACTTGATGGTGTGCCCAACGAAGCAGTTAGCAATGACAACATCAACCTACCAAGGTGAACATAAAAAATAAGACCAAAAAAGTCAATACTATCAGGTTTTTTTTTTGAAACAATTAAAATTTATTAAGCAAGAACAACCAAAGAAGCAGCCTGTAGGAAGCCGAAACACAAAGCAAAATATAGAATCCCAGGAAAACAGGAAAGCACAACAACAACCAAGGGGCAAAACCAAGACAAAAGAAAAGAAACCCCTAAGAAAACCGAAAACAAAACAAGCAGTCACCAAGAAAGGGCTCAACCCTCTAAGCTCCAATCCTCAATGTACACAATTAGCATGAAAAAATTGTTCACAATTAGCATGAAACCAGAGGCCTAGCGCAACGAAAGAAACCCAGACAAAAGAAAGCTGTGAAATATAAAATACACTAGAACCAGCACCAAAGGCAGAACAAAAACTGGCACCAGGTACCATTGTTTCTCATAATCTACCACCCTTCTAACATTCTGGGGAAAATTCTCCATCTAGTAATGATCATCCACCATCCTAAGAGCCACATTCGCCAGCCCAAAGGCCACCCTGTTACAGCCACCAGGAACCCAATTGATAGTAGAACCTTTCCAACTAACAAGAAAACTGTCAATTTCACTAAGGATAGTGCCACCCATAGAATTTAGGTGGTTGGAGTTGTTAATTTAGTTCACCATCCTTCTGGCAATACATTACAAAAAGGAAATACTTCTCAACCATTCATTATTAAAAGGGTCATATGTCACAAGATCATTCGAAACTATCTTAGTCTATATAAACCACAATTATTAGTGTATAATTGAATGTAAAAGAAAAAAAAATAATTTCTCTTTGGTCTGTACCAAACAAAACTCAAATGTATCTTAACTTTAAATTTGTATACGTAATATAATTGTAACTTGATAACAAACACAACACAACCCAACAATTATAACAAACCAATCCCACTTCCAAGATTGCAATATTATTATTTCCATTTTCCTCCTCAACAACTAGTCTTCTTTCTTTGTTCTTTTTATTTTTATGGTTTGCATTTGAGAGCTGTTGATGAAGCAAAGCAGTGAGAGACAAAATGGAAAGATTTGTTCTGCTTCCATTCTCAGTTGGTTGTGTCTCTGAATCAAGCATTGCTGTTGGTCTTCAGCAACCTAGAAGATCATCATCAAAACCATCACCTCCTAAAAACACTTATCCAACAAGTCCTCATATATATCTCTCTCTCTCTCTCTCTCTCTCAATTTTACTTTGACATGATATAATTGATATAGAATTATTCATACATATATATATATATATATGTGTGTATATATATATATATCTATGAAAAATACCACAATCTGTGGCAAACTGAAAGCTTCTGAGGATGGCCTGAGCATTGGCAGCCTAGATGCTCATGTTTGTTTTCATTTCATGTTAATTTTACTTTTGTTAATTCAAAGGAAGAATAACTCAAGCTCCTCTACAGAAAAGAGTCTTAATTTAAAACTAATATATCTAGTTAAGCTAGCTAGCTGCATTTGCAATACAAATTCACTTCCATATGGAAATGAAATATTTAATATAAATAATAATAATAATAATAATAATAATAATAATAATAATAATAATAATAATAATAATAATACTAATAATAACAATAATAATAATAATGTGAGTGCCCATGTCCAACCGAGGACAACCTACTTTTCAACTAGCATTAAAGTTGCAAGTGACACACATCCACATAAAAAATGCCACCTACAACCCAAACAAAACAAACATCAACAAAACTGAAAGACAAAAACAGAGCAATCACCATGCCATAACAAATATTAACAAAAAGGCACACGACTGGGCCCGTTTGCACATATATTTTCATTTTGTCTTTTGGTTGGAAATTGTATCAGTATATATGTTTGCACATAGGGGAAAAGAGAAAATAAAATTTAATATATTTTTTTCAAAAGGCAAAATTATAGAATCAAAAAGAGGAAAATGGACAAGGCCCTACAACCAAACATCTCTACTAAGATTCTGTTCTATATATTTATAGATATTCAAATTAGTTATTTCAAGTTCTTTTACTTCGTTAAAGTAGAAAAAAAAAATCTAACCTAAGATTATGTTCCTCCATAACATCTCTGCTACAAAAAGAGACAACAGTCAAAAGCTACTCTGAAAGATGCAACGAATAGAAACTCGATACATAATTCCAGTAAACATCCTAAAATAGCCAACGAAGATAACACAAAAATACACAAATAGAAACCTCACGACACCATTCAAAACACCAACAAAAGAAACATGGGCAACAACAGGAGAGATGCGCAAGCAACTACCATCATCAGTCAAAAGCACTCCAGACAATATATAAATAGAGATAATAATTATCTACAATTTCTAGGTAAAATCATCCTTAAATTCTAAAACCCAAACACTCATGTATGGGTAACAACAAACAAGTTACGAAATTTATCAGAAATTGTAAAAGTTTATCAAAAATTTGCCAGAGTAAAAATCTAACAACAATACAGAATGTACGAAATTGGAGTTGCAAGTAAAGAGAGCTTACCAGTGAAGAGAACTTTGAAGACCGTTGTAGGGTGCTTGAGCAAGATGAGGATTTAGGGATTTACTTAATTTGTTAGAGTGATTGAGTTTTAGGTATTAGACTAATCGACTACTGAGGATTCATGGATTCATGGATTTTGGGTATTTAGCACGCAAGCGGGAACATTTATTTCCATTCCCTCCACTAATATAATCACTTTCTAATACGGACTTTGCCTGTAATGGATAATTCTATCAACCACAAGCAAAACCTGCAATGGCTATATTTTTCACAACAAGCCCACATCTGCTCTTGGTAACTAATTTTTATTCTTCATAGGCATTTAAAGGCCCGTTTTAAATGATGTAGCAACCCCAATTTAAATACGGGCTTTTAATTGCTTGTAATTAATAATTGTTTTCCAATACGAGCATTCAAGGCCCTTAGTGAATTGCCTATAGTGGATGAAGAGTTTTCTTGTAGTGAATATACTAGGCTAAAATTCTTAGCCTTGCCGACCAAGTATAAAACATGTGCAATATATTATTTTTCCAATTTAATAAATCCATTGGACTTTAATAAAAAAGTGTTAGTTCTTGAGTTTCGTGTTGGCATAATTCTATATCAAAACGATATTTGCTTTGTATTGATTAGTTGTCTAGTATTTGTGAATAATCAAGCTTTAAGGAAAATTGAACAACATCAAGCAAAGTGGTGGCTACAAGAGGAATAAAGTTAAGTTGCTTAGCAAAAGGTAATCATGACCTCTTTCATCTTGCAAGGCTTAGGCAAACACATACATTGCATTCATTTGTGTCCCTGCATAGTTGTGCATAATTTAGTTTAACACAATACACACACTTATACTCTTATACACATGCATTAGATTTAAAGTTGACAAGTTTCACAATTTGCATGTTCTAGGACTAGTTCTAAGAAATAGCATACTTGTGTGTACTTGTGTTTATTGGTTTGTGTTTATATATGTTAATGAACTTGATTTTGAGCTTATATAATTCCCCATTTAGTTCCAATTAATTTTGTTACTCATTCTTTGAGTTTCAAGTTCAAATTAGGTGGTTAAGAAACTTTCCATGATTTTATCGTACATGGTTTTCGTCCTTGATTTCCAAGTTGAATTTCATATTTTTTGGAAAAGGTTTCTTGAAAATTTGTATATGTGGGAGTCTTGGTTTGTAATCTAAAAACAGATTTGAAATCAGAGTTTGAAGGCCAGAGATATGGCTGAAATAAAAAGGGTGCGCAAGTGGGATGAGGGGTGCCAAGCACCTCCTTCCCGTGGAGGCACGTGGCCTCCACGGGAATGGAGGGCTGCTGGTCCCATGGAGCCCATGTGCCTCCACGGGTATGCAGCATGGTAGCCCCCCATTGGTTGGTTTTACTTGCCTTGCTTCCCTCCTTTAAATTCCCTTGTTCCCTCTCATTTCATTCAAGAAGAAAATTTGAAAATCACAAGTGCAGAATTTTCTCTCCAAGTTTTCTCATCTTCCAAACACCGTAACTTTCTCATTTGGAGTTCGTTTTGAGTGATTCGAATTGAAGAATCTTTGTCCACCAGTCCTCTATCATTTGCACAAGTAGTTGGAGTCAATGTATTGAGTTTTCTGGTAGGTCTACTCACAAAAACGAAGATGAACATTTTTCATTCAAGGTATTGATTTCTATTGTGTTCTTGATCTTCAAGTCTTCAATTGCCTTGGGTTTTCTTCTCATATATATGTATGTTTGATGTGTTATCATTGATTAGAGAAATGATCTCTAATAGAGCTAGTTTGAGCTTTCAATTGATTAACATGTTGAGTTAGGTTTTTACAAATCTATGTTTTTCACATGTTTGAGATGTTGTATTGTGCTAGCTTCAAATCTAGGACTATCGTGTGTGTTTATTGACTTGATTTTGTTGATTGATGGTCTTTTCATATGCTAGATCATATTAATTGAAGATTTATTGCAATAGCATATTTATTTGATGATTTAGAACTTGATTAGATTTAATTTATTATCTTGAGAATCTAAGTTCTATAATTTTGCTAGAGTTTCAATTTTGATTTTATCAAATTGATTTTAGCATTTTTATGTGATTGAGCATAATCTAGGTTTTGGTGTGTGTTAGGTGTTTCACATGCTCTAGGTTGTTTGTTCATGTTACAAGAATCTAGATACTATTGATTTGTGCTTTTGATGACAAATATCTAGTTCTTCATGTTTTGTGTCTAATCCACACATCTCATATGTACATAATCATTGATTGTGATTGCATTTTTTTTAGGATTGTAAACTAGAACATATGACATGTGCTTAATTGTTCATTTCTAGTTTCCATAAGATATATTGATCATAGATACTAAGTTGTGTGTGTTTGCATCATTTGCATTCACTTAGATCATTTACCTTGCAAAAGGCCGGAAGTCACATTCCTTAGAGTGATTCTTTGGATTGTGCATTGTAAGACTTAGCTAGAGTTGGAGTGACTTGGATAGCTAAGCGGCGAAAGTCACATGTATGGATACGGGATCTTCAACTTGTGCGTGGAAGTCTCGACTAGGATTGGGGTGATCCGGATAGTTGAGCAAAGGGGCATCTCATTCATTGTGTAGGATGGAAGGGTAGATTTCTAGTTGAAGTGGTCACTTGAGAGATTGTATCTTTTTATCTTACTAGTGGATTTGTTTATTGGTGGTTGTGGTATCAACCCGTGGATGTTTCATCTTTAGAGGTTTTGCCACGTAAAAATCATGTGTTGATTTTCTCTATCCTTATCTCCTTTATTTGTATATGTTTTGATATATATCTAGTTGATATCTTTATAACTGATATTCATTGTATATCATTTTTGTATATGTTGGAGTTGACTTTGTTTGAACAAGCATATCTTTATTTGTATTGATTTTGCTTGTGATTGTATTTGGAGTGTGATACAAGCTATCAAGAGGGACAAACTTGTGTTTGTTTCAAGGGAGCGAAAAAGGTGTTGTAACCTATTCACCCCCGCTCTAGGTTAGCTTAAGGCTAATTAACCGTGTTTGTATTTTTCATTTGGTATCAGAGCGGGTCACTAGATTTCACTTAGTGAGATCCTGGTATACTTTCACCATGATTTGTAGAGCTATTGAAGCAATAGGACTTCAAGATGATGTGATGGAGGAAGGAGCTTAAAATACATGGCCACCATTACTTTGTGGTAGCAACTATGGGTTTTGGAAATTGAGGATAAAGGCTAATCTCCTTCTAGCAAGGTTCTAGAGGATGGAACCGAAGTCTCCAAACCTAGAAGTGAATGGATGCCTAATGACTTTGAAGTTTTTAAGTGGCACCATCGTGCTCTGAACGCTATATTTAGAGGAGTTGATGGACATCAAGTCTCCTATATACAAAATCTTGAATCAGCCAAAGAAGCATGGGATACACTTCAAGTTAGAAATGAAGGCACTTTGGCGGTGAGAAAGTCTAGGCTTTAAATGTTGACATCACAATTTGAGAACTTGCAAATGTGTGATGAAAACAAGTTTGAAGATTTCCAATTCCGACTTCTAAATATTGCTAACCAATGTTAAGCACTTGGAGTACCAATTTCTAGAGAGTGTCTCAATTGGAAGATTCTAAGATCTCTCCCTAAGAGATTCAAGGCCAAAGTCACGGCCATAGAAGAAAGCAAGGATGTAGATTGCTTAAGCATAGATGAATTGCTTGGGTCACTCCAAACTTATGAGATGTGCTTGTAGCCAAAGACCAAAAGTAAGGGAATTGCTCCCAAAGCTATATAAGAGGAGAGTGATGATAAAAATGAAGAAATGGCTCTCATGGTTAGGAAATTTAAGAAGTTTCTAAAAAGAGGTACCAAGCCTAGAGGTAGCTTTTCTAAGGAAAAGGAAATCAAGAAAACATCTACTCCAAGATTTGATAAGAATGGTCAAGCCAAAATAAGAAAGGTGTTCAATGCTTCGAAAGTCAAGGGCATTTTGCAAATGAGTGCACTAAAAAGAAGTCCAAGAAAGACAAGAAAGGCAAAGCTATGGCGGCCACTTGGAGTGAGAGTGATTCTAGCGATGAGGAGAGCTCTAGTGATGAGTCCTCAAGTGAAGAAGAAGAACATGTTAGCAACTTTGTTGCTCTTACGGCTTCTCTTACAAAGCTAGAAGATGATTGTTTAGTTTCCGTTGATAAGGAGATTGATCAAAGTCATCTAAAGGATACAAGTTCAAACATAACCAATCTCAATCTATTGGCCAAGATTAAGAATCTTGAGGAGCAAAGAGATGAAGCATTGAGAGAAGTTAAGGAAAAAGATAATTTGATCAAAACTCAAGTGGATGAGTTTGTTGAGACCTCATATAGATTTATGAGTGAGTAGAATGAGATTATGAAGAGATATGTTGAGGTTGAGAGACATGTCTTTGAGTATAAGGAGATTATTTCTAAGTTGAAGGTTAGAGAGCAAGAATATATTGAAGAGATCGACCTTGCTAAGCAAGCTATCAAAGACTTAGTCAATGGTTCGATCAACATGAAGAGTAGCATGAATCTTGCTCAACCACAAGGAGAACCTAGCAACTTGAAAGGAAAGGAGAAGCTTATGATAGCATCACTTCCTTCAAATAAGGCTAAGGTCAAGAAGTCTCCCTGGGATAATCCTCCCAAAGCTAAAGGTAAAAAGAAAGACAAGTTATCTTCACAAACTCTCATCACTTCTTCAAATCCACAAGGTACAATCTCATCTTTTATTCGTATTTGTCATTTTTGTAATACCGTTGCTCATATCAAACCAAGGTGTTATAAGTACATTGAATTTTACAAAATAGGAAATGCATCTAAAGATAAAGAGATTGAACTTAATTTGAAGCATACTAGGGCATTAGATATTGATAAACATGATGCATGTTAAAAAGAATTGGATGAAGAAATGTGATGGTTATGTGCATCTTGACAAAGCATGTGTTGCTAATAATGTTGAGAAGATTAGTATCAATGATATTCTTGTGAATCAAATTGTTGAAAGTCTCCACTCTAGGTTCAACATTAAAGTCAAGAATGATGGTGATTTTTGTGTAAGTTCACCTAAGACCAAATGGGTCAAGGGTGAGTGCTCTTACTATTATTGTAAGTTGCACATGTGAGTTAGCTTTAAGATTAGTGTCAAGTTGTTGAGAGATTTAGCTTGCTGAGCTTTTTTTCTGTATAACTTGACATGAACTTAGCTATCTCACATAATTTGTTATGACAGTCGAAATCTATTGGTTAACTTTATGAGAAGTTCATTTTTGAAATATATATGGTGTTGATTGTTGTTAAGACTTTTAGAGAAAGTCATTTTTGTATGTTTGTGTGAGTTGAAAATTCTTAGTTTTATTCTCTTGGGATGACACACCAATAACTTGTTTTCATGAGAACAAACAAGCCAAGAGAGCTCATAAAAAGGGCGAGACTTAGCTTTGATGAAAAATGCTTGCTAAGGTATTTCTATATCCTAATGCTTGCATACTTTGAATTTTCATCTCTCAACTCATTTTTTGCACTACATCATATAGCATATCATTCTAGAGAACTTAGTATAATATACATATGGTTCTCATTGACATTTGCTCTCTAAATATCTTATAGTGATGTTGTTCACAAAGGTCTTATATATGATGTGTGAAATGTTTGTTCGAATGATGAGTGGCATTTGTTTTGAAAAATATGAGCTTCATATTCTTTGAAAGCTACTCTCTTGAGAAGTAATGATCTTAAGTAAATCTTTTTGTATTACTTTTAGATCATGTGCTTGTAAGCCAGAAAACTTGGTTTTCAAAAATGTACTTTGCTTCTTTTGTATGTTTTGTTGTAGTAAGTTGAATTTGAAAATATGTAAGTTGTGGATACATCTTGAAGTCTTATGACTAGTACATTTAAGGTGACCTATGGTTAGTATCCATTTTGCTTCGGCAACTACATAGAATTCAACGAGCACCTTCATGGAAAGGGCTACACACTTTGGTTGTGCAGCCACCCAATGTAGGAAAGGGCTACACCATTATGTTGAGTGAAAGCCGTCATGAAGAGTATATGTTTATGTTAGAAAAATCAAAGAAGTGTTGAAAAGAATCAATAAAAACAAATTCTTTGATTCAAAGCCTAAATAAATAAAAGAAAAGGCTTAAAGGAGTATAGTTGAAAATCATGATTGCTCAGGTTGAAAAATAGAAATGGGATGACGAACCACATGCTCATGTGTTGAAATCTATTCTTTTTACAGCAAAAATTTTGGATGATAATCGGTTTGACCTTTTATTGAAAAGCTTAAGATAAATAGATGTGGATATGGTTTGCATGTTGATTATCAAATTACTCCTCTACATATGTTTGGAGCAAATCACACACACACACACACACACACACACTTTTGTTTATAAGTATTTTGATAATCTACCAATTTGAGAAGAATTATGAGAGAGATTGAAAATCTTGGTGTATCTCTCATAGTTTGTGAAGCTTATTATTGTTGAATTTATTTTGAAATTGCTTGAATGTGTGATTGTGTGGATATCATTGTGAACTATATTCTATCTTGATCTTAGATAGAGCACTTATCAAGGGGGAGCATTGCATGTTAAACTTTTGTTCTCTTTTATGATATGTTCACATGATTTGCTTTGTTTTAGTTGACATATTGATTGTTTAGAATAATTAAATAATAATGCATGAGATCTATCATGAAATAATTGTATGATTGTGTTGGCAATTTATTCTTCCTAATTTGGGGTTGATAGTAGTTGATATTGAAATGAATTCCTTCATTCTTGAGGTTGATAGTAGTTGTAGTTACAACCAACCTCCTAGCTTGAGGTTGATTAAATTCCTTCTTGCTTTGAGTTGATAGTAGTTGTTATTATGACTAATTTCTTCATGATTTGAGGTTGATAGTAATTGTAGTTGACACCAATTCCTCCATTTGTGGATGAATTTTGTTGTTAAATGCACTTGTTGAATTTTGTAAAAGGTACCAATGTGCTTGAAAAATAACATTTATGCATTTATTATTCATTATTTCATCATATGTCTTCGTTTGTTTTATATGTGTAAACTAACACTCATTTGTGTCTCTTTCTACTCATGTGTTTTTGTTTTGTAGTGTTGACAACAAAGCCATGGGAAGAAACAAGATTTCTAACTCTATCCATCCATCAAAACCCATAGCTAAACCCAAATCTACTCCAACAACCTCTAGGAAATCCAAACCTAACAAGTTGAAAGCTTTAGGAGTTATGGGAACTAAAAAGCTTATTCAAGATAGAGGTGTAGACTTGGTTGAGGGTTCTTATATTCATCATTCTATATGTGATAGGCATTGGGATTCATGGATTAATTCCATTGGGGGTACTAATGAGAGTCTTATTAGAGAGTTATACTTTGAGTATAAAGAGAGCTCAACCTTTGAAAATTCCTTGGAGAGTGTGAGGGGAAAAACTTTTAAAGTCTCCTCGGATAGTATCAATAAGTTCCTTGGGTTATCAAATGAGATTGTTTCGGAATTTCTTGATATAGATAATATTGATTATCTAAATCTTATGGGGAGGACTTTATGTGAGGATGATGGATTTGAGTGGGGGAAGAGAGCTTATATTAGTCAAGGTGAGTTGACCAAGGTTAGTGCCTTTTGGCATCTTTTTGTATGTGCCAATCTTGTGGGTTCTACTAATGCATCTGAGTTAAACAAAGAAAAAATCAAGATTGTGTACGCCTTGGTGACAAACAGGCCTTTTAACCTTGAAGATCTCTTAATTTGAGTATATAGAAAGTGCGGCTTCTTCACCTAGATTGGATAAGAAGTTAGCATTTCTGGGGTTTCTTACTTGTTTTTGCTTGAAGCAAGGAGTTCCTACACTTGAAGATGATGTGCTTCTACCTCCCATGGAAAACTTTTGTGACAAACGCTTAGTGTCAATGTCATACAAAGATAAGGGGAAGGTAAATGACAATTTTAGGCTTTTTGGTAAGCACCATGAGCCATGTGTTGAGACAAGCACAAATTCTCTACCGGAATGGGCCTATGCAATTTTAAGAGGGGCTTATGTCTAAGATTGGAGAGCTTGATGCTAAAGTGGTGGAGCTAAGAGCAAAGATGATTCAACAAGATGAGATGATCAAGTATTTGGAAGACAAACTTGCTTCTAGCAATTCATCTACTACAAAGCATTATGTGAGATCATCAACAAGAAGAAATTTCTTTGATGATGCTTGATCTTGAGGTATTATGTTTTTCTTAACCTTCTGGCTGCATATTATGTCAAAAAAAGGGGAGAAAGACAATGATACTGAAACCTATATGCTATGCTCTTAATCTTAGGAATTGTTTAAGTTTAGACAAGATAGTTTTTGGTATATTTTGTTTTGGTTTCATTTGGTATCTTGAATTCATGGTTTGTAATATTTTGATATTGATAATATTTTGTTGATGGATAGTATGCATGTAATTAGGGGGAAACATGTTGATGAGAATAAACGAGCTACACCAAGGGATCCATTACATGTTCCGGTTGGGCCAATAACAAGGGCAAGGGCTAAGAGATTCAAAGAGGCACTCAATGGCCTGATTCAAGACACTTGGGCTGATGTTGAATTGTTGAAGTCCAAGATAAGCCCTCATGAAGACCAATGCTTAATTAATGTCATCAAGGCAATTATTTGGGCTGAATAAGAGAAGACTTGGGTGTGTGGCACAAATTAGGCGTGTGGTGGGCGGAAAAGGGTTGGAGGAGATTCAATTTCAGCTGATTTGTTTCCTTTTTTATTTCCAAAGAATAAGAGTTGATTTGTTTCCCAAATTAAGGGCTGATTTGTTTCCAGATTTAGCTTTCCAAATAGGGAATAAGTCAATAGTTGCTTGTTTTAGTTTTTTTTTATTATTTTCATTCCCGTTTGTAAGGCAATTATTGCCCAATTTAGTTTTCTGATTGTAAGGCCTTAATGGCCGTATATCTTGTTTCCTTTCTAGAGATTGGCGTGTAGCCTTTCTTTTCGATTAGGGTTTTAGTTCATAAGGAACCAACTGATGTAATTTTTTGTAGACTTGATTTTGAATGAAAAATAAAGAGAATTTGCTCTTTGGCGAAAATTGACTTATCACTCATCTTTCTTTCTTGTTCTTGAGTGTGGCGTCTTTCACTTTCTTGATACCATTGGTTCTTATCTCATTATAGATAATGGGTCATGTTCCTATATTGTTCTTGCTTATAAACTTGAATCTAGAAAACGATCGTTGCTACCATATATTGGTTCTGGGTCTCAATGTTCTTGGTGAGGTTCATATCAGTTGGTATTAGAGCATAGTTCTAAACTCAGGTTTAATCTATCCTTGTTCTTCTTCTTCCCTGATTTCGTTTGTTTTAAAAAAAATTCACAAACTTGATTCCGATTGATCAAGTCCAGTAAAAAAAATACCAAAGCCTTGCTTGAGTCCATTTGATCAAGGTCCAAAAAAAAAAGAGTACAAAAAATTTTCTTTGCAAAGTCATGTAGTTGAACTTATATCAACTATTTTTATTCTTTTGTGGGTTGATATTTAAAAAAAAAAAGGAACTGAAAGAGTGAACAAAAGTGGAAAAAGGCAAGAGAGTGTGAGCTCATCAGAGGGTAAAAGCCAAAGGAATTGAGTGAAACACGAGTGTGAGTGCCACCATCTTTGAGGGTAAACACGTGAGGGAGTGTTTGTGAAGCTTACTAATTCTTGTTTGTTTTGCAGGTTTTAAATATTTAACACAATAACAGTAAAGGTGTGTCCAACGAAACACCAGAAAAGGTAGATCTTGATTTTTTGTATAAAGCCATGCGACAACACATGGCGCGGATGGAGACTCAGTTTGGCGAGGTGAACGATAGGTTAGACAAAGTGGAGTCTAGTTTGCAAAGGGAGCAGCCATTCAGGGCTCTTAATGTGGAACGAAGAGAAAGGAACCCACCTAGGAATGACTATGAAGATGATTATGGGAATGACCTAGAGGAGGATGATCGCATATCTAATGTGGGTGTGGGCAGATTTAGGCGTGGAATAGGAGGTAGAGGAGATATGTATGGGAATATAGAAGATAGGTATGGGAATAGAGGAGATAGGTATGGGAATATAAGAGATAGGTATGGAGAGAGGTTTGATAATAATTTGGGTAGTATAAAGGTGAAGATCCCAACTTTCCAAGGTAAAACCGATCCTGAAGCTTATTTGGAGTGGGAGAAAAGAATAGAATTGGTGTTTAATAGCCATGATTATTCTGAATTGAAGAAGGTGAAGTTGGCTGCCATAGAATTCACTGATTATGCTACCGTTTGGTGGGATCAACTGATTGTGAGTAGGAGACGGAATGGAGAAAGACCTAATGAGACTTGGGAGGAGATGAAAGCTGTCATGAGGAAGCGTTTCATTCCAAGTCACTATTATAGGGGTTTGTTTCAAAAATTGCAAACTCTTACTCAAGGGTCTAAGTGTGTTGAAGACTACTACAAGGAAATAGGAGATAGCCATGATTCGAGCTGATGTAGAGGAGGACCGAGAGGCTACTATAGCTAGGTTCTTAAGTGGACTACACCGAGACATTGTAAATGTAGTGGAGTTGCAACATTATGTTGAATTGACTGACATGGTACACATGGCCATTAAGGTGGAATAACAGTTGAAGAGGAAGAGTTCCACAAGGGTTGGGAAAACTTCGAGTTCTTTATCATCATGGAAACCAAATTGGAGCAAAAGGGATGACCAACCTAGTTTCAAGGCCAATACCTAACCTTCCAAAGATCATAAGGCTGGAGGCACATTAAATCAAGGTAAATCAGATTCTCAACCTTCTAGAAACCGTGACATTAAGTGCTTTCAGTGTTTGGGAGCAAGGTCATATTGCATCTCAATGCTTAAACAAGAGAGTAATGGTTTTGAAGGATGATGGTGATATCGAATCCGAGGGTGAATCTAATGATGAGTCCATGTCGTCTTTGGAAGATGCAAGTGACATTGAATATCCAATGGATGACGAGCTTTTGGTGGCAAGAAGAGCTCTAAGTGCTCAAGCCAAGGAAGATGATGAGGTATAACGTGACAACATATTTCACACCCGCT
Source organism: Dipteronia sinensis (assembly GCA_033220585.1). NCBI lineage: Eukaryota > Viridiplantae > Streptophyta > Magnoliopsida > Sapindales > Sapindaceae > Dipteronia > Dipteronia sinensis. The sequence goes on from CM065637.1 coordinate 23,158,079, forward strand.
GCCATGTTAATGATAAGGTATGTAGATGATCATTGATGGGGGGAGTTGTACTAATGTGGCTAACACTAGTTTTATGGAGAAACTGAATTTAGCCACTTTGAAGCACCCAAAACCTTATAAGCTGCAATGGTTAAATGATTGTGGAGAAATCAAGGTGACTAAATAGGTGTTGGTGTCGTTTTCAATTGGAAAATACAAAGATGAAGTCCTTTGTGATGCGGTACCAATGAATGTGGGCCATATCCTTTTGGGGAGACCATGGCAGTTCGATAGACATGTGACTTATAATGGATATACCGATAGATACTCCTTTGTACTCAATAAAAAGTCAATCACTCTTGTACCTTTAACCCCAAGACAAGTGTATGAAGATCAAGTGAGGTTAAAAAATGAGAGAGATGTAAAAAAGGAGATGAGAGTTCAAAAGAAAGAGAGACAAAAGAAAGAGAGTTTGAAACAGTAAAAAAAAGGTGAAAAAGAAAAAGTGGATGATGAGAAAAAAAGAGAGAGAACAAGTGAGCTTTTATGCAAGAGAGAGTGAGATCAAAAAGGCTTTGTTTTCAAATCAGCCAATGATTATACTTTTGTACAAAGAGGTTTGTTTTAGTACTAATGAAATTAACTCTTCCTTGCCTAGTGTTGTTGTTTCTCTTTTGCAGGACTTTGATGAAGTGTTTCCCGAAAAGATGCCTATTGGTTTACCACCAATAAGGGGGATTAAGCACCAAATTGACTTTGTACTTGGAGCACCCATACCGAATAGACCAGCATACAGAAGTAACCCTGAGGAGACAAAGTAACTTCAAAGCCAGGTTAGTGAGCTCATGGAAAAGGGGTATGTGCGTGAGAGCATGAGTCCTTGTGCGGTTCCCGTTTTGCTTGTGCCTAAGAAGGATAGAACATGGAGGATGTGCGTTGATTGTCGTTCCATCAATAATATCACTGTAAAGTATCGACATCCTATTCCTAGATTAGATGATATGCTTGATGAATTGAATGGTTCTATTGTTTTTACTAAAATTGATCTTAAAAGTGGATATCATCAAATTAGGATGAAAGAATGTGATGAGTGGAAAACTGCTTTCAAAACAAAATATGGTTTATATGAGTGGTTAGTTATGCCTTTTGGATTAACTAATGCATCACGTACTTTCATGAGATTAATGAACCATGTTTTGTGTGCTTTTATTGGAAAATTTGTGGTTGTTTACTTTGATGACATTCTGATTTATAGCAAAAACTTGGATGAGCATGTTGAACATTTAAAACTTGTTTTAGGTGTTTTAAGAATAGAAAAGTTGTTTGCTAGTTTCAAAAATTGTACCTTTTGCACCGATAAACTTGTTTTTCTAGGTTTTGTTGTTAGTGCTAAGGGGATTAGGGTTGATGAAGAAAAGGTTAAGGCAATTAAGGAGCATCTGAAACCTACAAATGTGGGACAAGTGAGAAGTTTTCATGGGTTGGCTAGTTTTTATAGGAGGTTTGTGAAAGATTTTAGTAGTCTAGCCGCACCTTTAAGTGAAGTTATCAAAAAGAATGTGGGTTTTAAGTGGGGTAATGAACAAGAAAAGGCATTTAACTTGATTAAGGAAAAATTAACTAATGCACATTTGCTTGACTTTACTAAATCTTTTGAGATTGAGTGTGATGCTTCAAGAATAGGTATTGGAGCCGTTCTAATGCAAGAAGGACGTCCCATTGCATATTTTAGTGAGAAGATAAGTGGAGCATCCTTGAATTATCCTACCTATGACTAGGAGATGTATGCTTTGATTAAGGCATTGGAAACTTGGCAACACTACATTTGGCTGAAAGAATTTGTGATTCACACAGATCATGAGTCCTTGAAGCATATAAAGGGGCAACACAAGCTAAATAAGCGGCATGCCAAGTGGATGGAGTTCATTGAAACATTTCCATATGTGATCAAGTACAAAAAAGGTAAGGAAAACGTGGTCGCTGACGCTCTGTCTAGAAGGTATGTTTTACTTTCTACTTTGGATGCTAGATTGCTTGGCTTTGACTACATTAAAGAATTGTATGTGGAAGATTCTAATTTTGGTAATGTATTCAATGCATCTGAAAAGGTTGCATTTGGCAAGTTTTATAGGCATGATGGATTTTTGTTTAGAGAAACTAAATTATGTGTGCCTAAGAGTTCTTTGTGTGAATTGCTTGTTAGAGAAGCTCATGGGGGAGGTTTGATGGGGCATTTTGGTATAGCCAAGACACTAGATGTTTTGCATGAACACTTTTTTTGACCTCATATGAAACTTGATGTAGAAAGAATCTGTGAGAAATGCATTACATGTAGACAAGCTAAGTCTAGGATTAAACCTCATGGATTGTATATTCTTTTTCCTATACCTAGTGGACCTTGGATTGATATTTCTATGGATTTTGTGTTGGGTTTGCCTAGGTCAAAAAGGGGTAGGGATTCTATATATGTGGTTGTTGATAGGTTTTCTAAAATGGCACATTTCATTCCTTGTCATAAAACTGATGATGCATCACATATTGCTGATTTGTTTTTCAAAGAAATTGTGAGATTGCATGGCATGCCTAAGACCATTGTTTCAGATAGAGATGCTAAGTTCTTAAGCTACTTTTGGAAGACTTTGTGGGGTAAGTTAGGAACTAAACTTTTATTTTCTACTACTTGTCATCCACAAACTGATGGTCAAAATGAAGTAGTTAATAGGACTTCATCCGCCTTATTACGTGCTATAATACAAAAGAATTTGAAAACATGGGAGGATTGTTTGCCACATGTAGAGTTTGCTTATAATAGGACTGTGCATTCATCAACTCATTTTTTGCCTTTTGAGACTGTGTATGATTTTAACCCATTGACTCCTTTGGATTTAATTCCTTTACCTATGAATGAGAATGTTAACTTGGATGGGAAGAAAAAGGCAGAATTTGTTAAGCAAATCCATGAAAAGACTCGGCAAAACATAGAGAGGAGAACTGAGCAATATGCCAACCATGCAAATAAAGGGCGTAAGAAAGTTATGTTTGAGCCCGGTGATTGGGTGTGGTTGCATATGAGGAATGAACGGTTTCTAGTCCAGCGGTGTTCTAAACTACTTCCAAGGGGAGATGGCCCATTTCAAGTGATTAAAAGAATCAATGACAATGCATACAAGTTAGATCTTCAGGTGAGTATAATGTTAGTGCAAGCTTCAATGTTTCTGATTTGTCTCCTTTTGATATAGGTGACGATTTGAGGACAAATCCTTTTCAAGAGGGAGGGAATGATGAGAATAAGGGAGCTACACCAAGGGTCCATTACATATTCCAGTTGGGTCAATAACAAAGGCAAGGGCTAAGAGATTCAAAGAGGCACTCAATGGCATGATTCAAGACACTTGGGCTGATGTTGAATTGTTGAAGTTCAAGATAAGCCCACATGAAGACCAATACTTAATTAACGTCATCAAGGCAATTGATTGGGCTGAATAAGAGAAGACTTGGGCGTGTGGCACAAGTTAGGCGTGTGGTGAGCAGAAAAAGGTTAGAGGAGATTCAATTTCTGTTAATTTGTTTCCTTTTTTATTTCCAAAGAATAAGAGTTGATTTGTTTCCCATATTAAGGGTTGATTTGTTTCTAGATTTAGCTTTCCAAATAGGGAACAAGTCAATAGTTGCTTGTTTAAGTTTTTTAATTTTATTTTCTTTCCCGTTTGTAAGGCAATTATTGCCCAATTTAGTTTTCTGATTGTAAGGCCTTAATGGCCAAATATCTTGTTTCCTTTCTAGAGATTAGCGTGTAGCCTTTCTTTTCGATTAAGGTTTTAGTTTATAAGGAACCAACTGATGTAATTTTTGGTAGACTTGGTTTTGAATGAAAAATAGAGAGAATTTTCTCTTTGGTTCCGAAAATTGACTTATCACTCACCTTTCTTTCTTGTTCTTGAGTGTGGCGTCTTTCACTTTCTTGATACCGTTGGTTCTTATCTCATTATAGATAACGGGTCACAGTCCTATATTGTTCTTGCTTATAAACTTGAATCTAGAAAACGATCCTTGCTACCATATATTGGTTCTGGGTCTAACTGTTCTTGGTGAGGGTCATATCACATGTGTATCCATTTGAACTTCAAGTGATATGTATCTAAATATTATCTTGCCCTATTTATGTATGTTTCTCTTGTATATGCCTTGTGTTTCAAGATGATTTTAGGTGGTGACAAGAGAAGACTACATTGAAGAATTCAAGACTTTATGATGATTAGTCTAAGGGAAATATCTCCTTGTAATGTGAGGGTGTGACTAAATGACCAATCTTCATGTTGTATGTTTTAGTATATGTATAGGTGTTTTGACATAGAATTTGCCAAAGGGGTAGATTGTTAGTTCTTGAGTTTTGTGTTGGCATAATTCTATATCAAAACGACATTTGCTTTGTATTGATTAGTTGTCTAGGATTTGTCAATAATCAAGCTTCAAGGAAAATTGAACAACATTCAAGCAAGTGGTGGCTATAAGAGGAATAAAGTTAAGTTGCTTAGCAAAAGGTAATCATGACCTCTTTCCTCTTGCAAGTCTTATGCACACACATACATTGCATTCATATGTGTCCCTGCATAGTTGTGCATAATTTGGTTTAACACAATACACACTCATGCTTTTATGCACATGCATTAGATTTAAAGTTGACAATTTTAACAATTTGCATGTTCTAGGACTAGTTCTAAGAAATGGCATACTTGTGTGTTCTTGTGTTTATTGGTTTGTGTTTATATGTTAATGAACTTTATTTTGAGCTTATATAATTTCTCATTGAGTTCCAATTAATTTGGTTACTCATTCGTTGAGTTTCAAGTTCAAATTAGGTGGTTAAAAAACTTTCTGTGATTTTATCGTACATGGTTTTTGTCCTTGATTTCCAAGTTGAATTCCATATTTTTTGGAAAAGGTTTCTTGACAATGTTTGTACATGAGGGAGTCTTGATTTGTAATCCAAAATCTGATTCAAAATCAGAGTTTGGAGGCCAATGATATGGCTGAAATAAAAAGGGTGCGCAAGAGGGATGAGGGGTGCCAATCACCTCTTTCCCGTGGAGGTGTGTGGCCTCCACGGGAATAGAGGGCTGCTGGTCTTGTAGGGCCCATGATCCTCCACGGGGATCCAGCATGGTAGTCCCTCATAGTTTGGCTTTATTTGCCTTGCTTCTGATATGAACCTCACCAAGAACAGTGAGACCCGGAACCAATAAATGGTAGCAAGGATCGTTTTCTAGATTCAAGTTTATTAGCAAGAACAATATAGGATCATGACCCATTATCTATAATGAGATAAGAATGCTACACTCAAGAACAAGAAAGTGAAAGACGCCACAATCAAGAACAAGAAAGAAATGTGAGTGATAAGTCAATTTTCAGAACCAAAGAGAAAATTCTCTCTAATTTTTCATTCAAAATCAAGTCTGACAAAAATTACATCGGTTGGTTCCTTATAAACCAAAACCCTAATCGAAAAGAAAGGCTACACGCCAATCTCTAGAAAGGAAACAAGATATTCGGCCATTAAGGCCTTACAATCAGAAAACTAAATTGGGCAATAATTGCCTTACAAACGGGAAAGGAAAAAAAAACTAAGACAAGCAATTATTGACTTGTTCCCTATTTGGAAAGCTAAATCTGGAAACAAATCAGCCCCTTAATTTGGGAAACAAATCAGCCCCTTAATTTAGGAAACAAATCAACTCTTAATCTTTGGAAATTGTCAACAAAAAAATCACTCGGGAGCGAAATCTCAATTAACACCCTCGACCCGCTACCCCGGAGGTCACAGCGGGTGGGTAGGTACTTCGTACTGTGATTTTGGTAAGATTGAATGAGAGGTATTTGATCGATCAACGTTCTCAAATGGGGTAGATACCGCAAGAGAGGTAAGGTAAATAGGAGAACAATCATCTCGCCCATCTGGTGCAGTAGGCTGGTATCCGGTCAAGGTATCTGATCCTGAAACCTTATCACCTCTTTAGGTGCCCTTCATTATTCCCCGACCAAGATAATGTGCAAGGTGGGGTACATGAGAGCTAGGATCAGCGGGGTTAGTACCTAGCTCACATTCATGCATTCATAACAAGAAGATAGATGGGAGAATGACAACTCTTTTAGTAGTGGTGGCGGACTGACCTAGGGGGAAAAAGCATCACGATTGATCATATGCTGAAAAACCCCCAGGCAGTATCCATTAGAAGGGAGAAAGACCCTTCTTTATACTTATATATCTCGAGAGGTGCTCCAGAGAGCTTACATTAATACAAACTGAGTCCTGGTAGGTCACAGTTAGAGGGGTACCATTTGGTATCGGTACATTCATGGTGAAAATTGACATATATAGCAGTCGATACAATGGTGGTGTAGAGGGAATTCGGGCAGGGTCCCTTTTACACTCCAGGCGATGGTGAACTCATATTCCTAGTGGAGAAGTGGGCGAAATCTGGGATCGGAGACATGGAGATGTTGGAGAGCTGTTGGAGATATAGAGATACTGGAGGGCTGTTGGATTGTGTCTATTGTTCGAACCACATATTGGAGAAATGTCGGACTGGAGAAATATATTGAGGAATCGACCTTTTTCTTGGAGAGTCACTTGTTATACTTATGTCTCTTCATCCTTGTTGCCCACTCCATTGGTTTATCGACATTAATGAGTTGAATATATTCTCATTAATGGAGTTGAATATCTTCTCATTGATGGAGTTAAATATCTTCTCATTGATGGAGTCTGATTATCTTCATTAATGAAGTTGAATCTCTCATTAATGGCGTTGTGAATGGCCATTAAAGAGTTGACTGATCTTTTCATAATGGGGCTTTGAATGGCCATTAATGGAGTTGAATGATTCCCTCATTAATGGTGTTGATTATCTCCATTAATTACTAGAGAGGTCAACTTTCTCTTTTACGTTGCTTGAAGGAGAATTCTGACTCTGTTTCCCGGTGGTATGGTACGCTGGTGTACCGGAGTGATCGCTGGCATGGCGCTTGTTCTAGCATGATGGTACCTCTTCCTGGTTCCATTCTTCTTACTTGGCAGGTAGGATATACATTCTAGTTAGATCCTGGACTGATATCGTGGTACTTGGGTACCGGGTAGATGTTGCGGTACCTAGGTACCAGGTAGGAGGTATCGTGGTACCTAGGAACCAGGTAAGAGGTATCATGGTATAGCCTTGCGTGGTACCTGGTAGACTGTGAGATGTGGTACTGACTTCTTTCCGGTTCATAGTGTATAGCATCCTCAGTATCTAGGTACCGGTCCCGATCTAGGTCCTACCAGGTACCTGTCGGATGGAAAATTCTTCTTTGGACCCCTGCCAAAAATGACTGTTAAAAGAAATAAAAAAGGAAACAAATCAGCTGAAATTGAATCTCCTCCAACCTTTTTCCGCTCACCACACGCCTAACTTGTGCCACACGCCCAAGTCTTCTCTTATTCAGCCCTATCAATTGCCTTGATGACGTTAATTAAGCATTGGTCTTCATGTGGTCTTATCTTGGACTTCAACAATTCAACATCAGCCCAAATGTCTTGAATCAGGCCATTGAGTGCCTCTTTGAATCTCTTAGCCCTTGCCCTTGTTATTGGCCCAATCGGAACATGTAATGGATCCCTTGGTGCAGCTCCCTTATTCTCATCAGCTTCCCTCCTTTAAATTCCCATATGCCTTCTCATTTCCTTCAAGAAGAAAATTTGAAAAACACAAGTGCAGAATTTTCTCTCCAAGTTTTCTCATCTTCCAAACACCATAACTTTCTCATTTGGAGTCCGTTTTGATTGATTCGAATTGGAGAATCTTTATCTACCAGTCCTCTATCATTTATACAAGAGTTTGGAGTCAATAGATTGAGTTTTCTGGTAGGTCAACTCGCAAAAACGAAGCTGCACGTTTTTCATTCAAGGTATTGATTTCTATTTTGTTCTTGATCTTCAAGTCTTCAATTGCCTTGGGTTTTCTTCTCATATATATGTATGTTTGATGTGTCATCATTGATTAGAGAAATGATCTCTAATAGAGCTAGTTTGAGCTTCAATTGATTAACATGTTGAGTTAGGTTTTTACAAATCTATGTTTTCACATGTTTGAGATGTTGTATTGTGCATAATTTGGTTTAACACAATACACACTCATGCTTTTATGCACATGCATTAGATTTAAAGTTGACAATTTTAACAATTTGCATGTTCTGGGACTAGTTCTAAGAAATAGCATACTTGTGTGTTCTTGTGTTTATTGGTTTGTGTTTATATGTTCATGAACTTGATTTTGAGGTTACATAGTTCCTCATTGAGTTCCAATTAATTTGGTTACTCACTCATTAAGTTTAAAGTTCAAATTAGGTGGTTAAGAAACTTTCCATGATTTTATCGTACATGGTTTTCGTCCTTGATTTCGAAGTTGAATTCCATATTTTTTGGAAATGGTTTCTTGAAACTTTTGTATATGAGGGAGTCTTGGTTCATAATCTAAAAATAGATTTGAAATCAGAGTTTGAAGGCCAAAGATATGGCTGATATAAAAAGGGTGCGCAAGAGGGATGAGGGGTGCCAAGCACCTCCTTCCCGTGGAGGCACGTGGCCTCAACGGGAATGGAGGGCTACTGGTCCCGTGGGGCCCACGTGCCTCCACGGGGATGCAGCATGGCAGCCCCCCATTGGTTGGTTTTATTTGCCTTGCTTCCCTCCTTTAAATTCCCTTGTTCCCTCTCATTTCATTCAAGAAGAAAATTTGAAAATCACAAGTGCAGAATTTTCTCTCCAAGTTTTCTCATCTTCCAAACACCGTAACTTTCTCCTTTGGAGTTTGTTTTGAGTGATTCAAATTGGAGAATCTTTGTCTACCAGTCCTCTATCATTTTCACAAGTGTTTGGAGTCAATGTATTGAGTTTTCTGGTAGGTCTACTCACAAAACGAAGCTTCACAAAACGAAGCTGCACGTTTTTCATTCAAGGTATTGATTTCTATTTTGTTCTTGATCTTCAAGTCTTCAATTGCCTTGGGTTTTCTTCTCATATATATGTATGTTTGAGCTTCAATTGATTAACATGTTGAGTTAGGTTTTTACAAATCTATGTTTTCACATGTTTGAGATGTTGTATTGTGCTAGCTTCAAATCTAGGACTATCGTGTGTGTTGATTCTATTGATTGATGGTCTTTTCATATGCTAGATCATATTAATTGAAGATTTATTGAAATAGCATATTTATTTGATGATTTAGAAATTGATTAGATTTAATTTATTATCTTGAGAATCTAAGTTCTATAATTTTGCTAGAGTTTCAATTTTGATTTTATCAAATTGATTTTAGCATTTTTACTTGATTAAGCATAATCTAGGTTTTGGTGTGTGTTAGGTGTTTCACATGCTCTAGGTTGTTTGTTCATGTTACAAGAATCTAGATACTATTGATTTGTGCTTTTGATGACAAACATCTAGTTCTTCATGTTTTGTGTCTAATCCACACATCTCATACGTACATGCATCATTGAGTGTGATTGCATTGTTTTTAGGATTGTAAACTAGAAAAACATATGACATGTGCTTAATTGTTCATTTCTGGTTTCCATAGGATATATTGATCATATATACTATGTTGTGTGTGTTTGCATCAGTTGCATTCACTTAGATCATTTACCTTGCAAAAGGCCGGAAGTCACATTCCTTAGAGTGATTCTTCGGATTACGCATTGTAAGTCTTAGCTAGAGTCGGAGTGACTTGGATAGCTAAGTGGTAGAAGTCACATGTTTGGAGAGGGGATCTTCAACTTGTGCATTGTAGGACTTGGCTAGGATCGGGGCGATCTAGATAGCTAAGCAGCGGAAGTAACATGTTTGGAGAGGGGATCTTCAACTTGTGCATGGAAGTCTTGACTAGGATTGGGGTGATCCCGATAGTTGAGAAAAGGGGCATCACATTCATTATGTAGGGTGGAAAGGTAGATTTCTAGGTGAAGTAGTCACTTGAGAGATTGTATCTTTTAATCTTACCAGTGGATTTGTTTGCCGATGGTTGTGCTATCAACCCGTGGATGTTTCCTCTTAGGTGGTTTTACCACGTAAAAATCATGTGTTGATTTTCTCTATCCTTATCTCCTTTATTTGTATATGTGTTGATATATATCTTAGTTGATATCTTTGTAATTGATAATCATTGTATATCATTTTTGTATATGTTGGAGTTGACTTTGTTTGAACAAGCATATCTTTATTTGAATTGATATTGCTTGTAATTGTATTTGGAGTGTGATACAAGCTACTTAGAGGGACAAACTTGTGTTTGTTTCAAGGGAGCGAAAAATGTTTTGTAACCTATTGACCCCCTCATCTAGGTTAGCTTAAGGCAAATTAACCATGTTTCTAGTTTTTCAACAGCCTCTTTAGTAGCTTCGCATGCAGCAACATACTCAGCTTCCATGGTGGAATCAGTAATACAGGATTGCTTGATACTCCTCCATATATGACTGCCCATCCTCCAAGAGTAAACATAGATCCTGATGTGGATCTCCTAGAGTCAAAATCCTACTGGAAATCAGAATCTGTATACCCAACAGGAATTAAATCCCCTCCAGAGTATACAAGCATATGATCTCTCGTTTTCCTAAGATACTTGAAAATATGCTTCACTGCCGTCCAGTGATCAGGACCAGGTTTCGATTGAAACCTGCTAACTATGCAAACAGCAAAACAAATATCTGGTCTAGTACATAGCATTGCAAACATGAGACTTCCAACTACCGAGGCATATGGAACCTAGACAAGATTTTATCTATGTATGAAGCTTGGGATAATGCAATCGTTCTATACTTTCTATCCCTTATTACTTGGATACCAAGAATATAACTTGCTTCTCCTAAGTCATTCATATCAAATTGTTTTGCCAACCATTCTTTTACTGATGTCAATACACCTACATCGTTTCCGATGAGTAGTATATCATCAACGTAAAGAAATAGGAAAACCAACTTGTCGCCTTGAATCCTTTTGTATACATATGGTTCGTCAAGGTTCTGAATAAATCCAAAACTTTTCACAACTTGATCGAACCTTATGTTCCAGGATTTGGATGCTTGCTTAAGTCCATAAAAGGATCTTTGCAACTTGCATACCCTTTCCTTTTGGCCTTTTTCAATGAATCCTTCTGGTTGCATCATATAGGTACTTTCACCAAGACTTCCATTATGGAAAGCTGTCTTAACATCCATTTGCCAAATCTCTAAGTCTAGAGATGCCGCAATGGATAAGAGTATCCTAATGGATTTAAGCATGGCCATATGAGAGAAGGTTTCCTCGTAATCGATACATTCCTTCTGTATGTAACCTTTAGCTACCAATCTAGCTTTAAAGGTTTCAACATTTCCATCTATACCTCTTTTCCTCTTATATACCCACTTGCACCCAATGGGTTTTATCCTTTTAGGCAAGTCTACAAGAGACCAGACTTTATTTGAGTACATAACTCATTTTCAGATTGCATTGCTTTTTGCCAATGGAGACAATCAACATCCTCCATATCTTCCTCGTATGTGCAGGGATCTTCGTCATCCGTGAGATTCTCCACTTATTCTCCTAGACCGATGAATCTCTCAGGTTTTCCACTAACCCTCCCACTACGATGAGGAATGGTAGGTTGTTGATTTTGTGATGGTGCAGAACTTACAATTGGGTTAGGTTGTGAAACCTCTTGTGGAATTGTATCTCCTGAAAGATCACTCAGGACAATTATACTCTTAGGCACAAAATTATTCATATAGTCCTTTTCCAGAAATTTAGCATTTGTCAAAAAAAAAAAATACTTTAAGATATGAAGGACTATAGAAATAATATCCTTTAGTTCCTTTTGGATACCCCACAAATATGCATGTTTCTGAATGGGACTCCATCTTATCTGCGTTTCCTTTTAACACGTGTGCAGGACATCCAAATTTCCTTAAGTGTTGTAAACTAGGCTTTCGCCCAGTCTACAACTCATGCGGTGTTTAAGGAACCGACTTGGATGGTACATTGTTCAGAATGTACATAGCAGTTTGTAAAGCATATACCCAAAAAGAAATAGGAAGTGTTGAATAACTCAACATAGACCTAACCATGTCCAAAAGAGTCTTATTTCTCCTGCCACCCCACTTTGTTGAGACGTACTTGGCGCAGAAAGCTGAGAAATAATCCCATTATCAATAAGATATTGCTGAAACTAACCAGATAGATATTCTCCACCACGATCAGATATCAAGATTTTTATGTGTTTCTCAAGCTGATTTTCTACTTCAGCTTTAAATAGTTTGAATATGTCAAAAGCATCCGACTTATGTCTCATGAGATACACATAGCCAAATCTTAAGTAATTGTCCGTGAAAGTAATGAATTACTCATATCCACCTCTAGCTTGAATGTTCATAGGACCACACACATCAGTGTGTATTAATCCTAAACATTCAGCGGCTCTTGTGCCTTTGGTCGTGAACGACCTTTTGGTCATCTTACCTTTCAGACAAGATTCACAAGTTGGTAGATCATCAACCTTTAAGTCACTTAAAGGTCCATCACTAACCTTATCTTTTTAATCCTATCAAGGTTAATATGACCTAGGCGCAAATGCCATAGGTAAGTTTCATCTTTTGATAATTTTATTCTTTTATGTTTAGGTTCCGTTGATTCCGTGTCTAACAAGTGAGAGATATTTCCATGCCAATAGAACAAGTCATTTTCCAATGTACCTTTGCAAACAAATAGGTCATTCTTACCAATTGTTAATAGCCAAATTTGGCTAAAGACCAAAGGGAAATTTTCCACCCTCAAAACCTAGCTCCATGCCCGAGGTCATCCACCAGGAGACCATGTTACCCGAAGCCGAGCTACGGTACTGCCCCACAGGAATAAGGACGGGCTTCAGAAACACCCGGGGTAGAGCCCGGCTCGGTCAGATCGAGCCCGCATCATCGAACGTGAAACCAGGAGATCCCCCCGAAGTCGGGATTACCTCGTAAATTCTCTAGAAGCTCGCCTATACCTCGCTGACACAGGGGGATGTCCGCAGGAGACCGCACCTAGCTTCAAAAGGTCAAGGGAGGCTAGACCTAGCTCCTAAGTAGATGAAACTCCTTAATATCAGGGCCAGGAGACTGATCGACCTCGCCATGATACATACCATATTCAACGACCCCAATGGGGGATCACGGTAGACCCGAAGGCACACAGGATTACATCTAAAGATGTTACATACGTACAGAACAAGTAATAGAGTCTAAGTAGGAAACAAATTGATCTCCACCAAGATATCCTCAACTTAGCAATTAACTCAAAGTCAATGACATTTAAAAAGTAAAAATCATGTCCGATAAGGAGGGGAGGGATGGAGAAATCAAGAGGAGAATCAATTAGTTTAACCTATGAAGACACTGTATAAAGGAAGGACTTCGGCCTTCTGAAAGAGGAGACTACTATTCGACAGGCATACGACAAGTACCCGTCTACACCCTAGAGAGAATTGAAAGCAATTTGAGAGAGATTTGTATATCATACATGATCAATAAAGAGAATATTTTTCTTTCTTTTGGGTGGTGAATTGTATCATTATTTCTTGTCATTTTATAAAGAACTGTTACACATACGATCAACCTTGGCCACCACCTACATGGTAGTGGTCTCGAGGGTGTTAACTGAGCTTTCTCGTCTTGAACAAAATTTCCGTTAACACCAATAATAAAATCTTTACTAAAAGTAACCGAATATCCAAATTTATTTAAACAAGAAACTGAAATTAAATTCCTCTTGAATCGAGGTACATAATAAACGTCTATTAAATCTAAATGCCTACTAGAATCTAGATTAACTCTAATATCTCCCACTGCATAGGCAGACACCAATGCTTCGTTGCCTAAACGCAATTTGAATTCATTCTCATTCAGCCTTTTCCTTTCCTGGAACCCCTTCTTCCTTCTTTTTCTGAGACTTTGGGCAATTTCTTTTCCAATGTTCCTTCTCACCACAGAGTGAACATTTTCCTTTTATCTTGGTTACTTTCTTGGTCTCCTTCTTGGTAAGCCCAAGTTGCTTTTTCTTCTATTGTCTCTTGACCTTCTTACGGGTCTTAGCAGTAGCAACTTTACCAACCAAATGAATCTCTTGACCCTTGCCTTGCACAAGGATCTTCTCAGCGCTTTCAACATCTTGCATCAGACCATGCAAGGTGTATTCCTTATTGTTCAAGGTGTAGTCCAACTTGAATTGATCAAAGGAATCTGACAGTGAGTTGACTATCATGTCAATTTTCGCCTCATCATCTATATCAGCACCATTGAGTTCGGCAATATTGAGATGTGCTATGACTTTCATCATGTGATCTTTCACAGCCTATCCAGGTTTCATCCTAAGATTAATGAATGTAGGAAAAATTGCTTAAAACCGCAGCGGAAGGCGAAAATATAATTTTCGTATAGTTTAAAATTTTTCTAAAGATTTGAACCTTAACCCTTTAATTAATTAAACTCAAATATACGGTTAGAGTTAAATACCTCTTGTCGCGTGATCCGATTGACTTACGTCGATGGTAATCCGCAAGATCTTCAATCCTAGCACGTACGTGAATCACCTAGGAGCGTGATCTCCCTTTTTCTTTGAATTGCTTACCTGAGAATGGATATATGGAATTTCTGATCTTGATCTTCAATAGTAAAACACCAAGAGCCTAAAAAAAAAGTACCGGTCACTTTTGAATTCACAATCAATATGATTGAAACTCGCGTAACCCTAAATCGAAAGTGTGCACAAAACCTTTTGATGTTAAAGGCTTGTAAGTGCACTATCGAATGAGAACTTATTTTCTTTTTCTTTCTTGGCCGAAAATCTATGTGTATAGAGTAGGATTTTTTATTTTCAAAACAAACAAAAATCTCTCTCTATTTTTCTTCTTGGTGGCCGAAAATTCATAACCTTATATTTATAGGTTGGCCGAATTTTCTCCTTCACCAAGTAGGGTTGGCCGAATTCATTGAATAGGAAATCTAGGGTTGGTTAATTTCCTTACTTGAAAAGGAATTATCCTTTTCCCTAATTCCTATCAATTCAAGAATCCTAACCCTTGTAGGACTAGTGGTGGCCGAATTCTTTGTATAATAAGGAGTGTATGTGGACTTAATCCTTACCACATTAGGACTCCTATCACTTAAAAGAATTCCAACCCTAATCCAACACATAGTATTTAATTTACTGATCAGGAAAAGATTTTGATTTAAACTATTAATTAATTAATTAAATAATTAATTAATTCCCATTTAATCAAAACAATAAAATAAAATAATATCTTGGGCTATTTTATTTAGCCTTGCCGCCCACACCATATATATATGGGCCCAATATTATTTTTCTTATTTTATTTAATCCATTAGACTTTAAATAAAAGCCCACATGTGAACCAGACTTATTCTTTCTAAAAGAAACAAGCCTACATGTCTCCTTTTAATATATTAATATAATAGTGCAGCCCATTAAATAAATAATAGACATATTATATTCTTAATATATTAAATGCAATTCTAGATGGACCCATAAATTGGTCCGGTAGAATATATCAAGTGATCCATGCAAGTACGTGTGGATTGTGGATCTTGGCGGGCTATCTAAATTTAAGCTTCAATAGACATAACCTAATCACAATCAACAAATGATTCACTTAGGTCCGATCTATTAATTTTAACTCATTCCACTAAAGAGCTAGAATTGAACTCTTAAATAAAGATAGAATAAGGAGATGTTTCTCATTCATACCCTAGACAATCTTTTAGGAGATGGTGTATCCTCGTGAATAATATCAGTAATCACCAAGAGCTCATAGACCGCCTATAGCTCTCCAAGTTACCATATTTCCTCATATGACCACATTTTGAACTTGGATATTTTGACTTGTCCAGAAGCCATGTCTTCAATAATCATTATTGAAAACTCAACGTTGAGATTTAATATCCAATACCTCAAAACATCCATATGATGATATTATACTCTCATTTAATAAATGGAGCCACGATGTCCATATCTAAAAATGAAGTCCTCTATCAATTAACAAATGAATACCACCAAACTATCGAGGACAGACTATGCTATATAATCGTACTCATTGATAGCTCAAATGATAACACTTGCAACCATAAGTCCATCATTTATCTCAGGATTTAGATAGACTCTCTGATTGTCCTGATAATGAAAAGACTTATATCTAGTGACGGTTCTAGATAAAGTATTTCATTGTGATCCAGTTCAATGCACCCAGTGCACTAGATTATTTTACTCGAAAACCTTTCGATGATTTTAGACTCATCATAACTCATTTGATCCCACTCAAATGCTAGTAAAAGAATTCTACAACTTTATCAAGATAGAGGTGCCTAACCTTTAACTTAAGTTGTGAACGTTATTCAAGACTAACTAAAGAATTGTGTCTACCTCATACATATCCGGATGTACAAACAATTCTTCATATCTCATAGTCTTTTGACCTTATGATTATCTACCTTGACAATTATAATTATAAATGCTATAAGATTTTGCAGAATCAGAAATCACTTTAATTATATGAAAAGATTGTCAATTACAATATTACACTCTCGCTATTGAGCATAATCCTAACAATCTCCCACTTGCGCTATAGCAAATGTGTCATATCTCTCATTCCCATGTTCTCTACGTGCCCATCAAAACTCTTCTGAGGTAAAGCCTTTGTAAAGGGATCTACTAGATTTTCTGCCGACGCGATTTTGGTAATCGTCACGTCTCCTCTATGAACAATCTCCATTAAAAGATGATACTTTCTTTCAATGTGTTTTCCTCTCTTATGACTTCTTGGTTCTTTCGAATTAGCCACTACTCCACTATTGTCACAGTAGATAGATATCTGCTTATTCGCGCTAGGAACTACTTCTAAGTCAATCAAGAATTGGTGAAGCCAAACAGCCTCCTTGGCAGCTTCGCATGCAGCTACATACTTTGCTTTCATGGTGTAGTCAGCAATACAAGACTGCTTGATACTCTTCCAAATGACTGCTCCTCCTCCAAGAGTAAACATTGATCATGATGTGGATTTTCTAGAGTCAGAATCAGATTGGAAATCAGAATCTGTATACCCAACGGGGATTAAATCCCCTCCAGAGTATACAAGCATATTATCTTTCGTTCTCCTAAGATACTTGAAAATATGCTTGACTTCCGTCCAGTGATCAAGACCAGGTTTCGATTGAAACCTGCTAACTATACCAACAGCAAAACAAATATCTGGTCTAGTATAGAGCATTGCATACAGGAGACTTCCAACTGCTGAGGCATATGGAATTCTACTCATGAATTGCTCTTCATGCTCATTCTTAGAACTTGTTCCTTAGAAAGTTTGATTCCATGCCTAAAAGGTAACATACCTTTCTTGGAATCTTGCATGGAAAACCTAGACAAGATTTTGTCTATGTATGAAGTTGGGATAGTGCAATCGTTTTATTCTTTCTATCCCTTATTACTTGGATACCTAGAATAAAACTTGCTTCTCCTAAGTCCTTCATATCAAATTGTTTTGCTAACCATTCTTTTACTGATGTCAATACTCCCACATCGTTTCCAATGAGTAATATATCATCTACGTAAAGAATAAGGAAAACCAACTTGTCACCTTCGATCCTTTTGTATACACAAGGTTCTTCAAGGTTCTGTAAAAATCCAAAACCTTTTACAGCTTGGTCGAACCTTATGTTCCAGGATCTGGATGCTTGCTTTAATCCATAAATTGATTTCTGCAACTTGCATACCTTTTCCATTTGGCCCTTTTCAATGAATCCTTCTGGTAGCATCATATAGATGCTTTCGTCAAGACTTTCATTAAGGAAAGCTGTCTTGACGTCCATTTGCCAAATCTCTAAATCTAAAGATGCTGCAATGGATAAGAGTATCCTAATGGATTTAAGCATGGCCACAGGAGAGAAGGTTTCCTCGTAATCGATACCTTCTTTCTGTGTGTAACCTTTAGCTACCAATCTAGCTTTAAAAGTTTCCACATTTCCATCCATACCTCTTTTCCACTTGTATACCCACTTGCACCCAATGGGTTTTATCCCTTTAGGCAAGTCTACAAGGGACCAGACTTTGTTATCGAACATGGATTCAATCTCAGATTGCATTGCCTTTTGCCAATGGTGACAATCAACATCCTCCATTGCTTCCTTGTATGTGTAGGGATCATCGTCGTCAGGGAGATTCTCAACAGATTCTCCTAGACCGATGTATCTTTCAGGTTGGGTTCTAACCCTCCCACTACGACGAGGAATGGTAGGTTGTTGATTTTGTGTTGGAGTGGAAATTACAATTGGGTTAGGTTGTGAAACCTCTTGTGGAATTGTATCTCCTGACATATCATTCAGGACAATTCTACTTTTGGGAACAAAATCATTCATATAGTCCTTTTTCCAGAAATATAGCATTTGTTGAAACAAACAGTTTTAGATCTGAAGGACTATAGAAATAATATCCTTTAGTTCCTTTTGGATTCCCCACAAATATGCATGTTTCCGAACGGGACTCCATCTTTTCTGTCTTTCCTTTTAACACATGTGCAGGACAACCAAATATCCTTATGTGTTGTAAACTAGGCTTTTGCCCAGTCCACAACTCATATGGTGTTCCAGGAACCGACTTCGATGGTACCACGTTGAGAATATATATTGCAGTTTGTGGAGCATATCCCCAAAAAGAAATAGGAAGTGTTGAATAACTAAACATAGACCTAACCATGTTCAAAGGAGTTCTATTTCTCCTTTTTGCTACCCCATTTTGTTGAGGTGTACCTGGTGCAGAAAACTGAGAAACTATCCCATTATCAATAAGATATTGCTGAAACTCACCAGATAGATATTCTCCACCACGATCAGATATCAAGATTTTTATGCGTTTCTCAAGCTAATTTTCTACTTCAGCTTTGAATGCTTTGAACATGTCAAAAGCATCCGACTTATGTCTCATGAGATACACATAACCAAATCTTGAGTAATCATCTGTGAAGGTGATGAAGTACTCATATCCACCTTTAGCTTGAATGCTCATAGGACCACATACATCAGTGTGTATTAGTCCTAAACATTCAGTGGCTCTTGCACCTTTGGTATTGAATGGCCTTTTGGTCATTTTTCCTTCCAAACAAGATTCACAAGTTGGTAGATCATCAACCTTTAAGTCACTTAAAGGTCTGTCACATACCAATCTTTTAATCCTATTAAGGTTAATGTGACCTAGGCGTAAATGTCAAAGGTAGGTTTCATCTTTTAATAATTTTACTCTTTTATGATTAGGTTCCGTTATTTCTGTGTCTAACGAGTGAGAGATATTTCTATGCAAAAAGAATAGACCGTTTTCCAATGTACCTTTGCAAACAATTTTGTCATTCTTACTAATAATAAAAGCTTTATTAAAAGTAACAGAATATCCAAATTTATTTAAACAAGAAACTGAAATTAAATTCCTCTTGAATTGAGGTACATAATAAACGTCTATTAAATCTAAATGCCTACTAGAATCTATAATAACTCTAATATCTCTCACTGCACTTGCAGACACTAACGATTTGTTGCCCTAGCGCAAATTGATTTCGTTCTTATTCAGCCTTCTCCTTTCTTGGAACCCCTATAAGGAATAACAAACATGATTAGTGGCTCCAGAGTCTATGATCCAAGAATCTGTAGAATCTGCCAGAAAACATGTTTCAAGATAATTAATATTACCTTCTTCCTTCTTGTTCTGGGACTTTGGCCAATTTCTTTTCCAATGTCCCTTTTCACCACAAAGGAAGCATTTCCCTTTGATCTTGGTTACTTTCTTGGTCTCCTTTTTGGTAGGCCTAACTTGCTTTTACTTATGTTGTTTCTTGACCTTCTGACGGGTCTTAACAGTAGCAACTTTACCAACCATATGAATCTCTTGACCTTTGCTTTTCACAAGGATCTTTTCAACGCTTTGAACATCTTGCATCAGGCCCTGCAAGGTGTATTCCTTTTTGTTCAAGGTGTAGTCCAACTTGAACTGATCAAAGAAATCTGATAGTGAGTTGACAACCATGTCAATTTTGGTCTCACCATCTATCTCAGCGCCATTTAATTCTGCAATATTTAGATGTGCTATGACTTTCATCATGTGATCTTTCACAGCCTGTCCAGGTTTCATCCTAAGATTCATAAAAGCAGTCACTGCCTCTCTCTTAGTCATCCTAGACCTCATAGCAAACATCTCTTCCAGAGACATCATAATATCATTAGCAGACCCCATTCCTTCATGCTGCTGTTGCAACACGTCGGAGATAGTAGCCATAATGTAACATTTGGCCATATCATCTGAGGTCTTCCACTGCTCATATTCATCTCTTTGCAAAATACTTGATTCATTATTAGGAGCAGGTGGTTTAGGAGTAGTTAGAACAAACTTATGTTTTTCACTTTGCAGCAACAACCCAATATCCCTTTTCCATGTGACATAATTATCTCCAGTTAAAGTGTTATCTTTCAGGATGTTCATAAGTGATGGGGTCATGATTTCTGAATAAAACAAAAAGCATATATAAGTAAATAATCATGATAAAGCACTTTCGAATATTTATCTTGAATTAATTAAATAACTCAATCATGAAAAATTCAACGGTGATCCAACACCCATAAATGTTACGCCTCCTTCGGGAGTTCGCACCATTTACTAGTTGGACTAGGTCCCACCTAATTGTTAACATAACAACCAGCGTTTTCAATTTTAGCCTTCCAATTTTATTAACAAGAACTCTCGGGAGGATATTAATAAAATTACATTGAGTGTGTTACCAAGATATCGACCCTCAATTTTCTCTCACGAAAATCCCTACTCTGGGAGTAGATCTCGTTTGAGTCAATTGTCTAGTCTATCCATGTAAGGAAGTATTTTGCTAAATTCCATTTATGGACTCCACTCGGGGGGATTACCAATAAATAATAAAGCTCAACTAACCTTGGAGGCCATAGGTGTTCTAACACACCTTCTCCCACTCAATTATTTAAGGCGTGTGATTAAATTCCAAAGAATGATTTTACCAAGTTATCTAGATGCCAATTAGATACCTAAATCATTCAATGCATGTTCATACCAAAAGAGATATATGAGTGGCACTCTTATTCTATATGATATGTTATCATACAATAACAAATATTGTAATATTTATACATAAAAATAAATAGCCACAATTTTGGTCCATCCTAGAAAAGCATGTAAATTACAATTGTACGGAATACAAAAAACTCCTTTCTTGGCGAACAAGACTTCAAGCGACCATCTCGCGCACGTAACTCGCGCGCCCGAAGATCACCAAGCAGCTCATGCGCACTCCTAGCCCATGCAAGGGCATGAGCTGCCGCATGGGCAGCCCATGCATGGGTTGCGCGCGCTGCTGCACCGCAACAAGCGCAGCTGCATGCTTGGTTGCGTGCGCGCTTGTTGTCTCGGTGCGCGCGGGTGCCAAGCTCGGTTCCGGATGCTCCAATTTCTTCAAATCTTCGAGTCTTCGAATCTTGAATATATTACAACTTATTTTATACAATAAAATACTGCAGAAATTGTTTTTTTATATTTAAACTACTGCAGTATTTTTTACAAATAAAAAACTGCACTTATTTTTTAGTACAATAAAAACCTGCACTAAATTTTAATACAATAAAAAAACTGCAGTATTTTTACAATAAAAATTGATAAGAACTTAGCAACTACCAAGAAGGAATTATGGCGATAATAGACCACCATTCTTGTTACAATTCCGAAACAAAAAATACATTGAAATTCTAGGACCAAAATCGAGCAATAACAATTCACTTTATAACAACATATATAAATCCATACATTCCACATGTAATTATATATACGAATACCTAGAGTGCCATCTCTTTCTAAAACATGCATAATCACAATAAAAAGAAATAGATTCACGTATATATACGTTAATTAATTAAGGGTACAACCAAGGCTCTGATACCAATTGTAGGGAAAAATTGCTTAAAACCGCAGCAGAAGGCGAAAAAATATTTTTCGTATAGTTTAAAATTTTTCTAAAGATTTGAACCTTAACCCTTTAATTAATTAAACTCAAATATACGGTTAGAGTTAAATACCTCTTGTCGCGTGATGCGATTGACTTACGTCGATGGTAATCCGCAAGATCTTCAATCCTAGCACGTACGTGAATCACCTAGGAGCGTGATCTCCCTTTTTCTTTGAATTGCTTACCTGAGAATGGATGTATGGAATTTATGATCTTGATCTTCAATAGTAAAACACCAAGAGCCTAAAAAAAAAGTTCCGGTCACTTTTGAATTCACAATCAATATGATTGAAACTCGCGTAACCCTAAATCGAAAGTGTGCACAAAACCTTTTGATGTTAAAGGCTTGTAAGTGCACTATCGAATGAGAACTTATTTTCTTTTTCTTTCTTGGTCGAAAATCTATGTGTATAGAGTAGGATTTTTTATTTTCAAAACAAACAAAAATCTCTCTCTATTTTTCTTCTTGGTGGCCGAAAATTCATAACCTTATATTTATAGGTTGGCCGAATTTTCTCCTTCACCAAGTAGGGTTGGCCGAATTCATTGAATAGGAAATCTAGGGTTGGTTAATTTCCTTACTTGAAAAGGAATTATCCTTTTCCCTAATTCCTATCAATTCAAGAATCCTAACCCTTGTAGGACTAGTGGTGGCCGAATTCTTTGTATAATAAGGAGTGTATGTGGACTTAATCCTTACCACATTAGGACTCCTATCACTTAAAAGAATTCCAACCCTAATCCAACACATAGTATTTAATTTACTGATCAGGAAAAGATTTTGATTTAAACTATTAATCAATTAAATAATTAATTAATTCCCATTTAATCAAAACAATAAAATAAAATAATATCTTAGGCTATTTTATTTAGCCTTGCCGCCCACACCATATATAGATGGGCCCAATATTATTTTTCTTATTTTATTTAATCCATTAGACTTTAAATAAAAGCCCACATGTGAACCAGACTTATTCTTACTAAAAGAAACAAGCCAACATGTCTCCTTTTAATATATTAATATAATAGTGCAGCCCATTAAATAAATAATAGACATATTTTATTCTTAATATATTAAATGCAATTCTAGATGGACCCATAAATTGGTCCGGTAGAATATATCAAGTGATCCATGCAAGTACGTGTGGATTGTGGATCTTGGCGGGCTATCTAAATTTAAGTTTCAATAGACATAACCTAATCACAATCAACAAATGATTCACTTAGGTCCGATCTATTAATTTTAACTCATTCCACTAAAGAGCTAAAATTGAACTCTTAAATAAAGATAGAATAAGGAGATGTTTCTCATTCATACCCTAGACAATCTTATAGGAGATGGTGTATCCTCGTGAATAATATCAGTAATCGCCAAGAGCTCATAGACCGCCTATAGCTCTCCAAGTTACTATATTTCCTCATATGACCACATTTTGAACTTGGATATTTTGACTTGTCCAGAAGCCATGTCTTCAATAATCATTATTGAAAACTCAACGTTGAGATTTAATATCCAATACCTCAAAACATCCATATGATGATATTATACTCTCATTTAATAAATGGAGCCACGATGTCCATATCTAAAAATGAAGTCCTCTATCGATTAACAAATGAATACCACCAAACTATCGAGGACAGACTATGCTATATAATCGTACTCATTGATAGCTCAAATGATAACACTTGCAACCATAAGTCCATCATTTATCTCAGGATTTAGATAGACTCTCTGATTGTCCTGATAATGAAAAGACTTATATCTAGTGACGGTTCTAGATAAAGTATTTCATTGTGATCCAGTTCAATGCACCCAGTGCACTAGATTATTTTACTCGAAAACCTTTCGATGATTTTAGACTCATCATAACTCATTTGATCCCACTCAAATGCTAGTAAAAGAATTCTACAACTTTATCAAGATAGAGGTGCCCAACCTTTAACTTAAGTTGTGAACGTTATTCAAGACTAACTAAAGAATTGTGTCTACCTCATACATATCCGGATGTATAAACAATTCTTCATATCTCATAGTCTTTTGACCTTATGATTATTTACCTTGACAATTATAATTATAAATGCTATAAGATTTTGCAGAATCAGAAATCACTTTATTTACATGAAAAGATTGTCAATTACAATATTACATTCTTGTTATTGACCATAATCCTAACAATGAAAACATTCACTACCTCTCTCTTAGTCGACCTGGACCTCATAGCAAACATCTCCTCTAGAGACATCATTATATCAGCAGCAAAAAGCATTTCTTCATGTTGCTGTTGCAACATGTCAGAGATGGTGGCAATTATGTAACATTTAGCCATCTCATCTGAGGTCTCCCAGTGGTTATACTCGTCTCTTTGAGCCTCAGTGGATTCAATAATAGGAGCATATGGTTTACGGGTAGACAAAACGAACTTATGCTTTTCAGATTGCAACAATAGCCCAATTTTCCTTTTCCATGTGACATAGTTATCTTTGGTTAAAGTATTATCTTTTAGGATGTTGATTAGGGATGGGGTCATGATTTCTGAGTGAAACCAAAATTATATAAGTAAACAATCATGATAAAGCACTTTCGAATATTTATCTTGAATTAAATAAATAATTCAATCGTAAAATTCAACGGTGATCTAACATCCATAAATTTCACGCCTCCTTTGGGAGTTCGCACTATTTACTAGTTGGACTAGGTCCCACCTAATTGTTAACATAACAACCAACGTTTTCAATTTAGCCTTGAAATTTATATTAACAAGAACTCTTTGGAGGATATCAATAAAACCACATTGAGTGTGTTACCAAGTTATCGACCTTCAATATATTCCTTCGCGAAAATCCCTTCTTCGGGAGTAGATATCGCTTGAGTCAATTGTCTGGTCTATCCTTGTAAGGAAGTATCTTGCTAAATTCCATTCATTGATACCCCTTGGGGAGTTATCACAGAAACATAAAGCACTACTTATCTTGGAGGCCATAGGGGTTCAAAACACCTTCTCCCACTCAATTATTTAAGGCGTGTGATCGAATTCCATAGAATGATTTACCAAGTTATCTAGATGCCAATTAGATACCTAAACCATTCAATGCATGTTCATACGAAAAGAGATATATGAGTGGCACTCCTATTCTATATGACATGTTATCAAACAATGATAAACATTGTAATATTTATGAAAAATAAATAGCCACAGTTTTTGTCCATCCTAGAAAAGTAAGTAAATTACATTTGTTTGAAATACAAGAAACCCTAACTTGGCGATCAAGTCATCAAGCTGCGGTCCATAAAAACTATTGCGCACCAAAATCCATACGCGGCTGCCCAATGCGCAGCACCACGCACGGGCCTGAAGGCTTGAGCGGCTGCCTTGCATTCACGGTCTGCCGCGGCCTTCCTCCGTTGCATCTTTTTCTGCTTCCAATTCTTCAATTCTTCGAATCTTCAAAACTTGAATATATTACAGCAGTTTTTTTTATTACAATGATAAAATAATAAAAAAACTTAACAAATATCAAGAAGGAAATTATAGCAATGATAGACCGCCCTTCTTGTTACAACTCCAAACAAAAATTACATTGAAATTCAAGGACCAAAATTGAGCAATAACAAACCATATTATAAAACATATATATCCATACATTCCGATATAATTATATATGTGAATACCTAGAGTGTCATCTCTTTCTAAAACATGCATATTTACAATAAAAAGAAATAGATTCACGTGCATACATCAATTAGTCAAGGATACAACTAGGCTCTGATACCAATTGTACCGAAAAACACACGGCGGAAGTGAAATATTAGGTTGGTATATTTCAAAAATTTTCCTTTTAAAAGAAAAAACCTTAACTCTTGATTAATTAACATATAATAAAAGTGTCGTACCTTTTTCACGTGACGATTTATTTTGCGTCGATTTGAATCTGCTTGCTTTGAATTGAATTCGCAAGATCTTCCAATCCAATCACGAACGTGAATCACCTAGGAGTGTGGACTCCCTTTCTTTGAATTGTAAACCTGAGGATGGAAAAACAAACCTTTTTCTTTTGTTAGTCACAATAATCCTCCTAGAGAAAATAAAGAACGTTTTGTCAGTTATGAATTCTTAATCTTCTTAATCTTTTTAATCAAGAACTCCCGTGAACCCTAATTCGATCTTGTGCATAAAGCCTTTTGATGTAAAAGCTTCTAGTGCACTACCGAAAACAAAACACTCCTTATTCTTCTTCTCTTTGGCCGAATTCAGTTGGAAGTTTTTTTTTATCAAAAGCAAGAGAATAAAAATTTTCTCAAAAAAGAACTTCTTCTTTGAACTCTATATGTCAAAAATGAAATTCCTTGATATATTTATAGGTGATGGCCAAATCCTCACACAAGGAGGATTCATGTCATGTAGTCAAATCCTCACACAAGGAGGATTTCTACCTTGTGGCCAAGTCCTGACACAAGGAGGATTTGATTTCACCTAAACCTTATCAACTTAGTAGTTCAAACCTATTCCAACTCATGAGTGTATTATCCAATAATAAATTATTGAATATAAAATTGAAAACTGTGACTTTATCAATAACTTCCTAATTGATTATCAATAAGTGTTTTGATAGATATCAAATACTTCCTAATTTGACTAGATAAAATAAAACCTTTTTATTTATCTACTTATCAAATAAGGTATTTGATACTATCATACTACTAACAATAGTATGCCACTAAGAGTCCTTCTCCTAGTTAGAAAAAGATTTTGACTTTTAATCAAACAATTAATTAATAAATTAATTAATTAATCTCCATTTGATTAATTAATAAAATAAAACAATACATTAAGTTAAAATTATTAGCCTTGCCGCCCAAGTATATATGTATATATGGGTAATATATTGTTTTTCCATTTTAATAAATACATTGGGCTTTAATAAATAGTCCACAAGTGAACCAGATCCATTCTTACTATAAAAGAAACAAGTCCACATGCTTTAAATTAATACATTAATATAATTTAACAGTCCATTAAATTAAAATGTGCAAATTATATTCTTAATGTATTAATGGAATGCTAAACGCACCCCATTAGGGCCGCCCAAGAATTCCCACATCCTTGGCCGCGCATCCCAGGCATTTGAAGAGTTACCGTGTGTCTTGATCTCACACATGACCGCAACTCTCCAAAACTTTTGGATTTAGAAATCCAAAATACAATTCTAGATGGACCCAGAAATTGGTCCAGTAGAATATATCAAGTAATCCATGCACGTTCGTGTGGATTGAGGATCTTGGCGGGCTATCTAAATTTAAGCTTCAATAGAGATAACCTAATCGCAATCAACAAATGATTCACTTAGGTTCGATCTATTAATTTTAGCTCATTCCACTAAATAGCTAAAATTGAACTCTTAAAAAAGATAGAATAAGTTAATAATTCTCATTCATACCCTAGACAACCTTATTGGAGATAGTGTATCCACGTGAAAAATATCAGTAATCGGCAAGAGCTCATAGACCGCCTATAGCTCTCCTAGTTACCGTATTTACTCATATGACCATATTTTAAACTTGGATATTTTGACTTGTCCAGAAGCCATGTTTCAATAGATACTATTGAAAACTTAACTTTAAGATTTAATATCTAATACCTCAAAATATCCATATGATGATATTCTACTCACATTTAATAAATGGAGCAACGATGTCCATATCTATAAATGAAGTCCTCTATTGATTAAGAAATGAATACCACCAAACTATCGAGAATAGACTATGCTATATAATCGTACTCATTGATAGCTCAAATGACAACACTTGTAACCATAAGTCCATCATTTATCTCAGGATTAAGATAGACTCTTCGATTGTCCTCAAATGAAAACTTTTATCCCTGACGGTTCTAGATAAAGTATTTCACTGTGATCCTATTCAATGCACCTAGTGCATTAGATTCTTTTGCCCAAAGACACTACACTTTGATGATTTTAGACTCATCATAACACATTTGATCCCACTCAAATGCTAGCAAAAGAATCTACAACTTTAAAATGGTAAAGGCGCCCAATCTTTATCTTAAGTTGTGAATATTGTTCAAGAGTAATTAAATAATTGTGTCTACCTCATACATATCCTGATGTACGAACAATTCTTCGTTTCTTATAGTCTTTTGACCTTATGATTATTTACTTGTGACAATTATAATAATTAAACTATAAATGCTATAAGATTTGATAAAATAGAAATTACTTTATTAATATGAAAAGATTGTCAAATACATTATTACACTCTTGCTACTAAGCATAATCCTAACACCTATTCAATGCACCTAGTGCACTAGATTCTTTTGCCTAAAGACATTACACTTTGATGATTTTAGACTCATCATAACACATTTGATCCCACTGAAATGCTAGCAAGAGAATCTATAACTTTAACAAGGTAAATGAGCCCAACCTTTATCTTAAGTAGTGAATATTATTCAAGACTAACTAAAGAATTGTGTCTACCTCATACATATCCAGATGTACAAACAATTCTTCATTTCTCAAAGTCTTTTGACCTTATGATTATTTACTTTTGACAATTATAATAATTAAACTATAACTGCAATAAGATTTGTTAAACTAGAATTTACTTTATTAATATGAAAAAAAATTTCAAATACATTATTACACTCTTACTATTGAGCGTAATCCTAACATGGGACCCTTTCAGGCTCTCGCAGGTCCTCAACCAACCCCTTGGTATGCTGTGTCTCATGTCTTGAGGGAGAGCATACATTGGAAAGGGATACTGAAAGGATCTTAAGGTTGCCAACAAGTCTGAACGACGAAGTCTGAACGATAAAGTCTTCAACAGCATGCTGTATTTGAGCTCTCTAAAACCCTCCATCTCTTTATGTCCCTCATGGCTTCACTTTTTGCAGGTCGTGGAGTAATTTGCTTGGGCTTTGACCACCTAAGACAGGCTGAATTTGGAGATCTCTCAGCTAAAAAAGGAGCTTGCCGAGAAGAATGAAGTGCTCAAGTCTGCTTCGGCTAGTGAGTCCAAGACTAGGCAAGCAATTGAGGAGAGGTTGAAACAACATGACGTGACTGAGGCTGCTTTGAGTAGATCACTGGCCAACACTGAGACTGGAGCTTCTGTGGCCATTGAAAATATTGGTGAACATACCATAAAGAATGATTAGCTAGTTGTAGATATGGAAAAGGTTGAGCAAAAATGTGCTAACTTAGAGCAAAGGATTATTTCGGCTGAATAGAATCATGAGGCAGATGTTCATACAGCCAAAGTGACATTGGCCACTTCCTAACAATTGATGCTCGAGGCTCAGCAGAAGTCTGAGGAAGCCAAATCGCATTATGAGAGATTGGCTGAAGACTTGAAGCATTAGAGAAGACTTTAAGTCGTTGATCATTTTAAGAGATCTACTGCATTCGATGCCGTTATGCTGAGGGAGTTAGAGCGGGGTCTGGTCATTACTCGCTCATTCTTCTTTGACAAAGATCGAACTCTGATCGCGCTAAAATTGCTATATATTTTGGTCCTCATTTCTTGTCCTTTGTCATGTTTGTAAGAGTGTTTTCATGTCTTATGGGCTCTTTGATCATGTTTGTAGGCAATAGATGTAATTCTGGCTTTGAGAAAGAAATCGAAGAATTCAGGCGGAAAAACATGAGAAATGAAGCAAGAAAAAAGCTGCAGTGAGCTGGTGTATGCCCAGGTACTCTACCCGCGCACCACCCATGCATTCCAAATCCCAAAACTTCTCTGATCCCACCAGCACACCAACCAGAAATCGGAGATCAGAAATCATGTAAAAATTTACAAGTGCCCATATCACTGGTACTGCACTGGTCCTACCAGCGAAAAGAAGATTATTATTCTGAAGATAACCAGTGCGCTGGTATGTGCGCGGGTCCCTACCCGTACTACCCACGCACTACCCGCGCATTGCGTGCATTTTGAAGTGGCCACATCAGCAATCAGACCTGTTTTTGGGAATCCTATATAAGGATTCATTTCTGATTTCAGCCACACGCCCATATTGACATTTTACATCATTTTATCTCTCTAGATCTAGGAATCTAACTTTCCCATCATCATCCAAAACCCATATCATTTCCTTTTGATTTCTACTCATCAAGAACACTAAGAGGATTGGATTTAAAGCTTCAAGGAAGGAGAATCTCTACATGAGTCTTTTCTCTATCTTTTCTCTTAGTTTTTGCTTTGTAATGTTTATGATCATGAATAGGTAAATCCCACTAAGGGGTTGATGTGATTCATTGGTGAATTTTGGGCTTGTAATGAACTCTATCTATATTTGAATCTACATTCTTTGATTTAATTGATTTCAAAACAAATGAGTATTTGATTTTACACTCCTCTCTTTGCTTTTTGTGGAGAAATGATTTGAGTAGATTACTAGGTATACACTCTATTTGGTTTTCTTAAGCTCAATTGAATGAAAGGGCTAAACAAGAGTACACTCCTCAAGTGAGACCCGGACTTAATAATCTCAATAATTTTCTAATCTCAAATGGGTAATCAATTCTATACACTCTAGGTTAAGCACCAATTCTATTCACTCTAGGTTGGTGAATTTATAAAGAGATTAGTCCCTTAATTTGATAGATGTGCATTCATGAACAATTACTTGTAGGTGGCCAATACTATACACTCTTGATTGGACACTCTTAAGGGATATGCAACCAATTCTATACACTCTAGATTGGTTACAATAGATTAATGTTCATTCATGAGAGTTCGTTATTTGCCCATTGTTTATCTAATGGATCCATCACTCTTTAGTTAATTATCATTCATTCACACACACCTACTAACTTAGTTGGATTTTGGTTTTAATATTAGTTCTTGTGGGTTTAGCTTAGTTAATCACACTTCGAAACCAGTTTCGTACTTTATTTTTATTGCATTTTTAGCATTAAAGTGCGACCTAGTCATTACTTGTTACACGGATCCCTATGGACGATACCCCTTCTTGCCATATACTCATTTTATACAGTTTGAGTGCATCTTGGGATTTACAAATTTATTTTGATACTGCATACACGGCAAATGCGTGTCAAAAATGGCGCTGCTGCCGGGGATCAGCATATATAGTTATGATTAGATTTAGCTTTAGTTAATCACTATTTTAGTTTATTTTACTCTGTTTGTGTTTCAGTTGTGAAAATTTTAGGATTCTAGGTACATGCACTGTAGACGTTCTCTTAGAGGCACAGTTTTACCCGTACTAGAAAATATTCACCACATCCGAAGATTAATCAGATAGTTTGAGAATAATCATTTTGAAGAAGAAATGGTTGAAGGAGTGCCATCTATAGTACCATTTGAAGAACATGAGACTAACTTGGAAGAGGGTTTGGGTTTGACTATTGGGGAGTACACTCATCTATCCATAGGGGATGAGCAACCAACATCTATTTTTTTGAACGACGCTGCTAAGCAATATGAGTTGAAAGAGATGCATATTAATCTATTGCCGTCTTTCTTTGGACTACACACTAATGATTACTTTCAATATATGAAAAAGTACAGTGCGGTGTTGGAAAAATTCCCGATAAAAGCCTAGATTACAGTGCTTACTAGGGGGCAGCTACAGATGCGGTACTTCCAGTACTGTTTGAAAGAACGCGCCAAATAGTGGTATATGGCGTTGAGGCCGGGGACACTCACTATATGGCCTCAAGTTTGTAAGGTGTTCTACAACAAATTTTTCCCGGCCGTAAAGGCAAGAGATTTGAAGATCAAGATTGCCACTTTCAGTGAAGAGGACGGGGAACCATTCCATGAAGCATGGGAGAGGTTCCACATCTTGCTCACTTAGTTTCCTCCACACACTTACCTAGTTGAGTTGAAAGTCACTTCCTTCTATGAAGGTCTCTCCGCTATCACTCGAATGATGGTGGATAATGTTTGCAGAGGGATAATCGCTGATAAAAGAGCTTCAGAGCCGTATGAAATTTTGGGGAAGTTGGCTCAAACCTCACAACAAAGGACTTCAAACACAAGGAAGGGCAGCAAGATAGAGATTGATAGGGGCACGGGTGTGGCCCTTGAGCTTTCAAGAATGGCTAAAGAAATGCAATCAGTGAAGGATCTTATGAAGAACTTGTACAAGCCCAGAGCTCATGTTAACCAAGTGATGGATGACACAATGAATGGAGAAGGGAAAATGGACCAGGAGGAAGCCCAAGTTCTAGGAGGATTCTAAAAGCAAAGGAATGATCGTTTCTCTAACTCGTACTATTAACGGAAATTTTGCTCAAGGTGAGAAATCTCTGTTAACACCCTTAAGACCACTACCACGTAGGTGGTGGCCAAGATTGATCGTATATGTCAACAATGTGTTTCGAAATGATGAAGAACAATGATACAATTTAACATCCAAAAGAGAATAAAAATATTTTCTTTATTGAACGTGTACAATATACAAATTTCTTTCTAGGGTGAAGTTGAGTGTTTGTTGTATGCTTGTCGAATAGTAGTCCCTTTTTTTTCATTTTCCTTCTTTTCTATTTATACATAGTTTTGTAGGTCAAACAGATTGATTCTCCCCTTGATTTTCTCAGTCTCTCCCCTCCTTATCGGGCAGGATTTCTCGTTTTAATGTCATTGACTTTGAATTAACAACTGAATTGAGAGTATCATGGTGGAGATCAGTTCGTTTCCTTTTTGGATTCTATTATTTGTTCTGCATATAGGTAACGTTTCCAGATATGATTCAGTGTATCCCTCGTATCCTTTCAGCATGATCCTTTATAGAGGTCGTTGAATATGGCATGGTGTGATGCATCAACCAATGAGATTGATTGGTGTTCTGACCTTAATATCTGAGAAGTTTCATCCGGCTTGGAGCCAGATCGGGCTTCCCTTGACTTCTTCGAAGCTAGGCGTGGCTTCCCCTGACCTTTTCGAAGCTAGGTGTGGCTTCCCCTGACCTTTCGAAGCTAGATATTGCTTCCCCTGACCTTTCGAAGCTAGGTGCGGCCTTCTAGGGACATTTTTCTGTGTCAATCGAGGTACAGTCGAGTCTCTGGAGCATTTACGAGGTGACCTCGACTTCGGGGAGCTTCTAGTTTTGGTGATGCGAGCTAGATCTGATCGTTTCGGGCTCTATCCCGGATGTTTCCGGAGCCCGTCCTTGTTCCTGGGGTGGTATCGTAGTTCGGCTCTTGATAGAGAGATCTCCTGGTGGAAACTCTCGGGTATGGAACCAGGTCTGGGAGGTGGAAAATTTTCCATTGGTTCTTAGCTAATTTTGGCTATTAACAGAAGTCCCCTCTGACTTGAACACCAGACGTCGAGCTCGGGGTTGGGGTCAGATTTTTACTTTATTTGGGAAATCTTCTTTTTTTTCCGTTACCGAAATATTGGGGAAATTTCTTCATTTGAGTGACGTGATGCGAACCGACTAATTTATCTTCGCATTAATCTGATTGCGTTATGGCAGTCCCCGAGATTTTTTACCGTTACCAGAATCTTGGGGAGATCTTCCTCTTAACTGCGTAAGTGATGTGGCGTGAGATGATTAGCCTGCTATTGAGTTTAATCCGGTTACGTTACTGTAGTCAATTGTTTACCATTACCAGACGGGTATCTCACTATCTCGTGCCGTTGCCCTCCTGCCTTTATATATGTCTATTTTCCTCCTCATCTTCCTCACATCTCTTCGAGCTAAAAATTTTTTGCTGAGAAATATTTCCATAGCCTTTCCTCTAAGCTTGCTTCTTTCTTCATTCTTCGTCCTTTTTGGCTTTTACAATGTCGAAAAACAGTCACGACTCAACTGATTCCATTATCGACGGTGAGGAGGTCGTCAGTTTTACTCTGGGGAAGCAGGCTAGGAGGAGTTCTGACGGCGACGATTCCCCCCCTACCTCGCAACGTCGACGGTCGAGTAGGAATGTATCCATTGGGACTGGATTCTCCAACCATCCTGACCACCTTTTGGATATCGTCGACGAAGATTCTGACAAAGAAGCGGACGGTGGCACCGTGGGGAACGTCGGGTCTCGGCTCCTGGTACCCTTGTGGAGAGGCTCCCTCCTTACGATTTCTTGGGTTGTCCCAGATTCCACTGTTAACCAGGTATCGATTGACCGCTTGAGAACAAAGTTTGGCATCCCCGACAGCGTATCCATCTCGGTGCCTCCCAAAAATTAAGAGTTCTTCAATCCCTCTAAAGGCGTGCTTCCAATTCATGTGGCCGCTCTTGAGAACGGGGTCAGGCTTCCCCTCTATCCGACTCTTCGGTGGGCTCTTAACGCCATCTAGCTTGCTCCCCTCCAGTTGACGCCTGGCTTCTGGAGGCATCTGATTGGTTTCCTTGTATTATGGAGGGAACAATGCCAGATGAGTAAGGTGACGAGGGAGCCGGGTGCAGAGGAGCTGGCCTATCTCTTCCAGATTGAGAGCCTGTATGGGGCTTCTCGAGGCCAGTTCTATGCCATGGCCAAGAACAAGCTCAACTTCATCGTTCCTGGTGCCTCGAAGAAGGATCCCGTGTGGAAAGAAGAATGGATCCTAGCGAGGGATGACTGGGGGAGCTCGATTTTCATCGGAGGGCATGAATTCGAGGTTCCCACGGCTTTTAGTGATAAGCCCTCATGGGACCGGGACTCCCTGCCTTCTGAGTCCAAAGCTGTTTTAAAGGCTATTCTAGCCCGGAATTATTTGAATCCGAAGTTCCCTACTGCTGAAGCTTTTGATCCTCGTAGGGTGAACAAATATTTGCAGATTTCAGACGCTATTCCTTGTAAGTGTCATTGAGTTGTTTCGCCTTATTACTTAGCTTGGTTCTAACATTCTCTTTTTTAATCTGCTTATTCACAGTTTTTGTCATGGAACCGGCCACCCGTCATGTCTCACGCTCTCCTCAAGGTGGAGTTTCTCTTCCCTCCTCTGGGGTCGAACCTGCTCTGGCTTCGTCTATCTCTCCGGCTGGGTCTAAGATGGCCACTCTTGCCTCGAGGGCTTTCCGGGCTTTGGGTAAAGCTCCCCAGGTGGTTGGCCCGACTACTTCTGTCCCTTCGGCCGTGGCTGCTAAAGTTGCTACCCTTTCGACTCAAACACCTGATTCCGCAGCGCTTCCAACAACCAAAGCTTCAGAGGTTTCTGGGAAAGGTGTCGCAAAGGTTCCTTCCAGTCGCTCCCGGCCTCAGTTGAGCTTGACAGGGCGGGATGAGGTCCTGGAGCAATTCATAGCGTCTTGTCTGGGTGGCGGGATCTCTAAGATGGGTTCCATGCCTGTGGATGTCCTTATAACCAAGGGGTCTGCTATTTTAGCTGAGGTAATTGTATTTCCTTCGTGCTACTCTTGTTAATTCGTTCAGTTTCTAACTCGGGTTCTGTATTTTGTAGGCCTTCAAGTTTAACGTTGCGATGGGCCAGCAGGTAGCCCTCCTCCGCGACCGGGCTGCAAAAGCTGAAGCTGAAGCCGAGAAAGCCGGGGAACTGCTCAAGCAGGCTCGGTCTTTAGTGGAAGAGGTGACTTCCAACCAGGGAAAAGTCGAGGCCGAGATGGCTGAGCTTCGCTGCGATCATGAGAGGATGAAGCAATCTTATGATCAGGAGCGTTTTCAATCTCTCCGACGGGCTAGGCAGCGGGATTCCTGGAGATCTGAGGCTAAGAAGTTGGACCTCGAGAACCAGTCTCTGATTTCTTAGGTGACCAAGCTGCAAGCTGATGCGGAGACCTCCTTCAGCGACGGGTATTTCTATGCTTCCTTTCAGGCAGCGGAAGCTCTTCCTCCTCCCTTTGATTTGTCATCCATTGCTGGCTGGGATAGACAGGAAATAATGCTCAAGGCGGCCGAGCTATCTAGCCCTAAAGGCGACAAGGTGGACCCTTCGAGCCAAGCCGGAGCTGAGAAGCAGCCCGCTCAGACAGATCCTTCATTCTCTCTTCCTACCTTTACCACCTCAGGTCCTGGGGAGTCTTCCAGTAAAGTGATGTCCTCTCGATCTGAGGAGGACCATTCGGGAGCTGGTGAAGAGGTTAGGAGCCAGTCTGAGGATCCCTCTTTAACAGAGATGGAGGTCGATAGGAGCCAGACGGGGTCCATGGCTGCTCTTCTTGACGCGGCCATCCCGCATGAGGTTATGGACGTGATGTTAGGATTATGCTCAATGGCAAGAGTGTAATATTGTAATTGACAATCTTCTCATATTAATAAAGTGAATTCTGATTCTTACAATTACTTATAGCATTTATTATTATAATTGTCAAGGTAAATAATTATAAGGTCAAAAGACTATGAGACATGAAGAATTGTTCATACATCCGGATATGTATGAGGTGGACACAATTCTTTAGTTAGTCTTGAATAACGTTCACAACTTAAGTTAAAGATTGGGCACCTCTATCTTGATAAAGTTGTAGAATTCTTTTACTAGCATTTGAGTGGGATCAAATGAATATGATGAGTCTAAAATCATCGAAAGGTTTTCGAGTAAAAGAATCTAGTGCACTATGTGCATTGAACTGGATCATAATGAAATACTTTATCTAGAACCGTCACTAGATATAAGTCTTTTCATTAAAGAGGACAATCAGAGAGTCTATCTTAATCCTGAGATAAATGATGGACTTATGGTTGCAAGTGTTATCATTAGAGCTATCAATGAGTACGATTATATAGCATAGTCTATCCTCGATAGTTTGGTGGTATACATTTGTTAATCGATAGAGGACTTCATTTATAGATATGGACATCGTGGCTCCATTTATTAAATGAGAGTATAATATCATCATATGGATGTTTTGAGGTATTGGATATTAAATCTCAACGTTGAGTTTTCAATAATAATTATTGAAAACATGGCTTCTGGACAAGTCAAAGTATCCAAGTTCGAAATGTGGTCATATGAGGAAATATGGTAACTTGGAGAGCTATAGGCGGTCTATGAGCTCTTGGCGATTACTGATATTATTCACAAGGATACACCATCTCCTATAAGATTTTCTAGGGTATGAATGAGAAACATCTCCTTATTCTATCTTTATTTAAGAGTTCAATTTTAGCTCTTTAGTGGAATGAGTTAAAATTAATAGATTGGACCTAAGTGAATCATTCGTTGATTGTGATTAGGTTGTGTCTATTGAAGCTTAAATTTAGATAGCCCGCCAAGATCCCCAATCCACACGTATTTGCATGGATCACTTGATATATTCTACCGGGCCGATTTAAGGGTCCATCTAGAATTGTTTTTAATATATCAAGAATATAATATGTCTATTATTTAATTAATGGGCTGCACTATTATATTAATATATTAAAAGGAGACATGTGGGCTTGTTTCTTTTTGTAAGAATAGGTCTGGTTCACATGTGGGCTTTTATTTAAAGTCCAATGGATTAAATGAAATAAGAAAATAATATATGGCCCATTTATATAAGTGGGGCGGCAAGGTGTATATATTAACCTAATATATTATTTTGTTTCATTATTTTAATTAAATAAGAATTAATTAATTAATTAATTAATTGTTTAATTAAGAAACAAATCTTTTTCTGATCAGGAAATATATTTCCTAAAGTTATACTATTGGTAGTAGTATATTAAAAGTAAAAGACTTGTTTGATAAGAAAATAAATAATTAATTTTATTTATTTAATCAAATAAGAAGTCTTTTTATTTAGTCAATAAAAGAATAAAAATATCTATGAGTTGGATTAGGTTTTGAAGTCTAAAGGTTGATGGAAATTAGGGTGCAACACAAACTCTTTTTTGGTATGTGATTTGCGCCAACCCTAGTCCCATTTAGAGGAAGATTTCGGCAACCCTATAGAAGAGGAAGCAAAATTTCAGCCACCTATATAATACCACATATAGAATTCGGCCACCCTAGTTGATTGAATGATTCAATTTTTCTTCTTCTTCTCAATTCATAGAAAAGGATAATTTTTATTCTACTAAACATAAAAGAGAGCAGAGATTATTCTTTGATAGTACACTGATTGCTTGTTCATCAATAAGCTTGTGTGTACAACATAGAATTAGGTTCACGCGAGTTTCGATCATTGATTGAGAACTCAAAAGTGACCGGAATAATTTTTGTCTTCTTTTGATTGTTTTGTGACTAACAAAAGAAAAAGAAAACTTTGTTCATCCATTCTCAGGTTTGCAATTCAAAGAAAAAGGGAGACCACGCTCCTAGGTGATTCACGTACGTGTTCGGATTGGAAGATCTCGTGGTACTGTTCACTATCACTGTTTACGCGGGTACTGTTCGCGATCACTGTTCATGGGGGTACTGTTCACAATCACTGTTCACGTGGGTACTGTTCACGGGCATCGGAAAAGATTTTGCTGATTACCAATCGACGTAAGTCAATCGGATCACGCGTCAAGAGATATTTAACTCTAACCGTATATATTGAGTTTAATTAATCAAAGGGTTAAGGTTCAACTTTGAGAAAAATTTTAAAACCATACGAAATCTATTTTTCGTTTCTTCCGCTGCGTTTTATATCGATTTTTCCCTACACGTGATAAATGAGGTTTTGGAGGAAGATCATGCTGATCAACCGATGGAGCCTCTAAATGGAGGAACGGTCGGCGAGGATAACCCAGATGGACAGCTATCTGTAGAGGGGGTTGATGGCGGAGATCAGCAAGAAGGAGGAGGGCCAGCGGAAGGGAGCCAAGAGAGTCCCAAGGCTTGAAGCAGTTCATCATGACTTGTTTTTGATTGCCCGGAAAAGAGGGTGGGCGCCCTGTTTTGCCCTTATCAGCTTTTTTTTTTGTAGCTCGAGTTCGGGGGTTGGGCTCCCCATTTGGTGGATGTAGCCTTATCGGGGGATAGGCTCCCCTTGTCCTTAATGAGAAATAGAATCGCTTTTGAGAACTTTTATTCTATTTCTGGTCTTCAATGGGATCCAGAGTAGCATCTGTAGCAACAATTAAGATTCGTGTAGGGAATTATGATGATTTTGATCATGCACATGAAAGCAAACATTATATGTATATATATTTTATATGGGGTGATAGCCCAATCAAGACATCAGGAGGGCTACTTAGTTATTTCCTAGTCTTTGAGATCTGGAGGGCAACTATGCTCTTACACTCAGATCCTTCTTGGGGGTGGTAGCCACACCAAGGCATCAGGAGGGCTATCGAACTATTTCCTGGTCTCGAGATCTGGAGGGCAACTATGCTCTTACACTCAGATCCTTCTTAGGGGTGGTAGCCCGACCAAGGCATCAGGAGGGCTATCGAGCTATTTCCTGGTCTCGAGATCTGGAGGGAAACTATGCTCTTACACTCAGATCCTTCTTGGGGGTGGTAGCCCGACCAAGGCATCAGGAGGGCTATCGAGCTATTTCCTGGTCTCGAGATCTGGAGGGCAACTATGCTCTTACACTCAGATCCTTCTTAGGGGTGGTAGCCCGACCAAGGCATCAGGAGGGCTATTCAGCTATTTCCTGGTCTCGAAACGTTTATGTTGAGTTTCTCATACAAGGGTGTAGTCACTTATGTTGAACATAGTTGGAGACAAAGATGGAGGAGAAAAGGAAAATGACTTTATTGATGATCGAGATGTAGTACATCTTTATTAAGGTCGGTAATGAAAACTAAGTGGGGGTAGTCTACTGGAGAACTCCCTTCAAGGGTAAAATTTCCTCAAATGATCTGCATTCCAAGTGTGGTTGATGGATCGTCCGTCCATGTCTTTAAGTTTATAAGCTCCATTGCGAACAACTAGCTTTATCAAATATAGCCCTTCCCAATTGGGACTTAAGACTCCATCCGACCTTTTCTGAGTGTTTAGGGTCACATTCCTAAGTACCAGATCCCCTTATTTGAATTTTCGGGCTCTAACCTTTTGGTTGAAGTATCTAGCGATCTTGCTCTGGTAGATCGCTACTTTCTCTGCTACCCGGTCTTGTTTTTCTTCTAAGAGGTCTAGATTAGCCCGGAGCTTGACTTCGTTGCTTTCGGGCTCAAAGTGCTGTACCCTGAACGAGGTCAACTTATGCTCGATGAGAAGGACTGCTTCAACTCCGAAAGCCAGGGAATAAGGTGTCTCCCCGGTAGTTGTTCTTTTTGTAGTCTGGTATGCCCAGAGGACCTTTGGTAGCTCTTCGGCCCACTTGCCTTTCTTCTGCTGTAGCTTCTTCTTCATAAGTTTCTTAATAGTCTTGTTGGTGGATTCTACCAGCCCATTAGTCTGGGGATGAGCAACGGAAGCGAGTCTGAGGTCGATCCCCAATCCTTTGCAGAAGTCTTTGAACCGGGCGTTGTCGAATTGCTTTCCTAGGTCGGCTATAATGATGAGAGGGGTCCCGAATCTGTATATCACGTTAGTCTTGATGAACTTGGTTGTATTCTTTTCTGATATTCGAGAAAGAGGTCCTGCCTCGACCCATCTTGTGAAATAGTCGATAGCCATGATAGCATGTTTCATCTGTCCTGGAGCGGTAGGAAGTGGCCCAATTAGGTCGATTCCCCACATGGCAAAGGGGTAAGGTGAACTGAGGGACGACCGTCGCTCGGATGGCTGGTGGTTGAAGTTTGAAGTTCTTTGACAAGGTTCGTAAGATTGCACAAAACTCTTTGCATCTTGATGGATGGTTGGCCAATAGTACCCCATACGAAGCACCTGATAGGCTAGAGCTTCCCCACCTATGTGGTTCCCACAGTCCCCAGAGTGGACCTCTCTCAATGCCCACTTAGCATCATCGGGATGTAAGCACCTAAGTAAGGGGAGGGATCTGCCCCTCCTGTAGAGGTATCCGTCCACCATACAGTATCGAACTGAGAGTCTCTTAATTCTTCGGGCTTGGTTGGGCCCTTCGGGGAGCTCTCCTTAAGGAGGTAGGTGACAATTGGGTCCATCTAGCAAGGCAGGCAATCCAGGGAAAAAATTTCTCCATTTGTGGCTACGCTTGGTTGGGTGATTACTTGGTGGGTTATTCCCCTTGGTAAGGACTGGCCTTCGTTCGCCGCTATTTTAGCCAGAACATTTGCGCGATGGTTTTGGTGTCGAGGCACCTGATCGATCTTGAGTCCCTTAAATTTGCTTTTTAGCAGCCGAGCTAGATTTAGGTGGGCAGCCATATTATTTCCCTTTGCCTGGTAGACCCCAGTTACCTGGTTTACAACAAGTAATGAATCGCTCTTGATGTGCAGGTAGTCGGCCTTTAGTTCAATAGCTACCTTCATCCCAGCTAGGAGGGCGTCATATTCTGCTTCGTTATTGGTAGCTTTAAACTCGAATCTGAAACAGTGATAGAATTCGGTCCCCTCCGGATCAATTAAAACTATGCCAGCTCCTCCCCAGGCTCACCCGGATGCTCCATCTGAAAAGAGGATCAATGGCTTGCAGCCTTCCGGCCAATTGTCGACCTCGGATATCTTCTTAGGGACCTCATTTGATACTGGGGATCATCTGGATCTGGGATCGCTGAGAATTCTGCCACGAAGTCAGCCAAAACATGTGCCTTAATCGTAGTCCGGGGCTTATACTTTAGGTCGATCTGAGTGAGCTCTAGTGCCCATAAGACTAGCCTTCCTGACACGTCCGGTCTTTGCAAGAATTGGCGGAGGGGTTGGTCTATCACTACTGCTATTGTGTGAGCTTGAAAATAGGGATGGAGTTTCCTCGCTGAGATCACCAGAGCATAAGCGAGCTTTTCCAGGAGAATGTAATTCCTTTATGATTTGGTCAAAGCATGACTCACATAGTATATGGGTCTTTGAAAACCGTCACTACAATCCTTGGCCAAAGCCCCGCTTACTGCAGTTTCTGATATGGCCAGGTAGATTTGCAACTCATCTCCGAGAACCGGCTTGACTAACAATGAGGGGCTTGTTAGGTACTCTTTCAAAGCTTGAAACGCCTGTTCGCTCTCCTAGCTCCATTTCATGTTCTTCCCTTGTTTGATGGCCTTGAAGAAGGGAGACATTTATCGGTGGAGCGAGAGATAAACATGTTGAGTGCCGCCACCCGTCCAGTTAGAATCTGTACTTCCTTGAGCGAGGTCGGGGATTCCAGGTCCAAGATAGCTTTGATTTTTTCTGGGTTGGCTTCTATACCTCTCTCATGAACCATAAAGCCCAGAAACTTCCCTGTCGTTACCCTAAAGGCATATTTGGAGGGGTTCAAACGCATCTGGTTTTCCCTCAGTATGAGGAAGGTTTTGCGAAGGTCTTCCTGATGTCCCTTTGTGGTTGGAGATTTCGTGATCATGTCGTCGATATACACTTCCATCGTCCTTCCTATCTCGGGCTTGAACAGTTTGTTAACTAGCCGCTGGTATGTGGCCCCCGCATTCTTCAAACCAAGCGGCATCACCTTGTAGCAGTATAAGCCCTGCCCAGTAATGAAACTGGTCTTATCTTGGTCAGCCGGGTGCATTTTAATTTGGTTGTATCCTGAGAATGCGTCCATAAAACTCAAAAGTTTATTTCCGGATGTGGAGTCAACCAGCTGGTCGATCTTTGGTAAAAGAAAACTGTCTTTCGGACAAGCCCGGTTGAGGTCGGTGTAATCGACACACATACGCCATTTCCCATTCGCCTTCGTGACCATGACCACGTTGGCGATCCATTCGGGGTAACGCACTTCTCTGACGAACCCTACTTTGATCAATTTATCAACCTCTTCCTACACCGCCGCGTTCCTATCAGAGTGGAAGTGACGCCTCTTCTGCTTGACGGGCTTGACTGTTGGATCTACTGCTAGTCGATGGGTGGCCAACGATGCCGGGATTCCAGGCATTTCATCATGGTTCCAGGCTAAGATGTCGCTGAATTCCCTGAGAAGGTCAATCAGTCCTCTTTTTACTTCCAGATCAAGGGTGGCTCCGACCTTGACGACCTTGGAGGGATCGTCATTCCTGATAGGTATCTCTTCTAGTTTATCTATGGGCTACCCGCTGGCCCATTCCTTACTCCGTTCTTCCTCGTAGGGCACAATAGGTTCGCTCTCCGGATGCCCAGGATGTTCCGCGGGCTCCTTCTCCTCCTGGATTATCCGAGACGTATCCTTGTCTTCCTGGACTAATGTCACCTGTACACACTGTTTCACTAGGGCTGTAGGATTGGCAGATACTGCGTAGCATTTCCTGGCTGCCTGCTGGTCTCCACGTACCTCTCCTACTTTGGTTCCAACCGGGAATTTCAAGAATTTGTGGTATATGGACAAGACTCCCTTCAAGGAGGACAGGAAAGGTCTCCCTAGGATGGCGTTGTAGGCCGATGGGGTGTCCACCACGACAAAGTCTGTCATAACATTCTGTTGGAGCGGGGTGATCCCGATGATTACTGGGAGGATCATTGACTCCACTGGTATGATCGAGTCCCTAGTGAAACCGTAAAGCGGAGTGGTACAGCTGTTGTAACAACGTTGCTTCAGGTTCAATTTTTCCAGGGTATCCTTGAAGAGGATATCTACACTGCTACCTGTATCCACGAGCACGCGATGGACCAGACAGTTGGTGATTTGTATCGTGATTACCATAGGATCATCATGAGGTTGCACAGTGTTGAAGACATCTGCTTCAGTGAATACGATCTGTGCTGATTGGGAGGGCTCTGTCGGGCTCTGGCTGACTTCGAAGATCCTTCGGCCTTCTCCGATGCGGGGAACCTTTCTTGCGTGGTTTTTCCGGGAGTTATTGGAAACGCCAGCCTATGTAGGACCTCCGCTGATAGTGTGTATCACCTGGATCTGTTGCATTAAGTCAGCCTGCTCCCCTTTCCTCTTTTCTGCGTCCTCACGGATTTCAGCTTGTACCTCCCTTCCAGTCCTGATATTATCTCTGACCTGTTGTAAGAACTCAATCAAGCATCCTCCGCTTATCAGGGCTTCAATCTGGTTGCACAAATTATAGCACTGTGAGGTATTGTGGCCCACATCTTCATGGAAGTCGCAGTACTTGTACCGGTTTCTCCTGTCAGCTGGGGCCTTCATGGGAGCGGGCTTTTGGAGCAACCCTTTATCTCGTATGCAAGGTAGACTGTTTCCCTGGAAGCATTCAAAGGGGTGTAGTAGTCATACCCTTTTTCCCCTTGCATTACTGGAGCCACGGTCCTGGGAGGCGGCGAAGCCTGGGGAGGGGTTTGTTTTGCTGGATATCTTTCTGGCCTACACAGAGGAGCAGGGAGGCGATAGGTCGACCTGTTGGGAGGTTTATTCTGAGTTTTCTACACTGGCTCAAATTTGTTGGCTTCTTTCTTCAGACGCTTTGCCGTTCTCATATCGTCGTGTTCCATCTTGACCTTGAGTTGTTCGTCGATCTCGACCTGCTCAAGAGCCTGGTCGTA
Source organism: Dipteronia sinensis (assembly GCA_033220585.1). Classification (NCBI taxonomy): domain Eukaryota; kingdom Viridiplantae; phylum Streptophyta; class Magnoliopsida; order Sapindales; family Sapindaceae; genus Dipteronia; species Dipteronia sinensis. The sequence goes on from CM065637.1 coordinate 23,202,457, forward strand.
GGCCTCCTAGTAAGTCTCGGGAGGTCTCTTGGCGAAGGAACGGAAAAGCTTTCCTGCCCATAGATTTCGCCTGAAGTTGGCGAGGGTTTCTTTTTCAGTGAAAACTCCTATTTGGATGACCTCTTTGTGAAATCGCTCCACATACGATCGAAGAGTTTCACTCCGTTCCTGGATCACATATTGGAGGTGTATGGGATCTTTCGGGTGAGGTTTGAGTCCTTGGAATTGTGAGCAAAAATCTGTTGATAATTTCGTGAAAGAATCCACGCTACCAACCGGCAGTTTCCTGAACCAGGTTTTCGCGTAGTCGGTCAAGGTCGTTGGAAACATTCTGCACATAGCTGCTCTGGTAGTGTTCTGGACCTCCATCTGTTGAACGAAGCTCTCTAGGTGGCTTAGAGGATCTTCCGTTCCAGAGAACTTATCTGCTGGCATTTTGAATTTTAGGGGGAGCTCTGCTTCCCGGATCCTCCTAGTGAAGGGAGCGTTCATCTCGCTCAGGGGATCCTTTTTGTCCTCCTTATTCTTTCCCTTCCTTATCTGCTGGACCTCTTTTTGTAGCTTTGCCAACTGATCCCTCAGTCGCTTGTTCCCAGGTCTCTTCGAGTTAACCTCATATTCCTCACTATCGAATCTTTCTGATGAACTGGAAATTTCTATCAGGTCCTCCTCCTGGACATGATCCACTCGGGGAGTTTGTCTACTTTCCTCCTCTAGGGCCCGGCCAGTTCTCCTGGATGTAGTTGGATGAGATAGCCCTCGTGGCTTCCGAGTAAAAGCATCCACGACAGACTTAACTAGCCTGGGTTGATATTGTAAAAGTCTTTTCGGAACATGGGGCATGGGTCCCAGCCTATCCCAGATCGAACGTTGAGGCCTTGATCTATCTCGAGCCGGCTCTAAAGAGGAGGTCCTAGGCGATCGAAAGCAGGTGGCCTAGCTCTGAGCCTGCTTGGCTCTCCCTGATCATTCAGGTTGGTTGGCTGGATCGTGATGCCTTCAGCGAGGAGGCGGACGCGGATGGATTCTATGAAGGCCGCCGCTTGTTGGTAGAGCGTTGCCTGGCTCACTATAGGGTGGCCAGTAGCCCGCGTATTGGTTGTCTGGATCAGAGCTTGACTATTATATCCAGACTTTCTCCCCTTTCTTGGGGCTTTTCGTGTTAGCCTCGCCGGAGGTTGCTCCGGGACTCTATGTTGGCCTTGGGAAGAGCGGAGCCTCATAGTTTCTGTAAAACAACAAAAATGTAAATGCAAATAATTGGTTAATTGGGTGTTGGGTAATTCCCACAGACGGCGCCAGAAAGTGTTATCGGAAATTTTGCTCAAGGTGAGAAATCTCAGTCAACACCCTCAAGACCACTACCACGTAGGTGGTGGCCAAGATTGATCGTATATGTCATCAATGTGTTTCGAAATGATAAAGAACAATGATACAATTTAACATCCAAAAGAGAATAAAAATATTTTCTTTATTGAACGTGTACAATATACAAATTTCTTTATAGGGTGAAGTTGAGTGTTTGTTGTATGCCTATCGAATAGTAGTCCCTTCCTTTTCATTTCCTTCTTTTCTATTTATACATAGTTTTGTAGGTCAAACAGACTGATTCTCCCCTTGATTTTCTCAGTCTCTCCCCTCCTTATCGGGCGGGATTTCTCGCTTTAATGTCATTGACTTTGAATTAACAACTGAATTGAGAGTATCGTGGTGGAGATCAGTTCGTTTCCTTTTTGGATTCTATTATTTGTTCTGCATATAGGTAACGTTTCCAGATATGATTCAGTGTATCCCTCGTATCCTTTCAGCATGATCCTTTATAGAGGTCGTTGAATATGGCATGGTGTGATGCATCAACCAGTGAGGCTGATTGGTGTTCTGACCTTGATATCTGAGAAGTTTCATCCGGCTTGGAGCCAGATCGGGCTTCCCTTGACTTCTTCGAAGCTAGGCGTGGCTTCCCTGACCTTTTCGAAGCTAGGTGTGGTTTCCCTGACCTTTCGAAGCTAGATATGGCTTCCCCTGACCTTTTGAAGCTAGGTACGGCCTTCTAGGGAAATTTTTCTGTGTTAATCGAGGTACAGGCGAGTGTCTGGAGCATTTGCGAGGTGACCTCAACTTCGGGGAGTTTCTAGTTTTGGTGATGCGAGCTAGATCTGATCGTTCCGGGCTCTATCCCGGATGTTTCCGGAGCCCGTCCTTGTTCCTGGGGTGGTATCGTAGTTCGGCTCTGGATAGAGAGATCTCCTGGTGGAAACTCTCGGGTATGGAACCAGGTCTGGGAGGTGGAAAATTTTCCTTTGGTCCTTAGCCAATTTTGGCTATTGACACGTACAACCCGGGTTAGAGAAATGACCCTAATTTTTCTTGGAGCAACAACAACAATTCAAACAACAACCAAGGGCTTCAGAATCAGAGTTATAACAAATACAACAGCTAGGGTGGATCTACAGCAATAACAACTAGTGAGGAAATCAAGATAATAACCAACAGAACAACTTTAACTGTCAGACAAACTCATACCAGCCGAGGATCAAGTCACTTGAAGACATGATGGAAAAATTGATCTAGGTAATCAATAATCTTCCTAAGAACTCAAGAACTCTTAGAAGTCGACATAACAACTTTTTAACAGCTATATAAAATCAAATGATCAAAGGTCCAAAGGTCCAAAGGCATGGACGCTTCCCTCAGAATACTGGAGACTTAGTTGACCCAAATTGCAGATTCTCTGCATAAGTAGGACAATGGAAAATATCCCAGTAGCACTGAACATGTCAAGGTGTTAGAGGTAGTTCAAGGTAAAATTGAGAAGTTGGTTAAGGAAGAAACTGCACCAGATTTAAGAAGGGTTTGTGAAGATCCTAAAAATGGGAGGTTTGGTGAGTTAGTGATGACTACGGATGGGAATGAGTAAATAGTGAGGAAGACCATTACTTTGAAGTTGGAAGACTCTGGTGATTACATCATTCCAATCACTATAGGAGATTCAGGAATCATGGGAGCCATACTCAACATGGAGGCTAGCATCAACATGATGCCTTTACATATATGCCAACAATTGAAGATTCAACCCATTGAGCCCACTACCATGACACTCAAGATGGTGAACAATTCTTCTAAGACTTCAGTTTGTGTGGCTGAGGATGTACAGTTGGATATATATGGATTGAAGGTTCCGGTAGATTTCGTCATATTAGAAGTGAAGGAGGATAAATCCCATGCGAGGGATTGAAAATTGTTCTTAGAAAGGTCATTTATGGCCACAACTGGGATGGTGGTAGATGTTCTCTCAAGATGTTTGTCTTTCAGTTGTGGTGGAAAAAGGAGTTAAACTCTCTGAGAACAAACCTGAGGATACAACGAATGAAGGAGGGTGCTTCATGTTGGAAGTGCCAAAGTACTGGAAAAAGAAGAGCAAAGTTTGTGACTTAGTAAAGGCTTTTGAGTTAGCTACGGAGATGGAAGAAGGTTTTCAAGATGGTGTTGAAGAAAAACAAGCATTGAAGATGGAAGAAGTGATTTTTGATGCTTAAATGCTTGAAGAGGTAGCTAGAGATTATGCCCTCGAAGAGGAGAACAAAAAGCTAAGACTCAAAGCCAAAATTCTCAAGGCGGAGAACGTAATATTAAGGACGAAGGTACAAGAATCCTCCACCTCAACAAAGAGTTAGGAGAGCAAATTGAAAAGGTTGAGGAGGAAAAGAAGTCAATATCTCAAGACCTAGTAGAACTTGCTAAACTCTCAGAAGAGTTTGAAGAAGAATATGTTATGATTATGCTCAATAGCAAGAGTGTAATAATGTATTTGACAATCTTTTCATATTGATAAAGTGATTTCTAGTTTAACAAATCTTATAGCATTTATAGTTTAATTATTATAATTGTCAAAAGTAAATAGTCAAAAGACTATGAGAGATGAAAAGTTGTTCATACATCTAGATATGTATGATGTAGAAACAATTCTTTAGTTAGTCTTGAACAATATTCACAACTTAAGATAAAGGTTGGGCTCTTTTACCTTGTTAAAGTTGTAGATTCTTTTACTAGCATTTGAGTGGGATCAAATGTGTTATGATGAGTCTAAAATCATCAAAGTGTAGTGTCTTTGGGTAAAAGAATCTAGTGCACTAGGTGCATTGAATAGGATCACAGTGAAATACTTTATCCAGAACGGTCAGAGGATAAAAGTTTTCACTTTAGGACAATCGGACAGTCTATCTCAATCCTAAGATAAATAATGGACTTATGGTTACAAGTGTTATCATTTGAGCTATCAATGGTACGATTATATAGCATAGTCTATCCTCGATGGTTTGGGGGTATTCATTTGTTAATCGATAGAGGACTTCATTTATAGATATGGACATCATGGCTCCATTTATTAAATGTGAGTATAATATCATCATATGAATATTTTGAGGTATTGGATATTAAATCTTAACGTTAAGTTTTCAATAGTGTCTATTGAAACATGGCTTCTGGACAAGTCAAAATATCCAAGTTTAAAATATGGTCATATGAGTAAATATGGTAACTAGGAGAGCTATAAGCGGTTTATAAGCTCTTGGAAATTACTGATATTTTTCACGAGGATACACTATCTTCAATAAGGTTGTCTAGGGTACGAATGGGAAATATTAACTTATTCTATCTTTATTTAAGAGTTTAATTTTAGCTTTTTAGTTGAATGAGCTAAAATTATTAGATTGAATATAAGTGAATCATTTGTTGATTGTAATTATGTTATGTCGATTGAAGCTTAAATTTAGATAGCCCGCAAATATCCCCAATCCGCACTTCATTATAAAGGCCCTTTGGGTAGTAGTGGTGGGTTAGTGACCGAGAATGGTGTGACTAGAGGTCAACCTACATTGTGAACATCATTACAATAGTGGATTTGAGGATCTGAATGGCTAAGTGGTTAGCTAGTGGTTTTTCCCTTGTTGAAGGGTTTCCACGTAAAAATCAAGTGTCTTTTAATTTCCGCACTTTATACTTGATTTTGTCTGTTTGTTTATGGGGTAAATTTTTAATGTTGATTAATCAAGAAAAGTTGGTAATTAACATGATTAAAACCTATTCAACCCCCTCTAGGTTGTTTACAAACATGGTTAGGATTATTTTTAGTGTCTTTTTATTTTTGTTGGCACATTGATTGTGTATGATTAGTGCCTAGGGTTGTTTAAGTCAAGTTAGGTGCGCTCCGCTGGGCCGGGCTCTCTTGTCTTCAATATTGAGGACAATGTTGGGTTTTGGTTTGGGGGTGTTGACGCCTTGTTAAGTCATCTTGTTGTCTTATGAGTCTTTTATTTTTTATTTTTTGTCTAAATTTTTCAAATTTGTCGCATTGGCTAAAATTTCGAGCATTAAAAAGCTTGGTTGTGATGCCTAGAGCGTGTGCTTTTGGTGAGTGTGTGTATGCATGTTGAGCTCATGTAGTAGCTAGTTGTCACTTCAGGGGTCTCACTTGCACGTCATGGGCTAGTCCCATCCTTTTTGTGCTTAAGTTCAGGGGACTCAGTGCTCTTGCACCTTGTTCTAATAGTGGAGACGATTTGAGAGTTCACAAACACAAGCCTATTAAAAAGCGCATTGAGTGTTACAATTTCTTCTATTCTGATGGATGCCTTCATTCCCTTGATAGATTTGTTATGGAAATGATCTTAGGCAATATGTGTGCAATTAGCTACTTAAAATGCCTAAACATGTTCCTAAATCCCTTATGTGTGCTCCACAGCGAAATTTGAGGCCAAACACTTACCATTTGTTTTGGAACCACAATAAACCACATAGCCATAAGCCAAACACAAACCAACCCTTTAATTGCCAATCATGTGGGTTGTGTGTGTGTGTGTAAGGTGGTTGAAAGGTGTAAGCTCTTATATGAAATAGCATATAAATAGGCAATGATGTAAATGTGCAAGCATGGGCGCAAAAATGTAAAAGTGCCAAAAAATTGCACTTAGAGCCAAAGTTTCAAATGTTATTGTGCAAAAAGAAAAGAAAGAAAAGAAAAAGCAAAAAGAAAGAAAAAGAAGGAAAATGAAAATGAAAATATCAATGCAAAAAGGCAAAGCAAGAGCCTTGAAATGTAATGGTTAAGTACTCACAAATTGAGTACAATTGTGTAGCACAAATGTGTGCTTAATTAAATGAATAGACGCTAGTATGTAAAGTGTTGTCTAGTAGAGCTTGGTATAGGGTGTGTGTGAGTATGTTTAAGCATGATTGGTGATATCTGAACACAAAATTACATTATTTCTTTGTTCACCACATTAAACCTCACGGCCAAATTACAACCAAAGGGAAAGTCCTTTTTGATCCATGATGAGTCTTGAATGGGAATGCTTTCTGAAGCATGATCTTCCACGTTCAGGGCATCGTGAATCCTTCTTAGGCTAGTTCACAAACATTAGCGTTTATTAATTTACATGTATGCCATGCATTAGATTTGTATGCACAAATTCCATATTTGCATACCTTGTTGAGTGTGAAATTAGGACTCTGAGCGGAAAGAAAAGAGAGACTCTAAAAGAGGCTAGAGTCGAAGCGAATTACGCTCTAGGTGTCAGAGTGAGTAGTTCTTGACACTAGAGCATTCTTAGGTGTGGGATTCATGATTGTGCGAGTGTCTCTTTAGTGTCTTCGAGTTGCTTTAGAACATATTGCATATGTCCACTTCTCTCTATCACACATCCTTGCATCTCATCACCGACTGGACATGCAACGATTTGAATTGTTTGATTTCTAGCCAAGGAAAATTTTTAGATAGAGTCATGTTTTTTGTGTCGAGTTTCTTTGTTTATTTTTTTTGAGTTTGCTCGAGGACGAGCAAAGGTTTTGTTTAGGGGATATTTGATCTCACCAAATTTTTTATATATTTTGGCCCTCATTCCTTGTCATTTGTTTTATTTTCGAAGAGTGTTTTCGTGTCTTATGGCCTCTTTTATCACGTTTGCAGGCAATAGATGTTATTACGACCTTGGAAAAGAAAGCGGAGAATTCAGGCTTAAAAACAGGCAAAATGAAGCAAGAAGAAAGCTGCAGTGCGCTGGTGTGTGCGGGGGTACCTTACCCGTGCGCTGGTGATGTGCGTGGGTACCCAACCCATGTACCACCCGTGCATTCCAAATCCTAGAACTTTGCTGATCTCACCAGCGTACCAACCAGTAAACCAGAGATCAGAAATCATGCAAAAATGTGCAAGTGCCCATGTCGCTTGGCACTGCGTTGGTCTTACCAGTACAATTACCGGCGAACAGAAGATTGATATTCTAAAGAGTGTTAGTGCCCTGGTATGTACACAGGACCCAACCCACGCACTAGGGACCCGCGCACTACCCGCACATTACGTGCGTTTTGAAGACGCCATATCAGCAATCAGACCTTGTAAGGACCTCTAATTTATAATTGACTTATTTCATGACAAATCACACCACATTGGGGATGATTTTGTTATGGGTAGCTTAGATCCTCATTGGTAAGCTTCCAAGCATCTCCATAACACTTGATCTTGAAGAGTTTAGGCTACACAAACACACTTCATGCACCTTTGATCTTGAAGAGTTTAGACGCACAAACACACTTCATGCATGCTTTGTCAATCTTGCATTTGTGTTCTTTATTGTTTATATGTGTGCATCATTTACACACTTCACACTTGCACATCATTCTTAGTCTTAAGTATGGTTTTGTGTAGTGTCCGTGCTTGCATGATGGTATGCTTGTTTTAGTGCGTTGAGTGACCATTTGAGAAGGTCTCATTGTTCTCTTGTTTTGGTCTCTGGTCACATGGTTTTTTCCTTGAGTTTGGACATTCTTGTTGTTGTCCAAATCTGACCTTTAGTCACTCATTTGATCATAACTCTTTCTACGGTCATCCAAATCATGTTTTGTTAATTGGAGTAGAAAGTAGACTTCCATACCTTTCCAATAGTGTATTACACGAAAGGTTTGGATGTAGTTTGGTCATGTTTTGAGCCCCTTGAAATTCGGGCCTCTCTTTTGCACGGGTTGTGCACGAGTTCCCTACAAGTGCAGTACACGTGCACTCTGAATGAGTTCCTTCAAGTTTGTGTGATTTCGCGGGTTGTGCATGGGTCCCTTACCCGTGCACTGGGCATTATTTTTCAAAATGATGTAGTTTCGTTTTAGGGCTTATACATATGTCATCTTTTTCCTCATTCATTTTTAGAGCTTCAAAACCTGTTTTTAGAGAGAGGAAGAATCCCCCAAGAGAGAGAATCTCCAAGAGTTGCTCTTTAACTCTCCAAACCAAAAATCCTTCTCCATCTTGCATCATTCAACATCATTTGAGCATGGGTCTTCTTGGTTTCATGACTAGGTAAGTAAGAACTTCATTGAATATCATTTATTGTTCTTCTTATTGCTAAATTAAGTATTTATTGCATGATTAAATACCTAGACTCTACTTTATTGCATATTTATGAGTCTTGATAACATTATTAGGTTTGTATTTTGATAGCTAAGTTGATTAGGTCACTTTTGCCTAAAAAGCTAGGTCAATTGTGTGATTTATTGTTGACTAGGTTGATAGATTGTTCATTAATCAACTAGTTAAGCTTTTGAATGTTTATGTGATGTTTGATTGACAATTAGGTTGTTAGAAAATCTCTACACAGATAATTGAGTTTGTTATTGATAGACTTTGTCTAAGACTTGCATTTATTGTATGACTAAATGCTTTGTCTCAATCACAAGAATATATGCTATGTATATGTTGAATACATTGTGAGTATATTTGTTGATTCATTGCGATTGTTTGTGATAGCTAGGATAGTTGTTATTGATAACATCTAGCTAAGTCTTTATGCTTTGCATTTAGACATTTGACAACTTGGATTTGTTTCTACAAACTCCTAGTTGAGCAATTTGTGTTGTCTAGCATAATTTGCATTAAACATCATTTACATGATCACATAGACATATTATTCTCTTCATGGGTCAAAGTCTTATGGCTTCTAGGTGAAGTTGTACAAGCAAGTAAAGTCTTGCAACCAAAGGTTGGTTGGAAAGCATTGGTTGCCAAGAGCCACTGTAAAAGGCTTGCGGGTATAGTAGGACTCACACCAAGAGTAGTGGATCAGGGGATATCACTAGGGACTGAACCAAGAGTGGTGAGTGGTAGTGTCCATAGCCTGAGGTTGTCGAGAGTGAGGGTCCGAGTATCACTTGAGGGTGTAACATTTTATTCATATAGTGGATTTTTGTGGCTCAAGTGGCTAGCATGGCTAGTCCCGTGGTTTTTTCCCGTTTGGAGGGTTTCCACGTAAAAATCAAGTGTTCTTTAATTTCCGCACCTTATACTTGATTTTTATTATTGTTTGCATTTGGTTTTGCATGCTAATATTGACTAATCAAAAAAGTTGGTAATAATCGATTAACAACCCATTCACCCCCCTCTAGGTTGTTTAGACATACGCTTAGTATTATGTTCAATTGGTATCAAAGCTGGTTCCTAGACATACTTAGGTGATCTTTGCTTTTGTTTGTGTGTCTTGCATTTGTGTGCATTTTGATCTTTACATTTCAGTTACTTTCATTCATTCACTAAACACCATGTGTGAGAGGGAAACACTTAGAGTGGGATTTGCTACGGTGACCTCTAATGTTGAGAGTGAGATATATGACTCCGATAAGGAGATGACTCTCATGGTTGAAAGATTTAGGAGTTTCACAAAATCTCAAAAGAAGATACTAACATTAGAATGAGAGAAAATGAGCTTATAAATGAGTATACTTTGTCACTTCAAGCCGAGGAGGATCTCCTTAGGTAAAAATCTAGAATCCAATGGCTCTAGGCTGGTGACCGCAACTCCTCCTACTTTTTCAAAGCCATCAATGGTAGACGCAACAGAAGCAAGATCCACTATAATACTGGTGATGATGGCTCATTGATTGAAGATGACATTCCAGTCAAGAATGAAGCTATCCGTCATTTTCAGAATATTCTTGGTTGCACTATGCCTGTTAGACATGGTATTGGTACGTTGAGCAATATTATTGATAATGTAATCTCCACTGATCAAGCTGATTATATGGATAGAGATGTCACTAATGATGAGATTCGAGAGGTTTGCTTCTCTCTCCACCCTAACAAGGCACCTGGTGCGGATGGCTTCAACGCTCATTTTTTCAAGAAAACTTGGGACATTATTAGTGAAGACGTGATTAATGCTATCCAAGAATTCTTTAGGTCTAGTCATCTTCTCAAAGAGCTAAATGCTATGATTCTTGCTTTGGTCCCTAAAGTCCCTAATCCTTCTAAGATGAAAGACTTTAGACCTATATCTTGTTGCAACACTCTCTATAAGATCGTTGCCAAGACCATTGCCAATAGGATCAAACCTTGTCTCTCGGATATTATCATCTCTTCACAATCGGCTTTTGTGGCTGGTAGGAGTACATGGGACAACATCCTTCTTGCGCAAGAACTTATGAGGAATTATCATAAGGATATTGGCTGCCCTAGGTTGTCTCTAAAAGTAGATTTGATGAAGGCTTTGGACATGGTGGATTGGGGCTTCTTGCTTGAAACTCTCGCTGTTTTTCACTTTCCTCCTAAGATTATTATGTGGATCAAAGCTTTCCTTACTATCCCCAAGTTCTCTATCTCCTTCAATGGTGAGCTAGCTGGTTTTTTCTCAGGAAAAAAGGGTCTTCGGTAAGGGGATCCTATGTCCCCATACCTCTTTGTAATAGCTATGGAAGTTCTATCTAAAATTCTTACCAAGCGCATTGCGGACTCTCCTAGCTTCAAGTTTCATTGGAAGTGTGACAAGATAAAGCTTTCCCTCCTTTGTTTTGCTGATGACCTTATTATGCTATGCCATGTCTCCCCTTCTTCAGCTCTAGTCCTTAAGGCTGCCTTTGATGAGTTCTCCTTGCTTTCGGGCCTCCTTGCTAATCAAACAAAGAGCAACATCTTTACTTCGGATTTATCCTCTACAACTAATCAGCAGCTCACTAACCTTTTTGGTTACACGGTCAGTTCTCTCCCCATTCGCTATCTAGGTATCTCTATCATCTCTAATAAACTTTGTCTTCGTGATTGCTCCCCTCTTGTGGACAAAGTTTCGGGCAGACTTACTTCTTGGTTGAATCACTGCCTTTCTTATACTGGTCGCTTGTAGCTCATTATATCGGTTTTGTCGAGTTTACAAGTCTTTTGGGCTTTATCTTTACCTTCCTTATCAAGATTTTATAGATTATAGAACAGAAATTCAAAAGTTTCTTGTGAAATGGGTTGAAAGTGATAGTAAGGGTGCAAAAATTTCTTGGTCTGATATTTGTCTCCCTAAGAAAGAGGGTTGTCTTGGAATCAAGGATCTCTCTTCTTGGAACAAGGCCCTGATGACTAGTCATCTTTGGATTCTGATTTATGGTACAGATAACCTATGGTCTTCTTGGATCAAAGCGTATCACCTCAAAGGCTCTAACCTTTGGGAGGCTAAAGCTACTTATACCTGCTCTTGGAATTAGAGGAAACTCCTCCATCTTCGGCCAATTGCTCGTCCTTTAATTCAGCACTTCATTGGCAATGGTTCTAGTACTTCCTTATGGTTTGATAATTGGCATCTGGATGGTCCTCTCATTTCAAAATGGAGCCCCCACGTGGTTTATGACTCTGGCCTCCCTCTCAACACAACGGTTAATGCCTTTTTCTTGGTGATTCTTGGAGTTGGCCAGCTGCTATGTACATTTATCTTATCGAAATTAGAAGTCGGATGCCTTCTTACATTCCTAACTCCAATATAAAGGATAGTATTCGATGGCTCCCTTCTTCCAATGGTATTTACTCAGCCTCTTCTGCTTTGGCTTCTCTTAGAGCCCCTTACCCTCTTGTTCCTTGGTTCAAGCTGGTTTGGTTTCCTCAAAACATTCCGAGAATGAGTTTCATCCTTTGGATGGATGTTAGAGGTAGGCTCTTCACTTGGGACCGCATTCATAAGTATGCCCTAGGGTTGTTACTACTTGTGTTCTTTGCAACTCCCATCTCGAGTCTCTTGCTCACCTATTCTTTAAGTGTTTATTCAGTAGAGCCATTTGGACTCAACTTCTGAACTATTGTGGGTCTCCTTGGAATGGCCTTTGCTGGAATGATTTTATTGCTTGGGCATCCACCCATTGGAGAGGGAACACTCATATTATTGTGGCTAAGAAGCTTTGTCTTAGGGCTGCTGTTTATCACATTTGGAGAGAGCGTAATTGTCGTATTTTTGAAGGCACCCAAAGGACTTGCTCAATTGTTGCGTGCTCCATTATCTATCACATTCGCTGTCGGCTATCATCTATCAATCTCAAAGATCACCCTCTTATAGCTTTGAATTGGAATGTCAACGCTAATTGATTTTAAGCTTTGCTCTTGTTGTACTTGTTTTGAGCCCTTGTCTAGCTCTCGCTTTCTTGTTTGCTCGTGTGTTGAGCTTTTTTTAGCCTTTGTTAAGCTCTTGCTTTGCTTCCTGGAGTATGCCTATTGTATTTGTACATTATTTTTCTCTTTCTATGATAATATTTACTTACCCAAAAAAAATGTCAAGAAAAGATGACCCTTGCCTTGATTGTGATGGAGTTTGCCACCTTCCCTCCATGTGTGGTAACTTGAAGTACATGAAGGGAGGAGAACCTATGATCGCTACTTTGAGTGATAGCGAAGTTAAAGTGGTTGAAAGTAGTTCCACAAGCTCGGGTGAGTGTGTGAACAACTACTTTGCATTTCTGGTTTCCTTTCATGAAGAAACACAAGCCATCACCAAATGTGTGTCACTTGAAGATTTCAAGATTGGTGACTTAGAGATTGGAAATCGAAGTGGAGCAAGCTTGAGAGAACCTAGTGTTGATGATATGAACTCTGAATCCACAAGTGGTAGAAGCTTCGATCATGATAGTTCATGCTCCGGGAACTTTTGTGATAATGAGATGGATTATCAAGAGTTAGTTGATTCTCTTCAAAAGTGTTTGAAAATAAAAGAAAATGATGTCCTTGAGTTGAAAAGGGATAACCTAAAACTTAGAGTGACTCACTTAGATGAGGAAGTGTCACTTCTTAAAGTGAATGAAGTAATGTTGGTGAAGGAACTTGAAGAGGCAAGAAGTACACTTGCTAAGATGACTTCGGGTTCGAAAATGATTAGCTTCCATTTGAAGCCAAATGACAAGCAAGGGCTTGTTTTTGTACATGATGAGACCACACCTTCCTTGGACAAGCTTACATGTGTGTAGGAGATTGCTTCTACTTGTCCACCTCAGCCTCAACACCCCAAGAAAACCTTTTTTATGGGTCAATCATCTTAGAGCTCATCCTTGAAGACTCTTCCAAGGAAGCAAGCTCAACCTCAACCCTTGAGGATGCCTCAATCAAAGCTCAATCATCCTTTCAGGCAAGTTTCTCATGCTCAACCACAAAAGGCACCAACATCAGGCTATTGCTCCCAAGAAAAGCCAAATGTTGTACCATCAAAGACAATCTTATCAATATGGCCATGCCTCAATGAGAGCTAAATGCAATGTTATGAATTCTTCTTTTATACCTACTTGCCATTATTTTGGTTTGATTAGTCACATTCGACCAGAGTGCATTAACTACATTAGAATGTGTAGAATTGAAAGCATGAGAGAAAAGAAAATGAACTGTAGGGCTAATTTTCATGATCCTAGGGAACCTAGCGACTTGAAGATTTTGACCACTAAAATTAAAAAGGTGGAATCTAGGTGGGTTAGAAAGGTTGAACCCGATTGTAATCATGACCATATGACACCCTTGGATACTACCGAGTCTAATGGACTTAAAATGTCTAATGGGACTTGTTTCTCGCCCTGATATGGTAAGGATTTGGCCCCATGTGGGGAGCTCAAGCAAAGAGAGCGAACTTGCATGATTTACTATATGCAAAAAGTTGATTTATTTTATGCTTTTTTGATAATTGCTTAAGACTCTTGGTTGCACATATATGCTTATATGGTATTTTTTTAATAAGTGCGCACCATTGCTTTGTTTGTAATCCATGTCATGTTTTGGTTCAACAGTGTATTTTTGGACTAGGAGAATTATTTGGGAAAGTACATTTGAATTACCCATAATTTATCTCCATGACATGAGAAATTTTTATGACATGCTTAAAATGATATGCATGAAATGTTTTTGATTGCTTATATGCAAAATATGTGTGAAAGCAAATGAGAAGACTAAATTCAATAAGGATCTAGTATCCATTCAATCAATAAGATTAAAAATCCAAATTAGTCTTCTCTATCTTCTCAATGGTTAAACAAGACTACTATCATACGGATATTTATCCGGAAAAATCTAATAGGATCTCTTGATCCAATGTGTTGGTTTGCCTTTAAGGATTGATATAGTTGCTCTTAACTCATAAATATCTTTTGAAAAACTATATCTTGTTTGCTTATGACAAAAGGGTACAAATTGGTTTGAATTCTTTTGGAAACCCTTTTGATGTTTTTTTTTGCCAAATACCATTGCTTCAACTTGAATGCTATATGTCTTGCATGCAAAGCAACAATTTCATACATTTTGTTTCGTCAAATAAAACTACTTGAATCTCTCTCAATTACTTAAGTTGCATAAAATTTGTCTATATGATTATGCATCGTATTTGTGCTAATAGCTCTCTTTGCTAAAGCAACCCGATAGGGGGAGCTCCTTTGCCTATCTCATGACACAAAGGGGGAGAAGTCTTGAGAAATATAGAGGAAGCATCTATTTTATGCTTTGGGGAGAAGTCTTAGGAGAGAGTAACCATTTTAGGGGAGCATTGCATTGCACTACATTATATTGATTGTATTGTCTTCTTAATGCAAATGCTTGTTTTCATTTGATCACCTCACATGCACTTGTTCTGGGAAAGTGCTTTCTTGCTATTGTGTGTAGGTACGATGATCTACGAAGATATTGAAGACCTTGAAGACTTAGATCTTAGGTTTCACTTTTTGTAACCTAGAATGGACTCTCTTGGACAATAGCTAGATATTGTTTTTTGTTTCTGTGAGGAATTATTTGTGAGTAGTTGTTTTGTCATGAAATAGCCAAATGGGGAGATTGTAAGGTTCTCTATTTTATGATTGGCTTATTTCATGAAAAACCACACCATATTGATGATGATTTTGTAATGGGTAGCTTAGATCCTCATTGGCAAGCTTCCAAGCATCTGCATAAACTCAAGATCAAAGGTATATTCACTTTACTTTGTCTCTTGAAGAGTTTAGGTGCACACACACACTTCATGTACGCTTTGTTAAACTTGCATTTGTGTTCTTTATTGTTTATATGTGTGCATCATTTACACACTCCACACTTGCAGATCATTTTTAGTCTTAAGTGTGGTTTTATGTAGTGTCCGCGCTTGCATGATGGTGTGCTTGTTTTAGCGCGTTGAGTGACCATTTGAGAAGGTCTCACTCTTCTCTTGTTTTGGTCTTTGGTCACATGGTTTTTTCCATGAGTTTGGACATTCTTGTTGTTGTCCAAATCTGACCTTGGGTCACTCATTTGACCTTAACTCTTTCTACCGTCATCCAAATCATGTTTGTTAATTGGAGTAGAAAGTAGACTTCCATACCTTTCCAACGGTGTATTATAAGAAAGCTTTGGATGTCGTTTGGTCATGTTTTGAGCCCCTTGAAATTCGGGCCTCTCTATTGCACGGGTTGTGCACGGGTTCCCTACCCGTGCAGCAGCCGTGCACTGAGGATGAGTGCTTTCGGCTTTGTGTGATTGCACGGATTGTGCACGGATCCCTTACCTGTGCAGTTACCCGTGCACTGAGGACGGATGCTCTCGGGTTTGTCTACTGCACGGGTTGTGCACAGGTCTCTTACCCGTGCAGTTACCACTGCACTGGCATTATTTTTTAAAACGATGTAGTTTTGTTTTAGGGCTTATATATATGTCATCTTCTTCCTCATTCAATTTTAGAGCTTTAAAACCTATTTTTAGAAAGGGGAAGAATCCCCTAAGAGAGAAAAGCTCCAAAAGTTGTTCTTTAACTATTCAAACCCAAAACTCATCTCCATCTTGCATCATTCAACATCATTTGAGCATGGGACTTCTTTGTTTCATGACTAGGTAAATAAGAACTTCATTGAATATCATTTATTGTTTTTTTTAACTCTAGATTAGGTGTTTATTGCATGATTAAATACCTAGACTCTACTTTATTGCATATTTATGAGTCTTGATAACATGAATGGGTTTGTATTTTGATAACTAAGTTGATTAGGTCACTTTTGCCTAAAAAGCTAGGTCATAAATATTCTTGTGTGATTTATTGTTGACTAGGTTGATAGATTGCTCATTAATCAACTAGTTAAGCTTTTGAATGTTTATGTGGTGTTTGATTGACAATTAGGTTGTTAGAAAACCTCTACACAAATAATTGAGTTTGTTATTGATAGACGTTGTCTAAGACTTGCATTTATTGTATGACTAAATGCTTTGTCTCATTCACATGAATATATGCTAAGTATATGTTGAATACATTGTGAGCATATTTGTTGATTCACTGTGATTGTTTGTGATAGCTAAGATTGTTGTTATTGATAACACCTTGCTAAGTCTTTATGCTTTGTATTTAGACATTTAACAACTTGGATTTGTTTCTACAAACTCCTAGCTGAGCAATTTGTGTTGTCTAGCATAATTTGCATTGAGCATCATTTACATAATCACATAGATAGATTATTCTCTTAATCGATTAACAACCCATTCACCCCCCTATAGGGTTGTTTAGACACACGTGTAGTATTATTTTCAAACCTGTTTTTGGGAATCCTATATAAGAATTCATTTCTGATTTCAGCCATACACCCACATTGACATTTTACATCATTTTCTCTCTCTAGATCTAGGAATCTTACTTTCCCATCATCATCCAAAACCCACATCCTTTCCCTTTGATTTCTAATCATCAAGAACACTAAGAGGATTGGATTTGAAGCTTCAAGGAAGGAGAATCTCTACATGGGATTTTTCTCTATCTTTTCTCTTGGTTTTTGCTTTGTAATGTTTATGATCATGAGTAGCTAAATCCCACTAATGGGTTGATGTGATTCATTGGTGAATTTTGGGCTTGTAATGAACTCTATCTAAATTTGAACCCATCAATTATGTTTCATTCTTTAATTTAATTGATTTCAAAACAAATGAGTATTTGACTGTACACACCTCTCTTTGCTTGTTTGTGGAGAAATGATTTGAGTTGATTACTAGGTATACACTCTATTTGGTTTTCTTAAGCTCAATTGAATGAAAGGGTTAAACAAGAGTACACTCCTCAAGTGTGATTCGGACTTAATAATCTCAATCTTTTTCTAATCTCAAATGGGTAATCAATTCTATACACTCTAGGTTAAGCACCAATTCTATTCACTCTAGGTTGGTGAATTTATAAAGAGATTAGTCCCTTAATTTGATAGATGTGCATTCATGAACAATTACTTGTAGGTGGCCAATACTATACACTCTTGATTGGACACTCTTAAGGGATATACAACCAATTTTATACACTCTAGATTGGTTACAATAGATTAATGTTCATTCATGAGAGTTCGTTATTTGCCCATTATTTATCTAATGGATCCATCACTCGTTAGTTAATTATCATTCATTCACACATACCTACTAACTTAGTTGGATTTTGGTTTTAATATTAGTTCTTATGGGTTTAGCTTAGTTAATCACACTTCCAAACCAATTCCATACTTTACTTTTATTGCATTTTTAGCATTAGAGTGTGACTTAGTCATTACTTGTTAGACCCGATCCCTATGGACGATACCCTTTTCTTGTCCTATACTTATTTTATACAGTTTGAGTGCATCTTGAGATTTATAAATTTGTTTAGATATTGCATACATGGAAAATGCATGTCAAACTCGTCGGTCTGTGCAGCGGAAGTGGACGCCATGATTGAAGACTACAAGGCTCAATCTCTAGAAGCTTTAAAAAATCTTATAATGATCTAGCGAGCTTACTACAAGTCAATCGGAAAGAAGCCTTATGCTATGTATCTGGACCTACCCTCTAAAGCTTCTCTTGTGACCTTCCATGGTGACGAGTAGATCAATGTTTTTGGTAGCGAGATCGATTGTTAGATCCTCCCCTGAAAAGGATTATTCTCCCTTCTTGGATAACGATCCTGATGACATAAGCTTGCCCAAGTTCCCAGATCTGAGCAAGGGCTATGAGGATGAAGACAAGCCTTCTGGTGGTCTTTTAGGTGCATTAAAGCACTGAATTTTCTATTTCTCCCTTTATTATCTTGACTTTTGCTATCTTTCCTTGTAAAAAATTCACAAATATAATACAAGTTCCTTTGCTCGTTACACTCTGTTTTTATTGTTGCGCTAAATTGAATAACCCATTCAGCCATGCCGATCGAATAACCAACTAGTCAGCATATGGCCCAAATCATTCACTTGGCTAAAACTGTATATACAACAATTCTGGACAGCAGTGTGGTCTACTCGAGCTTCAAATATCTCTTTACCTTATTTCAATAGATTGTCCTTATGGGACTCACTTAATTAGCAGATTGTGTTTCGCCAATCGGATTTGGGCTTGATCAGTTATCTTTTCAACCGACTAAATTTAATTGGTAAGTTGTCCCCAATCGGTTATCTTATCAACCAATCGTATTTAATTGGTGATTTGTCCCTGGGCTTGTTCGCTCGGATTGCTCTTGATCAACCAGAATCTTTGCAAAGTAGTGTTCTTTTAATGGACCATTTTCATGGTATCTAATTTATAAACTCTTGTCTTTTATCTGGCAAATAAGTCACTAGGACGTCTCTCAGTAGTCTGTTACTCAAGATTCGCTACAACGAGGATGCTCTATATCTTATTAGCTTAACTTATCTTATCTCTGTATCTCATTAACCAGTTTTCAAGTTTGATTATATCGTCACCCTATCAAACTTTTTGCACATGTCATCAGGTATCTGCGACCTGAAGGCACTCTAACAGTGCTTCTATGCACCCAGTCAGTTTCGGTAAGTGTGCATCGTCTTTGCGACTTCTGCTTTAGGCCTCCTCACTAGGCCTTTCGAGCACCCATTTGGCATTAGTAATCTCTAGTGCTACGAGCTTGTCTTTGTATACGAAGACAAATTTAGAACAATTTTCTTGGTCCTTTTGAAATTCTTCCCTCGATGGGGCTTTTATTGATAACTTCAATCTAGGAATGCTAAAAAGTAACAATTGATTAGAAAGGTATAATCAAAACTCATGCTAAGCTGAACCTTATCTTATAAAAAGCAATAAAGTAAAAATTTCTTCATGGCTAAAAAATCTTCAAATACTGGGCATTGCATGGCTGGGGTAATTCTCCCCCTTCGAGTCAGGTAAGGCGATAAGCTTCATGCCCGACTAGCCTGACCACTTGATAGGGTCCTTCTCGCTTATCTGCCAAGGAGCCAGCCACTTTTGCTTTGTTATTTGGAGATACTGTCCTTAGGACCTAGGTCTCCGAGCTGAAATCTTCTTATCTGGACGTGCACGTTATAGTATCTAGCTACCATTTGCTGATAGGCTACATTCCTCACCCTCGCCAGGTCCTTCTTTCTTATAGCTCTTCCAGATTCTGTTCTAGCATGTCCACATTTGCCTCAGGGTGGTAAAGTTAAACTCTTGGGGAGGTATCGATTGTCTCAACTAGGATAACTGCTTCAATCTTGAATGCTAATGAATTACGGAGTTTCTCCCGTTGAAGTTCTTCTAGTCATTCGGTAAGCCCAGAGTACCTCATGCTACTTGTTAGTTCCCTTTTTTAACCTCGAGCTTAACCTCAGGGTGTGCTTGATGATCTTGTTGACATCTTCAGTTTGCCCATTTGTCTGTGGATGGGCAAGTGTGGTGTTGTAGTTCTTGATATGATACTTCTTGCATATCTATCTGAAGTTATCACTATCGAACTAGGTTCCATTATCAATGATGATTATGTCTAGGACCCCGAAACGATAGATGATGTTCTTTTTCACGAAGCATGTTGTAATAACACTGGTTATGTGCACCAGTGCTTCTGCCTCTACCCACTTTGTTCAATAATCCATCGCCACTATGACATGATTTGCACCCTCTTTGGTTGGTGTTAGCATTGGGCTGATCAGATCTAATCCCCACATTGGGAAAGGCCAGGGTGAAGTCAAGTTCTCAAATGCTCAGGTGGTTGCTTGATGTCATTCGCAATCCTTTGGTAGGTTTCACACTTTTTCGCCATTGATTGTGAATCCTAAAAGAGGGTTGGCCAGAAGAAACCTTGCCTAAGGGTTTTATGAGCCAAGCTTTTACCTCTATTGTGATTCCCACACACCTCGCTGTGTATAGTGTAGGGAAAAACGCGTGCACGAAGCGGAAGCGAGACTAAAATAGTTTTAGTATATTTAAAAAAAAATTCCTTTAAAGAAGAAAACCTTAACCCTTTGATTAATTGATATATAGAAAGTATATCGTACCTTTGTAGCGTGAACCAGATTTGAAGTTGCGTCAGTAATATTCCGTAAGAAATTCCAATCCAATCAAGAACGTGAATCACCTAGGAGCGTGGTCTCCCTTTCTTTGAATTGTGTACCTAAGGATGGATAACAAAAAAAAAACTTTTTCTTTTTCGTTAGTCACAAAAACTTCCAAGAGATAACAAAGAACATTCCAGTCACTTTTGAATTCTCAATCTCTTGATCGAAATTCGCATGAACCTAAATCGAAATTATGAACAAAGCATTTTGATGGCTTAAAGCTGGTGACTGCAACTCCTCTTATTTCTTCAAAGCCATCAATGGAAAGCGTAATAGAAGCAAGATCCACACTATTACTGGAGATGATGGTTCCTTGATTGAAGGTGATATTCTGGTCAAGAAAGAAGCTATTCGTCATTTTCAGACTATTCTTGGTTGCTCGAGGCCTGTTTGTTATGGAATTTGTAGTACTTTGAGCAATATTATTGATAAGGTCATTTCCAATGGGCAAGCTGATTTCATGGGTAGAGATGTCACTGATGATGAGATTGAGGAAGTTTGGTTCTCCCTCCACCCAAACAAGGCTCCTTGCCCGGATGGTTTCAATGCTTATTTTTTCAAGATAACATGGGACGTTGTTGGTGAAGATGTCATTAGTTATGTCCAAGAGTTGTTTAGGTCTGGTCTATTACTTAAGGAACTCAATGCTACTATCCTTGCTTTGGTCCCTAAAGTCCCTAACCCTTTTAAGATGAAGGACTTTAGACCTATCTCTTGTTGAAACACTCTCTTTAAGATCATTGCCAAGATAATTGTGAATAGGATCAAGCCTTGCCTTCCAGGATATAATCAACCCTTCTCAATCAGCTTTTGTGGCTTGTAGGTGTATTGGTGATAACATTCTTCTTGTGCAAAAGCTTATGAGAAACTACCACAAAGATGCTAGCTGCCCTAGGTTGGCTATTAAAGTGGATTTAATGAAGGCTTTTGACATGGTAGATTGAGGATTCTTACTGAAACCCATGCTGCCTTTCACTTCCCTCCTAAAGTCATTATGTGGATCAAAGCTTGCCTAACTACCCTCAAGTTCTCTATCTCTTTGAATGGGGAGCTTACTGGTTTCTTTTTTGGAAAGAAAGGCCTTCGCCAAGGGGATCCAATGTCTCCCTACCTCTTTGTTATTGCTGTGGAAGTTCTTTCAACAATTCTGGCCAAGCGCATTGAGGACTCTCCTACTTTCAAGTTTCATTGGAGGTGTGACAAGATTAAGCTCTCCTACCTTTGTTTTGCCGATGACCTTATTATGTTATGCCATGGCTCTCTTTCCTCAGCCCGTGTTGTTAAGGCAGCGCTTGATGAGTTCTCCCTGTTATCGGGCCTCCATGCTAATGATGCTAAGAGCAACATTTTCACTTCTGGGGTTTCTCCTACCATCAACCAGCAACTTATCAACCTTTTTGGTTATACGGTTGGTTTCTCTCCCCATTTGTTATCTTGGCATACGTATCATCTATTCTAGATTACGCCTTCAGGATTGCCCCTCCCCCCCCCCCCCCCCTGTGGACAGAGTCTCGGGAAGACTTGCTTCTTGGCTGAACCGAGGCCTCTCTTATACTGGTCGCTTGCAACTCATTGTCTCGGTTTTAACTAGTTTACAAGTATTTTGGGCTAGCTATCTTTGCCTCCCTAAATAAGTTTTGAATATTATTGAGTAGAAACTCAGAAGCTTTTTGTGGAAAGGGATTGAAGGTGATAGTAAGAGTGCAAAGATATGCTGGTCTGATGTTTGTCTCCCTAAGAAAGAGGGAGGTCTTGGCATCTAGGACCTATCCTCTTGGAACAAAGCTCTCATGATTAGGCATATTTGGACTTTGAGTTATGGCACAAATAACCTATGGTCTTCTTGGATCAAAGCCTACCACCTTAAGGAATCTAATCTTTGGGAGGCCAAAGCTCCATGTACTTGCTCTTGGAATTGGAGAAAACTCCTCCATCTTCGGCCTCTTGTTCGTCCCCTCATTTCGCACTTCATTGGTAACGGTTCTAGCACCTCATTATGGTTTGACAATTGGCATCCAGATGGTCCTCTTCTTTCGAAATGGAGCTCCCGTGTTATCTATGACTCAAGCCTCCCTATCCACGCAACGGTTAGTTCTATTGTTCATGGTGATTCTTGGAGTTGGCCGACTGCTATAGCCATTGATCTTTTTGAAATTAGAAGTCGTATGCCTTTCTACAATCCTAACTCCAATGTGGATGGTAGAGTTCGCTGGCTTCCTTCCTCCAATGGTACTTATTCAGCCTCCTCTGCTTTGGCTTCTCTTAGAACCCCTCATCTGATTGTTCCTTAGTACAAGCTTGTTTGGTTTCCCCAAAATTTTCCAAGAATGAGTTTTATCCTTTAGGTGGCAATTAGAGGCAGGCTTTCTACTCAGGATCGCATCCATAAATATGACCCTATAGTAGTTACTACTTGTGTTCTTTTCAACTCCCACCTGGAGTCTCATGCCCACCTATTTTTTGAGTGTTTATTCAGTAGAGCCATTTGGACTCAGCTTATGAATATTTGTGGGCCTCCTTGGAATGGCCTTTGTTGGAATGCTTTCATTGATTGGGCTTCCACCCATTGGAGAGGGAACTCTCCTGCTATTGTTGCTAACAAGCTTTGTCTTGGGGTTGCGATTTATCATATTTGGAGAGAGCGAAACTGTCGCATTTTCGAAGTCACTCAAAAGACTAGTTCGGTTGTTGCTCTCTCCATTATTGACACCATTCTCTACCGGCTATCCTCTTTAAATTTAAAGAACCATCCTATCATCGCCTTGAATTGGAATGTCAACTCTAGTTGATTTTGCTTGTCTAGCTCTTGTTTCTTGTCTTGCTCGTTTGTTTGAGTTGTTTTGAGCCTTTGTTTAGCTCTTGCTTTGCTTCCTGGAGTATGCCCATTGTATTTTGTACATTCTTTCTCTCTTTCTATGATACTATTTACTTACCTAAATAAAAAAACTTTTTGAATTCAAATCCTAATCTAACTCTTTAGTGTATTTGTGACTATATCAAAACCTTTCTTATATGACTAGATAAATAAATTCATTTTTATTTATCTACTTGCCAAATAAAGACTTTAATATTTATTATACTACCAACAATAGTATAATACTAAGAAACATATTTCCTAGTCAGAAAAAGATTTTGATTCTGAATTAAATAATCAATCAATCAATTAATTAATTTCCATTTAATTAAATAATAAAATAAAAAACAATATAATAGGCTATTATATTTTTGCCGCCCAAGTCCATATATAGGCATATATATTGTTTTTTCTATTTTATTAAATCCATTGGACCTTAATAAAAGGCCCACATGTGAACTAGGCCCATTCTTACTAAAAGAAACAAGTCCACATGCCTTAATACAATTCTAGATGGATCCATAATTAGTCCGGTAGACTATATCAAGTGATCCATGCAAGTCCGTGTGGATTGAGGATCTTGGCGGGCTATCTAAATTTAAGCTCCAATAGACATAACATAATAACAATCAACGAATGATTCACTTAGGTCCGATCTATTAATTTTAGTTCATTCAACTAAAGAACTAAAATTGAACTCTTAAATAAATATAGAATAAGTATATGTTTCTCATTCATACCCTAGGCAATCTTATTGGAGATAATGTATCCTCGTGAATAATATCAGTAATCGCCAAAAGCTCATATACCGCCTATAGCTCTCCTAGTTACCATATTTGCTCATATGACCACGTTTTGAACTTGGATATTTTGGCTTGTCCAGAAGCCATATTTCAATAGACACTTTTGAAAACTCAACGTTAAGATTTAATATCCAATACCTCAAACATCCATATGATAATATTATACTCTCATTTAATAGATGGAACCACGATGTCTATTTCTATAAATGAAGTCCTCTATCGATTAACAAATGAATACCACCAAACTATCGAGGATAGACTATGTTATATAATCGTACTCATTGATAGCTCAAATGATAACACTTCCAACCATAAGTCCATCATTTATCTCGAGAGTAAGTAGATTCTCTGATTGTCCTCATAATGAAACTTTTATCCACTGACGGTTGTTGGATAAAGTATTTCATTATGATCATGTTCAATGCACCTAGTGCACTAGATTCTTTTACTCAAAACCTGTTTGATGATTTTAGACTCATCATAACACATTTGATCTCACTCAAATGCTAGCAAAAGAATCTACAACTTTGACAAGATAAAGGTGCCCAACATTTAACTTAAGTTGTGAACATTGTTCAAGACTAACTAAAGAATTGTGCTACCTCATACATATCCCGATGTATGAACAATTCTTCTTTTATCATAGTCTTTTGACCTTATGATTATTTACTTTTGACAATTATGATAATAAATTTATAAATGCTATAAGATTTGTTAAAACAGAAATCACTTTGTTAATATGAAAAGATTGCCAAATACAATATTACACGCTTGCTATTGAGCATAATCCTAACATATACTTCTCAGAACTTTACCAACTTTAACCAGACCAACACACCTCTATAAGGCTCTTGAGAACACTACCCCCCCCCCCTCTGTAGAGTTCTCCCCCTACTATTGAATAGAGGGGTAGCCCTATACCTTCAATCAAGTCCTCGGGAAGCATTTCACCTTCCAAATATTCTCTGATCGGGGTCATCCAAGTGACCTTCAATTACTTCAACCATTAACTTTTCCTCTTCTTTGACGTTGGGCTTCCTGAGATGGGCCACTGGGATTGTCTTTGATGATCAGGGTCATCCAAGTGACATGTCCTTCTTCAATTACTTCAACCATCAACGTTTCTTCTTCCTTGATGCTGGGCTTCTTGAGATGGTCCAGTGGGATTGTCTTGGATAAGACGTTGGTAGTTGCTGATGCCAATCTTGACAGGGCATCGGCCTTCACATTCTTCTCTCTTGGGATTGATCGTGCCAAAATTGTGCTATATTTTGGCATTCAATTCCATATCCTTTAGCTTATTTTCGAGTGTGTTTTTGTGTCTAATGGCTCTATCCTTGTCAATACAGGCATTCAATGTCTTTTAAAGCAAAAAGTGAAATTTTGTGACAAAAGGGCTGAAATTGTAAAAAAAGGCGTATGCAGATCATTTAACTTCAAAGAGTCATATCTTCCTCCTAGATTGAACCATGTTTCAGATTACATATATTCGAAAAGCCACGGAAGTCTAGTTTCCAGTGGTTTTTACGGATTGTGATTCCAAATCTTCTAGAGGAAGTTATGGTCATTTTAGTGATTGTTGCATGGTACTGCACTGGTACCTTACCCGTGAACTACCCATGAACTACACTTTCTAGCTCAGTGAATAACGGGTTTTTAGCCATTTAGAGGGGTAATGTTGTCCTTTCATGCCTAAATCGTGCCCTAACCTCCCAAACCTACAATTACACCATTTTCTTATTGAAAACCCTCTCTTCCACACTTCCAATCTTCCACCCTCTTCAAAGCACGAATTTTCTCCCATTTTACATCACTAACCACTAACCCTAGATCTAGGAATCATTCCCCACCAAATCCTAAACATCTTACATCATCTTCATCATCTACTACTGAAGAAAACTACTAGGAGATTGGCTTCAAGCTTCAAGAAGGAGGAGTTCTACATGGGTCTTTTCTTACTCTTATCTCTTAGCTTTGATTTTTGTAATTAGCATGAGCAGCTAAATATCCCACTAAGGGGTTGATGTGATTCATTTGTGAACCTTGGGGTTGTATTGAACTTTATCTATTTTATTAAACCTATCAAATATGTTTCATTCATTGTTTTAATTGATTCCAAAGATAATTTGTCTCAGATTGTACCATTCCTCTCTTTGCAAATTATTTGAGGAGTTGTTAGGTTCTTGAGATTTATGTTGACATAATTCTATATCAAGATGAAATTTTCTTTGTATTGATTATTTATCTAGATTTGTGGATAATCAAGCTTCAAGGAAGATTGGACAACATTCAAGCAAAGTGGTGGCTACAAGAGGAACAAAGCTAAATTGCTTAACAAAAGGTATATCGAGACCTCTTTCCTCTTGCAAGGCCTAGGCACACACATACATTGCATTAATACATATCCCTGCATCATTGTGCAAAATTTGGCATAACACAATATGCACACTTGTTCATGTATGCACATGCATTAGATTTAAAGTTGACAAT
Organism: Dipteronia sinensis; assembly: GCA_033220585.1. Lineage (NCBI taxonomy): Eukaryota > Viridiplantae > Streptophyta > Magnoliopsida > Sapindales > Sapindaceae > Dipteronia > Dipteronia sinensis. The sequence continues at coordinate 23,229,157 of CM065637.1, forward strand.
TTTCATAAATTGCATGTTCTAGAATTTTCTCTAGGAAATAGCATACTTGTGTGTTCTTGTGTTTATTTGTTTGTGTTTTTATGTTATTGAACTTGAATTTAAGCTTATATAATTCCTCATTGAGTTCCGGTCATTTTGGTTACTCATTCATTAAGTTTCAAGTTCAAAATAGGAAGTTACTGAAACTTTCTGTGTCTTAATCGTACTTGGTTTTCATCATTGAGTTTCAAGTTGAATTCCATATTTTTTATGAAATTTTTTATGACATACTTATGTGCGAGGGAGTCACGGTTCATAATCCGAAAACGGATTTGAAATTGGATTCGGAGGCCGGAAAACGGTCGAAGAACTCGAGGAGTACACGAGGGGAGTCAAGAGGCCAAAAGATGGCCATTGCATCTCTCCCCATGGAGTCTCGTGGCCTCCACGGGTAGAGCTGCCTTCTGCCCCCATGGAGGCCATGCACTTTCACATGAAGCGTAGGTGGCACCTCTTGATTGGCTCTTCAATCTTGTTTGTTTCTCTTTAAATAACCTATTTCCCTCTCATTTTTATTCCAAGAAGAAAATTTGAAAAAACTAATGCTGAAAATTTCTCTCCAATTTTACTAACTTCCAAACACCATAACTTTCTCATTCGGAGTCTGAATCGAGTGATTCAAATTGGAGATTGTTTGTTTATCGGTTCTATATCATTTCCATAAGAGTTTGGAGTTATTTGATTGATTTTTCCATAGATTCACTCAGAAAAACGAGACAACACAGTTTTCACTTAAGGTATTGATTTCTCTCTTGAGTTTGATCTTCAAGTCTTCAATCACCTTTGGTTTTCTTCTTCTATATATGTATGTTTGATGTGTGAACATTGATTAGAGTAATTAACTCTAATAGAGCTAGTTTGAGCTTCATGTGGAGTTAGATTTTGACAAATCTATGTTTTCACATGTTTGAGGAGTTGTATTGTGCTAGCTTCAAATCTAGGACTATTTTGTTTGTTTATTGGCATCTTCTCTATGACTAATAGTCCTCTCATATGCTAAGTCATTTTAAATGAATATTTGTTGATATAGCATATTTGATTGATGATTTCGTGCTTGATTGAATCTAAATGATTATCTTGTGATTCTAAGCTCTAATATTTTGCTAGATATTCATTTTTAAATTTGTCAAGTTGATTCTAGCATTTTTATGTGATTGAACATAATCTAGGTTTTTATGTGTGTTAGGTGTTTCACATACTCTAGATTGTTTGTTCATATTATAAGTTATACAGTAAAACCTCGATAAATGAATATTCGATAAATTAATAACCCCGCTTAAATAATAAAATCTTCTGGTCTCAACTCGGGCCTGTGTACTAAATTAATAACCCCGATAAATGATTAAGATAATAATTTTTTTTGAAGTCCTTTAGGTCCCAACGAATATATAAATTAATAATTGATTAAATACATAAAAATTATAACACATAAAAATTCATAATACATATCAATAAACTTTTAACTTAACAACTTCTTTTTTCTCAATTCAAATCATTCTTAAAATATGCATCTAAAGTTGTTTGTCTGTTCTTTGTATTGAAACCGAACTCAATCTGATCCTTCATTTTCTTACAAATCATACACTATATTGGTATTTTTTTCGTTTTGTAGTAAGAAGTTATTTAATGTTACTATTGCTTGAAATGCCTCTTTTGGAGAAACACTGTTGTCATGTGGATTATGATCGTTAGTAGGCGTATCCATTACCCATTGAATAATTTCTTCATCAATAGGCGGTTCCATCACTATATCATTTTCACTAGGATAATTCAAAAGGTTATCAACATCCATCACATTTCTATAATGTAGACTAGAAATGACTTCACGTTATTCAATGATGCCTTTATCTTCACCAACTTGTGGTTTAGAAGCCCTATCAGTGGCATATCTTCATCTGAATAGATATAGCAATGTCAAAAATAATTTGCAATGGTTGTTGTCTTCATATCAATGTTCGAAGCCGCATTAATAAATTTCATAGCATTCAATATGTTAATTTTTTTATGATTTGTTGCTCTTACCTCTTAGCCCTCCAAGATGATAGAGTAGAAACGACGTCGATAATGAATTGTATTGCTCAAATAATCCTAGCATCGCATGGTTGAATCTTTGATGTTGTATTAGGAGGTAAGAAAAATAGTTCAATATTTGTCAAACATTCGATAACCTTTAATATTATTAACTTCTATGTACTTATGTATCTTGGTCGAAAATATGTATAATACATGTACAAGTAAAAACATAAAACTTAAAAGAAAAAGTAGTAAAAACATAAAACTCATTTTTAAATTAATAAATATTCATTTATCGATCAATTAATACATTATTCATTTATCGATAAATTAAAACATTATTCATTTATCGATAAATAAATAACCCCTCTAAAATAATAATTTTCGTCGGTCCCAACAATATTATTTTATAGGGGTTTTACTGTAGATAATATTGATTTGTGAATTTATTGCTTAAAATCTAGTTCTTCATGTTTTGTGCCTAATCCACACATTTCATTTGTACATGCATCATTAGTGTGATTGCATTATTTTTAGGATTGTAAACTAGAATATATGTAACATGTGCATATTGATTCAATTCTAGTTTCCATAGGATATGTTGATCATATATACAATGTAGTGTGTGTTTGCATCATTTGCATTCACTTAGATCGCATGCCTTGTGAAGATGTTGGAAGTCTCATTTCTTAGAGTGATTCTTTGATTTGATCATTGGAAGTCTTGGCTAGAGACATGAGGTCTTGGATAGCTAAGCATTGGAAGTCTTGGCTAGGATCAGGGTGATCTGGATAGCTAAGCATTGGAAGTCTCATATTGGAGAGTGATTCTTCAATTTGAGCGTGGAAGTCACATTTTGGAGAGTGATTCTTCAATTTGTGCATGGAAGTCTTGACTAGGATCGGGGTGATCCCGATAGTTAAGCAATGAGGCATCTCTTTCATTATGTAGGGTTGAAGGGTAGATTTCTAGGTGAAGTGGTCACTTGAGAGATTGTATCTTTTTATCTTAGTGGTGAAAGGTGTTTGTTGGTGGTTGTAGAATCAACCCGTGGATGTTTCCTCTTCAGAGGTTTTACCATGTAAAAACCATGTGTTGATTTTTCTCTATCCTTATCTCTTGATATTTGTATATGTGTTGATATATATCTTGTTTGATATCTTTGCATTTGATAATCTTGTTATATCAAATATGTATATGTTAGAGCTTTATGATTAAAAGCAAAGTTATAAATTGAGTTTGTATCACATGCAAGTTATAGCTTACAAGAATTAAGATTATCTTACTGCTTCTCACTGCCCTCACCCTTTACCAGCCCGTTTTTCATAATGGATTCTTCTCCATCCATGGATCCCTCCCCTAAACACTTATCCCTTCCTTGCCTTGGTACTCATCCACCCTTTTCGGAAACACTTTCGTCCTCAATTTCTAGTGTTCTTCCTCCCATCCCTTCCATGAAAGACTGCCCTCTTCCCTCTCCTCGCAAAGTTTCCTCAGCTGATATTATTTCCTTTTTAAAGGCTAATGGCTTTATTAAGTGCAACAATATGGCTAGCAAAGCAGAGCACTGCCTAAGCATACCCAAGATCATTTTAAATAAATCTATCAATGCAAGAAATGGTCATAGTGCTCTCAACGGAGCTGTTGTTGCTGAAGCTAAAGAGGTCTTATCAAGCTGCCCATAAACCTCAACTTTTGCAGCCAATTTAGGCAATAATGGAGGTATTGAAGATTCCAGCACTGTTGCACCTCTCAAGAACATTTTGGGGAAGATGAAGGGGACCGAGAATCAATGCAATAGGTCTGAAAAATCAGCTCTTGGTGCTCATGGACCTGACAAGCTATAACTTGTCCTCTCTACCTCTTTCGATAATATTGAAAAGCCTGCCTCTAAAGGTGCAGCCTGTCCATCCACAAATGTTGAAGGTCAAATAGTCCATCTAGAGGAGGTCTCCTCTTTAAGGAATTCGGAGCTACCCCATACAAAAGTGTTGATGACTCTCCTACCACTGCCTCTCCAGGATCATTCCCTATGGCTCTCAAGGATCAAAAACATTGATGAGGTTCCTATCATTGGCTTTCCAGCCCTTCAGAGTCCTCTAGTAACAAGAAGAAGAAGAAAAAGAGAAGGAAAAGGATTGCCAAGAAAGGAAATTACAATAGCTCGCAAGCTAAGGTGAAGCTTCTCAATTTCTTAATGATTAATTTAGCTTGCTGGAACATTAGGGGAATGAATGCAACCCCTAAACAATTAGAAGTACGGAAAATGTTGCTTGATCATAAGCTTAGTCTAGTTTGTTTAATTGAGACAAGAGTGAGATTTAACACTAAGCCTCTTGTTGTCAATTCAGTTTTTAAGAATTGGGATATGTTAGACAATTATAATAGTCATGGTCTAGGAAGAATTTGGGTTGGTTGGGATCCTAGAATTCTCAAAATCACTAAAATAAGTGAAATGGATCAAATTATTCATTGTAATGCTTGTATCATGGATACTAATGACCAGTTTCGAATCTCCTTTGTTTATGGTTCTAATGAGGACAGATCAAGAAAGGCTATTTGGGAAAGTTTGTGTTCAAATCAGAAAGGTTCCCCTTGGATTATCCTATGCTATTTTAATGTTTGTCGGAGGGTTGATGAGTCAATTGGGGGTTGCTTTAGAATTACAGTTGCTATGGAAGATTTTGCTGAATGTCTTCAAGCTTCGGAGCTTGATGATCTTCGTTTCTCGGGTTTTCTTCACACTTGGTGCAACAAGAGAAGTAATGGTTGCATCTCTACAAAATTGGATAGAGTTCTTGTTAACAATGAATGGCTTGTCAAGTTTGAGCATTCAAAAGCAAGTTTCCTTCCTCCTAGCATTTCAGACAATTGCCCATCCATGGTGAAGCTCGGGTTGCAAGGTAATAAGAAAAACTGCCCTTTCAAGTTCTTCAATTTTCTAACGAATAGAGAGGATTCCTCCCCTTGGTTGAGAGTGTTTGGTAGGTGCAAGTTCATGGCACCATGCAGTTCAAGCTTTGCTCTAAGCTTCGCAATTTGATGAAGGCCTTAAAGACCTTTAACAGTGACAATATGGGGGATGTGGCAACAAAATCGATTGAAGCTAAAGCTGCCTTAGATGCTTGTCAACTCCTTCTTGATATTCAGCCCCTTGATACTAACCTTAGAATACGAGAAAAGGAGCTTATAAATGAGTATACTTTGTCACTTCAAGTCGAGGAGGATCTCCTTAGGCAAAAATCTAGAATCCAATGGCTCAAGGCTGGTGACCGCAACTCCTCATACTTTTTCAAAGCCATCAATGGTAGACGCAGTAGAAGCAAGATCCACTCTATTACTGGTAATGATGGCTCATTGATTAAAGGTGACATTCCAGTCAAGAATGAAGCTATCCGTTACTTTTAGAATATTCTTGGTTGGTCTATGCCCGTTAGACATGGTATTGGTACGTTGAGCAATATTATAGATAATGTCATCTCCAATGATCAAGCTGATTCAATGGATAGAGATGTCACTAAAGATGAGATTCGAGAGGCTTGCTTCTCTCTCCACCCTAACAAGGCACCTAGTCCGAATGGCTTCAACGCTCATTGTTTCAAGAGAACTTGGGACATTGTTGGTGAAGAAGTGATTAATGCTATCCAAGAATTCTTTAGGTCTGGTCATCTTCTCAAAAAGCTAAATGCTATGATTCTTGCTTTGGTCCCTAAAGTCCTTAATCCTTCTAAGATGAAAGACATTAGACCTATATCTTATTGTAACACTCTTTATAAGATCATTGCCAAGATTATTGCCAATAGGATCAAACCTTGTTTCCCGGATATTATCAGCCCTTCCCAATCGGCTTTTGTGGCTGGTAGGAGTATTGGGGACAACATCCTTCTTGCGTATGAACTTATGAGGAATTATCATAAGGATATTGGCTGCCCTAGGTTGACTCTAAAAGTAGATTTGATGAAGGCTTTGGACATGGTGGATTGGGGCTTCTTGCTTGAAACTCTCGCTGCTTTTAACTTTCCTCCTAAGATTATTATGTGGATCAAAGCTTGCCTTACTACCCCCAAGTTATCTATCTCCTTCAATGGTGAGCTAGCTGGTTTTTTCTCCAGAAAAAGGGGTCTTCGGCAAGGGGATCCTATGTCCTCATACCTCTTTGTAATAGCTATGGAAGTTCTATCTAAAATTCTGACCAAGCGCATTGCGGACTCTCCTAGCTTCAAGTTTCATTGGAAGTGTGACAAGATAAAGCTTTCCCACCTTTGTTTTGCTGATGACCTTATTATGCTATGCCATGGCTCCCATTCTTCAGCTCTAGTCCTTAAGGCTACCCTTGATGAGTTCTCCTTGCTTTTGGGCCTCCTTGCTTATCAAGCCAGGAGCAACATCTTTACTTCGGGTTTATCCTCTACAACTAATCAGTAGCTCATTAACCTTTTTGGTTACAATGGTTGGTTCTCTCCCCATTCGCTATCTAGGTATCCCTATCATCTCTACTAAACTTTGTCTTTGTGATTGCTCCCCTCTTGTGGACAAAGTTTTGGGCAGACTTACTTCTCGGTTGAACCGCGGCCTTTCTTATACTGGTCGCTTGCACCTCATTATATCAATTTTGTCAAGTTTACAAGTCTTTTGGGCTAGTTATCTTTGCCTTCCTATCAAGATTTTGAAGATTATAGAACGAAAATTCAAAAGTTTCATGTGGAAAAGGGTTAAAGGTGATAGTAAGGGTGCAAAAATTTCTTGGTCTGATATTTGTCTCCCTAAGAAAGAGGGTGGCCTTGGAATCAAGGATCTCTCTTCTTGGAACAAGGCCCTGATGATTAGACATCTTTGGATTCTGATTTATGGTACAAATAACCTCTGGTCTTCTTGGATTCCGTTTCTTAACCTCCTCATTTGAACTTGAAATTTAATGAATGAGCAATCTCGAACTACTCTTGTTACCTTTTTTAGTAGCGTTTTGAATTTAAACAAGGCAATTGAAGCATATATTAATTTAATTTTTTTTCTTTTTGATTCATGCTTTTTTTTTCATTTGATTGTTTCTTTTCTTATCTTTTTTTTTTTGTTTTCTTGCCTTTGACTTTTACACATACTTTTTCAACTCATCACTTATTTCCTAGGTACACGCCATTTGATAATTAGAAATCATTTTTACATTCATTCATAAGCCTTAACAAGATCAATTAAGTGAGGGATGGCCTATTGTTTGGGTTGATTAGGTTATGGATAGTGTGGTGATAGAATGAACAAGTCTAAATGTGTTTGGCTTCAAAATTGGATTGGGAGCACATAAATTATGGGATGAGAAGTATTTAGAATTTTTAAGTGGCTAACAACACACATTGCCTAATATTACTTCCAAGATTATATCTACCTAGTGAATAAAAGTTTCTGTCAAGCTGTCCACGTGTATGATTCATATTCTGTGACACATGATGATGTGATGTAATGAGATAATGTATGATGTTTGAAAAGTGTTTAAAGATTTGAAAAACATTTTCCTCAATTGATACGCTTTTAGTTTGTGTTAGTAAACTCACAAAGGAAATCTCCATTAATAGAATAAGGCGCTTGAGCACTAAGTCCCCTCAACTTGGTCACTAAAAGATGGGACTAACCCATGAAATGCAAGTGAGACCCCTAAAGTGATTAAGAACTATAGAACAAACACACTAAGCATACATACATTCGCTACAAACACTTTGCTCAAGGTATCTCACTAAGCTAAACTAAGCTCAAAGTTTTGGCTATACAGCAAATTTGAAAAGTTTAGACTAAAAATGACTCGAAAAGACCGAAATTGACTCAAAACATAAAAAGATGACTCAACAAGGCTTCTCCACCCCTAAACCAACACCCAACATTGTCCTCAATATTGAAGACAAGAGAGCCTGGCCTAGCGGCGTGCACCTAACTTGACACAAACAAACCTAGGCACTAATCACACACAATCAATACCCAACAAAAACAAAAAGACCAAAACTAGGCTCAATATAAGAATAGGCAAAACAATGCAATATGGCAATTTAAACACTAAGCACCTTCATTCACACTCACAACCAACATCAAGCATTTCCAACAAAATTGGCGGAATGAGGGATAACAACCCCTAAACCTAATCTGACTATGTGCAAGCATAAGATCTGTACAAATATGCATATAACCAACCCCCAAACCGAGTTGGGCTATATGTTTGCAATTAATGACCTGTACAGTCACATGCATTCACGAGAGCCTTCTACTTATCCATCAACAAAAAGAATAAATCAATAAAATCCAACAATCAAAATATCATCATTATATACCAACTATCATCATTCTCAAACATATCCATCATATACACAAATATATATATCCACAAGTAAATTCATTCCGCAACAAAAAATATTCAATCAAACCAATAAATCAAGAGGTAGAAACTCCCTTAGAGAAAACAAGGCTCTTTGCTCTTTTTATGAGCACTCCTGACTTGCTTGTCCATCCAAGACTTGCAAGTTTTTAGTGTTTCTTCCCAAGAGATGAAAATCCTTACTTGAAACACATATCTACCAAAATAAACCATCACCCATGATCGTGCCTAAATTGTTGTATATTTCGGCCCTCATTCCTATTCCTTTGTCCCGTTCTTGTGTGTATTTTCTATATATTTTATGTCTAATAGGCTCATTAGTGCTAATTGCAGGCAATAGATGTAATTCTGGGTTTGGAAGCATGTTGCGGTGATTCTGGCAGAAAAGGGGCAAAAGGAAAGACAAATGATCATAAGCAGCTCTACAGTGCGGGTCAAGTGCGGGTCGCAACCGCACTCCAACCGCACTCCAACCGCACTCATAATCATAACTAGGACTTGATACAGAAGAAGAGTGACAGTGCGGGTCCAGTACGGGTCATCCAACCGCACTCCACCCACACTGTTGCCAGAGCTAGAGAAGCTGAGTTGCATCTGACGTTAAAGTGCGGGTACAGTACGGGTCATCCAACCGCACTTCACCCGCACTGTTGCCAAACCAAAGAAGCTGAAGTTGCACCTGACATTAGAGTGCGGGTACAGTGCGGGTCATCCACCAGCACTCCACCCGCACTATTGCTCAAAACAGAGGAGGGATTTTGCACCTGACAGTAAAGTGCAACTCAAGTGCGACTCCGGTGCGGGTCAAGTGTGAGTCAAGTGCGGGTAATCCAACCGCACTCCACCCGCACTATTGCCCAGATCAGAGAACTAAAGATGAAGAAAACCTTTATAGTGCAGGTACAATGCAGGTAATTCACCCACACTCCACCTGCACTCTGCGCGCGACAGCTTCTGGTTTCAAGCTTAAGTGACCTATTTTTCCATCCTCTATAAATAGAAAAGGATGGGAACGAACCAAAAGATCACCATATCTCCCAACACTTGTATTCTAAGCTAGTAACACATCTCCCTATCATCCAAACCATCTCTACTCAATCAAAGGCAACTAAGAGATTTGGATTCAAGCTTCAAGGAAGGAGATCAATCTTCAAGGGTTATCTCTCTACTCTCTCTTAGTTTATTGGTTTGTAATAGAACATGAGTAGCTAAAATACCCCACTATAGGGTTGATGTTATTTGTTTTATGGATATTTGGGCTTTGTAAATAAACTCTATGTATTATATTTATTCTGTGTCTATGTTTTATTCCATTGCTTGAATTGATTTCCATTATTGATTTGCTTGGATACACCCTCTTTGCATGATTGATTTGGATTATTTGAGTAGGCAATTAGGTTGTCTAATGCTCAATTGAATGGAAGGATTTCCAGAAATCTGGCTCTACAACCATGCCCTTAATTTAATACTGAATTAGTGGCTTTCACTATACACTCTAGGTTAGCCACTTGTGAGAGAATTAGAAGCCTCTACTATACACCATAGGTTGGCTACTTTAGTGATTCTACGAGAACTAACCTTCGAGTAGAATTCGGTTGATAACCTAAAGCCTCATCCAATCTCAAACGGGTGGCCTTCACTATACATCCTAGGTCGGCCACTTGTGAGGGAATTGGAAGCCATCACTATACATCCTAGGATGGCTACATTAGTAATAGGTTGAGCCATAGCTAGATAGATGAGCATTCATGGAAAAAGTTCTGATTGAGTAACTAGCCATTGTTGGTTGCTTAGGAGGGATTAATCGCTAGTAGGAGGTCTTCACTATACACCCTAGGTTGACCTCTTGCTAGAGATATATACCAACACTATACACCCTAGGTTGGTTACATTTGTCAATACATGCTTAATTGAGAGTTTGTTGCAATTGCCCCAATATTCACTTACGAGTCCATCAACTTCGTAGTTCCATCATCATTCATTCATCACTCCATTGTCATCCCATTTTATTTGCTTTCATAGTTTAGTTTATATTGTATTTTCATTCACCATTACTTTACTTTTATGCATACTAGTTATATTAATCCTAATCTTATCACCGCTACCCCGATCTTAGTGGACGACACCCGTGCTTACTGCTTTACTTGTATTTCTACTTGTGAACGCATCGCATAGGTTTTATAAATTGTTTTGACGGACGGTTTTCTGATGGCAAAAACCTTCTCATCAACCCACACAAAATATATCAACCAAATAAAATCCCATAATCAAAATATTCTTCAAAATGAATCCACACCCATAAAAATCCAAAAATAATATCCACCATCGAAGACCAAACTAATAAAGCTAAACAAATAAACTAGAAATAAGATAAAAGTGCTGAAACAAAATAAAGTTCAACCTAGCAAAATGTTGAGGAAATAAAATAGTTCAAATATCATGGCAAGAATAAATTGTACGAAAAGTGAGGGTCACTCCTCATCCGAAGACTCTGCTCCAGTCAATCATCAGCCCCTTATGTTTAGGGTCTAACTCGGCTAGGGCTCTCTCCTCGGCCTCACGCGCCGATATCTCAATGGCTTCTCTGAACTCGGTTTCTCTCTCATTAATGGTAGGTACCCGTGCAGTTTGACCAGCGCAATGTGATCGAGCCAAAAATGTTATACATTATGGCCCTCATATCCTTTCTCTTTGTTTTGTCCTTGAGAGTTTTTATGTGTATTTATGGCTTGTTTGGTTTTTATTGCAGGTATTAGGTAAAAAGGCATGAATGGGGGCAAAATGGACCAATTAGTGCACATATGAAGTGAAGACAATTGTACGAGTGGTGCACGGGTCATCCACCCGTGCACATACCCGTGCACATTGTGCAAATCTGAAGGGAAATGAAGATTGCATGGGTAACTACACGGGTAACCTATCCGTGCTATACGGGATACCCAGCTCGCCACATCAGCATTTTGGCCTAGTTTTTGAAGGAAGTATAAATACTTTTCAATCTGACTTTTGAAGAGAGAGAGACCCATGACCATACACCATTTTCACCAATTGCTACTCATAAGGACATAGGAGGTGGATTGAAGCTTGAAGAAAAAAGATTCTACATGGGTTGTTTCTACTTCCCTCATTTTTATTCTTGTATTCCATTTGTTATGAGTAGCTAAATCCCATTAAGGGATTGATGTGATTCACTTGTAAATATGGGTATTTGTAACGAACTCAATATCTTTTATTAAAATCTATCTCATTTGTTCTATTCAATGTTTTACTTGATTTCAAAAGCAATTTGTGTTTGATTGTACATGACTCTCTTCATAAGTTGTTTGAGAATTAATATGTGTATAGAATCAAGTATACATGATGCTTGGCCCTCTAAGCTCATTTGAATAGGAGGATTGAACAAGGGTACATGACCCAAGTACTATCCGGACTTATTAATCTCACCTAATCCTAATCTTTCATGGGTAATCAAAACTATACATCCTAGGGTTCTTTGCATGTGATAGATTAAGCATCAACCTATACATGATGGGTTGGTGATTTTTAACAAAGAGATTTGTCCCTTATGTGATAGATGTTCTTTCATTGTATAACCAATTGTGGGTGGCCAATGCTATACATTATGGTTTGGGTACTCACAAATGGTAAATAATCACTCATATACATCCTAGGGTGGTTACATTAGTTAATGACAATTAATGTGAGTTCATCCTTTACCCATTGTTTGCTATTTGAATTCATCAATTCTTTAATCCACATATCACATATCCATACGTTTTAGATTAGTGCATTTTAGCTTAGTTTACATTTTAGTTTTACTTTTTCTCAAAAAACCATATCAATATACTTTTCTTGCATTTTTAACTAAAGCATTAGTTTAATCATAACTATCGCTCAATCTCTGAGGAACGCTACCCATACTTGCCACATGCTAAGTTTATACTTGCTTGAGTGCATCTTGGAATCTTATAAATGTGTTTGAATATTGCATGTCACGACATATATAAAAATGCACGTTCAAAATGGCGCCGCTGCTGGGGATCGGCTTACATAGTTGTGATTAGATTTAGCTTTAGTGTTAGTTATTTAAGTTTCTTTTACTTTGATTGTACTTGTTATTTTGAATTCACAGGTGCATAGGTACATGCACGGGAGACACACTTTGAGTGGCAGCTTAGTACCGAGAATTAACAATATTCATCGGATTAGAGGATTGATCAGACAGTTTGAGAACAACAATCTTGAAGAAGAGATGGCTGAAGGAATTCAATAGAATACACCAGTTGAGGAACAAGGAACAAATGAGGAGGAATTAGGACTCACAATTGGGGAATACACTCTTCCATCAATTGGGGATGAGCAACCAACGGCTATTGTTTTGGACGACACCACTAGGTTATATGAGTTGAAGGGGATGCATGTGAACTTGTTGCTGACATTTCATGGGCTTCCTTATGAGGATTGCCTTCAATTCATGAAGGAATATATCGCTGTGTTGGAGACATTTCCCAATGTAGTTCGAGACAGAGTATTGACTAGGGCACAATTGCAGATGCGTTATTTCCAATATTATCTCAAGGACCGTGCCAAACAGTGGTACATGGCATTGAGGCCGGGAACACTCACGTCTTGGCCCCAAATTTGTAAGGTGTTTTACAACAAGTTTTTCCCAACCGCAAAAGCAAGATAATTGAAGATCAAGATCACCACCTTTAGTGAAGAGGACGGGGAACCATTTCATGAAGCATGGGAGAGATTTCATCTTCTGCTTGCTCAAGTTCCACCACATACCTATCCTGAAGAATTGAAGGTCACTTCCTTCTACCAGGGGCTATCCACTATTACTCAGATGATGGTAGACAATGCTTGTGGGGGGACAATTGCTGACAAGAGGGCTCAAGAAGTATATGAGGTTATGGAGAAACTAGCCCAAAATTATAACAAAGGTGCCTCAACCATAAGAAGGGGTGGAAAGTTAGAAATTGATGGGAATACATGAATTGCTATTGAGATGTCAAGAATGGCTAAGGACTTGATAAAGAATATGTTCAAGCCAACAGCTCAAGTGAACCAAGTCACAAATGACACATTAAATCGAGTAAAGGGTCAGTTGGAGCATGAGGAAGCCCAAATGTTATGGGGGTTTTAACTGGCAGAGGAATGATCCCTACTCCAATTAATACAACCCCGGGTGGAGGAATCACCCTAAATTCTCATGGAGCAACAACAACAACAGCAGTGCAAACAATCAAGGATATCAGAATCAGAAATACAACAGGTACAACAATCAAGGTGGAGCAAGCAACAATCAGTGGGGGAGCTCTAGTAATAACCCACAAGGAAATTTCAACACGCATGCAAATGCGTACCAACCGAAAGTAAGATCACTTGGAGAAGAATTGAGAGACTTTATCAAGGTAACAGATGAAGCTTCAATAGCTATCAGAAACTCCCAGAGTGCAAATGAGCAAATGTTGAAGAGCTACATACAGTCAAATGATCAAATGGCAAATAATATGGATGCCTCGATAAAGAGATTGGAGACTTAAGTTTGCCAAATTGTAGAAGCTCTACATAGGCAGGACCAAGGGAAATCTCAGAGCCATAATGAACATATTAACGTGATTGAGGCATTTCTAGGGAAGAATGAAGAGTTGACCCTAGGTGAGGAAACTCATGGCACAAATATTGTTGTTAAAGATGTAGTATAAGGAAAGATAGTCGAGTCAAAGGAAACTAGTCTAGTAAAGCTGGAGGATCCTGGTGATTTCATCATTCCAGTCACCATTGGAGAGTCAGGAAAAATGGGGGCAGTGCTAGATATTGGGGCAAGTGTCAATATGATGCCTTTAGAGTTATATAGATAACTAAAGCTACAACCCATGAAGACCACTCAAACTAAACTCAAGATGGCTGACAACTCTCCAAAGACTCCTTGTGGAGTAGTTGAGGATGTACAATTGGACATCCATTGACTTAAGGTCCCAGTGGACTTCTTTGTGTTAGAAGTGAAGAATGATGAAGTTCATGAGAGGGAGTGGGAACTGCTTCTGAGGAGGTCTTTTATGGCCACAACTGGTATGGAAGTAAATATGGTTTTGAGGTACTTATCTTTCAACTGTGGTGGTAACAGAGTCGAATTCGATGTTAACCGACCTAATGAGAGACTTTTTGAAGGATGTTTTGTGTTGGAATTACCGAGAAGAAGAAGGAAGAATAACAGAGTTTGTGACCTTGTAAGGGCATTCGAGTTAGCTATAGAGATGGAAGAAGGACATCAAGATGGCATTGAAGAAAATGAAGCCGTGAAAATAAAAGAAGCAATCTTTGATGAGAGGATACTTGAAGAAGTATCTAGAGATTTTGAACAAGAAAGAGAGAATGAGTTAGAAAATGAGAACAAAAAGCTTCATTAAGAATTAGAACTCCTTAAGGAAAAGAATGAGACATTGAAGAAGAAAGTGCAAGAACTCTTCGACATCAACAAAAAGTTTGAGAAGAAAATTGTTAAGGTGGAAGGAGAAAAGAAAGCTATCTCGCGAGATCTGATTGAGTTAGCTAAGCTCTCGGAGGAGTTTGAAGAAGAATATGGAAGAAAAACTAGGAGACTCTTGATGGAGGTTGAAAAGAAGTCAAATGCATTGGGAGAGGTGAATGAAGCGCTTAAGAAGAAGGAGGAAGGCTTTGAAGATTGCAAAAGTAAAAGAGTGTGACTACATAGTAGAATTAGACAACATGGAGAAAGAAGTCAACTCACTCAGGGTGCAACACTCAAGAGGACCTCAAAGTTTCAATCAAAGAGGGAGTTTTCCTTATACTCTTCTAACTTGTTATTTATGTTCAAAGCTCGGGCATATTAAGGCCCATTGTTACAAGTTTCAAAGGGTTCTAAATTTGCAAAATAGGTCTAGGAGGAACCCAATGGGAGTTAGGAAGATATGGGTTAGGAAGGATTTAGTGGATGCAGTGAGGGTGAGGTAGAAGGATTCTCTAGATAGAACTTTGGCACCCATTTAGGTTGTCAAGAGAAATGAATCCCTTCACTTGGTAAAGCCACCTGGGGTTGACTCAAATCCCACCAAACATACTCTACATTGATAAAATTCTTAAAGTATGGTTGGATGTCACAAATTATTTCTCATGCATTATGATTCACCTTGATTATGTAATATCCTTGAGAGCATTTAATATGTAGGTGGTTTTGAGTCTTGAGAAAAAAAAATTGTGATATTTTTGAGTAAGGTAGATAATAGACTTGATAGTGTGCATATGAGTTTTAGAGTTGTTATATGGCAAATAACGCAAGTTAGTTCATTTACATAGTTTCCATGTGCAGGAAATTTGATCGGGGCGCAAGAATTGAAGAAGGCAAGAAAGGTGCTGAAAGGGTAACAAACAGAGCAACTGCACGAGTAGCACACTCGTGCTATACCCGTGCAGTCACCCGTGTACCGGGGGAAGGGATGCACTTGGAGAAAAATGCATGGGTAACTGCCCGGGTAAAATGCACGGGTCATACACCCGTGTATATACCCGTGCTACAAAGAGGAAAGTTAACACTTGAGAGATTAGCACGGGTCACAGCATGGGTACTATATATATATATATATATGAGGTGTCACTTTTGTGGTAGGGCGCACAAAATCAACCGTTTCCATTCTTGAAACCCTAAGGTATTTCGTATGAACCACGTTTTCGATTTCCAGCACTAAGGTATGATTTTGTTTTCTCCCTAAACTTGTTTTAATTGATTTAACATGATTTACACTACTTTCTTCTCCTTTATTCACTTTAAATAATCTCTAGGGTTTGTTTGCTTTTGAGTTTTTGAAGTTATAGATGTGTGTTAAGGATGCCATGGTATGTGTTACTGATGTTTGAATGTGTTTAGATGAATCAATTGATTAATGGTGATGTGTTGAAAGGCTGAAAGCAAGAGTTTTTTCGAAAGTGGAAGTGTAGTTCTTAGCAACTGTATGGGTAGTGCACGGGTACTTCACTCGTGCTATACCCGTGCACTGAGGGGTTGCACGATGATTCAGGAAACTGCATGGGTAACTACACGGGTACGTAACCCGTGCTATACCAGTGCACCTAGGCAATAAGGACTGTTTTTCAATGATTCAAGCTGTTTCTCCTTGATTCTTTCATACCACAATGTGTATCTTTAATTGTGCATTTTCTTTTGTAGATGTCAGGAAAAACTAAGGGAGTTGCGAAAAAACAAGGATCAAGCAAGAAGAAAAAGCTTCCTCCTCTACCTCCATGCACATTGAACAAAGATTTCAAGAGGCGAATGGAGTATTTTGGCTAGAGTAATATTGTAGAAGAGCGAGGCATTGCCTTATCAGAGCTTGCAGGAACTCCAATCCCTACTAGAGTGCAAGAGCGGGGATGACAATCTTTTGTTAGCACACTGCCCCATTTTTGTAGAAGGATTGTGCAAGAATTTTATACGGGAATGGTTCCTGATGATTTCATGAGAGGTGTAGAGGTACAGATGAACATTGACAACATCCAAAGGTACTTTCGAACAGAACTTCCTGTTGACGATCAAATCAGGAATAGATTGAGGAATGGAGTAACTTGGGATGACTGCTTTGTAAAGAAGAACCTGGTCATCGCTAATGACCTGGTCGTAAATCCAATGGACTTCTGGGAGAATCCAACATTCCCAATCAAACACAACAACTTGAAGATGGAACTCGATTTCTAGCATGTGTTCATTTCTCACTCTCTCAGGCTAAGGACCTATAGAACGAATGTGTCTTTTGAGACGGCCACCATATTGCACTGTATACAACATAACCAGCCGATCAGTGTGGCATGGATCATTCTGGCAGAGATCTTGGCAGTAGGAAACAAGAAATTAGACAGGCAATCATTGATCTTCCCATGTCTAATCACTGAGTTTTGTAAGCAGCAAGGTGTTGATCTTATCAACGAAAGGTTCGAATGGACACAAGCTGATTTGGATATGAAGACATGGAAGACTTTGCAGATAAAATAGGATTTGAAGAGCAACAAGAGGAAAACAGGGAGAAAGAAGACTAGGACTGGAGCAGGTGCAAGTACTCAACAACATAAGTATACATATATGGATGAAGAACGGCTAAGGGACTACCAGGAGGGTCTAGTGCCAGAACTAGCAGTTAGGAGTGAATAGGCACCTTGGGAACAGTTGATCAGAGGGATGTCTAGCCTTCAGACCTTAGTGGATTCACTTAAATCCACTTTCACCATAGAGATCAAGATCGTTAAAGATAGTATGGAAGACATGTGGACAAATGTCACAGAAATGAGGAAGGACTTGAACTTGATCCCGTACTCTAGAAGAAAGAAGCATGCCACTTAACCAGAGTTCACTTCAAGGGGTCCAACAATTGATCCTGACTTTCAAGCTGCCATGGAGATATTGAGGAAAGAGCATGAGGAGAGGCTCAAAGAAAAACTGGATCCAAAATAGAAGGGACCTATGATACAAGAGGAGGAGTTAGATTCTGATGATGATTGATTATTTTAGCTTGCCATAGTTGGGAACTTTAATTAGATTTGCTATTATCTAGTAGTGCACTTCCCTTTGATTTCAGTATGATTTTCTTGTTTTGTTTTATTTTAGGATGTTTTAGTTTGGATGATGGTGGATAATATTTTGTTTTTGAGATATTTAGCTTGTGATGATTTGAAATGTTAACCTTTGTGGTCAGAAATGGTTCTTAATGCTAGGTTCTTTATTTCTTTGATTAAACACACCGGCCACTTGCAAGTCTTGGAGGGACGAGCAAGCCAAGAGTGCTCATAAAAAGGGCGAGAACCTACTCATTTTGAGTCTACAACTAGCTTCCACATTGGTTTATTCTTTTCAACTTTAACCCTTGCACTTAATTTTCTACCTTTCTTTTTGAGCATATGTGGATATTTGAATGGATGCGAATATTCTTTGGTAAATATCAATTTTGGGTCGCATGCTTGGATATATTTTTGAATGAGAGAAGATGTCTATGATTGTTGATACAATTTTGAAGTCCATATTATGAGTTTATTGATTTATTCTTTCTTGATTAGATGAGCCGAAGGCTTCTGTGGATATACAGGTTTTCATTTTATATAGCTCAACTCAGTTTGGGGGTTTGGAATGCGTACATATACCTGTACAAGAATGAGCATATGATAGGAATCAGTTTGGGGGTTAATACCCACTTTCCAAAAATTTTGTAATTGATGCTTGATATAGGTGAATTTTAAAGTTTAATTTCCATATTTACAGAAGATGCCGTATTTTGTGATGAGCCAGTGTTGTGTCTTTTATTCTGTGGGCATTCATTATGTTTGATTAGTGCCTAAGGTTTTGTGTTGTTTCAGTTGGTGCGCACCGCTAAGCCGGACTCCCTTGTCGTCAACATTGAGGACAATGTTGGGTTTTGGTTTGGGGGTGTAGACGCCTTGTTGAGTCATTCTTTTTTGTGTCTTGAGTCATTTTTCGTGTCAATTTATTTCAAATTTGCTGCCTAGCCAAAATTTTTTAGCTTTAATTAGCTTGGTGAGATAATCCTGAGCAAAGTGTTTGTGGCGAATTTGTGTATGCTTTGTGTGCTTGTTCATAGCTCTTAGTCACTTTAGGGGTCTCATTTGCACTACATGGGTTAGTCCCATATTTTGGTGTCTAAGTTGAGGGGACTCGGTGCTCAAGTGCCTTGTTCTAATAGTGGAGACAACCCTTGTGAGTTTCACAAACACAAGCCAAAAGTGCGCAATTTGAGGGAAAATGTTTTTCAAATCTTTAAACACTTTTCAAACACCATGCATAGTCTCATTGCACCAAAATCATCATGTGCCATAGAACATGCATCATTAAAGTGGACTGCTTGACTGAAACTTTTATTCCCTTGGTAGATGGATTCTTTTAGGTGATATTAGGCAATATGTGTTTAGCCACTTTAAAATGCCAAATACTTCCCATCCAATAATGTGTGTGCTCCCAAGCCAATTTTTAAGCCAAACACATTTAGACTTATTCATTCTACACCTATATTACCTATAACCCAAGCAACCCAAACACTAAGCCAACCCTCACTTGATTGATCTTGTTAAGGCTTAGGAATAAATGTAAATGTGCTATAATTGTCAAATAGCTTGTACCGAGGCAAATAAGTGTTAAGTGTAAGAATATGTGCAAAAGTCAAAGGCAAGAAAATAGAGCAAATAAACAATCAAAAGAAAAGAAAAGAAAAAGAGAGAGAAGCAAATGAAAATAAAAATAATTTTTTTTTAGAAAAGGAATATGCTTCAATTGCCTTGTTTAAATTGTAAACACTACTCAAAAGGGTAACAAGAGTAGTTAGTGATAGCACTTGGAATTTATGTAAGCCTGGACACTTTAATGTATACGTGTATTGAGAAGTGGTGTTACATGAGAAATTAAATGTTTAAACGTAGAATGTATTGCCTTAACTTGGTTGATTAGTGCATTGTGCCTAAATTCCCATTCTTTCTAATCACCAATCACCTTAACCCCATTACAACCAAATGGAAAAGACCTAGTTGATCTTAGGGGAAGCCTAACTTGGGAATATTTTTTGATGCATGCTCTTTCCAAGTTCATGGCACTTGGTTCTTTCATGAGGATGTTTCACTAAAACGAGCGTTTATCTTGTATGAAATGTATGCAACAACTTTGACTCCATTACATAAACTCTTTTGCATACATATTGCATGAGTGTGAACCTAGGTTTTGAGAGGAAAAATAAGAGAGAACCCATGTGAGAACTTAGATCGAAGCGAATTATGCTCAGGGCGTGAGAGTGAGTAGTTTCCAAGGCAAGGGCATTTAAAGTGTGGGATTCGTATCGTGCAAGTTTCCCTCTTGTGGTGCTTTGGAGTTATTTAGAACATTTTACATTAGCATCTTCCTCACTCCTATTATCTCTTAGTTAGTTGGCTTGCAGCTTATTTGTTTGAGTCTAAGTGATTTTTTTTAGATCGAGTCATGTTTGCATGTTTAGAGTTATATTTGGTCTTCTTTGGAGTTTGCTCGAGGAAAAGCAAAGGTTTGGTTTGGGGGTATTTGATCGAGCCGAAAATGTTATACATTTTGGCCTTCATATCCTTTCTCTTTGTTTTGTCCTTGAGCGTTTTTATGTGTATTTATGGCTCGTTTGGTTTTTATTGCAGGCATTAGGTAAAAAGGCATGAAGGGGGGGAAAATGGACCAATTAATGCACATATGAAGAGAAGGCAACTGCACGAGTGGTGCACGGGTCATCCACCCGTGCACATACCCATGCACATTGTGCAAATCTGAAGGGAAATGAAGACTGCATGGGTAATTTCACGGGTAACCTACCCATGCTATATGGGATACCCAGCTCGCCACATCAGCATTTTGGCCTAGTTTTTGAAGGAAGTATAAATACTTTTCAATCCGACTTTTGAAGGGAGAGAGACCCACGACCATACACCATTTTTCATTCATTCATCTCTCTCTAAATCCCAAAAACCTTTCTCACAAAAAACCCATCATCATCTTCATCAATAGCTACTCATAAGGACATAGGAGGTGGATTGAAGCTTGAAGAAAGAAGGTTCCACATGGGTCCTTTATGTAGGGAAAAAGCGATATAAAACGCAGCGGAAGAAACGAAAAATAGATTTCGAATGGTTTTAAAATTTTTCTCAAAGTTGAACCTTAACCTTTTAATTAATTAAACTCAAATATATACGGTTAGAGTTAAATACCTCTTGACGCGTGATCCGATTGACTTACGTCGATTGGTAATCTGCAAAATCTTTTCCGATGCCGTGAACAGTACCCGTGTGAACAGTGATCATGAATAGTACCCCCCACGTGAACAGTGATCGTGAACAGTACCCACGCTGTGAACAGTGATCATGAACAGTACCGCGAGATCTTCCAATCCGAACACGTACGTGAATCACCTAGGAGCGTGGTCTCCCTTTTTCTTTGAATTGCAAACCTGAGAATGGATGAACAAAGTTTTCTTTTTCTTTTGTTAGTCACAAAACAATCAAAAGAAGACAAAGATTATTCCGGTCACTTTTGAGTTCTCAATCTAATGATCGAAACTCGCGTGAACCTAATTCGATGTTGTACACACAAGCTTATTGATGAACAAGCAATCAGTGTACTATCAAAGAATAATCTCTTCTCTCTTTTATGTTTAGTAGAATAAAAATTATCCTTTTCTATGAATTAAGAAGAAGAAGAAAAATTGAATCATTCAATCAACTATGGTTGCCGAATTCTATATGTGGTATTATATAGGTTGCCGAAATTTTGCTTCCTCTTCTATTTAGGATTGCCGAAATCTTCCTCTAAATGGACTAGGGTTGCCGCAAATCACATACCAAAAAGAGTTTGTGTTGCACCCTAATTTCCATCAACCTTTAGACTTCAAAACCTAATCCAACTCATAGATATTTATATTCTTTTATTGACTAAATAAAAAGACTTCTTATTTGATTAAATAAATAAAATTAATTATTTATTTTCTTATCAAACAAGTCGTTTACTTTTAATATACTACTACGAATAGTATAACTTTAGGAAATATATTTCCTGATCAGAAAAAGATTTGTTTCTTAATTAAACAATTAATTAATAAATTAACTAATTCTTATTTAATTAAAACAATGAAACAAAATAATATATTAGGTTAATATATACACCTTGCCGCCCCACATATATAAATGGGCCATATATTATTTTCTTATTTCATTTAATCGATTGGACTTTAAATAAAAGCCCACATGTGAACCATACCCATTCTTACTAAAAGAAACAAGCCCACATGTCTCATTTTAATATATTAATATAATAGTGCAGCCCATTAATTAAATAATAGACATATTATATTCTTGATATATTAAAAACAATTCTAGATGGACCCTTAAATCGGCCCGGTAGAATATATCAAGTGATCCATGCAAATACGTGTGGATTGGGGATCTTGGAGGACTATCTAAATTTAAGCTTCAATAGACACAACCTAATCACAATCAACAAATGATTCACTTAGGTCCAATCTATTAGTTTTAACTCATTCCACTAAAGAGCTAAAATTAAACTCTTAAATAAAGATAGAATAAGGAGATGTTTCTCATTCATACCCTAGACAATCTTATAGGAGATGGTGTATCCTCGTGAATAATATCAGTAATCGCCAAGAGCTCATAGACCGCCTATAGCTCTCCAAGTTACCATATTTCCTCATATGACCATATTTCGAACTTGGATACTTTGACTTGTCCAGAAGCCATGTTTTCAATAATCATTATTGAAAACTCAACGTTGAGATTTAATATCCAATACCTCAAAACATCCATATGATGATATTATACTGTCATTTAATAAATGGAGCCACGATGTCCATAACTATAAATGAAGTCATCTATCGATTAACAAATGTATACCACCAAACTATCGAGGACAGACTATGCTATATAATCGTACTCATTGATAGCTCTAATGATAACACTTACAACCATAAGTCCATCATTTATCTCAGGATTAAGATAGACTCTCCGATTGTCCTCTTTAATGAAAAGACTTATATCTAGTGACGGTTCTAGATAAAGTATTTCATTGTGATCCAGTTCAATGCACCTAGTGCACTAGATTCTTTTACTCGAAAACCTTTCGATGATTTTAGACTCATCATATTCATTTGATCCCACTCAAATGCTAGTAAAAGAATTCTACAACTTTAACAAGATAGAGGTGCCCAACCTTTAACTTAAGTTGTGAACGTTATTCAAGACTAACTAAAGAATTGTGTCTACCTCATACATATCCGGATGTATGAATAATTCTTCATGTCTCATAGTCTTTTGACCTTATGATTATTTACCTTGACAATTATAATAATAAATGCTATAAGTAATTGTAAGAATCAGAATTCACTTTATTAATATGAGAAGATTGTCAATTACAATATTACACTCTTGCCATTGAGCATAATCCTAACAATCTCCCACTTGCTCTATAGCAAGTGTGTCATATCTCTCATTCCCATGTTCTTTAGATGTCCATCAAAGCTCTTCTGAGGTAGAGCCTTTGTGAAAGGATCCGCTAGATTTTCTGCTGACGCGATTTTGGTGATCGTCATGTCTCCCCTATGAATAATTTCCCTCAAAAGGTGATACTTCCTTTTAATGTGTTTACCTCTCTTATGACTTCTTGGTTCTTTCGAATTAGCCACTGCACCACTGTTGTCACAGTGTATAGTGATCTGCTTATTCGCACTAGGAACCACTTCTAAGTCAATCAAGAATTGGCGGAGCCAAACAGCCTCTCTGGCAGCTTCGCATGCAGCAACATACTCAGCTTCCATGGTGGAATCAGCAATACAAGATTGCTTGATACTCCTCCATATGACTGCTCCTCCTCCAATGGTAAACATAGATCCTGATGTGGATTTTCTGGAGTCAGAATCCGACTAGAAATCTGAATCTATGTACCCAACGGGAATTAAATCCCCTCCAGAGTATACAAGCATATAATCTCTAGTTCTCTTGAGATACTTGAAAATATGCTTGACTGCCGTCCAATGATCAGGACCAGGTTTCGATTGAAACCTGCTAACTATGCCAACAGCAAAACAAATATCTGGTCTAGTACAGAGCATTGCCTACATGAGACTTCCAACTGCCGAGGCATATGGAACTCTACTCATGAATTGCTCTTCATGCACATTCTTAGGTGCTTGACCCTTAGAAAGTTTGATTCCATGTCTAAAAGGTAACATACCTTTCTTGGAATCTTGCATGGTGAATCTAGACAAGATTTTATCAATGTATGAAGCTTGGGATAATGCAATCGTTCTATTCTTTCTATCCCTTATTACTTGGATACCAAGAATATAACTTGCTTCTCCTAAGTCCTTCATATCAAATTGTTTTGCTAACCATTCTTTCACTGATGTCAATACACCTACATCGTTTCCAATGAGTAGTATATCATCAACATAAAGAATGAGGAAAACTAACTTGTCGCCTTTGATCCTCTTGTATACACAAGGTTCGTCAGGGTTTTGAATAAATCCAAAACCCTTTACAGCTTGATCGAACCTTATGTTCCAGGATCTGGATGCTTGCTTTAGTCCATATATGGACTTTTGCAACTTGCATACTCTTTCTTCTTGGCCTTTTTCAATGAATCCCTCTGGTTGCATCATATAGATGCTCTCGTCAAGACTTCCATTAAGGAAAGCTGTCTTGACGTCCATTTGCCAAATCTCTAGGTCTAGAGATGCTGCAATGGATAAGAGTATCCTAATGGATTTAAGCATGGCCACAGGTGAGAAGGTTTCCTCGTAATCGATACCTTCTTTCTGTGTATAACCTTTAGCTACTAGTCTAGCTTTAAAGGTTTCCACCTTACCATCCATACCTCTTTTCCTCTTGTATAGCCACTTGAACCCAATGAGTTTTATCCCTTTAGGCAAGTCTACAAGGGACCAGACTTTGTTATTGAACATCGATTCAATCTCGGATTGCATTGCCTTTTGCCAATGATGACAATCAACATCCTCCATAGCTTCCTTGTACGTGTAGGGATCATCGTCGTCCGGGAGATTCTCAAAAGATTCTCCTAGACCGATATATCTTTTAGGTTGTGTTCTAACCCTCTCACTACGACGATGAACGGTAGGTTGTTGATCTTGTGTTGGAGTGGAACTTACAATTGGGCTGGGTTGTGAAACCTCTTGTGGAATTGTATCTCCTGACATCTCATTCAGGACAATTCTACTTTTGGGCACAAAATTATTCATATAGTCCTTTTCTAGAAATGAAGCATTTGTTGAAACAAATACTTTTAGATCAGAAGGACTATAGAAATAATATCCTTTAGTTCCTTTTGGATACCCCACAAATATACATGTTTCCGAACGGGACTCCATCTTTTCTGTCTTTCCTTTCAACACATGTGCAGGACAACCAAATATCCTCATGTGTTGTAAACTAGGCTTTCGCCCAGTCCATAATTCATGTGGTGTTTTAGGGACAGATTTAGATGGTACATCGTTTAGAATATATATTGCTGTTTGTAGAGCATATCCCCAAAAAGAAATAGGAAGTGTTGAATAACTCAACATTGATCTAACCATCTCTAAAAGAGTCCTATTTCTCCTTTCTGCTACCCCATTTTGTTGAGGTGTACCTGGTGCAGAAAGCTGAGAAACTATCCCATTATCAATAAGATATTGCTGAAACTCTCCAGATAGATATTCTCCACCACGATCAGATCTCAAGATTTTTATATGTTTCTCAAGCTGATTTTCTACTTCAGCTTTGAATGCGTTGAACATATCAAAGGCATCCGACTTATGTCTCATGAGATACACGTAACCAAATCTTGAGTAATCATCTGTGAAGGTGATGAAGTACTCATATCCACCTCTAGCTTGAATGCTCATAGGACCACATACATCAGTGTGTACTAGTCCTAAACATTCAGTGGCTCTTGCACCTTTGGTATTGAACGGCCTTTTAGTCATTTTACCTTCCAAACAAGATTCACAAGTTGGTAGATCATCAACCTTTCAGTCACTTAAAGGTCCGTCACATACCAATCTTTTAATCCTATTAAGGTTAATGTGACCTAGGCGTAAATGCCAAAGATAGGTTTCATCTTTTGATAATTTTACTCTTTTATGATTAGGTTCCGTTATTTCTGTGTCTAACGAGTGAGAGATATTTCTATGCAAAAAGAATAAACCGTTTTCCAATGTACCTATGCAAACAACTTTGTCATTCTTACTAATAATAAAAGTTTTATTAAAAGTAACCGAATATCCAAACTTATTTAAACAAGAAACTGAAATTAAATTCCTCTTGAATTGAGGTACATAATAAACGTCTATTAAATCTTAATGCCTACTAGAATCTAAAATAACTCTAATATCTCCCACTGCACTTGCAGACACTAACGTTCTGTTGCCCAAGCGCAAATTGACTTCATCTTCATTCAGCCTTCTCCTTTATTGGAACCTCTGCAAGGAATAACAAACATGATTAGTGGCTCGAGAGTCTATGATCCAAAAATCAGTATAATCTGCCAGAACACATGTTTCAAGATAATTAATATTACCTTCTTCCTTCTTATTCTGGGACTATGGGCAATCTCTTTTCCAATGTCCCTTTTCACCACAAAGGAAGCATTTCCCTTTGATCTTGGTTACTTTCTTGGTTTCCTTCTTGGTAGGCCCAAGTTGCTTTTTCTTCACTTGTTTCTTGACCTTCTTACGGGTCTTAACAGTAGCAACTTTACCAACCAAATGAATCTCTTGACCTTTGTTTTTCACAAGGATCTTTTCAGCGCTGTGAACATCTTGCATCAGGCCCTGCAAGGTGTATTCCTTTTTGTTCAAGGTGTAGTCCAACTTGAACTGATCAAAGGAATCTGACAGTGAGTTAACTACCATATCAATTTTGGTCTCACCATCAATCTCAGCACCATTTAGTTCAGCAATATTGAGATGTGATATGACTTTCATCATGTGATCCTTCACAGATTGTCCAGGTTTCATCCTAAGATTCATAAAAGTAGTCACTGCCTCTCTCTTAGTCGTCCTAGACCTCATAGCAAACATTTCCTCTAGAGACATCATTATATCAACAGCGGACTCCATTCCTTCATGTTGTTGTTGCAACACGTCGGAGATAGTGGCCATAATGTAACATTTTGCCATATCATCAGAAGTCTTCCACTGCTCATACTCATCTCTTTGCATCACATTAGATTCATTATTAGGAAGGGGTGGTTTAGGAGTGGTCAGAACAAACTTATGTTTTTCACTTTGCAGCAACAACCCAATTTTCCTTTTCCATGTTACGTAGTTATCTCCAGTTAAGGTGTTATCTTTCAGGATGTTCATAAGTGATGGGGTCATGATTTCTGATTAAAACAAAAACATATATAAGTAAATAATCATGATAATAGCACTTTTAAAAATTTATCTTGAATTAAAATAAATAATTCAATCATAAAATTTCAACGGTGATCCAACACCCATAAATATTACGCCTCCTTTAGGAGTTCACACTATTTACTAGTTAGACTAGGTCCCACCTAATTGTTAACATAACAACCAGCGTTTTTAATTTTAGCCTTGTAATTTTTATTAACAAGAACTCTTGGGAGGATATTTAATAAAATTACATTGAGTGTGTTACCAAGATATCGACCCTCAATTTTCTCTCACGAAAATCCCTCATTGGGGAATAGATTTCGTTTAAGTCAATTGTCTAGTCTATCCTTGTAAGGAAGTATATTGTTAAATTCCATTTATGGACGCCCCTTGGGGGGATTACCAAAAATAATAAAACTCAACTAATCTTGGAGGCCATAGGCGTTCTTGCACACCTTCTCCCACTCAATTATTTAAGGCGTGTGATTAAATCCCAAAGAATGATTTTTACCAAGTTATCTAGATGCCAATTAGATACCTAAATCATTCAATGCATGTTCATACCAAAAGAGATATATGAGTGGCACTCCTATTCTAAAATGTCATGTTATCATACAACAACAAATATTGTAATATTTAAGCAAAAATTAAATAGCAACAATTTTGGCCCATCCTAGAAAAGCAAGTAAATTACAATTGTTAGGAATACAAGATCTTCAGGTGGCCATCAAC
This sequence comes from Dipteronia sinensis, assembly GCA_033220585.1. Lineage (NCBI taxonomy): Eukaryota > Viridiplantae > Streptophyta > Magnoliopsida > Sapindales > Sapindaceae > Dipteronia > Dipteronia sinensis. The sequence goes on from CM065637.1 coordinate 23,257,225, forward strand.
CATACTCTCATCCCTCGGCCTCCTCCTATGGACGTGCACAGCCCACAACCCCACAAAAGGGCAGCCTTGCGCAGCCCATAAGGCCACACAAGGCTGCCGTGCGCAGCCCACCAAGGATTGGGCTTGCCATGCGCAGCCCAATCTAGTCCTAGGGTGCGCACGATGCTCGTTCTCGGTTCCGGTTGCTTCGTTTTTCTTCGTGTCTTCGAATTTTCAATACCCGAATACATTACATCATATTACGAATAAATTACTGCAGCAAAGTTTTTTTTATTTTACTGCAGTAAGATTTACAAAAAAAATACTGCACCTGATTACAAAAAAAAATACTGCACTTATTTTACATACAAAAAAAAATAAAACCCTAGCAACTACCAAGAAGGAATTATGGGGATAATAAACCACCCTTCTTGTTACAAATCCGAAACAAAAATTACATCGAAATTCTAGGACCAAAATCGAGCAATAACAATTCACTTTATAAAACATATATAAATCCATATATTCAACATGTAATTATGTTTGCGAATACCTAGAGTGCCATCTCTTTCTAAAACATGTATAATCACAATAAAAAAGAAATAGATTCACGTATATATACGTTAATTAATGAAAAGGTACAACCAGGCTCTGATACCAATTGTAGGGAAAAATCGATATAAAATGCAGCGGAAGAAACGAAAAATAGATTTCGTATGGTTTTAAAAATTTTCTCAAAGTTGAACCTTAACCTTTTAATTAATTAAACTCAAATATATACGGTTAGAGTTAAATACCTCTTGACGCGTGATTCGATTGACTTACGTCGATTGGTAATCCGCAAAATCTTTTCCGATGCCCGTGAACAGTACCCGCCTGAACAGTGATCGTGAACAGTACCGCATGAACAGTGCGTGAACAGTACCCACGTGAACAGTGATCGTGACCAGTACCCCCGTCGTGAACAGTGATCATGAACAGTACCGCGAGATCTTCCAATCCGAACACGTACGTGAATCACCTAGGAGCGTGGTCTCCCTTTTTCTTTGAATTGCAAACCTGAGAATGGATGAACAAAGTTTTCTTTTTCTTTTGTTAGTCACAAAACAATCAAAAGAAGACAAAGATTATTTCGGTCACTTTTGAGTTCTCAATCTAATGATCGAAACTCGCGTGAACCTAATTCGATGTTGTACACACCAGCTTATTGATGAACAAGCAATCAGTGTACTATCAAAGAATAATCTCTTCTCTCTTTTATGTTTAGTAGAATAAAAATTATCCTTTTCTATGAATTGAGAAGAAGAAGAAAAATTGAATCATTCAATCAACTATGGTTGCTGAATTCTATATGTGGTATTATATAGGTGGCCGAAATTTTGCTTCCTCTTCTATTTAGGATTGCCGAAATCTTCCTCTAAATGGACTAGGGTTGCCGCAAATTACATACCAAAAAGAGTTTGTGTTGCACCCTAATTTCCATCAACCTTTAGACTTCAAAACCTAATCCAACTCATAGATATTTATATTCTTTTATTGACTAAATAAAAAGACTTCTTATTTGATTAAATAAATAAAATTATTTATTTATTTTCTTATCAAACAAGTCTTTTACTTTTAATATACTACTACCAATAGTATAACTTTAGGAAATATATTTCCTGATCAGAAAAAGATTTGTTTCTTAATTAAACAATAAATTAACTAATTCTTATTTAATTAAAACAATTAAACAAAATAATATATTAAGTTAATATATACACCTTGCCGCCCCACTTATATAAATGGGCGATATATTATTTTCTTATTTCATTTAATCCATTGGACTTTAAATAAAAGCCCACATGTGAACCAGACCCATTCTTACTAAAAGAAACAAGCCCACATGTCTCCTTTTAATATATTAATATAATAGTGCAGCCCATTAATTAAATAATAGACATATTATATTCTTGATATATTAAAAACAATTCTAGATGGACCCTTAAATCGGCCCGGTAGAATATATCAAGTGATCCATGCAAATACGTGTGGATTGGGGATCTTGGAGGACTATCTAAATTTAAGCTTCAATAGACACAACCTAATCACAATCAACAAATGATTCACTTAGGTCCAATCTATTAATTTTAACTCATTCCACTAAAGAGCTAAAATTGAACTCTTAAATAAAGATAGAATAAGGAGATGTTTCTCATTCATACCCTAGACAATCTTATAGGAGATGGTGTATCCTCGTGAATAATATCAGTAATCGCCAAGAGCTCATAGACCGCCTATAGCTCTCCAAGTTACCATATTTCCTCATATGACCACATTTCGAACTTGGATACTTTGACTTGTCCAGAAGCCATATTTTCAATAATCATTATTAAAAACTCAACGTTGAGATTTAATATCCAATACCTCAAAACATCCATATGATGATATTATACTCTCATTTAATAAATGGAGCCACGATGTCCATATCTATAAATGAAGTCCTCTATTGATTAACAAATGTATACCACCAAACTATCGAGGATAGACTATGCTATATAATCGTACTCATTGATAGCTCTAATGATAACACTTACAACCATAAGTCCATCATTTATCTCAGGATTAAGATAGACTCTCTGATTGTCCTCTTTAATGAAAAGACTTATATCTAGTGACGGTTCTAGATAAAGTATTTCATTGTGATCCAGTTCAATGCACCTAGTGAGCTAGATTCTTTTACTCGAAAACCTTTCGATGATTTTAGACTCATCATATTCATTTGATCCCACTCAAATGCTAGTAAAAGAATTCTACAACTTTAACAAGATAGAGGTGCCCAACCTTTAACTTAAGTTGTGAACGTTATTCAAGACTAACTAAAGAATTGTGTCTACCTCATACATATCCGGATGTATGAACAATTCTTCATGTCTCATAGTCTTTTGACCTTATGATTATTTACCTTGACAATTATAATAATAAATGCTATAAGTAATTGTAAGAATCAGAATTCACTTTATTAATATGAGAAGATTGTCAATTACAATATTACACTGTTACCATTGAGCATAATCCTAACAGGGGGTTGCTCTAGAATTTCTGGTGCTATAGAGGAGTTCAATGACTTTTTTCAATCTTCGGAGCTTGATGATCTTCATTTCTCAGGTGTTCTTCATACTTGGTGCAACAAGAGAAGCAACAGTTGTATCTCTAAGAAATTGGATAGAGTTCTTGTCAATAATGATTGGCTTGTCAAGTTTCAGAATTCTGAAGCGATATTCCTTCCCCCTAACATTTCAGATCATTGTCCCTCTGTGGTTAAACTTGGGTTGCAAGGTATTAAGAAAAATCGCCCTTTCAAAATTTTCAATTTTCTAACGGATAGATCAGATTTTCTCCCATTGGTTGAGAGGTGTTGGCAGGAGCAAGTTCATGGCACCATGCAATACAAGCTTTGCTCTAAGCCTTCGCAATCTGAAGAAAGGTTCTAAATGCCCTTAAAAACGACAAGGTGGGATACTTGACAATTAAATCGATTAATGCCAAGGCTGCCCTTGATGAGTGTCAACGCCTTCTTGATATGTAGCCCCTTGATTCTAACCTTATAATTCGGAAAACAAATCTCATAAGCTGTTACACCTCGACCCTTAAAGCTGAAGAGGACCTTCTAAGGGAAAAATCAAGAATCCAATGGCTTAAGGCTGGTGATCACAACTCCGCTTATTTCTTCAAAGCCATCAATGGTAAGCTTAATAGAAGCAAGATCCACTCTATTACCGGAGACGATGGCTCATTGATTGAAGATGACATTCTGGTCAAGAATGAAGCTATCCGTCATTTTCAGACCATTCTTGGTTGCTCAATGCCCGCTAGACATGAAATTGGTAGTGCTTTGAGCAATATTATTGATAAGATCATTTCCAATGATCAAGTTGACTTCATGGGTAGAGATGTAACTAATGATGAGATTCATGAAGTTTGCTTCTCTCTCCACCCAAACAAGGCTCCTGGTCCAGATGGCTTCAATGCTCATTTTTTCAAGATAACATGGGACATTGTTGGTGAAGATGTTATTAGTGTTGTCCAAGAATTCCTTAAGTCTGGTCGTTTGCTCAAGGAACTTAATGCCATGATTCTTACTTTGGTCCCTAAAGTCCCTAATCTTTCTAAGATGAAGGACTTTAGACCTATCTCTTGTTACAACACTCTCTACAAGATCATTGCCAAGATAATTGCAAATAGGATCAAGCCTTGCCTTCCTGTTAATAGCCAAAATTGGCTAAGGACCAAAGGAAAATTTTCCACCTCCCAGACCTGGTTCCATACCCGAGAGTCTCCACCAGAAGACCTTTCTATCCAGAACCGAACTACTACACCTCCCCAGGAACAAGGACGGGCTCCGAAAACATCCGGGATAGAGCCCGGAATGATCAGATCTAGCCTACATCACCAAAACTAGAAGCTCCCCGAAGTCGAGGTCACCTCGCAAATGCTCCAGAGACTCGCCTATACCTCGCTTGACACAGAAGAATGTCCCTAGAAGGCCGCACCTAGCTTCGAGAGGTCAGGGGAAGCCACTCCTAGCTTCGAAAGGTCAGGGGAGGCCGCACCTAGCTTCGAGAGGTCAGGGGAAGCCACTCCTAGCTTCGAAAGGTCATGGGAGGCCACATATAGCTTCAAAAAGGTCAAGGGAAGCCGGATTTGGCTCCAAGCTGGATGAAACTTCTCAGATATCGAGGTCGGAACACTGATCAACCTCACTAGTTGATGCACCATACCATGCCATATTCAACGACCTTTATAAAGGATCATGCTGAAAAGATACGAAGATACACTGGATCATATATGAAAACATTACCTATATGCAGGACTAAGTCATAGAGTCCAAAGAGGAAACAAACTGATCTCCACCACGATACTCTCAATTCGGTTGTTAACTCAAAGTCAATGACATTAAAGCGAGAAATCCCGCTCGATAAGGAGGGGAGAGACTAAGAAAATCAAGGGGAGAATCAGTTTGTTTAACCTACAAAACTATGTATAAATAGAAAGAAAGAAAATGAGAAAGTGGAGACTACTATTCGACAGGCATACGACAAATACTCAACCAGACCCCAGAAAGAGTTGAGAGCAAAAAATAAAGAAACTTGTATTTGTATACCATGCACGTTCAATAAAAAGATTTTTGCTTTCTTTTGGTTGAATGGTATCATCATTCCTTGGCATTTTATAAATCATCGCTACACATACAATCAATCTTGGCCACCACCTACGTGGTAGTGGTCTCGATGGTGTTAACTGAGATTTCTCATCCCGAGCAAAATTTCCGTTAACACTTTCTGGCGCCGTCTGTGGGAAAAAACCTTACACCCAATTAACCAATTATTTGCATTTACATTTTCAGTTGTTTTACAGGAACTATGAGGCTCCGCTCCTCCCAAGGCCAACATAGAATCTCGGAGCAACCTCCGGCGAGGCTAACACGAAAGGCCCCAAGAAAGGGGAGAAAGTCTGGGTATAATAGTCAAGCTCCGGTCCAAACAACCAATGCGCGGGCTACTGGCCACCATATAGTGAGCCAGGCCGCGCTCGACCAACAAGCGGCGGCCTTCATAGAATCGATCCGCGTCAGCCTGCTCGCTGAAGGCATCACAATCCAGCCAACCAGCCTGAATGATCAGGGAGAGCCGAGCAGGCTAGGAGCTAGGCCACCTGCTTTCGATCGCCTAGGACCTCCATTTCTAGAGCCGGCCCGAGATTGATCAGGGCCCCAATGTTCGATCCGGGATAGGCTGGGACCCATGCCCCCAGTTCCGAAAAGACTTTCACAATATCAACCCAGGCTAGTTAAGTCTGCCGTGGATGCTTTTACCCGGAAGCCACGAGGGCTATCTCATCCTAACTACATCTAGGAGAACTGCCCGGGCCCTAGAGGAGGAAAGTAGACAAACTCCCCGAGTGGATCCTATCCAGGAGGAGTATCGGATAGAAATTGCCAGTTCGTCGGAAAGATTCGACAGTGAGGAATCTGAGGTTAACTCGAAGAGACCTGGGAACAAGCGACTGAGGGATCAGCTGGAAAAGTTACAAAATGAGGTCCAGCAGATAAGGAAGAGAAAGAATAAAGAGGACAAAAAGGATCCCCCGAGCGAGATGAACGCTCCCTTCACTAGGAGGATCCAGGAAGCAGAGCTCCCCCCAAAATTCAAAATGCTAACAGATAAGTTTTCTGGAACGGAAGATCCTGTAAGCCACCTAGAGAGCTTCGTTAAACAGATGGAGGTTCAGAACACTACCATAGCAGCTATGTGCAGAATGTTTCCAATGACCCTAACCGACTATGTGAAAACCTGGTTCAGGAAACTGCCCGTTGGCAGCGTGGATTCTTTCACAAAATTATCAACAGATTTTTGCTCACAATTCCAAGGAGTCAAACCTCGTCCGAAAGATCCCATACACCTTCAATATGTGATCCAGGAATGGAGTGAAACTCTTCGGTCGTACGTGGAACGATTTCACAAGGAGGTCATACAAATGGGAGTTTTCACCGAAAAAGAAACCATCGCCAACTTCAGGCGAAACCTATGGGCAGGAAAGCTTTTCCGTTCCTTCGTCAAGAGACCTCCTGAAACTTACCTAGGAGGCCTACGACCAGGCTCTTGAGCAGGTCGAGATCGATGAACAACTCAAGGTCAAGATGGAACACGCCGACATGAGAACGGCAAAGCGTCTGAAGAAAGAAGCCCCCAAATTTGAGCCAGTGTAAAAAACTCAGAATAAACCTCCCAAAAGGTTGACCTATCGCCTCCCTGCTCCTCTACATAGGTAAGAAAGATATCAAGCAAAACGAACCCCTCCCCGGGCTTCGCCGCCTCCCAGGACCGTGGCTCCAGTAATGCAAGGGGAAAAATGTTATGACTACTACACCCCTTTGAATGCTTCCAGGGAAACAGTCTACCTTGCCATATGAGATAAAGGGTTGCTCTAAAAGCCCACTCCCATGAAGGCCTCAGCTGACAGGAGAAACCGGTACAAGTACTGCTACTTCCACGAAGACGTGGGCCACAACACCTCAGAGTGCTATAATTTGCGCAACCAGATTGAGGCCCTGATAAGGGGAGGATGCCTGATTGAGTTCTTACAATAGGTCTGAGATAACATCAGGACTGGAAGGGAGGTACAAGCTGAAATCCGTGAAGACGGAGAAAAGAGGAAAGGGGAACGGGCTGACTTAATGCAACAGATCCAAGTGATACACACTATCAGCGGAGGTCCTACACTGGCTAGCGTTTCCAATAACTCCCGGAAAAACCACGCAAGAAAGGTTCCCCTCATCGGAGAAAGCCGGGGGATCTTCGAAGTCAGCCAGAGCTCGACAGAGCCCTCCCAGTCAGCGCAGATCGTATTCACCGAAGCAGATGTCTTTAACACTGTGCAACCTCATGATGATCCTATGGTAATCACGATACAGGTCTCCAACTATCTGGTCCATCACGTGCTCGTGGATACAGGTAGCAGTATAGATATCCTCTTTAAGGATACCCTGGAAAAATTAAACCTGAAGCAACGTTGTTACAACAGCTGTACCACTCCGCTTTACGGTTTCACTGGAGATTCGATCATACTAGTGGGGTCGATGATCCTCCCAGTAATCATCAGGAATCACCCCTCTCCAACAGAATGTTATGACCGACTTTGTTGTGGTGGACGGCCTTACAACGCCATCCTAGGGAGACCTTTCCTGTCTTCCTTGAAGGGAGTCTTGTCCATATACCACAACATCCTGAAATTCTGGTTGGAACCAAAGTAGGAGAGGTACGCGGAGACCAGCAGGCAGCCAGGAAATGCTACGCAGTATCTGCCAATCCTACAGCCCTAGCGAAACAGTGTGTACAGGTGACATTTATCCAAGAGGACATGGATGCATCCCGGATAATCCAGGAGGAGAAGGAGTCCACAGAACATCCTAGGCATCCGGAGAGCGAACCTATTATGCCCTATGAGGAAGCACGGAGTAAGGAATGGGCCAGCGGGCAGCCCGTAGATAAACTAGAAGAGATACCTATCAGGAATGACGATCCCTCCAAGGTCGTCATGGTCGGAGCCACCCTTGATCCAGAAGTAAAAAGAGGACTGATTGACCTTCTCAAGGAGTTCAGCGACATCTTCGCCTGGAACCATGATGAAATGCCTAGAATCTCGACATCATTGGCCACCCACCGACTAGCAGTAGATCCAATAGTTAAGCCCATCAAGCAGAAGAGGTGTCGCTTAACACTGATAGGAACGCTCCGGTGCAGGAAGAGATTGATAAATTGATCAAAGCAGGGTTCATCAGAGAAGTACGTTACCCCGACTGGATCGCCAACGTGGTCATGGTTACGAAGGCGAATGGGAAGTGGCGTATATGTGTCGATTATATAGACCTCAATCAGGCTTGTCCGAAAGACAGTTTTCCTTTACCAAAGATCGACCAGCTTGTTGACTCCACGTCTGGAAATAAACTTTTGAGTTTTATGGATGCATTCTCATGATACAACCAAATTAAAATGCACCTGGCTGACCAAGATAAGACCAGTTTCATTACTGGGCATGGCTTATACTGCTACAAGGTGACACCGTTTGGTTTGAAGAATGCGGAGGCCACATACCAGCGGTTGGTTAACAAATTGTTCAAGCCTGAGATAGGAAGGACGATGGAAGTGTATATCGATGACATGATCACGAAATCCCCAATTGCAAAAGGACATTAGGAAGACCTTCGCAAAACCTTCCTCATACTGAGGGAAAACCAGATGCGTTTGAACCCCTCCAAATGTGCCTTTTGGGGTAACAGCAGGGAAGTTTATGGGCTTCATGGTTCATGAGAGAGGTATAGAAGCCAACCCAGAAAAAATCAAAGCTATCTTGGAGCTGGAATCCCCAACCTCGCTCAAGCAAGTACAGATTCTGACTGGGCGGGTGGCGGCACTCAACAGGTTTATCTCTCGCTCCACCGATAAATGTCTTCCTTCCTTCAAGGCCATCAAACAATGGAAAAACATGAAATGGAGCCAGGAGAGCGAACAGGCTTTTCAAGCTTTGAAAGAATACCTAACAAGCCCCCCATTGTTAGTCAAGCCGGTTCTCGGAGATGAGTTATAGATCTACCTGGCTGTATCAGAAACTGCAGTAAGTGGGGCTTTGGCTAAGGATTGTAGAGACGGTTTTCAAAGACCCGTATACTATGTGAGTCATGCTTTGACCAAATCAGAAAGGAATTACATTCTCTTGGAAAAGCTTGCTTATGCTCTGGTGATCTCAGCGAGGAAACTCCGTCCCTATTTTCAAGCTCACATAATAGCAGTGGTGACAGACCAACCCCTCCGCCAATTCTTGCAAAGACCAGACATGTCTGGAAGGCTAGTCGTATGGGCACTATAGCTCACTCAGTTCGACCTAAAGTATAAGCCCCGGACTACGATTAAGGCACAGGCTTTGGCCGACTTCGTGGCAGAATTCTGAACAATCCCAGATCCAGATGATCCCTCAGTATCAAATGAGGTCCCTGAGAAGATATCCGAGGCTGACAATTGGCCGGAAGGCTGCAAGCCATGGACCCTCTTTGCAGATGGAGCATCCGGGCAAGCCGGGGGAGGAGCTGGCATAGTTTTAATTGATCCGGAGGGGACCGAATTCTGTCACTGTTTCAAATTCGAGTTTAAAGCTACCAACAACGAAGCAGAATATGAAGCCCTCCTAGCCGGGAAGAAGGTAGCCATTGAACTAAAGGCCGACTACCTACAAATCAAGAGTGATTCATTGCTTGTTGTAAACCAGGTGACTGGGGTCTACCAGGAAAATGGAGATAATATGGCTGCCTACCTAAATCTAGCTCAGCTGCTAAAAAGCAAATTTAAGGGACTCAAGATCGATCAGGTGCCTCGACACCAAAACCATAGCGCAGGCCAGTCCCTACCACGGGGAATTCCCTTCCAAGTAATCACCCAACCAAGCATAGCCACAAATGGAGAAATTTGTACCCTGGATCGCCTGCCCTACTGGATGGACCCAATTGTCGCCTACCTCCTTGAAGGAGAGCTTCCGGAAGGGCCCGACCTAGCCCTAAGAATTAAGAGACTCTCAGTCCGATAATGTATGGTGGACGGGCACCTCTACGGGAGGGGACAGATTCCCTCCCATTACTTAGGTGCTTGCATCCCGATGATGCTAAGTGGGCATTGAGAGAGGTCCACTCTGGGGACTGTGGGAAGCACATAGGTGGGGAAGCTCTAGCCTATCAGGTGCTTCATATGGGGTACTATTGGCCGACCATCCACCAAGACGTAAAGAATTTTGTGCAATTTTGCAAACATTTTCAAAGAACTTCAAATGTGAACCACCAGCCACCCGAGCGACTGTTGTCCCTCAGTTCACCTTACCCCTTTGCCATGTGGGGAATCGACCTAATTGGGCCATTTCCTACCGCTCCCGGACAGATGAAACATGCTATCGTGGCTATCGACTACTTCACAAGATGGGTCGAGGCGGGACCTCTTTCCCGAATATTAGAAAAGAATACAACCAAGTTCATCAAGGCTAACGTGGTGTGCAGATTCGGGACCCCACTCATCATTATAGCCTACCTAGGGAAGCAATTCGACAACGCTTGGTTCAAAGACTTCTGCAAGGGATTGGGGATCGACCTCAGGCTCGCTTGAGTGGCTCATCCTCTGACTAACTGGGCTGGTAGAATCCACCAACAAGACTATCAAGAAACTTCTGAAAAAGAAGCTACAGCAGAAGAAAGGTAAATGGGCCGAAGAGCTACCAGAAGTCCTCTGGGCATACCGGACTACAAAGAGAACAGCTACCAGGGAGACACCTTACTCCCTGGCTTTTGGGGTTGAAGCAGTCCTCCCCATTGAGCATAAATTAACCTCGTTCAGGGTACAACACTTTGAGCCCGAAAGAAATGAAGTCAAGCTCCGGGCTAATCTAGACCTCTTAGAAGAAAAACAAGACCGGGTAGCAGAGAAAGTAGTGATCTACTAGAGCAAGATTGCTAGATACTTCAACCAAAAGGTTAGAGCCCGGGAATTCAAAGAAAGGGACCAGGTACTTAGGAAAGTGACCCTGAACACTCAGAAAAAGGTCGGATGGAGTCTTAAGTCCCAATTGGGAAGGGCCATATTTGATAAAGCTAGTTGTTCGCAATGGAGCTTATAAACTCGAAGACATGGACGGACGATCCATCGACCACACTTGGAATGCAGATCATTTGAGGAAATTCTACCCTTGAAAGGAGTTCTCAAGCAGATTACCCCCACTTAGTTTTCATTACAGACCCTAATAAAGATGTACTACATCTCGATCATCAATAAAGTCATTTTCCTTTTCTCTTCCATCTTTGTCTCCAACTATGTTCAACATTAGTGACTATATCCTTGTATGGGAAATTCAACATAAACATCTCGAGACCAGGAAATAGCTCGATAGCCCTCCTGATGCCTTGGTCAGGCTACCACCCCCTAGAAGGATCTGAGTGTAAGAGCATAGTTGCCCTCCAGATCTCGAGACCAGGAAATAGCTCGATAGCCCTCCTGATGCCTTGGTCAGGCTACCACCCCCAAGAAGGATCTGAGTGTAAGAGCATAATTGCCCTCCAGATCTCGAGACCAGGAAATAGCTCGATAGCCCTCTAATGCCTTGGTCGGGCTACCACCCCTAAGAAGGATCTGAGTGTAAGAGCATAATTGCCCTCTAGATCCCGAGACCAGGAAATAGCTCGATAGCCCTTCTGATTCCTTGGTCGGGCTACCACCTCCAAGAAGGATCTGAGTGTAAGAGCATAGTTGCCCTCCAGATCTCGAGACCAGGAAATAGCTCATTAGCCCTCATGATGGCTTGGTCGGACTACCACCCCCAAGAAGGGTCTGGGTGTAAGAGCATAGTTGCCCTCCAGATCTCAAAGACCTAGGAAATAGCTAAGTAACCCTCCTGATGTCTTGGTAGGGCTATCGCCCGATAAAAAATATATATATATATAATGTTTGCTTTCGTGTGCAGGATCAAAATCATCATAATTCCCTACACGAATCTTAATTGTTGCTACAGATGCTACTCTGGATACTATTCAAGACCAGAAATAAAACAAGAATTCTCAAAAGCGATTCGACTTTTCATTTAAGGACAAAGAGAGCCTATCCCCCGATAAGGCTACATCCACCAAACGGGGAGCCCAACCCCAGAGCTCGGCCTATTAAAAAAAGAGGAAAAACTAATAACGGCAAAACGGGGTGCCCACCCCCTTTTCCAGGTAATCAAAAACAAGTCATGATGAACCGCTTCAAGCTTAGGGACTCTCATGGCTCCCCTCCGCTGGCCCTCATCCTTCTTGTTGATCTTCTCCATCAACCCCCTCTACAGATAGCTGTCCATCTTGGTTATCCTCACCGACTGCTCCTCCATTTTAAGGCTCCATCAGTTGATCAGCAGGATCTTCCTCCAAAACCTCATTAATCACGTCCATAACCTCAGGCGGTATAGCCGCGTCAAGAAGGGCAGCCATGGACCCCGTCTGGCTCCTGTCGACCTCCATCTCTGTTAAAGGGGGATCCTTAAACGGGCTCCTAACCTCTTTACTAGCTCTCAACTGGTCCTCCTCGGATTGAGAGGACATCACTTTACTGGAAGACTCCACAGGACCTGAGGTGGTAAAGGTAGGAAGAGGGAATGGAGGATCTGTCTGAGCGGGCTAATTCCCAGCTCCTACTTGGCTCGAAGGAACCACCTTGTCACCTTCAGGGCGAGATAGCTTGGCAGCCTTGAGCATTATTTCTTGTCTATCCCAGCTCGCAATAGATGACAAATCAAAGGGAGGAGGAAGAGCTTCCGCGGCCTGATAGGAAGCATAGAAATATTCGTCGCTGAAGGAGGTCTCCGCGTCGGCTTGCATCTTGGTCACCTGAGTAATCAGAGACTGGTTCTCGAGGTCCAACTTCTTAGCCTCAGATCTCCAGGAATCCCGCTTCCTAGCCCGCAGGAGAGATTGAAGACGCTCCTGATCATAAGATTGATTCATCCTCTCATGATCGCAGCGAAGCTCAGCCATCTCGACCTCGATTTTTCTCTGGCTGGAAGTCACCTCTTCCACTAAAGACCGAGCCTGCTTGAGCAATATCCCAGCTTTCTCGGCTTCGGCTTCGGCTTTGGCCTTCGCGGCTTGGTCACGGAGGAGGGCTACCTGCTGGCCCATCGCAACATTAAACTTGAAGGCCTACAAAATACAAAACCCGAGTTAGAAACTGAACGAATTAACAAGATTAGCGTGAAGGAAATACGATTACCTCAGCTAAAATAGCAGACCCCTTGGTAATAAGGACGTCCACTGGCATGGAAGCCATCTTGGAGATCCCACCGCCCGGACAGGAAACTATGAATTGCTCAGGACTTCATCCCGTCCTGCCGAGCTCGACTGAGGCCGGGAACGGCTGGAAGGACCCCTCGCGACACCTTTTCCAGAAACCTCAGAACCTTTAGTTGTTGGAAGCGCAGCGGAATCAGGAATTTAAGTAGAGGGGGTAGCAACTTTAGCGACCACGGCTGAAGGGACAGAAGCAGCCGGACCAACCACCTGGGGAGCTTTACCCAAAGCCCGAAAAGCCCGCGAGGCAAGAGTGGCCATCTTAGACCCAGCTGGAGAGATAGATGAAGCCAGAGCAGGTTTGACCCCAGAGGAGGGAAAGAGAAACGCCACCTTGAGAAGAGCGTGAGACGTGACGGGTGGCCGGTTCCACAACAAAAACTGTGAATAAGCAGATTAAAAAAGAAAATGTTAGAACCAACCTGAGTAATAAGGCGAAGCAACTCAATGACACTTACGAGGAATAGCGTCTGAAATCCGCAAATATTTGTTCACCCTACGAGGATCAAAAGCTTCAGCAGTAGGGAACTTCAGATTCAAATAATTCCGGGCTAGAATAGCCTTTAAAATGGCTTCGGACTCAGAAGGCAGGGAGTCCCGGTCCCATGAGGGCTTGTTACTGAAAGCCATGGGAACCTCGAATTCATGCCCTCTGATGAAAATCGAGCTCCCAGTCATCCCCCGCAAGGATCCATTCTTCTTTCCAAACGGGGTCCTTCTTCGAAGCACCAGGAATGATGAAGTTGAGCTTGTTCTTTGCCTTGGCATAGAACTGGCCTCAAGGAGCGCGAGACAGGCTCCCAATCTGGAAGAGATAGGCCAGCTCCTCTGCACCCGGCTCCCTTGTCACCTTACTCATCTGACATTGTTCCCTCCATAGTATAAGGAAACCAATCAGATGCCTCCAGAAGCCAGGCGTCAACTGGAGGGGAGCGAGCTGGATGGCGCTAAGAGCCCGTCGAAGAGTCGGATGAAGGGGAAGCCTGACCCCGTTCTCAAGAGCAGCCACATGAATCGGAAGCACGCCTTTGGGAGGGTTGAAGAACTCATAATTTTTGGGAGACACCGAGATAGATACGCTGTTGGGGATGCCAAACTTCGACCTCAAGCGGTCAATCGAGACCGGGTCAACGATGGAATCCGGGATAACCCAGAAATCATAAGGAGGGAGCCTATCCACAAGGGGACGAGGAGCCGAGACCCGATGCTCCCCCGCGGCGCCACCGTCCGCTTCTTTATAGGAATCCTCATCGATGATATCCAAAGGATGGTCAGGATGTTTGGAGAACCCACTCCTAATGGATACATTCCTACTTGACCGCCGACGTTGTGAGGTGGGCAGGGAATCGTCGCCATCAGAACTCCTCCTAGCCCGCTTCCCCAGAGTAAAACTGATGACCTCCTCGCCGTAGATTATGGAATCAGTTGAGTCGCGACTGGTTTTCGACATAGTAAAAGCCAAAAAGGACGAAAGATGAAGAAAAAAGCAAGCTTGGAGGAAACGCTATGAAAATATTTCTCAACAAAAAAAATTTAGTTCGAGGGATGTGAGGAAGACGAGGAGAAAAATAGATATAATATATATATATATATAGGCAGGAGGGCAACAGCACGAGCTACAGAGATACTCGTTTGGTAACGGTAAAAAATCTCATGGACTACAGTAACGTAACTGGATTAAACTCAGAAGCAGGCTAATCATCTCACGCCACATCACTTACGCAGTTAAGAGGAAGATCTCCCCAAGATTCTGGTAACAGTAAAAAATCTCGGGGACTGCCGTAACGCAATCAGATTAATTCGGAGACAAATTAGTCAGTTCGCATCACGTCACTCTAATGAAGAAATTTCCCCAATATTTCGGTAACGGTAAAAAGAGGAAGATTTCCCAAATAAAGTAAAAATCTGACCTCAACCCCAAGCTAAGCTCGACGTCTGGTGTTCAAGTTAGAGGGGACTTCTGTTAATAGCCAGAATTGGCTAAGGACCAAAGGAAAATTTTCCACCTCCCTGACCTGGTTCCATACCCGAGAGTCTCCACCAGGAGACCTTTCTATCCAGAACCAAACTACGACACCTCCCCAGGAACAAGGACGGGCTCCGGAAACATCCTGGATAGAGCCTGGAACTATCAGATCTAGCCCGCATCACCAAAACCAGAAGCTCCCCGAAGTCGAGGTCACCTCGCAAATGCTCTAGAGACTCGCCTATACCTCGCTGACACAGAGGAATGTCCCAGAAGGCCGCACCTAGCTTCGAGAGGTTAGGAGAAGCCACTCTTAGCTTCAAAAGGTCAGGGGAGGCCACACTTAGCTCTGAGAGGTCAGAGGAAGCCACTCTTAGCTTCGAAAGGTCATGGGAGGCCACACATAGCTTCAAAAAGGTCAAGGGAAGCCGGATCTGGCTCCAAGCTGGATGAAACTTCTCAGATATCAAGGTCAGAACACTGATCAACCTCACTAGTTGATGCACCACACCATGCCATATTCAACGACCTCTATAAAGGATCATGCTGAAAAGATACGAAGATACACTGGATCATATCTGGAATTGTTACCTATATGCAGGACAAGTCATAAAGTCCAAAGAGGAAACAAACTGATCTCCACCACGACACTCTCAATTCGGCTGTTAACTCAAAGTCAATGACATTAAAGCGAGCAATCCCGCCCGATAAGGAGGGAGAAACTGAGAAAATCAAGGGGAGAATTAGTTTGTTTAACCTACAAAACTATGTATAAATAGAAAGAAAGAAAATGAGAAAGTGGAGACTACTATTCGACAGGCATACGACAAATACTCAACCAGACCCCAGAAAGAGTTGAGAGCAAAAAATAAAGAAACTTGTATTTGTATACCATGCACGTTCAATAAAAAGATTCTTGCTTTCTTTTGGTTGAATGGTATCATCATTCCTTGGCATTTTATAAATCATCGCTACACATACAATCAATCTTGGCCACCACCTACGTGGTAGTGGTCTCGAGGGTGTTAACAGAGATTTCTCATCCCGAGCAAAATTTTCGTTAACAAGCCCTTCTCAATCGGCTTTTGTGGCTTGTAGGAATATTGGTGACAACATTCTTCTTATGCAAGAGCTTATGAGGAACTACCACAAAGATGTTGGTTGCCCTAAGTTGGCTCTTCAAGTGGATTTGATGAAGGCTTTTGACATGATGGACTGGGGATTCTTACTTGAAAACCTTGCTACCTTTCACTTCCCTCCTAGAGTCATTATTTGGATCAAAGATTGCCTTCTCCAAGGGGATCCCATGTCCCTCTACCTCTTTGTTATTGCTACAGAAGTTCTTTCAAAAATTCTGGCCAAGCGCATTGAGAACTCTCTTAGCTTCAAGTTTCATTGGAAGTGTGACAAGATTAAGCTTTCCCACTTTTTTTTTACGGATGACCTTATTATGTTATGCCATGGCTCCCTTTCCTCAGCCCTTGTTCTTAAGGCAGCGCTTGATGAGTTTTACTTGTTATCGGGTCTCCATGCTAATCATGCTAAGAGCAACATCTTCACTTCCAGTTTATCCTCGACCATTACCTATCAGCTTATCAACCTCTTTGGTTATACGGTTGGTTCTCTACCCATTCATTATCTAGGCATTCATATCATCTCTACTAGGTTATGTGTTCGTGATTGCTCCCCCCTTGTGGACAAAGTCTCGGGAAGACTTACTTCTTGTTGAACCGTGGACTATCTTATGCCGGTCGCTTGCAGCTCATTGTCTCAGTTTTAACTAGTTTGAAAGTGTTTTGGGCTAGTTATCTTTGCCTCCCTAAAATTTTTTGAAAATTATTAAGCAGAAATTCTCAAGCTTTTTGTGGAAAGGGATTTAAGGTGATAACAAGGGTGGAAAGATCTGCTGGTCTGATATTTGTCTCCCTAAGAAAGAGGGAGGTCTTGGCATCAAAGACCTATCCTCTTGGAACAAAGCCCTAATGTTTAGGCATATTTGGATTTTGATTTATGGCACAAATAACCTACGGTCTTCTTGGATCAAAGCTTACCACCTTAAGGACTCTAATCTTTGGGAGGCTAAAGCTCCTTCTAAATGCTCTTGTAATTGGAGAAAACTCCTCCACTTTCGGCCTCTTATTCGCCCCCTTATTCAGCACTTCATTGGTAACGGTTCTAGTACCTCCTTATGGTTTGACAATTTGCATCCGAATGGTCCTCTTCTTTCGAAATGGAGCACCCGTGTTGTTTATGACTCAGGCCTCCCCATTCATGCAGCGATTAGTTCTATTGTTCATGGTGATTCTTGGAGTTGGCCTGCTGCTATGTCCATCGATCTTTTTGAAATTAGAAGTGGTATGCCTACTTACAATCCTAACTCTATAGGGAAAAATTAACTAAAACCGCAGCGGAAGGCGAAAAGTAGATTTTCGTATAGTTTAA
The DNA here is from genome assembly GCA_033220585.1 of Dipteronia sinensis. NCBI lineage: Eukaryota > Viridiplantae > Streptophyta > Magnoliopsida > Sapindales > Sapindaceae > Dipteronia > Dipteronia sinensis. The sequence goes on from CM065637.1 coordinate 23,274,999, forward strand.
AATTTTTCTAAAGATTTGAACCTTAACCCTTTAATTAATTAAACACAAATATACGGTTAGAGTTAAATACCTCTTGTCGCGTGATCCGATTGACTTACGTCGATGGTAATCCGTAAGATCTTCAATCTTAGCACGTACGTGAATCACCTAGGAGCGTGGTCTCCCTTTTTTTTTCTTTGAATTGCTTACCTGAGAATGGATGTATGGAACTTCTGATCCTGATCTTCAATCCCAAAACACCAAGAGTCTAGAAAAATAGTTCCGGTCACTTTTGAATTCACAATCGATATGATTGGAACTCGCGTAACCCTAAATCGAAAGTGTGCACTAAACCTTTTGATGTTAAAAGCTTGCAAGTGCACTATCGAATGAGAACTTATTTTTCTTTTTCTCTCTTGGCCGAAATTCTATGTGTATTGAGTAAGATTTTTATTTTTCAAAGCAAACAAAAATCTCTCTCACTCAAGCTTTTTGGTGGCCGAAATTTATCACCTTATATTTATAAGGTGACCGAAATTTCTCCTTCTCAAAATAGGGTTGGCCGAATTCTTTGTGTAGCAAATCTAGGGTTGGCCAATTTCCCTACTTGAAAAGGAATTGTGCTTTTCCCTAATTCTTATCAATTTAAGAATCCTGACCCTTATAGGACTAGGGTGGCCGAATTCTTTGTGTGGTATGGAGTGTATGTGGACTTAATCCTTACCACATTAGGACTCCTATCACTTAAAAGAATTCTAACCCTAATCCAACACATAGTATTTTATTTACTGATCAGGAAAAGATTTTGATTTAAACTATTAATTAATTAAATAATTAATTAATTTCCATTTAATCAAAACAATAAAATAAAATAATATCTTGGGCTATTTTATTAACCTTGCCGCCCACACCATATATACATGGGCCTAATATTATTTTTCTTATTTTATTTAATCCATTAGACTTTAAATAAAAGCCCACATGTGAACCAGACTTATTCTAAATAAGCCCACATGTCTCCTTTTAATATATTAATATAATAGAGCAGCCCATTAAATAAATAATAGACATATTATATTCTTAATATATTAAATGCAATTCTAGATGGACCCATAAATTGGTCCGGTAGAATATATCAAGTGATCCATGCAAGTACGTGTGGATTGGGGATATTGGCGGGCTATCTAAATTTAAGCTTCAATAGACATAACCTAATCACAATCAACAAATGATTCACTTAGGTCCGATCTATTAATTTTAACTCATTCCACTAAAGAGCTAAAATTGAACTCTTAAATAAAGATAGAATAAGGAGATGTTTCTCATTCATACCCTAGACAATCTTATAGGAGATGGTGTATCCTCGTGAATAATATCAGTAATCGCCAAGAGCTCATAGACCGCCTATAGCTCTCCAAGTTACCATATTTCCTCATATGACCACATTTTGAACTTGGATATTTTGACTTGTCCAGAAGCCATGTCTTCAATAATGATTATTGAAAACTCAACATTGAGATTTAATATCCAATACCTCAAAACACCCATATGATGATATTATACTCTCATTTAATAAATGGAGCCACGATGTCCATATCTATAAATGAAGTCCTCTATCGATTAACAAATGAATACCACCAAACTATCAAGGATAGACTATGCTATATAATCGTACTCATTGATAGCTCAAATGATAACACTTGCAACCATAAGTCCATCATTTATCTCAGGATTAAGATCGACTCTCCGATTGTCCTAATAATGAAAAGACTTATATCTAGTGACGGTTCTAGATAAAGTATTTCATTGTGATCCTGTTCAATGCACCCAGTGCACTAGATTCTTTTACTCGAAAACCTTTCGATGATTTTAGACTCATCATAACTCATTTGATCCCACTCAAATGCTAGTAAAAGAATTCTACAACTTTATCAAGATAGAGGTGCCCAACCTTTAACTTAAGTTGTGAACGTTATTCAAGACTAACTAAAGAATTGTGTCTACCTCACACATATCCGGATGTATGAACAATTCTTCATTTCTCATAGTCTTTTGACCTCATGATTATTTACCTTGACAATTATAATAATAAATGCTATAAGTATTTGTAAGAATCAGAAAACACTTTATTAATATGAAAAGATTGTTAATTACAATATTACACTCTTGCTATTGAGCATAATCCTAACAATCTCCCACTTCCGCTATAGCAAGTGTGTCATATCTCTCATTCCCATATTCTCTAGGTGCCCATCAAAACTCTTATGAGGTAGAGCCTTTGTGAAAGGATCCGCTAGATTTTCTGCTAACGTGATTTTGGTGATCGTCACGTCTCCCCTATGAATAATTTCCCTTAAAAGGTGATATTTCCTTTCTATGTGTTTACCTCTCTTATGACTTCTTGGTTCTCTCGAATTAGCCACTGCTCCACTATTGTCACAGTGTATAGAGATTTGCTTATTCGCATTAGGAACCACTTCCAAGTCAATCAAGAATTGGCAGAGCCAAACAGCCTCTTTTGCAGCTTCGCATGCAGCAACATACTCAGCTTCCATGGTGGAATCAGCAATACAAGATTGCTTGATACTCCTCCATATCGACTGCTCCTCCTCCAATGGTAAACATAGATCCTGATGTGGATTTTCTGGAGTCAGAATCCGACAGGAAATCAGAATCTGTATACCCAACGGGAATTAAATCCCTTCCAGAGTATACAAGCATATAATATCTAGTTCTTTTAAGATACTTGAAAATATACTTGACTGCCGTCCAATGATCAGGACCAGGTTTCGATTGAAACCTGCTAACTATGCCAACAGTAAAACAAATATCTGGTCTAGTACAGAGCATTGCATACATGAGACTTCCAACTGCCGAGGCATATGGAACTCTACTCATGAATTGCTCTTCATGCTCATTCTTAGGAATCTGTTCCTTAGAAAGTTTGATTCCATGTCTAAAAGGTAACATACCTTTCTTGGAATCTTGCATGGAAAATCTAGACAAGATTTTATCAATGTATGAAGCTTGGGATAATGCAATCGTTCTATTCTTTCTATCCCTTATTACTTGGATACCAAGAATATAACTTGCTTCTCCTAAGTCCTTCATATCAAATTGTTTTGCTAACTATTCTTTTACTGATGTCAATACACCTACATCGTTTCCAATGAGTAGTATATTATCAACATAAAGAATAAGGAAAACCAACTTGTCGTCTTTAATACTTTTGTATACACAAGGTTCGTCAGGGTTTTGAATAAATCCAAAACCTTTCACAGCTTGATCGAACCTTATGTTCCAGGATCTGGATGCTTGCTTCAGTCCATATATGAACCTGTTTTCTGTGTATAACCTTTAGCTACCAGTCTAGCTTTAAAGGTTTCCACCTTACCATCCATACCTCTTTTCCTCTTGTATACCCACTTACACCCAATGGGTTTTATCCCTTTAGGCAATTCTACATGGAGCAGACTTTGTTATTGAACATCGATTCAATCTCAGATTGCATTGCCTTTTGCCAATGACGATAATCAACATCCTCCATTGCTTCCTTGTACGTGTAGGGATCATTATCGTCAGGGAGATTCTCCACATATTCTCCTAGACCGATGCATCTTTCGGGTTATGTTATAACCCTCCCACTACGACGAGGAATGGTAGGTTGTTGATTTTGTGTTGGAGTGGAACTTACAATTGGGCTAGGTTGTGAAACCTCTTGTGGAATTGTATCTCCTGACATTTCATTCAGGACAATTCTACTTTTGGGCACAAAATAATTCATATAGTCCTTTTCTAGAAATGAAGCATTTGTTGAAACAAATACTTTTAGATCATTAGGACTATAGAAATAATATCCTTTTGTTCCTTTTGGATACCCCACAAATATACATGTTTCTGAACGGGACTCTATCTTTTCTGTCTTTCCTTTCAACACATGTGCAGGACAACCAAATATCCTTATGTGTTGTAAACTAGGTTTTCGCCCAGTCCACAATTCATGTGGAGTTTTAGCGACAGATTTAGATGGTACATCGTTTAGAATGTATATTGCTGTTTGTAGAGCATATCCCCAAAAAGAAATAGGAAGTGTTGAATAACTCAACATTGACCTAACCATCTCTAAAAGAGTTCTATTTCTCCTTTCTGCTACCCCATTTTGTTGAGGTGTACCTGGTGCAGAAAACTGAGAAACTATCCCATTATCAATAAGATATTGCTGAAACTCTCCAGATAGATATTCTCCACCACGATCAGATCTCAAGATTTTTATATGTTTCTCAAGCTGATTTTCTACTTCATCTTTGAATGCTTTGAACATGTCAAAAGCATCCGACTTATGTCTCATGAGATACACATAACCAAATCTTAAGTAATCATCTGTGAGGGTGATGAAGTACTCATATCCACCTCTAGCTTGAATGCTCATAGGACCACATACATCAGTAGTGTATTAGTCCTAAACATTCAGTGGCCCTTGCACCTTTGGTACTGAACGGCTTTTTGGTCATTTTACCTTCCAAAAAAGATTCACAAGTTGGTAGATCATCAACCTTTAAGTCACTTAAAGGTCCGTCACATACCAATCTTTTAATCCTATTAAGGTTAATGTGACCTAGGCGTAAATGCCAAAGGTAGGTTTCATCTTTTGATAATTTTACTCTTTTATGATTAGGTTCTGTTATTTCTGTGTCTAACTGAGTGAGAGATATTTCTATGCAAAAAGAATAGACCGTTTTCCAATTTACCTTTGCAAACAATTTTGTCATTCTTACTAATAATAAAAGCTTTATTAAAAGTAACCGAATATCCAATTTTGTTTAAACAAGAAACTGTAATTAAATTCCTCTTGAATGGAGGTACATAATAAACGTCTATTAAATCTAAATGCCTACTAGAATCTAAAATAACTCTAATATCTCCCACTGCACTTACAGACACTAACGTTCCGTTGCCCAAGCGCAAATTGACTTCATCTTCATTCAGCCTTCTCCTTTATTGGAACCTCTGCAAGGAATAACAAACATGATTAGTGGCTCGAGAGTCTATGATCCAAAAATCAGTAGAATCTGCCAGAAAACATGTTTCAAGATAATTAATATTACCTTCTTCCTTCTTATTCTGGGACTTTGGGCAATCTCTTTTCCAATGTCCCTTTTCACCACAAAGGAAGCATTTCCCTTTGATCTTGGTTACTTTCTTGGTTTCCTTCTTGGTAGGCCCAGTTGCTTTTTCTTCACTTGTTTCTTGACCTTCTTACGGGTCTTAACAGTAGCAACTTTACCAACCAAATGAATCTCTTGACCTTTGTTTTTCACAAGGATAGTTTCAGCGCTGTGAACATCTTGCATCAGGCCCTGAAAGGTGTATTCCTTTTTGTTCAAGGTGTAGTCCAACTTGAACTGATCAAAGGAATATGATAGTGAGTTAACTACTGTTAGGATTATGCTCAATAGTAAGAGTGTAATATTGTAATTGACAATCTTTTCATATAAATAAAGTGATTTCTGATTCTGCAAAATCTTATAGCATTTATAAATATAATTGTCAAGGTAAATAATAATAAGGTCAAAAGACTATGAGATATGAAGAATTGTTTGTACATCCGGATATGTATGAGGTAGACACAATTCTTTAGTTAGTCTTGAATAACGTTCACAACTTAAGTTAAAGGTTGGGCACCTCTATCTTGATAAAGTTGTAGAATTCTTTTACTAGCATTTGAGTGGGATCAAATGAGTTATGATGAGTATAAAATCATCGAAAGGTTTTCGAGTAAAAGAACCTAGTGCACTGGGTGCATTGAACTGGATCACAATGAAATACTTTATCTAGAACCGTCACTAGATATAAGTCTTTTCATTATCAGGACAATCGGAGAGTCTATCTAAATCCTGACATAAATGATGGACTTATGGTTGCAAGTGTTATCATTAGAGCTATCAATGAGTACGATTATATAGCATAGTCTATCCTCGATAGTTTGGTGGTATTCATTTGTTAATCGATAGAGGACTTCATTTATAGATATGGACATCGTGGCTCCATTTATTAAATGAGAGTATAATATCATCATATGGATGTTTTGAGGTATTGGATACTAAATCTCAACGTTGAGTTTTCAATAATGATTATTGAAGACATGGCTTCTGGACAAGTCAAAATATCCAAGTTCAAAATATGGTCATATGAGGAAATATGGTAACTTGGAGAACTATAGGCAGGTCTATGAGCTCTTGGAGATTACTGATGTTATTCACGAGGATACACCATCTCCTATAAGATTGTCTAGGGTATGAATGAGAAACATCTCCTTATTCTATCTTTATTTAAGAGTTAAATTTTAGCTCTTTAGTGGAATGAGTTAAAATTAATAGATTGGACCTAAGTGAATCATTTGTTGATTGTGATTAGGTTGTGTCTATTAAAGCTTAAATTTAGATAGCCCGCCAAGATCCACAATCCACACGTACTTGCATGGATCACTTGATATATTCTACCGGACCAATTTATGGGTCCATCTACAATTGCATTTAATATATTAAGAATATAATATGTCTATTATTTATTTAATGGGCTGCTCTATTATATTAATATATTAAAAGGAGACATGTGGGCTTGTTTCTTTTAGTAAGACTAAGTCTGGTTCACATGTGGGCTTTTATTTAAAGTCTAATGGATTAAATAAAATAAGAAAAATAATATTTGGCCTATATATACATGGTGTGGGCGGCAAGGCTAAATAAAATAGCCCAAGATATTATTTTATTTTATTGTTTTGATTAAATGGGAATTCATTAATTATTTAATTAATTAATAGTTTAAATCAAAATCTTTTCCTGATCAGTAAATTAAATACTATGTGTTGGATTAGGTTTGGAATTCTTTTAAGTGATAGGAGTCCTAATGTGGTAAGGATTAAGTCCACATACACTCCTTATTATACAAAGAATTCGGCCACCACTAGTCCTACAAGGGTTAGGAATCTTGAATTGATAGGAATAAGGGAAAAGGATAATTCCTTTTCAAGTATGGAAATTAACCAACCCCAGATTTCCTATTCAATGAATTCGGCCAACCCTACTTGGTGAAGGAGAAAATTCGGCCAACCTATAAATATAAGGTTATGAATTTTCGGCCACTAAGAAGAAAAATAGAGAGAGTTTTTTGTTTGTTTTGAAAATAAAAAATCCTACTCTATACACATAGATTTTCGGCCAAGAGAGAAAAAGAAAATAAGTTCTCATTCGATAGTGCACTTACAAGCCTTTAACATCAAAAGGTTTTGTGCACACTTCCGATTTAGGGTTACGCGAGTTTCAATCATATTGATTGTGAATTCAAAAGTGACCGGAACTATTTTTTAGGCTCTTGGTGTTTTACTATTGAAGATCAAGATCAGAAATTCCATACATCCATTCTAAGGTAAGCAATTCAAAGAAAAAGGGAGACCACTCTCCTAGGTGATTCAAGTACGTGCTAGGATTGAAGATCTTACGGATTACCATCGACGTAAGTCAATCGGATCACACGACAAGAGGTATTTAATTCTATCCGTATATTTGAGTTTAATTAATTAAAGGGTTAAGGTTCAAATCTTTAGAAAAATTTTAAACTATACGAAAATTATTTTTTCGCCTTCTGCTGCGGTTTTAAGCCATTTTTCCCTACAATTGGTATCAGAGCCTTGGTTGTACCCTTAATTAATTAACGTATATATACGTGAATCTATTTCTTTTTATTGTGAATATGCATGTTTTAGAAAGAGATGGCACTCTAGGTATTCGCATATATAATTACATGTGGAATGTATGGATTTATATATGTTGTTATAAAGTGAATTGTTGTTGCTCGATTTTGGTCCTAGAATTTCAATGTATTTTTTGTTTCGGAATTGTAACAAGAAGGGTGGTCTATTATCGCCATAATTCGTTCTTGGTAGTTACTAAGTTCTTATTAATTTTATTGTAAAAATACTGCAGTTTTTTATTGTATCAAAATTTAGTGCAGTTTTTTATTGTATTAAAATAAGTGCAGTTTTTTATTTGTAAAAAAAAATACTGCAGTAGTTTAAATAAAAAATAATAATATTTCTGTAGTATTTTATTGTATAAAATAAGTTGTAATATATTCAAGATTCGAAGACTCGAAGATTTGAATAAATTGGAGCATCCGGAACCGAGCTTGGCACCCGCGCGCACTGAGACAACAAGCGCGCACGCAACCAAGTGTGCAGCTGCGCTTGTTGCGGTGCAGCTGCGCTTGTTGCGGTGCAGCAGCACGCGCAACCCATGCATGGGCTAGCCATGCGGCAGCTCATGCCCTTGCATGGGCTAGGCGTGCACATGGGCTGCTTGGTAATCTTCGGGCGCGCGAGTTACGTGCGCGAGATGGTCGCTTGAAGTCTTGTTCGCCAAGAAAGGAGTTTTTTGTATTCCGTACAATTGTAATTTACATGCTTTTCTAGGATGGACCAAAATTGTAGCTATTTATTTTTATGTATAAATATTATAATATTTGTTATTGTATGATAACATGTCATATATAATAGGAGTGCCACTCATATATCTCTTTTGGTATGAACATGCATTGAATGATTTAGGTATCTAATTGGCATCTAGATAACTTGGTAAAATCATTATTTAGAATTTAATCACACGCCTTAAATAATTGAGTGGGAGAAGGTGTGTTAGAACACCTATGGCCTCCAAGGTTAGTTGAGCTTAATTATTTATTGGTAATCCCCCCGAGGGGCGTCCATAAATGGAATTTAGCAAAATACTTCCTTACAAGGATAGACTAGACAATTGACTCAAACGAGATCTACTCCTAGAGGAGGGATTTTCGTGAGAGAAAATTGAGGGTCGATATCTTGGTAACACACTCAATGTAATTTTATTAATATCCTCCCGAGAGTTCTTGTTAATAAAATTGCAAGGCTAAAATTGAAAACGCTGGTTGTTATGTTAACAATTAGGTGGGACCTAGTCCAACTAGTAAATAGTGCGAACTCCCGAAGGAGGCGTAACATTTATGGGTGTTGGATCACTGTTGAATTTTTCACGATTGAGTTATTTAATTAATTCAAGATAAATATTCGAAAGTGCTTTATCATGATTATTTACTTATATATGCTTTTTGTTTTATTCAGAAATCATGACCCCATCACTTATGAACATCCTTAAAGATAACACTTTAACTGGAGATAATTATGTCACATGGAAAAGGAAAATTGGGTTGTTGCTGCAAAGTGAAAAACATAAGTTTGTTCTAACTACTCCTAAACCACCTGCTCCTAATAATGAATCAAGTATTTTGCAAAGAGATGAGTATGAGCAGTGGAAGACCTCAGATGATATGGCCAAATGTTACATTATGGCTACTATCTCCGACGTGTTGCAACAGCAGCATGAAGGAATGGGGTCTGCTGCTGATATTATGATGTCTCTGGAAGAGATGTTTGCTATGAGGTCTAGGACGACTAAGAGAGAGGCAGTGACTTCTTTTATGAATCTTAGGATGAAACCTGGACAGGCTGTGAAAGATCACATGATGAAAGTCATAGCACATCTAAATATTGCAGAATTAAATGGCGCTGAGATAGATGGTGAGACCAAAATTGACATGGTTGTCAACTCACTATCAGATTCCTTTGATTAGTTCAAGTTGGACTACACCTTGAACAAAAAGGAATACACATTGCAGGGCCTGATGCAAGATGTTCAAAGCGTTGAAACGATCCTTGTGAAAAGCAAAGGTCAAGAGATTCATATGGTTGGTAAAGTTGCTACTGTTAAGACCCGTCAAAAGGTCAAGAAACAACAGAAGAAAAAGCAACTTGGGCCTACCAAGAAGGAGACCAAGAAAGTAACCAAGATCAAAGGGAAATGCTTCCTTTGTGGTGAAAAGGGACATTGGAAAAGAAATTGCCCAAAGTCCCAGAACAAGAAGGAAGAAGGTAATATTAATTATCTTGAAACATGTTTTCTGGCAGATTCTACAGATTATTGGATCATAGACTCTGGAGCCACTAATCATGTTTGTTATTCCTAACAGGGGTTCCAAGAAAGGAGAAGGCTGAATAAGAACGAAATCAATTTGCGCTTGGGCAACGGATCGTTAGTGTTTGCAAGTGCAGTGGGAGATATTAGAGTTATTATAGATTCTAGTAGGCATTTAGATTTAATATACGTTTATTATGTAGCTCAATTCAAGAGGAATTTAATTTCAGTTTCTTGTTTAAATAAATTTGGATATTCGGTTACTTTTAATAAAGCTTTTATTATTAGTAAGAATGACAAAATTGTTTGCAAAGGTACATTGGAAAACGGTCTATTCTTTTTGCATAAAATATCTCTCACTCGTTAGACACAGAAATAACGGAACCTAATTGAAAATACAGCTCTGAGCGTGTGTCTACAACCTAGAGGGGGGGGGGGGGGGGGGGGGTGAATGGGTTGTTAATCGATTATTACCAATTTTTTCGATTAGACAATATTAAACTCATAACCCAATTAAATCAAACATACAAAATTAAGTGTAAAGTGCGGAATAATAAATAACACTTGATTTTTACGTGGAAACCCTTAAACAAACGGAAAAACCGCGGGCTATCCTTCTAGCCACACACAATCCTCAAATCCACTATATGAGTAGAAAGTTACACCCTCAAGTGATACTCGGACTCTCACTCTAGATAACCTCAGGCTATGGACACTACCACTCGCCACTCTTGGTTCAATCCCTAGTGATATCCACTGATACATTACTCTTGGCGTGAGCACCTCCTACTCTACCTGCAGGCCTTTTACAATGGATTCTTGACCGATGCTTGCCAACCACAACTTGGTTGCAAGACTTCAATGCTTATGCAACTTCACCCCGAAGCCACAAGACTTTGACTCAACGAAGAGTATAGGGTCTAAGTGAACAATCAATGAATGCTCAACACAATATATGTTAGACCAAACATACAATGCTTAACTAGATGTAGATAATGCAATACAATATCCTAGTTATCAAATAATGCCTACATGTACACACATGAGGTCTCAATTAGTTGTAGAGAAATTCTAACAACCTAATTGTCAATTAAATTCACATAAACATTCATAAACTTGACTAGATGCACAAAGTCAACCTAATCATCAATTAAGCATACATGAATATTTATGGATTAGCTATTTAGGCATAAATGACCTAATAATGTAAGCTATCACAAACAAACCCAATCATGTTGTAAAGACTCATAAATATGTGCAATAAGTAGAGTCTAGGTATTTAATCAAGCAATAAATACCTAATCTAGAGTAAGAAGAACAATAAATGATATTCAAAGAAGTTCTTGTTTACCTAGTCATGAAACAATGAAGACCCATGCTCATATGATGTTGAATGATGCAAGATGGAGATGGGTTTTGGGTTTGGAGAGTCAAAGATGCTTGTTTGAAGCTTTCTCTCTCTAGGAGCTCTAACCTCTCTCTAAAAATGATTTTCTGAGCTCTTAGTCGGCCAAGAAGAGAAGAGGAAGAATATATATGAAGCCCTAGTCAAAACTACATCGTTTTGAACTTGGGAAGCAAAATCCCGTCTAAACCGCTTGCTAGACCGCGGCACAGGTAAGTGTCCAGACCGCGGTACATACAGCAGTGCACCGTCTGGACAACACCGCGGTTGAGACCGCTGAGCAGTGCAAGTGCACAGGTCGCGGTCCACGTCGCGCATGACGCAGTGGAGAATACCGCTCCGTGCGCCGCGGTGCAAGCATAGCCTGCCGAGCGGTCTAGGCCGCGCTAAAGGGAAAAATCCCTTTTTAACACTCAAGAAAAATGTCTATCTTACATGAATGTTGTGCAAGTGTGAAGTGAGTGAGCATGCACACAATGAAGCACAATTAACATGTCAAACATGTTATCAAATGAGATACAATGCAAGATGGAGAAATCTAATGCAAGCTAGTGAGTGTTTTTGAAAAGGATGCACACTTATATAAACAATAAAGAACACAAATGCAAGATAAACAAAACATGCATGAAGTGTGTGTGTGCACCTAAACTCTTCAAGAGACAAAGTCAAGTGAGTATACCTTTTGCTCTTGAAGTCATGGAGATGCCTGGAAGCTTGCCAACACGGACCTAAGCTACCCATTACACAACCATCCCCAATGTGGTGTGGTTTGTCATGAAATAAGCCAATCATAAAATCGAGGTCCTTACAATCTCCCCCTTTGGCTATTTCATGACAAAACAACCACTCACAAACAATCCTCACAAAATAAAACAAAGCTATTGTCCATAATCACTTCTACATTACAAAAGAGATACCTAGAATCTAAATCTTCAATAACTTCAATCTCTTTGTAGAATCATCAATGTACCTGCACACAATAGCAAGAAGCACTTTCCAAGAACAAGTGCAAGTGAGGTGAACAAATAAAAACAAGCATTGCACTTAAATACAAATAAAGCAATACAAAGAATGCATGTGCAATGCTCCCCCTAAAAGGTTACTCTCTCTCTAGGCTTCTTCCCCAAAGCATAAACAATGCTCCCCCTATATCTCTCAAGACTTCTCCCCCTTTTTATCATGAGATAGGCAAAGGAGCTCCCCCTATCGGGTTGCTTTAGCAAAGAGAGCTATTCACACAAATACATTGCATAATCATATACACAAACTTTATGCAACTTAAATAATTTAGAGAGATTCAAGGAGTTTTATTTAACAAAAAGATGTGTGAATTTGTTGCTTTGCATGCAAGACATATAGCATTCAAGTTCAAGCAATGGTATTTGGCAAAGCAAACATCAAAAGGGTTTCCAAAAGAATTCAAACCAATTTGTACCCTTTTGTCATAAGCAAACAAGATATAGTTTTTCAAAATGAATTTCAATTTAAAGAGCAACTATATCAAACTTTATAAGCGAAACAAGTCATGAGTGACTTTTGCACCCTTTTTGATTTTTCCAGGTAGGATACCCATATGATAGTAGACTTGTTCAACTAATAAAGAGAGAGAGAAGACTAAATTTGGATGAGACATCCTAATTTATTGCAAGGATACAATATCCTTATTGAGTTTAGTCTTCTCAGTTGCTTTCACACATATTTTGCACTAAAGCAATCAAAAGCATTTCATGCATATCATTTTAAGCATGTCATTAAAAGTTCTCATGTCATGGAGATAAATTATGGGTCATCCAAATGTACTTTCCCAAGAAAATCTCCTAGTCCAAAAATGCATTGTTGAACTAAAATATGACATGGATTGCAAGTAAAGCAATGATGCACACTTATTAAGAAAATAACATATAAGCATATATGTGCAACCAAGAATCTCAAGCAATTATCAAAAGAGTATAAAATAAATCAACTTTTTGCACATTGCAAATCATGCAAGTTTGCTCTCTTTGCTTGAGCTCCCCACAAGGGGTCAAATCCAACCAAGTCAATGGGATGCATGAGCCCCTATAGACTTACCAAGTCCGATGGACCTAGTTGCATCTACGGGTGTCACATGGGCACTAAGGCAAGCGGGTTCATTCTTTCTAACCCACCTAGGTTCCACTTTAACAATTTTAGTGGTCATAGACATGTTTCTAGGTTCCCTAGGTTTATGCAAACTTGCCCCCTTTTTCAACCGTTTTTCTTTCATGCTCTTTAATCTACACCTCTTAATGTAATTCAAGCAATTTGGTCTTAAGTGACCAATCATACCACAATAATGACAAGTAGGTACAAAGTAAGGATTTATACCACAACATTGAGATCTTATCGAGGCATCGCCATGTTGATGAGGTTGTCTTTGATGGTGTATCTGTTTGCTTTTCCTTGGAGCTTGAGCCGATTTGTGGCACCTTTATGGTTTTGCTTGTAGAGGTGGTTGAGCCGGTTGATCATGCCTCTTGTGATCACCTCCTTTCTCCGTAATAGGCTTGTTGGAGGAGGTGATAGACTTCTCAAGGACTTGTCCTTTCTTCTTGAATTTCCTAGGCTTTGGTTGAGTTGCCAAGGCTTGTATGGACTTTCCTTGAGTGGAAGATTGCTTGGATGAAGCTTTGCTCTTGCCTTGAGCTTGAGGTTGTTTGACCTTGGCCTTCTTTAATTCTTCAAGGCACCTCAGCTCTCTTTCCTTGACAATTTTCAAGGAGTTTTCTTTGTTGGCAAGTTCTTCTTTCATGGCCTTCATTCGTTGATGGCAATCTTTAATCTCCTTCTTATATTCGGACATATCAATCACGTCCAACTTCAAGGAGTCATTCAACTTGGTCCTTAATTGAAGATTTTCTTCCTTCAACCTCTTGATTTCTTCATTCTTCTTCTTCAAGGACCATTGAAAACTTTCAATGAAGTCTTCATAACACAAACCTTCATCACTCAAGTTCTTGGAGCTTGAACTTTCTTCATCGAAGCTTCTACCACTTGTACTCTCGTGGCAATCATCATTCAAACTAGCTTCTTCATTGTTGACTTTGAGTGATGGGTGTCTTGTGGCCGCCTTTAAGTTGTTATCATGTAAAGCGGGGAAGGCTATATGATTCCTTTCACATCTCTCGAAACCCAAAGAGCTTTCTTCACTTTCACTCACAGAGTAGGCCTTTGATTTGCCTCTTCGACTCTTGGTGTTCGAGTTTCCACAATGTGTAGAGAAGTGCCCATAGCCGCCACAATCATAACATTGAAGCTTTATCTTCAAGGTACCCAAATTCTTATCTTCTTCTTTCACGGTACCTTCGTGGGTAATTCTTAGAATCTCCCAAGCTTCTCGAACATCTTGAGAGGTTTGGATAAGTTTGGCTTAATTCTCATCCACTGCACAAGATAAGGCGTTGATGCCCTTTCAGTTCCACTCTGCAGCCTCGAGTTCATCATTTGTCCACTTGGACTTAGGCTTAGGCTTAGAAGCCCCATTCTCTAACTTCTCAGTGGGAGGTAAATATCCATCTTCCACACACATGCTCATCGAGGTCCATCAAAAAAACTTCCATCCTCACTTTCCAAGAGGAGTAGTTATCCTTGGTGAGCAATGGAGGTTCAGAGATCAACGCACCCTTTAACATCTCAATGACACTCATACTGTTTAATGAATGAGATGAATGCAAATGAATGCAACAAGCAAAATGCACACAAATGCAAGACACACACAATCAAGAGCAAGGATCACCTAAGTATGTCTAGGAACCCGCTTTGATACCAATTGAAAATACATCTCTGAGCGTGTGTCTACAACCTAGAGGGTGAATGGGTTGTTAATCGATTATTACCAATTTTTCGAATAGTCAATATTAAACAAATAACCCAATTAAATCAAACATACAAAATCAAGTGTAAAGTGCGGAATAATAAATAACACTTGATTTTTACGTGGAAACCCTTAAACAAAGGGAAAAACCACGGGCTATCCTTCTAGCCACACACGATCCTCAAATCCACTATATGAGTAAAACGTTACACCCTCAAGTGATACTCGGACTCTCACTCTAGATAACCTCAGGCTATGGACACTACCACTCGCCACTCTTGGTTCAATCCCTAGTGATATCCACTGATACACTACTCTTGGCGTGAGCACCTCCTACTCTACCCACAGGCCTTTTACAATGGATTCTTAACCGATGCTTGCCAACCACAACTTGGTTGCAAGACTTCAATGCTTGTGCAACTTCACCCCGAAGCCACAAGACTTTGACTCAATGAAGAGTATAGGGTCTAAGTGAACAATCAATGAATGCTCAACACAATATATGTTAGACCAAACATACAATGCTTAACTAGATGTAGATAATGCAATACAACATCCTAGTTATCAAATAATGCCTACATGTACACACATGAGGTCTCAATTAGCTGTAGAGAAATTCTGACAACCTAATTGTCAATTAAATTCACATAAACATTCATAAACTTGACTAGATGCACAAAGTCAACCTAATCATCAATTAAGCATACATGAATATTTATGGATTAGCTATTTAGGCATAAATGACCTAATAATGCAAGCTATCACAAACAAACCCAATCATGTTGTAAAGACTCATAAATATGTGCAATAAGTAGAGTATAGGTATTTAATCAAGCAATAAATACCTAATCTAGAGTAAGAAGAACAATAAATGATATTCAAAGAAGTTCTTGCTTACCTAGTCATGAAACAATGAAGACCCATGCTCATATGATGTTGAATGATGCAAGATGGAGATGGGTTTTGGGTTTGGAGAGTCAAAGATTCTTTCTTGAAGCTTTCTCTCTGTAGGAGCTCTAACCTCTCTCTAAAAATGATTTTCTGAGCTCTTAGTCAGCCAAGAAGAGAAGAGGAAGAATATATATGAAGCCCTAGTCAAAACTACATCGTTTTGAACTTGGGAAGCAAAATCCCGTCAAAACCGCTTGCTAGACCGCGGCACAGGTAAGTGTCCAGACCGCGGTACATACTGTAGTGCACCGTCTGGACAACACCGCGGTTGAGACCACTGAGCGTGCAAGTGCACAGGTCACAGTCCACGTCGCGCATGACGCATTGGAGAATACCGCTCCGTGCGCCGCGGTGCAAGCATAGCCTGCCAAGCGGGCTAGGCCGTGCTAAAGGGAAAAATCCCTTTTTAACACTCAAGAAAAATGTCTATCTTACATGAATGTTGTGCAAGTGTGAAGTGAGTGAGATGCACACAATGAAGCACAATTAACATGTCAAACATGTTATCAAATGAGATACAATGCAAGATAGAGAAATCTAATGCAAGCTAGTGAGTGTTTTTGAAAAGGATGCACACTTATATAAACAATAAAGAACACAAATGCAAGATAAACAAAACATGTATAAGGTGTGTGTATGCACCTAAACTCTTCAAGAGACAAAGTCAAGTGAGTATACCTTTTGCTCTTGAAGTCATGGAGATGCTTGGAAGCTTGCCAACACGGACCTAAGCTACCCATTACACAATCATCCCCAATGTGGTTTGGTTTGTCATGAAATAAGCCAATCGTTAAATCGAGGTTCTTACACTAATCATAAAAGAGTAAAATTATCAAAAGATGAAACCTACCTTTGGCATTTACGCCTATGTCACATTAACCTTAATAGGATTAAAAGATTGGTATGTGACGGACCTTTAAGTGACTTAAAGGTTGATGATCTACCAACTTGTGAATCTTGTTTGGAAGGTAAAATGACCAAAAGGCCATTCAATACCAAAGGTGCAAGAGCCACTGAATGTTTAGGACTAATACACACTGATGTATGTGGTCCTATGAGCATTCAAGCTAAAGGTGGATATGAGTACTTCATCACCTTCACAGATGATTACTCAAGATTTGGTTATGTGTATCTCATGAGACATAAGTCGGATGCTTTTGACATGTTCAAAGCATTCAAAGCTGAAGTAGAAAATCAGCTTGAGAAACGCATACAAATCTTGAGATCTGATCGTGGTGGAGAATATCTATCTGGTGAGTTTCAGCAATATCTTATTGATAATGGGATAGTTTCTCAATTTTCTGCACCAGGTACACCTCAACAAAATGGGGAGCAGAAAGGAGAAATAGAACTCTTTTGAACATGGTTAGGTCTATGTTGAGTTATTCAACACTTCCTATTTATTTTTGGGGATATGCTCTATAAACTGCAGTATATATTCTAAACGTGGTACCATCGAAATCGGTTCCTGGAACACCATATGAGTTGTGGACTGGGCGAAATGCCTAGTTTACAACACATAAGGATATTTGGTTGTCCTGCACATGTGTTAAAAGGAAAGACAGAAAAGATGGAGTCCCGTTCGGAAACATGCATATTTGTGGGGTATCCAAAAGGAACTAAAGGATATTATTTCTATAGTCCTTCAGATCTAAAAGTGTTTATTTCAACAAATGCTACAATTTTGGAAAAGGACTATATGAATGATTTTGTTCCCAAAAGTAGAATTGTCCTGAATGATATGTCAGGAGATACAATTCCACAAGAGGTTTCACAACCTAACCCAATTGTAATTTCCACTCCAACACAAAATCAACAACCTACCATTCCTTGTCGTAGTGGGAGGGTTAGAACCCAGCCTGAAAGATACATCGGTCTAGGAGAATCTGTTGAGAATCTCCATGACGACGATGATCCCTACACGTACAAGGAAGCACTGAAGGATATTGATTGTCACCATTGGCAAAAGGCAATGCAATCTGAGATTGAATCCATGTTCGATAACAAAGTCTGGTCCCTTGTAGACTTGCCTAAATGGATAAAACCTATTGGGTGCAAGTGGGTATACAAGAGGAAAAGAGGTATGGATGGAAAGGTGGAAACTTTTAAAGCTAGATTGGTAGCTAAAGGTTACACACAGAAAGAAGGTATCGATTACGAGGAAACCTTCTCTCCTGTGGCCATGCTTAAATCCATTAGGATACTCTTATCCATTGCAGCATCTTTAGATTTAGAGATTTGGCAAATGGACGTCAAGACAGCTTTCCTTAATGGAAGTCTTGACGAAAGCATCTATAAGATGCAACCAGAAGGATTCATTGAAAATGGCCAAATGGAAAAGGTATGCAAGTTGCAGAAATCAATTTATGGATTAAAGCAAGCATCCAGATCCTGGAACATAAGGTTCGACCAAGCTGTAAAAGGTTTTGGATTTTTACAGAACCTTGAAGAACCTTGTGTATACAAAAGGATCAAAGGTGACAAGTTGGTTTTCCTTATTCTTTACGTAGATGATATATTACTCATTGGAAACGATGTGGGAGTATTGACATCAGTAAAAGAATGGTTAGCAAAACAATTTGATATGAAGGACTTAGGAGAAGCAAGTTTTATTCTAGGTATCCAAGTAATAAGGGATAGAAAGAATAAAATGATTGCACTATCCCAAGCTTCATACATAGACAAAATCTTGTCTAGGTTTTCCATGCAAGATTCCAAGAAAGGTATGTTACCTTTTAGGCATGGAATCAAACTTTCTAAGGAACAAGTTCCTAAGAATGAGCATGAAGAGCAATTCATGAGTAGAATTCCATATGCCTCGGCAGTTGGAAGTCTCATGTATGCAATGCTCTGTACTAGACCAGATATTTGTTTTGCTGTTGGCAGAGTTAGCAGGTTTCAATCGAAACCTGGTCCTGATCACTGGACGGCAGTCAAGCATATTTTCAAGTATCTTAGGAGAACGAAAGATAATATGCTTGTATACTCTGGAGGGGATTTAATCCCCGTTGGGTATACAGATTCTGATTTCCAATCGGATTCTGACTCTAGAAAATCCATATCAGGATCTGTGTTTACTCTTGGAGGAGGAGCAGTCATTTGGAGGAGTATCAAGCAATCTTGTATTGCTGACTCCACCATGGAAGCAAAGTATGTAGCTGCATGCGAAGCTGCCAAGGAGGCTGTTTGGCTTCGCCAATTCTTGATTGACTTAGAAGTAGTTCCTAGCACGAATAAGCAGATCACTATCTACTATGAAAACAGTGGAGCAGTGGCTAATTCGAAAGAACCAAGAAGTCATAAGAGAGGAAAACACATTGAAAGAAAGTATCATCTTTTAAGGGAGATTGTTCATAGGGGAGACGTGACGATTACCAAAATCACGTCGGCAGAAAATCTAGTAGATCCCTTCACAAAGGCTCTACCTCAGAAGAGTTTTGATGGGCACCTAGAGAACATGGGAATGAGATATGACACATTTGCTATAGCGCAAGTGGGAGATTGTTACGATTATGCTCAATAACAAGAGTGTAATATTATAATTGACAATCTTTTTATATAAATAAAGTGATTTCTGATTCTGCAAAATCTTATAGCATTTATAAATATAATTGTCAAGGTAAATAATCAAAAGGTCAAAAGACTATGAGATATGAAGAATTGTTTGTACATCCGGATATGTAGGAGGTAGACACAATTCTTTAATTAGTCTTGAATAACGTACACAACTTAAGTTAAAGGTTGGGCACCTCTATCTTGATAAAGTTGTAGAATTCTTTTACTAGCATTTGAGTGGGATCAAATGAGTTATGATGAGTCTAAAATCATCGAAAGGTTTTCGAGTAAAAGAATCTAGTGCACTGGGTGCATTGAACTGGATCACAATGAAATACTTTATCTAGAACCGTCACTAGATATAAGTCTTTTCATTATCAGGACAATCGGAGAGTCTATCTAAATCCTGAGATAAATGATGGACTTATGGTTGCAAGTGTTATAATTTGAGCTATCAATGAGTACAATTATATAGCATAGTCTATCCTCGATAGTTTGGTGGTATTCATTTGTTATTGATAGAGGACTTCATTTATAGATATGGACATCGTGGCTCCATTTATTAAATGAGAGTATAATATCATCATATGGATGTTTTGAGGTATTGGATACTCAATCTCAACGTTGAGTTTTCAATAATGATTATTGAAGACATGGCTTCTGGACAAGTCAAAATATCCAAGTTCAAAATGTGGTCATATGAGGAAATATGGTAACTTGGAGAGCTATAGGCGGTTTATGAGCTCTTGGCGATTACTGATATTATTCACGAGGATACACCATCTCCTATAAGATTGTCTAGGGTATGAATGAGAAACATCTCCTTATTCTATCTTTATTTAAGAGTTCAATTTTAGCTCTTTAGTGGAATGAGTTAAAATTAATAGATCGGACCTAAGTGAATCATTTGTTGATTGTGATTAGGTTATGTCTATTGAAGCTTAAATTTAGATAGCCCGCCAAGATCCACAATCCACACGTACTTGCATGGATCACTTGATATATTCTACCGGACCAATTTATGAGTCCATCTACAATTGCATTTAATATAGTAAGAATATAATATGTCTATTATTTATTTATTGGGCTGCTCTATTATATTAATATATTAAAAGGAGACATGTGGGCTTGTTTCTTTTAGTAAGAATAAGTCTGGTTCACATGTGGGCTTTTATTTAAAGTCTAATGGATTAAATAAAATAAGAAAAATAATATTAGGCCCATGTATATATGGTGTGGGCGGCAAGGCTAATAAAATAGCCCAAGATATTATTTTATTTTATTGTTTTGATTAAATGGAAATTAATTAATTATTTAATTAATTAATAGTTTAAATCAAAATCTTTTCCTGATCAGTAAATTAAATACTATGTGTTGGATTAGGGTTGGAATTCTTTTAAGTGATAGGAGTCTTAATGTGGTAAGGATTAAGTCCACATACACTCCTTATTATACAAAGAATTCGGCCACCACTAGTCCTACAAGGGTTAGGATTCTTGAATTGATAGGAATTAGGGAAAAGGATAATTCCTTTTCAAGTAAGGAAATTAAACAACCCTAGATTTCCGATTCAATGAATTCGGCCAACCCTACTTGGTGAAGGAGAAAATTCGGCCAACCTATAAATATAAGGTTATGAATTTTCGGCCACTAAGAAGAAAAATAGAGAGAGTTTTTTGTTTGTTTTGAAAATAAAAAATCCTACTCTATACACATAGATTTTCGGCCAAGAGAGAAAAAGAAAATAAGTTCTCATTCGATAGTGCACTTACAAGCCTTTAACATCAAAAGGTTTTGTGCACACTTTCGATTTAGGATTACGCGAGTTTCAATCATATTGATTGTGAATTCAAAAGTGACCGGAACTATTTTTTTTAGGCTCTTGGTGTTTTACTATTGAAGATCAAGATCAGAGATTCCATACATCCATTCTAAGGTAAGCAATTCAAAGAAAAAGGGAGATCACTCTCCTAGGTGATTCATGTACGTGCTAGGATTGAAGATCTTGCGGATTACCATCGACGTAAATCAATTGGATCACGCGACAAGAGGTATTTAACTATAACCGTATATTTTAGTTTAATTAATTAAAGGGTTAAGGTTCAAATCTTTAGAAATATTTTAAACTATACGAAAATTATTTTTTCGCCTTCCGCTGCGGTTTTAAGCAATTTTTCCCTACAACTACCATATCAATTTTGGTCTCACCATCAATCTCAGCATCATTTAGTTCAGCAATATTGAGATGTGCTATGACATTCATCATGTGATCTTTCACAGATTGTCCAAGGTTTCATCCTAAGATTCATAAAAGCAGTCACTGCCTCTCTCTTAGTCGTCTTAGACCTCATAGCAAACATTTCCTCTAGAGACATCATTATATCAGCAGTGGACTCCATTCCTTCATGTTGCTGTTGCAACACGTCGGAGATAGTGGTCATAATATAACATTTTGCCATATCATCAGAAGTCTTCCACTTCTCATACTCATCTCTTTGCATCACACAAGATTCATTATTAGGAAGGGGTGGTTTAGGAGTAGTCAGAACAAATTTATGTTTTTCACTTTGCAGCAACAACCCAAGTTTCCTTTTCCATGTGACATAATTATCTCCAGGTTAAGGTGTTATCTTTCAGGATGTTCATAAGTGATGGGGTCATGATTTCTAATTAAAACAAAAACATATATAAGTAAATAATCATGATAAAGAACTTTTAAATATTTATCTTGAATTAAATAAATAATTCAATCGTAAAAATTCAACAGTAATCCAACACCCATAAATCTTACGCCTCCTTTGGGAGTTCGTACTATTTACTAGTTGGACTAGGTCCCACCTAATTGTTAACATAACAACCAGCGTTTTCAATTTTAGTCTTGCAATTTTATTAACC
The DNA here is from genome assembly GCA_033220585.1 of Dipteronia sinensis. NCBI lineage: Eukaryota > Viridiplantae > Streptophyta > Magnoliopsida > Sapindales > Sapindaceae > Dipteronia > Dipteronia sinensis. The sequence continues at coordinate 23,297,617 of CM065637.1, forward strand.
AGAACTCTTGGGAGGATATTAATAAAATTACATTGAGTGTGTCACCAAGATATCGACCCTCAATTTTCTCTCACGAGAATCCCTCCTTGGGGAGTAGATTTCGTTTAAGTCAATTGTCTAGTCTATCCTTGTGAGGAAGTATTTTGTTAAATTCCATTTACGGACGCCCCTTGGGGGATTCCCAAAAATAATAAAACTCAACTAACCTTGGAGGCCATAGGCGTTCTAACACACCTTCTCCCACTCAATTATTTAAGGCGTGTGATTAAATTCCAAAGAATGATTTTACCAAGTTATCTAGATGCCAATTAGATATCTAAATCATTCAATGCATGTTCATACCAAAAGAGATATATGAGTGGCACTCCTATTCTATATGACATGTTATCATACAATAACAAACATTGTAATATTTATACATAAAAAATAAATAGCCACAATTTTGGTCCATCCTAGAAAAGCATGTAAATCACAATTGTACGGAATACAAAAACTCCTTTCTTGGCAGACAAGACTTCAAGCGACCATCTCGCGCACGAAACTCGCGGGCCCAAAGATCACCACAGCAGCCCATGCGCACGCCTAGCCCATGCAAGAGCATGAGCTGCCGCACGGCCAGCCTATGCATGGGTCGCGCGCTGCTGCACCGCAACAAGCGCAGCTGCACGCTTGGTTGCGTGCGCGCTTGTTGTCTCGGTGCGCGCGGGTGCCAAGACAGGTTCCGAATGCTCCAATTTCTCCAAATCTTCGAGTCTTCGAATCTTGAATATATTACAGCTTACTTTATACAATAAAATACTGCAGTAATTTTTTATTTTTATATTTATTAACCACTGCAGTATTTTTTTTTTTTACAAATAAAAAACTGCACCAAAAAAAAACAGCAGTATTTTTAATACATTAAAAAAAACTGCACTATTTTATACAAAAAAAAAAAAATTAAGCAACTATCAAGAAGGAACTTATGACGATAATAGGCCACCCTTCTTGTTACAATTCCGAAACAAAAATTACATGGAAAATCTAGGACAAAATTGAGCAATAACAATTCACTTTATAACAACATATATAAATCCATACATTTGACATGTAATTATATATGCGAATACCTAGAGTGTCATTTCTTTCTAAAACATGCATAATCGCAATAAAAAGAAATAGATTCACGTATATATACGCTAATTAATTAAAGGGTACAACCTGGCTCTGATACCAATTGTAGGAAAAAATTAACTAAAACCGTAGCGGAAGGCGAAAAGTAGATTTTCGTATAGTTTAAAATTGTTCTAAAGATTTGAATCTTAACCCTTTAATTAATTAAACACAAATATACGGTTAGAGTTAAATACCTCTTGTCGCGTGATCCGATTGACTTACATCGATGGTAATCCGCAAGATCTTCAATCCTAGCACGTACGTGAATCACCTAGGAGCGTGGTCTCCCTTTTTTTTCTTTGAATTGCTTACCTGAGAATGGATGTATGGAACTTCTGATCATGATCTTCAATCCCAAAACACCAAGAGCCTACAAAAATAGTTTCGGTCACTTTTGAATTCACAATCGATATGATTGGAACTCGCGTAACCCTAAATCGAAAGTGTGCACTAAACCTTTTGATGTTAAAGGCTTGCAAGTGCACTATCGAATGAGAACTTATTTTTGTTTTTCTCTCTTGGCCGAAATTCTGTGTATTGAGTAAGATTTTTATTTTTCAAAGCAAACAAAAATCTCTCTCACTCAAGCTTTTTGGTGGCCGAAATTTATCACCTTATATTTATAAGGTGATCGAAATTTCTCCTTCTCAAAATAGGGTTGGCCAAATTCTTTGTGTAGGAAATCTAGGGTTGGCCAATTTCCCTACTTGAAAAGAAATTGTGCTTTTCCCTAATTCCTATCAATTTAAGAATCCTAACCCTTATAGGACTAGGGTGGCCGGATTCTTTGTGTGGTATGGAGTGTATGTGGACTTAATCCTTATCACATTAGGACTCCTATCACTTAAAAGAATTCTAACCCTAATCCAACACATAGTATTTTATTTACTGATCAGGAAAAGATTTTGATTTAAACTATTAATTAATTAAATAATTAATTAATTTCCATTTAATCAAAACAATAAAATAAAATAATATCTTGGGCTATTTTATTAGCCTTGCCGCCCACACCATATATACATGTGCCTAATATTATTTTTCTTATTTTATTTAATCAATTAGACTTTAAATAAAAGCCCACATGTGAACCAGACTTATTCTTACGAAAAGAAACAAGCCCACATGTCTCCTTTTAATATATCAATATAATAGAGCAGCCCATTAAATAAATAATAGACATATTATATTCTGAATATATTAAATGCAATTCTAGATGGACCCATAAATTGGTTCGGTAGAATATATCAAGTGATCCATGCAAGTACGTGTGTATTGTGGATCTTGGCGGGCTATCTAAATTTAAGCTTCATTAGACATAACCTAATCACAATCAACAAATGATTCACTTAGGTCTGATCTATTAATTTTAACTCATTCCACTAAAGAGCTAAAATTGAACTCTTAAATAAAGATAGAATAAGGAGATGTTTCTCATTCATACCCTAGACAATCTTATAGGAGATGGTGTATCCTGGTGAATAATATCAGTAATCGCCAAGAGCTCATAGACCGCCTATAGCTCTCCAAGTTACCATATTTCCTCATATGACCACATTTTGAACTTGGATATTTTGACTTGTCCAGAAGCCATGTCTTCAATAATAATTATTGAAAACTCAACGTTGAGATTTAATATACAATACCTCAAAACATCCATATGATGATATTATACTCTCATTTAATAAATGGAGCCACGATATCCATATCTATAAATGAAGTCCTCTATCGATTAACAAATGAATACAACCAAACTATCGAGGATAGACTATGCTATATAATCGTACTCATTGATAGCTCAAATGATAACACTTGCAACCAGTAAGTCCATCATTTATCTCAGGATTAAGATTGACTCTCTGATTGACCTAATAATGAAAAGACTTATATCTAGTGACGGTTTTAGATAAAGTATTTCATTGTGATCCTGTTCAATGCACTAAGTGCACTAGATTCTTTTACTCGAAAAACTTTCGATGATTTTAGACTCATCATAACTCATTTAATCCCACTCAAATTCTAGTAAAAGAATTCTACAACTTTATCAAGATAGAGGTGCCCAACCTTTAACTTAAGTTGTGAACGTTATTCAAGACTAACTAAAGAATTGTGTCTATCTCACACATATCCGGATGTATGAACAATTCTTCATTTCTCATAGTCTTTTGACCTTATGATTATTTACCTTCACAATTATAATAATAAATGCTATAAGTATTTGTAAGAATCCGAAAACAATTTATTAATATGAAAAGATTGTCAATTACAATATTACACTCTTGCTATTGAGCATAATCCTAACAATCTCCCACTTGCGCTATAGCAAGTGTGTTATATCTCTCATTCCCATATTCTCTAAGTGCCCATCAAAACTCTTCTGAGGTAGAGCCTTTGTGAAAGGATCCGCTAGATTTTCTGCTGACGTGATTTTGGTGATCGTCACGTCTCCCCTATGAACAATTTCCCTTAAAAGGTGATATTTCCTTTCTATGTGTTTACCTCTCTTATGACTTCTTGGTTCTCTCGAATTAGCCACTGCTTCACTATTGTCACAGTGTATAGTGATCTGCTTATTCGCATTAGGAACCACTTCCAAGTCAATCAAGAATTGGCGGAGCCAAACAGCCTCTTTTGCAGCTTCGCATGCAGCAACATACTCAGCTTCCATGGTGGAATCAGCAATACAAGATTGCTTGATACTCCTCCATATGACCGCTCATCCTCCAATGGTAAACACAGATCCTGATGTGGATTTTCTGGAGTCAAAATCTGACTGGAAATCAGAATCTGTATACCCAATGGGAATTAAATCCCCTCCAAAGTATACAAGCATATAGTCTCTAGTTCTTTTAAGATACTTGAAAATATGCTCTACTGCCGTCCAATGATCAGGACCAGGTTTCGATTGAAACCTGCTAACTATGGCAACAGTAAAACAAATATCTGGTCTAGTACAGAGCATTGCATACATGGGACTTCCAACTGCCGAGGCATATGGAACTCTACTCATGAATTTCTCTTCATGCTCATTCTTAGGAACCTGTTCCTTAGAAAGTTTGATTCCATGTCTAAAAGGTAACATACCTTTTCTTGGAATCTTGCATGGAAAATCTAGACAAGATTTTATCAATGTATGAAGCTTGGGATAATGCAATCGTTATATTCTTTCTATCTCTTATTACTTGGATACCAAGAATATAGCTTGCTTCTCCTAAGTCCTTCATATCAAATTGTTTTGCTAACCATTCTTTTACTGATGTCAATACACCTACATCGTTTCCAATGAGTAGTATATCATCAACATAAAGAATGAGGAAAACCAACTTGTCGTCTTTAATCCTTTTGTATACACAAGGTTCATCAGGGTTTTAAATAAATCCAAAACCTTTCACAGCTTGATCGAACCTTATGTTCCAGGATCTGGATGCTTGCTTCAGTCCATATATGGACTTTTGCAATTTGCATACTCTTTCCTCTTGGCCCTTTTCAATGAATCCTTCAGGTTGCATCATGTAGATGCTCTTCAAGTCTTTATGTTAAGGAAAGCTGTCTTGACGTCCATTTGCCAAATCTCTAGGTCTAGAGATGCTGCAATGGATAAGAGTATCCTAATGGATTTAAGCATGGCTACAGGAGAGAAGGTTTCCTCGTAATCGATACCTTCTTTCTGTGTATAACCTTTAGCTACCAGTCTAGCTTTAAAGGTTTCCACCTTACCATCCATACCTCTTTTCCTCTTGTATACCCACTTACACCCAATGGGTTTTATTCCTTTAGGCAAGTCTACAAGGGACCAGAATTTGTTATTGAACATCGATTCAATCTCAGATTGCATTGCTTTTTGCCAATGACGACAATCAACATCCTACATTGCTTCCTTGTATGTGTAGGGATCATCGTCGTCCGGGAGATTCTCCACATATTCTCCTAGACCGATGTATCTTTCGGGTTGTGTTATAACCCTCCCACTACGACTGAGGAATGGTAGGTTGTTGATTTTGTGTTGGAGTGGAACTTACAATTGGGCTAGGTTGTGAAACCTCTTGTGGAATTGTATCTCCTGACATTTCATTCAGGACAATTCTACTTTTGGGCACAAAATTATTCATATAGTCCTTTTCTAGAAATGAAGCATTTGTTGAAACAAATACTTTTAGATCATTAGGACTATAGAAATAATATCCTTTAGTTCCTTTTGGATACCCCACAAATATACATGTTTCTGAACGGGACTCCATCTTTTCTGTCTTTCCTTTCAACACATGTGCAGGACAACCAAATATCCTCATGTGTTGTAAACTAGGTTTTCGCCTAGTCCACAATTCATGTGGGGTTTTAGGGACATATTTAGATGGTACATCGTTTAGAATGTATATTGCTGTTTGTAGAGCATATCCCCAAAAAGAAATATGAAGTGTTGAATAACTCAACATTGACCTAACCATCTCTAAAAGAGTTCTATTTCTCCTTTCTGCTACCCCATTTTGTTGAGGTGTACCTGGTGCAGAAAACTGAGAAACTATTTCATTATCAATAAGATATTGCTGAAACTCTCCAGATAGATATTCTCCACCATGATCAGATCTCAAGATTTTTATATGTTTCGCAAGCCGATTTTCTACTTCAGCTTTGAATGCTTTGAACATGTCAAAAGCATCCGACTTATGTCTCATGAGATACACATAACCAAATCTTGAGTAATCATCTATGAAGGTGATGAAGTACTCATATCCACCTCTAGCTTGAATGCTCATAGGACCACATACATCAGTGTGTATTAGTCCTAAACATTCAGTGGCTCTTGCACCTTTGGTATTGAACGGCCTTTTGGTCATTTTACCTTCCAAACAAGATTCACAAGTTGGTAGATCATCAACCCTTAAGTCACTTAAAGGTCCGTCACATACCAATCTTTTAATCCTATTAAGGTTAATGAAAATACACAAAGTGTGTCTAATACAACCTAGAGGGGGGGGGGGGGGGGTGAATAGGTTTTAGTTGATTTATTACCAACTTTTCGACTTAATCAATTTTAATGATCCTACTCCATATTAACAATCAATCAATCCAATATAAATATGCGGAAAACAATAAAAACACAAGAATTGATTTACGTGAGAAACCCTCCAACTGGGCAAAACTCATAGGCTATCCTCCTAGCCACAAACGGTCCTCAAATCCACTATTTGAACGAAAAGTTTACAACCTAGGTTGACCTCAAGTCACACCTACTTGGTCACTAACCCTTTCACTCTACCCAACGGGCCTTTAATAGTGATTCTTGACCACAAGCTTGTGCACTAACTCACTTAGTCACAAAGCTTAACAATCAATGAAGAGGTTAAACAACCTAAGTGAATATGTAAAAGATATTCAAGTACGCAATTAATGCTAGGCAACAATAAATGCTTATCTAAGGATTTAAAGATGACAATAAGTGTAAATCCTAGATATCAATATCTAAATGCAAATGCATGAAGATTTAGGTAGAAGGGTAAAATCGTCCTAAATGCTAGCTATTACTGAACAAGTCTCTCAACCAACACACAACAACTCAATCATGTTATAAATGCCAATAAACATAAAGATATGCAATAAAATCACATAAAAGAGCTAACCCTAAGCAAACAAGAACATAAATAAATACAAAGAGATTTAGGGCATGTTCAAGTTACCTAGTCAATGAAAGCAAGAAGAATCCATGATGAGATAATGCTTGAAGAGGTTAGATGCACATGGATTTGTGTTTGGTTGAGTAAAGATGAGTTCTTGGGAGTTTCTCTCTCTAAGGGAAGCTTGGCCTATTAAAAATGGCTTCTTGAACTCATAGACACGAGCAGGGAAGAAGATAGATCATATATATGGGAGCCCTAGTTGAAACAGCGTCATTTTGAACTTAGGGCATAAAATCCCGTCAATACCGCTAGATGGACCGCGTCGCAGGCAAGTGTCCAGACCGCGGTACACACAGCAGTGCACCGTCTGGACAACAACGCCGTGCAAGGCGCTGTGCATGCAGGTGCACAGGCCGCGGTATGGGCAACAGAGGCTTACTGGACAACACCGCGACTTGGATCGCTTTGCGTGCAAGTGTACAGGAAGCGGTACAGGGAGCATGACCCTGCTGAGGTATACCGCTCTGTATGCCACGGTGCAAGCATGTCTTGCCAAGCGGTCTAGGCCGCGCTAAGAGAAGAAATTGTCTTTTCTGGGCAAACTCAACACACTAAGTGATGTGCAAAATGTGCAAGTGTGGAATGTGAAAAGAGGCATACAATACATCATTCAATTACATGAAGATAGAAACATAATGCATGCAAGTGAGTGTGTGCAACTAGATCTCTTCAAAGAAAGTTAAACTAGTGAGATACCTTTGAAGTGCTCTTTGAGAGAGATGATGTCCTTGAATCTTGATCACACTCAAGAGGCCTAAATTACCCTTACAAAGAATAATCCCTAATGTGGTTTGTCAACGAAATAAGCCAATCAAAATATGAGGAACTTACAATCTCCCCCTTTGGCTATTTCGTGACAAAACCACCACTCACAAATCATCCTCACAAAAAATAAAAACTAAAGGTCAACAAATAGATATTCTACATTACAAAAAGTTACCTAGATACTAGGTCTTCAAAACTTCAAGCTCTTGTAGAATAGCCATCCCTACAAAACACAGAGACTACACTTTCCAAGACAAGTGTATGTGAGGTGATCAAGAGAGATAGATAAATAAGAGCGATTTGCATAATAAAAGAAAACTTCAACATGCAACATGCAAATGCTCTCCCCCTATATAGGTTACTCCCCCTCAATGGGACAATCTCTCCAAATATGTAATCCCCTTAAATAAAACCATTACTCCCTCTTTTTGTCATGAGATAGGCAAAGGAGTATTCCCCAACCGGGTCACTTTAGCAAAGAGAGTTATTTGCAAGATAAGTGCATAATCATATACAACAACGTTATGCAACTCAATTAATTGAGAGAGAATCATTGAGGGTTTTATTGTTTAGAAGAAGATGTGTGACTTAATTGCTTTGGATGTAAGACATGTAACTTCATGGTTCAAGCAAATGGTATTTGGCAAAGCAAACATCAAAAGGGTTTCCAAAAGAATTCAAACCAATTTATACCCTTTTGTTATAAGCAAACAAGATATAGTTTTTCAAAATGAATTTCAATTTAAAGAGCAACTATATCAAACCTTATGAGCAAAACAAGACATGAGTGACTTTTGCACCCTTTTTGATTTTTCAGGGTGGGATACCCGTATGATAGTAGTCTTGTTCAACTAATAAAGAGAGAGAGAAGACTAGATTTGGATGAGATATCCTTGTTTATTGCATGGATACTAGATCTTTATTTGGTTTAGTCTTCTCATTTGCGTTAACACATATTTTGCACTAGAGCAAACAAAAAAAAAGCATTTCATGCATATTATTTTAAGCATGTCAATAAAGGTTCTCATGTCATGGAGTTAAATTATGGGTCATTCAAGTGTACTTTCCCAATCAAAATCTCCTAGTCCAAAAATGCATTTTTGAACATAGAGGTGACATGGATTACAAATCAAGCAAGGCACACTCATTAAATAAAAAGCCATATAAGAATATATATAAGCACAACCAAGAATACTCAAGCAATTAATAAAGAAGCATAAAGTTGATCAAGTTTTTGCTTATTCCAACCTGCAAGGTTGCTATCTTTGCTGGAGTTCCCCATTAGGGTCAATCACCAAAACACATCAAGGCATATGACAAATCCCAATAGACCTACTAAGTGACTTGAACCTAGTTGAGTCTAAGGGCTTTGTAAATAAATCCGCTAGTTGATCATTAGTGCCCACATGCTCAAGTGCAATGCATTTGTTTTCAACTAGTTCCCTAATAAAATGATGCCTGATGTCTATATGCTTTGTCCTAGAGTGCTGAACAGGGTTCTTTGAAATGTTAATTGCACTCATGTTATCACAATAAAGGGTAAGAATACCTTGATCAAAGTCGTAATCCACAAGCATTTGTTTCATCCAAAGGAGTTGTGTGCAAGCACTCTCGGCGGCTATGTATTCCGCTTCAGCTGTGGATAGAGAGATGAAATTTTGCTTCTTGCAAAACCATGAGACCAAGTTGTTGCCTAGGAAGAAGCAACCGCCCGATGTACTCTTCCTATCATCACAATTTCCTGCCCAATCTGCATCACTAAAGCCAACTAAGCTAGCATTAGTGTCAAAAGAGTACCATATCCCATCGTTGGATGTCCCATTCACATACCGAATGATTCTCTTCATGGAGGAGAGATGGGATTCCTTGGGATCCGTTTGGTACCTAGCACACACACCCACACTAAAGGCTATATCGGGTCTACTTGCGGTCAAGTAAAGCAAGCTACCAATCATACCACGATAAAGACTTTGTTCCACACTCTTGCCACTAGCATCCTTGCTTAGTTTCAAGGTGGTACTCATGGGTGTGTCACAATGTTTGGCATTCTCAAGGCCAAACTTCTTCACTAGGTTCTTAGCATACTTAGCTTGGGATATGAAAATCCCATCATGCAATTGCTTGATTTGCAAACCTAGGAAGTAATTGAGCTCCCTAACAAGACTCATCTCAAACTCATGAGACATGACATCAACAAATTTTTGGACTTTGGATTTGTTGGTGGAGCCAAAAACAATATCATCAACATAGATTTGAGCTATGAAAAGCTCATCCTTGTTCCTCTTGATGAATAAATTTTTGTCAACACTACCCCTAGTGTAGTCATTTTCAACAAGAAATTGAGTGAGGCACTCATACCAAGCCTAGGTGCTTGTTTCAACCCATATAAAGCCTTCTTGAGGCTATAGACATGATTGGGGTGGTGTGGATCCACAAACCCCTTGGGTTGCTCGACAAACACTTCCTCATGCAAGAAACCATTTAGGAAGGCACTCTTAACATCCATTTGATGCAATTTGAACTTGTGCACACATGATATGGACAAAAGAAGCCTTATGGACTCAAGACGGGCAACCGGAGCAAAAGTCTCCTCAAAGTCAATACCCTCAATTTGAGAGTATCCTTGTGCTACAAGTCTAGCCTTGTTGCGCATAATGTTGCCATTCTCATCCGACTTATTCCTATATACCCATTTGGTTCCTATGACATTAGTATCCTTGGGTCTAGGAACAAGAGTCCAAACCTCATTTCTTTCAAATTGGTTTAGCTCTTCTTGCATGGCAAGAACCCAAAACTCATCATTCAAAGCTTCATCAACCTTTTTGGGTTCAATTTGAGAGGTGTAACAAGTATAGCTAATTTGATTAGCTATTTGACGCCTAGTCGTAACACCCTCATTCATATCTCCAAGAATGTCATTCTTATTGTGGAGATGTCTAACCCATGGAGCGGGTTCTTTAGAGTCCAAAGATGGATCTTTATCAAGAGGTTGGATGACCTCTTCATTAAGGCTTGACTTCACATCAATTGAAGTCTCACCATTCTTCTCCAAGAAAGGATCATCAAGCACAATGACCTCCTCATCATGGTCTCTAGTCTTAGGCCTACAATCATCTATGACGACATTAGATGATTCCATGACACTCCGAGTTTTTAAATTGAAAACTCTATAGGCCTTACTATTAAGGGCATAGCCAATAAAAATCCCCTCATCACTCTTGGCATCAAACTTGCCAAGTTGATCTCGGTCATTTAGAATGTAGCATTTGCTCCCAAATGAGTGGAAGTAGCTAATATTTGGCTTCCTACCCTTCCATAATTCATAGGAGGTTTGCCTAGTACCGGGCCTTAGGAAGACTCTATTTCCTATGTAGCAAGCCGTATTGACGGCCTCGGCCCAAAGGTTCCTAGGGACATTGTTGCTAAGCAACATCACACGGCCCATCTCTTGAAGGACCCTATTCTTCCTCTCAACAACCCCGTTTTGTTGAGGAGTTCTAGGAGCCGAAAACTCATGGGAAATGCCTAAGCTATTGCAATAGCTTTCAAAACAAGCATTTTCAAATTCCCTCCCATGGTCACTCCTAATTCTTTTAATGCTTTTAATGTGTGAGTTCTTTTCATTTTGAATTCTAGTGCAAAGCATTTTAAATTTTTCAAAAGTTTCAGATTTTTCTCTAAGAAAATATGTCCATGTAAATCTAGAGAAATCATCAACACAAACAAAAATGTATCTCTTGCCGCCGAGACTCTCGGTTTGCATGGGACCCATAAGGTCCATATGTAGAAGCTCTAATGGCTCCTTGGTGGCGAGATACTTGCCTTTCTTGTGCATACTTTTGGTTTGTTTCCCTTGTTGACAAGGTCCACAAACGCCATCGACTTTCTTCCCAAGCTTAGGGAGGCCACGCACAACCTTGAACTTATCTAAGATTCTTAAATCTCGATAGTTCATGTGGCCAAGTCTTTGATGCCATAACTCAATTTCCTCACATTTGGACATATTGCAAGAGATAGCACTAGCTTCAAGACAATAGCAATTGTCACTAGATCTCTTTCCTTTTAGCAAGGTTTTTCCATTTGGCATTAAAATAGAGCAATCATTTTTGTTAAACAATACAGAGAGTCCATCATCATTAAGATGAGAAATGCTTATAAGATTTGCTTGCAAGCCATCAACAAGTAAAGCATTGGACAAGGAGGGTAAATCGGGAATGGAAATGGTTCCTTTCCCTATGACTTTCTTTTTAGATCCATCACCAAAGGTGACAAATCCTCCATCCTCCAAGACAAGGGATTTAAAGAAGCTCTTGTTCCCCGTCATATGCCTAGAACACCCACTATCCAAATACCAAGTGTTAGAGGCATTTGCCTTCAAGGCAATTTGAGCCACATAGCAACAATAGTTATCCCTTCTAATCCACCTAGGTGTAATGTTCTCATTCCTAGTGGTATTAGTCACATTGGCTCTAGATTTCCTAGGATCATGCAAATTTGCTCTAGATTTCCTAGGAACATGCATTTTAGCTCTAGCTCTATTTCTTTCAATCATGCTCTTGATTCTACACATTTCAATGTACTTGAAGCAATTAGGTCTAATGTGACCATTAACACCACAAAAGTGACAAGTGGGAATAAAATAAGAAGACATACCATACCCTTGTGAGTACAAAGGGGCTTTCCCACGCATTTGAGCTTGTCTTTGGTGTTGGATTGGTTCTCTTCTTCTTTGTTGTTGAGTTGGAGTGAATTGCTTTCTTGGTTGACCTTGCATGAATTGCTTTTTGGCTTGATGGTATTTCGGTTGAGGGAAACTTGCTTGATGCGCCCTTATTGATTGAGCTTGAGCTTGTTTCCCTTGTTCTACCTTGACTTGAGGATCTTTAGAGCACTCTCCTAGTTCGATCTTTTTCCTAGGATATTGTGGGGGTGAAGGCTCTTTGTTATCCAAACTCTTAACAAATACAATCTTGCTTGAGGATGAGGTCTCCTTGTCATCTTCATAGCCAAGACCTTTCTTATCACTTGGCCTCTTGCCAACTCCCAACATGTGGTCAAGTTTATTCGTGCTTGAAGTCATCTTAGCAATGATCTCTCTAGCTTCTTCAAGCTCCTTTTCCATCAATTCCTCATTCCTTTTGGCTATCTTCACTTCTTTATTTAAGTGAGTAGCTTCGGCGGATAGCTTGAGATTCTCTCATTTTAGCCTTTGAATCTCTTTCTTCATCTTCAATCTTGAGCTTTGAAAATGCTCAATGAAGCCTTCAAGATCCATTCCTCCTACACCCATATTTGTTGAATGGGATGAAGAGTCACCATAGCTAGAGTCATCTTCACTTTGTTTCTCTACCTCTTCATCATCTATTGCTTCCTTACTCTTGAGAGAAGATGCGAAGGCAATAAAGTTTGCCACATGATCCTCATCATCTGAGGATTCTCCTTCTTCTTCCAAGTCATCACCATCGCTCCACGTGGCGGCCATGGCCTTTCCTTTCTTCCTATTTTTCAAATTTCCACAATCCGTGGAGATGTGTCCGAAACCTCCACATTCGAAGCATTGAATCCCTTTTCTTATGGGCTTGTCTTCACTTGACTCAAACTTCTTGAAAGGAGTCTTCTTCTTTATTTCCTTTCCTTTGGATCCAAATCCCCTCTTCTCAAAATTGATGAACTTCTTGAATCTTTTCACCATGAGGGCCATTTCTTCATCTGAGTCTTCTTCCTCCTTCTCAACCTTAGAAGTCTTCAGAGCAATGCTCTTTTGCTTCTTTTGAGGTGTAGGTGTGGGAGTCCATCTAGACTCATATGCTAGAAGCCTTCCAATAACTTCACTTGGCTTCATATTCTTGTAGTCACTATTCTCCTCAAGAGCCGTCACCTTTGACTCAAATCTTGCTGGAAGCGACCTCATAATTTTTTGCTTTGATCCTCCTATCCGAATAGGGATCACCAAGTTGATGGCTTTGATTGACTATGTCCATCATCTTCACTTGAAATTCGTTGAAGCACTCATCCTCCTCCATCCTAATTTGCTCGAATTGTGTTTGGAGGACTTGAAGCTTGGAGTCCTTGACCACCTCGGTTCCCTCATGGGCCGTCTCTAGAATCTCCCATGCCTCTTTTGCAATTCTTGTTGTTTGGATCAATTTGTACTGATTGTCATCCATTGCACAAAGAATAGCATGCATAGCCTTGTTGTTCCACTTGGATGCTTCAAACTCTTGAGTTGACCATTCCGACTTTGGCTTGGGAACTACACTTTCGTCTTCAAGAGACTTTTCCGGAAGAGTGTAGCCATCTTCAATTGCCATCCATGCTCGGTCATTTATTTGGCAAATGTAAGACTCCATCTTGCCTTTCCAAGAGGTATAGTTTATTCCGGTGAGCAAAGGAGGTCTTGTGCTAGAGGCTCCCTCATTACCACTTCCGTTCCCACTCATAGTGTTTGGGTATGAATGAGATGAATGTTTATGATGCAACAAACACAAACAAAATGCAAGACACACAACGAGCAAGGATCACCTAAGTGTATCTAGGAACCCGCTCTGATACCAATTGAAAATACACAAAGTGTGTCTAATACAACCTAGAGGGGGGGGGGGTGAATAGGTTTTAGTTGATTTATTACCAACTTTTCGACTTAATCAATTTTAATGATCCTACTCCATATTAACAATCAATCAATCCAATATAAATATGCGGAAAACAATAAAAACACAAGAATTGATTTACGTGAGAAACCCTCCAACTGGGCAAAACTCACGGGCTATCCTCCTAGCCACAAAAGGTCCTCAAATCCACTATTTGAACGAAAAGTTTACAACCTAGGTTGACCTCAAGTCACACCTACTTGGTCACTAACCCTTTCACTCTACCCAACGGGCCTTTAATAGTGATTCTTGACCACAAGCTTGTGCACTAACTCACTTAGTCACAAAGCTTAACAATCAATGAAGAGGTTAAACAACCTAAGTGAATATGTAAAAGATATTCAAGTACGCAATTAATGCTAGGCAACAATAAATGCTTATCTAAGGATTTAAAGATGACAATAAGTGTAAATCCTAGATATCAATATCTAAATGCAAATGCATGAAGATTTAGGTAGAAGGGTAAAATCGTCCTAAATGCTAGCTATTACTGAACAAGTCTCTCAACCAACACACAACAACTCAATCATGTTATAAATGCCAATAAACATAAAGATATGCAATAAAATCACATAAAAGAGCTAACCCTAAGCAAACAAGAACATAAATAAATACAAAGAGATTTAGGGCATGTTCAAGTTACCTAGTCAATGAAAGCAAGAAGAATCCATGATGAGATAATGCTTGAAGAGGTTAGATGCACATGGATTTGTGTTTGGTTGAGTAAAGATGAGTTCTTGGGAGTTTCTCTCTCTAAGGGAAGCTTGGCCTATTAAAAATGGCTTCTTGAACTCATAGACACGAGCAGGGAAGAAGATAGATCATATATATGGGAGCCCTAGTTGAAACAGCGTCGTTTTGAACTTAGGGCACAAAATCCCGTCAATACCGCTAGATGGACCGCGTCGCAGGCAAGTGTCCAGACCGCGGTACACACAGCAGTGCACCGTCTGGACAACAACGCCGTGCAGGGCGCTGTGCATGCAGGTGCACAGGCCGCGGTATGGGCAACAGAGGCTTACTAAACAACACCGCGACTTGGGTCGCTTTGCCTGCAAGTGTACAGGAAGCGGTACAGGGAGCATGACCCTGCTGAGGTATACCGCTCTGTATGCCGCGGTGCAAGCATGTCTTGCCAAGCGGTCTAGGCCGCGCTAAGAGAAGAAATTGTCTTTTCTGGGCAAACTCAACACACTAAGTGATGTGCAAAATGTGCAAGTGTGGAGTGTGAAAAGAGGCATACAATACATCATTCAATTACATGAAGATAGAAACATAATGCATGCAAGTGAGTGTGTGCAACTAGATCTCTTCAAAGAAAGTTAAACTAGTGAGATACCTTTGAAGTGCTCTTTGAGAGAGATGATGTCCTTGAAGCTTGATCACACTCAAGAGGCCTAAATTACCCTTACAAAGAATAATCCCCAATGTGGTTTGTCAACGAAATAAGCCAATCAAAATATGAGGAACTTACAGTTAATGTGACCTAGGCGTAAATGCCAAAGGTAGGTTTCATCTTTTGATAATTTTACTCTTTTATGATTAGGTTCCGTTATTTCTGTGTCTAACGAATGAGAGATATTTCTATGCAAAAAGAATAGACCGTTTTCCAATGTACCTTTGCAAACAATTTTGTCATTCTTACTAATAATAAAAGCTTTATTAAAAGTAACCGAATATCCAAATTTGTTTAAACAAGAAACTATAATTAAATTCCTCTTGAATTGAGGTACATAATAATCGTCTATTAAATCTAAATGCCTACTAGAATCTAAAATAACTCTAATATCTCCCACTGCACTTGCAGACCCTAATATTCTGTTGCCCAAGCGCAAATTGACTTCATCTTCATTCAGCCTTCTCCTTTCTTGGAACCCCTGCAAGGAATAACAAACATGATTTGTGGCTCCAGAGTCTATGATCCAAAAATCAGTAGAATCTGCCAGAAAACATGTTTCAAGATAATTAATATTACCTTCTTCCTTCTTATTCTGGGACTTTGGGCAATCTCTTTTCCAGTGTCCCTTTTCACCACAAAGGAAGCATTTCCCTTTGATCTTGGTTACTTTCTTGGTTTCCTTCTTGGTAGGCCCAAGTTGCTTTTTCTTCACTTGTTTCTTGACCTTCTTATGGGTCTTAATAGTAGCAACTTTACCAACCAAATGAATCTCTTGACCTTTGTTTTTCACAAGGATCTTTTCAGCGCTTTGAACATCTTGCATCAGGCCCTGCAAGGTGTATTCCTTTTTGTTCAAGGTGTAGTCCAACTTGAACTGATCAAAGGAATCTGATAGTGAGTTAACTACCATATCAATTTTGGTCTCACCATAAATCTCAGCACCATTTAGTTCAGCAATATTGAGATATGCTATGACTTTCATCATGTGATCTTTCACAGATTGTCCAGGTTTCATCCTAAGATTCATAAAAGCAGTCACTGCCTCTCTCTTAGTCATCCTAGACCTCATAGCAAAAATTTCCTCTAGAGACATCATTATATCAGCAGCGGACTCCATTCCTTCATGTTGCTATTGCAACACGTCGGAGATAGTGGCCATAATATAACATTTTGCCATATCATCAGAAGTCTTCCACTTCTCATACTCATCTCTTTGCATCACACTAGATTCATTATTAGGAATGGGTGGTTTAGGAGTAGTCAGAACAAATTTATGTTTTTCACTTTGCAGCAACAATCCAATTTTCCTTTTCCATGTGACATAATTATCTCCAGTTAAGGTGTTATCTTTCAGGATGTTCATAAGTGATGAGGTCATGATTTCTGATTAAAACAAAAACATATATAGGTAAATAATCATGATAAAGCACTTTTAAATATTTATCTTGAATTAAATAAATAATTCAATCGTAAAAATTCAACGGTGATCCAACACCCATAAATCTTACGCCTCCTTTGGGAGTTCGTACTATTTACTAGTTGGACTAGGTCCCACCTAATTGTTAACATAACAACCAGCGTTTTCAATTTTAGCCTTGCAATTTTATTAACAAGAACTCTTGGGAGGATATTAATAAAATTACATTGAGTGTGTCACCAAGATATCGACCCTCAATTTTCTCTCACGAGAATCCCTCCTTAGGGAGTAGATTTCGTTTAAGTCAATTGTCTAGTCTATCCTTGTGAGGAAGTATTTTGTTAAATTCCATTTATGGATGCCCCTTGGGGGGATTACAAAAAATAATAAAACTCAACTAACCTTGGAGGCCATAGGCGTTCTAACACACCTTCTCCCACTCAATTATTTAAGGCGTGTGATTAAATTCCAAAGAATGATTTTACCAAGATATCTAGATGCCAATTAGATATCTAAATCATTCAATGCATGTTCATACCAAAAGAGATATATGAGTGGCACTCCTATTCTATATGACATGTTATCATACAATAACAAATATTGTAATATTTATACATAAAAAATAAATAGCCACAATTTTGGTCCATCCTAGAAAAGCATGTAAATTACAATTGTACGGAATACAAAAACTCCTTTCTTGGTGGACAAGACTTCAAGCGACCATCTCGCGCACGAAACTCGCACGCCCAAAGATCACCACAGCAGCCCATGCGCACGCCTAGCCCATGCAAGAGCATGAGCTGCCGCACGGCCAGCCTATGCATGGGTCGCGCGCTGCTGCACCGCAACAAGCGCAGCTGCATGCTTGGTTGCGTGCACACTTGTTGTCTCGGTGCGCGCGGGTGCCAAGACGGGTTCCGTATGCTCCAATTTCATCAAATCATCGAGTCTTCGAATCTTGAATATATTACAGCTTATTTTATACAATAAAATACTGCAGTAATTTTTTTTTTTATAACCACTGCAGTATTTTTTTTTTTACAATAAAAAACTGCACAAAAAAAAAACAGCAGTATTTTTAATACATTAAAAAAAACTGCACTATTTTATACAACAAAAAAAAAATTAAGCAACTATTAAGAAGGAAAATGTGACGATAATAGGCCACCCTTCTTGTTACAATTCCGAAACAAAAATTACATGGAAAATCTAGGACCAAAATTGAGCAATAACAATTCACTTTATAACAACATATATAAATCCATACATTCGACATGTAATTATATATGCGAATACCTAGAGTGCCATCTCTTTCTAAAACATGCATAATCACAATAAAAAGAAATAGATTCACGTATATATACGTTAATTAATTAAAGGGTACAACCTGGGCTCTGATACCAATTGTAGGAAAAAATTAACTAAAACCGCAGCGGAAGGCGAAAAGTAGATTTTCGTACAGTTTAAAATTGTTCTAAAGATTTGAACCTTAACCCTTTAATTAATTAAACACAAATATACAGTTAGAGTTAAATACCTCTTGTCGCGTGATCCGATTGACTTACGTCGATGGTAATCCGCAAGATCTTCAATCCTAGCACGTACGTGAATCACCTAGGAGCGTGGTCTCCCTTATATTTCTTTGAATTGCTTACCTGAGAATGGATGTATGGAACTTCTGATCCTGATATTCAATCCCAAAACACCAAGAGCCTAGAAAAATAGTTTCGGTCACTTTTGAATTCACAATCGATATGATTGGAACTCGCATAACCCTAAATCGAAAGTGTGCACTAAACCTTTTGATGTTAAAGGCTTGCAAGTGCACTATCGAATGAGAACTTATTTTTGTTTTTCTCTCTTGGCCGAAATTCTATGTGTATTGAGTAAGATTTTTATTTTTCAAAGCAAACAAAAATCTCTCTCACTCAAGCTTTTTGGTGGCCGAAATTAATCACCTTATATTTATAAGGTGACCGAAATTTCTCCTTCTCAAAATAGGGTTGGCCGAATTCTTTGTGTAGGAAATCTAGGGTTGGCCAATTTCCTTACTTGAAAAGGAATTGTGCTTGTCCCTAATTCCTATCAATTTAAGAATCCTAACCCTTATAGGACTAGGGTGGCCGAATTCTGTGTGGTATGGAGTGTATGTGGACTTAATCCTTACCACATTAGGACTCCTATCACTTAAAAGAATTCTAACCCTAATCCAACACATAGTAATTTATTTACTGATCAGGAAAAGATTTTGATTTAAACTATTAATTAATTAAATAATTAATTAATTTCCATTTAATCAAAACAATAAAATAAAATAATATCTTGGGCAATTTTATTAGCCTTGCCGCCCACACCATATATACATGGGCCTAATATTATTTTTCTTATTTTATTTAATCCATTAGACTTTAAATAAAAGCCCACATGTGAACCAGACTTATTCTTACTAAAAGAAACAAGCCCACATGTCTCCTTTTATTATATTAATATAATAGAGCAGCCCATTAAATAAATAATAGACATATTATATTCTTAATATATTAAATGCAATTCTAGATGGACCCATAAATTGGTCCGGTAGAATATATCAAGTGATCCATGCAAGTACGTGTGGATTGTGGATCTTGGCGGGCTATCTAAATTTAAGCTTCAATAGACATAACCTAATCACAATCAACAAATGATTCACTTAGGTCCGATCTATTAATTTTAACTCATTCCACTAAAGAGCTAAAATTGAACTCTTAAATAAAGATAGAATAAGGAGATGTTTCTCATTCATAACCTAGACAATCTTATAGGAGATGGTGTATCCTGGTGAATAATATCAGTAATCGCCAAGAGCTCATAGACCGCCTATAGCTCTCCAAGTTACCATATTTCCTCATATGACCACATTTTGAACTTGGATATTTTGACTTGTCCATAAGCCATGTCTTCAATAATCATTATTGAAAACTCGACGTTGAGATTTAATATCCAATACCTCAAAACATCCATATGATGATATTATACTCTCATTTAATAAATGGAGCCACGATGTCCATATCTATAAATGAAGTCCTCTATCGATTAACAAATGAATACCACCAAACTATAAAGGATAGACTATGCAATATAATTGTACTCATTGATAGCTCAAATGATAACACTTGCTGTTAGGATTATGCTCAATGGCAAGAGTGAAATGTTGTAATTGACAATCTTCTCATATTAATAAAGTGAATTCTGATTCTTACAATTACTTATAGCATTTATTATTATAATTGTCAAGGTAAATAATCATAAGGTCAAAAGACTATGAGACATGAAGAATTGTTCATACATCCAGATATGTATGAGGTAGACACAATTCTTTAGTTAGTCTTGAATAACGTTCACAACTTAAGTTAAAGGTTGGGCACCTCTATCTTGTTAAAGTTGTAGAATTCTTTTACTAGCATTTGAGTAGGATCAAATGAATATGATGAGTCTAAAATCATCGAAAGGTTTTCGAGTAAAAGAATCTATTTCACTAGGTGCATTGAACTGGATCACAATGAAATACTTTATCTAGAACCGTCACTAGATATAAGTCTTTTCATTAAAGAGGACAATCGGAGAGTCTATCTTAATCCTGAGATAAATGATGGACTTATGGTTGCAAGTGTTATCATTAGAGATATCAATGAGTATGATTATATAGCATAGTCTATCCTCGATAGTTTGGTGGTATACATTTGTTAATCGATAGAGGACTTCATTTATAGATATGGACATCGTGGCTCCATTTATTAAATGAGAGTATAATATCATCATATGGATGTTTTGAGGTATTGGATATTAAATCTCAACGTTGAGTTTTCAATAATGATTATTGAAAACATGGCTTCTGGACAAGTCAAAGTATCCAAGTTCGAAATGTGGTCATATGAGGAAATATGGTAACTTGGAGAGCTATAGGCGGTCTATGAGCTCTTGGCGATTACTGATATTATTCACGAGGATACACCATCTCCTATAAGATTTTCTAGGGTATGAATGAGAAACATCTTCTTGTTCTATCTTTATTTAAGAGTTCAATTTTAGCTCTTTAGTGGAATGAGTAAAAATTAATAGATTGGACCTAGGTGAATCATTTGTTGATTGTGATTAGGTTGTGTCTATTGAAGCTTAAATTTAGATAGCCCGCCAAGATCCCCAATCCACACGTATTTGTATGGATCACTTGATATATTCTACCTGGCCGATTTAAGGGTCCATCTAGAATTGTTTTTAATATATCAAGAATATAATATGTCTATTATTTAAATTTAATCAATGGGCTGCACTATTATATTAATATATAAAAAGGAGACATGTGGGCTTGTTTCTTTTAATAAGAATGGGTCTGGTTCACATGTGGGCTTTTATTTAAAGTCCAATGGATTAAATGAAATAAGAAAATAATATATGGTCCATTTATATAAGTGGGGCGGCAAGGTGTATATGTTAACCTAATATATTATTTTGGTTCATTGTTTTAATTAAATAAGAATTAGTTAATTTATTAATTAATTGTTTAATTAAGAAACAAATCTTTTTCTGATCAGGAAATATATTTCCTGAAGTTATACTATTGGTAGTAGTATATTAAAAGTAAAAGACTTGTTTGATAAGAAAATAAATAATTAATTTTATTTATTTAATCAAATAAGAAGTCTTTTTATTTAATCAATAAAAGAATAAAAATATCTCTAAGTTGGATTAAGTTTTGAAGTCTAAAGGTTGATAGAAATTAGGGTGCAACACAAACTCTTTTTGGTGTGTGATTTGCGGCAACCCTAGTCCATTTAGAGGAAGATTTCGGCAATCCTAAATAGAAGAGGAAGCAAAATTTCGGCCACCTATATAATACCACATATAGAATTCGGCCACCATGGTTGATTGAATGATTCAATTTTTCTTTTTCTTCTCAATTCATAGAAAAGGATAATTTTTATTCTACTAAACATAAAAGAGAGAAGAGATTATTCTTTGATAGTACACTGATTGCTTGTTCATCAATAAGCTTGTGTGTACAACATCGAATTAGGTTCACGCGAGTTTCGATCATTAGATTGAGAACTCAAAAGTGACCGGAATAATTTTTGTCTTCTTTTGATTGTTTTGTGACTAACAAAAGAAAAAGAAAACTTTGTTCATCCATTCTCAGGTTTGCAATTCAAAGAAAAAGGGAGACCACGCTCCTAGGTGATTCACGTACGTGTTCGGATTGGAAGATCTTGCGGTACTGTTCACGATCACTGTTCACGACGGGGGTACTATTCATGATCATTGTTCACGGGGGTACTGTTCACAATCACTGTTCACACGGGTACTGTTCACGGGCATCGGAAAAGATTTTGCGGATTACCAAACGACATAAGTCAATCGGATCACGCGTCAAGAGGTATTTAACTCTAACCGTATATATTTGAGTTTAATTAATTAAAAGGTTAAGGTTCAACTTTGAGAAAAATTTTAAATCCATACGAAATCTATTTTTCGTTTCTTCCGTTGCATTTTATATCGATTTTTTCCTACAATTGGTATCAAAGCCTTGGTTGTACCTTTTAGTTAATTAACGTATATATACGTGAATATATTTCTTTTTTATTGTGATTATACATGTTTTAGAAAGAGATGGCACTCTAGGTATTCGCATATATAATTACATGTTGAATGTATGGATTTATATATGTTTTATAAAGTGAATTGTTATTGCTCGATTTTGGTCCTAGAATTGCAATGTAATTTTTGTTTCGGATTTGTAACAAGAAGGGTGGTCTATTATCGCCATAATTCCTTCTTGGTAGTTGCTAGGGTTTTTTTTTTGTATGTAAAATAAGTGCAGTATTTTTTTTTTTGTAATCAGGTGCAGTATTTTTTTTTTGTAAATCTTACTGCAGTAAAAATAAAAAAAAATAAAAAAAATAAAATTTGCTGCAGTAATTTCTTCGTAATATGATGTAATGTATTAGGGTATTAAAAATTCGAAAACATGAAGAAAAACGAAGCAACCGGAACCGAGAACGAGCACCGTGAGCACCCTAGGACTGGATTGGGCTGCGCATGGCAAGCCCAATCCTTGGTGGGCTGCGCACGGCAGCCTTGTGTGGCCTTATAGGCTGCGCAAGGCAGCCCCTTTGTTGGGTTGTGGGCTGTGCATGTCCATGGGAGGAGGCCGAGGGATGAGCGTATGGTTGATGGCCACCTGAAGATCTTGTATTCCTAACAATTGTAATTTACTTGCTTTTCTAGGATAGGCCAAAATTTTTGCTTAAATATTACAATATTTGTTGTTGTATGATAACATGACATTTTAGAATAGGAGTGCCACTCATATATCTCTTTTGGTATGAACATGCATTGAATGATTTAGGTATCTAATTGCCATCTAGATAACTTGGTAAAAATCATTCTTTGGGATTTAATCACACGCCTTAAATAATTGAGTGGGAGAAGGTGTGCAAGAACGCCTATGGCCTCCAAGATTAGTTGAGTTTTATTATTTTTGGTAATCCCCCCAAGGGGTGTCCATAAATGGAATTTAACAATATACTTCTTTACAAGGATAGACTAGACAATTGACTTAAACGAAATCTACTCCCCAAGGAGGGATTTTCGTGAGAGAAAATTGAGGGTCGATATCTTGGTAACACACTCAATGTAATTTTATTAATATCCTCCCAAGAGTTCTTGTTAATAAAAATTACAAGGCTAAAATTAAAAACGCTGGTTGTTATGTTAACAATTAGGTGGGACCTAGTCTAACTAGTAAATAGTGCGAACTCCCAAAGGAGGCGTAATATTTATGGGTGTTGGATCACCGTTGAATTTTTATGATTGAATTATTTATTTTAATTCAAGATAAATTTTTAAAAGTGCTATTATCATGATTATTTACTTATATATGTTTTTGTTTTAATCAGAAATCATGACCCCATCACTTATGAACATCCTGAAAGATAACATCTTAACTAGAGATAACTACGCAACATGGAAAAGGAAAATTGGGTTGTTGCTACAAAGTGAAAAACATAAGTTTGTTCTAACCACTCCTAAACCACCCCTTCCTAATAATGAATCTAATGTGATGCAAAGAGATAAGTATGAGCAATGGAAGACTTCTGATGATATGGCAAAATGTTACATTATGGCCACTATCTCCGACGTGTTGCAACAGCAATATGAAGGAATGGAATCCGCTGCTGATATAATGATGTCTCTAGAGGAAATGTTTGCTATGAGGTCTAGGATGACTAAGAGAGAGGCAGTGACTGCTTTTATGAATCTTAGGATGAAACCTGGACAATCTGTGAAAGATCACATGATGAAAGTCATAGCACATCTCAATATTGCTGAACTAAATGGTGCTGAGATTGATGGTGAGACCAAAATTGATATGGTAGTTAACTCACTGTCAGATTCCTTTGATCAGTTCAAGTTGGACTACACCTTGAACAAAAAGGAATACACCTTGCAGGGCCTGATGCAAGATGTTCAAAGCGCTGAAAAGATCCTTGTGAAAAACAAAGGTCAAAAGATTCATTTGGTTGGTAAAGTTGCTACTGTTAAGACCCGTAAGAAGGTCAAGAAACAACAGAAGAAAAAGCAACTTGGGCCTACCAAGAAGGAAACCAAGAAAGTAACCAAGATCAAAGGGAAATGCTTCCTTTGTGGTGAAAAGGGACATTGGAAAAGAGATTGCCCAAAGTCCCAGAAAAAGAAGGAAGAAGGTAATGTTAATTATCTAGAAACATGTTTTCTGGCAGATTCTACTGATTCTTGGATCATAGACTCTGGAGCCACTAATCATGTCTGTTGTTCCCTGCAGGGGTTTCAGGAAAAGAGAAGGTTGAATGAAGATGAAGTCAATTTGCGCTTGGGCAACAGAACGTTAGTGTCTGCAAGTGCAGTGGGAGATATTAGAGTTATTTTAGATTCTAGTAGGTATTTAGATTTAATAGACGTTTATTATGTACCTCAATTCAAGAGGAATTTAATTTCAGTTTCTTGTTTAAATAAGTTTGGATATTCGGTTACTTTTAATAAAACTTTTATTATTTGTAAGAATGAAAAAGTTGTTTGCAAAGGTACATTGGAAAACGGTTTATTCTTTTTGCATAGAAATATCTCTCACTCGTTAGACACAGAAATAACGGAACCTAATCATAAAAGAGTAAAATTATCAAAAGATGAAACATATCTTTGGCATTTACGCCTAGGTCATATTAACCTTAATAGGATTAAAAGATTGGTATGTGACGGACCTTTAAGTGACTTAAAGGTTGATGATCTACCAACTTGTAAATCTTGTTTGGAAGGTAAAATGACCAAAAGGCCGTTCAATACCAAAGGTGCAAGAGCCACTGAATGTTTAGGACTAGTACACACTGATGTATGTGGTCCTATGAGCATTCAAGCTAGAGGTGGATATGAGTACTTCATCACCTTCACAGATGATTACTCAAGATTTGGTTACGTGTATCTCATGAGACATAAGTCAAATGCATTTGATATGTTCAAAGCATTCAAAGCTGAAGTAGAAAATCAGCTTGAGAAACATATAAAAATCTTGAGATCTGATCGTGGTGGAGAATATCTATCTAGAGAGTTTCAGCAATATCTTATTGATAATGGGATAGGTTCTTAGCTTTCTGCACCAGGTACACCTCAACAAAATGGGGTAGCAGAAAGGAGAAATAGGACTCTTTTAGAGATGGTTAGATCAATGTTGAGTTATTCAACACTTCCTATTTCTTTTTGGGGATATGCTCTACAAACAGCAATATATATTCTAAACGATGTACCATCTAAATTTGTCCCTAAAACCCCACATGAATTGTGGACTGGGCGAAAGCCTAGTTTACAACACATGAGGATATTTGGTTGTCCTGCACATGTGTTGAAAGGAAAGACAGAAAAGATGGAGTCACGTTCGAAAACATGTATATTTGTGGGGTATCTAAAAGGAACTAAAGGATATTATTTCTATAGTCCTTCTGATCTAAAAGTATTTGTTTCAACAAATGCTTCATTTCTAGAAAAGGAGTATATGAATAATTTTGTGCCCAAAAGTAGAATTGTCCTGAATGAGATGTCAGGAGATACAATTCCACAAGAGGTTTCACAACCCAGCCCAATTGTAAGTTCCACTCCAACACCAGATCAACAACCTACCATTCCTCGTTTAGTGGGAGGGTTAGAACACAACCCGAAAGGTATATCGGTCTAGGAGAATCTGTTGAGAATCTCCCGGACGACGATGATCCCTATACGTACAAGGAAGCTATGGAGGATGTTGATTGTCGTCATTGGCAAAAGGCAATGCAATTCGAGATTGAATCGATGTTCAATAACAAAGTCTGGTCCCTTGTAGACTTGCCTAAAGGGATAAAACCCATTGGGTGCAAGTGGGTATACAAGAGGAAAAGAGGTATGGATGGTAAGGTGGAAACCTTTAAAGCTAGACTAGTTGCTAAAGGTTATACACAGAAAGAAGGTATCGATTACGAGGAAACCTTCTCACATGTGGCCATGCTTAAATCCATTAGGATACTCTTATCCATTGCAACGTCTCTAGACCTAGAGATTTGGCAAATGGACGTCAAGACAGCTTTCCTTAATGGAAGTCTTGACGAGAGCATCTACATGATGCAACCAGAGGGATTCATTGAAAAAGGCCAAGAAGAAATAGTATGCAAGTTGCAAAAGTCCATATATGGACTAAAGCAAGCATCCAGATCCTGGAACATAAGGTTCGATCAAGCTGTAAAGGGTTTTTGATTTATTCAAAACCCTGACGAACCTTGTGTATACAAGAGGATCAAAGGTGACAAGTTGGTTTTCCTCATTCTTTATGTTGATGATATACTACTCATTGGAAACGATGTATGTGTATTGACATCAGTGAAAGAATGGTTAGCAAAACAATTTGATATTAAGGACTTAGGAGAAGCAAGTTATATTCTTGGTATCCAAGTAATAAGGGATAGAAAGAATAGAACGATTGCATTATCCCAAGCTTCATACATTGATAAAACTTGTCTAGATTCACCATGCAAGATTCCAAGAAAGGTATGTTACCTTTTAGACAAGTAATCAAACTTTCTAAGGGTCAAGCACCTAAGAATGTGCATGAAGAGCAATTCATGAGTAGAGTTCCATATGCCTCGGTAGTTGGAAGTCTCATGTATGCAATGCTCTTTACTAGACCAGATATTTGTTTTGCTGTTGGCATAGTTAGCAGGTTTCAATCGAAACCTGGACCTGATCATTAGACGGCAGTCAAGCATATTTTCAAGTATCTCAAGAGAACTAGAGATTATATGCTTGTATACTCTGGAGGGGATTTAATTCCCGTTGGGTATACAGATTCTGATTTCCAGTCGAATTCTGACTCCAGAAAATCCACATCAGGATCTGTGTTTACCATTGGAGGAGGAGCAGTCATATGGAGGAGTATCAAGCAATCTTG
This sequence comes from Dipteronia sinensis, assembly GCA_033220585.1. NCBI lineage: Eukaryota > Viridiplantae > Streptophyta > Magnoliopsida > Sapindales > Sapindaceae > Dipteronia > Dipteronia sinensis. The sequence goes on from CM065637.1 coordinate 23,325,155, forward strand.
TATTGCTGATTCCACCATGGAAGCTGAGTATGTTGCTGCATGCGAAGCTGCCAAAGAGGCTGTTTGGCTCCGCCAATTCTTGATTGACTTAGAAGTGGTTCCTAGTGCGAATAAGCAGATCACTATACACTGTAACAACAGTGGTGCAGTGGTTAATTCGAAAGAACCAAGAAGTCATAAGAGAGGTAAACACATTGAAAGGAAGTATCACCTTTTGAGGGAAATTATTCATAGGGGAGACGTGACAATCACCAAAATCGCGTCAGCAAAAAATCTAGCGGATCCTTTCACAAAGGCTCTACCCCAGAAGAGCTTTGATGGACATCTAGAGAACATGGGAATGAGAGATATGACACACTTGCTATAGAGCAAGTGGGAGATTGTTAGGATTATGCTCAATGGCAAGAGTGTAATATTGTAATTGACAATCTTCTCATATTAATAAAGTGAATTCTGATTCTTAAAATTACTTATAGCATTTATTATTATAATTGTCAAGGTAAATAATCATAAGGTCAAAAGACTATGAGACATGAGGAATTGTTCATACATCCGGATATGTATGAGGTAGACACAATTCTTTAGTTAGTCTTGAATAACGTTCACAACTTAAGTTAAAGGTTGGTCACCTCTATCTTGTTAAAGTTGTAGAATTCTTTTACTAGCATTTGAGTAGTATCAAATGAATATGATGAGTCTAAAATCATCGAAAGGTTTTCGAGTAAAAGAATCTATTTCACTAGGTGCATTGAACTGGATCACAATGAAATACTTTATCTAGAACCGTCACTAGATATAAGTCTTTTCATTAAAGAGGACAATCGGAGAGTCTATCTTAATCCTGAGATAAATGATGGACTTATGGTTGCAAGTGTTATCATTTGAGCTATCAATGAGTACGATTATATAGCATAGTCTATCCTCGATAGTTTGGTGGTATACATTTGTTAATCGATAGAGGACTTCATTTATAGTTTTGGACATCGTGGCTCCATTTATTAAATGAGAGTATAATATCATCATATGGATGTTTTGAGGTATTGGATATTAAATCTCAACGTTGAGTTTTCAATAATGATTATTGAAAACATGGCTTCTGGACAAGTCAAAGTATCCAAGTTCGAAATGTGGTCATATGAGGAAATATGGTAACTTGGAGAGCTATAGGCGGTCTATGAGCTCTTGGCGATTACTGATATTATTCACGAGGATACACCATCTCCTATAAGATTGTCTAGGGTATGAATGAGAAACATCTCCTTATTCTATCTTTATTTAAGAGTTCAATTTTAGATCTTTAGTGGAATGAGTTAAAATTAATAGATTGGACCTAAGTGAATCATTTCTTGATTGTGATTAGATTGTGTCTATTGAAGCTTAAATTTAGATAGCCCGCCAAGATCCCCAATCCACACGTATTTGCATGGATCACTTGATATATTCTACCGGGCCAATTTAAGGGTCTATTTAGAATTGTTTTTAATATATCAAGAATATAATATGTCTATTATTTAATTAATGGGCTGCACTATTATATTAATATATTAAAAGGAGACATGTGAGCTTGTTTCTTTTAATAAGAATGGGTCTGGTTCACATGTGGGCTTTTATTTTAAGTCCAATGGATTAAATGAAATAAGAAAATAATATATGGCCCATTTATATAAGTGGGGCGGCAAGGTGTATATATTAACCTAATATATTATTTTGGTTCATTGTTTTAATTAAATAAGAATTAGTTAATTTATTAATTAATTGTTTAATTAAGAAACAAATCTTTTTCTGATCAGGAAATATATTTCCTAAAGTTATACTATTAGTAGTAGTATATTAAAAGTAAAAGACTTGTTTGATAAGAAAATAAATAATTAATTTTATTTATTTAATCAAATAAGAAGTCTTTTTATTTAGTCAATAAAAGAATAAAAATATCTCTGAGTTGGATTAAGTTTTGAAGTCTAAAGGTTGATGGAAATTAGGGTGCAACACAAACTCTTTTTGGTATGTGATTTGCGGCAACCCTAGTCCATTTAGAGGAAGATTTCGGCAATCCTAAATAGAAGAGGAAGCAAAATTTCGGCCACCTATATAATACCACATATAGAATTCGGCCACCATGGTTGATTGAATGATTCAATTTTTCTTTTTCTTCTCAATTCATAGAAAAGGATAATTTTTATTCTACTAAACATAAAAGAGAGAAGAGATTATTCTTTGATAGTACACTGATTGCTTGTTCATCAATAAGCTTGTGTGTACAACATCGAATTAGGTTCACGCGAGTTTCGATCATTAGATTGAGAACTCAAAAGTGACCGGAATAATTTTTGTCTTCTTTTGATTGTTTTGTGACTAACAAAAGAAAAAGAAAACTTTGTTCATCCATTCTCAGGTTTGCAATTCAAAGAAAAAGGGAGACCACGCTCCTAGGTGATTCACGTACGTGTTCGGATTGGAAGATCTGCGGTACTGTTCACGATCACTGTTCACGGCGGGGTACTGTTCACGATCACTGTTCACGGGGTACGGTTCACGGGCATCGGAAAAGATTTTGCGGATTACCAATCGACGTAAGTCAATCGGATCACGAGTCAAGAGGTATTTAACTCTAACCATTTATATTTGAGTTTAATTAATTAAAACGTTAAGGTTCAACTTTGAGAAAAAATTTAAAACCATACGAAATCTATTTTTCGTTTCTTCCGCTGCGTTTTATATCGATTTTTTCCTACTCTTGCAACCATAAGTCCATCATTTGTCTCAGGATTAAGATCGACTCTCCGATTGTCCTAATAATGAAAAGACTTATATCTAGTGACGGTTTTAGATAAAGTATTTCATTGTGATCATGTTCAATGCACCCAGTGCACTAGATTCTTTTACTCGAAAACCTTTCGATGATTTTAGACTCATCATAACTCATTTGATCCCACTCAAATGCTAGTAAAAGAATTCTACAACTTTATCAAGATAGAGATGCCCAACCTTTAACTTAAGTTGTGAACGTTATTCAAGACTAACTAAAGAATTGTGTCTACCTCACACATATCCGGATGTATGAACAATTCTTCATTTCTCATAGTCTTTTGACCTTATGATTATTTACCTTGACAATTATAATAATAAATGCTATAAGTATTTGTAAGAATCAGAAAACACTTTATTAATATGAAAAGATTGTCAATTACAATATTACACTCTTGCTATTGAGCATAATCCTAACAAACTCCACCGTGGATGATAGTGTTCGATGGCTCCCTTCCTCAAGTGGAACATACTCAGCCTCCTCTGCTTTGGCTTCTCTTAGAACCCCTCAACCGATTGTTCCTGGGTTCAAACTTATTTGGTTCCCCAAAAATAATTTGAGAATGAGTTTCATCCTTTGGTTTGCAATCAGAGGCAGGCTATCTACTCGGGATCGCATCCTTAAATATGACCCTAGGGCTGTTACTTCTTGTGTTCTTAGCAACCCCCATCTTGAGTCTCATGCCCACCTATTTTTTTGAATGTTTATTTAGTATAGTCATTTGGACTTAGCTTTTGAATATTGGTGGGAATTATTGGAACGGCCTCTGTTGGAATGCTTTCATTGATTGGGCATCCACCCTTTGAGGAGGGAACTCTCCTACTATTGTTGCTAACAATCTTTATCTTGGGGTTGCGGTTTATCATATTTGGAGAGAGTGAAACTATCAAATTTTTGAAGGCACTCAAAAGACTACTTTGGTTGTTGCACGCTCCATTATTGACACCATTCGTTGTCGGCTCTCTCTATCAATTTAAAGGATCACCCTATTATCGCCTTGAACTGGAATGTCAACTCTAGTTGATTTAGCTTTGTCTAGTTCTTGTTTCTTATCTTGCTCGTTTGTTTGAGCTATTTTGAGCCTTTGTTTAGCTCTTGCTTTGCTTCCTAGGGTGTGCCCCTTGTATTTTGTACATTCTTTCTCCCTTTCTATGATACTATTTACTTACATAAAAAAAAAGAAGAAAAAAAGAAGAAAATATCAATGCAAAAGAAAAAAGAAAGGCAAGAAAGAAAACAAGAGCCTTGAAATATAATGTTAAAGTACTCACCAATTGAGTACAATTGTGTAGCAAAAATGTGTGTTTAATCGAATGCCTAGACGCTAAATGTATAAATGATAAGTAGAGCTTAGTATGGGGTGTGTGTGAGTATGTTTATGCATGATTGGTGATTTTTGAACTCAAAATTCCCATATTTCTTTGTTCACCACATTAAACCCCATGGCCCCACTACAACCAAAGGGAAAGTCCTTTTTGATCCAAAATGTGTCTTAATTGGGAATGTTTGTTGAAGCATAATCTTCCACGTTCATGGCATAAGTGAATCCTTCATATGCTAGTTCATAGACATTATCGGTCTTTCAATTTACTTGTATGCAATGCATTAGATTTTTATGCATAAATTCCATCTTTGCATACCTCGTTTGTGAAGGAAAAAACACGCGGCAAAAGCGAAAAATTAGATTGGTATATTTCAAAAAACTTTCCTTTTAAAAGAAAGAACCTTAACCCTTGATTAATTAACATATAATTTAAAGTATCATACATTTTTCAAGTGACGATTGATCTTGCGTCACTTTGAATCCGTAAGATCTTCCAATCCAATCATGAACGAGAATCACCTAGGAGTGTGGGCTCCCTTTCTTGGAATTGTATACCTGAGGATGGAAAAACAAACTTTTTTCTTTTGTTAGTCACAATAATCTTCCTAGAGAAAACAAAGAAAGTTTAGTCACTCTTGAATTCTCAAACTTTTAATCGAAAACTCGCGTGAACCCTAATTCGATGTTGTGCACAAAGCTTTTTGATATAAAAACTACTAGTGCACTATCAAAAAATAAAACCCTCTTTGTTTATTTTCCTCTTAGCCGAATTCTATGAGTTGGATGTTGTTTTTTTTTTATATATTCAAAAGCAAAAGAATAAAAATTCTTTCTCTAAAAACAAAACTTCCCTCAAACAACACACCCCTATGACCGAATTCTCTTGATAGGTATTTATAGGTGGTCGCCGAATCCTCACACAAGGAGGAATTGTGTTTCACCTAAACTCCTATCAACCTTTAGAATTAAATCCTATTCAAACTCATTAGAGTATTACCCAATAATAAATTATTGAATATAAATTTAATTGTGACTTAATCAAAACTTCCTAATTTGAACACTTGTCAATTCGAGTTTTCATAGATATCAAATACTTCCTAATTTGACTAAATAAATAAAACTTTTTTTATTTATCTACTTATCAAATAAGGTATTTGATACTTATCAAACTACTAACAATAGTATTAATTAATTATTAAGAGTTTAGTATGACACTAAGAGTCCTACTCCTAGTGAGAAAAAGATTTTGACGTTTAATTAAATAAATAATTAATTAATTTTCATTTAATTAAATAATAAAATAAAACAATATATTAGGCTAAAATTCTTAGCCTTGCCGCCCAAGTATAAAACATGTGCAATATATTATTTTTCCATTCTATTAAATCCATTGGACTTTAATAAAAAAAAAGTCCACATGTGAACTAGACCCATTCTTACTACAAAAGAAACAAGTGCACATGCCTTAAATTAATACATTAATATAATTTAAAAGCCCATTTAATTAAAATGTGCAAATTATATTCTTTATGTATTAATGGAATGCTAATTGCACCCCATTAGGGCCGCCCAAGGATTCCCACATCCTTGGCCGCCCCTCCTAGGCATTTGAAGAGTTACCGCATATCTTGATCACACATGACCGCACTTCTCCAAAACTTTTGGATTCCGAAATCCAAAAACAAGTCTAGATGGACCCCGAAATTGGTCCGGTAGAATATATCAAGTGATCCATTCAAATTCGTACGGATTGGGGATCTTAGCAGACTATATAAATTTAAGCTACAATAGACATAACCTAATCCCAATCTACAAATGATTCACTTAGGTTCGATCCATTAATTTAGTAAGGACCTCGATTTTATGATTGGCTTATTTCATGACAAACCACACCACATTGGGGATGATTGTGTAATGGGTAGCTTAGGTCCGTGTTGGCAAGCTTCCAAGCATCTCTATGACTTCAAGAGCAAAAGGTATACTCACTTGACTTTGTCCCTTGAAGAGTTTAGGTGCACACACACACTTCATGCATGTTTTGTTTATCTTGCATTTGTGTTCTTTACTGTTTATATGTGTGTGCATCCTTTTCAAACACACTCACTAGCTTGCATTAGATATCATATCTTACATTGTATCTAAATTGCTAACATGTCTTGCATGTTAAAAGTGCTTCATTTTGTGTGCATTTAACTCTCTTCACACTTGCACAACATTCCTGTAAGATAGGCTTTTTTCTTGAGTGTTAAAAGGGGATTTTTCCCTTTAGCGCGGCCTAGACCGCTTGGCAGGCTATGCTTGCACCGCGGTGCGCGGAGCAGTATTCTCCAGTGCGTCATGCGCGGCGTGGACCGCGATCGGTGCACTTGCACGCACAGCAGTCCCAACCGCGGTGTTGTCCAGACGGTGCACTGCTGTATGTACCGCGGTCAGGACACTTACCTGTGCCGCGGTCTAGCAAACGGTTTTAACGGGATTCAGTTTCCCAAGTTCAAAACGATGTAGTTTTAACTAGGGCTTCATATATATTCTTCCTCTTCTCTTCTTGGCCGACCAAGAGCTCAGAAAATCATTTTTAGAGAGAGATTAGAGTTCCTAGAAAGAGAAAGCTTCAAGAAAGAATCTTTGACTCTCCAAACCCAAAACCCATCTCCATCTTGCATCATTCAACATCATTTGAGCATGGGTCTTCATTGTTTCATGACTAGGTAAGCAAGAACTTCTTTGAATATCATTTATTGTTCTTCTTACTCTAGATTAGGTATTTATTGCATGATTAAATACCTAGAATCTACTTTATTGCATGTTTATGAGTCTTGATAACATGATTGGGTTTGTATTTTGATAGCTTAATTGATTAGGTCATTTTTGCCTAAAAGCTAGGTCATAAATATTCATGTGTGATTAATTGATAACTAGGTTGAGAAATTGTGTTTTAATCAACTAGTTAATGTTCATGAATATTTGATTGTGTTTGTTTGTGATAGCTTGCATTATTAGGTCATATATGCCTAAATAGCTAATCCATAAATATTCATGTATGCTTAATTGATGATTAGGTTGACTTTGTGCATCTAGTCAAGCTTATGAATGTTTATGTGAATTTAATTGACAATTAGGTTGTTAGAATTTCTCTACAACTAATTGAGACCTCATGTGTGTACATGTAGGCATTATTTGATAACTAGGATGTTGTATTGCATTATCTACATCTAGTTAAGCATTGTATGTTTGGTCTAACATATATTGTGTTGAGCATTCATTGATTGTTCACTTAGACCCTATACTCTTCTTGAGTCAAAGTCTTGTGGCTTCGGGGTGAAGGTGCACAAGCATTGAAGTCTTGCAACCAAAGGTTGGTTGGCAAGCATTGGTTGCCAAGAGCCACTGTAAAAGGCCCGTGGGGTAGATTAGGAGGTGCTCACGCCAAGAGTAGTGTATCTGGGGATATCACTAGGGATTGAACCAAGAATGGCGAGTGGTAGTGTCCATATCCTGAGGTTATCGAGAGTGAGAGTCCGAGTATCACTTGAGGGTGTAATTTTCTTTTCATATAGTGGATTTCTGTGGCTCAAGTGGCTAGCTTGGCTAGTCCCGTGGTTTTTCCCCTTTGGAGGGTTTCCACGTAAAAATCAAGTGTTCTTTATATTTCCGCACTTTTACTTGATTTTGTATGTTTGATTTAATTGGGTTATATGTTTAATATTGACTAATCGAAAAAGTTGGTAATAATCGATTAACAACTCATTCACCCCCCCCCCCCCCCCCCCCTCTAGGTTGTAGACACACGTTAGAGTAATATTTTCAATTGGTATCAAAGTGGGTTCCTAGACATAATTAGGTGATCCTTGCTCCTTGTTTGTGTGTCTTGCATTTGTGTGCATTTTGTTCCTTGCATTTCATTTGCATTCTTTTACTCATTTCACCTATACACCATGTGTGAGAGTGAAACACTTAGAGTGGGATTTGCTTCAGTGACCTTTAATGTTGAGAGGAAGATAGATGACTCCAATGAGGAGATGACTCTCATGGTGGAGAGATTTAGGAGATTTTTGAAATCTCAAAAGAAGGGTTTGACCTCCAAAGTGAAGGAGGAGAAGTGTATAACCTCCAAAGTCAAGGAGGAAAAGAAAATGTCAAGGAAAAATGACCCTTGCCTTGAATGTGGTGGAATTGGCCACATTGCCTCCAAGTGTGGTAACTTGAAGTACAAGAATGAAGGAGTTAGTATGATCGCTAATCGATGTGATAGCGAAGTTGAAGTCGTCCAAAGTTGTTCCACAAGCTCGGGTGAGTGTGTGAACAACTACTTTGCATTTCCGGTTTCCTACCATGAAGAAACACAAGTCATCACCAAATGTGTGTCACTTGAAGATTTCAAGATTGATGATTTGGAGTTTGGAAACCGAAGTGGAGCATGCTTGAGTGAAGCAAGCCTTGATGATATGACTCTCACAAGCACAAGTGGGATAAGCCTTGATAGTGATGGCTCATGCTTCGAGAACTCTTGTAATAATAAGGTGGATTATCAAGAGTTGGTTGATTCTCTTCAAAAGACCTTGAAGGAGAAGGAAAATGATATCCTTAGATTAGAAAAGGATAATCTTCAACTAAAAGCCAAAGTGACTCCCTTTGATGATGAAGTGAGGAGAGTCAAGGAAAGTGAAGATTTGCTGAAGAAGGAAAATCTTCAATTAAAGGCCAAGTTAGATGACTCCTCGAAGACGGACATGGTTGATGTGTCCAAGTACGAAAAGGAGATTGAAGATTGCCACCAAAGGATAAAGGCAATGAAGGATGAACTTGCCAACAAAGAGAACTCCTTGAAGATTGTCAAGGAAAGAGAGATGAGGTACCTTGAAGAATTAAAGAAGGCCAAGGTCAAACAACCTCAAGCTCAAGGCAAGAGCAAAGCTTCATCCAAGCAAGGTTTAACTCAAGGAAAGTCCACACAAGCCTTGGCAACTCAACCAAAGCCTAGGCAATCCAAGAAGAAAGGACAAGTCCTTGAGAAGCCAACCACCTCCTCCAACAAGTCAACCATCAAGAAAGGAGGTGACCATAAGTGGCATGCTCAACCAAGAAGGCATGATCAACCGGTTCAACCACCTTAACAAGCTAGACCACAAAGGTGTCACCAATCGGCTCAAGCTCCTAGGTGAAGCAAACCGATGCACCATCAAAGACAACCTTATCAACATGGCGATGCCTCGATGAGATCACAATGCTATGGTATAAATCCTTACTTTGTACCTACTTGTCATTATTGTGGTATGATTGGTCACTTAAGACCATATTGCTTAAATTACATTAAGAGGTGTAGATTAGAGAGCATGAAAGAAAAACGGTTGAAAAATAGGGCAAGTTTGCATAAAACTAGGGAACCTAGAAACATGTTTATGACCACTAAAAATGTTAAAGTGGAACCTAGGTGGGTTAGAAAGAATGAACCCGCTTGCCTTAATGCCCATGTGATTCCCATAGATGCAACTAGGTCCGTTGGACTTGGTAGGTCTATAGGAGCTCATGCCTCCCATTGACTTGGTTGGATTTGACCCCTTGTGGGGAGCTCAAGCAAAGAGAGCGAACGTGCATGAATTGCAATGTGCAAAAAGTTGATTTATTTTATGCTCTTTTGATAATTGCTTGAGATTCTTGGTTGCACATATATGCTTATATGTTATTTTCTTAATAAGTGTGCAACATTGCTTTACTTGCAATCCATGTCATATTTTAGTTCAACAATGCATTTTTGGACTATGAGATTTTGATTGGGAAAGTACATTTAAATGACCCATAATTTATCTCCATGACATGAGAACTTTTAATGACATGCTTAAAATGATATGCATGAAATGTTTTTGATTGCTTTAGTGCAAAATATGTGTGAAAGCAACTGAGAAGACTAAACTCAATAAGGATCTTGTATCCATGCAATAAATAAGGATATCTCATCCAAATTTAGTCTTCTCTCTCTCTTTATTAGTTGAACAAGGCTACTATCATACGGGTATCCTACACGGAAAAATCAAAAAGGGTGCAAAAGTCACTCATGTCTTGTTTCGCTTATAAAGTTTGATATAGTTGCTCTTTAAATTGAAATTCATTTTGAAAAACTATATCTTGTTTGCTTATGACAAAGGGGTACAAATTGGTTTGAATTCTTTTGGAAACCCTTTTGATGTTTGCTTTGCCAAATACCATTGCTTGAACTTGAATGCTATATGTCTTGCATGCAAAGCAACAAATTCACACATTTTTTTGTTAAATAAAACTCCTTGAATCTCTCTCAATTATTTAAGTTGCATAAAGTTTGTGTATATGATTATGCAATGTTGTTGTGCGAATAGCTCTCTTTGCTAAAGCAACCCGATAGGGGGAGCTCCTTTGCCTATCTCATGACAAAAAGGGGGAGAAGTCTTGAGAGATATAGGGGGAGCATTGTTTATGCTTTGGGGGAGAAGCCTAGAGAGAGAGTAACCTTTTAGGGGGAGCATTGCACATGCATTCTTTGTATTGCTTTATTTGTATTTAAGTGTATTGCTTGTTTTTATTTGTTCACCTCACATGCACTTGTTCTTGGAAAGTGCTTCTTGCTATTGTGTGTAGGTACATTGATGATTCTACAAGGAGATAGAAGATATTGAAGATTTAGACTCTAGGTATCTCTTTTGTAATGTAGAAGTGATTATGGACAATAGCTTTGTGTTTTTTCGTACTGATTGTTTGTAAGTGGTTGTTTTGTCATGAAATAGCCAAAGGGGGAGATTGTAAGGACCTCGATTTTATGATTGGCTTATTTCATGACAAACCACACCACATTGGGGATGATTGTGTAATGGGTAGCTTAGGTCCGTGTTGGCAAGCTTCCAAGCATCTCTATGACTTCAAGAGCAAAAGGTATACTCACTTGACTTTGTCTCTTGAAGAGTTTAGGTGCACACACACACTTCATGCATGTTTTGTTTATCTTGCATTTGTGTTCTTTACTGTTTATATGTGTGTGCATCCTTTTCAAACACACTCACTAGCTTGCATTAGATATCATATCTTACATTGTATCTAAATTGCTAACATGTCTTGCATGTTAAAAGTGCTTCATTTTGTGTGCATTTCACTCTCTTCACACTTGCACAACATTCCTGTAAGATAGGCTTTTTTCTTGAGTGTTAAAAAGGGATTTTTCCCTTTAGCGTGGCGTAGACCGCTTGGCAGGCTATGCTTGCACCGCGGCGCACGGAGCGGTATTCTCCAGTGCGACATGCGCGGCGTGGACAGCGATCGGTGCACTTGCACGCACAGCGGTCCCAACCGCGGTGTTGTCCAGACGGTGCACTGCTGTATGTACCGCGGTCTGGACACTTACCTGTGCTACGGTCTAGCAAGCGGTTTTGACGGGATTCAGTTTCCCAAAGTCAAAACGATGTAGTTTTAACTAGGGCTTCATATATATTCTTCCTCTTCTCTTCTTGGCCAACCAAGAGCTCAGAAAATCATTTTTAGAGAGAGGTTAGAGCTCATAGAGAGAGAAAGCTTCAAGAAAGCATCTTTGACTCTCCAAACCCAAAACCCATATCCATCTTGCATCATTCAACATCATTTGAGCATGGGTCTTCATTGTTTCATGACTAGGTAAGCAAGAACTTCTTTGAATATCATTTATTGTTCTTCTTACTCTAGATTAGGTATTTATTGCATGATTAAATACCTAGACTCTACTTTATTGCATATTTATGAGTCTTGATAACATGATTGGGTTTGTATTTTGATAGCTTAATTGATTAGGTCATTTTTGCCTAAAAGCTAGGTCATAAATATTCATGTGTGATTTATTGATAACTAGGTTGTTTTATTGTGTTTTAATCAACTAGTTAATGTTCATGAATATTTGATTGTGTTTGTTTGTGATAGCTTGCATTATTAGGTCATATATGCCTAAGTAGCTAATCCATAAATATTCATGTATGCTTAATTGATGATTAGGTTGACTTTAAGCATCTAGTCAAGTTTATGAATGTTCATGTGAATTTAATTGACAATTATGTTGTTAGAATTTCTCTACAACTAATTGAGACCTCATGTGTGTACATGTAGGCATTATTTGATAACTAGGATGTTGTATTGCGTTATCTACATCTAGTTAAGCATTGTATGTTTGGTCTAACATATATTGTGTTGAGCATTCATTGATTGTTCACTTAGACCCTATACTCTTCTTGAGTAAAAGTCTTGTGGCTTCGGGGTGAAGTTGCACAAGCATTGAAGTCTTGCAACCAAAGGTTGTTTGGCAAGCATTGGTTGCCAAGAGCCACTGTAAAAGGCCTGTGGGGTAGATTAGGAGGTGCTCACGCCAAGAGTAGTGTATCGGGGGATATCACTAGGGATTGAACCAAGAGTGGCGAGTGGTAGTGTCCATAGCCTGAGGTTATCGAGAGTGAGAGTCCGAGTATCACTTGAGGGTGTAACTTTCTTTTCATATAGTGGATTTCTGTGGCTCAAGTGGCTAGCTTGGCTAGTCCCGTGGTTTTTCCCGTTTGGAGGGTTTCCACGTAAAAATCAAGTGTTCTTTATATTTCCGCACTTTTACTTGATTTTGTATGTTTGATTTAATTGGGTTATATGTTTAATATTGACTAATCAAAAAAGTTGGTAATAATCGATTAACAACTCATTCACCCCCCCTCTAGGTTGTAGACACACGTTAGAGTAGTATTTTCAAATTTTATCTCATTCCACTAAAGAGCTAAAATTGAACTCTAAAATAAAGATAGAATAAGTCAATGTTTCTCATTCGTACCCTAGACAATCTCATTGGAGATAGTGTATCTTCGTGAAAAATATAAGTATCGCCAAGAGCTCATAGACCGCCTATAGCTCTCCTAGTTACCATATTTACTCATATGACCATATTTTGAACTTGGATATTTTGACTTGTCCAGAAGACATGTTTCAATAGACACTATCGAAAACTTAACGTAAATGATATAAACCTCACTAAGAACAGTGAAACCCGGAACCAATATATGGTAGCAAGGATCGTTTTCTAAATTCAAGTTTGTAAGCAAGAACAATATAGGACTGTGACCCGTTATCTATAATGAGATAAGAACTAACGGTATCAAGAAAATGAAAGATGCCACACTCAAGAACAAGTTAGAAATGTGAGTGATAAGTCAATTTTCGGAACCAAAGAGAAAATTCTCTCTATTTTTCTTTCAAAATCAAGTCTACCGAAAATTACATTAGTTGGTTCCTTATAAACTAAAACCCTAATCGAAAAGAAAGGCTACACACCAATCTCTAGAAAGGAAACAAGATATTCGGCCATTAAGGCCTTACAATCAGAAAACTAAATTGGGAAATAATTGTCTTACAAACAGGAAAGAAAATAAGAAAACTAAAACAAGCAACTATCGACTTGTTCCTTATTTGGAAGGCTAAATATGGAAGCAATTAGCCCCTTAATTTGGGAAACAAATCAACTCTTATTCTTTGGAAATTAAAAAGGAAATTGAATCTCCTCCAACCCTTTTGCCGCTCACCACACGCCTAACTTGTGCCACACGCCTAAGTCTTCTCTTATTCGGCCCAATCAATTGCCTTGATGACGTTAATTAAGCCTTGGTCTTCATGTGGGCTTATCTTGGACATTAAAAATTCAACATCAGCCCAAGTGTCTTGAATCATGCCATTGAGTGCTTCTTTGAATCTCTTATCCCTTGCCCTTGTTATTGGCCCAACCAGAAAATGCAATGGATCCCTTGGTACAGCTCCCTGATCATGATCCCTTATTGCAACTCCCTTATTCTCATCATTCCCTCTCTCTTGAAAAGGATTTGTCCTCAAATCGTCACCTACATCAAAAGGAGACAGATCAAAAACATTGAAGCTTGCACTAACATTATACTCACCTGGAAGATCTAACTTATAGGCGTTGTCATTGATCCTTTCGATCACTTGAAATGGGCAATCTCCCTTTGGAAGTAGTTTAGAACACCGCTGTACTGGAAACCGTTCTTTCCTCATATGCAACCACACCTAATCACCAGGCTCAAACACAACTTTCTTACGCCCTTTAATTACATGGTTGGCATATTGCTCAGTTCTCCTCTCTATGTTTTGCCCAGTCTTTTCATGGATTTGCTCAACAAAATCTACCTTTTTCTTCCCATCCAAGTTAACATGCTCATTCACAGGTAAAGGAATTAAATCCAAAGGAGTCAATGCGTTAAAACATTACACAATTTCAAAAGGCAAAAAATGAGTTGCAGAATGTACACTCCTATTATAAGTAAACTCTACATACGGCAAACAATCCTCCCATGTTTTCAAGTTCTTTTGTACTATAGCACGCAATAAGGCAGAAAAAGTCCTATTAACTACTTCAGTTTGACTATCAGTTTGTGGATGACAAGTAGCAGAAAATAAAAGTTTGGTTCCTAACTCACCCCACAAAGTCTTCGAAAAGTAGCTTAAGAACTTAGCATCTCTATCCGAAACAATGGTCTTAGGCATGCCATGCAATCTCACAATTTCTTTGAAAAACAAATCAGCAATATGTGATGAATCATCAATTTTATGACAAGGAATGAAATGTGTCATTTTAGAAAACCTATCAACAGCCACATATATAGAATCCCTACCCCTCTTTGACCTAGGCAAACCCAACACAAAATCCATAGAAATATCAATTCAAGGTCCACTAGGTATAGGCAAAGGAGTATAGAATCCATGAGGCTTAATCCTAGACTTAGCTTGTCTACATGTAATGCATTTCTCACAGATTCTTTCTACATCACGTTTCATATGAGGCCAAAAAAAGTGTTCATGCAAAACATCTAGTGTCTTGGCTATACCAAAATGCCTCATCAAATCTCCCTCATGAGCTTCTCTAACAAGAAATTCACACAAAGAACTTTTAGGCACACATAATTTAGTTTCTCTAAACAAAAATCCAGCATGCCTATAAAACTTGCCAAATGCAACCTTTTCACATGCATTGAATACATTGCCAAAATCAGAATCTTCCATATACAATTCTTTAATGTAGTCAAAACCAAACAATCTAGCATCCAAAGTAGAAAGTAAAACGTACCTTCTAGACAGAGCGTCAGCGACCACGTTTTCCTTACCTTTTTTGTACTTGATCACATATGAAAATGTTTCAATGAACTCCACTCACCTGGCATGCCGCTTATTTAGCTTGTGTTGCCCCTTTATAGGCTTCAAGGACTCATGATCCGTGTGAATCACAAATTCTTTCGGCCAAAGGTAGTGTTGCCAAGTTTCCAATGCCCTAATCAAAGCATACATCTCCTTGTCATAGGTAGGATAATTCAAGACTGCTCCATTTATCTTCTCACTAAAATATGCAAAGGGATGTCCCTCTTGCATTAGAACATCTCCAATACCTATTCCTGAAGCATCACACTCAATCTCAAAAGCTTTAGCAAAGTCAGGCAAAGCAAGCAAAGGTGCATTAGTTAATTTTTCCTTAATCACGTTAAATGCCTTTTCTTGTTCATTACCCCACTTAAAACCCACATTCTTTTTGATAACTTCAGTTAAAGGTGTAGCTAGACTACTAAAATCTTTCACAAACCTCCTATAAAAACTAGCCAACCCATGAAAACCTCTCAGTTGTCCCACATTTGTAGGTTTTGGCCACTCCCTAATTGCCTTACCCCCTTCTCTTCATCAACCCCAATCCCCTTAGCACTAACAACAAAACCTAGAAATACAAGTTTATTGGTGCAAAAGGCACACTTTTTGATATTAGCAAACAACTTTTATGTTCTTAAAACGCCTAAAGCAAGTTTTAAATGTTCAACATGCTCATCCAAGTTTTTGCCATAAATCAGAATGTCATCAAAGTAAAGACCCACAAATTTTTCAATAAAAGCACGCAAAACATGGTTCATTAATCTCATAAAAGTACTTAATCCATTAGTTAATCCAAAAGGCATAACTAACCACTCATATAAACCATATTTTGTTTTGAAAGCAGTTTTCCACTCATCACTTTCTTTAATCCTAATTTGATGATATCCACTTTTAAGATCAATTTTAGTAAAAACAATAGAACCATGCAATTCATCAAGCATATCATCTAATCTTGGAATAGGATGTCGATACTTTACAGTGATATTGTTGATGGCACGACAATCAACGCACATCCTCCATGTTCCATCCTTCTTAGGCACAAGCAATACAGGAACCACACAAGGACTCATGCTCTCACGCACATATCTCTTTTCCATGAGCTCACTAACCTGCCTTTGAAGTTCCTTTGTCTCCTCGAGATTGCTTCTGTTTGTTGGTCTATTTGGGTTGGGTGCTCCAGGTACAAAGTCAATTTGGTGCTCAATCCCCCTTATTGGTGGTAAATCAATAGGCATCTCTTTAGGAAACACTTCAGGAAACACTTCATCAAAGTCCTGCAAAAGAGAAACAACAACAGTAGGCTAGGAAGGGTTAATTTCATTAGTACTAAAACAAGCCTCTTTGTACAAAAGTACAATCATTGGCTAATTTGAAAACAAAGCCTTTTTGATTTCACTCTCTCTTAAATAAAAGCTCACTTGTTTTCTCTTTTTTTTTCTCATCATCCACTTTTTCTTTTTCACCTTTTTTTCTCTTTTTTTGTTGTTTCAGACTCTCTTTCTTTTGTCTCTCTTTCTTTTGAACTCTCACTCTCCTTTTTTTACATCTCTCTCTTTTTTTAACCTCACTTGATCTTCATACACTTGTCTTGGGGTTAAAGGTACAAGAGTGATTGACTTTTTATTGAGTACAAAGGAGTATTTATTGGTATATTCATCATGAGTCACATGTCTATCAAACTGCCACGGTCTCCCTAAAAGGATATGGCCCGCATTCATTGGTACCACGTCACAAAGAACTTTATCTTTGTATTTTCCAATTGAAAACGACACCAACACCTATTTAGTCACCTTGATTTCTCTACAATCATTTAACCATTGTAGCTTATAAGGTTTTGGGTGCTTCAAAGCGGCCAAATTCAGTTTCTCCACAAAACTAGTGCTAGCCACATTAGTATAACTCCCCCCATCAATGATCATGCTACATACCTTTTCATGAACATGGCAGCGGGTGTGAAATATGTTGTCACGTTGTATCTCATCATCTTTCTTGGCTTGAGCACTTAGAGCTCTTCTTGCCACCAAAAGCTCTCCATCCACCGGATATTCAATGTCACTTGCATCCTCCTAAGGTGGCATGGACTCATTATCAGATTCACCCTCAGATTCAATATCACCATCATCCTTCAAAACCATTACTCTCTTGGTTGGGCATTGATATGCAATATGACATGCTCCCAAACCCTTAAAGCACTTAATGTCATGGTTTCTAGAAGGTTGAGAATCTGATTTACCTTGATTTAATGTGCCTCCGGCCTTATGATCTTTGGAAGGTTCAGTCTTGGCCTTGAAACTAGGCTGGTCATCCCTCTTGCTCCAATTCGGTTTCCATGATGATGAAGAACCTGAATTTTGCCTAACCTGTGTGGAACTCTTCCTCTTCAACTATTGTTCCACCTTAATGGCCATGTGTACCATGTCAATCAATTCAACATAATGTTGCAACTCTACTACGTTTGCAATGTCTCGGTGTAGTCCACCTAAGAACGTAGCCATAGTATCCTCTTGATCCTCCTCTACATCAGCTTGAATCATGGTTATCTCCATTTCCTTGTAGTAGACACTTAGACCCTTGAGTAACAGTTTACAATTTTTGAAACAAACCCCTATAATAGTGACTTGGAATGAAACGCTTCCTCATGACAGCTTTCATCTCCTCTCAAGTCTCAATAGGTCTTTCTCTGTTCCATCTCCTACTCACAATCAGTTGATCCCACCAAACGATAGCATAATCAGTGAATTCTATGGTAGCCAACTTCACCTTCTTCAATTCGGAATAGTCATGGCAGTCAAACACCAATTCTATTCTTTTCTCTCACTCCAAATAAGCTTAGGATCGGTTTTACCTTGGAAAGTTGGAATCTTAACCTTTATACCACCCAAATTATTATCAAACCTCTCTCCATACATATCTTCTCTTTTCTTATACATATCTTCTCTATTCCCATACCTATCTCCTCTACCTCCCATTCCAAGCCTAAATCTACCGGCACTCATATTAGACATGAGATCATCCTCCTCTAGGTCATTCCCATAATCATCTTCATAGTCATTCCTAGGTGGGTTACTTTCTCTTCGTTCCTCATTAAGAGCCCTGAATGGCTACTCCCTTTGTGAACTAGACTCCACTTTGTCTAACCTATCGTTCACCTCGCCAAACTGAGTCTCCATCCGCGCCATGTATTGTCGCATGGCTTTATACAAAAAATCGAGATCTACCTTTTCTAGTGTTTCGTTGGACACACATTTACTGTTATCGTGTGACATTTTTAAAACCTGCAAAACAAACAAGAATTAGTAAGCTTCACAAACACTCCCTCACGTGTTTACCGTTAAAGATGGTGGCACTGACACTCATGTTTCACTCAATTCTTTTGGCTTTTACCCTTTGATGAGCTCACACTCTCTTGCCTTTTTCCACTCTTTGTTCACTCTTTCAGTTCCTTTTTTTTTTAAATATCAATGCACGAAATCAGGGAAAGGAATAAAAATAGTTGATATAAGTTCAACTACACGACTTTTGAAAGAAATTTTTTTTTTGTACTCTTTTTTTTCGACCTTCATCATATGGACTCAAGCAAGCCTTTGGTATTTTTTTTTGTTTTACTGGACTTGATCAATCTAAATCAAGTTTGTGATTTTTTTTTAAACAAACGAAATCAGGGAAGAAGAAGAACAAGGATAGATTAAACCTGAGTTTAGAAACCTATGCTTTGATACCAACTGATATGAACCTCACAAAGAACAGTGAAACCCGTAACCAATATATGGTAGCAAGGATCGTTTTCTAAATTCAAGTTTGTAAGAAAGAACAATATAGGACCGTGACCCGTTATCTATAATGAGATAAGAACCAACGGTATCAAGAAAATGAAAGATGCCACACTCAAGAACAAGTTAGAAATGTGAGTGATAAGTCAATTTTCGGAACCAAAGAGAAAATTCTCTCTATTTTTCTTTCAAAATCAAGTCTACCAAAAATTACATCAGTTGGTTCCTTATAAACTAAAACCCTAATCGAAAAGAAAGGCTACACGCCAATCTCTAGAAAGGAAACAAGATATTCGGCCATTAAGGCCTTACAATCAGAAAACTAAATTGGGAAATAATTGTCTTACAAACGGGAAAGAAAACAAGAAAACTAAAACAAGCAACTACTGACTTGTTCCCTATTTGAAAGGCTAAATCTGGAAACAAATCAGCCCCTTAATTTGGGAAACAAATCAACTCTTATACTTTGGAAATTAAAAAGGAAAACAAATCAGCCAAAATTGAATCTCCTCCAACCTTTTTGCCGCTCACCACACGCCTAACTTGTGCCACACGCCCAAGTTTTCTCTTATTCGGCCCAATCAATTGCCTTGATGACATCAATTAAGCCTTGGTCTTCATCAGCCCAAGTATCTTGAATTAGGCCATTGAGTGCTTCTTTGAATCTCTTAGCCATTGCCCTTGTTATTGGCCCAACCAGAACATGCAATGGATCCCTTGGTACAACTTCATGATCATGATCCCTTGGTGCAGCTCCCTTATTCTCATCAGGAGGGTACTTTCTCAATGCGCGTTGGAACATGGGATGCCGTTTCAGCATGAGCAGTGGGAGAAGTTAGACTTCAATTTAGTAGTTGTTTTCTTTCTTTAAATGATGTTTATTACATTCCTAGATTTTAAAGAAATTTGATTTATGTATCCAAATTATTGGAACATTTATATTCAGTTTCTTTTAATAATAAATTAGTTATTGTTTCTAAAAACGGTTTGGATATTTGTTCTGGTTTGATTGAAAACAACTTGTATGTTTTAAGACCTTCAATTCATACATTACTTCTTAACACTGAATTGTTTAAAGTTGAAAACCCTAAAACAAAGCGACAAAACATTTCTTCAGATAATGAAACGTATTTGTGGCATATGAGACTTGGCCACATCAACCTTGACACGATTGATAGACTAATAAAAGGCGGACCTTTAAGTTAGTTAAAGATCAGCACTTTATCTGTCTATGAGTCTTGTTTAGAAGGTAAAATGACCAAGAGACTTTTTATTGGAAAACGGCTTAGAGCCTCACAACCACTAGAGCTTATACATTCAGATGTCTGCGGACCTGAGTATTATGAGTATTATGTCACCTTCATTGACCATTACTCTAGATACAGATTCGTTTATCTAATGCAACGTAAGTCGAAAACTTTTGAAAAGTTCAAAGACTTTCGAGCTGAAGTTAAGAACCAATTAGGTAAGATAATCAAAGCTCTACGATCAGATCGTGAAGGTGAGTATCATGACCAAGAGTTTAAGGACTACTTTGTTGAGCACATGATTGTATCCCAACTCACAGCTCCTGGAACACCACAGCAGAATGGTATTACGGAGAGGAGAAACAGGACCCTAGTGGATATGGTGAGATATATGATTAGTTTCTCATCATTACCAAACTCTTTTTGGGGTTATGCACTACTGGCGGTGGCCTACATATTGAATGTAGTTCCATCCAAATATATTCCTAAGACTCCTCTAGAGTTGTGGAATGGTCGTAAAGTTAGTTTGTGACATTTTCGCATATGGTGGTGTCCAATACATGTGATAAAGAACATAAGTGGAAAGTTGAAACCTCATTCACATGTATGCCTGTTTGTAGGTTATTTCAAAGAAACTAGAGGATGATACTTCTATAGTCCTCAAGATAACAAAGTGTTTGTATAGACAAACACAACGTTTCTTAAGGAAAATGATATCAGTGATCATAAGCCTCGAAGTAAGATTGTGTTAAATGAATTAGAACCTGGTACGACCAGTGCTCAGTCAACAAAAGTTGTTGACAAAGTTGTTGTTCCATCAACTTTTGATAGTCAGACGATTCTTAGTCAGAACACACAACCGCCTAGACCTAGTGGGAGAGTTGTACGACAACCTAATCACTATTTATGTATTGGAGAGGCATAGGGTGTTAATAGCCAAAATTGGCTAAGGACCTAAGGGAAATTTTCCACCCTCCAGGCCTGGCTCCATGCCCGAGATCATCCACCAGGAGGCCATGTTACCCTAAAGCCGAGCTACGATACCACCCCGCAGGAACAAGGACGGGCTTCAGAAACATCCGGAATAGAGCCAGGAATGATCAGATCAAGCCCGCGTCACCGAACCTGAAAACAGGAAATCCCCTCCCCCCCGAAGTCGGGATTACCTCGTAACTTCTCCAGAAGCTCGCCAGTACCTCGCTGACATAGTGGGGTGTCCGTAGGAGGCCGCACCTAGCTTCAAAAGGTCAATAGGAGGATAGACCTAGCTTCTGATTAGACGAAATTCCTTTATATTAGAGCTAGAACACTGATCGACCTCACTACCTGATGTACCCCGCCACATTACATGCCATATTTGACGATCCCTATGGGAGAACATGCTAGACCTGAAGACACACAGGATCATATCTTAAGACATTACATGTGTACAGAACAAGTAATAGAGTCTAAGTAGGAAACAAATTAATCTCCACCAAGATGTCCATGATTCAGCAATTAACTCAAAGTCAATCACATTTTAAATGAAAATCCCGCCCTATAAGGAGGGAAGAGATGGAGAAACTCAAGGAGAGAATCAATTAGTTTAACCTACGAAGACATTGTATAAAGAAGGAACTTCCTCCTTCTGAAAAGTGGAGACTACTATTCGACAGGCACACAACAAGTATCCAATGACACCCTAGAGAAAACTGAGAGCAATTTGAGAGAGAGAGAGACATGTATATCACATATTATCAATAGAGGAAGCCTTTTTCGAT
This sequence comes from Dipteronia sinensis, assembly GCA_033220585.1. Classification (NCBI taxonomy): domain Eukaryota; kingdom Viridiplantae; phylum Streptophyta; class Magnoliopsida; order Sapindales; family Sapindaceae; genus Dipteronia; species Dipteronia sinensis. The sequence continues at coordinate 23,347,225 of CM065637.1, forward strand.
TCTTTTGAATAGCTAATAATATCGTTGTTTCCTTATCATTTCATTAGGCATTGTTATATATATATATATGTTCTACCTTGGTCATCACCTACGTGGTAATGATCTCGAGGGCGCTAACTGAGATTTATTGCCCCGAGCAAAATTTCTGTTAACATAGGGTGTCATCTCTGATAATAGTGTGGATGATCCATTGTTATTTAAACATGCAATGGAAGATTATAACAAAGATAAATGGCTTAAAGCCATGAATCCTGAGATAGAGTCTATGTACTCCAACTAAATCTAGGAACTTGTAGACTTACCTGATTGAATAAAACCACAGGGTGTAAGTGAATCCATAAGAAAAATAGAGGAGTAGATGGGAAGGTAGAGACCTTCAAAGCAAGGCTAGTGGCAAATGGTTATACCCAAAACGAGGGGGTCGATTATGAACAGACCTTCTCTAAGTCTATTAGGATACTCTTATCCATTGCAGCATATTTCGGCTACAAAATTTGGCAAATGGACGTCAAGACTGTATTCTTGAATGGTAATCCTGATAAGAGCATCTACATGATGCAACAAGAGGGATTCGTGTCCCAAAATCAAGAGCAAAAAGTTTGCAAGCTACAAAGGTCTATTTATGGACTAAAGCAAGCATCTAGTTCTTGGAACATTAGGTTTGATACTGCTATCAAAACCTATGGTTTCGAGCAAAGCGTTGATGAACCTGTTGGAACCCCGATCACTAGTAACGCAGCGGAAATATGTTTTAAAATTTTTATTCATATCGTAAACGATCTGGGAGCAATGAACTTAGAATCCTAATTTTTCGGAACTTATCCATATAACATTATTAAAATAATAAAATATATGTATACACAAGAAATTGAAATCAATAATCAAAAGAAGAGAAGAAATCAATTCCTCATACCCACGTAGAAGGCTTCTTCACTTTATGATATGCTCCTAGTCTGTACCACCGATCTTCCTAGCTATTTCTGAAACTGGTAACTGCGTATGGGCGCGTTACGTACTCAGGAACTTAGGAGGATGTGGAGAAAAGAAGAAGAAACTTTTTCTTCCAAGAGAAAAATACCTAAAACAACTCTTGTTCTTCAAAAAATATATTATTTTTTTCTTTTCTTTTTAATTGTGCAACACAGCACAATTGCGTTTTATTTTTCTCTCTTCTTTTTATATCATGCACTCAGTTCTTCACTCAAATACTGATGCGTTTTTGTTCTCTTAAAAAATGATGATGTGTTGACTTTTTTAAAATTTAAAATCAATATTTAATTGAAACCAATAAATTAAACCAATCAATCTAATCTTTTAAAATATCAAATATCTTTAAAGATATTTATTAATATTTAATTTATTTAATTTGATTTGAATTCAAACTATTTAAATTCAAAAATTAAAAATTTAATTTTAATAAAATAAAATAATCATATTATCTTATTTTATTCAAAAACAAATATCAACAAACATCCTCCATTTAGTGAATAATAACATAATTAAATAATCTTTTTATTTAATTTATTTAATCACCATTATCCATGAACCAAATAATCTCATTATTCAATTAATTCCCGAAAAAATACGTGTTACTTTTATAACACAATTAATTGGACAATCCAATTAATTAACCGTGACCCTTGTTACCTAAATCTATCGGGCTACAAAGGGGACCTAATGGACCCACAGTATTTTAAGCTCCAATAATCTTTGGAATCATTAATTAAACTCTTTAATTAATATTCCTTGATTATTAACTCTGGTGTTATTCCACTAAAAACCCGAAGCTGCACTTTCTCAACTGCAGACGCTTTTACACAGACCGATACAACTCGGTATCTATTGATATAGCTATTACACATGGTGTGATCTTTGACAGTAGTTCGTAATTAGAGCTGGGTCATAATGTCCATTATAACCCTCTAATTACATATATCCGTTCAGTACCGTTGATTCTCTAATAGACAGTAAATCCTATTTCCTCGCGGAATTAGGAGAGCGCTCATATTGTCCAAGCCCCGGATAAACCCTTAAGGGAACTACCATCTACTTCTTACAATGAGTGGATTCCACTATTGTGTACAAACATTCCCAGCCATAAGCCAAACCACAATCCTAACATACGGAGCATATTGATCAGGAGCTGCATCCGACCTCACCCATGGTATATCAAAGACCACGATCTAACCTGAAGGAGTCGATATGACACTTAGGATTAAAATCACCCACATATAGCCATCATTAGTTGATATATATGAATCTCATCAGTTAAAAGATCTTGGTGAGAAATTCATATAGATCATGGCCCAGTCCTATATGATCACATCATACAAGATGCCTCCATTCCCATATCTTCATATGAATGATTCATGATAGAATCACCATACATTAAGGAATGGACCGCAGCTATAGATTAACCACAAATAAAGTACCCAACTTTATTTGCTATCTAGGGACTCTTTAGATTACACGTCTCTTACTGTATCCATCCGTATATGACACTCATATACACAATTCGAGATTACATTTGGCAATCTAGGATGTTAATACGCACAAGTTATAAAATAAACAACACAACAAGATGAATTGGACTTTTGTTTTTATTTATTTCATAAATCCATTTGCAAATTACATCTTTAGGGCATAAACCCCAACAATCTCCCACTTGCACTAAAGCATGTGAAGCATGTTTCGTAACCCTAGACAATCTAGGTGACCCGAAAACACTTTAGTCGGTAAGGTCTTCGTAAATAGATCAGCATGACTGTCTTGTGAGGCTATCTTTGTGACGATCACATCTCTTCTCTGCACTATCTTCCTAATGAGATGGTACTTTCTCTCTATATGCTTCCCTCTTTTATGGCTTCTTGGTTCTTTGGAATTAGCCACAGCACTACTGTTATCACAATAAAGTGTGATATGCTTATTAAGATTTGGAACAACTTCCAGATCACTCAAGAACTTGCGAAGCCAAACAACCTCTTTAGCAGCTTCACAAGCGGCTACATATTCAGCTTCCATGGTGGAGTCAGTAATGCAAGATTGCTTGATACTTCTCCATACAATTGCTCCACCACCTAGGTTGAAAACTGGTCCAGACCTGGATTTCTTAGAATCCAAGTCTAACTGAAAATCAGAATCTGTGTATCCTAACGGGATCAAATCCTGTCTAGAATACACTAGTATATAGTTTCTCGTTCTCCGAAGATACTTGAGATTTGTCTTGACAGCAACCCAATGATCTAATCATGGGTTGGACTACTACCTGCTGACTACTCTCATTGTATAGCAGATGTCCAGTCTTGTACATAATATAGCATACATGAGACTACCTACTACAGATGCATATGGTACATATCTCATATCCTCAACTTCTTGAGGTGTCTTAAGACACTGTTCCTTAGACAAGTGAACTCCACATCTAGAAGGTAAATTACCTTTCTTGGAGTCTTACATCAAAAATCGCACAAGAATCTTGTTGATATACGATGCCTGAGACAGTGCTATGAGTTTGTTCTTACGATCTCTTATAAGTTGGATCCCTAGAACATAACTCGCCTCTCCCAAATCTTTCATTTAGAATTGGTTAGCCAGCCAGCCTTTTACATAAGATAAGACTCCCACATCTTTCCTAATGAGTAGGATGTCGACCACGTAAAGGACCAAGAAAGCTACATTTTTGTCATTGATGCGCTTCTAAACACAAGGCTCATCGACGTTCTGCTCAAAGCTATATGTTTAGATCATATCATCAAACCTGATGTACCAAGATCTAGATGCTTGCTTAAGTCCATAAATGGACATTTGCAGCTTGTAAACTTTTTGCTCTTGATCTGGGAACACGAATCTCTCTGGTTGCATCATATAGATGCTCTCATCAAGATTACCATTCAAGAATGCAGTCTTGACATCCATTTGCCAAATTTCATAATCGAAATAGGCAACAACGAATAAGAGAATCCGAATAGACTTAAACATGGCTAATAGCGAGAAGGTCTCTTCATAATCGACCCCCTCTTTCTGGGTATAACCCTTGGCCACTAGCCTTGCTTTGAAGGTCTCTACCTTGCCATCCACTCCTCTCTTTCTTTTATAGATCCACTTACACCCTATGGGTTTTACCCCATCCGGTAAATCTATAAGATCCCAGAATGAGTTGGAGTGCATAGACTCCATCTCAAGATTCATGACTTTAAGCCATTCCTCTTTATCAGGATCTTCCATTGCATTCTTAAATGTTAATAGATCATCCACACTATCAGCAGAGACAACACCTTGTCCCTCACCTATACCTAAATAGCGTTCAGGTTGTTTTACAACCCTCCCACTACGTCTAGGTGATAGTGTATCCTGATCAGGAACCATCTGGCTCTCAGATGTTTATTGATCAACAACTCTTGTTGATGAAGCACTAGTCTCACCAGGCTCCAACTCATTCAATACAATCTTAGAACGAGGTTTATGGTCACTAATATAATTGTCCTCAAGAAACGTTGCATTTGTCCATACAAATACTTTGTTATCTTCGGGACTATAGAAGTATCCACCTCTGGTCTCCTTAGAGTATCCTACAAATAGGCAGACCACATACTTGGAGTCTAGCTTTTGCACTTATGTTCTTTAGCACGTGTGGTGTACATCCCTATAAGCGAAATGTCACAAACTAGCTTTACGACCATTCCACAACTCTAGGGGAGTCTTAGGAATAGATTTGGATGGCACTACATTCAAAATGTATGCCGCTGTTTGTAACGTATATCCCAGAAGGAATTTGGTAATGATGATAAACTAATCATAGATCTCACCATTTTCATCAGGGTTCTATTTCTCCTCTCCGCTACACCATTTTACTGAGGTATACCGGGAGCTGTGAGTTGGGACACTATCCCATGCTCGACCATGAAGTCTTCAAACTCTTGGTCAATGTACTCACCACTATGATCGATATTAGTGACTTGATAGTCCTACCTAATTGATTCTCAACTTCAGCTTGGAATTCTTTGAACTTTTCAAATGATTCCGACTTTCGTTGCATCAGGTAGACATATCCGTATCTTGAGTAGTCATCTATAAATGTGACATAATACTCATAGCTGCCCCTAGCTTTAACATTCATCGGTCCGCAGACGTCTATATGTATGATCTACAGTGGCTCTATAGCTCTAAGCTCTTTTCTTGTAAAAGGTCTCTTAGTCATCTTACCATCTAAACAGGATTCGCATACAGGTAAGGTGTCAACCTTTAACTCACTTAAAGGTCCACTTTTTACTAGTCTGTCTATCTGGTCAAGGTTAATATGACCAAGCCTTAGATGCTAGAGATAGGTGTCATTATTTAAAGAAATCTTATGTTGTTTAGTTTTTGGTTTTTCAACCTTAAACATTTCGGTGTCGGTGTTGAGCAATATAGTATGTATTAACGGTCTTAACACATATAAATTGTATTCGTTAATTCCTGAATAAATATTCAGCCCATTCTTTCCAATAATAAGAGACTTATTATTAAAAGAAACAGAATATGATTGTTCTACCAACTTAGAAACGGAAATCATATTCTGTGTAAATCCAGGAATATAAAAAATATTGTTCAATAATAAAAAAACTATTTTACAAAATTGCAATCTTATTGCTCCCTAATGCTTTGGCCGACAAGACATCTCCTGACCCCACATGCATTGAGAAGGCTCCCTCCTCTAGCTGTATCCAAGAATCAGTCCACTGCAAAGAAGAACAAACATGGTTAGTGGCCCCCGAATCAACTATCCAGGGTGAAGAATCATCTTCGACTAAACAAGATTCAAGAACAAGTAAATCATATTTACCTTTCGTCTTCTTCATCTTGGCTACCTCCTCTAGGTACTAAGGACAATTCCTCTTCCAGTTCCCGACCTTGTTACAATGGAAACATTTTCCTTTGTCTTAGTCGATGGAGGTGCCCTTTTTTTTGCTTTGGGCCTTCTTGGGCTTGGGCTTACCTCTGGCCTTCCGAACAGACCTCTTCCTCTTTTTAATATTATTAGAGGAGGAAGATGGCTCAGCAACATTTGACTCACCTATCTTACCCTTGTTGTCCTTAGTCAAGGACTCAAAAGTAGCAAGCTCATTGAGCAATTGTGTGAGACTGAACCTTAACTTGTTCATCCTGTAGTTGCTCTTAAACTGATCGAAACTCTTCGGAAGAGTCGTCAATATGATGCTCACTTGACTGGGTTCAGTCAATGACCCCACCATTGACTTCTATCATGTTGCAGTAGGACATCATGCTGAGGACATGTTCCCGAAACTAATGTACCTTCCTTCATGCGAGTGAGCATAGCGGAATGAACAGCTTCGTGTTGCTTTTGCTAGGAGGGCTGTCCGAACATAGCTTGCAATGACTCCATGATTTCGAATGCTAAAGTCATTGCTTCATACTTTGTGACAAGCACGTCTGTCATAGAAGCCAACATATATGTTCGGGGCTTCTCATCAGATGAGACCCATCGCTGGTATGCCTCACGAACTCTTTATGAGGCATTGGCTGCAGGCGCTGGAGGACATTCCTCCGTAAGCACAAACTTGAGGTCTTTTGTGACCAATATTGCATTAATATTTAGTTTCCACTTAGTGTAGTTATCACTAGTTAATTTTTCGTTTGCAAGTATTTGTAGTATCGCAGAAGACATAATTGCTTAAATAAATAAAACATTCATTCAGTCATTTATTAAAACAAGTGCGAGTGCTTTGGCATAAATTTAAAAATGATGCATGAACATTTTTAATGAACTAGAACTACCCTAAAACTAGTTACTATACCACGACGATCCAAAATACCACAAAGAAATGCCGTTTTAGGGTCGGTCAAGTCTTTGCATGTTGGATCGAGACATTCTCAATCAAATGATATTCTAGAATAACTCTTATTCCATATCATTCAACCATCGTTTATTCAGTCAGGTTTTTAATTAACAAAACTTAATCAAAACCTTTGTGAGTGTAACCCACCATTTCAGATCTCACGAGCTTAACTCGAGAATTGCCGCCTTAGGGTCAGCCAATCATGAAATACCCTGGTGTTGAATTGATGATGGAGACTGCATGATATATATATGTCATATATCCATCTCCCACTCACTATTGTAAAACTAGGGTTTTCTATTATTCGTTAATGCACCTAGACTCTACAGGATCAGACGGCTAACTTTAATCAAGTTATCTAGAGCATTAACAAATTCATTATTAGAAACAAATTCTAATTAACTAATAAATTATTAATTATTTTTAACTATTAAAAATCTAATCTATTAGTGAATAATCCAAGCTTTTGTAAACTATTTACTAAGCTCAGATTATTATGATAGTGTTTACCAAGTTTTAACTATTAAAACTCTAACACTTTATTCAGTTCATTTATTATTATGTTATTAATCATATTAATCCTAATTACAATAAAAGACCCTATTAATCCAACTTATTAAACTCTTTAATAACTAGATTAATATAAATGAGAATTACCAAGTTTTGTTTTCAAAAAAACTAGTCTCATTTTCATAGCCAATAATGTATTTATTGATTTTAATCATATTAAAAAAAATACATAAAATATTAGGCTATGATGCATGTATGACATATCAAATATATTTGTGTAGGCACATCTTATCTAAATGACATACATATGCATGCCAATGCTTTTATCATCACATAATATAAAGCATACACGAATTGACCGAGTACTGTAGATTATTTAACCTAATAAAAATTTGGATTCTAAAATTACAAAAATACCCCCAAGTCATTCCATGGTCTTCTTGTAACTTTAGAAATCTTCTAGTCTCTTCAGGTCACTCCGAATCATCTCATGAATCCTTTTTTGTAATTTTTCCAAGTCTTCAATATAGGTTACATTTTTTTTATTTACAATACAATAACAATAAAAATAATAATAATACAACCCATGAACCCTAAATCCACAGTACTATATAATTAACGAGCAATCATGTTTTTGTAAATTAACAAATTTAATATACATACAAAAACAACATACAGTCAATTTAAACAGTGCCTATACAATCATATATTCAGGAGCATCGAAAACAATTTCCTGTTCCGAAAAAATTGGCTCTGATACCAATTGTTGGAAACCCGATCACTGGTAACGCAGCAGAAATAAGTTTTACTATATAATCGTACTCATTGATAGCTCAAATGATAACACTTGCAACCATAAGTCCATCATTTATCTCAGGATTAAGACATATTCTCCGATTGTCCTCATAATGAAAACTTTTATTCAGTGACGGTTGTTAGATAAAGTATTTCATTGTGATCATGTTCAATGCACCTAGTGCAGTAGATTCTTTTACTCAAAACCTCTTTGATGATTTTTGACTCATCATAACACATTTGATCCCACTGAAATGCTAACAAAAGAATCTACAACTTTGAAAAGATAAATGTGCCCAACCTTTACCTTAAGTTGTGAACATTGTTCAAGACTAACTAAATAATTTTGCCTACCTCATATATATCCAGATGTACGAACAATTCTTCTTTTCTCATAGTCTTTTGACCTTATGATTATTTACTTTTGACAATTATAATAATAAAACTATAAATACTATAAGATTTGTTAAAACAGAAATCACTTTCTTAATATGAAATGATTGTCAAATACAATATTACACTCTTGCTATTGAGCATAATCCTAACATAACGGATAATAGAAAACCCTAAATTTTAAATAGTGAGTGGGAGAGGGATATATGACATATATATCCCGCAGTCTCCATCATCAGTTCAATACCGTGAGATCCGAGTGGGGCCTCGTGACGACTTTACTTTCATCCTCCATAAGGAGAGTTTCCAAAAAGATCAATACCAAGGTTGACTTCCTAACGGATAGGATTTCTTAGGGTATTTTGGGATTGGCTAACCCTAAGACGGCAATTCTCGAGTTAAGCTTATGAGATCAGAAAATGATGGGTTACACTCACGAAGGTTTTGACTAAGTTTTGTTTATTAAAAACCTGGTTGAATAAACGCTGGTTAAATTATATTGAATAAGAGTTATTCTAGAATATCATTTGATTGAGAATGTCTCCATCCAACATGCAAAGACTTGACCGACCCTAAGGCGGCACTTTTTTGTGGTATGTTGGATTGTCGTTGTATAGTAACTGTTTTTTGAGTATTTCTAGTTCGCTAAACATGTTCATGCAACATGTTTAAATTTATGCCCAAGCACTCACACTTGTTTTTTTTTAATAAATGACTGAATGAATGTTTTATTTATTTTAGCAATTATATCTTCTTCATTACTTCAAATTCTCAGCAAACGATAAATTAACTGGTGATAACTACACTAAGTGGAAACTTAATATTAATACAATATTGGTCACCAAAGACCTCAAGTTTGTGCTTACGGAGGAATGTCCTCTGGTGCCTACTGCCAATGTTACACGAATTGTTCGTGAGGCATACTAGCGATGGGTCTCATCTGATGAGAAGGCCCGGACATATCTGTTGGTTCTATGACAGGCATGCTTATTTAAAGCATGAAGCAATGACTTCAGCATTCTAAATCATGGAGTCATTGCAAACTATGTTTAGGCAGCCCTCCGAGCAAAAATGACACGAAGCTGTTCATTTCACTATGCTCGCTGGCATGAAGGAAGGTACATCAGTTCGGGAACATATCCTGAGCATGATGTCCTACTTTAACACAGTAGAAGTCAATGGCGAGGCCATTGACGAACCCAGTCAAGTGAGCATCATACTGACGACTCTTCTGAAGAGTTTCGGTCGGTTTAAGAGCAACTACGAGATGAACAAGTTAAGGTTCAGTCTCACACAATTGCTCAATGAGCTCGCTACTTTTTAGTCCTTGACTAAGGACAACAAGGGTAAGACCGGTGAGGCAAATGTGTTGGGGTTTATGCCCTAAAGATGTAATTTGTAAATGGATTTATGAAATAATAAAAAAAAGTTCAATTCATTCTTGTTGTGTTGTTTATTTTATAACTTGTGCATATATTAACATCTTAGATTGCCAGATGTAATCTCAAACTGTGTATATGAGTGTCATGTACAGATGGATACAGTAAGAGACGTGCAATCTAAAGAGTCCGTAGATAGCAAATAAAATTGGGTACTTTATTTGTGGTTAATCTATAGCTGCGGTCCATTCCGTAATGTACGGTGATTCTATCCTGAATCATTCATATGAGATATGGGAATAGAGGCACCTTATATGATGTGATCATATAGGACTAGGCCATGATCTATATGAATCTCTCACCAGGATCCGTTTACATATGAGATTCATATATATATCAACTAATGATGGCTGTATATGGGTGATCTGAATCCTGAGTGTCTTATCGACTCCTTCAGGTTAGATCGTGGTCTTTGATATACAATGGGTGAGGTCGGATGCAGTTCCTGATCAATATACTCTGTATGTTGGGATTGCGGTTTGGCTTGTGGCTGGGAAGGTATGTACATAATAGTGGAATCCACTCCTTTTTGTGAGAAGTAGATGGTAGTTCCCTTAAGGGTTGATTCGGGGATTGGACAATATGAGCGCCCTCCTAATTCCTTGAAGAAATAAGATTTATTGTTCATTAGAGAATCAACGGTACTTAAAGTATATATGATATATGTAATTAGAGGGGTATAATGTACATTATGACCCAGCTCTAATTATGAACTACTGTGGAGGATCATACCATGTGTAATAGCTATATCGACGGATACCGAGTTGTATCGGTCTGTGTAAAAACGTCTGCAGTTGAGAAAGTGCAGTTTCAGGTTTTTAGTGGAATAACAACGGAGTTAATAATCAAGGAATATTAATTAAAGAGTTTAATTAATAATTCCGAGGATTATTGGAGCTCAAAATACTGTGGGTCCATTAGGTCCCCTTGCTAGCCCGATCGATTTAGGTAACAAGGGTCACGGTTAATTAATTAGATTCTCTAATTAATTGTGTTACGAAAGTGACACGTATTTATTCAGGGATTAATTGAATGATGAGATTATTTAATAAATGTATTAATAATTAAATAATTATATTATTTAATTAATGAATTAATAATTATGAATTATGAATTAATTATTAAATGGAGGTTGCGGGTTCAAATCATGATTAAGACATAAAATAATTAGATTATTTTATTCTTTGAGAATTCTAGTATTTAAGTTTAAGTCAACTAGGGTTATGTGTGAGTTAGAATCCTACACTACCTATGACACTTAAATACTAATTATCTTTTGAATATATAAAAATATATTTGGGAAAAGATAATTATCTAGTTTTAAAAATATATAATGATATATAACTAGATAAGAGAGAAATAGTAATGTATTTTGGTTGAACCTCATTCACGCAATTTCAAAAGAGAAACAAAGAGAGAAAACTGATGAGCTCTTGTTTTTTTAGCAATTGGTGTGCGTGAGAATCAAGAGAGCAAAAGAACAAAGAAAAAAAAAATTAGTCGTGCAGTACGCGTGCACCATTAATACAAGAAAAAAAATTATATTATTTTGATTATATTTTTCTTTTAAAGAACAAGAGTGGTTCTAGGATTTTTTTTCTCTTGAAAGAAATTGTTTCTTCTTCTTTTCTCTACATCCTCCTAAGTTCCTGAGTACGTGACACGCCCACACGCAGTTACCAGTTCCGGGAATAGCTAGGAAGATCGGTGGTACATATCAGGAGCATGTCGTAAAGTGAAGGAGCCTCCAAACGTTGGTAAGGTTCTAATTTTTTTTTAATTTATTGATTACAATTTCCTGTATTTACTTATTGTAAGTATAAGTTTCAGAAAAAATAATTTCGATCCTAAGTTCACTGGTTCCAGATCGTTTATGATCTGTATAAAAATTTTAAAACCTGTTTCCGATGCGTTACCAATGTACGGGGTTCCAACAATTGGTATCAGAGCCAATTGTTTTTTTTTTCTGAACATGAAATTGTTTTCGATGCTCCTGAATGTATGATTGTGTAGGCACTATTTAAATTGACTGTATGTTGTTTTTGTATGTATATTAAATTTATTAATTTACAAAAATGTGATTTATCGTTAATTATATGGTACTGTGAATTTAGGGTTCATGGGTTGTATTATAAATTTTTTATTTTTTCTGTTATTGTATTGTAAAAAAAAATGTAACCTATATTGAAGACCTGGAAAAATCGCGAAGACGGAAGGATGAAATCGGAAATACGTACGACAGTACTATTCATTGTTCACACGGTACTGTTCATGCAGTACTGTTCACGACTTTGTTCACTATTACTGTTCAAGCGGGTACTGTTCACACGGACAGTTAGGCACTGTTCACATTGTCTTGCACGGTTCCGTTGGCAAGTGCTGCCTAGTGTGTTCCGTGCGGATTTCCTATTTCGGATTCATGAGATGAATCGGAGTGACCTGAAGAGACTGGAAGACTCAGAAATTATAAGAAGACCAAAGAATGCCTTGGTAATATTTTTGTAATTTTAGATTCCATTTTTTTTAGGTTAAATAATCCACAGTACTCGGTCAATTCATGTATGCTTTATATTATGTGATGATAAAAGCATTGACATGCATACGTATGTCATTTAGATTAGATGTGCCTACACAAATATATTTGATATGTCATACATCCTACATAGCCTAATATTTTATGTATTTTTTTAATATGATTAAAATAGATAAACACATTATTGGCTATGAATATGAGATTAGTTTTTTTAGTTAGAAAACTTGTTGATTCTCATTAATATTAATCTAGTTATTAAAGTGTTTAATAAGTTAGATTAATAGGGTCATTTATTGTAATTAGTATTAATATTATTAATAACCTAATAATAAATGAAATGAATAAAGTGTTAGAGTTTTAATAGTTAAAACTTGGTAAACACTATCATAATAATCCGAGCTTACTAATTAGTTTACAAAAGCTTAGATTATTCACTAATAGATTATATTTTTAATAGTTAAAAATCATTAATAATTTATTTGTTAATTAGAATTTATTTATAATAATGAATCTATTAATGCGCTAGATAACTTGATTAAAGTTAGCCGTTTGATCCTGTAGAGTCTAGGTGTATTAACGGATAATAGAAAACCCTAATTTTTAAATAGTGAGTGGGAGAGAGATATATGACATATCTATCCCACTATCTCCATCTATTAGTTCAACACCGTGAGATCCGAGTGGGGCATCGTGACGGCTTTGCTTTCATCCTCCCTGAGGGTTTCCACAAAGATCAATACCAAGGTTGACTTTCTAATGGATAGGATTTCTGAGGGTATTTCGGGATTGACCAACCCTAGTGCGGCAATTCTCCAGTTAAGCTCGTGAGATCAGAAATGGTGGGTTACACTCACGAAGGTTTTGATTAAGTTTTGTTAATTACAAACCTGACTGAATAAACGATGGTTGAATGATATTGAATAAGAGTTATTCTAGAATATCATTTGATTGAGAATGTCTCGGTCCAACATGCAAAGACTTGACCGACCCTAAGGCAGCACTTCTTTGTGCTGTGTTGGATTGTCGTGGTATAGTAACTGTTTTTGGGTATTTCTAGTTCGTTAAACATGTTCATGCATCCTGTTTAAATTTATGCTAAAGCACTCACACTTGTTTTTAATAAATGACTTTATGAATGTTTTATTTATTTCAGCAATTATGTCTTCTGCATTACTTCAAATTCCCGTAAACGACAAATTAACTGGTGATAACTACACTAAGTGGAAACTTAATATTAATGCAATATTGGTCACCAAAGACCTCAAGTTTGTTCTTACGGAGGAATGTCTTCCGGTGCCTACTGCCAATGCCACACGAACTGTTCGTGAGGCATACCAGCGATAGGTCTCATCTGATGAGAAGGCCCGAACATATCTATTGGCTTCTATGACAAACGTGTTTGTCACAAAGCACGAACCAATGACTATAGCTCATTGCAAGTTATGTTCGGGCAGCCCTCTGAGCAAAAGCGACACGAAGCTGTTCTTTCCGCTATGGTCGCTCCAATGAAGGAAGATACATCAGTTAGGGAATATGTCCTGAGCATGATGTCCTACTTTAACACGGCAGAAGTCAATGGCGGGGCCATTAACGAACCTAGTCAAGTGAGCATCATACTGACGACTCTTCCAAAGAGTTTCGATCAGTTTAAGAGCAATTACGGGATAAACAAGTTATGGTTCAGTCTCACATAGTTGCTCAACGAGCTCACTACTTTTGAGTCCTTGACTAAGGACAACAAAGGTAAGAACGGTAAGGAAAATGTTGTCGAACCATCTTCCTCCAATAATAAGAAGAGGAAGAGGTCTCCTGGTAAGGCGAAGGATTAGCCCAAACCTAAGAAAGCCAAGAGCAAAAAGAAGGGCGCCTCAACTCACCAAGGCAAGGGAAAATGTTTCTGTTGCGACAAGGTCAGGCACTGGAAGAGGAATTGTCCTCAGTACCTGGAGGAGGTAACCAAGAAAAAAAAGATGAAAGGTAAATATGATTTACCTGTTCTTGAATGTTGTTTAGTGGAAGATGATTCTTCACCCTGAATAGTTGATTCGGGGGCCACTAACCATGTTTGTTCTTCTTTACAACGGACTGATTCCTAGACACAGCTAGAAGAGGAAGCCTTCTCAATACGTGTGAGGTCGGGGGATGTCGTGTCAGCCAATGCAGTGGGAGCAATAAGATTGTAATTTTGTAATAATAATAGTTTTTTATTATTGAACAATGTTTTTTTATTCCTGGATTTACACGGAATTTGATTTCCTTTTCTAAATTGTTAGAACAATTCGTATTATGTTTCTTTTAATGAAAATTCTATTATTATTGGAAAGAATGGTCTGAATATTTGTTCAGGAATTAATGAAAACAATTTGTATGTGTTAAGATCGTTAATACATACTACACTGCTTAACAGCGAAATGTTTAAGGTTGAAAAACCAAAAACTAAATGACATAAGATTTCTCCAGATAATGACACGTATCTCTGGCATCTAAGGCTTGGTCATATCAACCTTGATCGGATAGATAGACTAGTAAAAAGTGGACCTTTAAGTGAGTTAAAGGTTGGCACCTTACCTGTTTGCGAATCATGTATAGAAGTAAAGATGACTAAGAGACCTTTTACTGGAAAATGGCTTAGAGCTATAGAGCCACTAGAACTCATACATACAGATGTCTACGGACCGATGAATGTTAGAGCTAGGGGCGGCTATGAGTATTATGTCACTTTTATAGATGACTTCTCAAGATACGGATATGTCTATCTAATGCAATGAAAGTCGGAAACATTTGAAAAGTTCAAAGAATTTCGAGGTGAATTTGAGAATCAATTAGGTAGGACTATCAAGTCACTACGATCTAATCGTAGAAGTGAGTACCTTGACCAAGAGTTTGAAGACTTCATGTTCGAGCATGGGATAGTTTCCCAACTCACAGCTCCTGGTACACCTCAGCAAAACGGTGTAACGGAGATGAGAAATAGAACCTTGATGGAATGGTGAGATCTATGATTAGTTTCTCATCATTACCAAATTCCTTCTAGGGATATGGGTTACAAACAGCGGCATGCATTTTGAATGTAGTGCCATCCAAATCTGTTCCTAAGACTCCTATAGAGTTGTGGAATGGTCGTAAAGCTAGTTTGTGACATTTCGGTGTATGAGGGTGTCCAGCATACATGCTGAAGAACAGAAGTGGAAAGCTAGACTCTAAGTCTGTGATATGCCTGTATGTAGGATATTCCAAGGAGACCAGAGGTGGACACTACTATAGTCCTGAAGATAACAAAGTATTTGTATCGACAAATGCAACGTTTCTTGAGGACAATTATATTAGTGACCATAATCCTCGTTCAAAGATTGTATTGAATGAGTTGGAGCTTAGTGAGACTAGTGCTTCATCAACAAGAGTTGTTGATCCATAAACATCTGAGAGTCAAATGGTTTCTGATCAAGATACACTATCGCCTAGACGTAGTGGGAGGGTTGTAAGACAACCTGAATGCTATTTAGGTATAGGTTAGGGACAAAGTGTTGTCTCTGCTGATAGTATGGATGATCCATTGACATTTAAGAATGCAATGGAAGATCTTGATAAAGAGGAATGGCTTAAAGCCATGAATCTCGAGATGGAGTCTATGCACTCCAACTCAGTCTGGGATCTTGTAGACTTACCGGATGGGGTAAAACCCATTGGATGTAAGTGGATCTACATGAGAAAGAGAGGATTATATAGGACAGTAGAGACCTTCAAAGCAAGGCTAGTGGCTAAGGGTTATACCTAGAAAGAGGGGGTCGATTATGAAGAAACCTTCTCGCCAATAGCTATGTTTAAGTCTATTCGGATTCTCTTATCCATTGCTGTCTATTTTGATTATGAAATATGGCAAATGGACGTCAATACTGCATTCTTGAATGGAAAACTTGACGAGAGCATCTATATGATGCAACCAGAGGGATTCGTGTCTTCAGATCATGAGCAAAAGGTTTGCAAGCTTGAAAAGATCAATCTATGTACTTAAGCAAGCATCTAGATCTTGGAACATCAGGTTTGATGATGTGATCAAAACCTATGGCTTTGAGCAGAACGTTGATGAGCATTGTGTCTACAAGCGCATCATTGACAAAAAGGTAATTTTTTTGGTCCTATACGTGGACGACATCCTACTCATTTTTAATGATGTGGGAATGTTATCTGATGTAAAGGGCTGGTTGGCTAGCCAATTCCAAATGAAAGATTCGGGAGAGGCGAGTTATGTTCTAGGGATCTAACTTATTAGGGATCGTAAGAACAAACTCATAGCACTATCTCAGGCATCGTATATCGACAAGATACTTGTGCGATTTTCGATGCAGAACTCCAAGAAAGGTAATATACTTTCTAGGCATGGAGTTCACTTGGCTAAGGAACAATGTCCTAAGACACCTCAAGAAGTTGGGGATATGAGTCGTGTACCCTATGCATCAGCAGTAGGTAGTCTCATGTAAGCTATGTTATGCACGAGACCGGACATCTGCAATGTAGTGGAAGTAGTCAGTTGATACCAGTCTAACCCAGGATTGGATCATTGGGTTGCTGTCAAGACAATTCTCAAGTATCTTCGGAGAACGAGAAACTATATGTATTCCGAACAAGATTTGATCCCGTTTGGATACACGGATTCTGATTTTCAGTCAGATAGGGATTCTAGGAAATCCACGTCAGGATCAGTTTTCACCCTAGGTGGTGGAGCCATTGTGTGGAGAAGTATTAAGCAATCTTGCATTGCTGACTCCACCATGGAAGCCGAATATGTAGCCGCTTTTGAAGTTGCGAAAGAGGTTGTTTGGCTCCGCAAGTTCTTGAGTGATCTAGAAGTTTTTCCAGATCTAGAAAAGCCCATCACACTTTATTGAGATACAATGGTGTTGTGGCTAATTCCAAACAACCAAGAAGTCACAAGAGAAAGAAGCATATAGAGAGAAAGTATCATCTCATTAGAGAGATAGTGCAGAGAGGAGATGTGATCGTCACCAAGATAGCCTCACAAGTCAACCATGATGATCCATTTACGAAGACCTTACCGGCTAAAATATTTTCGGGTCACCTAGATGGTCTAGGGTTACGAAACATGTCTCACATGCTTTAGTGCAAGTGGGAGATTGTTGGGGTTTATGCCTTAAAGATGTAATTTGTAAATGGATTTATGAAATAAATATATTAAAAAAAAAGTTCAATTCATTCTTGTTGTGTTCTTTATTTTATAACTTGATGATATATTAACATCCTAGATTGCCGGATGTAATCTCGAACTTTGTATATGAGTGTCATATACGGATGGATACAATAAGAGACGTGCAATCTAAAGAGTCCGTAGATAGCAAATAAAGTTGGGTACTTTATTTGTGGTTAATCTATAGCTGCAGTCCATTGCATAATGTACAGTGATTATATCCTGAATCATTTATATAAGATATGGGAATGGATGCACCTTGTATGATGTGATCATATAGGACTGGGCCATGATCTATATGAATCTCTCACCAAGATCCATTTACATATGAGATTCATATATATCAACTAATGATGGCTATATGTGGGTGATCTTAATCCTGAGTGTCTTATCGACTCCTTCAGGTTAGATCGTGGTCTTTGATATACCATGAGTGAGGTCGGATTCAGTTCCAGATCAATATACTCCGTATGTTGGGATTGCGGTTTGGCTTGTTGCTAGGAAGGTATGTACATAATAGTGGAATCCACTCCTTTTTGTGAGAAGTAGATGGTAGTTCCTTTAATGGTTGATTCGGGGATTGGACAATATGAGCGCTCTCTTAATTTCGTGAGGAAATATGATTTATTGTTCATTAGAGAATCAACAGTACTTAAAGGATATATGTAATTAGAGGGGTATAACGGACATTATGACCCAACTCTAATTATGAACTACTGTGGAGGATCACACCATGTGTAATAACTATATCGATGGACATTGAGTTGTATCGGTCTATGTAAAAACGTCTGCAGTTGAGAGAATGCAGTTGAGAAAGTGCAGCTTCGGGTTTTTAGTGGAATAACACCAGAGTTAATAATCAAGGAATATTAATTAAAGAGTTTAATTAATAATTCCGAGGATTATTGAAGCTCAAAATACTGTGGGTCCATTAGGTCCTCTTGCTAGCCCGATCGATTTAGGTAACAAGGGTCACTGTTAATTAATTGGATTGTCCAATTAATTATGTTACGAAAGTAACATGTATTTATTCGGGGATTAATTGAATAATTAGATTATTTAATTAATATATTAATAATTAAATTAATTAAATAATTAGATTGTTTAATCAATGAATTAATAATTATGAATTATTAATTAATTATTAAATGGAGGTTGCTGGTTCAAATCATGATTAAGACATAAAATAATTAGATTATTTTATTCTTTGAGAAGTCTAGTATTTAAGTTTAAGCCAACTAGGGTTATGTGGGAGTTAGAATCGTATTCAACCTATGACACTTGAATACTAATTATCTTTTGAATATAAAAAGATATATTTGGGAAAAGATAATTAACTAGTTTTAAAAATATATAATGATATATAACTAGATAAGAGAGAAATATTAATCAATTTTGGTTGAACCTCATTCATGCAATTTCAAAAGAGAAACAAAGAGAGAAAACTGATGATCTCTTGTTTTTTTAGCAATTGGTGTGCGTGAGAATCAAGAGAGCAAAAAGAACAAAGAAAACAAAAATTAGTGGTGCAGTAGGCGTGCACCATTAATACAAGAAATATATATATATATATATATATATATATTATTTTGATTATATTTTTCTTTTAAAGAACAAGAGTGGTTCTAGGATTTTTTTCTCTTGGAAGAAATTGTTTCTTCTTCATTTCTCTACATCCTCCTAAGTTCCTGAGTACGTGACGCGCCCACACGCAGTTACCAGTTCCGGGAATAGCTAGGAAGATCGGTGGTACAGATCAGGAGCATATTGTAAAGTGAAGGAGCCTTCAAACGTTGGTAAGGTTCTAAATTCTTTTTAATTTATTGATTACAATTTCCTGTATTTACTTATTGTATGTATTAGTTCCGGAAAAAATAATTGCGATCCTAAGTTCACTGGTTCCAGATCATTTATGATCCGTATAAAAATTTTAAAACCTGTTTCCGCTGCATTACCAGTGTACGGGGTTCCAACAAAATGATGCCGAGCCATCTTCCTCCTCTAATAATAATAAAAAGAGGAAGAGGTCTGCTGGGAAGGCCAAAGGTAAGCCCAAGCCCAAGATGGCCCAAAGTAAAAAGAAGGGCACCTTCACTGACCAAGAAAAAGGAAAATGTTTCCATTGTAACAAGGTCGGGCACTGGAAAAGGAACTGTCCTCAGTACCTGGAGGAGGTAGCTAAGAAGAAGAAGAAGAAGAAGACGAAGATGAAAGGTAAATATGATTTACTTGTTCTTGAATCTTGTTTAGTGGAAGATGATTCTTCACCCTGGATAATTGATTCGGGGGCCACTAACCATGTTTGTTCTTCTGTAGTGGACTGATTCTTGGACACAGCTAGATGAGGTAGCCTTCTTAATGCGTGTGGGGTCAGGGGATGTCGTGTCGGCCAAAGCAGTGGGAGCAATAAGATTGCAATTTTGCAATAATAATAGTTTTTTTATTATTGAACAATGTTTTTTATATTCCTGGATTTTCAAAGAATTTGATTTCCGTTTCTAAGTTGTTATAACAATCGTATTCTGTTTTTTTAATAACAAGTCTGTTATTATTGGAAAGAATTGTCTGAATATTTGTTTAGGAATTAATGAAAACAATTTGTATGTGTTAAGACCGTTAATACATACTACACTGCTTAACACCGAAATGTTTAAGGTTGAAAAACCAAAAACTAAACGACATAATATTTCTCCAGATAATGACACGTATCTCTGGTATCTAAGGCTTGGTCATATCAACCTTGACTGAATAGACAGACTAGTAAAAAGTGGACCTATAAGTGAGTTAAAGGTTGGCACCTTACCTATCTGCGAATTCTGTTTAGAAGGTAAGATGTCCTAAGAGACCTTTTACTGGAAAATGGGTTTAGAGCAATAGAGCCACTAGAACTCATACATACAGACATATGTGGACAGATGAATGTTAGATCTAGGGGCGACTAAGAGTATTATGTCACCTTTATAGATGACTACTCAAGATACGGATATGTCTACCTGATGCAACGACAGTCGGAAACATTTGAAAAGTTCAAAGAATTTCGAGTTGAAGTTGAGAATCAATTAGGTAGGACTATCAAGTCACTTCGATCGGATCGTAGAGGTGAGTACCTTGGCCAAGAGTTTGAAGACTTCATGGTCGAGCATGGGATAGTGTCCCAACTCACAGCTCCCGATACACCTCAGCAAAATGGTGTAGCGGAAAGGAGAAATAGAACCCTAATGGAAATGGTGAGATCTATGATTAGTTTCTCATCATTACCAAATTTCTTTTGGGGATATGCATTACAAACAGTGGCATACCTTTTGAATATACTGCCATCCAAATAAGTTTCTAAGACTCCTTGGAGTTGTAGAATGGTCGTAAAGCTAGTTTGTGACATTTCGCATATGAGGGTGTCCAGCATACGTGCTGAAGAACAAAAGTGGAAAGCTAGACTCCAAGTCTATGGTCAGCCTGTTTTGTAGGATATTCCAAGGAGACCAGAGGTGGACACTTCTATAGTCCCGAAGATAACAAAGTAGTTGTTTCGACAAATGCAACGTTTCTTGAGGATAATTATAGTTGTGACCATTAACCTCGTTCTAAGATTGTATTGAATGAGTTAGAGCCTGGTGAGACTAGTGCTTCATTAACAAGAGTTGTTGATCCACAAAAATCAGATAATCAGATGGTTCCTGATCAGGATACCCTATGACCTAGACGTAGTGGAAGGGTTGTAAGACAACCTGAACTCTATTTAGGTATAGGTAAGGGATAAAGTGTTATCTCTGCTGATAGTGTGGATAACCCATTGACATATAAGAATGCAATGGAAGATCCTGATAAAGAGGAATGGCTTAAAGCCATGAATCTCAAGATGGAGTCTCTGCACTCCAACTCAGTCTGGTATCTTGTAGGCTTACCGGATGGGGTAAAACCCATAGGATGTAAGTGGATCTACAAGAGAAAGAGAGGAGTAGATGGGAAGGTTGCGACCTTCAAAGTAAGGCTAATGGCTAAGGGTTATACCCAGAAAGAGGAGGTCGATTATGAAGAGACCTTCTTGCCAATAGCTATGTTTAAGTCTATTTGGATTCTCTTATCCAATGCTACCTATTTCAATTATTAAATTTGGCAGATGGATGTCAAAACTGCATTCTTGAATGAGAATCTTGACGAGAGCATCTATATGATGCAACCAGAGGGGTTCGTGTCTTCAGATCATGAGCAAAAGGTTTGCAAGCTGAAAAGATCCATCTATGGACTTAAGTAAGCATCTAGATCTTGGAACATCAGGTTTGATGATGTGATCAAAACCTATGTCTTTGAGTAGAACGTCGATGAGCCTTGT
The DNA here is from genome assembly GCA_033220585.1 of Dipteronia sinensis. Taxonomy (NCBI): domain Eukaryota; kingdom Viridiplantae; phylum Streptophyta; class Magnoliopsida; order Sapindales; family Sapindaceae; genus Dipteronia; species Dipteronia sinensis. The sequence continues at coordinate 23,369,264 of CM065637.1, forward strand.
GTCTACAAGCGCATCATGGATAAAAGGTAGTTTTCTTGGTCTTATACGTGGACGACATCCTACTCATTGAGAATGATGTGGGAGTGTTATCTGATGTAAAGGGCTGGCTGGCTTGCCAATTCCAAATGAAAGATTTGGGAGAGGCGAGTTATGTTCTAGGGATCCAACTTATAAGGGATCATAAGAAAAAACTGATAGCACTATCTCAAGCATCGTATATCGACAAGATTCTTATGCGATTTTTGATGCAAGACTTCGAGATAGGTAATTTACCTTCTAGGCATGGAGTTCACTTGGCTAAGGAACAATGTCCTAAGACACCTCAAGAAGTTGGGGATATGAGTCGTGTACCCTATGCATCAGCAGTAGGTAGTCTCATGTAAGCTATGTTATGCACGAGACCGGACATCTGCAATGTAGTGGGAGTAGTCAGTTGATACCAGTCTAACCCAGAATTGGATCATTGGGTTGCTGTTAAGACAATTCTCAAGTATCTTCGGAGAACGAGAAACTATATGCTAGTGTATTACGGACAAGATTTGATCTCGTCAGGATACATGGATTTTGATTTTCAATCAGACATGGATTCTTGGAAATCCATGTCTGGATCAGTTTTCACCCTGAGTGGTGGAGCCATTGTATGAAAATGTATCAAGCAATCTTGCATTGCTGACTCCACCATGGAAGCCGAATATGTAGCCGTTTGTGAAGCTGCTAATGTGGCTGTTTGGCTCCGCAAGTTCTTGAGTGATCTGGAAGTTGTTCTAGATCTAGATAAGCCAATCACACTTTATTGTGATAACAGTGGTGCTGTGGCTAATTACAAAGAACTAAAAAGCCACAAGAGAGGAAAACATATAGAGAGAAAGTATCATCTCATTAGAGAGATAGTGCAGAGAGGAGATGTGATCGTCATAAAAATAGCCTCACAAGATAATCATGTTGATCCATTTATGAAGATCTTACCGGCTAAAGTGTTTTCGGGTCACCTAGCAGGATTACGAAACATGCCTCACATGCTTTAGTACAAGTGGGAGATTGTTGGGGTTTATGCCCTAAAGATGTAATTTTTAAATGGATTTATGAAATAAGTAAAAAGAAAAGTTTAATTCATTCTTGTCGTGTTGTTCATTTTATAACTTGTGCATATTAACATCCTAGATTACCGAATGTAGTCTCGAACTGTGTAAATAAGTGTCATATACGGATGTATACAGTAAGAGACGTGCAATCTAAAGAGTCCGCAGATAGAAAATAAAGCTGGCACTTTATTTGTAGTTAATCTATAGATGCAGTCCATTCCGTAATGTACAATGATTCTATCCTGAATTATTCATATGAAGATATGGGAATGGAGACATCTTGTATGATGTGATCATATAGGTCTGGGCCATGATCTATACGAATCTCTCACCACGATCCGTTTACCGATGAGATTCATATATTGACAGGACGTATTTCTAGTGTCATTTTAAAAGATCAATCCGTCAACAATATTTGTTAAAACCTCACGAAGCCTAAATTAGTTTGAAAACACAAATATGGTGGCAATTGGGGGATCGTCCACAGGGAGCGGAGTCAGCTACAATTAGTTATTGCTAAAGTAATGTTAATGTATATATATAATAAACGAAACATAAATGATGAAGATGTAGGGGGTGAATTATCCTATTAATAACACTAAACTAATTATGCAAACTAAATGAAGGGGGAAATGGGATGAATGATATATATAGATGATGGAAACTAAGGAGTTAATGGATACAAAAGTAAATACTGGGCAATGCAACAAACTTGTCAATAGCACGGCTATTCAAGGCAATTGACCTAGGATGTATAGAGTCGGTTATTTACCCCTAGAAAGTGGCCAACCTAGGATGTATAGTGCGGACCACCTATTAGGGATTAATCCGTCGTAAACCACCAACCTAGGATGTATAGTGTTGGTTGTTTATCGGATTATGGAAATGAAGCTCGTCTACCTAACAATGACTCAACCGATTAAACGTAGTCATCCTAGGATGTATAGTGATGACTTCTAACTCTCTCACGGGCTCCGACATAGGATGTATAGTGCCGGAAACTCGATCGAGGTTAGATTAAGACAGCGGTTTAAGAGTCGGAATTCATGACATTCCATCCATTCTTTAGAGCATTAAAAAACTAAATAAGATGTATATCTAGATGCAATACTCATACATAATACAGAGAAATCTTGCAAAGAGGATGTATCTACACAAGAAATCAATGGTAAACATTCATAACAAGAATAGATCAATGAAAGATAGACATGAATATCAATATAATATCAAGTTTATGTACAAGCCCAATATTCAACTTACTACTCCATCAACCCCTTAGAGGGGATTTAGCTACTCATTACAACTAGGAAAATAAGAGAAAGAACCCTTGGAGAACATCTCCTTCCTTGAAGTGGCTTCAATCTCCTAACTTCCTTGAAGTTGAGTAGAGAATGTAAGGATGAGAGAGAGAGAGAGAGAGATTCTAGATCTAAGTGTGTAAAACCTCTGAAAAACGGAGTCAAAGGCTGCTCAAAACATTTCCATCATTTTCTATCTATACAACCAACAAAAACAAGTCACTTAAACTTCAAAAATCAATCTGGCGCGCGTGGAGTGCGGGTGGAGTACGAGTGAATTACCCGCACTGTATGGGTTGTCTTCATCTTCAGTTCTCGGCTCTGGGCTATAGTGCGGGTGGAGTGCGGTTGAATTACCCGCACTTGACCCGCACTTGGAACCGCACTTTGATCGCTCTTGAGTCGCACTTCACTGTCAGGTGCAAAATCTACCTTCTGTCATGAGCAACAGTGCGGGTAGAGTGCGGTTGATTGACCCGCACAGTTCCTCACTCTAATGGCAGGTGCAATTCTGTTCTTCTGGTCTTGGTAACAGTGCGGGTGGAGTGCGGTTTGATGACCCTCACAGTACCCGCACTCTAATGTCAGGTGCATCTTTAACTTCTCTGGTTTGGCATTAGTGCGGGGAGAGTACGGTTGGATGACCCGCACAATACCCGCACTTTAACGTCAGGTGCAACTTCAGCTTCTCTGGTTTGGCAACAGTACGGGTGGAGTACGGTTGGATAACCCGCACTATACCCGCATTTTATCTCTTCACTTGCATCATGTCCCAGCTATGAGTTTGAGTGCGGCTGGAGTGCGGTTAGAGTGCAGTTGCGACCCGCACTTGACCCGCACTTGACCCACACTATAGTGCTGCTTATGCTCTTTTATCTTTCCTTTTGCCCCTTTTCTGCCGAAATCACCGCAACACGCTTCCAAACCCATCTTTGCTCCATTTCCTACAATTACGCACAAAACAACCCATCAGAGATACAAAAACGCACGAAAACAGAACACAAGGTAAGGATTTGAGGGCCTAAATATACTACATATTTGGCCCGATCATATATATCAACTAATGATGGCTATATGTGGGTGATCTTGATCACGAGTGTCATATCGACTCTTTTAGGTTAGATCGTGGTCTTTGATATACCATGGGTGAGGTCGGACGCAGTACCTGATCAATATGCTCCTTATGTTGGGATTGCAGTTTGGCTTGTGGCTGGGAAGGTTTGTACACAATAGTGGAATCCACTCCTTCTTGTGAGAAGTAGATGGAAGTTCTTTTAAGGGTTGATTCGGGGCTTGGACAATATGAGCGCTCTCCTAATTCCGTGAGGAAATATGATTTATTTTCTATTAGAGAATCAATGGTACGTAAAGGATATATGTTATTAGAGGGGTATAACAAACATTATGACCCAGCTCTAATTATGAACTACTGTGGAGGATCACACCATATGTAATTGCCATATCGATGGACACCGAGTTGTATTGGTCTGTGTAAAAGGGTCTGTAGTTGGGAGAGTGCAGCTTTGAGTTTTTAGTGGAATAACACCGGAGTTAATAATCAAGAAATATTTATTAAAGAGTTTAATTAATGATTCCAATAATTATTGGAGCGCGAAATACTGTGGGTCCATTAGGTCCCCTTGCTGGCCCGATCGATTTAGGTAACAAGGGTCACAGTTAATTAATTGGATTGTCCAATTAATTGTGTTACGAAAGTGACACGTATTTATTCGGGAATTAATTGAATAATGAGATTATTTGATTGATGAATAATGGTGATTAAATAAATTAAATAATAAGATTATTTAATTATGTTATTAATCACTAAATGAAGAATGTTTGTTGATATTTGTGTTTGAATAAAATAAAATTATTATTATTTTATTTCATTAATATTTTAATTTTAATTTTTGAATTTTAATAGTTTGAATTCAAATCAAAGAAAATAAACTAAATATTAATCAATATCTTTAAAGATATTTGATATTTTAAAAGATTAGATTGGTTGGTTTAATTGATTGGTTTTAATTAAAATTTGATTTTGAATTTTTAAAAAACAAAAAGGCCAACACATCATCAATATATTAAAAAGATAACAGAGAAATAAAGAGCAAGTGTTGTGCGTGAAACTAAAAAGAGAAAAAAGCAATTAGTACGTGCACTATTGACACAAAAGAAAAGAGAAAAAAAATAATAAATATTTTTTTAAGAACAAGAGTTGTTCTAAGTTTTTTTTTTTGAAGAAATAGTTTCTTCTTCTTTTCTCTACGTCCTCCTAAGTTCCTGAGTACGTGACACGCCCACACACAGTTACCAGTTCCGGGAATAGCTAGGAAGATCGGTGGTACAGACTAGAAGCATATCGTGAAGTGAAGGAGCCTCCAAACGTTGGTAAGGTTCTAAATATTTTTTTTTAATATATTAATTACAATTTCATGTGTTTACATATTGTATGTATTAGTTCCGAAAAAATAATTACGATCTCAAGTTCACTGGTTCCAGATTATGTATAAAATTTTTAAGAACCTATTTCCGTTGCGTTACTAGTGAACGGGGTTCCAACATTTGAACCCTGCTAAATGCGCCTTCGGAGTAGTAGCAAGAAAATTCCTTGGATTCATGGTGCATGAAAGAGGGATTGAGGCAAACCCCGAGAAGATCAAGGCCATCATAGACCTTGAATCTCCTGCCACTCTCAAACAGGTACATGGGCTAACTGGCATGGTGGCAAAGCTGAACCGCTTCATATCTCGGTCCACAGATAAGTGTACACCTTTCTTCTAAATTTGATCAAATAGGGAAAGAAAATGAAGTGGGATCAGGAGAGTGAGTAGGCCTTCCAGTCTTTGAAAAGCTATCTAGCTAGCCCACGATTACTAGTGAAACCTACACCGAGGGAGAAATTGTAACTATACTTAGCCATATCAAATACCGCTACTAGCGAAGCCAAGGTAAAGGAGTGCGGGGTTGGGGTTCAGAGGCCCATCTATTATGTGAGGCGCGACTTGACCAGTTCATAGAAGAACTACAACCTCCTATAGAAGCTCTGTAAGGACCTTGATTTTATGTTTGGCTTATTTCATGACAAACCACACCACATTGAGGATGATTGTGTAATGGGTAGCTTAGGTCCGTGTCGGCAAGCTTCCAAGCATCTCCATGACTTCAAGAGCAAAATGTATACTAACTTGACTTTGTCTCTTGAAGAGTTTAGGTGCACACACACACTTCATGCATGCCTTGTTCATCTTGTATTTGTGTTCTAATTGTTTATATGTGTGCATCCATTACACATTTCACACTTGCACCTCTTTGTTAGATCTAAGTGTGGTTTTGTGTGGTGTAATTCGTTTCCATTTGTGTGATCGGAAACGTCCACACTTGCACGATGGTGTGCATGTCTTAGTGCGATGGTTGACCATTTGAGAAGGTCTCATTCTTCTCTTGGTTAAGTGTTAGTTTTGGTTTGGTTGTTTGGAGTAAAGTGTCTAGTTTCAAAAGAGTGGTTTTCAATGTTTTAAATATTTTTCAAAATTGACTTTTGTATGGTCTTGTGACCATAACATTTTACACAAAGATCAAAAATGAGTTTTGAAAATTTCTGGATAAACTAGACACCCATACCTTTCTAACGGTATATTATTCGTAATATTTCATGACCGTTTGGATTGGTTTTGAAATCTCCAAAGTGACCACTAAAACAGGGCAACTCTGTTTTTGTCCGAATTTGACCTTTGGTCACTCTTTTGATCATAACTCTTTCTAAAAAAATTAAAACCTCATTCTGTAAAAGGGAGTAGAAATAAGACTTCCATACCTTTCTAGTGGTATATCATACAAAAGGTTTCGATGTTGTTTGGTCATGTTTTGGGTCGCTCGAAACTGGAACTGGTGTGCTGTCCAGTGAGTAAAGCGACTTCCAAAGCGACTTTGTGCAAGTCGCCTTGAATGTCGCCTTAGACATCAGTTTTTCTCTAGAACATTAAGCGACTTTCAAGGCTACATGTGCAAGTAGCCTTGGATGTCACCTTTTGCACCAGAAATCAGTTTTCTCTTCAAAACGACGTAGTTTCACTTGGGCACCTATAAATACATCTCTTTCTCATCTTCTTCAAAAAAGCCACGAAAATTAAACCCTGGAGAGAGAAGTTTCATTGTTCTAGAGAGTGAAAGATTCCTTTAATCTTCATTAACTCTCCAAACCCAAAACCCATCTCATTCTTGCATCATTCCACATCATTTGAGCATGGGTCTTCATTATTTTATGACTAGGTAAGCAAGAACTTCTTTGAATATCATTTATTGTTCTTCTTACTCTAGATTAGGTATTTATTGCATGACTAAATACCTAGACTCTACTTTATTGTATATTTATGAGTCTTGATAACATGATTGGGTTTGTATTTTGATAGCTAAATTGATTAGGTCATTTTTGCCTAAAAGCTAGGTCATAAATATTCATGTGTGATTTATTGATAACTAGGTTGAGAAATTGTGTTTTAATCAACTAGTTAATGTTCATGAATATTTGATTTGTTTTGTTTGTGATAGCTTGCATCATTAGGTCATATATGCCTAAAAGCTAGGTCATAAATATTCATGTGTGATTTATAAATAACTAGGTTGAGAAATTATGTTTTAATCAACTAGTTAATGTTCATGAATATTTGATTTGTTTTGTTTGTGATAGCTTGCATCATTAGGTCATATATGCCTAAATAGCTAATCCATAAATGTTCATGTGTGTTTAATTGATGATTAGGTTGGCTTTGTGCATCTAGTCAAGTTTATGAATGTTTATGTGAATTTATTTGACAATTAGGTTGTTAGAATTTCTCTACAACTAATTGAGACCTCATGTGTGTACATGTAGGCATTGTTTGATAACTAGGGTGTTCAATTGCATTATAGCATCTAGTTAAGCATTTTGTGTTTAGTCTTGCACATTATTGCATTGAGTATATTTTCATATACACACTTAGACTTTTATACTCTTCTTGAGTCAAAGTCTTGTGGCTTCGGGGTGAAGTTGCACAAGCATTGAAGTCTTGCAACTAAGTTGTGGTTGGCAAGCATTGGTCAAGTGCCACTATAAAAGGCCCGCGGGGTAGAGTAGGAGGTGCTCACACCAAGAGTAGTGTATCAGGGGATATCACTAGGGATTGAACCAAGAGTGGCGAGTGGTAGTGTCCATAGCTTGAGGTTATCTAGAGTGAGAGTTCGAGTATCACTTGAGGGTGTAATCTTTTATTCATATAGTGGATTTCTGTGATCATTTGTGGCTAGAAGAATAGCCCGTGGTTTTTCCCTTGTCGAAGGGTTTCCACGTCGAAATCAAGTGTTCTTTATATTTCCGCACTTTTACTTGATTTTGTATGTTTGATTTAATTGGGTTATATGTTTAATATTGACTAATCGAAAAAGTTGGTAATAATCGATTAACAACCCATTCACCCCCCCCCCCCCCCTCTAGGTTGTTAGACACACGCTAAGAGTTGTATTTTCAAGCTCACCTATACACTTGTAACCACTACTAGGAAATTCCAGCCTTTATTCCAGGCACACACGATCGTGGTGGTCATGGATCAATCTTTAAGACAGTTCATTCAGAGGCCAGACGTATCGTGCAGACTGGTCTTGTGGGCTTTAGAGCTCAACCAATAAGACATCAAGTATAAGGGAAGGACCACCACTAAAGCCCAAGCATTGGCCGATTTCATGGGAGATCCAGCATGACATCGGACCCGGATGCAACCACAAACTTGGCCCTAGCTCCCTGTCTAGAAAAGGAATCCCTATAATGGCCCACCAACTGTGAAATTTGGACATTCTACATAGATGGAGCATCGAACCAGGCAAGTAGCGGGGCGGGGATCGTCCTGATCGATCCTGAGGGAATCGAGTATTGCCACTGCTTCATGTTTAAATTTAGCGCTACCAATAATGAAGCAGAATAAAAGGCTTTGTTGGTAGGAATGAAGGTGGCCGAAGAGCTTGGTGCAGATTTCCTCCTCGTTAGGAGTGATTCGTTGTTGGTGGTCAACTAGGTAACTGGGCAATACCAAGCAAAGGTCCATGAGGTTACGAAGAATTTCAAAGGAGTAAAAATAGAGCAGGTTCCTAGAGAGCAAAACCCCCGGGCTGATGTCCTGGCTAAAATTGCCGCAACCGAAGGCCAAACATTACTAAAAGGGGTACTGCTCCAACTGATTCCCCGGCCTAGCATAACTAGAGGTGGAGAGGTGAACCAGGTACATCGACTCCCCTACTAAATGGACCTTATTGTTGATTATCTTCAAAACGAAAGGCTCCTAGAAAATTTGGATCAGGCATATAAGCTTAAAAAGGCCGCTACTTGATACTGCCTGATCGATGGACACCTTTGCAGTAGGGGAAAATCTCTTCCACTATTGAGATGCCTGCATCCTAATGATGAGGGATGGGCACTTGAGGAGGTGCGGGGGACTGCGGGAACCATGTAGAAGGTCAAACCCTGCCATACTAGGTGATCCGTATGGGTTACTTTTGGCCTACCTTACACCTGGATGCAAAGCAGTTTGCATGGTCCTGTGAATCCTGCCAAAAGACAGCAAACCTCAGTCACTTGCCCCCAGAACAGCTTTCCTCCATTAGTTTGCCCTACCCGTTCGCCATCTGGGGAGTAGACCTCATAAGACCGCTCCCGACCACGCATGGTCAAGCTAAGCATGCAATGGTAGCTATTGATTATTTTACCTGGTGGGTAGAGGTATAATCTCTCTCCTGGATAACCGAGGCAAAAAGCATGATCTTCATCAAGAAGAATGTTGTCTGTCGGTTTGGAACTCCCATGGCCATAATCACTTGTTTGGGAAAGTAGTTTGACAATGCCTGGTTAACTGAATTTTGTGAAGACTTGGGTATTGAGCTTCGCTTTGCATTGGTAGTGCACCCTCATACTAATGGGCTAGGTAGAAGCGACTAATAAGACCATCAAGAAGCTACTAAAAGAGAAGCTCCAACAAAAGAAGATAAAATGGGCAAAAGAGCACCCAAGTGTGTTATGGCCTACCGAACCATGAAGATGACCGCTATTGGGGAAACCCCTTACTCATTGGCTTTCGGAGTAGAAGCGGTTCTACCAATTGAACACATTCTGGCATCCTTTAGAGTTCAACACTTTGAACTAGAAAGCAACGAGGCCAAGCTAAGAGCCAACCTGGACCTCTTAGAAGAGAGGCAGGGTAGAGTTGCAGAGCAGGTGGCAGTCTACCAAAGCAGGATTGCCCTGTACTTTAATAAAAGGGTCAGAACCAGGAGCTTTAAATAAGGGGACTTAATCCTTAAGAAGGTTACCCAGAATACCCGGATGCGGTTTGGTGGGGCACTAGCTCCAAATTGGGAAGGACCATAGCTGATAAAGGTGGTAGTCCGCAATGGGGCTTACAAGCTAGAGGACATGGCAGGTCGCTCTATTAACCATACTTAGAATGCTGATCACGTCAAAAGGTTCTACCCATGAAGCCTACAGAAGTGGGTTAAACATTATCCTGTATCGCCTTGGTTTATATTGCCTTGAGTTTTTATCGCCTTGAGTTTGCTTTGTATCGCTTAAACATGATTAATAAAGAAGTTTTTCTAATACAATATTCTCCTTGGCATTACTTTCGCCTATGATCGCCTTAAGACCGGGAGAGCCATACGGCACACCTGATGCCCTAGATGGAACCCAATCTCTCTAGGAGGGGTCTAGTGCACAAGTGGTCTTAATTGTCTACCAGGCCAAGGATTCAGATTTGTGGCCCTAGTTGCCCTCTGCATCCTCAAGACTAGAAGGGTCTACATGGCACTCCTAATGCCCTAGACGAAACCCAATCTCTCTAGGTAGGGTCTGGTGTACAAGTGGCCTTAGTTGCCTACCAGACTAAGGATCCGGATTCGTGGCCCTGGTTGTCCGCCGAATCCTCAAGATGAGGAGAGCCTACACGGTACTCCTAAAGCCCTAGATGAAACCCAATCATCTCCAAGAAGGACCTGGTGCTAAACTGGCCTTAGTTGCATACCAGGATTCCTCGCCTAAAGATTGGGACTCCTGGTACAGGAATACCTGGTACCCTGGTCCATCTTTAAGAAGGATCTGGTGCTAAAGTGGCCTTAGTTACCTACCAGGATTTTTTTGCTTGAAGAACGGTGTTAGGATTATGCTCAATAGCAAGAGTGTAATATTGTAATTGACAATCTTTTCATATTAATAAAGTGATTTCTGGTTTTATAAAATCTTATAGCATTTATAATGATAATTGTCAAAGTAAATAATCATAAGGTCAAAAGACTATGAGAAAGGAAGAATTGTTCGTACATCTGGATATGTATGAGGTAGACACAATTCTTTAGTTAGTCTTGAATAAATGTTCACAACTTAAGTTAAAGGTTGGGCATCTTTATCTTGATAAAGTTGTAGAATTCTTTTGCTGGCATTTCAGTGGGATCAAATGAGTTATGATGAGTCTAAAATCATCGATAGGGCCTTCGAGTAAAAGAATCTAGTGCACTGGGTGCATTGAACATGGTCACAATGAAATATTTTATCTAGAACCGTCAGTAGATACAAGTCTTTTTATTATGAGGACAACCGGATAGTCTATCTTAATCCTGAGATAAATGATGGACTTATGATTGCAAGTGTTATCATTTGAGCTATCAATGAGTACGACTATATAGCATAGTCTATCCTCGATAGTTTGGTGATATTCATTTGTTAATCGATAGAGGACCTCATTTATAGATATGGATATCGTGGCTCAATTTATTGAATGAGAGTATAATATTATCATATGGATATTTTGAGGTATTGAATATTAAATCTCAACGTTGAGTTTTCGATAATGTCTATTGAAAACATGGCTTATGGACAAGTCAAAATATCCAAGTTCAAAACGTGGTCATATGAGTAAATCTAGTAACTAGGAGAGCTATAGGCGGTCTATGAGCTCTTGGCGATTACTGATATTATACACGAGGATACACTATCTGTAATAAGATTGTCTAGGGTATGAATGAGAAACATCTTCTTATTCTATCTTTATTTAAGAGTTCAATTTTAGCCTTTAGTGGAATGAGCTAAAATTAATAGATCGGACCTAAGTGAATCATTTGTTGATTGTGATTAGGTCTATTGAAGCTTAAATTTAGATAGCCAGCCAAGATCCCCAATCCACACTGACTTGTATGGATCACTTGATATATTCTGCCGGACTAATTTATGGGTCTATCTAGAATTGTATTTAATATATTAAGAATATAATTTGCACGTTATTTATTTAATGGGCTACTCAAATTATATTAATATATTAATGAGAGGCATGTGGGCTTGTTGCTTTTAGTAAGAATGAGTCTGGTTCACATGTGGGCTTTTATTTAAAGCCTGAATGGATTAAATAAAATAAGAAAATAATATTTGGCCCATATTTTGTGTGTGTGGGCGGCAAGGCTATAATAATAGCCTAAAATATTATTTTATTTTATTGTTTGATTAAATGGAAATTAATTAATTGATTAATTAATTCTTTAATTAAAAATCAAAATATTTTTATGACTAGGAATTATGTTTCCTAGTAGTATACTATTATAGTAGTATAATAAATATAAAAGACTTAATTTGGTAAGTAGAAAAATAAAGAATTTATTTATCTAATCAAATAAGGAAGTTTTTAATATAATCACAAATACACTTATGAGTTGGATTAGGGTTAGGATTCTTGAGTTGATAGGAATTTGGGTAAAGCACAAATCCTTTTGAAGTGAGGAATTCGGCCAACCCTAGAATTCCTATTAAGAGAATTCGACCAACCCTAATTAAATTAGCAATAGAATTCGGCCACCCTATATATATAATGGGATAAAATTCGGCCAAAAAAAAGAATGCTTCTTGCTAGAGAGATTTTTCTTTTGCTTAGAAGATAAGAAAAAATCCAATTCTAGAACATAGTGAAATTTCGGCCAAGAGGAAGAGAGAAAGATAGTTCTAAATTCGATAGTGCATTTGCAAGCCTTTACATAAAAAGGTTTTGTGCTCACTTTCGATTTAGGTTCATGCGAGTTTCAATCATAACGATTATGAATTTAAAAGTGACCGGAATGATCTTTCTAGGCTCTTGGAGTTTTTGTGATTAACGATCAGGAAAAAAGATTTCGTTTTTCCATTCTCAGGTACGCAATTCAAAGAATAGGGAGACCACGCTTCTAGGTAATTCACGTTCGTGATCGGATTGGAAGATCTTGCGGATTACCATCGACGCTAAGTCAATCGGATCACGCGACAAGAGGTATGATATCTTTTGAATATATGTATGTTTAATTAATTAAAGGGTCATGGTTCAATTATTGGGAAAATTTTAAACTATACGAAATTCGATTTTAGTCTCCCTTCTGCTGCGTTTTTTGTATTTTTCCCTACAACTGGGACTCCTGGTGCAGGAATACCCGATACCCTGGTTCATCTTCAAGAAGGACCTGATGCTAAAGTGGCCTTAGTTGCCTACCAGGATTTTTTGCCTGGAGATCGGGACTCCTGGTGAGGGAATACCCAGTACCCTGCTTCATCTCCAAGAAGGACCTGGTGCTAAAGTGTCCTTAGTTGCCAAACAGGATTTTTTTTGCCTTAAGACCGAGACTCTTAGTGTGGGAATACCCGGTACCCAATTCATCTCCAAGAAGGACCAGGTGCTAGAATGGCCTTAGTTGCATACCAGGATTCCTCACCTGAAGGCCGGGGTTCCTGGTGCTAGAATGCCCCGTACTATTGATCATCACCAAGGAAAATCTGGTGCATGAACCCCGCAAGGGGGGAATCTGATACTTGGACAGACTTGGCCGCGTACCAAGCAATGACCTTTAATCCCAGTTCTTTAACAACTTATAGAATTCCCCTAATGCATTGTGTTGAGTACTTTTAGGGGACTAATTCCCAAACCATTCCTGAATGTAATGAAAGATTGGGTGCCTATTGGGATTCACACTTCAAGCAATCTTAACATGACTATAGGATAGCGTCAAGGTACCAAATCCTACCAGAATTTAACATGCACACATGAGCCAATATAAAAAAATGGGAGTTTCTATTAGTGAGAAGGGTGCCCAAACCTTGTTTGCGGGCTACATATATAGACAAAATGGAGTTTTTATATGCCTAGTGTGTTTGATCTGGTGCGTTTAATCTTCTTCTTCTTCTTCTTAGATTTTTTTCCCTTTTAACTTGAACATCTATTTTACTCAAGGCAAAAGCCCAGTAGCAGAACAAGATAGAGGAAACAACAAGAGAAACGAAAACCCCCAAGAAGGCAAGAGTAGCCCACAAGAACAGAGCACCCAACACAAAAACCCAAGACCAAAAACAGGAGCCAAGCATTAAGCACAGCAGGTGCGTAGGACACCCAAAAACATAAAAACAACAGAAAAAAACAACAACAAAAAAAATAACTACATCATCATATGTCACCCCAAGTTAACAAAACTCCTCCACCATTGGAGCCTTTCCTTGCTAGCTCATTTGCCACAGAATCCGCATCTCTTGAGTGGTAGGTAACTGTCGTACGACCCAGAACTCGCAAGTGACTACAGTCCCTTATTCCTGTTTTTTTTATGGCAAGTGATGTCTATGGAGGTTTGGACGACTTTCGACTGATGTCAAAAGCTCCATCGGAGGTCACTCGTGACCTTAATTGGAGGTCACGCAGACCTCCATGGAAGTCTGGACCCCCAATCATTAAAAAAAATTAAAATAATTTTTTTAGTTTAAAGAAAATTAGTTTAAAAAATAATAATAAATTGAAAATGCAGAGTTTAATTTGTTTCTTTAATTGAAAGTTTGGTAAAAACAATAATAACACTATTCCGAATAAAAATATAAGAGTGGTGCTATTGGCACACCCCCTACTGATCTATTCATGCCCAATTTTTTAATTATATAATATTCTTTTTTTCCCTTTATCAAAATTACGTAAAAAGACATACAATTTAGGAAAGAAATCTTCTACAAAGTAAATCTATTAAAATCTCATATTCATTTTCCAAAAAAAAAACCCAGTAATCTATTTCTTAAAAAAAAAAATTTAACTTTTAAATCCTAAAATCTGCTTCTTACATACATCTAAAATATTATGAAAGAGTTTGAGAACGATATCAAGAAAATTGAAGAATTGTCTAAGAACAATATCAAACATCTTGAAGAATTATCTGAGAATGACATAAAGCAATAATTGTCTGACAATGATAGTAAGCATCTGGAAGCAATTCATTCTTTGGAAATAAGTTTGAAGTTTATTTTTTCTTTAGAATGATATCAAGTTGTCGTTGTGTTAAAGTACCCTGTTATTTTTTATTTTTTCGTTTCCGAAATAAGAAAAAAAAAACTAAAAATAAAGAAATAAGAAGAAAAAAATAAATCAATTAATGGATGTGAGAGAGATGTATACAGATACATAGATAAGATATAGAGAGATCATATATGATATGTATTAAGTTTGAAAAATAAGTAAAATTGGTAGTTTTGGAAATAAATAAAAAAATTTAATAAAAACATTTAATTTTATTTAATTAAATCAAAATTTTAAAAATGGGGACATGGATAGATCAGTAGGGGTGTACCAATATCACCACTCAAATATAAACCCCATGATTTTCAAGTTTTTTTTTTAAGGAAATTTTTCTAGTTAAAAATTACTATTTCCTCTTTTAATAACCGGGTTTAATAAAAATATGGCATACGTGTATTGAGAGTACTATTTTGGGTGGCAATGGGCCACCCAATTGTAAATCGCCGTCTTTTGCGTTTGCTTTTTCTTCCTGTTCTGTTCTCTCCTTCCACCAAATTCTCTCTCTCGAATATCCATGGCCCCGTAAATCTAGCTGCTGCCTTTATAGCGTTGATGGATGTGGTCCCTCTCTGTAGCTGTTGCCAATTCCCTTCCTGTAGTTCCTCCCCGTCTCCGTCGCCAGCTCCACCGTTGGTTTCGGTCATGGGTACTTTTGATTTTCATGGCCCCACTCTTTTCCACACCATACCCAAATTCATCTCCGGCGCTATCTCCGGAACTCTAACCGGTCTCTTTGCTCTCGGTACCGATTCTTCTTATTATTGTCGATCAATTGCTTTACAATTATGCTATTCCCTGTCTTTATTTTTATCTTTTATAGCCTAGTATTAATTAATCCTGCAAAATTAGATTTTGGTTACCACAGGCTAGATGAATTATTCGGATTGTTAAACAGAACAATGCTCTAGTCATGTCTGTTCCTGAAGTTTATAATCCAAGCAAATTGTTGTTAACTGATTATCACATTTGCAGATCATTAAGACATGATGAAAAACTTCAGAACCAGTTTCGACTAGAGAAGACCCTTGTTATATATCACAATTCACATTCTGTTAAATTTATAGTTTCATTTATGTAAAATCTATTTTGATGGCCCGCTAATATCCGCTTGCAGCTGGAGCTTTCACGGGTGCAGTCACGGGTGCTTTAGCTGGTAGGGCTTCTGAATGTGGTGTTCTGCGAGGGGCTGGACTGGGTGCCATTGCTGGAGCTGTACTTTCTGTTGAGGTTTTGGAGGCTTCTCGTGCTTACTGGTGTTTGGAACGATCTGGTTCTCGGGGCTCATCCTCTATGGTTAGTTTGCTCAGGTTGAATGCTTTGTATACAGTTGCAATAAGTAATCTATAGCTTGATTTTATTTACCTTTCTATAGGAAGGTAATCGAGTATGACGTTCTACTTATTTTATTAATATAAATGTCTGTGTTGTCAAAACCATGTAATATAATTAGTCTAGTAATAATGGTTAAATTTGGCTGGTTTAATATATAGGCATCAACCTTCTTCCATTCAAAGAAAATCAAATCCTGTACTTCTTGCTTCTATTATCCATTTGTTACAAATAACTCATGTAGTCTGGCATCAGTTTGGGCAGTAATAGACTAACTATATACATTTTGGGTCCAGGCAGACTTTGTAGAGGAGCTTCTCTGTGGCAGATTGGTAGATGAGCAGTTTACACCTTCACTGTTAACTGCTTACCGTTGGCAGGTGTGTGTTTAATTTTTAGCCTTTTGTGATCTGCATATGACAGTTTTGGATGTATTATATATGTAAACATGTTTATTTTGTATGGTAGTGAACAGAGATGCTTTATATCTATCTATTGGCATTACATTTTTCATTTTCATATGGTTATCAAGTGAGTATGATTTGTAAAATTTGGGACTCTGCAGTTGTCATTTAAATTGTTTTTGGTTTCATTTTTGTCGTTTATATATATATATTTTTTTCTGGGATGTATTTTTTTTTTTCATGCTTCATTGTTTAAAAAACAACTCCTAAGTAATGGCAAACTGCTGAGAGTTTAAGATGACTGCAAATTGTGAGAGTTTTCAATGTACAGAACTTTATTATGCAATTCTCACCAATAATTTGAATGTGTTGTTCTAAGAATTATAGAGATAGAAAAACTACCAATTGCTTTCATAGATCAGTATGTACCCAAGTACGGCTGGGTATTGTTCTAAATTAATTTTAGTGTTGTCTAAAACTACAAAAGGTCATTGATTATTTCATGGTTGCTCATCATCATGATTTGGTGGTTAACACGATAACGAACTTAAACCTGCATGAAGAATACCTCAGGAAGTTTTGAGCCCGACATAACCTGGGATTTCGATACCAAACAAAGACTTTCCAAAAACCTGTGTGGAATCCGGTGTGTTGTTCGCCAAATTTGACCGTTCTGACTTGAGTAGACATAAAGGTCTTTAAAAGGCCTTACTATCTTCTTAATGCAACCTTTTCTTTTTCACTTCTCTTTCTCCCATTCTGTCACTCTTATTAACACCACCTTTTTTTTATTGCTCAATCTAAAGAATTTGACTTCCTAAATAAATTCTAAAGAATGCTTGACATACAAATGTATGGAAACTGAACAGGCATTCAGGATTCCGTGGTATAGAATTTTGTATGTTGGGAGAGTTTGATTGGTGAATACAAAAGTCAAAAACTATGAAGCTGAGGGCAAACCTATCATGTTTGGTGTCGTCATATGCATTTCAATAGCAGTCTGGTTGTTTCCAACGTGAGACAGCAATGCCACAGCTATCTAGGATTTGAGAAGAAGGCAGTGCTTAGACTGGGTATAGCATTTATGTGAACCCTCTGTCAATAGTTTGTGTGGTCAAATGTGTTTTGTGAAATAAAGAATAGTAATTGATGCATGATTGGAAAAAAATATCAACTTCTCTTTTTACAATTACAAGTGACTTTGATGTGTGTCATTATTATGTTCTTTGAAATTGTAATTCTGGAATACAGTTACGACTTACGAGTGAAGGGTTAATGAATTGCCATTTATTTTGGAGATATGATTTGTAAATCAGTTTATGTTGGATTGAGCAGGTAAGCATTGCTAATATGAGCTATGATGTCAATGTTACCTATGGCCCAGCTGTCTCTAGAGGGTTGTCAGGAGAGTCCTTGAAGAAATTACCTTGTCATGTGATCTTGGATGAAATCAAGGCAACACACAGTATCTGCTGTTCTATATGTTTGCAGGTGTTTGTTTCATTGATTCTTCTATTTTACTTGGAATTTGTTGATTTAATCAGTAGTAATATTCTAAAAAAGTAATATCCTAAAAAAGTAATTAAGTGGTGGTGGTGGTCTGTCTTAGCTATTCTGGTGGCCACGATAATAACAATATACTCTGCTCTTGGCAGGATATCGAAGTTGGGGAACTTGCAAGGAGCTTGCCCCGCTGCAATCACACTTTTCACTTGGCATGCGTGGACAAGTGGCTCAATGGGCATGGTTCCTGCCCTGTATGTAGACAGGATGTGTAGGTGTATGTAGGTTCTTATTTTTGTGTACAGAAAGGATGATTAGAGTAAATTGCTAGTCCATGTACATGCAGTGTGTTTGGTTGTTGAACATATAACGTTTTGAAAGATAATTGTACTTGTGTCCTTGAGGATGATTACTATATATATCCCATCAATGTGAGAGAAAATGTTACCGAGTGTGATAGTTGCATTTGATATTGATTTGATTTCGTGGCTTGAAGATGTTATAGAATAATATTGTGTGTATATAGACTAATAGGAATAATGTTTTGTCTATATAGACCAATAGTTTACCTAGATTGTATGTATTGGACTTCCAGGGCGAAAGATGTTGATATTGGAGACTTGCTATGCTGTAGGAGTTCCTGTTTAATGAATCTATAACTTTGGGCAACCGGAGCCGAAGGAAATGCGGAAAGCCATGCAGCATATGTTCTCTGAAGAACTTTTGTTGTTGATGACCGGATATTCACTCTGGGAGAGGAATTACAGTTAACACCCTCAGATTGCTACCTGAGAGGTTGCAGCGGGTAGGTACCTTCGGTTAGGGGTGGGCGCGGTTCGGTTCGGTTCGGTTTTGGTCAAAACCGTATTGAACCGTTATATTTTTGGTTTTTGAAAACTTGAATCGGTTTGAACCGTATTGGACCACAAAACCGAATTGAACCGAACACCTTTATCTCGGTTCGGTTCGGTTCGGTTCAATTCGGTTTTGGGCCTATTGGGCTTTGAGGTTTTTTTACATATTTTTTCAATTTTTGTATACTTTAACAGCCCTATTTTTGTATTTAGACCTTTGGCCTTTGGGCAATTGACTTTGGGCTATGTTTTTTTAACAATCCCTTACATTCAAAACATATCTAAATAGATTACATTACTATTTAACTAATCAAATGTAGT
The DNA here is from genome assembly GCA_033220585.1 of Dipteronia sinensis. Lineage (NCBI taxonomy): Eukaryota > Viridiplantae > Streptophyta > Magnoliopsida > Sapindales > Sapindaceae > Dipteronia > Dipteronia sinensis. The sequence goes on from CM065637.1 coordinate 23,388,408, forward strand.
CCAATTCAATCATAAGTACATGCTCAATAGTTACTGTTCTACCAAATTCAGTCCATACATTACATAGAATGATAGAAGTCCAAAATAAAATAAGATTATACATAAATAATCCAACATACAATCCATAATAAAATTTGTATTTTTTTTTTGTATTTATAGTTCGGTTCGTCGGTTCGGTTCGGTTTTGGAAGGTCTAAAACCGAAACCGAACCATTGTACAAAGGGTTGTCTTTTATTTTCCCCGATCCTCCCAATCAAATCCTTATGAATTGGGCCAATCAATATGCAATTACCGGAATTGATTGACCGGAATTGATTGGCGTGGATGAAGGCTGTCAATTAACGCGGGAATTGCTCCATGTAATTACGTCATCTGTATTTGAATTTAGTTGACCCGTTTGGTCTCATTAATGGCGCTTTAAATAGGGAAGGGTTCAACCATTTTCTTCCACGTTGCTTGGAGTAAAATTCTGACTCTATACTTTGATGCACGGTACCCTGATGTACCGGTCTGCTATTGTTGGCGTGGCGCTTGTTCTGGTGGGCCGGTAACTTCATAGTACCATTCTTCTTGCTTAGTGGGTAGGATACCTATCTCAGTTGGATCCTGGATTGATATCGCGGTACTTGGGCTCCGGGTAGATGTCGCGGTACCTAGCTACCAAGGTAGGAGGTACCGCGGTGTCGGCCCTGCTTGATAACTGGTAAAACGTGCGATGTGGTATTGACTTCTTCCCTGTTCATGGTATCGAGTATCCCTGGTATCTGGATACTGGTCCCGATCTAGGTTTTACTAGGCTTTAGGCAGGTGCAAAATTCTTCTTTGGTCCTTCGTCAAAAAAAGCTATTAACAGAAGTCCCTCCTGACTTGAACACCGATGTTTGCTTAGGGTTGGAGCCAGATTCCTTGAAACGTTTGGAGAATTTTCCTTTCTTGACCGGTTACCAGAATCTGGGAGGAAATCTTGCATTTAATGCACGTTCCACGTGTCAAGCTAGGATATGTCGCTTATTTGAAAAACGAAGAGATTTTTGGCGTCGCGTGTTTCTCGAAATTGCCTTTCCCGCTACCCGAATATCTCATCTTCCAAATTACCTTTTCGTTACTGGTAACCTGCTCTTCCCTCTATTTATACCCGAGATTTCTCACATTCCTTTCACGCTTCCTTATTTCTTTCTCCAAAGAAAAAAGAAACCCTAGCTCATGGAAAAAGGGCAAGTAGAGCTAATGACGATGGATAAGGCCTTCCGGCTCCCCTGCGCCGTCGATCGAATCAAAACATCGCCATCGGATCAGGGCTTCACTAACGACCCTGGTACCCCGGTAGATGTAGATGTAGATGTAGATGTAGATGTAGATGATAAATCGAGCGAGGAATCCGGCTGTGCCAGGGAAGGTATAGACCTGGCTGGAGACAGGGCGACCTTGACTGAAGGGGTGCTCTCCCTCCCTACTGGTTTTCGGTGCATACTCGATTCGATCCGCGTGAACTATACGATCTGACACTTGAGAAGGAATTTCATGATTCCCTCTGATATTACCTTTACCATACCACACCAGGGGTACGACATGTATTCCCCTCTGCCTGGCGAGCTTCCAATCCACCTGGCGATTTTTAAGTGTGGAGTCAAGCTACCTCTCCACCCCACTCTCTACAGAGTGCTACATGCCTTGCAACTCACCCCCTACAATTGACATTAGGATTCTTGAGGCACCTGGTGAGGTTCCTCATGCTGTGGAGGGAGCAGTGCGAGATGGATAAACTTACCAGGGAACGGGGGCTGGATGAGTTGAGGTTCTTTTTCCAGGTCGCTGCTAATTCTCCTAGTCCAAAGGGCTAGTTCTATGCTTGGGCCAAGAATCCCTTAAAATTCATGGTACCCGGCGTCAGAAGGAAGGACGGGTCCTGGAAGGAAGAGTGGCTTGTTGAAGGAGGTGACTGGGGGAGCTCGGCCCATATTGGAGGATCTGAGTTCGAAGTCCCTAGTCAGTTCAGTGACTAGACCGGGTGGGAGAAAGGTAGCATCTCTGCTGAGTCGGAGAAAATTTTGATGAGTGTCATGGCCTGGAGCGACATCAACCTGAGGTATCCCACCTCGGATGCCTTTGAGTCAAGGAGGGTGGACTTTTACCTCTGCCACTGCTGCCTAGGTTGCTTCTCGTGATCTTTCTTGATCGAGGTCGAGGGATAGCGGCAATGACGAGGTCCTGGACCGATTCGCTGCTTCCTGCCCAAGTAGGAGTTCGCAAGCCATGACCTCCGTGCCTGTTGATATCTTAATCACCAGGGGTCTGCTCTCTTGGCTGAGGTAAGTTGCTTCATTCTTTCTTTTTCTTTTGTAAGTTCTAGGTATCAAGGTGATTACCAACATATACCTCATGTCTGGCAGGCCTTCAAATTCAACATGGCGATGAGCCACTAGGTCAGTTCTCTCTGGGAGCAGGTTGAAACTGCTAGGGCCGAGCTGGAGAAAACCAAAGAGGATCTAACCAAAGCAACAAGGAGCGTGGTAGTTCTGAACCAATCCTTGACCAGAGCTGAGAAGGTTGCGACTGAGGCGTAGGTAGATAGAGAGCGGATGTAGCGCGCCTATGACACAGAGCTACTCAAGTCTCTGCGCTAGCGTGGCTAGGTTCAGGCTCTACGTGCTAGCGTGGCTAGCTTGGAGGCCAATGTGGAAGTCTTCTTTGGGGAAGGCCACTTTTTTGCAGCTTACCAGGTGGCCCAAGCTCTACCTCCCCCATTTGACCTGAGCATCATTGAAGGATTGAGCAGGGAGGAGATCTTGGAGAAAGTTACTGAAATGGCAGCGCCCGCTTCCACTAAGGCTGGCCCCTCTAGGGCAGATGATGAAGATGAAGAAGATTTGTTGCCTATTTCCTCTCTCATTCCAGGTTGTGTTGGGGGAGATCCTGGTTTGAAGTCCTCTGTTGCTGCAGAGGTCCAGACTAAAGATGGAGCTTCAGACCTGCCTACCTCTCTATCTAGACTTGCCAAAGAGGCAGAGGACAAGGTTGATCCTAGTAAGAAGGTGGAGGAGTAGGCCGATCTGGTTGAAGTGGGAGATACCCAAGTAGATCTAGACCTGATAGAGGTGGAGATCCAAACTGGCATGGCCGTCGTGGAAGACATTCCTGTTGATCCAACCCAAACAGAAGTCGCAGCTGAGATGGTTGTGCAGGTGGCAAACGAGCCCCCAGTTGACCAAGAAGTTGACGCTTTGGATAAATGAGTTGTTCCTACAGAGGAGGCTGATCAGGGAGTTGGAACGTGAGTAGAGGAGGTCAACTAGGAGAAGGAGGTAGCGTGAACCAGAGCTTGATCATTTCAGTTCTTTTTTATCATTTCATTTTCATTTTTTTTATGGATGTAGCTCACAGATGGGGGCTGGGCTCTCTGATTTATGAGTAATGAAAACAATCTTTCTTTTTCGTGGATACCTAGTTAACCTCTACTCTGACCCCTTTAGTTGAATTTTGTTTCATGTCTCTAACTCTGATGTAGCACTGATCAGAGAAGCAGTCCCCAGTATGAACCCGACTTAACAATTTTCTAGTAAAATAAGAAAACTTTAAATTTTGTTAAGGCTGGATAAATGGGACAACTTGTAGCTGGTACTAGAATATTCAGGTACTTAGGCCATGAATCCCGGTTCTCTTCCCGCGGAACATTATGAACAATTAATTGTCCCATTAGGGAGAACCAAGGTACCAAGCGTTCCTATTTTGGGATTTGTTATTGGTAAAATCCGCAAAGACGACATGTCAACATAAACGCCGTATTTTGTGGAAATTAAGTGATGGCATGTCAAAAAATATCAACTAGATCAAGCCAACCTAAGATGACAATAATGTAACTCCCATAAAACCTGGTTAGGGTTACTTAGATGGTCATGTGGAAAACACTTAACTAAAGTAATTGTATTGACCAAAATAAAGAAGATGGTCGGGGGGGGTACCCAAGATGGTCTGGTTTAGTTACCCAATCAGGAATAGATACCTAGTCGGGGGGGGGGAAGGAAATTCAGTCAGGGTTTGGTAGACGGTTGGCTAAAGCAACACGTGGAACATTTTAAGACATGCTCAGAATTATGACGCATCAATAGCATGGAATTCAATGCGATCACGACTCAAATACGGAAAAGAAGAATCTTACTCAAATAAGGCTTTATGAAGCATACTCTGATAAGGAAATAAACTTCTTTAGAGATACTAGAGTCCAGAATAAGCAAAAGAACCAATATGTCTGAAACACTAACAATGCAAAACAGGAAAGAAGGCAATGACGACTCCAATAAATCAGAGTTTCACAGAATTACTACTGCCTTTTCCTTTTACTTGTACTCCAAGAATAATCGTTCTATGCATATATAAATAGACTCTAAAAACACCAAAAAAGGGTTCACAAATCATTAGATATTCAAGAGAGCAAGTGAGGTTGAGACTGTAACAATTTTTCCATAGTGGATTACTTCCTCGCCGTGGCTGGTAACCGTGGTTTTTTCCCTTCCGGGTTTTCCACTCAAAATCTCGCTTGCATGATTTCTTTTATTCTTTTTGGTTGATTATATAATTGTTAGTTCGACATACCTTGTGTGACTTGTGATCAAATCTACACTCTTAGAAATCACTGTCAACAATTGGCACTAGAAAGAGGGGGTTTTCAATATCTTAGGAAATCTGTATAACAGTAGCATGACAAATAGTAGAGACGGAAGTCAATCCTCGCATGAGACTAGCAGCCCACGTGATATCGATGATACTGGTATAATAAATACCAACACTGCCAGAGCAGATTTACCTTCCAGAACTCCGCCTTCCGTCGGGCAAGATGTTATGACCATTACAGGTGCTATCCTCGGTATCTCCCCAGACGTATTCCGGTAAGTTCAGGAATCCCTGTAGAGAGTCATCGAAGACGCCGCTAGTCAGGGAATTAGCATAACTGCTACCGCCAACCTGACTTCACCGTACAAGCTGTCTACGCCAGTGGTAGCTCGAGATCCCAGGGTACAGTTTGAAGTAGTGGTTCAGACCCCAGACGCACCACAGAAATCTGGTAGAGAAAGGGCGGATCTTCGTGACAGGAGGGAACATTCCCTGAAGAGAGATGATCGCCAGGATGACCAAACTGATTTTTGCTCGCAATTCCAAGGGGTCAAACCTCGTCCGAAAGATCCCATACATCTCCAATATGTGATTCAGGAATGGAGCGAGACTTTTCGGTCGTACGTTGAACGATTTCACAAGGAGGTCATACAAATGGGAGTTTTTACCGAAAAAGAAACCCTCGCCAACTTCAAGCGGAACCTATGGGCAGGAAAGCTTTTCCGTTCCTTCGCCAAGAGACCTCCCGAGACTTACCAGGAGGCCTACGACCGAGCTCTTGAGCAGGTCGAGATCGACGAACAACTCAAGGTCAAGATGGAGCACGAAGACATGAGAACGACTAAGCGTCTGAAGAAAGAAGCTCCCAAATTTGAGCCAGTACAGAAAATCAGAATAAACCTCCCAACATGTCAACCTATCGCACCCCTGCTCCTCTGTATAGGCAAGAAAGATATCCAGCAAAACGAACCCCTCCCCGGGCTTCGCCGCCTCCTAGGACCGTGGCTCCAGTAATGCAAGGGGAAAAAGGATATGACTACTACACCCCTTTGAATGCTTCCAGGGAAACAGTCTACCTTGCCATACGAGATAAAGGGTTGCTCCAAAAGCCCGCTCCCATGAAGGCCCCAGCTGACAAGAGAAACCGGTACAAGGTACTGCGACTTCCACGAAGACGTGGGCCACAACACCTCAGAGTGCTATAATTTGCGCAATCAGATTGAAGCCCTGATAAGGGGAGGATGCCTGATTGAATTCTTACAACAAGTCAGAGATAATATTAGGACTGGAAGGGAGGTACAAGCTGAAGACGCAGAAAAGATGAAAGGGGAACATGCTGACTTAATGCAACGGATCCAGGTGATACACACTATCAGCGGAGGTCCTACACTGGCTAGGGTTTCCAATAACTCCCAAAGAAACCACGCGAGAAAGATTCCCCGCATCGGAGAAAGCCGGGGGATCTTCGAAGTCAGCCAGAGCCCGACAGAGCCCTCCCAGTCAGCGCATATCGTTTTCACCGAAGCAGATGTCTTCAACACTGTGCAACCTCATGATGATCCCATGGTAATCACGATACAGATCGCCAACTGTCTGGTCCATCGCGTGCTCGTGGATACAGGTAGTAGTGTAGATATCCTCTTCAAGGATACCCTGGAAATTATCGGAATGATCCTCCTCGTAATCATCGGGTTCACTAGAGATTCGATCATAACAGTGGGGTAGATGATCCTCCCAGTAATTATCGGAATCACCCCTCTCCAATAGAATGTTATGACCGACTTTGTTATAGTGGACACACCATCGGCCTACAACGCCATCCTAGGGAGACCTTTCTTGTCCTCCTTGAAGGGAGTCTTGTCCATATACCACAACATCCTGAAATTCCCGGTTGGAACAAAAGTAAGAGAGGTACGCGGGGACCAGCAGGCAGCTAGGAAATGCTACTCAGTATCTGCCAATCCTGCAGCCCTAGCGAAACAGTGTGTACAGGTGACATTAATCCAGGAAGACATGGATACATCCCGGATAATCCAGGAGGAGAAGGAGCCCGCGGAACATCTTGGGCATCCAGAGAGCGAACCTATTATGCCCTACGAGGAAGAACAGAGTAAGGAATGGGCCAGCGGGCAGCCCGTAGATAAACTAGAAGAGATACCCATTAGAAATGATGATCCCTCCAAGGTGGTCAAGGTCAGAGCCACCCTTGATCCAGAAGTGAAAAGAGGACTAATTGACCTTCTCAGGGAGTTCAGCGACATCTTCGCCTGGAACCATGATGAAATTCCTAGAATCCCGGCATCATTGGCCGCCCACCGACTAGCGGTAGATCCAACAGTCAAGCCCGTCAAGCAGAAGAGGCGTCACTTCAACGCTGATAGGAACGCTGCGGTGCAGGAAGAGGTTGATAAATTGATCAAAGCAGGGTTCATCAGAGAAGTACGTTACCCCGAATGGATCGCCAACGTGGTCATGGTTACGAAGGCGAATGGGAAGTGGCGTATGTGTGTCGATTACACCGACCTCAACCGGGCTTGTTTGAAAGACAGTTTTCCTTTACCAAAGATCGACCAGCTGGTTGACTCCACGTCCGGAAATAAACTTTTGAGTTTTATGGATGCATTCTTAGGATACAACCAAATTAAAATGCACCCGGCTGACCAAGATAAAACCAGTTTCATTACTGGGCAGGGCTTATACTGCTACAAGGTGATGCCGTTTGGTTTGAAGAATGCGGGGGCCACATACCAGCGACTGGTTAACAAACTGTTCAAGCCCGAGATAGGAAGGACGATGGAAGTATATATCGACGACATGATCACGAAATCTCCAACCGTAAAAAGACATCAGGAAGACCTTCGCAAAACCTTCTTCATACTGAGGGAAAACTAGATGCCTTTGAACCCCTCCAAATGTGCCTTTTGGGTAACGGTGGGGAAGTTTCTGGGCTTCATGGTTCATGAGAGAGGTATAGAAGCCAACCCTGAAAAAATCAAAGCTATCTTGGACCTGGAATCCCCAACCTCGCTCAACCAAGTACAGATTCTGACTGGACGGGTGGCGGCACTCAACAGGTTTATTTCTCGCTCCACCGATAAATGTCTCCCTTTCTTCTAGGCAATAAAACTGGGGAAAAACATGAAGTGGAGCCAGGAGAGCGAACGGGCTTTTCAAGCTTTGAAAGAATACCTAACAAGCCCCCCAATGTTAGTCAAGCCGGTTCTCGGAGATGAGTTGCAGATCCACTTGGCCGTATCAGAAACCGCAGTAAGCGGGGCTTTGGCCAAGGATTGTAGCGACGGTTTTGAAAGACCCATATACTATGTGAGTCATGCTTTGACCAAATTAGAAAGGAATTACATTCTCCTGGAAAAGCTCGCTTATGCTCTAGTGATCTCAGCAAGGAAACTCCATCCCTATTTTCAAGCTCACATAATAGCAGTGGTGACGGACCAACCCCTCCTCCAATTCTTGCAAAGACCAGACGTGTCTGGAAGGCTAGTCTTATGGGCCCTAGAGCTCACTCAGTTCGACCTAAATTATAAGCCCCGGACTACGATTAAGGCACAGGCTTTGGCCGACTTCGTGGCAGAATTCTCAGCGATCACAGATCAAGATGATCCCTCAGTATCAAATGAGGTCCCTGAGAAGATATCCGAGGTCGACAATTGGTCTGAAGGCTGCAAGCCATGGACCCTCTTTGCAGATGGAGCATCCGGGCAAGCCAGGGGAGGAGCTGGCATAGTTTTAATAGATCCGGAGGGGACCGAATTCTGTCACTGTTTCAAATTCAAGTTTAAAGCTACTAATAACGAAGTGGAATATGAAGCCCTCCTAGCCGGGATGAAGGTAGCCATTGAACTAAAGGCCGATTACCTGCAAATCAAGAGCGATCATTGCTTGTTGTCAATCAGGTGACTGGAGTCTACCAGGCAAAGGGAGATAATATGGTTGCTTATCTAAAGCTAGCCCAGTTGCTAAAAAATAAGTTTAACGGGTTCAAGATCGATCAGGTACCTCGACACCAAAACCATCGCGCAGATGTTCTGGCAAAAATAGCGGCGAACGGAGGCCAATCCCTACCACGGGGAATTCCCCTCCAAGTGATCACCCAATCAAGCATAGCCACAAATGGAGAAATTTGTTCCATAGATCGCCTGCCTTGCTGGATGGACCCAATTGTCGCCTACCTCCTTGAAGGAGAGCTTCCCGAAGGACCCGACCAAGCCAGAAGAATTAAGAAACTCTCAGTCCGATACTGTATGGTGGAGGGGTACCTCTACAGGAGGGGCAGATCCTTCCCCTTACTTAGGTGCTTGCATCCCGATGATGCTAAGTGGGCATTGAGAGAGGTCCACTCTGGGGACTGTGGGAACCACATAGGTGGGGAAGCTCTAGCCTATCAGGTGCTTCGTATGGGGTACTATTGGCCGACCATCCACCAAGACGTAAAGAGTTTTGTGCAATCTTGCGAACCTTGTCAAAGAACTTCAAACTTGAACCACCAGCCACCCGAGTGACTGTCGTCCCTCAGTTCACCTTACCCCTTTGCCATGTGGGGAATCGACCTAATTGGGCCACTCCCTACCGCTCCCGGACAGATGAAACATGCTATCGTGGCTATCGACTACTTCACAAGATGGGTCGAGGCAGGACCTCTTTCTCGAATATCAGAAAAGAATACAACCAAGTTTATCAAGACTAACATGGTATGTAGATTTGGGACCCCTCTCATCATTATAGCTGACCTAGGGAAGCAATTCGACAATGCCTGATTTAAAGACTTTTGCAAGGGATTGGGGATCGACCTCAGGCTCGCTTCAATGGCTCATCCCCTGACTAACGGGCTGGTAGAATCTACCAACAAGACTATCAAGAAACTTCTGAAAAAGAAGCTACAGCAGAAGAAAGGTAAATAGGCCGAAGAGCTGCCAGAAGTCCTCTGGGCATACCAGACTACAAAGAGAACAACTACCGGGGAGACACCTTACTCCCTACCCTTCGGGGTTGAAGCATTCCTCCCCATCGAGCATAAATTAACATCGTTCAGGGTACATCACTTTGAGCCCGAAAGTAACGAAGTCAAGCTCCGGGCTAATCTAGACCTCTTAGAAGAAAAACAAGACCGGGTAGCAGAGAAAGTAGCGATCTACCAAGCAAGATCGCTAGATACTTTAACCGAAAGGTCAGAGCCCGGGAATTCAAAGAAGGGGATCTGGTACTTAGGAAAGTGACCGTGAACACTCAAAAAAGGTTGGATGGAGTCTTAAGTCCCATTTGGGAAGGGCTATATTTGATAAAGCTAGTTGTTCGCAATGGAGCTTATAAACTCGAAGACATGGACGGACGATCCATCGACCACACTTGGAATGCAATCATTTGAGGAAATTCTACCCTTGAAGGGAATTCTCTAGCAGACTACCCCCATTTAGTTTTCATTACAGACCCTAATAAAGATGTACTACATCTCGATCATCAATAAAGTCATTTTCCTTATCTCTTCCATCTTTGTCTCCAACTATGTTCAACGTTAGTGACTATACCCTTGCGTGGGAAACTCAACATAAACACTTTGAGGCCAGGAAATAGCTCAATAGCCCTCCTGATGCCTTGGTCGGGCTACCACCCCCAATAAGGGTCTGAGTGTAAGAGCATAGTTGCCCTCTAGATCTCGAGACCAGGAAATAGCTCAATAGCCCTCATGATGCCTTGGTCGGGCTACCACCCCCAAGAAGGGTCTGAGTGTAAGAGCATAGTTGCCCTCCAGATCTCGAGATCAAGAAATAGCTCAATAGCCCTCCTGATGACTTGGTCGGGCTACCACCCCCAAGAAGGGTCTGATGTGTAAGAGCATAGTTGCCCTTCAGATCTCGAGACCAGGAAATAGCTCAATAGCCCTCCTGATGCCTTGGTCGGGCTACCACCCCCAAGAAGGGTCTGAGTGTAAGAGCATAGTTGCCCTCCAGATCTCGAGACCAGGAAATAGCTAAGTAGCCCTCCTGATGCCTTGGTCGGGCTACTACCCCAAGAAGGGTCTGAGTATAAGAGCATAGTTGCCCTCCAGATCTCGAGACCAGAAAATAGCTAAGTAGCCCTCCTGATGCCTTGGTCGGGCTATCACCAAAAAAATATATATATATATATATATATATAATGTTTGTTTTCGTGTGCAGGATCAAAATCATCATAATCACCTACACGAGTCTTAATTGTTACTACAGATGCCACTCTGTTCCTATTAAAAACCAGAAATGAAACAAGAGTTCTCAAAAGCGATTCGATTTCTCATTAAGAACAAGGGGAGCCTATCCCCCAATAAGGCTACATCCACCAAACGGGGAGCCCAATCCCCGAGCTCGGGCTATAAAAAAAAAGCTAATAAGGGCAAAACGGGGTGCCCACCCCCTTTTCCGGGCAATTAAAAACAAGTCAAGATGAATTGCTTCAAGCTTTGGGACTCTCTTGGCTCTCCTCAGCTGGCCCTCCTCCTTCTTACTGATCTTCGCCATCAACCCCCTCTACAGATAGCTGTCCATCTTGGTTATCCTCGCCGACCGCTCCTCCATTTAGAGCCTCCATTGGTTGATCAGCAGGATATTCCTCCAAAACCTCATTAATCACGTCCATAACCTCAGGCGGGATAGCCGCATCAAGAAGGGCAGTCATGGACCCCGTCTGGCTTCTGTCGACCTCCATCTCTGTTAAAGGAGGATCCTCAGACGGGCTCCTAACCTCTTCACCAGCTCCCGACTGGTCCTCCTCGGATCGAGAGGACAACACTTTACTGGAAGACTCCCGGGACTTGAGGTAGTAAAGGTAGGAAGAGGGAATGGAGGATCTGTCTGGGCGGGCTGTTTCCCAGTTCCTGCTTGGCTCGAAGGGACCACCTTGTCGCCTTCAGGATGAGATAGCTCGGCAGCCTTGAGCATTATTTCCTGTCTATCCCAGCCGGTAATAGATGACAAATCAAAGGGAGGAGGAAGAGCTTCCGTGGCCTGAAAGGAAGTATAGAAATATCCGTCGCTGAAGGAGGTCTCCGCTGTCAGCTTGCAGCTTGGTCACCTGAGTGATCAGAGACTGATTCTTGAGGTCCAACTTTTTAGCCTCAGATCTTCAGGAATCCCGCTGTCGAGCCCGCCGGAGAGATTGAAGACGCTCCTGATCATAAGATTGCTTCATCCTCTCATGATCGCAGCAAAGCTCAGCCATCTCGACCTCGACCTTTCCCTGGCTGGAAGTCATCTCTTCCACTAAAGACTGGGCCTGCTTGAGCAATTCCCTGGCTTTCTCGGCTTCAGCTTCGGCTTTTGTAGCCCGATCGTGGAGGAGGGCTACCTGCTGGCCCATCGCAACATTAAACTTGAAGGCCTACAAAATACAGAACCCGAGTTAGAAACTGAACGAATTAACATGAGTAGCACAAAGGAAATACAATTTCCTCAGCTAAAATAGCAGACCCTTTGGTAATAAGGACGTCCACAGGCATGGAAGCCATCTTGGAGATCCCACCGCCCGGACAAGACGCTATGAATTGCTCCAGGACTTCATCCCGCCCTGCCGAGCTCGACTTGAGGCCTGGAGCGGCTGGAAGGAACCCTCGCGACACCTTTCCCAAAAACCTCTGAAGCTTTGGTTGTTGGAAGCGCAGCGGAATCAGGAGGTTGAGTCGAGAGGGTAGCAACTTTAGCGACCACAGCAGAAGGGACGGAAGCAGCCGGACCAACCACCTGGGGAGCTTTACCCAAAGCCCAGAAAACCCGCAAAGCAAGAGTGGCCATCTTGGACCCAGCCGGAGAGATAGATGAAGCAAGAGCAGGTTCGACCTCAGTGGAGGGAAGAGAAACTCTACCTTGAGGAGAGCGTGAGACATGGCGGGTGGCCGGTTCCACGACAAAAACTGTGATTAAACAGATTAAAAAGGAAAATGTTAGAACCGATCTGAGTAATAAGGCAAAGTAACTCAATGACACTTACAAGGAATAGCGTCTGAGATCCGCAAATATTTGTTCACCCTACGAGGATCAAAGGCTTCACCAGTAGGGAACTTCACGGTTCAAATAATTCGGGCTAGAATAGCCTTCAAGATGGCTTCGGACTAAGAAGGCAGGGAGTCCCGATCCCATGAAGGCTTGTCACTGAAAGCCGTGGGAACCTCGAATTCATGCCCTCCAATGAAAATCGAGCTCCCCAGTCATCCCCCGCAAGGATCCATTCTTCTTTCCAAGCAGGGTTCTTCTTCGAAGCACCGGGAATGATGAAGTTGAGCTTGTTCTTAGGCCTTGGCATAGAACTGGCCTCGAGGAGCGCCAGACAGGCTCCCAATCTGGAAGAGATAGGCCAGCTCCTCTGCACCCGGCTCCCTCGTCACCTTACTCATCTGACATTGTTCCCTCCATAGTACAAGGAAACCAATCAGATGCCTCCAGAAGCCAGGCGTCAACTGGAGGGGAGCGAGCTGGATGGAGTAAAGAGCTCGCCGAAGAGTCGGATGAAGGGGAAGCCTAACCCCGTTCTCGAGAGCGGCCACATGAATCGGAAGCACACCTTTAGGGGGGTTGAAGAACTCAGTAATTTTTGGGAGGCACTGAGATGGATACGCTGTCGGGGATGCCAAACTTTGACCTCAAGCGGTCAATCGACACCGGGTCGACGATGGAATCTGGGACAACCCGGAAATCATAAGGAGGAAGCCTCTCCACATGGGGACCAGGAGCCGAGACCCAATGCTCTCCTGCGGCTGTCACCACCCACTTCTTTGTCGGAATCTTCATCGACGATATCCAAAGGATGGTCAGGATGGTTGGAGAACCCAGTCCCAATGGATACATTCCTACTTGACCGCCGACATTGCGAGGTGGGCTGGGAATCGTCCCCGTCAGAACTCCTCCTAGCCCGTTTTCCCAGAGTAAGACTGACAACCTCCTCGCCGTCAATTACGGAGTCAACTGAATTGCGACTAGATTTCGACATAGTAAAAGCCAATAAGGATGAAGAATGAAGAAAAAGGCAAGCTTGGAGGAAAGGCTATGAGAGAAAATATTTCTTAGCAAAAAATTTTAGTTCGAGAGATGTGAGGAAGACGAGGAGAAAAATAGATATATATATATATATATATATATATATATATATATAGGCAGAAGGGCAACAACACGAGCTATCGAGATCCTCGTTTGGTAACGGTCAAGAATCTCGGGGACTACCGTAACCTAACCGGATTAACTCAGAAGCAGGCTAATCATCTCACGCCACATACCTTACGCAGTTAAGATGGAGATCTTCCCAAGATTCTGGTTAAGGTAAAAAAATCTCTGGGACCGCCGTAACGCAATCAGATTAATTCGGAGATAAATTAGTCGGTTCGCATCACGTCACTCTAATGAGGAGATTTCCCCAATATTTCGGTAACTGTAAAAAGAGGAAGATTTCCCAAATAAAGTAAAAATCTGACCCCAACCCCAAGCTTGACGTCTGGTGTTCAAGTCAGAGGGGACTTCTGTTAATAGCCAAAATTGGCTAAGGACCAAAGGAAAATTTTCCACCTCCCAGACCTGGCTCCATACCCGAGAGTTTCCACCACGAGACCATTCTATCCAGAGCCGAGCTACGATACCACCTCAGGAACAAGGACGGGCTCCGGAAACATCCAGGATAGAGCCCGAAACGATCAGATCTAGCCCGCATTACCAAAACTAGAAATTCCCCGAAGTCGAGGTCACCTCGCAATTGCTCTAGAGACTCACGTATACCTCGCTGACATAGGAGAATGTTCCTAGGAAGCCGCATCTAGCCTCGAAAGGTCAGGGAAGCCGCACCTAGCTTCGAAAAGGTCAAGGGAAGCCAGATCTGGCTCCTAGCTGGATGAAACTTCTCAGATATCGAGGTCGGAACACTGATCGACCTCACTAGTTGAAGCACCACACCATGCCATATTCAACGACCTCTATAAAGGATCATGCTGTGAAGATACGAAGATGCACTGGATCTTATCTGGAAACATTACCTACATGCAGAACAAGTAATAGAGTCCAAAGAGGAAACAAACTGATCTCCACCAAGATATTCTCAATTTGGCTATTAACTCAAAGTCAATGACATTTTTCAAGGAGAAATCCCGCCCGATAAGGACGGGAGAGACTGAGAAAATCAAGGGGAGAATAAGTTGATTTAACCTACAAAACTATGTATAAATAGAAAGAAAAAAAAGAAAAGAGGAGACTACTATTCTACAGGCATACGACAAATACTCGACCATACCCTAGAAAGAATTGAGAGCAAAAAGAAAGAAATTTGTATTTGTATACCATGCACGTTCAATAAAGAAAAGATTCTTGCTTTCTTTTGGGTGATGAATTGTATCATTATTCCTTGTCATTTTATAAATCATTGCTACACATACGATCAATCTTGGCCACCACCTACGTGGTAGTGGTCTCGAGGGTGTGAACTGAGATTTCTCGTCCCGAGCAAAATTTCCGTTAACACTCTTGTTTGAGGGTTTATTCCTTACTCTCCTATAAGGGAGATCCCGGTACCGAAGGTACCTACCCTTCTGCCACCTTCCGGATAGCGGACGAGGGTGTTAATTGGAATTCTCCTCCTCGAGTGAATTTCCCGTTAACACTTTTTGGCACAGTTTGTGGGAAGATCACTTGACTAACATGGCTTCCTTATCTTTACATGCACGCTCGACTCTCTACTATTGAAAAATATGGTATGTGGGACTTCTGACGGAACTGGTCTACTATGCTGCCCCCCTATATAGCAAACCTGCTCATATTCCTGTGGAGCCCTATTACAACAGCTCCGTGCCTGAAGGGCTCCTCTACAGCAGATGCGCTCCGGTACATCTAGAGCTCCTATACAGCAGAGCTGCTCGTCCCATACTACCTTACAAAGGGTTTGCTAAGCTATCAGCAGATCTCTTATGCAGCAGATCCGGTCCGATACATTTAGAGCTCCTATGCAGTAGAGCCACACCTTTCCTGTTTTTTTACAGAGGATGTGCTCTACTACTGGTATATCACCTATCTAGCAAATCCACTGGATTTGCACCCGTTCATGTGGATCCTCTCATGTCACCGGATCCATTCTTTAAAGGCACATAGGTAGCAAGTCAACCTAATGTACCGGAGAACCAACTCAACTATATGATCGTTTGAGCAGCACGACCGGTAGAGGCCTAGTGGCTTCTCGCTTCATGTATCGGGCTGGTCAACTGCCCAAGTGAGCCACTGCGATCCCGACTCTTTCTAGGAGGGTCCAGAGTCTCATTTCAGTTGCTGAGGACTTTTAGGATCCCAAGCATGCCTCTGGACCAGTACCAGACCGGTGGCTTCTCTCCATTTGTACTCGACCATTCAACGCCCTAGCGAGCTACCGATGTCCCGATCCGTTCGGGGAGAGCTCTGAGGCTTCCCATATTTACTGAGGCCTTGTACATGCCAAAGCAAGCCTCAGGAGTAGCAGTACCGCTGCAGGGCCAAGTGGCTTTTCACTTCTTGTACCGGGCCAGTCAAAGCTCAAGTGAGCCACTACGGTCCCGGTTCATTCCAGGAGGGTCCATAGCTTAATTTCAGTTGTTGGGGACTTCTAGGATCCCAGGCTTGCCTCAAGACCAGTATCATGTTGGCGGCTCCTCTCCTATTTGTACTGGGCCATTCAATGCCTGAGCGAGGCATCGTCGTCCCGATCCTTTCGGGGAGAGCCCAAAGGCTTACCATATTTGCTGAGGCCTCTTACATGCCTAAGCAAGCCTCTGAAGTAGTAACACCGCTGCAGGGCCCAGTGGCTACTCACTTCTTGTACCGGGCCGGTCAATACCCAAGTGAGCCACTGTGGTTTTGAATCTTTCCAGGACCGTTCAGAGCCACATTTCAGTTGCTGGGGATTTCTAGGGTCCCAAGCATGCCTCTGGACCAGTATCACACTGGTGGCTCCCTACCTCTAGTATCGGGGCCCCTCAACGCCCTAGTGAGCCACCGAAGTCCCGATCTGTTCGAAGAGAGCCAGAGGCTTCCTACATTTGCTAAGGCCTCCTACCTGCCTAAGCATGCCTCTGGAGCAGCAGCACCGCTGTAAGACCCAGTGGCTCCTTACTTATTGTATCCGGTCGGTCAATGATTAAGTGAGCCACTGCAGTTCTGGATCTTTCCAGGACGGTCTAGAGCCGTATTTCAGTTGCTGGGGACTTCTAGGATCCCAAGCATGCCTTTGGACCAGTATCACACTGTTGGCTCCCTACCTCTCGTATCGGGCCCCTCGATGCTCTAGTGAGCCACCAAACTCCCGATCTGTTTGAAGAGAGCCCAAAGGCTTCCTACATTTGCTAAGGCCTCATACCTGCCTAAGCATGCCTCTGGAGCAGCAGCACCGATGTAAGACCTTAGTGGCTCATCACTTATTGTACTAGGCCGGTCAACGCCCAAGGACGGTCCGGAGCCATATTTCAGTTGCTGAGGACTTCTAGGAACCTAAGCGTGCCTCTGGACCAGAATCATACTGGTGGCTTCTCTCCATTTGTACAGGGCCATTCAACTGTTGGAACCTAGGGTTACAGATTGCGCAGCGGAAGGTTTTAAAAAATTTTATGCAATCATTAAACTAACCCATTTGTACAGTAATAATCAAATGCATTAATAAAGTAAAGTGATGAAATATTTTCATACCTACGTAGGAGGCTCCTTCACTTTGATACGAACTGCTCCTGATTTGAACCACGTGATCTTCCTCACTATCTCCCGGAACTGGTAACAGAGTGTGGGCGCGTCACGATATTCAGAACCTATATGGAGGAAGAAGAGAAGAACATACACAAAAAAAACAAACTTTAGAAGTGCAGCATTTGTGGTCTCACCACACACTAATATTTTTTTTTCTTTTGTTTGCTTTTTGGTTTGCTGTTCACGAACGCTTTTCTCTTTTCTTAGCTGTGTTAGTTTCATTCGGTTCAATATTTGTTTAATTAAATATATATCTCATATATATTCAAAAACCAACAAACCAAAATCTATTTGATTTTTAAAAAACTTTACAAAGATATCTCATATCTTTTTTTTTTAAATTAATTAAATATTTATTTTTGAATTCAAACATTTTAAATTCAATTTCAAATATTTAATTTAATAAAATAAAATAATCATATTATCTTATTTTATTCAAAATCAAATATCAACTAACACCATCCATTTAGTGATTAACAACATAATTAAATAATCTTATTATTTAATTTATTTAATCACCATTATTCATTAATTAAGTAATCCCATTATTCAATTAATTCCCGAATAAATACGTGTCACTTTCGTAACACAATTAATTGGACAATCTAATTAATTAATCGTGACCCTTGTTACCTAAATCGATCGGGCTAGCAAGGGGACCTAATGGACCCACAGTATTTTGAGCTCCAATAATCCTTAGAAATGTCCATTGATATAGCTATTACATATGGTATAATCCTCCACAAGTAGTTCATAATTAGAGCTGGGTCATAATGTCCGTTATACCCCTCTAATCATATCTTTCCATTAAGTACCATTGATTCTCTAATGAACAATAAATCCTACATTCCTTACGGAATTAGGAGAGCGCTCATATTGTTCAAGCCCCGAATCAACCCTTAAGGGAACTACCATCTACTTCTCACAAGAAGGAGTGGATTCCACTATTGTGTACAAACCTTCCCAGCCACAAGCCAAACCGCGATCCCATCATACGGAGTATATTGATCGGGAATGCAACTTCGACCTCACCCATGGTATATCAAAGACCACGATCTAACCTGAAGGAGTCGATAAGACACTCAGGATTAAGATCACCCACATATAGCCATCATTAGTTGATATATATGAATCTCATCGTTAAACGGATCTTAGTGAGAGATTCATATAGATCATGGCCCAGTCCTATATGATCACATCATACAAGGTGCCTCCATTCTCATATCTACATATGAATGATCTAGGATAGTATCACCGTACACTATGAAATGGGTCGCAGCTGTAGATTAACCACAAATAAAGTACCCAGCTTTATTTGCTATCTACGGACTCTTTAAATTGCTCGTTTCAAATTGAATCCATCTATATATGACACTCATATACTCAGTTTGAAATTACATCGGCAATTTTGGATGTTAAGTGCACATGTTATATAAAGTATGACACAATATGAATGAATATACTACTTCTTTTATTTATGTTCAAATTACATTTACATATTACAAGCTTTAGGGCAAAAACCCCAACATCAACGCCCTAGTGAGCCACCGAAGTCCCGATCCGTTCGAGGAGAGCCCAAAGGCTTCTTACATTTTCTGAAGCCTTCTACATGCCTAAGCAAGCCTCTGGAGCAGCAGCACCGCTACAGAGCCCAGTTGCTTTTCACTTCTTATACCAGGATGGTCAACGCCCGAGTAAGCCACTGCAGTTCTGATTCATTCCAGGAGGGTACAAAGCTTCATTTCATTTCAGTTGTTGGGGACTTCTGGGATCCCAAGCATACCTCTGGACCAGTACCAAGCTGGAAGCACCTCACTCCTTGTACCAGGCCACTCAATGCCCCAACGAGCTACCGAGGTCCAGGTTCGTTCAAGCAGAGTCTCAAGCCCCATTACGATTTTTGAAAACTCCTAATTACTCCTAGCTGGCTCTTAAACTGGTTACATCACTTGGGGACTAAAAGCACACCATTCTCTATTGTACTCCTGTGGGAGGGGTAATGACCTCAACATGAGATGAGTTCTCCTAATGACCGGTCCATAATAAAAGCTCCTTTACGGAAGGTCACTCTTTTACTTATACCCAGAAAGCGGATCACCTCAAAAGGTTTTACCGTTGAAGCCTGCAGGGTGAGCATTGACCAATATCGCCTTGAGTATGATCGCCTTGGTAGTTCTCTTATGATCACCTTGGTAGTTCTCATATGATCAACTTTTGCCTATGATCTAGACTAGGAAAGCCATATGGTATTCCTAATTTCTTGGACATGACCCACCCCTCTCCAGGAAGAGTTTGGTACATCAGTGTTCTTAGTTGCCCACCAGGACCGTCGCCTTAAGACCAGGAGAGCTACACATCACTCTTGATGCGCTGGACTGGATTAATCCCTCTAGGAGGATCGGTTTGAAACCAAGAGAGCTACATAGCACTCCTGATGCCATAGACCAGATTAATCCCTTTTAAAGGATCGCCTTGAGACCAGAAGAGCTATATAGCACCCCTGATGCCCTAGACCGGATTAATCCCTCCAGGAGGATCGCCTCAAGACCAGGACAAGCCAAATGGCTCTCCTGCTGCCCTGGCCTGGCACCACCCTCCCCCAGGAAGGATCTGGTTTGTTAGAGCATAGTTACCTGATATATCAAACCTTGGCAAGGCACCACCCCCTATCCAAGAAGGGTCTGGTTTCTAAGAGCATAGTTGCCTGCCAGACCAAGGTTGCAAAGTTGTGGCCTTGGTTGCCAGTCGCTTCCTCAATATCAGGACAAGCCAAATGGCCCCCGTGCTGCCTTGGCCGGGTACCACCCCCCGCCAAGAAGGATCTGGATGGCATAGTTGCCTACCAGAATCATTTTCGCCAAAGTATCGAGGTTCTTTGAAATAGGAAGGCTAGGTACCGTGATTTTCCAGTATTATCGCCTAAGTACCGAGGTTCCTTGAAATAGGAAGGCTAGGTACCATGATTCACCATATTTTTCACCTCTGTGCCAGGATTCCCATAATAAGGATGTGTAGTACCTCGACTCGCTAGAAATATCGACTAAGTACCACGATTATTCAAACAGGAATGCCAAGTACCCAGATTCACCTTTGTGTTTTTGCCTAAGTACCAGGATTCCTGGAACAGGAATGTCAGGCACCCAGATTGGCCACCGGAGCCTCATCCCAAATAATCGAGCAGAGTACAGGGTACCTGGATTCAACTATGTATCGCCTACCTAGAAAGACCTGGTGCTAAAGTGGCATTAGTTACCTACCGGGATCTTTCCGCCTAAGTACCGGGATTCCTAGAACAGGAATGCCAAATACCCAGATTCGCTAGTGAGTTTGCCTTATGTTCGCCTAAGTACCAGGATCCCTTGAACAAGAATGCCAGGTACCCTGATTCGCCTATCCAAAAGTGCTGAGAGCGTTTTCTCGTTTGAAGTAATGGCTACCAATAAGAAAAAACGAGTAAAATTCTTCGAGAAATACAAGATCCTGACTCCAACCCCAACCAGGTACCTGGTGTTCAAGTCAGGGGGACTTCTGTTAACATCCTTTTTTTCTAGGGGTCCAAAAACGAATTTTCCATCTGCCTAGAGCCAGGTAGAACCTAGATTAAGACAGGTACCCAGATACCGGGGATACTCGATACCATGAATCGGGAAGAAGTCAGTACCACATCGCACATTTTACTAGGTATCAAGTAAGGCCAACACCGCAGTACCTCACACCCGGTACCTAGGTACCGCGACATTTACCCGGTACCCTGGTACCGCAATACTTGTCTTGGACAGGTCTATCAAGTATCGGCCATCTACCTAGCACGGGAAATGGCGGTAGGAAGGTTCCCACACATCGACGCAACCGATACACTAGTGAGTCAACCTAGAACCAAACCATGCTTGATGAACGAAGCCTGTAGTATCCTCCAATTTGAAGAAGAGAAAGATGACCTCTCTGGTTATTAATGGAGATAGTTGTTGACGACGATTTTTGGGATTATGTAAATTAAACCGCGCGTCACACAAGTTATATGTAATTTACGATTATGTAAGAAATCAAAAAGAGCAAAAGAAGAATAAAGCAAGCAAGATTTTACGTGGAAAACCCTAAAAGGAAAAAACCACGGTTGCTGGCGATGGCGAGAAGAAAATCCACTATGAATAAGTTGTTACAAGCTCAATCTTACTTGCTCTCTATAATATATGATGACTCGTGAACCCTTTTTGGGTGTTTTTAGTGCCTATTTATACATGCATTGACCCTTAATTCTTGGAGTACAAGTAAAAGAAAGGAGATAGCATCTCAATAAAACTCTAACTTGTTTGAGTAGCTTTAATCTTCTTTCCCGCTTTGCGTTGTTTCTGTTTTATTCACACAGGACTTTTGCCTATTCTGGACTTCTGATAGCTCTAAGGAAATTTGCTTCCTTATCAGAATATGCTTCATGATACCTTATTTGTGGAAGACTCTTCTTTTACGTATTTGAATCGTGATTGCATTGAATTTAACGTTATCAACATGTTAGGCCTCTGAGCGTATCTTGAAATTTACCACGTGTCGCTTAGCCGACCATCTTCCAAACCCGACAAGATATTTTTCAGCCCCCGACCAGGGATCTACACCCGATCAGGTAGCTAGACCCGATCATTTAGGTTTCCCTGACCATCTTGGGATTTCCCGAACGGATCTTGTTTTCATAATCAATCTAATTACCTTGATCAGATGTTCCTCACTCGATCATCTAAGTAACCCTAATCAGCATCGTAGGGTTATTTTCTAGCCATATAAATTTGGCTTAACTCAGTCGACATATGTGGACACGTTACTTATTATCCCCGTGAAATACGACATTTATGCTGTCGTGCCATCTTTCCAGATTTTAGCAGTAACAATACCCCTTAAACATTCAAACTGAGCATCTCATTCAATAAAGATAACTCACTAGGTGAGATATGTTTAACTCAGGAATCTCTTGTCGTGTAGTTCATTAATGCTTGTTAATGCTGGAAATCTTGTCTTTAATTTTAACCACAAACGCTTGATTTGCCTAGGTGATTTGATGCGCATGACGTAACTGACTGGCGACGTTTCAAATTTCGATTGGCACGTGATCTCTGGGATTCGCTACACTAACTACCACTCTTGCATGACGTCATCTTCCCCTATATATATTTTCAAATCCTTTATTTTCCCTCATGACGCAATCTTTACCTTCAAACTGTACAACTCTTCTTCTTCTTCTAAAATTCTTATGTGCTCCATCGTTCTCTCAGAGCTCTTCGTCTTTTCTATATTTTTAACAGCGTTTGGTGTCAATGTTTTAGTCTGTTCATTCTAAATATCAAGTATTGATCCTATTACTAGTCACCGATTCTTTGAGTTGTTAATGCGTGCCATTGAAATTGGTGATAAAGAGAATGCTGCTAGAATTGAATTTATTTTAGGGTGGCACTCTAGAAATTTCTCCCCTCCAGTTCAGCCCATAACACTCAATGTTGATTACTCAGAAGCTCATCCTGAGTTTCAACCTTCATTTTTTGATTCGAGCACTGCTAACCCAAATGTTGCTTCTCCTGATACATGCCCAGATATGTCAAAGACAACCTGATCCGGTCGGGGCGGCAGACCTAGCTCAATGGATTCTTCTGTAATTGATTTGAAGATCCATTCCCAACTGTTGAAGATGAAAGAAGTTCCAAAAAGGCACCGAGCCTATTTACTGAAGTTTTCTGCCTGAGCACCCAGTCAGTGCCTTTGACTTAGAGGTGAATGTGGTAGATGTACCATAGTTAGTGAAGTACATCGGGAGATTTGATCTCCCTTGGTCGGTTGAACTCTTCTTGAGTGGCCAACGTGCAATCTGGAATCCCCCTCGGGGTGCAATGGCCATCTATAGGGCGATGCTCACGTCTGGGGTCACACTGCCCCTTTAACCCTTCATTGCCCAATTCCTAGCTGATGCTGGGATTGCCCCCGCTCAACTCTCACCGAACTTTTTTTTTTTGAACGGTAAAGTTTATTAATAAGCGGCAAAGCCGAAGAGCAACAAACATACCAAACGCCCACAACCCTATAAAACATGCAACCACACTAATCCCAAAACAAGCTAAAGCACACAACCAGCCTACAAAACAAAACACGAAAACTACATGAACCTAACACCTGAAAAGCGAAAAGCACCGTTGAAAACAAACTAGAAAAACAACAAACAGGGCCCTAAACACTAGAAAAAGAAACCCCAATCGCAGGCACCAGCCAAGCCATAAATACATAAACTATAATTGTTTTTATACGGAAGTATCCCCTCCAACTTACCAAAGGATCTAGCTTTGATCCTCCTAACAATCACGGCTTTAATGACCTTAACTAACTCTTCTTTTAAATTCCAAGAAGCCTTCTTCATCTCAGGAACTTTGATTTCCTTTTCGGAATCTTGATTAAAGTCAAGAGCCAAAGCCTTTGAACATCTTGTTATCATACCATATCAAGGAGGTGCAATATCCAAGGGCATTGATATTGGACCTTTGCATGAGATCGATTACTCTCCTTTTATGGCTGCAGATCCTGAAGATGACATCTGCTGGCCAGATTTTGGAGATCTGACCAAGGGCTATGGAGAAGAAGACAAACCCCAATGCAACTCTAGACCTGGTGGCCCTTCGAGCATTCCTAGAGCTTGATCTATCCCTTATCATCATATATCTTTTGTTGTATCACATATTTTGTAAATTTTTCCTGTATCACCGTTTAAATGATTACCTCATTTTTAATGATACAGATCTTTATTTACTTATGTGGACTCCTTTATTTTAACCCATCAACTTTGCCAATTGTCACTTCTAATTTAATCAGTTATCTCGTTAACTGACTGTGACTGATCCGATTGATTATGCTTTCAATTGATCAAACTTGATTGATTAGTTAACCCGACCAACTATATTACTTAATGGATCGAACTCGGCTAAACTAGTTGTGTTTCAAATCTACCATCTTTGAGTAGTTCAATTATCTTTTAAACTAGTTGTTATTGACCCAGTCAATTATCTTCTTAATCGTCTGAACGTGGTCTGGTCGGTTAGCCTTTGGTTATCCCGATCGGTTATCTAATCAACTGACCAAGTTTCGTTTGGTTGCCTTGCAATTGCGTTGTATGTTCGTTCAAGTAGTGTTCGTTTGATTGACCATATGCATGGTATCTAATTTATAGACGCTTGTCTTTTATCTGTCAACTAAGTCACTGGGACGTCTCCAGTAGTCTGCTGCTCAAGATTCATTGCAAGAGAGATGGCCTGTATCTCATTAACTTTAAATTATCTTAACCAAGTATCTGGCTAATCAGTATTCAAGTATGAGGACTAAGTCACCCTATTTAACTTTTGTTAACAGTCATTTTTGGCAGGGGTCCAAAGAAGAATTTTCCATCCGACAGGTACCTGGTAGGACTTCGATCAGGGACCGGTACCTAGATACCCGGGATGTTCTACACCATGAACCGGAAAGAAGTCAATACCACGTCTCACAGTCTACCAGGTACCAAGCAAGGCTATACCATGATACCTCCTACCTGGTTCCTAGGTACCACGATACCTCCTACCTGGTACCTAGGTACCGCGACATCTACCCGGTACCCAAGTACCGCGATATCAGTCCAGGATCTAACAAGAATGTATATCCTACCAGCGAAGTAAGAAGAATGGAACCAGGAAGAGGTACCAGCATGCTAGAACAAGCGCCACGCCAGCGAGCACTCTGGTACACCAGCGTACCATACCACCGGGATACAGAGTCAGAATTCTCCTTCAAGCAACGTAAAAGAGAAAGTTGACCTCTCTAGTAATTAACGGAGATAATCAACACCATTAATGAGGGAATCAGTCAACTCCATTAATGGCCATTCAAAGCCCCATTAATGAGAAGATCAGTCAACTCTTTAATGGCCATTCACAACGCCATTAATGAGGGAGTCAACTTCA
Organism: Dipteronia sinensis; assembly: GCA_033220585.1. NCBI lineage: Eukaryota > Viridiplantae > Streptophyta > Magnoliopsida > Sapindales > Sapindaceae > Dipteronia > Dipteronia sinensis. The sequence continues at coordinate 23,413,697 of CM065637.1, forward strand.
TTAATGAAGATAATCAGACTCCATTAATAAGAAGATATTCAACTCCATCAATGAGAAGATATTCAACTCTATTAATGAGAATATATTCAACTCATTAATGTCGATAAACTAATGGAGTGGGCAACAAGGATGAAGAGACATAAGTATAACAAGTGACTCTCCAAGAAAAAGGTCGATTCCTCAATATATTTTTCCAGTCGGACATTTCTCCAACATGGGGTTCAAACAATAGACACAGTCCAACAACCCTCTAGTATCTCCATATCTCCAACAACTCTCCAACATCTCCATGTCTCTGATCCCAGATTTCGCCCACTTCTCCACTAGGAATATGAGTTCCCCATCGCCTGGAGTGTAAAAGGGACCCTACCTGAATTCCCTATACACCACCATTGTATCGACTGCTATGTATGTCAGTTTTCGCCATGAATGTACCGGTACCAAATGGTACCCCTCTAACTGTGACCTACCAGGACTCAGTTTGTATTAATGTAAGCTCTCCGGAGCACCTCTCGAGATATATAAATATAAAGAAGGGTCTTCCTCCCTTCCAATGGATACTGCTTGGGGGTTTTTTAGCATGTGATCAATCGTGATGCTTTTTCCCCCTATAGGTCAGTCCGCCACCACTACTAAAAGAGTTGTCATTCTCCCATCTATCTCCTTGTTATGAATGCGTGAATGTGAGCTAGGTACTAACCCCACTGATCGTAGCTCTCATGTACCCCACCTTGCACATTATCTTGGTCGGGGAATTATGGAGGGCACCTAGAGAGGTGACCAGGTATCAAGATCAGATACCTTGACCAGATACCAACCTACTGCACCAAATGGGTGGGATGATTGTTCTCCTACTTACCTTACCTCTCTTGCGGTATCTACCCCATTTGAGGACGTTGATCGATCAAATACCTCTCCTTCACTCTTACCAGAATCACGGTACAAAGTACCTACCCACCCGCTGTGACCTCCGGGGTAGCAGGTCGAGGGTGTTAATTGAGATTTCGCTCCCAAGTGATTTTTCTGTTAACACTTTTTGGCGCCGTCTGTGGGAACCTCACAAACTTGGCTTCCATGTCTCTACATGAGCATCCTTATCTCTACATGCAAGCTCAACTTTCTACTATTGACAAATATGGTATGTGGGATTCCTGGCAAAACCGGTCCACCATGCTGCTCCTATGCAACAAACCTTCTCATATACCTGTGGAGCTCCTCTATAGCAGATCCACTCCGGTACTTCTAGAGCTCCTAAGTAGCAGAGTTGCACCTCTCCTGCTACAATACAGAGGGTTTGTTCAATTATCAGCAGATCTTCTATGCAGTAGATCCACTACGATCTCCGCCTCGATCTCATTTACAGTAGATCTACTCCGGTACATCAAAAGCTTCTATACAATAGAGTTGTACCTCTCCTGCTTCTTTACAAAGGGTTTACTCTAGTATCAGCAAATCTCCTATGTAGCAGATCCGGTACGATCTCCTATGTAGTAGATCCGGTCCGTTACATCTAGAATTGCTATGCAGTAGAGCTGCACCTCTCCTGCTACCTTACAATGGATTGGCTCCGCTATCAGCAGATCTCCTATGCAGCAGATCCATTACGATCCACCGATTTGCACCTGTTCATGCAAATCCCATCATGTCACCGGATCGACTCTTCAAAAGCTCTAAGGTAACAGGTCAACGCCTGTACCCTAGAATCCAACTCAACTATATGATCGTATGTGCAGTATGACCGGTAAAGTCCTAGTGGCTCTTCACTTCGTATACCCTGGCAAGTCAATGCCTAAGTGAGCTACTGCGGTTTCGGTTCTTTCCAGGAGAGTCCAGACCTTCATTTCAGTTGCTGGGGACTTCTAGGATCCCAATCATTCCTCTAGACCAGTACCAGTACTAGTACCAGGCCGATGGCTTCACTTCATTTGTACCGGGCCATTTAACGCCCTAAAGAGCCGCAGATGTCCTAATCTGTTCGGAGAGATCCCAGAGGCTTCCCACATTGCTGAGGCCTCCTACATGCCAAAGCAAGGCTCTGGAGTAGCAGCCCAGCTGCATGGCCTAGTGGCTCCTCACATATTGTACCGGGCCGATCAACGCCTAGGTGAGCCACTGTGCCTCGATTCATTCGAGCATGGTCCATCGCTTCATTTCAGTTGCTAGGGACTTCTAGAATCCCAAGCATTCCTCTGGACCAGTACCAGGCCGGTGGCTTCACTTCATTTGTACTAGGCCATTCAACGCCCTAGAGAGCCACCGATGTCCCGATCTGTTCTGGGAGATCCCAGAGGTTTCCCAGAATGCTGAGGCCTCCTACATACCAAAGCAATCCTCTGTAGCAGCAGCCCCGCTGTATGGCCCATTGGCTCCTCACTCCTGGTACCGGGTACGCCCAAGTGAGCTACTGTGTCCAGATTCATTCCAGGATGGTCCAGAGCCACACTTCAGTTGCTGGGGACTTCTAGGATCCCAAGCATGCCTCTGGACCAGTATCATGCAGGTGGCTCCCTACTTCTTCTACCGAGCCCTTCAACGCTCTAGTGAGCAACCTATGCCCCGATCTGTTCAGGTAGAGCTCAGAGGCTTCCCACTATACTGATGCTTTCTACATACCATGGCAAGCCTCTGGAGCAGCAGCTCCGCTGCATGGCCCAGTGGCTCATCACTCCTGGTACCGAGGTAGTCAACGGCCAAGTGAGCCACTGTGTCCCGATTCATTTCAGTAGGATCTAGAGCTACATTTCAGTTGCTGGGGACTTCCAGGATCCTAAGCATGCCTCTGGACTAGTATCATACAGGTGGCTCCCTACTTCTTGTACCGGGCCTTTCAACGCCCTAGTGAGCCAACTATGTCCCGATCTGTTCGAGTAGAGCTCAGAGGCTTCCCACTTCGCTGATGCCTTCTACATACCTTGGCAAGCCTCTGGAGCAGCAACTCCCCTTCATGGCCCAGTGGCTTCTTACTTCTGGTACCGGGCTAGTCAATGCCCAAGTGAGCCTTTGTGTCCCGATTCATTCCAGGAGGATCCAGAGCTACATTTCATTTGCTGAGGACTTCTAGGATCCCAAGCATGCCTCTGGACCAGTATCATGCAGGTGGCTTACTACTTCTTGTACCGGGCCCTTTAACGCCCTAGTGAGCCACCTATTTCCCGTTCAGTTCGGGTAGAGCCCAGAGGCTTCCCACTTTGCTGATGCCTTCTACATACCTTGGCAAGCCTCTAAAGTAGCAGCTCCGCTGCATGGCCCAGTGGCTCCTCACTCCTGGTATTGGGCTAGTCAACGCTCAAGTGAGCCACTGTTTCTCGATTCATTCCAGTAGGATCCATAGCTATATTTCAGTTGCTGGGGACATCTAGGATCCCAAGCATGCCTCTGGACTAGTATAATGCAGGTGGCTCCCTACCTCTTGTACCGGGCCCTTCAACTCCTTAGTGAGCCACCTATGTCCCGATCTGTGCTGGTAGAGCTCAGAGGCTTCCAACATTGTTGAGGCCTCTTACATGCCTAAGCAACCCTCCGAAGCAGCAGCCTAGCTACATGGCCCAGTGGCTCCTCACTTCTTTTACCGGGCTAGTCAACGCCAAGCCACTGTGGCCCGATTCATTCCAGGATGGTCTAGAGCCACATTTCAGTTGCCGAGGACTTCTAGGATCCCATGCATTCCTCTGGACCAGTATCAAGTAGGTGGCTCCCTACTTCTTATACCGGGCCCTTCAACGCCCAAGTGAGCTACCTATGTCCTGATCCGTTCGGGTAGAGCTTAGAGGCTTCCCACTTTGTTGATGCCTTCTATATACCTTGGCAAGCCTCTGGAGCAGTAGCCCCGCTGCATGGCCCAGTGGCTACTCACTCCGTGTACCGGGCTAGTCAATGCCCTAGTGAGCCACTGTGTCCAGATTCATTCCAGGATAGTCCAGAGCCACAGTTCAGTTGCTGGGGACTTCTAGGATCCCAAGCATGCCTCTGGACCAGTATCATGCAGGTGGCTCCCTACTTCCTATATTGGGGCCCTTCAACGCCCTAGTGAGCCACCTATGTCCCGATCCTTTCGGGTAGAGTTCAGAGGCTTCCCACTTTGCTGAGGCCTTCTACATACCTTAGCAAGCCTCTGGAGCAGTAGCCCCGCTGCATGGCCCAGTGGCTACTCACTCATGGTACCAGGCTAGTCAACGCCCTAGTGAGCCACTGTGTCTAGATTCATTCCAGGATGGTCCAAAGCCACACTTCAGTTGCTGGGGACTTCTAGGATCCCAAGCTTGCCTTTGGACCAGTACCATTCCGGTGACTCCTTACCTCTTATATCGGGCTCCTCAATGCCCTAGTGGACCACTTATGTCCCGATCCGCTAGGGTAGAGCCTAGAGGCTTCGCGCATTACTGAGGCCTCCTACATGCCTAAGCAAGCCTCTGGAGTAACAGCCACACTACATGGCCTAGTGGCTCCTCACTTATTATACCGGGTCGGTCAACGCCTAAGTGAGCCACTGTGTCCCGATTCATTCCAGGATTGTCCAGAGCCATACTTCAGTTGCTGGGGACTTATAGGATCCCAAGCATGCCTCTGGACCAATATCACACCGGTGGCACCCTACCTCCTGTACTAGGCTCATCAACGCCATATTGAGCCACCGATGTCCCAATCTGTTCGGGGAGAGCTCAGAGGCTTCCCACATTGCTATGGCATCCTACATGCCTAAGTAAGCCTCTAGAGCAGCAACCCCGCTGCATGGCCCAGTGGCTCCTCACTTATTATACTGGGTAGTTCAACGCCCAAGTGACCCACTGTGTCCCGATTCATTCGAGGATGGACCAGAGCCACATTTCAGTTGCTGGGGACTTCTAGGATCCCAAGCATGCCTCTGGACCAGTATCATGTAGGTGGCTGCCTACCTCTTGTACCGGGCCCTTCAACTCCCTAGTGAGCCACCTATGTCCTGATCCGCTCGGGTAGAGCTTAGAGGCTTCGGGCATTACTGAGGCCTCCTACATGCCTAAGTAAGCCTCTGGAGCAGCAGCACTGCTGCAAGATCAGAAGTTCCTCACTTATCATATTGGGCCTTTCACAGCGCCCATGTGAGGTACCTAGATCACAACTGCAAGATTGTCAGTTTCTGATCTTTTATACCAGGCTACTTAACGCCCCAACGAGCTGCCGAGGTCCAGGTTTGTTCGAGCGGAGTCTCGAGTCCCATTATGATTTGTGAAGACTTCTATTAACTCCAAGCAGGCTCCTAAACTGGTTACTTCATTTGGGGACTAGAAGCTCACCAGTCTCCATAGTACTCCTGTGGGAGTGGTAGTAACCTCAACATGACAAGAGTTCTCTTAGTGATCGATCCACAATAAAGCTCCTTTGCGGAAGGTCGCTCTATTACTTATTCCCGTAACGTGGATCGCCTCAGAAGGTTTTACCCACGAAGCCTGCGGGGTGAGCATTGACCCATATCGCCTTGAGTATGATTGCCTTGGTAGTTCTCCTATGATTGCCTTGGTAGTTCTCCTACGATCGCCTTGGTAGTTCTCGTTTGATCGCTTTTCGCCTATGATCGAGACAAGGATAGCCACACGGCACTCCTGATGCTTTGGCTGGGTACCACCCCCCGCCAAGAAAAACCTAGTGTTAAAGTGGCCTTAGTTGCCTACCAGGACCATCGCTTGAAGACCGGGAATCCTTGTACAAGAATGCCCGATGTCCTGGACCGGATTAATCCCTCAAGGAGGATCGCCATAAAACCAGGAGAGCTACACATCACTCTTGATACCCTAGACCGGATTAATCCCTCTAGGAGGATCGCTATAAATCCAGGAGAGCTACACAGCACTCCTGATGCTCTGGACCAGATTAATCCCTCCAGGAGGATCACGGTAAATCTAGGAGAGCTACATAGCACTCCTGATGCCTTGGACTGGATTAATCCCTCCAAGAGGACCGCCTTAAAGACTATGATAACCAGATAGCTCTCCTGATACCCTGGACCGGGTCAATCCCTCCTGGAGGATCGCCTTAAAGACCTGGATAGTAAGATAGCTATCCTGATACCCGGGAACGGATTAATCCATCCAGGAGGATCACCTCAAGACCAAGAAAAGCCACATGGCATTCCTGCTGCCTTGGTCGGGCACCGCCCCCCGCTAGGAAGGATCCGGTACGTAAGAGCATAGTTACCAGACGGATCAAACCTCGGCCGGGCACCACCCCCCGCTGAGAAGGGTCTGAATAGTAAGAGTATAGTTACCAGCTAGATCAAGGCCTTGGCCGGGCACCACCCTCCACTAAGAAAGACCTGGTGCTAAAGTGGCCTTAGTTTCCTACCAGGATCTTATTGCCAGAATGTTCGCCATGTGTTCGCCAAAGTACCAAGATTCCTAGAATAGGAATGCGAGGTACCCAGTTTCTCCAGAATGTTCGCCATGTGTTCGCCAAGGTACTGAGATTTCTAGAACAGGAATGCGAGGTACCCAGTTTCTCTAAAATGTTCGCCATGTGTTCGCCAAGGTACCAAGATTCCTAGAACAGGAATGCGAGCTACCCAGTTTCTCCAGAATGTTCACCATGTGTTCGCCAAGGTACCGAGATTCCTAGAACAGGAATGCGAGGTACCCAGTTTCTCCATAATGTTCGCCATGTGTTCGCCAAGGTACCGAGATTCCTAGAACAGGAATGCGAGGTACCTGGTTTCTCCATAATGTTCGCCATGTGTTCGCCAAGGTACCGAGATTCCTAGAACAAGAATGCGAGGTACCCAGTTTCTCCAGAATATTAACCATGTGTTCGCTAAGGTACCAAGATTCCTAGAACAGGAATGCGAGGTACCCAGTTTCTCCAGAATATTAACCATGTGTTCGCTAAGGTACCAAGATTCCTAGAACAGGAATGCGAGGTACCCAGTTTCTCCAGAATGTTAGCCATATGTTCGCCAAGGTACCAAGATTCCTAGAACAGGAATGCGAGGTACCCAGATTCGCTAAAGTCAAGAGTGCTGTGAGCGTTTTCTCTTTTCAAGTAATAGCTACAAGTAAGAAACGATGAGAAAAATTCTTCAAGCAGTATAAGATCCTGACTCCAACCCCAACTTAATAGCGGTGTTCAAGTCAGAGGGGACTTCTGTTAACAGTTATTTTTGGCAGGGGTCCAAAGAAGAATTTTCCATCCGTTAGGTACCTGGTAGGACCTAGATCGGAATCGGTACCTAGATACCAGGGATGCTCTACACCATGAACCGGAAAGAAGTCAATACCAAGTCTCATAGTCTACCAGGTACCAAGCAAGGCTATACCGTGATACCTCCTACCTGGTTCCTAGGTACCACGATACCTCCTCCTGGTACCTAGGTACCGCGACATCTACCCGGTACCTAAGTACCGCGATATCAGTCCAGGATCTAACCACAATGTATATCTTACCAGCCAAGTAAGAAGAATGGAACCAGGAAGAGGTACCAGCATGCTAGAACAAGCGCCACGCTAGCGAGCACTCCGGTACACTAGAGTACCATACCGGGACACAGAGTCAGAATTCTCCTTCAAGCAACGTAAAAGAGAAAGTTGACCTCTTTAGTAATTAATGGAGATAATCAACACCATTAATGAGGAAATCAGTCAACTCAATAATGGTCATTCAAAGCCCCATTAATGAGAAGATCAGTCAACTCCTTAATTGCCATTCACAACGCCATTAATGAGGGAGTCAACTTCATTAATGAAGATAATCAGACTCCATTAATGAGAAGATATTCAACTCTTTCAATGAGAAGATATTAAACTCCATTAATGAGAAGATATTCAACTCCATCAATGAGAAGATATTCAACTCCATTAATGAGAATATATTCAACTCATTAATGTCGATAAACTAATGGAGTGGGCAACAAGGATGGAGAGACATAAGTATAACAAGTGACTCTCTAAGAAAAAGGTCGATTCCTCAATATATTTCTCCAGTCGGACATTTCTCCAGCATGGGGTTCAAACAATAGACATAGTCCAACAGCCCTCCAGTATCTCCATATCTCCAACAGCTCTCCAACATCTCTATGTCTCCGATCCCAGATTTCGCCCACTTCTCCACTAGGAATATGAGTTCGCCATCGCCAGGAGTGTAAAAGGGACCCTGCCCGAATGCCCTCTACACCACCATTGTATCGACTGTTATGTATGTCAATTTTCACCATGAATGTACCGGTACCAAATGGTACCCCTCTAACTGTGACCTACCAGGACTCAGTTTGTATTAATGTAAGCTCTCCGGAGCACCTCTCAAGATATATAAATATAAAGAAGGGTCTTTCTCCCTTCCAATGGATACTGCCTGGGGGTTTTTGAGCATGTGATCAATCATGATGCTTTTTCCCCCCTTGGTCAGTCCGCCACCACTACTAAAAGAGTTGTCATTCTCCCATCTATCTCCTTGTTATGAATGCATGAATGTGAGCTAGGTACTAACCCCGCTGATCCTAGCTCTCATTTACCCCACCTCGCACATTATCTTGGTTGGGGAATTATGGAGGGCACCTAGAGAGGTGACCAGGTATCAAGATCAGATACCTTGACCGGATACCAGCCTACTGCACCAGATGGGCGGGATGATTGTTCTCCTACTTATCTTACCTCTCTTGCGGTATCTACCCCATTTGAGGACGTTGATCGATCAAATACCTCTCCTTCACTCTTACCAGAATCACGGTACGAAGTACCTACCCACTAGCTATGACCTCCGGGATAGTGGGTCGAGGGTATTAATTGAGATTTCGCTCCCGAGTGATGTTTCTGTTTACAACTTTCTAGCATTCCATCAAGTATTGATCGTGCCTAAATTGTTGTATATTTCGGCCCTCATTCCTATTCCTTTGTCTCGTTCTTGTATGTATTTTCTATATATTTTATGTCTAATAGGCTCGTTTATGCTAATTGCAGGCAATAGATGTAATTCTGGTGTTAGAAGCTAATTGCAGTGGTTTCGGCAGAAAAGGGGCAAAAGGAAAGACAAAGGATCTTAAGCAGCTTTACAGTGCAGGTCAAATGCGGGTCGCAACCTGCACTCCAACCGCACTCCTTCCCTACAGCCGGGACCTGAATCATGAAGGAAAGATAAAGTGCGGGTCATCCAACCGCACTCCACCCGTACTATTGCTCAAGACAGAGGAGTTGATTCGTACCTGACAGATAAAGTGCGGGTCAAGACAAAGTTGGATTCATTAAAGTGCGGGTCATCCACCCGCACTATTGCTCAATACAGCTCCACATGACACTAAAGTGCATGTATAGTGTGGGTAATCCAACCGCACTCCACCCGCACTGTTGCTCAAGACAGAGGAGTAGATTTACACCTGACACCAGAGTGCGAGTACAGTGCGAGTAAAGTGCGGGTAAAGTACGGGTAATCCAACCGCACTCCACCCGTATTGTTGCCCAGATCAGAGAACTGAAGATGAAGAAAACCCATATAGTGCGGGTACAGTGCGGGTAATTCATCCGCACTCCACCCGCACTCTGCGAGCGACAGGTTCAAGTTTCAAGCTTAAGTGACCTATTTTTCCATCCACTGTAAATAGAAAAAGATGGGAACTAACCAAAGCATCACCATATCTCCCAACACTTGTATTTTTAGCCAGAAACACATTTCCCTATCATCCAAACCATCTCTACTCAATCAAAGGCAACTAGGAGACTTGGATTCAAGCTTCAAGGAAGGAGATCAATCTTCAAGGGTTCTCTCTACACTCTCTCTTAGTTTATTGGTTTGTAATAGAATATGAGTAGCTAAAATACCCCACTATTGGGTTGATGTTATTTGTTTGATGGATATTTGGGCTTTGTAAATAAACTCTATGTGTTATATTTATACTATATCTATGTTTTATTCCATTGCTTGAATTGATTTCCATTATTGATTTGCTTGGATACACCCTCTTTGCATGATTGATTTGGATTACTTGAGTAGGCAATTAGGTTGTCTAATGCTCTATTGAATGGAAGGATTTTCGAAAATCTGGCTCTATAACCATTCCCTTAATCTAATCTTGAATTAGTGGCTTTCACTATACACTCTAGGTTAGCCACTTGTTAGAGAATTAGAAGCCTCCACTATACACCCTAGGTTGGCTACTTTAGTGATTCTACGAGAACAAACCTTCGAGTAGAATTCGGTTGATAACCTAAAGCCTCAACCAATCTCAAACTGGTGGCCTTCACTATACATCCTAGGTCGGCCACTTGTGAGTGAATTGGAAGCCATCACTATACATCCTAGGATGGCAACATTAGTAATAGGTTGAGCCATAGCTAGAGAGATGAGCATTCATGGAACAAGTCCCGATTGAGTAACTAGCCATTGTTGGTTGCTTAGGAGGGATTAATCGCTAGTAAGAGGTCTTCGCTATACACCCTAGGTTGACCTTTTGCTAGAGATGTATACCAACACTATACACCCTAGGTTGGTTACATTTGTCAATACGTGCTTAATTGAGAGTTTGTTGCAATTGCCCCAATATTCACTTACGAGTCCATCAACTCCGTAGTTCCATCATCATTCATTTATCACTCCATTGTCATCCCATTTTATTTGCTTTCATAGTTTAGTTTATACTGTATTTTCATTCACCAGCACTTTACTTTTATGCATACTAGTTATATTAATCCTAATCTTATCACCGCTACCCCGATCTCAGTGGACGACACCCGTGCTTACTGCTTTACTTGTATTTCTACTTGTGAACGCATCGCATAGGTTTTATAAATTGTTTTGACGGATGGTTTTCTAATGGTAAAAATCCTCTCATCAAATGGCGCCGCTGCCAGGGATCGGTGTGCGTAGTAGTGATTAGATTAGTTTTAATACTATTAGTTTATTAGTTGTTTTTAGTTTTGTTAGTTTCTTTTTATTTCTTTGGTAGTTTTTTTGTTTTTGTTTGTTTCAGGACTCTATGGATTCCTTTTGGCCAAATTCAGGGTCAAGCTACGAGCCTAATGAGAATGCCTACATCTCGTCATTCCAGTCAAATTCCGTTGAAGATCAACTAAGGAATTTCATGAAGAATCATGTGTGGGAGACTGAGCAGATGATAGCTTCTAAACAAGAGACTCAAGCCTTCATAGCAGAGAAAACCACCCAAATGCTCGAATCCGCCCAGCAGTCCACCCCGGTAAATCAGAGTTGTTTCCAAGTTAAAGCAACCAAACCGGTGGATTCCTCCAATTTCTCAAAAGAAGACATGTATAAGCTCCGAATAGAATTGAAGTGGAGCGAAGCAAGAGAATGGATATGATGGACATGATGATCAAGATGAACCACGAGCTTATGAGTGTGAGCACAGAGCTAGTGTTGGAAAGGGGTGTGTTGAAGGAAGAGAATGAAGCATTTCAAGAGAGAGAAGCCTTGGGAATGGAAAAGGCGAGTAATCTCCAAGAGTTGAACAAGAAACTGTTATATGAAGTAAATATGCTCAAAGTTGAGAATGGTACTCTCAAGAAGACCAATGGCGAAGTCTCCGACAAGAACAAAGAATTAGAAGAACAAATTGAGAGATTTGAAGCCGAAAAGAGTTCCGCATCGAAGGCTTTGGAGAACTTAGTGAGCCTATCAAAAGATTTTGAAGATGAGATAGCTCACAAGTCAATGAAGATGCAAACGGAGGTTGATCAAAAAGCCAATGCCTTAGAGGAAGCAAAGGTAGCACTAAGCAAAAATGAGGAGGAGGTCAAGGCATTACAAGTGAAACAAATCAAACGTCCTCAAGACCACGCATCAAAGGGGAGCTCCTCTAACTCTAATACCTTTTGCTATGCATGTTCTAGGATAGAGCATTTTAAGGCTAAAAATTACAAGCCAAATCAACATAGGAAAACTAGAGGTCCTAGGAATAGATGGAGTCCACCTAGGGTCAAGCAAATGTGGGTAAGGAAAGATCAAGTGCACTTATATAGAAACATGAAAAGGGAAAAGATAATGAAGTCACCTAAATTTATTTGGGTAGTGAAAAATAGGGAATTTTCTAACTTGGTCAAACCACCCTTAGAGGACCCTAGCCTCTCCATGAATGCATCCCATTGAATAATTTTGATGCATGTAGTTAGTTTTATGTTTTATGTTATTTAAATTCAATAAATTGTGATGTTGGGATAGTTTTGTTCGAATGCTATATTTTGTGGATTTGCACATTGAATTTATTGATTATATTTGTGGATGAAAGAGCCAGAGGCTCTTGTGCAAGTATGAATGCATGTGCTTTATATTGTTTAATTCTGTTTGGGGGTTGTTCATGCCCCATTCCGTCAATTTTGATAAAATACATGATGTTAAGCTTGACTTGTGCTTCAATGATATATTGCATGAATTGCCTTTATTTTGTGAGCCTTGTTTGAGTCACTTTTATTTTGTTGGGGCATTGATTGTGGTTGATTAGTGCCTAGGTTTGTTTGAGTCATGTTAGGTGCGTGCCGCTAGGCCGGATTCTCTTGTCTTCAACATTGAGGACAATGTTGGGTTTTGGTTTGGGGGTGTAGACGCCTTTTTGAGTCATCTTTTGTGTCTTGAGTCATTTTTGTGTCTTATTTTTGAAAAAAGTTGCTGCTTAGCCAGAATTTTGAGCTTATTTAGCTTGGTGAGATACCAGGAGCATAGTGTTTGTGGCGAATGTGTGTATGCTTTGTGTGCTTATTCAATAACTCTTAGTCACTTTAGGGGTCTCACTTGCACTTCATGGGCTAGTCTCATCTTCTTGTGTCTAAGTTTAGGGAACTCGGTGCTCAAGCGCCTTGTTCTAATAGTGGAGATTTCCCTTGTGAGATCACAAACACAAGCCAAAAGCGTGTATATTTGAGGGAAAATGTTTTTCAAATTTGTAAACACTATTCAAACACCATGCATAGTCTCACTACATCAAAAATCATCATTAGTCATTGAACATGCATCATATATGTGGACTGAATGACGAAAACTTTTATTCCCTTGGTAGATTGATCCTGTGAAGTGATATTAGGCAATATGTGTTTTAGCCACTCAAAAAGAAAGCCTAAATACTTCCCATTCCCGTAATATGTGTGCTCTCAAGCCAATTTTGAACCCAAACACATATAGACTTTTCCATTCTACACCCACGTTATCCATAACCCAAGCAGCCTAAACACTTAGCCAAACCCTCTCTTAATTGATCTTGTTGAGGCTTAGAAATGTAAATTTGTGCTTTAATTTGATAAATGGCGTGTACCTAGGCAAGAGTAATGAGTTGTGAAAATGTGCATAGTAAAAAGGCATGAAAAGAAAAGAAAAGAAAAGAAGCAAAAAGTAACAAAAGAAAAATATGCTTCAAATGCCTTGTGTAAATTGTAAATGCTACTCAAATGGGTAACATGAGTAGTTAAAGATTGCACGTAGAGTCTAATTGTATGCCTGGATGCCATATTGTATTTGGAAGTGGAGTTGCACGAGAAATTAAATGCTTAAGTGTAGAATGTATTGCCTTAACTTGGTTGAATAGTGCTTGTGCCTAAATTTCTCATTCTTCTAATCACCATTCACCGTGGCCACGTTACAACCAAATGGAAAAGACCTAGTTGATCTTAAGGGACGTCTAGATTGGGAATATTAGTTAATGAATGCTCTTTCCACGTTCATGACATGTTATTCTTTCATGAGACTCACTCACTGAAAACAGCGTTTATTCTACACTAAATGTATGCAACTAAGTTGATTCAGTTACATAAATTCATTGGCATACATGTTTCATGAGTGTGAACCTAGGTTCTGAGAGGAAAGATAAGAGAAAATCCATGTGAGAACCTAGCGTCGAAGCGAATTATGCTCGAGGTGTGAGAGTGAGTAGTTTCTGAGGCAAGTGCATTTTAAGTGTGGGATTCGTGTTATGCCAGTTTCCTTTGGGGTGCCTTCGAGTTGTTTAGAACATTTTGCATATGCACAATCCTCACTCCCATTTGCTTTTGCATATCTCTCCGCTAGTTGGTTCTGCAGCAAGTTTTTCTTTGTGTCTAGGAAAGTTCTTAGTTTGAGTCATTTTTAGTTTGGTCTTATTTGTTTTAGATTATGTTTGCTCGAGGACGAGCAAAGGTTTGGTTAGGTGGTGTTTGATCGTGCCTAAATTGTTGTATATTTCGGCCCTCATTCCTATTCCTTTGTCTCGTTCTTGTGTGTATTTTCTATATATTTTATGTCTAATAGTCTCGTTTGTGCTAATTGCAGGCAATAGATGTAATTCTGGTGTTAGAAGCTAATTGCAGTGGTTCCAGCAGAAAAGGGGCAAAAGGAAAGACAAAGGATCATAAGCAGCTCTACAGTGCGGGTCAAGTGCGGGTCGCAACCTCACTCCAACCGCAATCCTTCCCACAGCCGAGACCTGAATCATGAAGGAAAGATAAAGTGCGGGTAAAGTGCGGGTCATCCAACCGCACTCCACCCGCACTATTGCTCAAGACAGAGGAGCTGATTCGTACCTGACAGATCAAGTGCGGGTCAAGTGCGGGTCAAGTGCGGATCAAGACAGAGTTGGATTCATTAAAGTGCGGGTCATCCACCCGCACTCTACCCGTACTCACCCGCACTCCACCGGCATTACACCCGCACTCCACCCGCACTATTGCTCAAGATAGCTCCACCTGACACTAAAGTGAGGGTAAAGTGCGGGTAATCCAACCGCACTGTTGCTCAAGAGAGATGAGTGGATTTACACCTGACACCAGAGTGCGAGTACAGTGCGGGTAAAGTGCGGGTAATCCAACCGCACTCCACCCGTACTGTTGCCCAGATCAGAGAACTGAAGATGAAGAAAACCCATATAGTGCGGGTACATTACGGGTACAGTGCTGGTAATTCACCCGCACTCCACCCGCACTCTACGTGCGACAGTTTCTAGTTTCAAGCTTAAGTGACCTATTTTTCCATCCTCTATAAATAGAAAAGGATGGGAACGAACCAAAGCATCACCATATCTCCTGACACTTGTATTTTTAGCTAGAAACAAATCTCCCTATCATCCAAACCATCTTTACTCAATCAAAGGCAACTAGGAGACTTGGATTCAAGCTTCAAGGAAGGAGATCAATCTTCAAGGGTTCTCTCTACACTCTCTCTTAGTTTATTGGTTTGTAATAGAACATGAGTAGCTAAAATACCCTACTATGGGGTTGATGTTATTTGTTTGATGGATATTTGGGCTTTGTAAATAAACTCTATGTGTTATATTTATACTATCTCTATGTTTTATTCCATTGCTTGAATTGATTTCCATTATTGATTTGCTTGGATACACCCTCTTTGCATGATTGATTTGGATTACTTGAGTAGGCAATTATGAAAATACACAAAGTGTGTCTAATATAACCTAGAGGGGGGGGGGGGGGGGGGTGAATAGGTTTTAGTTGATTTATTACCAACTTTTCGACTTAATCAATTTTAATAATCCTACCCCATATTAGCAATCAATCAATCCAATATAAATATGAGGAAAACAATAAAAACACAGGGATTGATTTACGTGAGAAACCCTCCAACTGGGCAAAAACTCACGGGCTATCCTTCTAGCCACATACGGTCCTCAAATCCACTATTTGAACGAAAGTTTACAACCTAGGTTGACCTCAAGTCACACCTACTTGGTCACTAACCCTTTCACTCTACCCAACGGGCCTTTAATAGTGATTCTAGACCACAAGCTTGTGCACTAACCCACTTAGTCACAAAGCTTAACAATCAATGAAGAGGTTAAACAACCTATGTGAATATGTAAAAGATATTCAAACATGCAATTAATGCTAGGCAACACTAAATGCTTATCTAAGGATTTAAAGATGTCAATAAATGCAAATCCTAGATATCAATATCTAAATGCAAATGCATGAAGATTTAGCTAGAAGGGTAAAATCATCCTAAATGCTAGCTATTAATGAACAAAGCTCTCAACCAACAAACAACAACTCAAACAGGTTATAAATGCCAATAAACATAAAGATATGCAATAAAATCATATAAAAGAGCTAACCCTAGGCAAATAAGAACATAAATAAATACAATGAGATTTAGGGCATGTTCAAGTTACCTAGTCAATGAAAGCAAGAAGAATCCATGATGAGATGATGCTTGAAGATGTTAGATGCACATGGATTTGTGTTTGGTTGAGTAAAGATGAGTTCTTGGGAGTTTCTCTCTCTAAGGGAAGCTTGGCCTATCAAAAATGGCTTCTTGAACTCATAAAAAACGAGCAAGGAAGAAGAGAGAGTATATATAAGGGAGCCCTAGTCAAAACAGCGCCGTTTTGAACTTAGGGCACAAAATCCCGTCAATACCGCTAGATGGACCGCGTCTCAGGCAAGTGTCCAGACCGCGGTACACACAGCAATGCACCGTCTGGACAACACCGCGGTGTATGGCACTGTGCATGCAGGTGCACAGGCCGCGGTATAGGCAACAGAGGCCTACTGGACAACACCGCGACTTGGGTCGCTATGCGTGCAAGTGTACAGGAAGCGGTACATGAAGCATTACCCTACTGACGTATACCACTTTGTATGCCGCGGTGGAAGCATATCTTGCCAAGCGGTCTAGGCCGCGGTAAGAGAAGAAATTCTCTTTTCTGGGCAAACTCAACACACTAAGTGATGTGCAAAATGTGCAAGTGTGGAGTGTGAAAAGTGGCATACAATACATCATTCAATAACATGAAGATAAGAACATAATGCATGCAAGTGAGTGTGTGCAACTAGATCTCTTCAAAGAAAGTTAAACTAGTGAGATACCTTTGAAGTGCTCTTAAGAGAGATGATGTCCTTGAAGCTTGATCACACCCAATGAGGCCTAATTTACCCTTACAAAGAATAATCCCTAATGTGGTTTGTCAACGAAATAAGCCAATCAAAATATGAGGAACTTACAATCTCCCCCTTTGGCTATTTCTTGACAAAACCACCACTCACAGATCATCCTCACAAAAAAAAATAAAAACTAGAGGTCAACAAAAAGATATTCTACATTACAAAAAGATACCTAGATACTAGGTCTTCAAAACTTCAAGCTCTTGTAGAATAGCTACCTTCCCTACAAAACAATGAGACTATACTTTCCAAGACAAGTGTATGTGAGGTGATCAAGAGAGACAATAAATAAAAGCAATATGCATAACAAAGGAAAACTGCAACATGCAACATGCAAATGCTCCCCCTAAATAGGTTACTCCCCCTAAACAGGACAATGTTACTCCCCCTCAACGGGACAATCCCCCCAAATATGCAACCCCATTAAATAAACCATATTACTCCCCCTTTTTGTCATGAGATAGACAAAGTAGTGTTTCCCAACCGGGTCACTTTAGCAAAGAGAGATATTTGCAAGATAAGTGCATAATCATATACAACAACTTTATGCAACTTAATTAATTGAGAGAGAATCATTTGGATTATTGTTTAGAAGAAAATGTGTGACTTAGTTGCTTTGGATGTAAGACATGTAACATCATGGTTCAAGCAAATGGTATTTGGCAAGGAGAACATCAAAAAGGGTTCCAAAAGAATTCAAACCAATTTGCACCCTTTTGCCATAGAGAAACATGATATAGTATTTTGAAAAGAAATTTCAATGCACACAAAACTATATCAATTCTTAAAAGCAAATCAAGACATTGGATCAAGAGATCCTTTTAGATTTTTCCGGATAATTATCCGTATGATAGTAGTCTTGATTAACAATTAAGAAGAGAGAGAAGACTAATTTGGATATAAAATCCTTATTGATTACATGGATACAAGATCCTTATTGATTAGTCTTCTCATTTGCATTCACACTCATTTGCATTAACGCAATCAGGACATATTTAATGCATATCATTTTGAGCATGTCATAATCAAGTTCACATGTCATGGAGATAAATTATGGGTCATTCAAATGTACTTCCCAATCAATTCTCCTAATCCAAAAATGCATGTTTGAACATAGAGGTGACATGGATTACAAACCAAGCAAGGCACACTTATTTAATAAAAAGCCATATTAGAATATATATAAGCACAACCAAAAATACTCAAGCAATTAATAAAGAAGCATAAAGTTGATCAAGTTTTTTCTTGTTTCAACATGCAAGGTTGCTCTCTATGCTTGAGTTCCCCATAAGGGGTCAATCACCAAAAATCATCAAGGCATATAACAAATCCCAATAGACCTACTAAGAGAGTTGAACCTAGTTGAGTCTAAGGGCTTTGTAAATAAATCCGCTAGTTGATCATTAGTGCCCACGTGCTCAAGTGCAATGCATTTGTTTTCAACTAGTTCTCTAATGAAATGATGCCTAATGTCTATATGCTTTGTCCTAGAGTGCTGAACCGGATTCTTTGAAATGTTAATTGCACTCATGTTATCACAATAAAGGGTAAGAATACCTTGATCAAAGCCGTAATCCACACGCATTTGTTTCATCCAAAGGAGTTGTGTGCAAGCACTCTCGGCGGCTATGTATTCCGCTTCAGCTGTGGATAGAGAGATGGAATTTTGCTTCTTGCAAAACCATGAGACCAAGTTGTTACCTAGGAAGAAGCAACCGCCAGATGTACTTTTCCTATCATCACAATTTCCTGCCCAATCTGCATCACTAAAGCCAACTACGCTAGCATTAGTGTCAAAAGAGTACCATATCCCATAGTTGGATGTCCCATTCACATATCGAATGATTCTCTTCACGGAGGAGAGATGGGATTCCTTGGGATCCGCTTGGTACCTAGCACACACACCCACACTAAAGGCTATATCGGGCCTACTTACGATTAAGTAAAGCAAGCTACCAATCATGCCACGATAAAGACTTTGTTCCACACTCTTGCCACTAGCATCCTTGCTTAGGTTCAAGGTGGTACTTGTGGGTATGTCACAATGTTTGGCATTCTCAAGGCCAAACTTCTTCACTAGGTTCTTAGCATACTTAGCTTAGGATATGAAAATCCTATCATGCAATTGCTTGATTTGCAAACCTAGGAAGTAATTGAGCTCCCCAACAAGACTCATCTCAAACTCATGAGACATGACATCAACAAATTGTTGGACTTTGGATTTGTTAGTGGAGCCAAAAACAATATCATCAACATAAATTTGAGCTATGAAAAGCTCATCTTTGTTCCTCTTGATGAATAAATTTTTGTCAACACTACCCCTAGTGTAGTCATTGTCAACAAGAAATTGAGTGAGGCGCTCATACCAAGCCCTAGGTGCTTTTTTCAACCCATATAAAGCCTTCTTGAGGCTATAGACATGATTGGGGTGGTGTAAATCCACAAACCCCTTCGGGTTGCTCAACAAACACTTCCTCATGCAAGAAACCATTGAGGAAGGCACTCTTAACATCCATTTGCTGCAATTTGAACTTGTGCACACATGATATGGACAAAAAAAGCCTTATAGACTCAAGACAGGCAACCGGAGCAAAAGTCTCCTCAAAGTCAATACCCTCAATTTGAGAGTATCCTTGTGCTACAAGTCTAGCCTTGTTGAGCACAATGTTGCCATTCTCATCCGACTTGTTCCTATATACCCATTTGGTGCCTACGACATTAGTATCCTTGGGTCTAGGAACAAGAGTCCAAACCTCATTTCTTTCAAATTGGTTTAGCTCTTCTTGCATGGCAAGAACCCAAAACTCATCATTCAAGGCCTCATCAACCTTTTTGGGTTAAATTTGAGAGGTGTAATAAGTATAGCTAATTTGATTAGCTATTTGACGCCTAGTCCTAACACCCTCATTCATATCTCCAAGAATGTCATTCTCATTGTGGAGATGTCTAACCCACGGAGCGGGTTCTTTAGAGTCCATAGATGGATCTCTATCAAGAGGTTGGATGACCTCTTCATCAAGACTGGACTTCACATCAATTGAAGTCTCACCATTCTTTTCCAATGAAGAATCATCAACCACAACGACCTCCTCATCATGATCTCTAGTCTTAGGCCTATAATCATCTATGACAACATTAGATGATTCCATGACACTCCGAGTTTTTAAATTGAAACTCTATAAGCCTTACTGTTAAGGGCATAGCCAATGAAAATCCCCTCATCACTCTTGGCATCAAACTTGCCAAGTTGATCTCGGTCATTTAGAATGTAGCATTTGCTCCCAAATGAGTGGAAGTAGCTAACATTTGGCTTCCTACCCTTCCATAATTCATAGGAGGTTTGCCTAGTACCGGGCCTTAGGAAGACTCTATTTCCTATGTAGCAAGCCGTATTGACGGCCTCGGCCCAAAGGTTCCTAGGGACATTGTTGCTAAGCAACATCACACGGCCTATCTCTTGAAAGACCATATTCTTCCTCTCAACAACCCCATTTTGTTGAGGAGTTCTAGGAGCCGAAAACTCATGGGAAATGCCTAAGCTATTGCAATAGCTTTCAAAACAAGCATTTTCAAATTCCCTCCCATGGTCACTTCTAATTCTTTTAATGCTTTTAATGTGTGAGTTTTTTTCATTTTGAAGTTTAGTGCAAAGCATTTTAAAATTTTCAAATGTTTCAGATTTTTCTCTAAGAAAATATGTCCATAGTAAATCTAGAAAAATCATCAACACAAACAAAAATGTATCTCTTGCCACCGAGACTCTCGGTTTGCATGGAACCCATAAGGTCCATATGTAGAAGCTCTAATGGCTCCTTGGTGGCTAGATACTTGCACTTCTTGTGCATACTTTTGGTTTGTTTCCCTTGTTGACAAGGTCCACAAACGCCATCGACTTTCTTCCCAAGCTTAGGGAGGCCACGTACAACCTTGAACTTATCTAAGATCCTCAAATCTCGATAGTTCATGTGGCCAAGTCTTTGATGCCATAACTCAATTTCCTCAAATTTGGACATATTGCAAGAGATAGCACTAGCTTCAAGACAATAGCAATTGTCACTAGATCTCTTTCCTTTTAGCAAGGTTTGTCCATTTGGCATTAAAATAGAGCAATCATTTTTGTTAAACAAGACAGAGAGTCCATCATCATTAAGATGAGAAATGCTTATAAGATTGGCTTGCAAGCCATCAACAAGTAAAGCATTTGACAAGGAGGGTAGATCGGGAATGGAAATGGTTC
This sequence comes from Dipteronia sinensis, assembly GCA_033220585.1. Lineage (NCBI taxonomy): Eukaryota > Viridiplantae > Streptophyta > Magnoliopsida > Sapindales > Sapindaceae > Dipteronia > Dipteronia sinensis. The sequence goes on from CM065637.1 coordinate 23,434,754, forward strand.
ATTTCCCTATGACTTTCTTTCTAGATCCATCACCAAAGGTGACAAATCCTCCATCCTCCAAGACAAGAGATTTAAAGAAACTCTTGTTCCCCGTCATATGCCTAGAACACCCACTATCCAAATACCAAGTGTTAGAGGCATTTGCCTTCAAGGCAATTTGAGCCACATAGCAAAAATAGTCATCCCTTCTAATCCACCTAGGTGAAATATTCTCTTTCCTAGTGGTATTAGTCACATTGGTTCTAGATTTTCTAGGAACATGCATTTTGGCTCTAGCTCTATTTCTTTCAATCATGCTCTTGATTATACACATTTCAATGTATTTGAAGTAATTAGGTCTATTGTGACCATCAACACCACAAAAGTGACAAGTGAGAATAAAATAAGAAGACATACCATGCCCTTGTAAGTACAAAGGGGCTTTCCCACGCATTTGAGCTTGTCTTTGGTGTTGGATTGGTTCTCTCCTTCTTTGTTGTTGAGTTGGAATGAATTGCTTCCTTGGTTGACCTTGCATGAATTGCTTTTTGGCTTGATGGTATTTAGGTTGAGGGAAACTTGCTTGATGCACCCTTGTTGATTGAGCTTGAGCTTGTTTCCCTTGTGCTACCTTGACTTGAGAATCTTTAGAGCACTCTCCTAGTTCGATCTTCTTCCTAGGATGTTGTGGGAGTGGAGGCTCTTTGATATCCAAACTCTTGACAAACACAGTCTTGCTTGAGGATGAGGTCTCCTTGTCATCTTCATAGCCAAGACCTTTCTTATCACTTGGACTCTTGCTAACTCCCAACATGTGGTCAAGTTTCTTCGTGCTTGAAGTCATCTTAGCAATGATCTCTCTAGCTTCTTCAAGCTCCTTTTCCATCAATTCCTCATTCCTTTCGGCTATCTTCACTTCTTTATTTAAGTGAGTAGCTTAGATAGATAGCTTGAGATTCTCTCCTTTTAGCCTTTGAATCTCTTTCTTCATCTTCAATCTTGAGCTTTGAAAATGCTCAATGAAGCCTTCAAGATCCATTCCTCCTACATCCAAATTTGTTGAATGGGATGAAGAGTCACCATCGCTAGAGTCATCTTCACTTTGTTTCTCTACCTCTTCATCATCTATTGCTTCCTTACTCTTGAGAGAAGATGCGAAAGCAATAAAGTTTGCAACATGATCCTCATCATCCAAGGATTCTCCTTCTTCTTCTAAGTCATCACCATCGCTCCACGTGGCAGCCATGGCCTTTCCTTTCTTCTTGTTTTTCAAATTTCCACAATCCGTGGAGATGTGTCCGAAACCTCCACATTCGAAGCATTGAATCCCTTTTCTTGTGGGCTTGTCTTCACTTGACTCAAACTTCTTGAAAGGAGTCTTCTTCTTCATTTCTTTTCCTTTGGATCCAAATCCTCTCTTCTCAAAATTTATGAACTTCTTGAATCTTTTCACCATGAGGGCCATCTCCTCATCTGAGTCATCTTCCTCTTTCTCTACTTTGGAGGTTTTCAGAGCAATAATCTTTTACTTCTTTGGAGGTGTAGGTGTAGGAGTCCACCTAGACTCATATGCTAGAAGTCTTCCTATAACTTCACTTGGCTTCATATTTTTGTAATCACTGTTCTCCTCAAGAGCCGTCACTTTTGACTCAAATCTTGCTGGAAGCGACCTCATTATTTTTTGCTTGATTCTCCTATCCGAATAGGGGTCACCAAGTTGATGGCTTTGATTAACTATGTCCATCAACTTCACTTGAAAGTCGTTGAAGCACTCATCCTCCTCCATCCTAATTTGCTCGAATTGTGTTTGGAGGACTTGAAGCTTAGAGTCCTTGACCACCTCGGTTCCCTCATGGGCCGTCTCTAGAATCTGCCATGCCTCTTTTGCAATTCTTGTTGTTTGGATCAATTTGTACTGATTGTCATCCATTGCACAAAGAATAGCATGCATAGCCTTGTTGTTCCACTTGGATGCTTCAAACTCTTGAGTTGACCATTCCGACTTTGGCCTTGGGAACTACACTTTCGTCTGCAAGAGTCTTTTCCGGAAGAGTGTAGCCATCTTTAATTGCCATCCATGCTCGGTCATTTATTTGGCAAATGTAAGACTCCATCTTGCCTTTCCAAGAGGCATAGTTTACTACCGGTGAGCAAAGGGGGTCTTGTGCTAGAGGTTCCCTCATTACCACTTCCGTTCCCACTCATAGTGTTTGGGTATGAATGAGATGAATGTTTATGATGCGACAAACACAAACAAAATGCAAGATACACAAAGAGCAAGGATCACCTAAGTGTATCTAGGAACCCGCTCTGATACCAATTGAAAATACACAAAGTGTGTCTAATACAACCTAGAGGGGGGGTGAATAGGTTTTAGTTGATTTATTACCAACTTTTTGACTTAATCAATTTTAATAATCCTACCCCATATTAGCAATCAATCAATCTAATATAAATATGCGGAAAACAATAAAAACACAAGGATTGATTTACGTGAGAAACCCTCCAACTGGGCAAAAACTCACGGGCTATCCTTCTAGCCACATACGGTCCTCAAATCCACTATTTGAATGAAAGTTTACAACCTAGGTTGACCTCAAGTCATACCTACTTGGTCACTAACCCCCTTTCACTCTACCCAATGGGCCTTTAATAGTGATTCCAGACCACAAGCTTGTGCACTAACCCATTTAGTCACAAAGCTTAACAATCAATGAAGAGGTTAAACAACCTATGTGAATATGTAAAAGATATTCAAACATGCAATTAATGCTAGGCAACACTAAATGCTTATCTAAGGATTTAAATATGTCAATAAATGCAAATCCTAGATATCAATATCTAAATGCAAATGCATGAAGATTTAGCTAGAAGGGTAAAATCGTCCTAAATGCTAGCTATTAATGAACAAAGCTCTCAACCAATAAACAACAACTCAAACATGTTATAAATGCCAATAAACATAAATATATGTAATAAAATCATATAAAAGAGCTAACCCTAGGCAAACAAGAACATAAATAAATACAATGAGATTTAGAGCTTGTTCAAGTTACCTAGTCAATGAAAGCAAGAAGAATCCATGATGAGATGATGCTTGAAGATGTTAGATGCACATGGATTTGTGTTTTGTTGAGTAAAGATGAGTTCTTGGGAGTTTCTCTCTCTAAGGGAAGCTTGGCCTATCAAAAATGGCTTCTTGAACTCACAAAAAATGAGCAAGGAAGAAGAGAGAGTATATATAAGGGAGCCCTAGTCAAAACAGCGTCGTTTTGAACTTAGGGCACAAAATCCCGTCAATACCGCTAGATGGACCGCGTCTCAGGCAAGTGTCCAGACCGCGGTACACACAGTAGTGCACCGTTTGGACAACACCGCGGTGTATGGCGCTGTGCATGCAGGTGCATAGGCCGCGGTATAGGCAACAGAGGCCTACTGGACAACACCGCGACTTGGGTCGCTATGCTTGCAAGTGTACAGGAAGCGGTACATGAAGCATTACCCTACTGACGTATACCGCTTTGTAAGCCGCGGTGCAAGCATGTCTTGCCAAGCGGTCTAGGCCGCGGTAAGAGAAGAAATTCTCTTTTCTGGGCAATCTCAACACACTAAGTGATGTGCAAAATGTGCAAGTGTGGAGTGTGAAAAGTGGCATACAATACATCATTCAATAACATGAAGATAAGAACATAATGCATGCAAGTGAGTGTGTGCAACTAGATCTCTTCAAAGAAAGTTAAACTAGTGAGATACCTTTGAAGTGCTCTTAAGAGAGATGATGTCCTTGAAGCTTGATCACACCCAATGAGGCCTAATTTACCCTTACAAAGAATAATCCCCAATGTGGTGTGTCAATGAAATAAGCCAATCAAAATATGAGGAACTTACAAATTAGGTTGTCTAATGCTCTATTGAATGGAAGGATTTCCAGAAATCCGGCTCTATAACCATTCCCTTAATCTAATCTTGAATTAGTGGCTTTCACTATACACTCTAGGTTAGCCACTTGTGAGAGAATTAGAAGCCTCCACTATACACCCTGGGTTGGCTACTTTAGTGATTCTACGAGAACTAACCTTCGAGTAGAATTCGGTTGATAACCTAAAGCCTCAACCAATCTCAAACGGGTGGCCTTCACTATACATCCTAGGTCGGCCACTTGTAAGGGAATTGGAAGCCATCACTATACATCCTAGGCTGAAGACATTAGTAATAGGTTGAGCCATAGCTAGATAGATGAGCATTCATGGAACAGGTCCCAATTGAGTAACTAGCCATTGTTGGTTGCTTAGGATGGATTAATTGCTAGTAGGAGATCTTCGCTATACACCCTAGGTTGACCTCTTGCTAGAGATATATACCAACACTATACACCCTAGGTTGGTTACATTTGTCAATACGTGCTTAATTGAGAGTTTGTTGCAATTGCCCCAATATTCACTTACGAGTCCATCAACTCCGTAGTTCCATCATCATTCATTCATCACTCCATTGTCATCCCATTTTATTTGCTTTCACTAGTTTAGTTTATATTGTATATTCATTCATCATCACTTTACTTTTATGCATACTAGTTATATTAATCCTAATCTTATCACTGCTACCCCGATCTCAGTGGACGACACCCGTGCTTACCGCTTTACTTGTATTTCTACTTGTGAACGCATCGCATAGGTTTTATTAATTGTTTTGATGGGCGGTTTTCTAACGGCAAAAATCCTCTCATCAAGTATCTATAACTTGAAGGCGCACTAATGGTGTTTATATGCACCTAGTTAGTTTTGGTGAAAGTACATTGTCTTTGTAACATATGCTTTTGGCCCCATCATTGGGCCCCTCGAGAACCATTTAGGGTTCAACTAGACTTGCTTTTATAAACAAAAGCAAAATTAGAACACTTTTTCTTCAACTATGCTTCCCTCGAAGGGCTTTTATTAATATCTTAAAAAAAAAAAAAAAAACAAATGATTAGGAGTAAGTAAAATCTATGACTACTCTAAACTTGATAGAATATCTAAAAAGACTGAGAGAAAATATAAAAAGAAAACACTTTAAGGGTAGAATGTCTTCAAGTATTGAACGTTGCATGGCTGGGGTAGCTCTCCTCCTTTTGGTCGGATAAGGCGATATGCTTCATGACCAGCTAATCTGACCACCTGATGAGGTCCTTCCCACTTATCTGCCAAGGATCCAGCCACCTTATCCCTTGTGGTTAGGGATACCATTCTAAGAATCAGAGTGTTTGATGACCCATCAATATACAGCTTCCAGCTAAAGACTTTCCTTTCCTTTTCTTCTAGTATTTTGATCACCTCACTGTTTGGTTCAGTGAACTCAGCAATCAGATTTGCCACTGCCTGACCCTTTATTGCGGCCCTTGATAGGTAAGTGATACCGAATTCACTCAGCTCAACCACCCACTTTGTCAATCTTTCTGACACTTCTGGCTTGGATAGAATCTGCTTTAAAGGACAATCTATATAAACCTCAATCTTTTGAGCCTGGAAGTAGGGTCTTGGCTTTCTTGCAGCTGTCACTAGTGCTAATGCCATTTGCTCGGCCGCCAAGTACCTCATTTCTACTAGCAGAAAAGCCTTACTGGTATAATACACTGGTTTCTATATTCCTTTGTCAAGTTTGACCAGTACCGACCAGTACCGACCCAGTGGCCATATCGGTGACTGACATGTATAGATACAATGTTTCTCTCTCCAGAGGCTCTGACAGGATAAGAGCCTTGCCCAGACTCTCTTTAATCTTCTGAAATGCTTGCTCACACTCTTTGTTCCATTCTACACCTTTGCCTTTCCTTATTACTTTGAAGAAAGACAGGCACCTATCAATTGATTTACTGACGAATTGGTTCAGTGAGGCTAGCTAGCCCGTCAACCTTTGGATGTCTCTCAAGGTAACCAGGGACCTCATTTTTTTCAGGGCCTGCATTTTTTCGAGATTCGACTTGGAAACTGAGGAACTTTCCCGACGGTACCCCAAAAATACATTTGTTTGGGTTGAGCTTTATCCTATACCTTCTTAGCACTCCAAATGTTTCCTCCAGGTCAGTTGCATGTTTGTCTGCTGTGACGCTTTTTGTCAACATGTCATCTATATAGACTTCCATGTTTCTGCCAATCTGTCGGGCGAACATCTTGTTTACCAGTCTTTGGTAAGTTGCCCCCGGCATTTTTGAGACCAAAAGGCTTTACTTTACAGCAGTAAAGCCTTTGATCTGTTATAAAAGCAGTCTTTTCTTCATCCGGACCGAACATCCTGATCTGGTTATAACCTGAGTATGCATCCATGAAGCTCTATAGCTTGTGCCCCGCAGTCGTATCAACCAACTAATCTATTCAGGGCAGAGGGAAACTATCTTTCGGGCATGTTTTATTTAGATCTGTGAAATACACACATATTCTCCACTGCCCATTTTTTTTTTACAAGTACCACATTGGCAACTCATTCAGATACTGTACTTCCCTGATCGATCCTGCTGCTAATAGCTTATGGACTTCATCTTTAATTGGTTGGCTCCTTTCAGGGTTGAATCATCGCCTCTTCTATATTACCGGTTTGCGCTCGAGGTCAACAGTTAGAGCGTGGGAGATTATTTTGGCTTTGATTCCCAGCGTATCTTCATGTTTCCAAGCGAACACATCCCTGTATTCTTTCAATAGGTTGACTAGATGATTCTGCACCTGTTTGGTCAGCTGTGCCCCCAACTTTACCGTTTGTTCAGGGTTCTTGTCATCTATCACGACTTTAATAGTTGGTTCCCCTTCTTGGTCTTTTCTATCTTCTGGAGGTGATTCCCTTGGGTCTAGGTCGAACTGAGTTGGCGTTTCCACCTTTTCTTCCTCTTCATCTTTCATGCACTTTTCCCGCTCAGCGAAATCTACCTACATTATATCAGGATCAACTCTCTCTGTAAACCACCAAATTGGCTTTCCTCGCCCGTTCTTGGGAACCCTTTAAAACTCCGACTCCAGCTTCGGTCGGGAATTTGACGGTCAGGGCCTAAGTTGCTGTAACTACCTTCGTTTTGTTTAAGAATGATCTGCCTATCAAGGAATTGTATGGCCAATTCACGGTGTCAACAACTACAAAGTTGAGCAGTACTGTCTTCTGACATAGGAAATTCCCTATCTCGAGCGGCAGTTTGACCATTCTCGGAGATCTTACTGCTGCTCCCCCTAATCCTCTAAGCGGGATTGCCAGTGGTTGCAAATCCTTCCTTGGAAGCCCTAATAGATCTGTTAATGAAAAATTTGCTCGGGGTGAGAAATCTCAATTAACACCCTCAAGACCACTACCACGAAGATGGTGGCCAAGGTCGAATGTATTCTAAATAGTGCTTCTTCAAATGACAAAAAATGCTAATGTTAATACTATCAAAACAGAAGAAAAATGCATTCTTTATTAATGGTGTATCGTGTACAAATATCTCTCAATTGCTCTCAATCTCTCTAAGGTGTAGTAGGGTTGTTGTCGTATATCTGTCGAAAAGTAGTCATATATCTGTCGAAAAGTCATCGTATATCTGTCAAAAATTCGTCGTATATCTGTCGAAAAGTAGTCCCTTTCTCTCTTCCTCTTTCTTTCTATTTATACATAGTTTTTGTAGGTTAAATCAACTGATTCTCCCCTTGATTTTCTCAGTCTCTCCCCTCCTTATCGGGCAGGATTTCTCATTTAAATGTCATTGACTTTGTGTTAATAGCTGTATTGAGAATATCTTGGTGGAGATCAGTTTATTTCCTCTTTGGACTCTATTACTTGTTTTGCACGTACCAGATATGATCCAGTTTATCTTCGTATCTTCACAGCATGATCCGTCATAGAGGTCGTTGAATATGGTATGTATGGCGAGGTAGATCAGATAGCGTGGTAGATCAGTGTCGTTGAATACGGTATGTATGGCATAGGTAGATCAGATAGCGAGGTAGATCAGTGTCTTGTCTCCTGGTATTCAAGTGCTTAACCTAGCCAGGAGCTCGGTCTGACCTCCCTGTGATTTCTTGGAGCTTGATGCGGCCCCCTGCGGACACCGCCCTTTGACAGAGGGGTTTAGGCGAGCTTTTGGAGAGGTTACGAGGTAATCTCGACGCCGGGGGAGCTCCCTAATTTCATGTTTGGTGATGCGGGCTCGGTCTGATCGCGTCGGGCCCTACTCCGGGTGTTTCTAGAGCTCGCCTTCATTTATGTAGGGGTGGTATCGTAGCTCGGCTTTGGGAAGCGTGGTCTCCTGGTGGATGACCTCGGGCCTGAAGTCAGACTATGAGGGTGAAAAATTTCCCTTTGGTCCCTAGCCAAATTTGGCTATTAATAGAAGTCCCCTCTGACTTGAACGCCGGTGATTGAGTTTGGGGTTGGAGTCAGATTTCCTATTTTATTTGGGAAATTTTTCCTCCATTACCGTTACCAGAATCTTGGTAGAAATATTTTCATTAATTTCCCCAAGTGATATGGCACACGTAGATTGGGGTATTCAAATTAATCCGGTTACGTTACGGCCACTCCGTCATTTAAGGCAACCCACCACCGAAAATTTTGTTCTTGGGTTGTCGACGTCACTGCTCTGTCCGCTCCTATTTAAACTTGACACGTCCACTGCCTTTCTTATACATTCACCTTTTTCAAGTTTCAAATTCTCTTTTGGAAAGAATTTCATCTCCTCTTTCCGAACTTCGCTAAATTTTCTTCTACCATGTCGAAAAATAGCCGTGATTCTGTCAACTCTATTGTCGATGGTGAGGAGGTCACTAGTCTCGCCCTAGGCAAGCGAGCGCGTAAAGGTTTCGACAGTGACAACTCTCCGCCAAGTCCCCAGCGCCAGCGGTCTACTAGAAACGTAGCCATTGGGACCAGGTTCTCTAATCGACCTGACAATCCTCTGGATTTGGTTGATGAAGATTCTGACAAAGAAGGCAGGGAGGATGCTGCCAGAAAATGTCAAGTCACGGTTGCTAGTCCATCGCTGGAGAGGCTTGCCCCTTATGATTTTAGGGTTGTCCCCTACTCTATCGTTGATCCGAACTCGATTGACCGTTTGAGGTCCAAATACGGCATCCCTCACAGTGTCTCTATCTCAGTTCCTCCTAAAGGTTAAGAGTTCTTCAATCCCTCCAACGGCGTGCTTCCGATTCATGTGGCGGCTCTCGAGAATGGGGTTAGGCTTCCCCTCCATCCTACCCTTCAATGAGCTCTCAACGCTATCCAGCTTGCCCCTCTCCAGTTGACGCCTGGATTCTAGAGGCATTTGATTGGTTTCCTCGTGCTGTTGAGGGAACAATGCTAGCTGAGCAATGTGACGAGAGAGCCCGGAGCAAAGGAGCTGGCATACCTTTTTCAAATCGGGAGCCTCTTCGGCCCTCCTTGGGGTCAGTTCTATGTAAAAGCCAAGAACAAGCTTAATTTTATCATTCCTGGGGCTTCAAAGAAAGATCCTGCTTGGAACGAAGAGTGGATCTTGGCAGGGGGTGACTGGGGCAGCTCGATTTTTATAGGGGGCATGAGTTCGAGGTCTCCACAGTTTTCAGTGACAAACCATCGTGGGATCGGATTCCCTGCCACCTGAGTCTGAAGCTGTTTTAAAGGCTATTCTGGCTAGGAACTACTTGAACCTGAAGTACCAAACTGCAGAAGCCTTCGATCCCCGCAGGGTGAATCAATACCTGCGGATCTCCGATACTATTCCTCGTAAGTAACACTGAATAGTCTTGCTTTGTCTCGTTGACCAGCTTAATTCTGACATTCCCCTTTGTTTCGTTTACTTATAGTTTTTGTTGTTAAGCCAGCTTCTCACTGAAGCTCAGCAGCTCCGGCAAGCTCGCCCTCCTTCCCTATTCCATCAGACTGGCGCGTGGGGCTTCCCCTGCTTCCTCTGAGAAGGAAGGGCTAATTGTTTCAGCCGGGATTACTGCCTGCTCCCACGCCATCGCCTTCCCAGGTGAAATCCAAGACGGCTACCTTCACGTCGTGGGCTTCTAAAGTGATAAACAAAGGGGCTTCCGTTTCCCGGGTAGCTGGCATTACTACTCATGCTTCTTATGCTCCCTCGGCTGCTATTGTTGCCCCCATGCTCATCTAACTGATGTCACTGCGATTCCAACCCCCTGAGCTTCGGAGGGCTTTGAAGAGGGTGTCGTAGGGATTCCTCCTAGCTTCTCTCGCCCTCAGTCGAGCTTGACGGGGTAGGACGAGGTCTAGGAACAATACATCGCGTCCTGCCTGGGTGGTGGGATCTCTGGGATGGCCTTGATGCCCGTCGATGTCTTGCTCACCAAGGGGTCTGCTGTCTTAGATGAGGTAATTGTTGTTTTTCCTGTGCTGCTCTTGAAACTGCTAACTTGTTCGGTTCCTAACCCTGGCTTTGTATCTTATAGGCCTTTAAGTTAAATGTAGCTATGGGCCACAAGGTAACCCTCCTTCGTGACCGGGCTGCTAAGGCTGAAGCCGAACCTGAGAGAGCCATGGGATTGCTCAAGCCGGCTCAGACATTAGTAGAAGAGATGACCTCCAACCATGGAAAAATGGAGACCGAGCTGGCAGAGCTTCGTTGTGACTATGAGAGGACGAAGCTGTCCTTTGATCAAGAAATTCTCCAATCTACCCGGAGGGCCAAGCAGAGGGATTCTTAGAAAACTGAGGCTAAGAAGTTGGACCTCAAGAATCAAGGTTTGATTGCTCAGGTGGCCAAGCTGCAGGCTGAAGCAGAGACCTCCTTTAGTGATGGATATTTCTATGCTTCATTTCAGGTAGCAGAGGCTCTCCCTCTTTCCTTTGATCTATCATCCATCGCCGGTTGGGATAGAGAGGAGATAATGATTAAGGCTGCTAAGTTGTCTCGCCCTGACGATGACGGAGCGGTTCCCTCCAACTAGGCAGGAGCCGGAAAGCAGCCCGTTCAGGCAGATCCTTCCCTTCCTTCTCCCTATTTTTACTACTTCAGGTCCTGGGGAATCTTCAAGTAAGGTTCTGCCCGCGCGGTCCGAAGGAGATCAACCAGGAGCTGGGGGAGGAGCAAAGAGCCCATCTGAGGGACTTTCTAGAGTGGAAATGGAGGTCGATAGGAGCCAGACGGGATCCATGGCTGCCCTTCTTGATGCGGTTATACCTCCTGAGGTCATGGTAGTGACCAACGAAGTCTTAGAGCAGGATCCAACTGATCAGTAGGAGGAACCTATGAAATGAGAGATGGTTGGCTAGGGTAGCCAAGACGGGCAACCATCTAGAAGAGGAGTTGATGGCGAGGATCAACATGAGGGAGGGGGAGCAGCAGGGGGAAATCAAGAGGGCTCCGAAGCTTGACGCTACCTATTCATGACTGGCTTTGATTGCCCCGAAAAGGGGGTGGGCACCTGGTTTTACTCATGATTAGTTTAGTTGGTCTTTTTTTTTGTAGCCCGGATTCGGGGGTTGGGCTCCCCGTTTGATGGATGTAGCCTTATTAGGGGATAGGCTTCTTTGTTATTAATGAGAAACTGATATAACTTCCTTCATATTTGTTTTGATCGACCTTGATTTACGAGCTTCCACCTCGATTGAGAAGTTCTTGCTTTATTCTTGATCCTGACCATGAGTCAAACATGCATCTTTGATGATGATTCATTCATACTTCAATCTGGCTTCGTAGGGAACTCTTATCGAGATGATCTTAATCCTGCAAACGAAATAAGTATTTATATTTAAATCCGTTTCGGGAGAGGTAGCCCGATCGAGGCATCAAGGGGGCTGTCTAGCCATTTCTTGGTCTCGAGATCTAGATGGCAACTATGCTGTTACACTCAGACCCTTCTTGGGGGTGGTAGCTAGACCAAGGAATCAGGAGGGCTGTCTAGCTATTTCCTGGTCTCGAGATCTAGATGGAAACTATGCTCTTACACTCAGACCCTTCTTGGGGGTGGTAGCCCGACCAAGGCATCAGGAGGGCTGTGTAGCTATTTCCTTGTCTCGAGATCTGGATGGCAACTATGCTCTTACACTCAGACCCTTCTTGGGGGTGGTAGCCCTACCAAGGCATTAGGAGGGCTGTCTAGCTATTTCCTAGTCTCGAGATCTGGATGGAACTATGCTCTTACACTCAGACTCTTCTTGGGGGTGGTATCCCGACTAAGGCATCATGAGGGCTGTCTAGCTATTTCCTGGTCTCGAGATCTAGATGACAACTATGCTTTTACACTCAGACCCTTAATAGGGGTGGTAGCCCGACCAAGGCATCAGAAGTAACGAGGGGGCTTCCCCGGCCAGTCCCTGGTCTCGAGATCTGGATGGCAACTATGCTCTTACACTCAGACCCTTCTTGGCAGGGGGTAGTGCCCGGCTAAGGCATCAGGGGCAGCGAGGGGGTTTCCCTGGCTCATCCCTGGTCTTGAGGTGACTATGTCGAACTTCCCAGTCGAATATGTAGATACTAATGTTGAACATAATCGGAGATAAAGAAAAAACGCAGACTTTATTGATGATCGAGATGTAGTACATCGTTATTAGGGATTTTATTGAAACCTAAATGGGGGTAATCTGGTTGAAAGCTCTCTACTCAGGGGTAGAATTTCCTCAAGTAATCTGCATTCAAGGTGTGGTCGATGGGTCGTCCGACCATGTCTTTGAGTTTGTAGGCGCAATTGCGAGCAACTACCTTTATCAAGTATGGCATTTCCCAATTGGGGCCTTGGCCTCCATCCGACTTTTTCAAGTATTCGAGGTCACCTTCCTGAGCACCAGATCTTCTTCTTTGAAATTCCAGGCTCTGACCCTTTGGTTGAAATACCTAGCGATCTTGCTCTGGTAGATCGCTACTTTCTCAACTACCCGGTCTTGTTTCTCTTCCAGGAGGTCTAGATTAGCTCGAAGTTTGACCTCGTTGCTTTCGGGTTCAAAATGCTGCACCCTAAATGAAGTCAATTTTGCTCGATGGGGAGGACCGCTTCAACTCCGAAAGCCAGGGAGTAAGGTGTCTCCCCGGTAGCTGTCCTCTTTGTAGTCCGGTATGCCCAGAGGACCTCGGGTAGCTGTTCGGCCTATTTGCCTTTTTTCTGCTGTAGTTTTTTTTTAAAAGCTTCTTGATAGTCTTGTTGGTGGCTCCACCAGCCCGTTAGTCTGAGGATAGGCTACTGAAGCGAGCCTGCGGTCTATTCCCAATCCTTCACAGAAATCTTTGAATCGTGCGTTGTCAAACTGCTTGCCCAGGTCGGCTACAATAATGAGAGGGGTCCCGAATCTACAGACAACGTTGGTTTTGATGAACTTGGTCGTATTCTTTTCGGATATTTGGGAAAAAGGCCTGCCTCGACCCATCTTGTGAAATAATCGATAGCCACGATATCATATTTAACCTGTCCAGGAGCTGTGGGAAGCGGTCCAATTAGGTCTATCCCCCACATGGCAAAGGGGTAGGGTGAACTGAGAGATGACAATCGCTCTGGTGGCTGGTGGCTCAAGTTTGAAGTCCTTTGACATGGCTCGAAAGATCGTACAAAGCTTCTTGCGTCTTGGTGGATGGTCAGCCAGTAGTACCCCATACGAAGCACTTGATACGCTAAAGCTTCTCCACAAATGTGGTTCCCGCAATCCCTTTAATGAACCTCTCTTAATGCCCTATTTAGCATCATCAAGATGTAAACATCAAAGTAAGGGGAGGGATCTACCCCTTCTGTAGAGGTACCCGTCTATCAGGCAATATCAGACCGAAAGCCTTTCAATTCGTCGGGCTTGATCGGGCTCCTCGGGAAGCTTTCCCTCTTGAAGGTAGGCAACGATCGGGTCCATCCAGCAAGGCTGACGATCCAGGGAGCATATTTCCTTACTTGCGGCTATGCTTGGTTGGGAGATCAATTGGAGGGGAACTCTCCATGGTAAGGATTGGACTCCATTTACGGCTACCTTATCAAGAACATCCGCGCGGTGGTTTTGGTGTTGGGGCACCTGATCGATCTTGAACCCCTTAAACTTATTTTTAAGCGACTGAGCTAGCCTTAGGTAGGCGGCCATGTTATCTCCCTTTGCATGGTACACCCCAGACACCTGATTGACCACAAGTAATGAGTCGCTCTTGATTTGTAGGTAGTCTCCCTCCAGTTCGATGGATGCCTACATCCCAGCTAGGAGGGCTTCGTATTCCGCTTCATTATTGGTGGCTTTGAATTCGAATATGAAGCAGTGACAGAATTAAGTCCCTTTTGGGTCTATTAAAACTATGCCAGCTCCACCCCCATCTTGTCCGGATGCACCATCTGTATAGAGGGTCCAGGATTTGCAACCTTCTGGCCAATTATCAATCTTGGCAATCTTTTCAGGGACCATGTTCGATGCTGCAGGATTCGCTTGGCCTGGGAGTGCTAAAAATTCTGCAACGAAGTCTGCCAAAACCTGCGCTTTGATCGTGGTCCTAGGCTTATACTTTAAGTCGAACTGGGTGAGCTCTAGAGCCTATAAGACTAGCATCCCGGACACATTTGGTCTTTGTAAGAATTGGCGAAGAGGTTGATCTGTCACCACTGCTACTGAATGAGCTTGAAAATAGGGACGGAGCTTCCTCACCGAAGTCACCAGAGCATAAGCGAGCTTCTCTAGGAGAATATAATATTTTTCTGACTTGGTTAAAGCATGACTCACGTAGTATATGGGCCTTTGAATCCTGTCGCCACACTCCTTAGCCAAAGCTCCGCTTACTGTAGTTTCTGAGACGGCCAGGTAGATCTGCAGCTCCTCTCTAGGAACCGGCTTGATTAACAATGGTGGGCTTGTTAGGTATTTCTTCAAGGCTTGGAAAGCTTGTTCACTCTCCAGGCTCCATTTCATGTTTTTCCCTTGCTTGATTGCTTTGAAGAAAGGGAGGCATTTATCAGTGGAACGAGAGATAAACCTGTTGAGCGCTGCTACATGCCCACTCAGAACTTGTACCCGTTTGAGTGATGTGGGGGATTCCAAGTCCAATATAGCTTTGATTTTTCTAGGTTGTCCACTATGCCACTCTCATGAACCAGGAAACCTAGAAACTTCCCCGTTGTTACCCCGAAAGCGCATTTGAAGGGGTTAAAAAGCATCTGGTTTTCTTTTATGATAAGAAAAGTCTTGCGAAGGTCTTCCTGATGTCCTTCTGCGGTTAGTGATTTTGTGATCATGTCGTCGATGTATACCTCCATCGTCCTTCCGATCTCGGGATTGAACAGCTTGTTAACCAACTATTGGTATGTAGCCCCCGCATTCTTCAAGCCAAACGGCATTACCTTGTAGAAGTACAAGCCCTGCCAGTGATGAAGCTGATCTTATCTTAGTCAGCAGGGTGCATCTTAATCTGGTTATACCCTGAGAACGCGTCAATGAAACTAAGAAGTTTATTTCCGAACGTGGAGTTAACTAGCTGATCGATCTTTGGTAAGGGAAAGCTGTCTTTTGGACATGCCCGGTTGAGGTCGGTGTAATCAACACACATACGCCATTTCCCATTCGTCTTCGTAACCATGACCACGTTGGCGATCCACTCGGGGTAGCGCACTTCTCTAATAAACTCTGCCTTGATCAATTTGTCTACTTCTTCCTGCACCGCAGCATTCTGCTTAGAGTTAAAATAATGCCTCTTCTGTTTGACGCGCTTGACTGTCGGATCTACCGCCAATTGATGGGGGGCTAATGATACCGGGATCCCAGGCATCTCATCGTGGCTCCAAGCGAAGATGTCCCTGAATTCTCTGAGAAGCCCAATCAATCCTTCTTTCACTTCTGGTTCGAGGGTAGCCCCGACCTTGACGACCTTGGAAGGATCGTTATTTCGATTGGGTATCTCCTCAAGTCTATCTACGGGTTGCCCGCTGGCCCATTCCTTGCTCTATTCTTCCTCATAAGGCATAATAGGTTCGCTCTCTGGATGCTCTGTGGGCTCCATATCATCTTGGATTATCCGGGATGCCTCCATATCTTCCTGGATTATCCTGGATGCCTCCATGTCCTAGATTGTTGCAACCTGTACGAACTGTTTTGCTAAGTTGTAGGATTGGCAGACACCGCGTAACACTTCCTAGCTGCTTGTTGATCTCCGAGTATCTCTCCCACCTTGGTTCCTACTGGGAACTTCAGGACATTGTGGTATATAGACAAGACTCCCTTCGAGGAGGAGAGGAATGGTCTCCCTAAGATGGCATTGTAGGTCGATGGGGTCTCAACCACCACAAAGTCCGTCATAACATTTTATTGGAGAGGTGTGGTTCCGAATATCACTGGGAGGATCTTCGATCCCATCGGTATGATCGAATCCCTGGTGAATCCATAAAACAGAGTTGTACAGCTGTTGTAACAACATTGCTTCAAGTTCAGTTTTTCCAAGGAATCCTAGAAGATGATATCTACACTGCTGCCCGTATCAACGAGCACGCGATGGATCATACAGTTGGCAATCTGTATCGTGATCACTATAGGATCATCATGAGGCTGCACAGTGTTAAAGACATCTGCTTCAGTGAAAACGATCTATGGTGACTGGGAGGGCTTCGCCGGGCTTTGGCTGCCCTCGAAGATACATCGACCTTCTTCTATACGGGGTATCTTTCTTGCATGGTTTTTCCTAGAATTATTTGACGTACCGGCCAATGTGGGACCTCCGCTCATGGTGTGTATCACCTGTATCTGTTGCATTAGGTCTGTTTGTTCCCCCTTTCTCTTCTCCGCATGCTCGTGGATCTAGGCTTGTACCTCTCTTCCAGTCTGAATATTGTCTCTGACCTGCTGCAGGAATTCAATCAAATTATAACACTCTGAAGTGTTGTTGCCCACGTCTTCATGAAAGTCGCAGTACTTGTACCGGTTCCTCCTGTCGACGTGGGCTTTCACGGGTGCGGGCTTCTAGAGTAGCCCCTTATCCCGTATAGCAAGGTAGATTGTTTCCCGGGAGGCATTCATGGGTGTTTAATAATCATACCCTTTCTCCCCTCGTATTACGGGAGCTACAGTCCTAGGAGGAGGTGAATCTAGAGGAGGGGTTCGTTTTACTAGATACCTTTCTTGCCTGAGCTGAGCAGTGGGGAAACGGTATATCGATCTATTGGGAGGTTTATTCTGATTCTTCTGAGCTGGCTCAGATTTGGGAGCTTCTTTTTTCTGACGTTTTGCCGTTCTCATATCGTCGTGTTCCATCTTGACTTTGAGCTGTTCGTCAATCTCGACATGTTCAAGAGCCCGATCGTAGGCCTTCTAGTAAGTCTCTGGTTCCGCCCACAGGTTCCGCCTGAAATTGGCGAGAGTCTCTTTCTTGGTGAAGACTCCCATTTGTATGAATTCTTTGTGAAAACGTTCCACGTACGATAGAAGTGTTTCACCTCGCTCCTGAATCACATATTGAAGGTGTACGATATCTTTTGGACGAGGTTTGACCCCTTGGAACTGCGAGCAAAAATCTGTTGATAACTTTGTGAAAGAATCCACACTACCAGCAGGCAGATTCCTGAACCAAGTCTTCGTGTAGTCTGTTAGGGTCATTGGGAACATCCTACACATAGCTGCTCTGGTGGTATTCTGGACCTCCATCTGTTGGACGAAGCTCTCCAGGTGATTTAAAGGGTCTTATGTTGTGGAGAACTTATCTGTTGGCATTTTAAATTTTGGGTGGAGCTCTGCTTCCTGGATCCTCCTGGTGAAGGGAGCATTCATCTCGCTTAATGGATCCTTCGTATCCTCTTTGTTCTTTCCCTTTCTTATCTGCTGGACCTCTTTCTGTAGCTTTGCCTGCTGATCCCTCAGTCGCTTGTTCCTGGGTTTTTTTGAATTGACCTCAGATTCTCCATTGTCGGATCCCTCCGATGAACTGGCGACCTCTACCAGATCCTCTTCACGGGCGGGATCCACTCGGGAGGTTCGTCAACTTCCTTCCTATTAGGCACGAGCTTCCTTTCTTGATGTCGTCGGGCGAGGTGCCTCTCGTTGCTCCCGGGTTAGAGCATCTGCTGCAGACTTAACTTGCCTGGGCTGATATTGTGGTGGTCTTTTCAGAATTGGGGGCATGGGTCCTAGCCTATCTCGGATCAAAGGTTGGGGCCCAGTACTGTCGCGAGCTGGCTCTAGAAGAGGAGGCCCCAAGCGGTCGAAAGCTGGCTGCCTGGTCCCGTGCCTGCTCGGTTCTCCCTAATCATTTGGGGTTATTGGTTGAACTGTGATGCCTTCGGCGAGTAGGCGGATGCGGACGGTTTCCACGAAGGCTGCCGCTTGTTGGTCGAGCGCGGCATGGCTTATCATAGAGTGACCAGAAGCCCTCACATTAGTCGTTTTGACCGGAGCTTGACTGCGATGTCCAGACCTCTTTCCCCTCTTTGGGGCCTTTTGCGTTGGCATCGCCGAAGGTTGTTCCGAAGCTCCGTGCTATTTTTTGGAGAAGCAGAGCCTCATGGTTTCTGTAAAACATTCAAAATGCAAATGGTTGACTTGATTAATTGGGTGTGGGTTGGGTTCCCACAGACGGCGCTAGAAAGTGTTAACGAAAAATTTGCTCGGGGTTAGAAATCTCAATTAACACCCTCAAGACCACTACCACGAAGATGGTGGCCAAGGTCGAATGTATTCTAAATAGTGCTTCTTCAAATGACAAAAAATGCTATTGTTAATACTATCAAAAGAGAAGAAAAATGCATTCTTTATTAATGGTGTATCGTGTACAAATATCTCTCAATTGCTCTCAATCTCTCTAAGATGTAGTAGGGTTGATGTCGTATATCTATCGAAAAGTAGTCGTATATCTGTCCAAAAGTCATCGTATATCTGTCGAAAAGTAGTCCCTTTCTCTCATCCTCTTTCTTTCTATTTATACATAGTTTTTGTAGGTTAAATCAACAGATTCTCCCCTTGATTTTCTCAGTCTCTCCCCTCCTTATCGGGCGAGATTTCTCATTTAAATGTCATTGACTTTGTGTTAATGGCCGAATTGAGAATATCTTGGTGGAGATCAGTTTGTTTCCTCTTTGGACTCTATTACTTGTTTTGTACGTACTAGATATGATCCAATGTATCTTCGTATCTTCACAGCATGATCCCTCATAGAGGTCGTTGAATATGGTATGTATGGCGAGGTAGATCAGATAGCGAGGTAGATCAGTGTCTTGGCTCTAGTATTCAGGTGCTTAACCTAGCCAGAGCTCGGTCTGACCTCCTGTGATTTCTTGGAGCTTGATGCGGCCCCCTGCGGACATCCCTTTATGACAGAGGGGTTTAGACGAGCTTCTAGAGAGTTTACGAGGTAATCTCGACCCCGGAGGAGCTCCCTAATTTCATGTTTGGTGATGCGGGCTCGGTCTGATCGCGTAGGGCTCTACTCCGGGTGTTTCTGGAGCTTGCCTTTATTTCTATGGGGTGGTATCGTAGCTCAGTTTTGGGAAGCGTGGTTTCCTTGTGGATGACCTCGGGCCTGGAGTCAGACTAGTAGGGTGAATAATTTCCCTTTGGTCCATAGCCAAATTTGGCTACTAACAAGATCAAACACCCCGGCGCTTAGGATATCTACCGAGCTCCCATTATCAATCAATACGCTCCTTATTTCTCGATGACCGATACGAACTGACACAATGATCGCATCTTTCGGCTTAACCTCTAATCCATGGGCATTAGCTTCAGAGAAAATGATCGGATCCCAACCTTGCTTAAGCTTCTTCTGACCGGGACCAACCAAATTTACCTCCAAGTTTCTTTGGCCATCTATTACTTCATGGACTTCAGTCATTCTCTCCCTGCTACTTCTTCCTGTGCATGGCCCATCGAAAATAGTGTTGATAGCTCCGGCATATGAACTTCCCCTTGAACTGCCCTTTTTGTCATGGTCAGTTTTTGTAGGGTCATTCTGCTGATCATCACCCCCTTTGAGAACCAAGTCTTTCAGGTGCCCCTCTCTGATCAGCTTCTCAATATAATCTCTTAGCTGGTTGCATCGTTCTCCAGATGAAACCTGGTAATACTTAGAAGTGTCTCTTCGTGCAAAACTGGATTGCTTCGGGGGCTTCTTGTATAAATTCTTGTCCTCAAGTACATTCAGAATCTCTTCATGCTTCTGATCTAGAGGGGTATAGTTTGTATACTGCCTCTTGAAGGTCTTGTTGCCTTTCTGATCATCATCCTTACGGCTTTCTTTTCCCTTCCAAAAATTGCTCTTCTGGCCTCCCTTGGGATTTCCCTTTGGGCTATTATCTTTGGGTTTTTGGCTTTCTCCTGGTCGGCCGTTATGTATCAGCTCCCCTCCATTGGCTATCTGTTCTTCTTCGGCCATCGCATATCCTCCCACGTCATCCACCAAATTTACGTAGGTGGTCAGCCCTCTTTGTCTTAAGTTAAGTGATAATTGATTGTGCTGCAAACCGTTGACAAATGCAGCTACAACCACATCATCGTTAAGGTCATGTACGTCCGAGACTTCCTACGAAAACCTGGTAAGATAGTCCTTCAATTTCTTGTCCTTTCTTTGCTTCAAGGTTGAAAGAACCCTTTTTGGGTGTTTTTAGGCCTATTGATACCTACACGGACCGTTAATTCTTGGAGTACAAGTAAAAGAAACGTGATAGCATCTCAATAAAACTCTAACTTCTTGGAGTCACTTTAATCTTATTTCCCTCTTTGCGTTGTTTGTGTTTCAATCATATCAGGACTTTTGCCTATTCTGGATTCTAATAGCTATAAGGAAATTTGCTTCCTCATTAGAATATGCTTCATGAGACCTTATTTGAGGAAGACTCTTCTTTTACGTATTTGAGTCGTGATTGCATTGAATTTAATGTTATCAACACGTCAGGCATCTGAGCGTATCTAGAAATTGACCACGTGTCGCTTAGCCGACCATCTTCCAAACCCGGCCAAATCTCTTTCACCTTCAACCAGGGATTTACACTCGATCGGGTAGCTAGACCCGATCACTTAGTTTTCCCCGACCATCTTGGGATTTCCCGATCGGATCTTGTTTTCATGATCAATCTAATTACCTTGATCAGATGTTCCTCACTCGATCATCTAAGTAACCCTGATCAGCATCGTGAGGTTATTTTCTAGCCATCTAAATTTGGCTTAACTCAGTTGACATTTGTTGACACGTTACTTATTATACCCGTGAAATACGACGTTTATGCTGACGTGCCATCTTTCCAGATTTTACCAATAACAATAGTCAACCCTATTAACGGAGATAATTAGTCCTATTAATGAGAAGATCAGTTAACTCTTTAATGACCATTCACAATGCCATTAATGAAGATAGTCAACCATATTTATAGAGATAACCAGCCTCATTGATGAGGAGATTAGTTAACTCTTTAATGGCAATTCACAACGCAATTACTGAGAGAATATTCAACTCCATCAATGCCAAATCAATGTTCCTTTGATTGCTAATTAACCGAATCAATGAAGTGGGTGATAAGAAGGAGAAGATGTAATATGACAAAGCACTCTCCAAGAAAGGGGTCTCTGGAACATCTCGGAACTCTATATCTCCAAGCTATCTGAAAGCTCTCTCCAATCTCCAATCTCCAATCTGTGATTGAATCCAAAAATCAACAAGAGAGATGACAGATTTCTCCCACTTTCCCACCAGAAAAATAGTTCGCCATCTCCTACCATGGTACCGACTACTAAACATGTCTTTTTCACTAGGAATGTACTGGTACCAAGTGGTACCCCTCCACTTGTGACCTACCAGGTCTCAGTTTGTACTAATGTAAGCTCTCTGGAGCACCTCTCGTGATATATATAAAGAAGGGTCTTTCTCCTTCCTATGGATACTGCCTTAGGGTTTTTCAGCGTATGATCATTCGTGATGCTTTTTCCCCATAGGTCAGTCTAATTCTATCAATGGATTGTCATACTTTCATTTATCTCTTTTATTATGCATGTACGAAAGCTAGATCCGACCCCATGATCATGCCTAAATTGTTGTATATTTCGGCCCTCATTTCCTATTCCTTTGTCTCGTTCTTCTGTGTATTTTCTGTATATTTTATGTCTAACAGGCTCATTGGTGCTAATTACATGCAATAGATGTAATTCTGGTGTTAGAAGCGTTTTGCGGTAGTTTTGGCCGAGAAGGGGAAAAAGGTGGTTGAAGGAAAGATAAAGGGTCATCGGCAACTCTAATAGTGCGGGTCTAGTGCGAGTCACAACCGCACTCCAACCGCACTCCTTCCCACAGCCAGGACCTGATTCATGAAGGAAAGATAAAGTACGGGTCAAGTGCGGGTCATCCAACCGCACTCCACCTGCACTGTTGCTCAGGATAGAGAGTTGGATTTGCACCTGACGTTAAAAGTGCGGGTACCGTGCGGGTCATCCAACCGCACTCCACCCGCACTGTTGCCAAAGACAGAGAAGCTGATTCGTACCTGACAGATAAAGTGTGGGTCTAGTGCGGGTCAAATGCGGGTCAAGTACTGGTCAAGACAGAGTAGAATTCGCACCTGATGATTAAAGTGCGGGTACAGTGCGGGTCATCCACCCACACTCCACCCGCACTACACCTGCACTCCACCCGCACTCTGCGCACGGAAGCTTCTGTTTTAAGTTTAATTGACCCATTTTTCCATCCCCTGTAAATAGAAAAGCATGGGAACGAACCAAAAAACTCCCATATCTCCCAACACTTGTAGTCTAAGCTAGAAACACATCTCCTTATCATCCAAACCATCTCTTCTCAATCAAAGGCAACTAGAAGACTTGGATTCAAGCTTCAAGGAAGGAGATCAATCTTCAAGGGTTTTCTCTCTACAATCTATCTTAGTTTATTGGTTTGTAATAGAACATGAGTAGCTAAAATACCCCACTATGGGGTTGATGTTATTTGTTTGATGGATATTTGGGCTTTGTAAATAAACTCTATGTGTTATATTTATACTATCTCTATGTTTTATTCCATTGCTTGAATTGATTTCCATTATTGATTAGCTTGGATACACCCTCTTTGCATGATTGATTTGGATTACTTGAGTAGGCAATTAGGTTGTCTAATGCTCCATTGAATGGAAGGATTTCCAGAAATCCGGCTCTACAACCATGCCCTTAATCTAATCTTGAATTAGTGGCTTTCACTATACACTCTAGGTTAGCCACTTGTGAGAGAATTAGAAGCCTCCACTACACCCTAGGTTGGCTACTTTAGTGATTTTACGATAACTAACCTTCGAGTAGAATTCGGTTGATAACCTCGAGCCTCATCCAATCTCAAACGGGTGGCCTTCACTATACACCCTAGGTTAGCCACTTGTGAGGGAATTGGAAGCCATCACTATAAACCCTAGGATGGCTACATTAGTAATAGATTGAGCCATAGCTAGATAGATGAGCATTCATGGAAAAAGTCCCGATTGAGTAACTAGCCATTGTTGGTTGCTTAGGAGGGATTAATCGCTAGTAGGAGGTCTTCACTATACACCCTAGGTCACCGCATGAAGCACACCAACTTGAAGAGTGAGTTGGGTTTCTGGCATGTGTTCATCTCCCATTCATTGATCCCTAGGAAGCACATAATTTCAGTGAACTTCAATGCAGCAATGATCCTATACTGTATACTGCAGAATCAGTTGGTTGACATAGGCTTTCTGGTCAAACGAGAGATACTTGAACTCGGAGGTGTACGAGCAGACAAGCAGCCACTCATCTTCTCGAGCTTGATTACAGCATTTTGCAGAGATGCAGGGATGGATTTTGGATCCGATCCCTTTGAATGTGGTTTGGGGCCTATTGGGCGTTTCACATGGAATGACCAAGTGAGAGAGCGAGACCCCTCTGGTGTCAGAGTCAGAACAGGGAGAAAGAAATCTGCTCGAGGGGGAAGCACAAGCAGACAGGCTGAAGACATTCCGGAACAACCAGATTTGGAGCCGGTTTATCTAGAATACGGTGATTACAGGCCCGCTGCTTCCCCACCCCCGTATGAGACGTCTGGAGAGGTCCCTTGGCAGTCCTTGCATACAGGATTAGAGAACCTCAGAACCTCAGTAGTTGAAAACAGGAGACAGATTTCTGAGGGTAGAGCGGAAGCCAGTGAGTATTTTACTGACATTTGGGGCAACCTCACTGACATGAGGGAGGCACTCAGTCTTCCAAGTTATCCACAGAAGAAGAAGATACCAGGTGCTTTGTCACCACCTTCAGGGGCCCAGACATTGACCCATATGGGGCAGAGCTCCGAGTGGCAATGGAGAGATCCATAAGGGAACATGAAGATCGGATCAGATCCGAACTCGACCCCAAAGAGAAGGGGATCTCCAGTGAACCAGAGAAGGAGTTGTCAGACAAAGATTAGCCATCCGTTCCTTTTGTTTATTGTTATTATTCTAGGACTATTTACTTTTATTTAGTTGTATTTGTAATTTCCTTTAAACGGCTTGGACTTATTTTTCTTTTCTTTACGCATTTGATTTTCGTTTGGTAGAGTTTTTGTGTGGTTTTAAGCTAGGTTATGCATCTTTTGGGAAGCACACAACAACGCGCATGGACAACGAACTAGCTTCCTTCTAAGGGAGTTTTCTACCTTCGATTTTGTACTTCAATGCATTAAGCTTTCAATGAATGCGAATTTAGATTTTGATAGCATGAATGAGCATGGTTGAGTGCATATTGATCATATACTTGTGCGAGTGTTGAGCTTGTGTCAAGATCCGGTTTGGGGGTGTTGAACCCTCATTCCGCAAATTATTGAGATTATGCTTGTTATTGGTTGCGCTTTATGCATGTTTTTCATGTTTGAGCCGTCTATGGTGTTTCTCCCCCTGTAGGACATACCTTGTAGTTTCCAACAATAGGGACATTGTTGAGTTTTGGTTTGGGGGTGTGTTACACCTTGTACAGTTGTTATTACAGTTTTATAGTGTCCAATTTTTCAATTTTGTCGCTTGTCCATTTTTCAAACTGTATCCATTATGGGTATGATGCCTCTAGAGTGTGCTTTTGGCGAGTTCCTTGTATATGCTCTGACCTTGTGACATAGTTTGGTGCTACTTGAGGGTTCGCTTGCACCACCATGTGGTCGTCCCACCCGTTGGTGTTAAGTATTGGGGACTCAATGTTCCCATGTCTTGTTCTAATAGTGGAGATACCCGTGAGATCACAAACACAAGCATTAAAGTGCATTTTCTGAGTGCATTATTGATTATTCTTAACACGCCTCTCGTCATTTATGTCATGTGCCATAGGACTTGCATATCATTTTGTGAATTGCGTGATGGATGCTTTCATTCCCTTTTTAGATGGTTGTGGAAGTGATATTAGGGAATGTATGTGTATTGAATTACCTCTATAGCCTAAACACCACATACCATATTGTGTGCTCCAAAGCCAAGTTAAGGCCAAACACTTACTCTTTCATTTGGTACCACATTCAACCATATACCCAATAGCCTAAACACATGCCTACCCTTGTACTAATCATGTTAGGATGTGAAATGGTAGTGATGAAAGGAGTTAAGCTCTAAATGGTCAAACAGCGGGTAAAATGAAATAATTGTTGAAAATATGCAAGGAAAGGGTTAAGAACCATAGTTGTGTGCCATAAATGCCTAAGAAAGGGAAATTGTAACAACTCAAAATGGAGTACAACATTGTGATTGAGAAATTGTAAAAAGAAAATTAAAAGAGAAATTGTACTTGAAGTGCCATAATGGGGATTGTATTATGCTAAATACGCTCAAACGAAATGCAACATTGAAGGCACAAATGTGAGTTAAATGATTTCCTAGAGGGTTGCATTTAAGTGATAAAAGAACATGGTGTGGGAGTAGGGATATATTCTAGCATGATGGGTGTGTTTGAACTCCAAATGCCCATATCCTTTGTGTAACCTCATTTAACCCCACAGCCACACTATAATCGGTTAAAAAGCCCTATTTGATCCATATAAGTCTAGTTTGGGAATGTCAGTTGAAGCACGATTTTTCACATCCATGGCATGGTGACCCCTTCCTAGGATAGTTCATTGCTTAAATTTTGTGCAGAATCTTCTTTGCATACTTGTTTGTGTGGAACTTAGGACTCTGTGAGGAAAGAAAAGAGAGAATCCATGTGAGTTTTAGAATTGAAGCGAATTATGCTCAAGGTATGGGAGTAAGTTGTCCCTAATTCATGAATGCCTTTAGGTGTGGGATTCGTGTTCATACGAGCCTCCCTTGGGTGTCTCCAAATTGCTCTTGATCTTGTGCATATGTTTTTCTCCTCTTTATCACACCTATTTGTATCATATCAAACATTGGACTTGCGGCATTGTTGAATTATTGTTTAGGTGTCTAGAAATTTCAATCTGTTGGCGTCTTATTGTTTTAGATTATGTTTGCTCGAGGACGAGCAAAGGTTTGGTTTGGGGGTGTTTGATCGAGCCAAATATGTATTTGGCCCTCATATCCGTACCTTGTGTTCTGTTTTCGTGCGTTTTTGTATCTCTTATGGGTTGTTTTGTGCGTAATTGTAGGAAATGGTGCAATGAGGGATTTGGAAGCGTGTTACAGTGGTTCCGGTAGAAAAAGGGCAAAAGGAAAAACAAAGGACCACAAACAGCTCAGAGTGCAGGTCAAGTGCGGGTCGCAACCGCACTCCAGCAGCACTCATGCTCATAACCGGGACTTGATGCAAAGTGAAGAGTTAGAGTACGGCTACTATGCGGGTCATCCAACCGCACTCTACCCGCACTAATGCCAAACCAGAGAATGTTGAAGACGCACCTGACATTAGAGTGCGGGTACTGTGCGGGTCATCCAACCGCACTTTACCCGCACTGTTACCAAGACCACAAGAGCAAATTTGCACCTGACACTAGAGTGCAGGTAGAGTGCGGGTCATCCAACCGCACTACGCCCGCACTATTTCTCAAGACAGAAGGTAGATTTTGCACCTGACAGTGTAGTGCGATCACAGTTCGAGCACAGTGCGGTTCCAAGTGCGGGTCAAGTGTTGGTAATCCAACCGCACTCCACCCGTACTAGTTCTAGATCCGAGAGCTGAAGATCATACAGTGTGGGTACAGTGTGGGTACAGTGCGAGTAATTCACCCGTACTCCACCCGCACTCCGCGCGCGCCAGATTGATATTTAAAGCTTAAGTGACCTATTTTTGTATGTAATATAAATAGAATAGTATGGAAATGTTTTAGAAAGCCTTTGACTCCGTTTTTCAAAGGTTTTACACTCTTAGATCTAGAATCTCTCTCTCTCTCTCTCATCCTTACATTCTCTACTAAACTTCAAGGAAGTTAGGAGATTGAAGCCACTTCAAGGAAGGAGATGTTCTCCAAGGGTTTTTTCTCTTTCCTTTCTCTTATTTTCCTAGTTGTAATGAGTAGCTAAATCCCCTCTAAGGGGTTGATGGAGTAGTTAGTTGAATATTGGGCTTGTACATAAACTTGATATTATATTGATATTCATGTCTATCTTTCATTGATCTATTCTTGTTGAGAATGTTTACCATTGATTTCTTGTGTAGATACATCCTCTTTGCAAGATGTCTTTGTTTTATGTATGAGTATTGCATGTAGATATACATCCTATTTAGTTGTTTAATGCTCTAAAGAATAGACGGAACGTCAAGAATTCTGACTCTTAAACCGCAATCTTAATCTAACCTCGATCGAGTTTTCGGCACTATACATCCTAGGTCGGAGCCCGTGAGAGAGTTAGAATTCATCACTATACATCCTAGGGTGACTGGGTTTAATCGGTTGAGTCATTGTTAGGTAGACGAGCTTCATTTCCAGAATCTGATACATAACCAACACTATACATCCTAGGTTGGTAGTTTACGACGGATTAATCCCTAATAGGTGGTCCGCATTATACATCCTAGGTTGGCCACCGTCTGAGGATAAAGAACCGACTATATACATCATAGGTCGGTTACCTTGAATAGTCGTGTTATTGACAAGTTTGTTTCATTGCCTAGTATTTACTTTCGTATCCATTAACTCCTTAGTTTTCATCATCTATATATATCCTTCATCCCATTTCCCCCTTCATTTAGTTTCCATATTTAGTTTAGTGTTTGATGAGAAGGTTTTTGCCGTCAGAAAACCGTCCGTCAAAACAATTTATAAAACCTATGCGATGCGTTCACAAGTAGTAATACAAGTAAAGCAATAAGCACGGGTGTCGTCCACTGAGATCGGGGTAGCGGTGATAAGATTAGGATTAATATAACTAGTATGCATAGAAGTAAAGTGATGGTGAATGAAGATACAATATAAACTAAATTATGAAAGCAAATAAAATGGGATGACAATGGAGTGATGAATGAATGATGATGGAACTACAGAGTTGATGGACTCGTAAGTGAATATTGGGGCAATTGCAACAAACTCTCAATTAAGCACGTTTTGACAAATGTAACCAACCTAAGGTGTATAGTGTTGGTATATATCTATAGCAAGAGGTCAACCTAGGGTGTATAGCGAAGACCTCTTACTAGAGATTAATCCCTCCTAAGCAACCAACAGTGGCTAGTTACTTAATTGGGACTTGTTCCATGAATGCTCATCTATCTAGCTATGGCTCAACCTATTACTAATGTAGCCATCCTAGGATGTATAGTGATGGCTTCCAATTCCCTCACAAGTGGCCGACCTAGGATGTATAGTGAAGGCCACCCATTTGAGATTGGATGAGGCTTTAGGTTATCAACCGAATTCTACTCGAAGGTTAGTTCTCGTAGAATCACTAAAGTAGCCAACCTAGGGTGTATAGTGGAGGCTTCTAATTCTCTCACAAGTGGCTAACCTAGGATGTATAGTGAAAGCCACTAATTCAAGATTAGATTAAGGGCATGGTTTTAGAGCCGGATTTCTGGAAATCCTTCCATTCAATTGAGCATTAGACAACCTAATTGCCTACTCAAGTAATCCAAATCAATCATGCAAAGAGGGTGTATCTAAGAAAATCAATAATGGAAATCAATTCAAGCAATGGAATAAAACATAGAGATAGAATCAATATAACACATAGAGTTTATTTACAAAGCCCAAATATCCATCAAACAAATAACATCAACCCCATAGTGGGGTATTTTAGCTACTCATGTTCTATTACAAACAAATAAACTAAGAGAGAGTGTAGAGAGAACCCTTGAAGATTGATCTCCTTTCTTAAAGCTTGAATCCAAGACTCCTAGTTGCCTTTGATTGAGTAGAGATGGTTTGGATGATAGGGAGATGTGTTTCTAGCTAAAAATACAAGTGCTGGGAGGTATGGTGATTTTTTGGTTGGTTCCCATCCTTTTCTATTTATAGAGGATGGAAAAATAGGCCACTTAAGCTTGAAACCAGAAGCTGTCGCGCGCAGAGTGCGGGTGGAGTGCGAGTGAATTACCCGTACTGTACCGCACTGTAAAGGTTTTCTTCATCTTCAGTTCTCTGATCTGGGCAACAGTGCGGGTGGAGTGCGGTTGGATTACCCGCACTTTACCCGTACTGTACTCGCACTGTACTCTCACTCTGGTGTCTGGTGTAAATCCACTCCTCTGTCTTGAGCAACAGTGTGGGTGGAGTGCGGTTGGATTACCCGCACTTTACCCGCACTTTATCTGTCAGGTACGAATCAGCTCCTCTGTCTTGAGCAACAGTGCGGGTGGATTACCCGCACATTACCCGCACTTTCTCTGTCAGGTACAAATCAGCTCCTCTGTCTTGAGCAATAGTGCGGGTGAAGTGTGGTTGGATTACCCGTACTTTACCCGCACTTTATATGTCAGGTACGAATCAGCTCCTCTGTCTTGAGCAATAGTACGGGTGAAGTGCGATTGGATGACCCGCACTTAACCCGCACTTTATCTTTCCTTCATGATTCAGGTCCCGGCTGTGGGAAGGAGTACGGTTGGAGTGCGGTTGCGACCAGCACTTGACCCGCATTGTAGAGTTGGTTATGATCCTTTGTCTTTCCTTTTGCCCCTTTTCTGCCGGAACCACCGCAAAACGCTTCTAACACCCGAATTACATCTATTGCCTGCAATTAGCACAAACGAGCCTATTAGACATGAAAGACATAAAATATATAGAAAATACACTCAAGAACGAGACAAAAGAATAGGAATGAGGGCCGAAATATACAACAATTTAGGCACGATCAGTGTTATAATAGGACATTTCATCATCTAGATCTTCATCATTTATGTTTTGTTTATTATATATATACATTAACATTACGTTAGCAATAACTAATTTTAGCTAACTCCGCTCCCTGTGGACAATCCCCCACTTGCCACCATATTTGTGTTTTTAAATCATTTTAGGCTTAGTGAGGTTTTTACATTATTGTTGACAGACTGATCTTTAAAACGACACTACAAAAACGTCTGTCAGGACACTTCTAAGTACAGCTGATTTCATCGCGAGAATGGTCATGAGACTTCCAAGTGTTATTAGCTGAGGGATTACATAGAAAAGTTGAAAAGAGAAGGGCACCTGAAAGATGTGGTTCTCAAAGGAAGTAAAGATAGACAGAACGACCCCCCGAAGAATAACCAAGACAAAAGAGGCAGTCCGAGGGGAAGCTCAGACGTTGGGGTCATCAACACCAATTTTAGCAGACCATGCATAGGAAGAAGTAGTAGGGAAAGAATGACTGAAGTTCATGAGGCAATAGATGGCTAGAAGAACCTGAAGGTGAACTCAGTAGGTCCCGACCAAAAGAAGCTTAAGCAAGGTTGAGACCCGATTGTTTTTTCAGAGGCCGATGCACACGGACTTGAAGTAAGACCAAATGACGCCATTGTAGTGTCAGTTCGCATCAGTCACAGAGAAGTACAGAGAGTATTGATCGATAATGGAAGCTCGGCGGAAATCCTAAGCTTGTGGGTGTTTAATCAGTTAGGACTACAAAGGAAAGATTTGCAACCACTAATGATTCCGCTCAAAGGATTTGGGGGAGAAAAAGTAAGATCATTAGGGATGGTCAAACTACCAGCTGAAATAGGAAGTTACCCATGCCAAAAAACGGTGTTACTCGACTTTGTGGCTATCGACACAGAGAATTGGCCATACAATGCATTGCTAGGAAGACCATTCTTGAACAAGACAAAGGCAGTCACATCAACCAATGCCTTAACTGTCAAATTCCCAACTGAAGCTGGGGTCGGTATCATGAAAGGTTCACAAGAATGGGCAAGGAAAGCCAATCTGGCAGTCTATAGAGAAAAAGCAGAGTTGGAAGTAATGCAGATACATTTTTCGAACGGGAAAACTGCCTGAAGGAAAACGAGGAAGAAGATAAGGAAGAAACACGAACCCGGTTTGACCTGGATCCAAGGGAGGCATCTCCGGAAGATAGGAAAGACCAGGAATGTGAGCTGACTAATGAAGTGGTAACAGATGACAAAAACACCAAGCAGACTGTAAACTTAGGGGCACAACTCGCAGAACAGGTACAAAGCAAGATGGGCAATTTATTAAAAGAATACAAAGACGTGTCCACGTGGAAGCATGAAGATATGACAGGGATCGATGCCAAAGTAATTTCTCATGCTCTGGCAGTTGACCCCGAGCGAAAATCGTTCATCTAGAAGAGACGACGATTCAACCTTGAAAGAAGCCAGACAATTAAGGAGGAAATCCATAAGTTATTGTAAGGAAAAAACCACGCGGCGGAAGCGAAATATTAGATTGGTATATTTCAAAATTTTCCTTTTAAAAGAAAGAATCTTAACCCTTGATTAATTAACATATAATTAAAAGTATCGTACCTTTTTCACATGACGATTGTTATTGCGCCGAATTGAATCCGTAAGATCTTCCAATCCAATCACGCACGTGAATCACCTAGGAGTGTGGGCTCCCTTTCTTTGAATTGTATACCTGAGGATGGAAAACAAAAACCTTTTTCTTTTGTTAGTCACAATGACCCTCCTAGAGAAAACAAAAAATGTTTTGTCACTTTTGAATTCTCAATCTTTTAATCGAAAACTCGCGTGAACCCTAATTCGATGTTGTGCACAAAACCTTTTGATATAAAAGCTACTAGTGCACTATCGAAAACAAAAACGCTCTCTGTTTTCCTCTTGGCCGAATTCTCTATGAGTTGGCAAGTTCTTTTTTAAAGCAAGAGAATGATTTAAAAAAAAAACTTCTTCTTCTTTAAAATCACCCCTTGCCCAAAATTCTTCTTAAAAAAACATATGGCCGAATTCCCTTAAAAGGGATATATATAGTGGCCGAATTTCTCCTTCTTTGTGGAGGATTTTGGCTCTTATCAATTAGTAGTTTAAATATATTCCAATTCATGAGTGTATTATCCAATAATAAATTATAGAATATCAATTAAAAATTGTGACTTTATCAATAACTTCCTAATTGACTAATTATCAATTAGAGTTCTGATAGATATGAAATACTTCCTAATTTGACCTCATAAATAAAAATATTTTATTTATCTACTTATCAGATAAGGTATTTGATACTTATCATACTACTAACAATAGTATGACACTAGGAGTCCTACTCCTAGTTAGAAAAAGATTTTGACTTTTAATCAAATAATTATTAATTAAAAAATAAATTAATTTTCATTTGATTAAATAATAAAACAAAACAATATACTAGGCTAAAATTCTTAGCCTTGCCGCCCAATTATAATACATGTGCAATATATTATTTTTTCCATTTTATTAAATCCATTGGACTTTAATAAAAAAAGCCCACATGTGAACTAGACTCATTCTAACTACAAAAGAAACAAGTCCACATGCCTTAAATTAGTACATTAATATAATTTAACAGCCAATTTAATTAAAATGTGCAAATTATATTCTTAATGTATTGATGGAATGCTAATTGCACCCCATTAGGGCCACCCAAGGATTCCCACATCCTTGACCGCCCATTCCAGGCATTTGAAGAGTTACCGCGTGTCTGGATCATACATGACCGCACCTCTCCAAAACTTTTGGATTCCAAAATCCAAAAACAATTCTAGATGGACCTAGAAATTGGCCCGATAGAATATATCAAGTGATCCATTCAAGTTCGTGTGCATTGAGGATCTTGGCAGGCTATCTAAATTTAAGCTTCAATAGACATAACCTAATCATAATCAACAAATGATTCACTTAGGTTCGATATATTAATTTTAGCTCATTCCACTAAAGAGCTAAAATTGAACTCTTAAATAAAGATAGAATAAGTTAGTATTTCTCATTCATACCCTAGACAATCTTATTGGAGATAGTGTATCCTTGTGAAAAATATCAGTAATCGCCAAGAGCTCATAGACCGCCTATAGCTCTCCCAATTACTACATTTACTCATATGACCATATTTTGAACTTGGATATTTTGACTTATCCAGAAGCCATGTTTCAATAGACACCATCGAAAACTTTAACTTTAAGATTTAATATCCAATATCTCAAAATATCCATGTAATGATATTCTACTCACATTTAATAAATGGAGCCACGATGTCCATATCTATAAATGAAGTCCTCTATCGATTAACAAATGAATACAACCAAACCACCGAGGATAGAATATGCTATATAATCGTACTCATTGACAGCTCAAATGATAATACTTGTAACCATAAGTCCATCCTTTATCTCAGGATTGAGATAGACTCTATGATTGTCTTCAATTGAAAACTTTTATCCACTGACGGCTCTGGATAAAGTATTTCACTGTGATCCTATTCAATGCACCTAGTACACTAGATTCTTTTGCCCAAAGACACTAAACTTTGATGATTTTAGACTCATCATAACACATTTGATCCCACTCAAATGCTAGCAAAAGAATCTACAACTTTAACATGGTAAAGGCGCTCAACCTTTATCTTAAGTTATGAACATTGTTCAAGACTAACTAAAGAATTGTGTCTACCCCATACATATCTAGATGTACAAACAATTCTTCATTTCTCATAGTCTTTTGACTTATGATTATTTACTTTTGACAATTATAATAATTAAACTATAAATGCTATAAGATTTGTTAAACTAGAAATCACTTAATTAATATGAAAAGATTGTCAAATACATTATTACACTCTTGCTATTGAGCATAATCCCAACAATTGGCAGCAGGGTCGATCAGGGAAGTGCAGTTCCCCGTGTGGGTTGCCAATGTTGTGCTCATAAAGAAGAAAGATGGGCAATGGAGAATGTATGTAGATTTCACAGACCTAAACAAAGCATGCCCAAAAGATAGTTTCCCTCTACCTCGAATAGACCAGTTGGTTGATGCGACTGCGGGGCATGAACTGCTGAGCTTCATGGATGCTTATTTGGAATATAACCAGATCAGGATATTCGGTCCGGACGAAGAAAAGACTGCCTTCACAACAGATCAAGGGCTTTACTGTTACAAAGAAATACCATTTGGCGTTAAAAATGCTAGGGCAACTTACCAAAGATTGGTAAACAAAATGTTCGCCCGACAAATCGGCAAAAACATGGAGGTCTATATAGACGATATGCTAACAAAAAGCATCACAACAGAAAAGCATGCAACCGATCTAGAAGAAACATTTGGGGTACTGAGGAGGTATGGGATGAAGCTCAACCCGAACAAGTTTGTCTTTGGCTTACCGTAAGGAAAGTTCGTTTGGTTTCAAGTACACCAAAGAGGGATCGAGGTGAACCTTGAGAAGATAAGGGCCTTGGAAAAGATGAGGTCCCCAGCTACCTTAAAAGACATTCAAAGGTTAACGGGATGCCTGGCCTTGTTAAACCAATTCATCAGTGAGTCAACAGACAGGTGCTTTCCTTTCTTCAAAGCAATAAAGAAGGGCAAATGAGTGGAATGGAACAAAGAATGTGAACAAGCCTTCCAGATGATTAAGAGTATCTAGGTAAGGCCCATATCTTGTCCGAAGCCTTTGGATGGGGAAACATTGTATTTATACTTGTCAGTCACAGCTGTGGCCACGGGGTCTGTTCTGGTCAGCTTGGATGAAGGAATACAAAAGCCAGTGTATTACACCAGCAAGGCCTTACTGCTAGCAGAAACGAGGTACTCGGCGGCCGAACAAATGGCATTAGCACTGGTAACAGCTGCATGAAAATTTAGACCATACGTTCAGGCTCATAGGATCGAGGTTTATACGGACTATCCGTTAAAATAGATCCTATCTAAACCAAAAGTATCAGGAAGATTAACAAAGTGGGCGGTTGAGCTAAGCGAATTTGATATCACCTACCTGTTGGAGGCCGCGATAAAAGGTCAAGCAGTGGCAGATTTGATCGCTGAGTTCACTGAGCCAAATAGTGAAGTGATCAGAATGCTCGAAGATAAAAAGAGGAAGCATTTTAGCTGGAAGTTGTAGTCGATGGGTCGTCAAATACGCACGGCAGCGGGGAGGCGTAGTGTTGTCCACCCTAGAAGGTGATCAGGTGGAATGCGCTTTGCGATTTGACTTCAAAGCTGCCAACAACATGGCCTAGTATGAGGCATTGTTGGCAGAACTCATGGTTTGCACTGTACTTGGAGCTGACGAAGTAGAAATATTCAGTGATTCGCATGTCGTAGTCAACCAGGTCTTAGATGAATACCAGCGTAGGACAACAATATGGCGGCTTACCTAGAAATAGATGAGGTATTCCTCAGGAGATTCAAAACTTACAGAATCACCCAGATCCCGAGAGAGAAGAATGAGAAAGCTGACACTCTTTCGAGATTGGCATCCGCAACCACGAGAATCTGGTCCAAAACATTTCCAATGGCTCATCTCAATAAACCCAGTATTAAGGATGAGGAAAAGTTAGTGGTCGAAGTTGTTGATGAAGGACAGATCACCTAGATGACCCCAATTAAGGAGTACCTACAAGATGGCGTGCTTCCTGAAGATACGATCGAAGCAAAACGTATCATGTATAGGGCGCCCTGGTATTCAATAGTAGGAGGAGAGCTCTACAAGAGATGGTTTTCAAAGGCCCTGCAAAGGTGTGTTAGCCAAGCTGAGGGAGATAAGATTCTAGCAAACATACACAGAGGTGCATGTGGGAACCATACATGGGGAAAAGGTTTGGCTCATATAACCCTCAAACAGGGTTTTTATTGGCCAACCCTGTTCCAAGATGTGCAATCAGTAGCCGAGAAGTGCGGCACCTATTAAAGGATCACAAATGACATTAAGCAGCCACCTGAGCAATTGAAGAATCTGACCTCGCCCTGGCCATTCGCAATGTGGGGATTGGATCTGATCAGCCCGATGCCAACATCGACTAGAAGAGGTGCAAAGAATGCCATAGTAGTAGTAGACTATTTCACATAGTGGGCAGAAGCAGAAACATTGGTATATATAGCCGAAGCTAACACCACCAACTTCGTGAAGAAAAATATCATCTACCAATTTGGGATCCCAGATACAATTGTCACAGACAATGGGACCCAATTCGTTAACGATAACTTCAGGGAAATATGCCAAAAGTACCACATCAAAAACTACTATGCCACGCCGGCCCATCCTTAGACCAATGGACAAACCAAAGCTGTCAACAAGATTATCAAGCCTACCTTGAGAGCCAAGCTTGATGACAGGAAAGGAAATTGGGCAGACAGGTTTCATGAGGTGTTTTGGGCATACCGGACAACTAGAAGAACATCGACAAGAGAAACACCTTATTCCTTGGCATTCGGGACCGAGGAAGTTATCCCCGTTGACATAACCCACACTTCCCCATAGTCCAGCTATACCAACCTGATGCAAATGTAGGAACTGTAGAACAGAACTTGGATGAGCTGGACAAAAAAAAGGGACATGACGAGAGTGATAAATGCAGCCTACCAACAACTGGTTGCTAGATATTGCAACTCGCATGTCCGCATAAGAAAATTTAGGCTTTGAGATCTGGTCCTCAAAAGAGTATCCCCAATCACAAGGGAGTAGACAGCTAGATCTTTGGCAGATAAGTGGAAGGGACCTTATCAGGTGGTCGGATTAGTCGGGCATGGAGCATATCGCCTAACCCGACTATAAGGGGGAGAGTTTCTCCAGCCTTGCAACACTCAGTACTTGAAGATATTCTACTCTTGAGGGGATTCTTTTTCTACTTTCTTTCAATTCATTTAGATATTCTGTTAAATTTAGATTTACTGTAGATTTCATTTATTATTGATCAATTGTTGCTTTTTATAGTTTTTGGTTAAAGTTATCAATAAAAGCCCTTCAAAGAAAAAATAGTTCAAGGAAAAGTTTTCTAATATTGCTTTCGTATACCAAAACAACTCGTAGCACCGAAAATTGATAGAAAGGTGCTCGGGAGGCCCAGTGATGGGGCCAAAAGCATGCGTCGTAAAGATAATGTACATTCAGTGAAACTAACTGGGTGTATATAAACACTATTAGAGTGCCTCAGGTCATAGGCACTTGATGGGATATGCAAAAAGTTGAATGGGAAAGTTCTATTTTCATACTTGAACATCGGTTAGTCATATACCCAGTTGAGATAAGTTAAGTTAATGAGATAGGGATCACCCCCATTGTAAAGAATCTTGAGTAACAGACTACTGGGAGATGTCTTAGTGACTTAGTTGACATATAAAAGACAAGTATCTATAAATTAGATACCATGCAAATGGTCCATGCAAAAACATTACTTGACAAAAATCCAAAAGCTGCTATGTGCAACCCAGGAAAACAAAATTTGAAATTACTCATACAACAGACCAAGTTTGGTTAGTTGATTAGATAACTGATCAGGTTAGTTAAAGGGCAGCAGGATACAAAACCGACCAGACCAAGTTCAGTCAGTTGATAAGATAATCGATTGGGTCAATAATGAGCAGTTAATAAGATAACTGAGCAAATGGTCGATCAAATACAAAACTGGTTAGATCGAGTTCTATAAGTAGATAACTGATTAAATCAATATCTGTCAATTGATTAAATAGCTGACCGAGTAAAAAGCAGTTGGATAATTAGTTAACCGATCAAGTTAAAACCATAAATTACAAAGATCATCAATTAAAGCAGAAAGATTCACATAAGTAAATAAAGATCTATATTATTGAGAACGAAACGATTGTTCATATAATAGTGTAGAGAAAATTTACAAGATATATGGCAAATAGAAAGAATGAAAACAACAATGATGACATCGCACAGTTCGATTATATCAGGCTCCAGGAGTGGCAGAAAGACCGTCAGGCCAAAAACTACCAAGAGGGTTGCTCTCGTCTTCGTAACCTTTGGTCAGATCCCCTAAGTCAGGCAAATGGATGTCATCCTCTAGATCGTTAGTCATGAAGGGCGAATTGTCAACTTCAGAAGAAGGCCCAGCATCAATGCCATTGGCTAACATGCCACCCTCCACCTATGTATATAAAGTTACTAGAGAAGACTTAGAGGAGAGCTCCAGATGCATGATATGGGGGTCCTTTCCGATCGACTTGCAATTGGCCCTCCATCTTATTCGTTGATTTTTTATTGCATCCAGAGGTTCAGCCTTGTGTTTTTTGATCATCCAATCCCATTTACCATGAGCTTTACCTGATGACCTCTCCTTGGCTCCAAAACACATCCGACCAGTAACCAGCCCTCGCTCTAGTTCTCTCAGCATAACTGATTCGAATGCAGGAGACCTCTTGTATCAGTCGACAATCTGGATTTCGAGGGCTAGCTTGGCCTCCTGAGAAAGCACCTCTTGAGAAAGCACCTCCAGGCTGACCTTCTGTTGCTTCAGATCGTCAGCCAGCCTTTCATTACGTAGCTTGGCATCCTCAGATCCTTGCTGGGCAACATGCATAGACTGTTTAGAGGCGGCTAGGGTCTGGTAGCCGCTTGTTCAGCCAAGATGAGCTTATGTTCCAGTTCAGCACACCGCCACTCCGCTTTAGTCAGATTTGCTTCGAGCTAGGGTGCTTTTCCTGGTGAGTTCAGTAAGGTTTTTTGTGGCATTATCAGATCAGGTCTCAGCGGTAGCCACAGCTTTCCTCATAACTGCTTCAGTCACATCACACTACTTTACCTTTTCTTCGTACGATTTCATCAGTTTCGACTAACTAGCTGAAGTAGAATCAAATGCCTTCTTCCGCCCTAGAAGTTCTTAATTTAGCTGGGAGATTTCAGCAGCCGGCCTTTCCTGAGTGATCATGGCCCTGGTCAACTTCTCTACAGCCTGAAAAAGAAAAGAGACAGGTTATAGACCTACAATATAAGGGGTCAGTCAGAAAATCAAAGACACTTACGTATATTCTGTTGTTATAAACTGTGTGGACTTGATCATGGTTGTTGGCACTCCTGAGCTCCTTCCAATAACCTTCCCTAGCATAACCTCTCCCGACAGACATGGCCCGTAGCTTGTCCAGGGGGTCGACCGACACCTCCCTGAAATTAGAAGGGCTAGCAATGGCAAGTATTGGCATTACCTCACGATTGTGAAACTGCTGATCAACCGGGAGTGCACCATGAGCAGAAAGAGTGGCATTAGGAGTAGCTTCCAAGGCCATAGTAGCAGTTTGCCCCTGACTAGTGGCTTCTGATGAACCTTAGGGAGATGACTCAACCGTAGAGCAATCTTGTCCGTATGATCCGCCCCTTAATTAATCAGATCATCTTCTATGTCAAGATCAGGGGATCAGTTGGTGTTCCCTCAGGTTCAGCTTGCCCCTCGTCAGAATCTAGATCGGTAAAGACTATTTGACACTTGAGTAAAAACTGCATTAGAGCCTTGCTAACACGTTATGTAGGAGGCTCAGTGGGGACTTCAACCGTTGGATGGCCAGTTTGGACATGAGCAATTTCATATGGAGGTAGGAGTTGTGCTTCATAAGGAATGTCCTGCTCGCTAACCCCAATAGGAGTTTGATCATCCACTTTGGACTGATCAGATGGATGAACGGGAGACACCATAGAGATGCAATCAGATTTTATCTTCGACCTCAGAATTAGATCCGTTACTGTTTCCTGATCATCATCTTCCTCTTTAGGAATAACGGGCTTGACTCCAGTCTGATAAGCGGATGGGCCCCTTGGAATATCGGCCTCCTTCTTTTCACAAGCAGCTTTTGAGATAGATGACCCTTCAGCTTTTTTGGCCACCTTACTAACTGAAGACCTTTACGAGGATTTGACCACTTTACGGGTATCCATCTCTTTGGAAAATCTTCTGTTAGAGCCCTTAGGAGGAATCATCCTCTCGCTATCCTGATCAGAGGTTCTTCTCTCTCATTCATGATTAGAAGTACCTGAGGCAGTATTAGGATCTGGCTCATAGGTATGCTCAACCATATTTTGTTGAGAGGGAGCAATCCCCTGAGCCTGTTAGGCGCTGGCTTCAGCTCGGCTAACCTTGTCAAGATTCTTAATCTTCTCAGCTTGCTCACCAACAACGACTTCCATCTCATACACTGAACGATCAGCACGAAGGACATCAGACAAAGCAAATACAATCCAAGTAAGTTAAAATTTACGGGAAGAGGCACTTACATCGCTTGTGCAGGTTAGAAATAGCTGGAAACAACCACAGTTTCATGAGTTACTTCTCGACAAACAACGCCCGACTATCTTTGGCTTCTCAAGAAGTTTAAGCAGCTTTAATCACATTCCTAGCCTGATCCTCTCTTAGCAAGGCAAAAGTCTTGTTCCATAGATCGGGATTGCATAAGTGCCTGGGAACGATGTAACTAGCTAGTGCCTAGCGAGGATCAGCAACCACAAACTCGCCCCATTCACCTCGTACGAAGAACACAGTGTTCTTCAAATATTTATTGGACGAGGGAAAACCCCAGATGAAGCCCTTATGGTCCTTGCTAGATGCGGGGGTGGGACGCTGCCTATATCCACTAGGAATCCAGTGATTGGGAGAACTAGACTTAAGATGGAAGGTACCCCCCATTATCTGACTGACCCAAAGTATAAAAGTTACAAATCTCATGGGGGGTCGGGGGAAACTTGGCACCAATTAGTTTTCATAGGTGCCACAAGATGATCAAAACCTGATAAGAATTTGGGGTGAGTTTAGCAGCGGCAATCCCAACAGCAGTCAGGAACAGAGCAATAAAAGGTTGAAGGGGCAGCGTAACCCAAGATGTGAGCATGGCTCGGTGAACCGCCACAGCGCCTCGAGGGGGATTCCAGATGGCACGTTTGCCACTCATAAAGAGCTCAGCCGATCGAGGGAGATCAAACCTCTCACTATACTTTATGTTCTATTGTTCACCTCTGAGTCAAAGGCACTTGGTTGCTCAGCCAAGAACTTTAACAAGTGGGCTGGACGTCTCATGGGGACATCCTTCATTTTTAGCAATTGGTAGGGGATCTTCAAGTCAATAATGGCAGAATCCTTAGCGCTTGATCTGATTCCTCGACCGGATCCTATCATCTTAGACATATCTGGGCTTGTATTATGAGAAGAAACATATGGGTTACCAATGTTTGGGTCCAAATACAAAGGTTGAAACTCAGGACGGGCAATTGAATAATTGACATTGAGAGCTGTGGGTTGAGTTACATGGGGGTTTTGAGAACGACCTTACAAGATAAACTCAATCCTATCGGTATTTTCCTTGTCGCGTATTTCTGCAGCTCTCATTAGCAGTTCAAAAAAATGGTGACGGGTAATAGGATCCTTACCTGGAGGATTTGAAGTGGATAAAATGTGAGTGTTGATGATGTTGAAGTAGAAATGCCGGAGAAGATGAGAAGATCTGAGAAAATTTGTAGCAAGAAAAGTTTTGCAGCTTGAAGAAAAGATTGCGTGAGAGGGAAACGAAGGGTTTCAAAAATATATAGACAAAGATGACATCATGCGAGAGTGGTGGTTGGTGTGCAAATCCCGGAGATCACGCACAATATAAAATTTGAATCACCATCATCAGTTACGTTATACGCGTCAAATCACCTAGGCAAATCAAACGTTTATGGTTAAAATTTAAAGACTAGCTATCAAGCATTAATGAGCATTCATGGACTACAAGGCAAAAGATTCTCGAGTTAAACATATCTCACCGAGTGAGTTCTCTACGTTGGGCAAGATGCTCGGTTTGAATGCTTAAGAGGGTATTGTTATTGGTAAAATTTGAAAAGACAACATGTCAGCCTAAACACCGTGTTTTGTGGAAATTAAGTGATGACATGTCAATAAATATCAACTAGATCAAGCCAACCTAAGATGACAATAATTTAACTCCTATAATACCTAGTCAGGGTAACTTAGATGGTCAGGTGGAAACCACTAAACTAAAGTAATTGTATTGACCTAAATAAAGAAGATGGTCGGGGGTACCCAAGATGGTCGGGTTTAGTTACCTGATCTGGTTTTGATCCCTAGTCGGGGGAAAGGAAATTTGGTCAGGGTTTGGTAGACGGTCGGCTAAAGTGACACGTGGACAATTTTGAGACACACTCAGAATTATGACACATCAATGATGGAATTCAATGCGATCATGAATCAAATACGCAAAAGAAGAATCTTACTCAAATAAGGCATCATGAAGCATACTCTGATAAGGAAACAAACTTCCTTAGAGATACCAGAGTCCATAATAAGCAAAAGAACCAATATGTCTGAAACACTAACAATGCAAAATAGGAAAGAAGGCAACGACGACTCCAATAAATCAAAGTTTCACATAAGTACTACTGCCTTTTCCTTTTACTTGTACTCCAAGAATAAGGGTTCTATGCATATATAAATAGACCCTAAAAACACCCGAAAAATGGTTAACGAATCATTAGATATTCAAGAGAGCAAGTGAGGTTGAGATTGTAATGATTTTTCCATAGTGGATTACTTCCTCCCCATCATCGACAACCGTGGTTTTTTCCCTTCCAGGTTTTCCACGTAAAATCTCGCTTGCATAATTTCTTTTATTATTTTTGGTTGATTATATAATTGTCAATCAACATACCTTGTGTGACGTGTGATCAAATCTACATAGTCCTAAAAATCACCGTCAACAGGAATCCTGGTACTTAGGCGGAAACACACTTAAGGAGTCTAGGTACTGGGAATTCACATTTTATGGAATCCGATGCTTAGGTGATAGATACACTTATATATAAGTATGCCAATGAATCTGGGTACCGGGTATTCCCATGTGTTCGGAATCCCGGTACTTAGTTGATATTTCAGGCGAGTCATGGTACCCATCATCCTGTTTTGGGAATCTCAATACTTAGGAGAGAACAACCCTGGTAGGCAACTATGCCATTTAGGTACCAGGTCCTCCTAGTGAGATTGGGTTCCGACCAAGGCAGCAAAATGGCCATTTGGCAGTCCTGTTCTTGAGGAATCGACGTGCAACTAGGGCCACAACTTCGTAACCTTGGTCTGGTAGGCAACTATGCCTTAAATGAACCAGACCCATCCTGGAAAGATTGGGTTCCGGCCAAGGCAACAAGAGGGTCATTTGGTTATCATGGTCTTAAGGAAGCGACGAGCAACCAGGGCTACAACTTTGCAACCGTGTTCTGGTAGGCAACGCCTTTACAGTCCAGACCATTCTGGGAGAAAGGTGGGTCTTGTCCAAAGCATTAGGAATGCCGTATGGCCT
The DNA here is from genome assembly GCA_033220585.1 of Dipteronia sinensis. NCBI lineage: Eukaryota > Viridiplantae > Streptophyta > Magnoliopsida > Sapindales > Sapindaceae > Dipteronia > Dipteronia sinensis. The sequence continues at coordinate 23,478,134 of CM065637.1, forward strand.
TTCCTGGTTCATGGCGACCGTGGCGAACTTCCATGGTGAATTTTGGAGATAGAGATGCAGTCAAGTGTAAAAGGAGAGAGATGAGATTCTTTATTGATTAATCAATTGGCGACACACATTTGTTAGGTGATACATATACTAGGCGGTACCTAATCCAGCTGATATCGGTGAATTCCCAGTTCTTCTACGGGTAGAATCTCTTCAGGTGATCTGCATTCCAGGTGTGATCGATAAGACATCCATCCATATCTTCCAACTTGTAGGCCCCGCTATGAATTACCATTTTAACCATATAAGGGCCCTCCTAGTTTGGCACTTGTACCCCGTCCGACCTCTTCCGGGTGTTCTGGCTTCTGACCTTCATGTTGAAGTACCGGGTAATCCGGCTCTAGTAGACTTCTACCCTTTCTGCTACAATGTCTTACTTTTCTTCTATGAGGTACAAGTTAGCTCTCAATTTGTCATCGTTACCTTCTGGCTCGAAATGCTAAACCCTGAAGGAGGTCAGTTTAAGCTTAATTGGTAGGACAGCCTCTACCTCGAAAGCCAACGAGTAGGGGGTTTCTTCAGTAGTAGTCTTTTTAGTGGTGTGATAGGCCCAAAGCACATCAGGGAGCTCTTTTACCCATTTACCCTTCTTCTACTGGAGTTTCTTCTTTAAGAGCTTTTTGATGGTCTTGTTCATGGCTTTTACCAAGCCATTGGTATAAGGATGTGCCACTGATGCAAAGTGGAGTCGATTCCTGGGTTATTACAGAAATCCCAGAACCGTGCATTGTCGAACTGTTTGCCTAGATCGGTGATAATGGCTATCGAGGTACCGAACCGGTAGACAACGTTCTTTTTGATGAACTTGGTTGTGTTCTCCTCTGTGATCTTGGAGAAGGGTTCTGTTCCACCCACATAGTAAAATAGTCGATAGCTACTATATCGTGTTTCGATTGATCAGGCATGATTGGAAGCAGTCCGATCAAATCTACCCCCCATGTGGCAAATAGATATGGTGAGCTGATAGAAGAGAGTCGCTCTGGTGGAAGGTGATTCAGATTGGCTGTCCTTTGGCATGGTTCACAAGACTGCATGAATTGCCTTGCATCGTGGTGCAAGGTTGGCCAGTAATACCCTATGCGAAGTACATGGTAAGCTAGTGCTCCCCCCTGGTATTGTTTCCATAGTCCCCTGAATGCACATCTCTGAGTGCCTAGCTTGCATCATCAGGGTGTAGACACCTAAGTAAAGGGAGGGATCTTCCCTTGCGGTAGAGGTGCCCTTCGACCTGGCAATATCAAGTTGAGATCCTCTTGAGTTTGCGAGCTTGATCAAGAATTTTGAGAAGCTTTCCTTCTTTGAGGTAGTCCACTATTGGATCCATCCGGTAAGGGAGGCGATCCACAGGGATAACCTCATTTCATTCGGCTATGCTTGATTGGGAGATTGCCTGGAGTGGTACTCCCTTTGGCAGCACCTGTCCTCTGCTCCCAACTATCTTTGCAAGGATATCGGACCGATGGTTTTGCTACCTAGGTACCTGCTCTATCTTGAATTCCTTGAACCGAGACATAAGCCTCTGAACCTTTGCAAGGTATGCTGCCATGTTTCCTCCATTCGCTTGATATAGCCTTGTTACCTGGTTGACAACCAGTTGCGAGTCACTCTTGACGTGGAGATAACTTGCCCTGAGTTCTACAGCTACCCTCATCCTTGCTAGCAAAGTCTCATACTCAGCCTCGTTGTTAGTGGCGTTAAACTAAAATCTAAAATAATGGCAGCATTCGACCCTCTCTAGATCGGTCAGAACGATTCTTGCTTGACTGGATGCTCCATCTGTATACAGGATCAAGACTTCTCGATTAGTGGGCCAGTCTACAAGTTCCTGCTCCTTCTAGGGGATCAGGTCAAAGCTTGGAAGGGTACCGGGATCGGATATCCCGCTGAACTCTGCCACAAAGTCTGCCGAGCCTGGGCCTTGATGGTGGTTCTGGCCTTATACCTGATATCATACTGGATGAGCTCGAGGTCCCATAGTACCAGTCTTCCCGATACGTTTGATCTTTGGAGAAATTATCGCAAAGGTTGATTGGTAACCACCGTGATTGAATGGGCTTGGAAGTAGGGGCTGAGCTTCCTAGCTGTGGTAACCAGGGCAAATACGAGCTTCTCCTAGAGGGTATAGTTTCTCTAGTTTTGTTAAAGCATGATTCACACAGTAGATGGGTCGCTGAACCCCATCTCCACATTCTTTGACCAGGATCCCGTTGACGGCAGTCTCGGATACGGCCAGATACAATTACAACTCTTTTCCCGGTATCGGTTTAACCAGTAGCGGTGGGTTAGCTAGGTACTCCTTCAAAGACTGGAAGGCTAGCTCGATATCTTGGTCCCACCTCATATTCTTCATCTGCTTGATAGCTTTGAAGAAAATGAGGCATTTGTCGGTCGACCGCGATATGAAGCGTTTAAGAGCTGCTATCTGACTGGTCAAGCCTTGTACCTGTTTGAGTGAGGTAGGAGATTCAAGATCCAGGATGGCTCAGATCTTCTCCAAATTGGCTTCTATTCCTCTCTTATGGACCATGAATCAGAGGAATTTCCCGGCTGCTACCCCGAAGGCTCACTTGGAAGGGTTCAACCGTATCCAGTTCTCTCTGACTACCTGAAACGTTTGGCGAAGGTGGTCCTGATGCTACTCAGCTACCTGGGACTTAGTGATCATGTCATCGATATACACCTCCATTGTCTGCCCTATCTACTCCTTGAACAGCCAGTTGACCAAGCGCTAGTAGGTAGCACCTGCATTCTTAAGATCGAATAGCATTACCTTGTAGCAATATAAGCCTTCTCCAGTGATAAAACTGGTCTAGTCTTGATTGGCGGGGTGCATCATGATCTGATTGTACCCCGAGAATGCATCCATAAAGCTAAAGAGCTTGTTTCCTACGGTTGAATCTATTAGCTGATCTATCTTTGGTAGTGGGAAGCTGTCTTTCAGGTAGGCGCGGTTGAGGTCTGTGTAGTCAACGCACATGCGCCACTTCCCATTTGCTTTAGTTACCATTACCACGTTTACGATCCACTCAGGGATACTGAGACTCCCTGATGAACCTAGCCTTCAGAAGCTTGTCAACCTCCTCCTAGATCTCGGCATTCATCTCTGGGTTGAAATGTCACCACCTCTATTTGACAGGTTTAAAGGTGGAGTCGATTGCCAGTCTGTGAGCTGCCAAGGTAATGAGGATTCCTGGCATCTCCTCATGTCTATAGGTGAATATGTCGTTGTATTCTTGAAGGAGTCTTACCAGACCCTCCTTCACTCCTGCTTCCAGTGCTGCTCCTACCTTGATCACTTTTAAGGGATCGTCCCCCTTGATTGGTATCTCCTCTAACTCATCTACAAGGTGGCCACTAGCCCACCCTCTGTCTTCCTCCTCCACATCCTTTGTAACCGGAATCTCTGCCTCAGGCTCCTCCTTTACTGCCCTCATCTCTCCTGTGACATCTAGGTTTTTAGGATTTCCTCATGGTAATTCCTGATCCTGCATGATAGTTACATGTGCACTTTGCTTAGCCAGCGCCGTCGAGTTGGTGGACACTTCATTGCATTTGCGTGCTTCTCCTCGTACCTCGCCCACCTTGTCTCCTATAGGGAATTTCAAGACATTATGGTAGATTGACATGACACTCTTGATGGCTGATAGAAAAGGCCTTCCAAGGATGGCGTTGTAGGCTAACGGGGTATCAACCACGATAAAATCGCATATGAGGTTCTGCTGGAGTGGCACTTTCCCCACTATCACAGGTAGGATCATACAGTTTGTAGGTATCAGCAAGTCCCTAGTGAATCCATACAATGGGGTAGTGTAACTATTGTAGCAGGGATGTTTCAGGTTGAATTTTTCCAGAGCATCCTTGAAGAGGATGTCAACGCTGCTACCGGTATCAATGAGAACGCGGTGGACCAAGCAATTGGCTATCTACACGGTGACAACCATGGGGTCATCATGAGGGTGTACCGTGTTGTATACACCATCCTATATGATAATGATCTGAGTTGAGCGGAAGGATCCTGGTGTCCCATAGATGATTTTGAGAACGTCTTTACTTGCCTCGATCCGGGGCACCTTTCTAGCTTGGTTCTTCCTAGAATTATTAGAAGTTCCGGCTAAGGTGGGACGCCCGCTGATGGTGTGGATAACCTGGTTCTGCTGCATCCTATCTTCCCCCTTTATTTCCTCATTTCCTTTGTCGCTTTAATGTCTGCATGTACACACGCAAAAAATTTCAAAAGGCGAAAAATGAGTTGCAGAATCACACTCCTATTATAAGCAAACTCTACATGCGGCAAACAATCCTCCCATGTTTTCAAGTTCTTTTGTATTATAGCACGCAATAAGGCAGATAAAGTCCTATTAACTACTTAAGTTTGACCATCAGTTTCTGAATGACAAGTAGTAGAAAATAAAAGTTTAGTTCCAAACTTACCCCACAAAGTCTTCCAAAAGTAGCTTAAGAACTTAGCATATCTATCTGAAACAATGGTCTTAGGCATGCCATGCAATCTCACAATTTCTTTGAAAAACAAATTAGAAATATGTGATGCATCATCAGTTTTATGACAAGGAATGAAATGTGCCATTTTAGAAAACCTATCAACAACCACATATATAGAATCCCTACCTCTTCTTAACCTAGGCAAACCCAACATAAAATCCATAGAAATATCAATCCAAGGTCCACTAGGTATAGGCAAAGGAGTATACAATCCATGAGGCTTAATCCTAGACTTAGCTTGTCTATATGTAATGCATTTCTCACAGATTCTTTCTACATCACGTTTCGTATGAGGCCAAAAAAAGTGTTCATGCAAAACATCTAGTGTCTTGGCTATACCAAAATGCCTTACCAAACCTCTCCCATGAGTTTCTCTAACAAGCAATTCACGCAAAGAACTTTTAGGCACGCATAATTTAGTTTCTCTAAACAAAAATCCATCATGCCTATAAAACTTGCCAAATGCAACCTTTTCACATGCATTGAATACATTGCCAAAATTAGAATCTTCCATATATAATTCTTTAATATAGTCAAAACAAAACAATCTAGCATCCAAAGTAGAAAGTAAAACGTACCTTCTAGACAGAGCGTCATCGACCACATTTTCCTTACATTGTTTGTACTTGATAACATATGGAAATGTTTCAATGAACTTCACCCACTTGGCATGCCGCTTATTTAGCTTGTGTTGCCCCTTCATATGCTTGAAGGACTCATGATCCATGTGAATCACAATTTCTTTCGGCCAAAGGTAGTGTTGTCAAGTTTCCAATGCCCTAATCAAAGCATACATCTCCTTGTCATAGGTAGGATAATTCAAGGCTGCTCCACTTATCTTCTCACTAAAATATGCAATGCGACATCCCTCTTGCATTAGAACAGCTCCAATACCTATTCCTGAAGCATCACACTCAATCTCAAAAGCTTTAGCAAAGTCAGGTAAAGCAAGCAAAGGTGCATTAGTTAATTTTTTCTTAATCAAGTTAAATGCCTTTTCTTGTTCATTACCCCACTTAAAACCCACATTCTTTTTGATAACTTCAGTTAAAGGTGTAGCTAGGCTACTAAAATCTTTCACAAACCTCCTATAAAAACTAGACAACCCATGAAAACTTCTCACTTGTCCCACATTTGTAGGTTTCGACCATTCCCTAATTGCCTTAACCTTCTCTTCATCAACCCCAATCCCCTTAGCACTAACAATAAAACCCAGAAATACAAGCTTATCGGTGCAAAAGGTACACTTTTTGAGATTATCAAACAACTTTTCTGTTCTTAAAACACCTAAAACAAGTTTTAAATGTTCAACATGCTCATCCAAGTTTTTGCTATAAACCAGAATGTCATCAAAGTAAACAACCACAAATTTTCCAATAAAAGCATGAAAAACATGGTTCATTAATCTCATAAAAGTACTTGGTGCATTAGTTAATCCAAAAGGCATAACTAATCCACTCATATAAACCATATTTTGTTTTGAAAGCAGTTTTCCACTCATCACCTTCTTTCATCCTAATTTGATGATATCCACTTTTAAGATCAATTTTAGTAAAAACAATAGAACCATGCAATTCATCAAGAATATCATCTAATCTAAGAATAGGATGTCGATACTTTACAGTGATATTGTTGATGGCACGACAATCAACGCACATCCTCCATGTTCCATCCTTCTTAGGCACAAGCAATATAGGAACCGCACAAGGACTCATGCTCTCACGCACATACCCCTTTTCCATGAGCTCACTAACCTGCCTTTGAAGTTCCTTTGTCTCCTCAGGATTACTTCTGTATGCTGGTCTATTAGGGATAGGTGCTCCAAGTACAAAGTCAATTTGATGCTTCAATCCTCCTTATTGGTGGTAAACCAATAGGCATCTCTTCGGGAAACACTTTATCAAAGTCCTGCAAAAGAGAAACAACAACACTAGGCAAGGAAGGGTTAATTTCATCAGTACTAAAACAAGCCTGTTTGTACAGAAGTACAATCATTGTCTGATTTGAAAACAAATCCATTTTGATTTCACTCTCTCTTGCATAAAAGCTCACTTGTTTTTTTTTCTCATCATCCACTTTTTCTTTTTCACCTTTTATCTCTTTTTTGCTGTTTCAGACTCTCTTTCTTTTGTCTCTCTTTCTTTTGAACTCTCCCTCTCCTTTTTTACATCTCTTTTTTTTTAACCTCACTTGATCTTCATATACTTTGTCTTGGGGTTAAAGGTACAAGAGTGATTGACTTTTTATTGACTACAAATGAGTATCTATTGGTATACCCATCATGAGTCACATGTCTATCAAACTGCCATGGTCTCCCCTAAAAGGATATGGCCCGCATTCATTGGTACCACATCATAAAGGACTTCATCTTTGTATTTTCCAATTGAAAATGACACCAACACCTGTTGAGTCACCTTGATTTCCCCACAATCATTTAACCATTGTAGCTTATAAGGTTTTGGGTGCTTCAAAGTGCCCAAATTCAGTTTCTCCAAAAAACTAGTGCTAGCCACATTAGTACAACTCCCCCCATCAATGATCATGCTACATACTTTATCATTAACATGGCAGCGGATGTGAAATATGTTGTCACGTTGTATCTCATCATCTTCCTTGGCTTGAGCACTTAGAGCTCTTATTGCCACCAAAAGCTCTCCATCCACCGGATATTCAATGTCACTTGCATCCTCTAAAGGCAGCATGGACTCATCATCAAATTCACCCTCAGATTCGATATCACCATCATCCTTCAAAACCATTACTCTCTTGTTTGGGCATTGAGATGCAATATGATCTGCTCCCAAACACTTAAAGTACTTAATGTCGCGGTTTCTAGAATGTTGAGAATCTGATTTACCTTGATTTAATGTGCCTCCGACCTTATGATCTTTGGAAGGTTCGGTCTTGGCCTTGAAACTAGGATGGTCATCCCTCTTGCTCCAATTCGGTTTCCATGATGATGAAGAACCTGAATTTTGCCCAACCCGTGTGGAACTCTTCCTCTTCAACTGTTGTTCCACCTTAGTGGCCATGTGTACCATGTCAGTCAATTCAACATAATGTTGCAACTCCACTACATTTGCAATTTCTCGGTGTAGTCCACTTAAGAACCTAGCCATAGTAGCCTCTCGGTCCTCTTCTACATCAGCTCGAATCATGGCTATCTCCATTTCCTTATAGTAGTCTTCAACACACTTAGACCCTTGAGTAAGAGTTTGTAATTTTTGAAACAAACCCCTATAATAGTGACTTGGAATGAAATGCTTCCTCATGACAGCTTTCATATCCTCCCAAGTCTCAATAGGTCTTTCTCCATTCTGTCTCCTACTCACAATAAGTTGATCCCACCAAACGATAGCATAATCAGTGAATTCTATGGCAGCCAACTTCACCTTCTTCAATTCGAAGTAGTCATGGCAGTTAAACACCAATTCTATTCTTTTCTCCCACTCCAAATAAGCTTCAGGATCGGTTTTACCTTGGAAAGTTGGGATCTTTACCTTTATACTACCTAAACTATTATCAAACCTCTCTTCATACTTATCTTCTCTATTCCCATACCCATCTCCTCTATTCCTATACCTATCTTCTCTATTCCCATACTTATCTCCTCTACCTCCCATTCCACGCCTAAATCTGCCCGTACCCACATTAGACATGCGACCATCCTCCTCTAGGTCATTCCCATAATCATCTTCACAGTCATTCCTAAGTGGGTTCCTTTCTCTTCGTTCCACATTAGGAGCCCTGAATGGCTGCTCCCTTTGCGAACTAGACTCCACTTTGTCTAACCTATCATTCACCTCGCCAAACTGAGTCTCCATACGTGCCATGTGTTTTCGCATGACTTTATACAAAAAATCGAGATCTACCTTTTCTGGTGTTTTGTTGGACACACATTTACTGTTATCGTGTGACATATTTAAAACCTGCAAAACAAAAAAGAATTAGTAAGCCTCACAAACACTCCCTCACGTGTTTACCCTCAAAGATGGTGGCACTCACACTTGTGTTTCACTCAATTCTTTTGGCTTTTACCCTCTGATGAGCTCACACTCTCTTGCCTTTTTCCACTCTTTGTTCACTCATTCAATTCCTTTTTTTTTAAATATCAATGAACGAAATCAGGGAAAGGAATGCCAATTATCAAACCATAAGGAAGTACTAGAAACATTGCCAATGAAGTGCTGAATTAAAGGATGAGCAGTTAGCCAAAGATGAAGGAGTTTCCTCCAATTCCAAGAGCAGATATAAGGAGCTTTAGCCTTCCAAAGGTTAGAGCCTTTGAGGTGATAGGCTTTGATCCAAGAAGACCTAAGGTTATTTGTACCATAAATCAGAATTCAAAGATTCCTAATCATCAGGTCCTTGTTCCAAGAAGAGAGATCCTTGATTCCAAGACTACCCTCTTTCTTAGGGAGACAAATATTAGACTTAGAAATTTTTGCACCCTTACTATCACCTTCAACCCCTTTCCACAAGAAACTTCTGAATTTCTGTTCTATAATCTTCAAAATCTTGATAGGAAGGCAAAGATAACCAGCCCAAAAGACTTGTAAACTCGACAAAACCGATATAATGAGATGCAAGCGACCAGCATAAGAAAGGTGGCGGTTCAACCAAGAAGTAAGTCTGCCCGAAACTTTGTCCACAAGAGGGGAGCAATCACGAAGACAAAGTTTAGTAGAGATGATAGGGATACCTAGATAGTTAATGGGGAGAAAACCGACTGTTTAACCAAAGAGGTTAATGAGCTGCTGATTAGTTGTAGAGGATAAACCCAAAGTAAAGATGTTGCTCTTGGCTTGATTAGCAAGGTGGTCCGAAAGCAAGGAGAACTCATCAAGGGCAGCCTTAAGGACTACAACTGAAGAAGGGGAGCCATGGCATAGCATAATAAGGTCAACAGCAAAACAAAGGTGGGAAAGATTTATCTTGTCACACTTCCAATGAAACTAGAAGCTAGGAGAGTCTGCAATGCGTTTGGTCAGAATTTTAGATAGAACTTCCATAGCTATTACAAAGAGGTATAGGGACATAGGATTCCCTTGTCGAAGACCCCTTTTTTTAGAGAAAAAATCAGCTAGCTCACCATTGAAGTAGATAGAGAACTTAGGGGGTAGTAAGGCAAGCTTTGATCCACGTAATAATCTTAGGAGGAAAGTGAAAACCAGCGGGGGTTTCAAGCAAGAAGCCCCAATCCACCATGTCAAAAGCCTTCATCAAATCTATTTTTAGAGCCAACATAGGGAAGCTAATATCCTTATGATAATTCCTCATAAGTTCTTGCGCAGGAAGGATGTTGTCCCTTATACTCCTACCAGCCACAAAAGCCGATTGGGAAGGGCTGATAATATCCGAGAGATAAGGTTTGATCCTATTGGAAATGATCTTGGCAATGATCTTATAGAGAGTGTTGCAACAAGATATAGGTCTAAAGTCTTTCATCTTAGAAGGATTAGGGACGTTAGGGTCCAAAGCAAGAATCGTAGCATTTAGCTTTTTGAGAAGATGACAAGACCTAAAGAATTCTTAGATAGCATTAATCACCTCTTCACCAACAATGTCCCAAGTTTTCTTGAAAAAATGAGCGTTGAAGCCATCCGGACCAGGTGCCTTATTAGGGTGGAGAGAGAAAGCAAACCTCTCGAATCTCATCATTAGTCACATCTCTATCCATTGAATCAGCTTGATCATTGGAGATGACATTATCAATAATATTGCTCAACATACCAATACCATGTATAACGGGCATAGAGCAACCAAAAATCTTCTGAAAATGATGGATGGCTTCATTCTTAACTGGAATGTCACTTTCAATCAAGGAACCATCATCACCACTAATATATTGGATCTTGCTTCTACTGTGTCTACCATTGATGGCTTTGAAAAAGTAGGAGGAGTTGCAGTCACCAGCCTTGAGCCATTGGGGATTCTAGATTTTTGCCTAAGGAGATCCTCCTCGGTTTGAAGTGACAAAGTATACTCATTTATAAGCTCATTTTCTTGTATTCTAAGGTTAGTATCAAGGGGCTGATTATCAAGAAGGATTTGACAAGCATCTATGGCAGCTTTAGCTTCAATCGATTTTGTTGCCACATCCCCCACATTATCATTGTTAAGGGTCTTTAAGGCCTTCTTCAAATTGCGAGGCTTAGAGCAAAGCTTGAACTGCATGGTTCCATGAACTTGCTCCTTCCGAACACTCTCAACCAAGGGGAGGAAGTCCTCTCTATCCATTAGAAAATTAAAGAACTTGAAAGGGCAGTTTTTCTTATTACCTAGCAACCCAAGCTTCACCACGGATGGGCAATGGTCAGAAATTCTAGGAGGAAGGAAACTTGCTTCAGAATGCTCAAACTTGACAATCCGTTCATTGTTGACAAGAACTCTATCCAATTTTTTAGAGATACAACCATTGCTTCTCTTGTTGCACCAAGTGTGAAGAAAACCCGAGAAACGAAGATCATCAAGCTCCGAAGCTTGAAGACATCCATCAAAATCTTCCATAGCAACGGTAATTCTGGAGCAGCCCCCAATTGACTCATCAGCCCTCCGACAAACATTAAAATCGCCTAGGACAATCCAAGGGGAACCTTGCTGATTTGAACACAAACTTTCCCAAAGAGCCCTTCTTGATATGTCCTCATTAGAACCATAAACAAAGGAGATTCAAAATTGGTCATTAGTATACAATGAATAATCTGATTTTGAGAATTCTAGGATCCCAACCAACCCAAATTCTTCCTAGACCATGACTATTATAATTGTCTAACATATCCCAATCCTTAAAATATGAATTGACAACAAGAGGCTTATTGTTAAATCTCACTCTTATCTCAATTAAACAAACTAGACTAAGGTTATGATCAAGTAACATTTTCCTTACTTCTAATTGTTTAGGGGTAGCATTCAGCCCCTAATGTTCCAACAAGCTAAATTAATAATTAAGAGATTGAGAAGACTTCACCTTAGCTTGCGAGCTATCGTCCTTGCCTTTCTTGGCAGTCCTTTTCTTCTTCTTCTTCTTCTTCTTCTTCTTGTTAGTAGAGGACTCCGAAGAGCTAGAAAGCCCAATGATAGGAGCCCCATCATTGTTCTTGATCCTTGAGAGCCATAGGGAATTATCTGGAGAGGCAGTGGTAGGAGAGTCATCAACATTACAATCGATAACACTCTCCTTAAAGGGGGCATTGAATCCATTCTCATCAAGAGCAGATAACTTGTTAGAGATATCAACAATACTCTCCTTAGAGAGGTCATTGCACTGAATCTTGATAGGCAAGTTGGTAGGACACAAATATGGCTCAATTTCAGAATTAACAGCAGAGATGACTTCATCAAGAGGGAGAGGCTCCAAATTCGTACAAGGTAAGGGAATCTAGGTTGCAACACCCTTAGTAACTCTCCTCCATTCTTGCTTAGGTTTGGGATCAAAATCCTTAACTGATGGAGGATGCAAAGGCTTTAGTTTTGGGCAAGAAGTAATAGAGTGGCCAAAGGACTTGCATTCAGTACATATTTTTCAGTTTCCATTGGTATTCAACCAGAATTTCAACACTTTCTCCAAGATTAGGTCCCAAATTGTCACCCATAAATAGGTCGAAGGAATCAACCAGCTCACAAGTGGCAACAATTTCAATACAAACTCTAGCATATGAAATTCTCTTCATGGATTCAGTTAAGGAATCAGCATATAGGGGCTTTCCAACCGCACAAGCAATTTGGCTCAATCCCTCATCTTTCTAATATTCATGGGGAATGTTGAAGAGCTTAACCCAAACTGGGATTTTTGAATAGGTTTCTTTAGTTAAATTGAGCCTAGGATGCCATTTCTTGAGAATCACCATCCTTCCAGCAAATAACCATGGACCGGATTCTAACACATTAGAACAAACTTCGTCATCCGAAAACTTGAAAAAGAAAAACCCTTTATCATTAGCTAAGACTTTTTACAGGCCACGATTGCCCCACAAACGCATTGCAATGTTGTTAACTAGAGAAAATGGGAGCTTTTTCTCAATAAAATAACCAACGAAGTAGTTCTTCCATGCTTTAGAACCATCCTCGGCAACTTCCATGCGAGGGGAGACACACTTCCTATTTCCACTTTGAAAAGGCTGGTAGTATTTTAGGTTCATAGGTCTACTTGTGGGAATATCCATAAATGGACCATGGTGAGCACCTTTTAGCACATTACTATAGGAAACAACACAATTTTTGGAAATTTTAGGGGGCATGTGACCTATAATATTGTTAGCATCTTTATTTACCAAAGAAGGAGTGACAAAGATACCTTTTGCACGGGGCAGCTCCAAATTCCTTAGAGAGGAGACCTCATCTAGCTGGACTATTTGACCTTCAACATTTGCGGATGGACATGCTGTACCTTTAGAGGCAGACTTTTTTTAAACAAATGAAATTAGGGAAGAAGAAGAACAATGATAGATTAAACCTGAGTTTAGAAACCTATGCTCTGATACCAACCGATATGAACCTCACCAGGAACAGTGAAACCTGGAACCAATATATGGTAGCAAGGATCGTTTCTAAATTCAAGTTTGTAAGCAAGAACAATATAGGACCATGACCCATTATCTATAATGAGATAAGAACCAACAGTATCAAGAAAATGAAAGACGCCATACTCAAGAACAAGATAGAAAGGTGAATGATAAGTCAATTTTCGGAACCAAAGAGAAAATTCTCTATATTTTTCATTCAAAATCAAGTCTACCTAAAATTACATCAGTTGGTTCCTTATAAACTAAAACCCTAATCGAAAAGAAAGGCTACATGCCAATCTCTAGAAAGGAAACAAGATATTCGGCCATTATGGCCTTACAATCATAAAACTAAATTGGGCAATAATTGCCTTACAAACGGGAAAGAAAGTAAGAAAACTAAAACAAGCAACTATTGACTTGTTCCCTATTTGGAAGGCTAAATTTGGAAACAAATCAGCCCCTTAATTTGGGAAACAAATTAACTCTTATTCTTTGGAAATTAAAAAGGAAACAAATCAGCCAAAATTGAATCTCCTCCAACCCTTTTGCCGCTCACCACACACCTAACTTGTGCCACATGCCCAAACTTGTGCCATACGCCCAAACTTGTGCCACACACCCAAACTTGTGCCACACGCCCAAGTCTTCTCTTATTCGGCCCAATCAATTGCCTTGATGACGTTAATTAAGCCTTGGTCTTCATGTGGGCTTATCTTGGACTTTAACATTTCAACATCAGCCCAAGTGTCTTGAATCAGGCCATTGATTGCTTATTTGAATCTTTTAGCCCTTGCCCTTGTCATTGGCCCAATCGGAACATGTAATGGATCCCTTGGTGCAGCTCCCTTATCATGATCCCTTGGTGTAGCTCCCTTATTCTCATCATTATCTCCAAAGCTTCATCTCTTGCTTCGATTTCGGCTTGCATTAGCCGCATTCTTTTAGCAAATTCATTCTTAAGATCTTCAATCTCATTTAAGGATGAGTCCCTTTCATTCTTGATCAAGTCTGTCTTAAGTATGTAGTCTACATTAAGACTTATCAACTCCACATTTTCCTTGACCAAGTCTACTTCCTTTCCCTCATTTTCTAGCCTTAGCTCTTCTTCGAACTTGAGTAAAACTTCTCCAAAGTCACCTTCTAATCTATTTGAGGACTCAACCGATTTGGTCACCCCTTTCATTCCCATTTCTAGCCTTAGCTCTTCTTCAACACTTAGCAAAACTTTACCAAGGTCGCATTCCGAGCTCTCTGAGGATTCCACAGGTTTTTTCAGACAACAGTGAGACAAGAAAAAGGGTTGACTGATTTGTGGAGACTCGGAGGCTCTTCATCTCTTCTTGCTCAGTATTGTTCGGGCACTCCTCTCTCTCTCTTTTTCTAGGTAGATCTCTACCAACTCCCTCATTTAGGCTGCTGCTTTCTCAATGGATGCTTCCAAGTCAAGCATTCGTTGGTCAGTGATCGAGTGGATATAGTCATTATTCCATTGGTGGTCTTGCTACTCTTGTTCATTACTTGCTTGGTGGTTGTAGTTTTGATACGGATACATGGAGGGTAATTCTTCTTCCAATTCCAGCCATTGCCCTATTGTAGGACAAAAGTCCATCATAGGCCCATTCCACTCACAAGGTGGATAAAAAGTAGCCGGAGGCTGCCCATGCTGTGACGCGAAAGTCCTCACTTCTCTTGTTAACTCGGCCAATTGAGTAGCTAAATCCGATTTGCCCCTTTTCGTGTTGATCTAAAATCCTGAAAATACCAAACAAACTTGACAAGAATCAAATTGAACAAGATTGAATATGAACAATAAAAATGAAACTAAAAATAACGAAAATGAAGCTAAGACCTAAACTAACAAAAGGTAACGCTATGCCTCCCTGGCAGCAGTGCCAAAAACTTGACACGCCTCAAACAGTTCTAAAATATATGAGTGTGTTTGTTTATCCATAAGTGTACGGATCGTATGATGATCGCATAGCAGCAAGTACGGTTCGTTCCCACAAGGAGGTATGGTACCTTTAAGCTAGTTCCAGGTCTTAGAATTTATATATACAATATATTTACACAAATTACATGCATGAAAAGTAAAATCGCGGTTGTGGTCGGAGAGCTACGAAAACTAAATCAAACTAACGGCAAGCTTTGAAAATTGAAAATAACTAAACTAAATCAAGCAAGGCAATACAAAACAACAATTAAACTACACTAAAGCCATTACAACTAAATAAACTTAAATCCAATTAACTACAAAGCATGTCTCAACTAAACTAAATACATCAACTAATTATATAGATAAATAATATAAATACAACAAAATCCCAACAAGTACTTAGTTACAAACTTTAATAGAAATCAAAGAGAAAAATATAGAGAATGAAACAACCTTGAAGATCTTCAAGAATTCTAACTCTATCTTCAACTCCAAGAGATCCAAGTGTGCAACAATGATGGCTTGGTGAGATAATTGTGTGAGAGAGTGTTTGTGTGTTGGATGTTGAGGGAAATTATCTAAGAAACTCTAAAAGCTTGATCGGTACATTTATGTACCCATTTTAGGCTCCTTATTCCTAGCTTTTGATCGGTAATATGTGTTTGAGCCTTGTGTAGGTTAATTTTCCCATAAGCTAGGTGTTTGAGCTTAAAGTGAAGATTTGAAGGCAAAGAGGAGGAAAAAGAGCTGAAATTGAGATGGCTTGTGCAGAATGTCTAACTTACGGAAGCCATATCTCCCTCCTCGGATTGAGCTAGGTGTTGTACTACATGTTTTCGGAAAGCCCCAAAAGTCTAGTTTTCAGCAAACTTTACAGACCATGATCTTGAACTTTCTAGAAGAAGTTACGCCCATTTCAACAGCTGCTGCGCGAAGCAAAAAAAATCTGCTATATGGAACTGCGAGTTCCAACTCGCAGATTGAAGTCACAGATCCATTCCAAAACCTTCTGCTAGATGAATCTGCTGGTTAGACCTAGCAGAATGAAGTAGTACATGTACCGCGAGATGGAACTGCGAGATTGAAGTCACAGATGTCGCTCGCAAAAGTTTTCCAGAACCTTCCACTAGATGAATCTGTGAGTTAGACCTAGCATAATGAAGTAGCAAATATACTGCGAGTTGGAACTGCGAGATTGAAGTCGCAGAGTTTGGTAGCAAAAATTTCCCAGAACCTTCTGTCATCTAGATCTACGAGTTATGACCAGCAAAATCAATCTACTAGATGGATCTACGAGTTCCAACTTGCAGATTTGTGTCGGCAGAACTTTATCCACTTGCAGATCACGTGATTTTTTAGGGCAAACTTGACTTTTCACACCCAATTAAATATCTAACCTTCAAACACTATAGATACACCCTTTGCCTCTTTTTCAATCAAGTGTGCACAATAACCTAATACCATAGATTCTAGATCTTACACCACAAAAGAGAGAGAGGAGCTTCAAAGGCTTCCATGGAGGTTTTCCTCCATAGATGTCTCACCACCACCACTACTAAACTTCCTCCATCCATCTTTGAAGTAGATCCAAGGAGAAAGGAGAGCAAAACGAAATAGAGATCTTGGTTATCTCTAAACTCTTCTCTTTGTTTTATTTTCTATTTCTTTGATGTATAATCCCCATTAGGGAATATTTGTAAACCGACACTTGAGCTTGTTATATATGGTATTTACTTAGATTCAACTTGGATCTTGACTCTATTTTTTGAGCTTATTGTTATATCTCTTTTTTCTTGACATGTATGTTGGTGAATGAGTAGAAATTGATATGTTTGCATAAGTGAGACTTTAGATTAAAACAATGATGTAGTGTAAAAGTGGAGTCTAACTCTTGTTTGCTTGTTGGTGACGAAAGGGAATTGATATGTATGGATTGATTCTAGTGAAAGAGCACATCCGTGTTCCAGTTGATTAACTGTGAATGGATCTTTATTGTTAAACTCTTGAATAGAGGGAACTTGATTTATGCATGCTTATGCTAGATTAGGTTGTTTGGTGTATTATTCTTGTGCTTAATGGGTCTAGACCTAGACACAATTGCTCATTCCATGCCTTTGGTTGAGTGATGAGAATTGATTTCGGTATTCCTTAATCAACAAATGATTCATAATAATAGATGATTTGGTTTCGGAATCCTTAATCAAGAGAACTAGCCTTTAAATCCATTTTGAATCGTACTTGACTGTTTATAATCAACATGACTAGCTTGTGTGTTTGGTGAACTTATGTACCTATTGTACCACTATCTTGCATCTCTCCAAGCCACATTTATTTTCATAGCTAGGGTGTGTTGCCTTTAGGAGTAGACTAATTTATATTGCTTTATAGTGTAATTGATTTCCATGTAGTTAGATTTAGAAAGGCGAGCACCCAGTTACATTTCTATCCCAAGTTTAGTTTAGTTTTAGGTTATTTTAATTACACACCTCACACACCATCCGCATTATGTATACACTTCACACACAGAATTCTCACCCCTTCCATGTTCTATTTACACCGCTTTCAAAAACACTTTAGCTAGAGACAATTAGACGGAATACCACCTCTCTGTGGGAACGACCCTTGCTTACTTGTTATACTAGTCCTTTGCCTCGTTGCATTTGAGAGGTAGATTAAATTAGAAATATCTTTTTGGTAGGCATAACGACGGCCTCATGAAAACTATCTACGGATTTCTCAAGAGAAAGATTGGGGTTTTTTAAGACAACTAAAGTGATGTATATATAGTGGAAAATGTAGGGTATGAAGTGGGCATGAAATGACAAATTTGCCCTTGCTGAAAATAGGAAAATCTACCAGCTAGAATCGAAATCTTCTAGTTGGAACTTGCAAGTTCGAAGTAGCAGACATCTCTAGAGGAGATTTGCGAGTTGGTACTGTGCGTTGGAACTAGCAGATGAAGGTTGAAGCTTGGTTCAATAATGGCAGAAAGGTGGCAGAAAGAAACAGAAGTGTTGGAGGCCTGAAACTGGTGGCAATTTGACCGGAGGAGACCGCACCGTCGTTCTGGGATGGAAAACAGCCAAAACACAGGCTGAAAACAACCCCAAAAACATCGGGTCTCGATCGGATCAAAGACGAGTCACGTGCGGGTCAGGTCTGCTAACGGGTCGGTGGCTGGAGGTTGAAGACACTGATGTCATCATGACGTCATGCTGACGCAAGCGCACTCAGCCAAAACGCATCGTTTCATTAATGATGTGGCATTTGCGAGTGCGTTTGGCTAGACATTTACAATATGTACCCCTGACTTCACTCTTATTCATAGATTCTTCAATCTCTGCCGGAATATTACATTTTAGCCACTATATCTCTGAAATTACCATAATGCCCCTGAACTTCCCAAATACCTGAAACACTTATTTACAACATTTAAAACCTCGGTTTTACCCAAGAAACAAGCATAAAACAATAGGAAATTGGGACCTAAACTAGGTATAAAATAGTGCTATCAACATTCAATATCAAGTGTGTGAATGTGTTATACCAATTGAGCACAATGATGCAGGGACACATATGAATGCAATGTGTGTGTGCCTTACGCCTTGCAAGAGGAGAAAGAATCTTGATGCCTTAGCATCCAAGTAGGTATCTTTCCTCTTGAAGATGAACTTTACATGCAAATTTGATTTTCTTCTTTGAAGCTTGATCCAATCTCGAACCACCTAAGCAACTAGGCAATACAAACAAAGAGTATTTTGTTATGGAATCAAGCCAACACAAATCTAAAACCTAACAGTCGCCGAAGCAAAATGGATATTAACCATAGGTCATATTTCATGTACTAGTCAAAAGACAACTAGGTGCATCCATAACTTACATATTTTCAAAATCAACTTACTCAAATAAGACATATAAGAGAAACAATATGTGTACTTCTAAAAACCAAGTTTTAAGGCTTAAAAGCGCATGACCTTAAAAGCAATACAAAGAGATTTACTTAATATCATTACTTCTCATAGAGTAGCTCTCAAAGAATAAAAAGCTCAAATTTTTCAAAGTTGCCACTCATCAATCAAACAAGTACAAGAAATAATTCATGCATCATGTAAAAGATCTTTGTGAACAATTTCACTAAATGATCTCTAGATGGCAACTATTAATGAGTACCATATGTAACTTAAACAAGTTCTCTAAAATAACATGCCACATGATGTCATGCACACTAAGAGTTGAAAGATTAAATAAGAGAGCAAGCTTTAGAGTAAAGATATCCCTTAGCAAGCTTTTCATCAATGTAAAGTCTCCACTCTTTTTATGAGCTCTCTTGGCTTGTTTGTCCTCATGACAACAAGTTATTGGTGTGTCTTCTTAAAAGAATTAAGACTAAACACTTCAACTCAAAACACATACAAAACCGACTTTCTCTAAAATTCTTAACACATATCACCAAATAGATTTCAAAAATAGACTTCTAAAAAGTCAACCAACAAATTTGACAAACATAGCAAAATTTGTGAGATAGCTAAGTTCATGTCGAAGTCATGGAGAAACAAAGCTAGGCTAGCTAAGTTACTCAAACTTGATACTAATCTTAAAGCTAACTCACATATGCTACTTACACTAATGGTAAGAGCACTCACCCTTGACCCATTGGTCTTGGGTGCACTAACACAAAAATAATCACGATATTTCCTGACAACAATGTTGAACCTAGAATAGAGATTTTCTACAATTTGATTCATAGGAATGTCATTGATGCTCATCTCCTAAACATTGTTAGCAACACAAGATTTGTCAAGATTCACATTATTAACACTCTTCTTCGTTCAATATTTCTTAAAATGCTTTATAGAAATATCATGCTTATCAACTTCTAATGCCCTAGCATGCTTGAATTTAAGTCAACTCTTTATCTCTAGATGTATTTCCTATTTTTATAATATTCAATATATGTATAGCACTTGGGCTTGATATGGCCAATGGTATTGCAAAAATGATAAATAGGAATAAATGAAAAGATAGTACCTTTTGGATTTGAAGAAGCACTAGTGGGAGTTTGAAACGATACATTGTCGTTCTTTTTACCTTTGACATTGGAAGGATTGTTCTTAGGAGACTTATTAACCTTCTTGCCTTTTGCCTTGCTTGAAGGAGGTGATGCTTCCATGAGCTTCTCCTCAACTTCCAAGCCGCTAGGATCTCCTAAAGGATTTGCAAGATCCATAACGTCGTATGTCGGCGGGAGAGTTGACTATCTAGGTGGTTCTTTTAACAAATTCTTCTCCTCTATGATTGCAAGGATCTCCTTCTGTTTCTTCTTCTATGGGGTATAGTTTATGTACTTTCCCTTGTACCTTTAACTGGTATAGTCGGCCTTGGGATCATTATCTCGGTGACTATTCGGACCCTTATTCTTCGGTTGATCCTCTTTCTGGGTTTTACCACCATTCTCTTTAGACTTGCCTCTTTTAGGGCGATTCCCCTATTGTGATTTCTTCTTCCACAGCCAGTGCATATCCCTCTGCCATGTCGATCATATCGACATACTTGATCAGTGGGTTTGGCCTTGCTCCATGTCGATTGATCTCCTAGAAATCAAGAACCATATGCCTTCTTACAACCCTAATTCTAGTTTGGAGGATTGTATTAAGTGGCTTCCTACTCCCGATGGTATTTATTCTGTAGCTTTAACCATGGCTAGTCTCAAGACTCCTCATCCTTTGGTTCCTTAGTTGGAGCTTGTGTGATATTCACATAACATTCCAAGGATGAGCTTCATTCTTTGGTTAGCCATTAGAGGGAGACTTTCAACGTTGGACCGTGTTCATCTTTATAATCCTTATGTTGGTACTCTTTGTGTTCTTTGATCCTCTTCCCCTGAGACTCATGCCCACCTTTTCTTTGAGTGTGCTTATAGCAAAGTCATATGGTCTCATTTGAAGGATATGTGTGGCCGACCTTGGAATGGTTATAGCTGGCCTAGATTTATTGCTTGGGCTGCTTAACGTTGGAAAGGGAAATCTCCTTCCATTGTTGTCAAGAAGCTTTGTCTTGCTGTGGCGGTTTACTATATTTGGAGAGAAAGGAACAGTAGAATCTTTGGGAGTTCTCATAAGTCAAGCATAGTCATTACCCGTTCCATTATTGACACTATTCTTATCTATCAACTTGAAGGATTGGCCTCTAGTTTCTTTAAAATGGAATATCTCTATTGGGTGATTTTTTTGTCATGGTTGGTGCTTGTTCGGGCCTTGTTTAGCTTTTACTTTCTTGTTTAGCTCGTGTGTTTTAGCTGTTTTTGAGCTTTTATTTTCGCTCTTGTTCTTCTTTCTGGGGTATGCCCCTTGTAAATGTACATTCTTTCTTTCTCTTTTCTATGATACTATTTATTTACCCCCAAATAAAAGACATACTTGATCAGGCAGACCCTCCTCAGATATAAAGATAGCTGACCGTTTTACAGATTGTTTATGAATGCTGCTATGATTGCCTCATCATTCACGCTCCCGATTTTTGACACTTTCTGGTTGAATCTGCTAAAGTATTTCTTCAATGACTTGTTCTTCTCCTATTTGAGTTGTGAGAGATACGCAACTGATTTTTTTCCTGTGCATGTTCCCTACGAATTGCCATGAGAATGATTCACTATGTTCATTAAATCTTCCTCTGCTGGCTGTAGGAAGTCTTCCAAACCGCCTAGAGCCGAGGTCCCCTGGTGTCTGTGGGAAATTAAGGCACATCAGGGCATCATTCCAAGAGTATTAGGCCATCGCACTCTTGTATCACCTCACAAGCTTCTTTTGATCAGCATCCCTTTCAAAATATGGGACATGGGGCATGCTAAACCTCTTAGGGAACAGTGATTGGATGATACTATTGATGAAAGGGTTAACTGACTCACCGTCTAATGGCTCATTGTTCCCATATTACCTCATTAAGGCATCCATCTACCGTATGTTGCTTTGAACCTCCTGGATTAACCTTCGTATAATCAAATCCCACTCACCCTCTAGCTCCCCATTGGGGCTCAATTGTTTCGGATGGTTAAACCTTGGTGTCTCCAGCCTATATCCTGCTCCCGGGCTTCTTAGTCTCGACTGCCAAATCGGATTGGTCCTCTCTGGCATCTACTCCAAGGATGTCGGTGATCGTCTTCAAGTGAGGTAGAGCGGCTAATTCGGTGAGTATTCCTGTCAGGCTAGTTCGGACCCTGCTCTAGTTGATAACGGCCATGCCTATCATTAGGATACCGGTCTTCCTCGTGCTCCCTATTGTTCTAGGCTTGCCTTCCTAACAAGGTTTCCGGGTGGTCTTTCAGATTCCTTCCCATCCTTAATAGTGTATCTGGCATTGGACCAGCTATAATGGACCGTAGCCTGCTTGGCTAATCATCAGGTGTGTGCAGGTCTATCGGATTCCTTCCCATCTAGGAAATGGCATGCTTGTATGTTCATGTGTTTGTTTGTTTATTTTTAATAGACTTCGGACTTGAATTTTGTCTTATATTATTCCTTATTGAGTTCCGGTCGTTTTGGTTACTCATTCATTACTCATTCATCAAGTTTGGATAAGAGGTTGGCACTTCCGGGGTTTATTACTCATATGTGTTTGGCTCGAGATGTTAAGACATATGAGGAAGATGTGTTACTACCTCCCTTAGAGAAGTTTACTGATAAGCATTTGACTTTTATGTCATACAAAGACAAGGGAAGGTCTTGTGATATTTTTGGGCTTTTTAGTGAATCTCAAGATTCAAGTCTTGTGTTTAGCACAAATTGTCTTCTAGATTGGGCTACACAATTGAAGGAAGAGGTTGAAAAGTCAAGTATGAAGATTGAAGAATCACAAAGGAAGATTGAAGAACTCAATGCAAAGGTAGCTCAACAAAATGCTAGGATCAAAGAATTAGAAGAAAGCATCTTCACAAGCAAAAGACCTACTCTAAAGCATTTTCTGAGAACTATCAATCACTTAAAGTTCATTGGTGATACAAGTGGCTAATAAAATGATCATGAGGTACATTTCATTTTCTTTTCCTTTTGGCTTCATATCATGTCAAAAAGGGGGAGAAATATGTGCTAGCTTAGTTTCAATCTAATCTTTATGTTTCTTTTAGAAACTTGAACTTTTATGGCATGTAATAATTTGTTTTTGGATTTGGTTAGAATACTTTGTATTGGCGTGTATTAAGGGGAAGATACATGATTCATTTGAGTTTTAAATGTTTTATTCTTGCAAAAATATATGTTGCCATATGTGTTGTCTCTTGTATATACATTGTGCTTCAAGTTGATTTTAGGTGATTACAAGAGAGGATCAAGAAGAAGTTCAAGACTTGTTGAAGATTAGTCTAGAAATGTGTAACTCATTGTAATTCATTGTGACCAATCTTCTTTGAAATTGTTTTAGTTTACGTATAGGGATTTTGTCGTGGAATTTGCCAAAGGGGAAGATCGTTAGGTTTTTGAAGTCTTGTTGGCATTAATTCCATGTCAAAACAATGTTTCACTTGTATTGATTAGTTGTCTTAGATTGATGATTCAAACTTCAAAGAAGATTTGGCAACTTATCAAGCAAGATTGAGCCTTCAAAGAGAAATATGCTTCATTGCTCAACAAAGGTATATTTAGATCTCATTTCTCTTACAAGGCTTAGGCACACACACACATTGCATCCATATGTGTCCCTACATTGTTGTGCTCAATTGGTATAACATATTCACACACTTGATATTGAATACTCATGAATTAGTTTTAAATTGACAAGATTTGTAGATTGCATATTCTAGGACTATATCTAGGAAATGGCATTCTTGTGTGTTCATGTGTTTGTTTGTTTATGTTTTATGGATTTCGGACTTGAATTTGGTCTAATATTATTTCTTATTGGGTTCAATTCATTTAAGTACTCATTTATTAAGTTTCAAGTTCCGAGTAAAAAGTTACAAAACTTTCCGGTCACTTACCATGCATCGTCTTCGTCTTCATTTTTCGAGTCGAATTCATAATTTCTGGTCTAAGTTTTGTATTCTTCCATGTGTGTGAGAGAGTCTCGGTTCATAATCTGAAAACATATTCAAATTCAGAGTTCGGATACCAGAGAACGGTATAAGAACGCGAAGGTGTGCTAGGGAGGAAGCAAGTGGCCAAAGGCCACTTGCCACCCATCCTCGAGGCGGCGCGTGGCCATCTTGGGGAGGAGGGCCTCCTACCCCCGAGATGGCCACGTGCCTCCTTGGGGAAGTGAGGTGGCACGTGGACATTGGTCCTCTCTTTCCCTCTCTCTCATTTAAAAATCCTTTCCCTCTCTCATTTTCATTTCAAGAAGAAAATTTCCCAAAGTGTGCAGAATTTTCTCTACAATTCTTCTCATTTTCCAAACACCATAAATTTCTCAAATCAACTCCGATTGGAGTGATTCAAGTTGAAGAATCTTTGTATTGAAGTCCCCTACCTTCTCCAAGTTACTTTCCTATCATTTGTTCAAGTTTTGTGGTATTTTATAGTCAAAACCGAAACTGCAAGAGATTACAAGGTATTGTTCTAATCTTTGTGTTTCGATCTTCAAAGTCTTCAATTACCTTGGGTTTTCTTCTTCTATATGTATGTGTTACTTGAAAAAATATATTTGAGATGTAGATCTTCAATAATAAGCTAATCTAGTCTAATTAAGACTTGAATGTGAACTAGTTTTCTAGAAATCTAGGTTTTCACATGTATGTGAGTTGTATTGTGATTAGCTTATTATCTAGGGCTATTTGTTCTTTGATTGACTTGATTTTCATGATTGATAGCCTTATCATATGCTAGGACTCATTAGTTGAAAATATTTAGGATTAGCACATTTGATTTCATAGTTAGAGCTAATTAGGATTTAATTGACTTGTTCATAAATACATGCTCTAAATATTTGCTAGAATATTCATTGATCATATTTTTGTGAATCTAGCATGTTTTTGTTTGTTACTAAAATCTTGAATGTGTGCTTAATGTATATGATTGATTCAAGTTTTAGTCACAAGAATGATTCTAGGAATTTAATGTGTTTAGGTGTTTTCACATATTCTAGAATTTATTATTGTTCAGTAACTAGACAATTTTGATTTATGAACTTACATGTTTATGTCTAGTTCCCATAGAATGTATTGATGTCGTATTCTATGTTGTGTGCTTGTTTGCAGCTTTGCATTCATTGATCATACTAGGAAGTCCTAGTAAAAGGCATGAAGTCTTGGCTAGGACATGTGGTCCATATAATCAAGCAAGGGAGACTTTCTAGAGGCATGCATGCCTTGGATAAAAAGTAGACTTTTTATCAGTAGACCTAGGAAATTAAGATGCGATGGAGTCCAATAGAGAGTGAGTCATTTGTTGATCACTCTTGAGGAATTTCCAACTTCTTAATGGTGTTGTGTAGAAGTGGAGTCCAATAGAAGGTGTGTCATTTGTTGATCACTTTTGAGGAATTTCTAATCTACCAATAGGAATTGGGTAGACATCGAGTCCACTATAGAGTGTGTCATTTGTTGGTCAGAGGTATGTCTTGTCTACTTTCCAATAATAAAAGTACCTAATGGTTGTATTCAACCCGTGAAGGTTTCCACTTAGAAGTTTTTACCACGTTAAAAAAATCCATGTGTTAATTCTTCCTATCTCACTTTTATACTTGTATGTGTATGTTTGTATCTTGTTTCTCAAGCTTCATTTCTAGACATTCTTGTAAACAAAATTGTTGTAAAGTGTGAGATGTAAGCACTTCATTTGATCAAAGTTGTTAACAAAAAATTTGCTCAGGGTGAGAAATCTCAGTTAACACCCTCGAGACCACTACCACGTAAGTGGTGGCCAAGGTTGAATGTATGTTTGATAGTGCCTAGTAAAATGACAAAGAATATTGGTACTATTATCCACCAAAGAGAATCAAAAATGCTTTCTTTATTAATAGTGTGTGATATACAGATCTCTCTCAAATTGCTCTCAATTTCTCTAGGGTGTAGTCGGGTTCTTGTGGTATGCCAATCAAAAAGTGGTCTCTTTCTGAAGGCCGGAGTCTTTCTTTTATACATTGTCTTCATAGGTTAAACTAAATGATTCTCCCCTTGATTTTCTCAATCCCTTCCCTCCTTATCGGACGGGATTTCTCATTTAAATGTCATTGACTTTGCGTTAACTGCTGAGTTGAGAATATCTTGGTGGAGATTAATTTGTTTCCTGTTTGGACTCTATTACTTGTTCTATACATATGTAACATCTTAAGGTATGATCCAGTGTATCTTCATGTCTTATTAGCATGATCCCTCATAGGGGTCGTTAAATATGGTGTATATTATGGTGAGGTACATTATATAGTGAGGTCGATCAGTGTCTTAGCCCCGATATTTAGGAGCTTAGTCTAGCCAGGAGCTAGTTCTGACCTCCCTTGATCTTTTGGAGCTAGATGCGGCCTCCTAGGGACACCCCTCTATGTCAGCAGGGGTATAGGCGAGCTTCTGGAGAGGTTGTGAGGTAATCCCGACTTCGAGGGGGTTTCCTGGTTTCAGGTTCAGTGATGCGGGCTCGATCTGACGGGGCCGGGCTCTACTCCGGGTGTTTCTGGAGCCCGTCCTTATTTCTGTGTGGCGGTATCGTAGCTCGGCTTCGGGTAACGTGTCTCCTAGTGGATAACCTCGGGAATGGAGCCAGACTAAGAGGGTGGAAATTTTCCCTTTGGTCCCTAGCCAAATTTGGCTATTAACAGAAGTCCCCTCTGACTTGAACACCGGTTGTCGAGTTTGGGATTGGAGTCAAATTTTCTATTTTATTTGGGAAATTTTTCCTTCTTTACCATTACCAGAATCTTAGGGGAATCTTCCCATTAACTGCACAAGTGACGTGGTGGGAGCTGATTGATCTTAACCGGCTGTGTTACGGCAATCTCCGAGATTTTAGGTGATCTTAACTGAAAATCTCGACGGCTCGTGCGGCTGCCATCTTGCCTATATATACTTGTTTATCTCAACGTCTTCCTCATATCTTTCAAATTTCAAATTTTCCCAAGATAAAATTTCTCTCAAGCATATCTTTTTCTTCATTCCTCATCCTCACGGACTTCATTCCATCATGTCGAAAACCATTCGCGACTCCATTGATTACATGGTTAATGGTGAAGAGGTCTTTAGCATTGCCCCTAGAAAACGGGCAAGGAGGAGCTTAGATATCGATGATTCTCGGCCCAATCTGCAAAGTCGGCGGTCGAACAGGAACATGTCCATTGGGACTGAGTTTTCTAATCATCCCGACCATCCTCTGGATCTAGCAGATGAAGATTTCGATAAAGAGGTTGGCAGCGACACCGCCGGGGAGCATCGAGTCCCGGCTACTGGCCACCCTTTGGAGAGGCTTCCTCCCTATGACTTCACGGTTGTCCCTGATTCCACCGTTGATCTGAATGCTGTTTACCATTTGAGGTCTAAGTACTGCATTCCCGACAGCGTTTCTATCTCAGTACCTCCCAAAGGTTATGAGTTCTTCAATCCCTTCAAAGGCGTGCTTCCAATTCATGTGGCGGCTCTCGAGAATGGGGTTAGGCTTCCCCTTTATCCTACCATTCGGTGAGCTCTCAACGCCATCCAGCTTGCTCCCCTCCAGTTGACGCCCGGCTTCTGGAGGCATTTGATTGGCTTCCTCGTGCTGTGGAGGGAACAATGCCAGCTGAGCAAGGTGATGAGAGAGCCCGGAGCAGAGGAGTTGGCCTACCTTTTCCAAATTGGGAGCCTATCTGGCGCTAGTTGATGTCAGTTTTATGCTAAAGCTAAGAACAAGCTCAACTTTGTCATTCCTAGCGCTTCGATGAAGGATCCCCGCCTGGAAGGAAGAGTGGATCCTTACGGGGGGTGACTGGGGAAGCTTGATTTTTATTGGGGGGCATGAGTTCGAGGTTCCCACAGTTTTTAGTGACAAACCATCGTGGGACCGGGACTCTTTGCCTTCTTAATCTGAAACTATTATGAAGGCTATTCTAGCCAGGAACTACTTGAATCTGAAGTTCCCAACCGCTGAAGCCTTCGATCCTCGTAGGGTGAATCAATACCTACAGATATTTGATGCTACTCCTCGTAAGTGTCACTGAATCGTCTTGCTTTGTCTTGTTGACTAGCTTAGTTCTGACTGTTTCTTTTTTTGTTTTGTTTACTCACAGTTTTTGTTGTTGAGCCAGCTTCTCGCAACGTCCAACGATCTCCTCAGGCTCGAACTCCTCTTTCTTTTGCTAGGGTCGCACCGATTCTTGCTCAATCTATCTCCCCAGCTTGTTCTAGGATGGCCAACCTTGCATCGCAGGCTTTTCGGGCTTTGAGTAAGGCTCAACAAGCTGTTGGTCCAACTGCTTTTACCCCTTCTGTTGTTGTTACTAACGTTGCTACTCCCACGATTCATCTTCCTGATTCTGCTACGCTTCCAACCCCCCGAGCTTCAAAGGACTTTGAAACGGGTGTCGCAGGTATTCCTCCTAGCCGTTCCCGCCCTCAGTCGAGCTCGACGGGGCAGGATAAAGTCCTGGAACAATTCATCGCATCTTGTTCAGGCTGTGGGCTCTCCAGGATGGCCTCAATGCCCGTGGATGTCTTGCTCACCAAGGGGTCTGCTATCTTAGCTGAGGTAATATTATTTTCTTCTCACTGCTTTTGCCAGCTTGTTCGATTTCTAACACTGGCTTTGTATTTTATAGGCCTTCAAGTTAAATGTAGCCATGGGCCACCAGGTAACCCTCCTTCATGACCGGGCTGCTAAGGCTGAAGCTGAAGTCGAGAAAGCCATGGGATTGCTCAAGCTGGCTTAGATATTAGTATAAGAGATGACCTCCAACCAGGGAAAAATTGAGATCGAGCTGGCCGAGCTTCATTGTGATCATGAGAGGATGAAGCAGTCTTATAATCAAGAACGTCTCCAATCTACCCGGTGGGCCAAGCAGAGGGATTCTTGGAAAGCTGAGGCTAAGAAGTTGGACCTCGAGAATCAGGATTTGACTGCTCAGGTGACCAAGCTGCAAGCTGACGCTGAGACCTCCTTTAGTGATGGATATTGCTACACTTCCTTTCAGGTCGCAGAGGCTCTCCCCCTTTCCCTTTGATCTATCATCCATTGCCTGTTTGGATAGAAATGAGATAATAATTAAGGCTGCTGAGTTGTCTCACCCTGATGATGATGAGGCGGTTCTCTCGAGCCAGGCAGAAGCTAGAAAGCAGCCTGTCCAAGCAGATTCTCCATTTTCTCCTCCTATCTTTACTACTTCAGGTCCTGGCGAATCCTCAAGTAAGGTTCTGTCCTCGCGATCTGAAGGAGATCAGCCAGGAGCTGGGGAAGGAGCAAGGAGCCCATCTGAGGAACCCTCTATAATTGAGATGGAGGTCGACAGGAGCCAGACGGGGTCTATGGCTGCCCTTCTTGATGCGGCTATCCCGTTTGAGGTTATGGTAGTGATTAATAAAGTCCTGGAGGAAGATCCTACTGATCAACATGAGGAGCCTCTAAATGGAGAGATGGTTGGCTGAGGATTACCAAGACGGGCAACCACCTGAAGGGAGAGGATGGGGGGGGGGGGGAGGTTGATGGTGAGGATCAGCATGAGGAAGGAAGATTAGCAGGGGGAAATCAAGAGAGCTTCAAAGCTTGACACTGCATGTTAATGATTGGCCTTGATTGCCTGAAGAAGGGGGTAGGCACCCCATTTTACTCATGATTAGTTTAGTTGTTTTTTTTTGTAGCCCGTATTCGGAGGTTGGGCTCCCCGCTTGATGGATGTAGCCTTACCGGGGGATAGGCTCTTTTGTCTTTAATGAGAAACTGACTTGCTTGAGAAACTCTTGTTTTATTCCTAGTCCTGACTAGGAACCAAAACTGCATCATTGATGATGATTTGTTCATACTTTACTCTGATGATTTGTTCATACTTCACTCTGGCTTTGTAGGGAACTCTTATCAGTATGATCTTGATCTTGCAAACAAAAAAAAATAGTTATATTTAAATCCTTTTCGGGACAGGTAGCCCGATTGAAGCATAGGGAGATATTTAAATCCGTTTCAGAAGAGGTAGCCCGATCGAGGCATTAGAAGAGCTGTCTAGCTATTTCCTGGTCTCGAGATCATGGGTGGCAACTAAGCTCTTACACTCAAAACCTTCTGGGGGGTGGTAGCCCGACCAAGGTTTCGAGAGGGCTATGTAGCTATTTCCTGGTCTCGAGATCCGGATGGCAATTATGCTCTTACACTCAGACCCGTCTTGGGGGTGGTAGCCTGACCAAGGCATCAGGATGGCTATTTAGCTATTTCCTAGTCTCGAGATCTGGGTGGCAACTATGCTCTTACACTCAGACCCTTCTTGGGGGTGGTAGCCCGACCAAGGCCTCATGAGGGCTGTTTAGCTATTTCCTGGTCTAGAGATCTAGATGGCAACTATGCTCATTACACCCATACCCTTCTTGGGGGTGGTAGCCCGACCAAGGCATCAGGAGGGCTGTTTAGCTATTTCCTAGTCTCGAGATCTGGATGACAACTATGCTCTTACACTCAGACCTTTCTTAGGGGTGGTAGCCCGACCAAGGCATCAGGAGGGCTGTTTAGCTATTTCCTGGTCTCGAGATCTGGATGGCAACTATGCTCTTACACTCAGGCCCTTCTTGGGGTGGTAGCCCGACCAAGGCATCAAGGGTAGCGAGGGGGCTTTCCCGGCTAGTCACTAGTCTTGAGGTGTTTATGTCAAATTTCCATGTCGAATATGTAGATACTAATGTTGAAAATAGTCGGAGATAAAGAAAAAATAAAATGACTTTATTGATGATCGAGATGTAGTACATCTTTATTAGAGATTCTAATGAAACCTAAATGGAGGTAATCTGCTTAAAAACTCCCTGCTCAGGGGTAGAATTTCCTAAAGTGATCTACATTCCAAGTGTGGTCGATGGGTCGTCCATCCATGTCTTCGAGTTTGTAGGCTCCATTATGAGCAACTAACTTTATCAAATATGGCACTTCCCAATTGGGGCCTAGGACTCCATCTGACATTTTCTGAGTATTCAAGGTCACTTTCCTAAGCACCAGATCCCCTTCTTTGAAATTCAGGGCTCTGACCTTTAGGTTGAAATACCTAGCGATCTTGCTCTGGTAGATTACCACTTTCTCCGCTACCCGGTCTTGTTTTTCTTCTAGGAGGTCTAGATTAGCCCGGAGCTTGACCTCATTACTTTCGGGTTCAAAATGCTGCACCCTTAATGAGGTTAATTTATGCTCGATGGGGAGGACTGCTTCAACTCCGAAAGCCAGGGAGTAAGGTGTTTCCCCGGTAACTGTTCTCTTTGTAGTCCGGTATGCCCAGAGGACTTCGGGCAGCTCTTCAGCCCATTTGCCTTTTTTCTGCTGTAGTTTTATCTTCAGAAGCTTCTTGATAGTCTTGTTGGTGGACTCCACCAGCCCGTTAGTCTGGGGATGGGCTACTAAAGTGAGCCTGAGGTCAATCCCCAATCCTTTGCAGAAATCTTTGAATCAGGCATTGTCGAACTGCTTGCCCAGATCGGCTATAATGACGAGAGGGGTCCCGAATCTACATACCACGCTGGTTTTGATGAACTTGGTCATATTCTTTTCTGATATCCGAGAAAGAGGCCCTGCCTCGACCCATCTTGTGAAATAGTCAATAGCCACGATAGCATATTTCACCTGTCCAGGAGCGGTGGGAAGCGGTCCAATTAGGTCGATCCCCCACATGGAAAAGGGGTAGGGTGAACTGAGAGACGACAGTCACTCAGGTGGTTGGTGGTTCAAGTTTGAAGTCCTTTGACATGGCTCGCAAGATTGTACAAAGCTTCTTGCGTCTTGGTGGATGGTCGGCCAGTAGTACCCCATACGAAGCACTTGATATGCTAGAGCATCTCCACCGATGTGGTTCCCGCAGTCCTCAGAGTGAACCTCTCTTAGTGCTCATTTAGCATCGTCAGGACGTAAACATCTAAGTAAGGGTAGAGATCTACCCCTTCTGTAAGGGTACCCATCTACCGGGTAATATCGGACCGAGAGTCTTTTAATTCTTCGGGCTTGATCGGGCTCCTCGGGAAGCTTTCCCTCTAGGAGGTAGGCAACGATCGGGTCCATCCAGCAAGGCTGATGATCTAAGAAGCAGATTTCCTTATTTGCGGTTATGCTTGGTTGGGAGATCACTTGGAGAGGAATTCCCCATGGTAAGGATTGGCTAGAACATCTGTGAGGTGGTTTTGGTGTCGAGGCACCTGATAGATCTTGAACCCCTTAAACTTATTTTTAAGCAACTGAGCCAGCTTTAGGTAGGCAGCCATGTTATCTCTCTTTGCCTGATACACCCAGACACCTGATTGACAACAAGCAATGGGTCGCTCTTGATTTGTAGGTAATCAGCCTCTAGTTCGATGGCTGCCTTCATCCTGGCTAGGAGGGCTTCGTACTCTGCTTCATTATTTGTGGCTTTAAACTCGAATCTGAAATAGTGAAAGAATTCAGTCCCCTCCGGGTCTATTAAAACTACGCCAGCTCCTCCCCCAGCCTGCCCGAATGCTCCATCTATATAGAGGGTCCAGGACTTGCAGCCTTTCGGCCAATTGTCGATCTCGGAGGTCTTTTCAGGGATCACATTTGGTGCTGTGGGATTCTCTTGACTTGGGAGCGCTGAAAACTTTGCCACAAAGTCTGCTAAAACCTGTGCCTTAATCGTGGTCCGAGGCTTATATTTTAAATCGAATTGAGTGAGATCTAGGGCCCATAAGACTAGCCTTTCGGACACATCTGGTCTTTGTAAGAATTGGTGGAGAGGTTAGTCCGTCACCACTGCTATTGAATGAGCTTGAAAGTAGGGACGGAGCTTCCTCGCCTAGATCACCAAAGCATAAGCGAGCTTTTCCAGGAGAATATAATTTTTCTCTGACTTGGTTAAAGCATGACTCACATAGTATATGGGCCTTTGAATCCCGTCGCCACACTCCTTGGCCAAAGCTCCACTTACTGCAGTTTTTGAGATGGCCAGGTAGATCTAGCAGCTCCTCTCCGAGAACTGGCTTGACTAACAACTGGTGGGCTTGTTAGGTATTTTTTTCAAGGCTTGGAAAGCTTGCTCGCTCTCCTAGCTCCATTTCATGTTTATCCCTTGTTTGATGGATTTGAAGAAATGGAGGCATTTATCTGTGGAGCGAGAGATAAACCTGTTGAGCGCCGTTACACGCCTAGTCAGAATTTGTACCTGTTTGAGTGATATGGGGGATTCCAGGTCCAAGATAGCTTTGATTTTTTCTGGGTTGGCCTCTATGCCTTTCTCATGAACCATGAAACCTAGAAACTTCCCTGCTGTTACCCCAAAGGCACACTTGGAGGGGTTCAACCACATCTGGTTTTCTCTCAGTATAAGAAAGGTCTTATGAAGGTCTTCCCGATGTCCTTCTGCGGTTGGTGATTTTGTGATCATGTCGTCGATGTATACCTCCATCATCTTTCCGATCTCAGGGCTTGAACAGCTTGTTAACCAGCCACTGGTGTGTAGCCCCAGCATTCTTCAAACCAAATGGCATCACCTTATAGCAGTACAAGCCCTGCCCAGTAATGAAATTGGTCTTATCTTGGTCAACTGGGTGCATCTTAATCTGGTTGTATCCTGAGAACTAGTCCATGAAACTCAGAAGTTTATTTCCGGATGTGGAGTCAACCAGCTGGTCGATCTTTGGTAAAGGAAAACTATCTTTTGGACATGCCCGGTTGAGGTCGGTGTAATCGACACACATACGCCACTTCCCATTCGCCTTCATAACCATGACCACGTTGGCAATCCACTCGGAATAGTGCACTTCTCTGATAAATTCTGCCTTGATCAATTTATCTACTTCTTCTTGCACTGCAGTGTTCCTCTAAGCGTTGAAGTGACGCCTCTTCTATTTTGACGGGCTTGACTGTTGGATCTACCGCTAGTCGATGGGCGGCCAATGATACCGGGATCCCGGGCATTTCATCATGGCTCCAAGCGAAGATGTCACTGAATTCTCTGAGAAGACCAATCAAGCCTTCTTTCAAAACTGGCTCGAGAGTAGCCCCGACCTTGACGACCTTGAACGGGTTGTCATCTCTGATGGGTATATCCTCTAGTCTATCTACAAGTTGCCCGCTGGCCCACTCCTTGCTCTGTTACTCCTCATAAGGCATAATGAGTTCACTCTCTGGATGCTCCGAGGGCTCCATTTCTTCCTGGATTATCCGGGATGTTTCCATATCTTCCTGGATTATTGCGACCTGTACGTACTGTTTTGCTAAAGCTGTAGGATTGGCAAACACTGCGTAGCACTTCCTAGCTGCTTGCTGGTCTTCGCGTACCTCCCCCACCTTGGTTCCCACCGGGAACTTCAGGACATTGTGGAATATAGACAAGACTCCCTTCAAGGAGGACAAGAATGGTCTCCCTAGGATGGCGTTGTAGGCCGATGGGGTGTCAACCACAACAAAGTCCGTCATAACATTCTGTTGGAGAGGTGTGGTTCCGAAGATTACTGGGAGGATCTTCGAATCCCACCTGTATGATCGAATCCCCGGTGAACCCATAAAGTGGGGTTGTACAGCTATTGTAACACCATTGCTTCAGATTTAAATTTCCCAAAGTATCCTTGAAGAGGATATCTACACTGTTGCCTATATCTACGAGCACGTAATGGACCAGGCAGTTGGCAATTTGTATCGTGATCACCATGGGATCATCATGAGGTTGCACGGTGTTGAAGACATCTGCTTCAGTGAAAACTATCTGTGCTGACTGGGAGGGCTTCATCGGGCTTTGGCTAACCTTGAAGACACCCTGGCTCTCTTCTACACGGGGGATCGTTCTTGCGTGGTTTTTTCTGAGAATTATTGGAGGTGCCAGCTAGTGTTGGCCCTCAGCTAAAGGTGTGTATCACCTGGATTTGTTGCATTAAATCAGTCTGTTCCCCCTTTCTTTTCTCCGTATCCTCCCGGATCTCGGCTTGTACCTCCCTTCCAATCCGAATGTTAACTCTGATCTGCTGTAAGAACTCAATCAAGCATTCCCCCCTTATCAGGGATTCAATCTGGTTGCACAAATTATAACACTCTGAAGTGCTATGGCCCACATCTTCATGGAATTTGCAGTACTTGTACCGGTTCCTCCTGTCAACTGGGGCTTTCATGGGAGCTGGCTTTTGGAGTAGCCCCTTGTCTCGTATAGCAAGGTAGACTGTTTCCCTGGAAGAGTTCAGGGGAGTGTGGCAGTCATACCTTTTCTCCCCTCGCATTACGGAGGCTACAGTCCTGGGAGGTGGCGAAGCCCGAGGAGGGGTTCGTCTTGCTGGATATTTTTCTTGCATGTGCTGAGGAGCAGGGAAACGATAGGTCGACCTATTAGGAGGTTTATTCTGAGTTTTCTGAGCTGGCTTAGATTTGGGGGCTTCTTTTTTCTAACGCATCGCCGTTCTCATATCGGCAGTGTTCCATCTTAACTTTGAGTTGCTCGTCGATCTCAACCTGCTCAAGAGCCCGATAGTAGGCCTCCTGGTAAGTCTCGGGAGGTCTCTTAGCGAAGGAACGGAAATACTTTCCCGCCCACAGGTTCTGCCTGAAATTGGCGAGAGTCTCTTTCTCGGTGAAAACTCCCATTTGTATGACTTCTTTGTGAAAACGTTCCACGTACGATCGAAGTGTTTCACTTCGTTCCTGAATCACATATTGGAGGTGTATGGGATCCTTCGGATGAGGTTTGACCCCTTGGAACCGTAAGCAAAAATCTGTTGATAACTTCAGTGAAAGAATCCACGCTACCAGCAGACAGCTTCCTGAACCAAGTTTTCGCGTAATCGGTTAGGGTCGTTGGAAACATCCTACACATAGCTGCTCTGGTAGTATTCTGGACCTCCATCTATTGGATGAAGCTCTCAGGTGGCTTAGAGGGTCTTCTGTTCTGGAGAACTTATCTGTTGGCATTTTCAATTTTGGTGGGAGCTCCGCTTCCCGGATCCTCCTAGTGAAGGGAGCGTTCATCTCGCTTAATGATCCTTTTTATCCTCCTTGTTCTTTCCTTTTCTTTTCTGCTGATTCCTCAGTCGCTTGTTCCTAGGTTTCTTTGAATTGACCTCAGATTCTTCACTGTT
The DNA here is from genome assembly GCA_033220585.1 of Dipteronia sinensis. Classification (NCBI taxonomy): domain Eukaryota; kingdom Viridiplantae; phylum Streptophyta; class Magnoliopsida; order Sapindales; family Sapindaceae; genus Dipteronia; species Dipteronia sinensis. The sequence continues at coordinate 23,514,258 of CM065637.1, forward strand.
GGGTCCCTCCGATGAACTCGTGACCTCTATCCGATCCTCTTCATGGACATAATCCACTCGGGAAGTTTATGGATTCTCTTCCTCTTGGGCCGGGGCGTTCCTTCACGTGTAACAGCCTAGACCCACCAAGTAGATATTGTCCGCTTTGGGATTCACGCATGCATCCTTCACCTATCACGGATTTGCTTTGGATCATGGGCTTCACGCAAGCATCCTTCACCCATGGCCCAAAACGCGTCTACTTAGTTAGGAGATACCAAGGCTTATATACAAACCATGGACCTCACTTACTAGCGATGTGAGATGTTACAATAAAAAAGTGTTAACAAAAAATTTGCTCAGGGTGAGAAATCTCAGTCAACACCCTCAAGACCACTACCATGTAAGTGGTGGTCAAGGTTGAATGTATGTTTGATAGTGCCTAGTAAAATGACAAGGAATATTGGTACTATTATCCACCAAAGAGAATAAAAAATGCTTTCTTTATTAATAGTGTGTGATATACAGATCTCTCTCAAATTGCTCTCAATTTCTCTAGGGTGTAGTCGGGTTCTTATCGTATGCCTGTCAAAAAGTGGTCTCTTTCTGAAGGCCGGATTCCTTCTTTTATACATTGTCTTCATAGGTTAAACTAAATGATTCTCCCCTTGATTTTCTCAATCCCTTCCCTCCTTATCGAACGGGATTTCTCATTTAAATGTCATTGACTTTGCGTTAACTGCTGAGTTGAGAATATCTTGGTGGAGATTAATTTGTTTCCTGTTTGGACTTTATTACTTGTTCTGTACGTATGTAACATCTTAAGGTATGATCCAGTGTATCTTCATGTCTTATTAGCATGATCCCTTACAGGGGTCGTTGAATATGGTGTATATTATGGTGAGGTACATCATATAGTGAGGTAGATCAGTGTCTTAGCCCCTATATTCAGGAGCTTAGTCTAGCCAGGAGCTAGGTCTGACCTTCCTTGATCTTTTGGAGCTAGATGCGGCCTCCTACGAACACCCATCTATGTCAGCGGGGTATAGGCGAGCTTCTGGAGAGGTTGCGAGGTAATCCCGACTTCGGGGGGGTTTCCTGGTTTCAGGTTCGGTGATGCGGACTCGATCTGTTTGAGCCAGGCTTTACTCCGGGTGTTTCTGGAGCCCGTCCTTATTTTTGTGGGGCGGTATCGTAGCTCGGCTTCGGGTAACGTGGTCTCTTAGTGGATAACCTCAGGCATGGAGCCAGACAAAGAGGGTGGAAAATTTCCCTTTGGTCCCTAGCCAAATTTGGCTATTAACAGTTGTAAATATCATTTTATATGTAATTTGATTTATTTGTATATGATCATTTTGATTAAGTACTTGTACATATTGAACAATATTGAGAAAACAAGTATTCTTTGTTTTTAGTTTTGTAATAATTCTTTCACTAGCAACTGGAAAGCTTGCTGTACAATACTTTAATTGAGAATACATATTGATTATCTACATATGCTTCATTATCTAAAGTGTTGTGATTCAAGCTAGCTAGAGGGACAAATTTTTGTTTGTTTTAAGGGAGTGAAAAAAGGTGTAAAAACCTATTCACTCCCCCCCTCCTCTAGGTTAGCTCAAGACAATTTCACCGCATTTGTATAGTTTCACCAACACTCTGGTATACAGAATATGTCCACCATGAGGAAGCCGCTGTGAAAGACCAGCAGTCTACATGAAAACGAGCCTTCTAGTCCGCTAGAATGAAGTTGCAGAAAGAAGTCGCGGCCAAACATCAACAAGTTCTCACCTTCTGGTCCGCTGGAAAGAACCCACGGAAACTTGTGCTACTTTTGGTCCACTAGAAAGAACCCATGGAGACTTGCGCTACTTCGCTCCTCTAGAAAGAACCCGCAGCCTGAACCTGCAGATCCCCCCGTTAGGTCTGAATTCATACGAGTTTCAGGGCATTTTGGTCTTTTCACCCCCATTTCGTGCCCTAATCTTGCCCAACCTATAAATACACCTCTTTGCCTTTCTTTCAAGCACACTACCACTCACCACAATCCAAAGAAACCTCTCTATTGGATTCTCATAACCAAAGAGAAAGAGAAGCCTTCAAAGGCATTCATAGAGGTTTTCCTTCATGGATGCCTCTCTGATACCATTTCTACGCATCCTACACTATCTTAAAGTAGATTGCTAGATAAAATGAGGGCTCTTGAGTCAATATCCTCACCATGGAACTTCAACAGAGGTTGTGAGCTTTTGGAGGTGATAGTAAGGGTGCAAATATCTGCTAGTCTGATATTTGTCTCCCTAAGAAAGAAGGAGGTCTTGGCATCAAGGACCTATCCTCTTGGAACAAAGCCCTCATGATTAGGCATATTTGGATTTTTATTTATGGCATAAATAACCTATGGCCTTCTTGAATCAAAGCCTACCACCTTAAGGACTATAATCTTTGGGAGGCTAAAGCTCCTTCTACATGCTCTTGGAATTGGAGAAAACTCCACCACATTCGGCCTCTTGTTCGCCCCCTTATTCAGTACTTCATTGGTAACGGTTCTAGCACCTCCTTATGGTTTGACAATTGGCATCCGGATGGTCCTCTTCTTTTGAAATGGAGCACCTGTGTTGTTTATGACTCAAGCTTCCTCATTCATGCATCGGTTAGTTCCATTGTTCATGGTGATTCTTGGAGTCTGCCTGCTGCTATGTCCATAGAGCTTTTCGAAATTATAAATCGTATGCTACCTACAATCCTAACTCCAGCGTGGATGATAGTGTTCGCTGGCTCCCTTCCTCCAGTGGAACTTACTCAGCTTCTTCTCATTTGGCTTCTCTTAGAACCTCTCAACCGATTGTTCCTTGGTTCAAACTTGTTTGGTTTCCCCAAAATATTGCGAGAATGAGTTTCATCCTTTGGATGGTGAAAATACTATAAAGCGTGTGTCTACTAACCTAGAGAGGGGGTGGGGGTGAATAGGTTTTAGTTGATTTATTACCAACTTTTCGACTCATCAATTTTAATAATGCTACCCCATATTAGCAATCAACCAATCCAAAATAAAGATGTAGAAAACAATAAAAACACAAGGATTTATTTACGTGAGAAACCCTCCAACTAGGCAAAACTCACGAGCTATCCTTCTAGCCATACACGGTCCTCAAATCCACTATTTGAATGAAAGTTTACAACCTAGGTTGACCTCAAGTCACACCATACTTGGTCACTAACCCTTTCACTCTACCCAATGGGCCTTTAATAGTGATCATAGACCAACAAGCTTGTGCACTAATCCACTTAGTCACAAAGCTTAACAATCCCTGAAGAGATAAAGCAACCTATGTGAATATGTAAAAATATTCTATCATGTAATTAATGCTAGGCTACATTAAATGCTTATCTAGGAATTAAAGATAACACTAAGTGCAAATCCTAGATATCAATATCTAAATGCAAGGCAAATAGATTTAGCTAGAGGGCAAAATGGTCCTAAATGCTAGCTATCATTAAACATGCAATCTCAACTAATAAACACATTCACAAACAAATAATCGCAATCTCAAATCATGCTCAACAAAAGAAACATGCAATTAATCAACAAATAATTGCTAACCATAGGTAAAACAAGAACATAAAGATTGAACAAAAAGTTTTAAGTCATAGTTAATTACCTAGTCAAGAAGAGCATGAAGACCCATGAAGAATAAATGCAAGAATGAGGCTAGATGCATATGGGTATGAGTTTGGTTGAGTAAAAATGGCTTCTTGTGAGTCTCTCTCCCTAAAATTTCACCTTCTCTCACTAAAACAATATTATGGACTCCTTAACATGAAATGAAGAGAAAATGACATATATATATATGAGGTCAAAATGAAGCTACGTCGTTTTGGAAAAGTGTGCAAAAAGACAAAGTAAAATTACCGTAGTGCGCGGATACCTACCCACGCACAGACCCGTGCACATGGGCTTCATTGCTTTGAAACCAGCAAACACACCAGTGAACCGGGGATGAAAAAATAAACTCCACCCCAACTGTGCTGGTCAACTGATCAAGGACCCGGGCACATCAGGACTTTACTGGTTCAACTAGTGAAGTTACCAGCGAAACGGGGATCAACATCACACCAGGTCAAGTGTGCTGGTCACTGCGCGGGTATATACCCGCGCACAATGACAAGCGCATTGATACAACAAGCACATGAAAACACAAAATGTAACAAGGTGGTGAACGTCTGAAGTGTAGAGAATGCACACATGTAATGAGCACAAAAGCAAGAAGGTTAGGGCATGCATGAGAAGTGTGTGTGTGCTACTAGTCTCTTCAAAGAGAGTTAAGCAAGAGATATACCTTTGAAGTGCTATTGAGCTTGAAGATGTCATCAAAGCTTGATTACGAACAATGAGACCTAACTACCCTTACAAGCAAATCCCCATATGGTTTGTCAACGAAATGAGCCAATCAAAAAATAAGGACCTTACAGTTGGCAATCAGAGGCAAGCTTTATACTCAGGATCGCATCCTTAAATATGACCCTAGGGCCGATACTACTTGTGTTCTTTGCAACTCCCATATTGAGTCTCATGCCCACCTATTTTTTGAATTTTTATTCAGTAGAGCCATTTGGACTCAGCTTTTGAACATTGGTGGGAATCCTTGGAATGACCTTTGTTAGAATGCTTTCATTGATTGGGCGTCCACCCATTAGGGAGGGAACTCTCCAACTATTGTTGCTAACAAGCTTTGTCTTGGGGTTGCGGTTTATCATATTTGGAGAGAGCGAAACTGTTAAATTTTTGAAGGCACTTAAAAGACTACTTCGGTTGTTTCACGCTCCATTATTGACACCATTTGCTACCGGCTCTCCTCTATCAATTTAAAGGATCACCCTATTATCGCCTTGAATTGGAATGTCAACTTTAGTTGATTTAGCTTTGTCTAGTTCTTGTTTCTTGTCTTGCTCGTTTGTTTGAGCTGTTTTGAGCCTTTGGTAGGCTTTAAGCCTTTGTTTAGCTTTTGCTTTGCTTGTTTCTTGTCTTACTCGTTTGTTTGAGCTGTTCTGAGCCTTTTTTTAGCTCTTGCTTTGCTTCCTGGGTATGCCCCTTGTTTTTTGTACATTCTTTCTCCCTTTTATGATACTATTTACTTACCCCCAAAAAACAATTTATTGCTATCTTCATCGTATTATCCCCATTTTGGAGTATTCGTAAACCTAACACTTGAGCTATATATGTTTGAGTTGTTCTTAGATTTGATTTGGTATTGATTCATTCATTGGATATGTTTATGTTTTATATCTCTTATTGTGATATTCATATATATGGAGAGTTAGATATTAATATGTATCCATGGATGAGATTAGGAGTAGAATAACTTAATTATGTAGGAGTAGATTAATCAAATATCTCATTTGTGTTTGTATGTTGATAGATGATTCAATATGTATGTGTTTGGAATGATTTGAGTGATTGAGAGTTAGGGTTGTGCTTGGATGACCATTATGGGCATAATCTTGACTACTGGCTCAATTGAATGGGAAAAAGCTCGTTTATGCATAAATTTGCTAGAATAGCTTTGGTTCAAGTTATTGTGCTTAATGGGTTTTTGGCTATGAGACACATTTTCTCATTCCATATCTTTGGATGAGATGAATTGATTTCGGTTTCCTTAATCAAGAGATGCTTTGGTTTTGGATTCCTTAATCAAGAGAACGAACCCTTTACTTGAATTAAATGGTATTCACATGTTTCACAATCTACATGAATTGCAACTTGTGTTTGGTGAACCGATGTCCCTTTTGTGACCAATTTCTTACATCTCTCTAAGCCACCATTATTTTTCGTAGCTAGGGTGTCTTGCCTTTAGGAGTAGATTAACTTAATTAGGGGTAGTCTAATTTAGAAAGGCAAGCACCCGGTTACATTTCTATCTTTAGTTTCATGCCTTTAGTTTAGGTTGTTTTCACTCACTCTCACACACCGCATTATGCTTACACTTCACACACACCATTCTCAGCACAACCATATTCTATTTGGATTACATTTAAATAAACACTGGAACTAGACATAGTTGACAAATACCACCTCTTTGTGGGAACGACACCTTGCATACATGCTATACTAGTCCTCTAACTCATGCATCTGCGAGGCAGTTTAAATTAGAAATATCTTTTTGGTATACACCAACGACGTGTATCGGTATGCAATGGTGGGAAATCTTTAGCAACCCGAATCAAAGCTTGGAAGATTGGATGGAAGGTAGGAATGGTTTGAGCCAGTCGATGGAGAGCTAAAGAGGGTGGTGTACACTTTCTTTACGGTGGTGTGGACATTTTGGGAGAGTAAGAATCAAATGATTTTTAATGTTAAAGAGATCTCTCTTGACTATGCCTCTGATTTGATGAAATTTAGGGTTGAGTGGTGGTTTAAATATTACAATAAAGATTCTCAAGATTCGGTCATGGCCATACTACTCAACTTAAAAGTTTGTTGTGTGAATAAAGCCACTGTCAATGTCCCTAAAGAGGTTGTGTGGTCTCCGCCTTTGTTGGATTGTCTCAAATTCAACTTGGATGGTTTGGAGAAAGGGAAACCGGGTCCGGCGAGGATCAGAGGGGTTCTTAGAGATGCGAGGGGAAAGATCATTTTCTCTTCTCCTCATTTATTGGTATTGAGGACTCGAACACAACAGAGATCTTGGCCATTCATTGGGCATGTGAATTATGTATTTATAAAGTTGATCTGGTGGGTAAGTAGATAATTATTGCTAGTGATTGAAAAGTCGCAGTTTCTGAGGTTAATAATTCCGAAGATATTGGCAGCTTAAAGCATGTGGATTTCATTTACAACATTTGCAATTTTTTGGACATTCTAGAAGAGATGACGGTAATCTTCAATCCGAGGGCAACTAACTCGTTTGCGGACATGCTCGCCAAGATAGGTGTGAACATGAACTTGGGACAAGCTCGGATGGGGTGATTACTGAGTTCCCTTTGATAGAGTTTCTCAGTTTGGTGTTTTTGCTTGTTCTATTGTTGTTGGTTGTCTTGTTCGTTGTTCGCTTGTAGTGTGTAGCTTTTGGTTGTTGTTCTCTTGGCCTGTTTTGGTCTCTTCTAAACTCTTGCCATTCAAAAAAAAAGTAGGCTTAGCTAGATGAAAAAAAAAACAATCTAATATGCTAGCTATTAATCAACCCCAATCAATCATCATTACTTCAAAGAATATGCATTTAAGATAATCTTTGCAAACAAAATGCAATAGATGAGATGTCTTGACTAAGTAGAACAATAAATGAAGTAGAGAATTTGTTCTAACTTACCACGTGATGAAACATATGAAACTGTGCTTGAATCATTGATGATGTCAAATGCACATGGATTTTGGGGTTGGAGAGTTTAAAAGACAACCGTGGTGATTTCTCTCTCTATGAACTCTATTCTCTCTCAAGGAAGTCTGAAATCCAGAGTTCTAGATAAACAAGAAAGTGTCATTGGCTATATAAATGGTCCTCTCAAAACTACATCGTTTTGAATAAGAAAGGATTGCCGTGGTCAACATTTCACAGGTTGACCATGACAATAACCAACCACAACAAACGAAAACCAAACGTACTGGAGTATGGCGGTCCCGTTTTCACGCTGGTCCATGAGGACACATGAACCGTGAAAGCCACTAGAGAAAACTTTACGCCACTTTGTCGCGGTTCTCCATGATGACACAATGACAGCTAAAACCATTGTAGGGTATTTCACAGTCGATTTTCAGCAGTGGCCTAGGATGGCATTTGGACATCGAAATCCTTTGGAAGGAATGTCAGGCCCATTTATGGTGGTGATCCAAAACGACACTTGGACAACGAAAACCACTAGAAGATTTTTTGCAATTCCATATATATAAATATATAAATATATATTATTTTAATAAAATTGGTCCGACCTAAGGGGAGAAAGCATCATGAGCGATCATATGCTGAAAAACCCTAAGGCAGTATCCATATATATAAAAGATAAAAGAAAAGTACATAGAGACAAAAAGCAACAAATCACAAAGAATAAATGGGAAAACAACCCCAAACAAAAAGAGGCATGCAAGCCGCACCACAAAGAAAAGAAAACATCAAGAAAAACGAAAAGACTCTAGGCCATGCAATCATTGCCAACTAAAGAAGAATAGAACGTCGGGGTAGAGAACCACCAAGAATCAGCCTGAAGTTCCAAAGCTTGCTTAGAAAGTGCATCTGCAACCTGATTCCCCTCACTGGAAATATAGGAAACCTGAAAATCCATCTGCGGGATCTGGAAGATGCCGCGCGGCCACGCCTGAAAAACCCTCCAAGGAACCATCTGAGAACGAGAAGAAAGAAGCTGAACCACATAAGAAGAATCGCTTTCAAGCTAGATTCCATCCCATCCATACTTCCAAGCAAAATTAATGGCCAACGAGACCGTTAGAAGCTCAGACTCAAACGTGTAAACCTGACCAAGAGGAATAGCAAAGCAACCATTTACAAAGGCTCTACAGTTTCGAAAGATACCGCCACAACCACCAACCCCGAGAGAGCCCATAGCAACACGATTTGTATTCACTTTATTCCATCCATAAGCTAGAGGCGACCAAACCAAACTCTTGATCACCAGAGCTTTAGAAGGGCGACCCCGAAGACCAAATCGAAGAAGAATTAAAAGGACATCCATACAGTTACACATACAACCAATCTCCAGGCGATTAGCCTCTGTAACCGTAGGCCAAACAAGAGAAAGGACGGATCTAAAATCCATCGACTTCCCTTCAAAGATCTACTGGAAAAAAGCAGCCTTGCAAGAAACACGACCATCCCAAAAATTAGCCCAAACAAGAGAATCCACAACAGGAGAAATCACAATCAAATCTATCAGAAAACATAGATCTAGGAAGGGCACACGGAAACAATCGTCTAGCACCCATCTACCCTCCTGAATAAAATCAGAGACCCTATCCTGGAGCGAATTAGCTAAATAATCTGGGATCCTTAAAAGCTCCAAAATGGGACACCCCCCCCCCCCCCCCCCCTCGCCAATTATCACGCCAAAAGTCCCACTGAGAGTTCTCGCCAATCAGCCAGATACCTTTCTTAAGAAGGGAACTATAATTGATCCGAAGAGAAGACCAAACCGAGGAGGTTACATACCCTCACCAAGGCTTCTGCAACTACCTGAGATACCTCTACCAAAGAAATGAGAAAGCTAAACCATCAGATGTCATAAACTTCCAAGTGAATTTCCGTAACAGCGAATCATTCAGTAACCCAAGATCTTTCAAACCAAGACCACCATGAGAGTAAAGCCTACAACAATGATCCCAAACGACCCACACCAACTTAGTCTCCTCACAAGAACCAGTCCATAAAAAGTTCCTCAACTTGCGATTAATCAGCAACAATAAAGAAAAAGGCCACTTATAAATCATGAAAGAGTGCACAAATGATCCGTTGATGACCTACCTGATCAAAGTAGCACGACCAGCCAGGGAGAAGGACTTGCCCTTCCATTTTATCAAATTTAGACAAGATCTTATTCGCAATAGGCGGTAACACCGCCTTTCGAGGCTTACCCCGAAACAAAGGGACTCCCAAACAAGAAAACGGAAGTTTCCAAATCTGCATACCAACCACAGACTACAAACTACCAATCCGAGAAGGGCAGATAGAAGATCCGGAATAAATAGAGGACTTACCCCAGTTAACCAACTGACTTGAAATATCACCATAATCCCCAAAAGCACCCATGCTATTCTTCATATTATTTTGAGTGTCTCTGTAAAAGATCATAAATCATCTGCATAAAGCAAAATAAGTTAGAGCCAAAAAACCCTTTAGGGAAGAAATAGGCAGAATCTGAGAAGAACCCACCATCCTCGTCAATAATCTACTAAGGAAGTTCTCTGAAATACTAAACAAAAGCGGAGATAGCGGATCTCCATGACTGAACCCCTTTAGAGCAATAGAAATAACTCTCTGGGACCCCATTCAATAAAACCAAAGCCTAGACAAACGAAGAATGCCATATATCCAATCCATAGAAACAGAAGAAAACCCAAAAGCCTTCAAAGGAAAGACCAATCCAAGGTGTCAAAATCCTTACGGATATCAATCGTCATGGCCAAGTTACCCCTATAGCACTTCTTCTGTATCACATTCACTTAGTCAGAGGCAAAAGCAATACAATCCTCGATATGCCGGTCTCGAATGAATCTGAATTGTTGAGGAGAAATGATTCTAGCCGCAACCTGAGCTAAACGATCAACCAAAATCTTCGAAGAAATTTTGAACAGAAAGTTACTAAGCATAATCGACCGAAAATTAATCAATCAAAATCGAGTCCCTCAACTTCAGAAGAAGAACAATGAAGCTGGAATTGAGACACTAGAAAATAACTCCAGTAATGAAAAAATCCTGAACAGCGAGGACCCTGTCACTACCTATAACATCCCAACATCTCTGATAAAGTCTACCAGAAAACCCATCTAGCGTAGGGGCAAACGCATCATCCATAACAAATATCGTATCATGAATATCATCTGCAAATGGAATGCTAGTCAAGAAAGCATTCTCTACTGCAGTCACTAAGGAAGGAATCACATCATCTATAATAGATAAATCTCTCCCAACTCGAGAAACATCAGAGGAAAAGAGGTGAGAATAATAACTGATGATATGATCCCTGATGGTGGACTGACCCTCTAAGAGAACCCCATTAATAGAAAGGGCTATATATATGTCATCAAGTGCAGGATCCCGCATAAAAAAATCATGCAGTTTCATTGATTCCAACAGATTGGAATCAGTGAAAAAAAATTACAATAAGTGAAACTGCAAGAAAAACACTTGCGGGATCCCGCACTAAGTGTGTGTATATATTATCAAGTGCTGGATCCCGCATAAAAAATTCATTCGGTTTCATTAATTCCAACTGGTGTGTGTATGTGTGTGTGTGTGTGTGTGTGTGTAAAATATTCATGCGGTTTTATTGATTCAAACTGAATTGTGTGTGTGTGTGTGTAAAAAATTCATACGGTTTCAAGTGGCGATTTCATAGGTGCACAGTGAAGGTTTCGGTAACTTGGACAACATCCATATTATCTACGATATCAGAGAAAAGCTTAAAGTTTCGACAAAGGCATCCATCATCTTCAATTGGAAATCTTCAATTTCGTTCGCGGATTCTCTGGCAAAGCAAGCGTCAATTTCAAGAATGGACACAGTAGAATGGAGTGCAGTTGGTTAATGTTGTTTTTTTCTGTTTTTCTTGTTGTTTTCGTCTCCTGGCTTTAGCATTGGATTTCATTGTTCTCTCTTGTTATTGTGTAGCTTTTCTGATGCTGTTGTCCTCTGTTTTTTTGGTGTTCGTTTGTCTCCCCTAGCCATGTTGTTGGTATTCAGGGGTCTCTCTGCTGTATGCTTTAAGCTATGTTTCGGCTTCCTTGCGTAATATTTACCTTCCTAAAAAAAATCATACAGTTTCATTGATTCCAACTGGTGTGTGTGTGTGTGTGTAAAATTTTTATGTGGTTTCACTGATTCCAATCGGTGTGTAAAAAATTCATACGGTTTCATTGATTCTAACCGGTGTGTGTAAGTGTGCATATGTATGTGTGTGTGTGTGTGCGCACCTAATATCTTCAAGAGTACAAGCTTGTGTTATAACTTTGTATATTTTCGCTCTAAAAGCTTTGAGGGTGCCGGAGAGTGCTTTGATCACGATCATGTCCAATCTATTGGTATTTATGCCCTAAAGCTTGTAATATTTAAATGTTATAAAAACATGAATAAAAGAAGTTGGTTTTTCATTCTATAAATATTGATTTATTAACATACGTACGCTTATATCATATGTGCAAAACATCCAAAATTGTTGAATGTAATCTCAAACTGAGTATTTGAGTGTCATATACAGAAGGATTCAGTTTAAGACTGTGAAACCTAAAGAGTCCGTAGAGAGCAAATAAAACTGGGTACTTAGTTTGTGGTTAATCTACTACTGCGGTCCATTTCGTAATGTACGGTGGTCTTACTCATGTAGTGACATGGGAATGGAGGCACCTTATTTTATGAAAACATATAGGACAGGGCACGATCTATATGAATCTCTCACCAAGATCCATTAAATTAAGAGATTCATATATGTCGACAAATGATGGTTGTAAATGGGTGATCTTAATCCTGAGTGTCTTACTGACTCCTTCAGGTTGGATCGTGGCTTTTGACATACCATGGATGAGATGGGAGTTACATTCCCGATCAATAACTCCATATCTTGGATGCACGATTTAGCTTGTGGCTGAGAAGGTTTGCACACAATAAAGGAATCCATTCCTTCTTGCGAGAAGTAGAAGAGTAGTTCCCTTAAGGGTTTATTCGGGGCTTGAACAATTAAGAGCGCTCTCCTTTTTTTGTAATGGAAGATAGGATATAATTGTTCATTAGAGAATCAATGGTACTTAAAGAAAAAGATATAATTAGAGAGGTATAAAGGACTTTACGACATGGCCCCATTAGGTCCCCTTGCTAGCCCTTTATGGTTATTGGTAACATGGGTCACGGTTAATTAATTTGGTAGTCCAATTAATTGTGTTACAAAAGTGACATGAATAAATTCAGGGAACTAATTACATGACATGAATATTTGATAGGTATATTAATAATTGAATTATATTGATAATTAAGAATTATTAATTATTTAATTATTGATTGGAGGTTACAGGTTCGAACCATGACTAATACAAACGGATCAAAAATAATAAAGATTATTTTAAATCCTAGAGGTCACAGGTTCAAGTCCTAGTGGTGACTGAATTAAAATAGAATTTATAATCCTATTTTGACTAGGACAACTAAAACCTAGGATCCTTATATATAATAGACACTTATCAGGAAAAAAAAAACCTAATATAGAGAGAGGGGGGGCGGCAAAAAGCAAAAAAAAAAGTTTCTTTTGTTCTTCTTGTAGGAGCAGGAAAAACTTAGTAGGAGAGGGTAAGGGGTCGTCTTCTTGATTTATGCAACCTCCATCTAGTCCTGTCTATTTCCGTGACGTGCCCACACACAAGTTATCTGATCACGGGTCAGAGCTCAGAAGGCTTGGTGGTGAAATCAGAATCAAAGCTTTAAGAGAACAATCAGGTATACTTCAGGTTTTTTTTAAATCCATGTATATACATAATCTGGTTCCGAAAATATGTTTTCTAAAGGAAAATTTTTGAAACTCTATCCACTGCAATTTTATCAAAACCCTAATTTTTTTCCCTACCATTGGTATCAAAGCCAATTTTTGTAGATACACGGAAAAACATAAGTTGTTTATTTTTGATTCCGTTATGTATGATATGCATAGTCACAATCTAGGCTTGTATGATTGTTATATATATATATATTATATAAATATATATTATATAAATATATACATATATATATACATGGTTGTTCGTTAATTATATGGTCTGATGGATTATAGGTTTAATTTTTTTTTTATTCATCTATGTAATCAAGAAAGCCTATTTTTTAATGGATGTTCTTGATATATGTTTAGTATGTTATATATATATATTATTTTTTATGTGAATGTTGCGAAGAAAATAGTAATGTTAGAAAGGATTCGAAGAAAACAAAACTATCCTATGCGCGCGAACTGCAGCCGTGCGGGTCAAGCTGTGCGCACCAAGTGTGTGCGTGGTTATCGCTGCTGCAGCTACACGTTCGCAGGTGCATGGGCCATTTTGGTCCATACTTGGACCTCGGTTATGTGTTAAAGTAACACTTGGGCATTGGTACAATAGGCGGCAGCCCAAAAGAAGCCGAGTGGATAGCCTTGACGAGTCCAAGGCTATTGCGTGCATCTTCGCACGTGTGCGGCCTTGAGGCTTGTGGAAAGGTCATCTTGTCGGCTTCGTGGGAAGTATTTATTCTGCGGAAATTAAGTGATGGGCCCTAAGGGCTATCCATGAGATGGATCACTTGACATAAATCTAGTAGGACTTGAAGAATATTGCAGAAAATGGATTTACAAGAAAACCAAGGAATGCCTTGGATTATTTTTTGTAATTAGAATTGTTTAAGTTAGATAACCCATCGTACTCGGTCAAATCATGTATACTTTAATTTTGAAGTCATGGTTTGATTTTTTTAAAAAAAATGTAAGCATTGTCATACATAAGAATGCCATATAGATTAGGTGTGCACTTGCATTATAACATATCATACATATATAATTGCCATGATTTATATGTTTGATTTTTAATGAGATTAAAATAGGAATTTCACATAATTGGCTATTAATAATAAGATTAGTTTTTAGGAGTAAGAACTTGGTAATTCTCATTAATAACTAATCTTTTAATTAAAGAGTTTAATTAGTTAGATTAGTAAGGCCCAATACATTATTATGATTAATTTGATTAAGGCCCTAATAATAGGTGGACCGAATAATGTGTTTTTAGTTTTAATAGTTAAAACTTGGTAAATTACACATTTAATTCCAATATATTTAAATAGTTTACATAGATTAGAATTCCAATAATAAATTAGATTTTTAATAGTTAAAAATCGGGTTTATTATTTAATGTTAATAGGATAAGATTCTAGTAGCATAACCTAGAAACTTAGATTCTTCTTAGCCGTTATATCTAAGTTAATCTAGGGATATAGAGTTTCAATATTCGTAGTAATTGGAAAACCTTAATGATTGTGCCAAAATTGTCATACATTTTGGTCCTCAATTTCATATCCTTTAGCTTGTTTTCGAGCATATTTTGGTTTCTAATGGCTCGTTTTGTAGTGATTGCAGGTCTTCAATGGATTTCAGGTATATGGGTTGCAAAGTGGGATTTTGGTGCATAAAACGATGCAATTGAGCCAAAAAAAAGAGTGCAATGCGCAGGTCTTTGCTTGGGTTACCATACCCGCACACGTCCAAGACTTCGCCAGTCCATTCCCACGAAACCACCGGCACACTAGGAGATCAGAGGCCAAGAATAGTAAGTGCGTGGGTCACAGTGTAGGTCCTTTACCGGCGCACTACCCGCGGACTACGTGTTCCAGTTGGACAAAAGTCTCGTTTTCAGCCATTTTAAGAAGGGCAAAGTCATCCTTTCACCCTTATTTCGTGCCCTAGCCTCTCAAACCTGTAAAGACTTCACTTTGTCATAAGTCCCAGGATTCATTAACTTCTTCCTTTCCATCCACCAAACCCTAGAGCCTTCTCCACCTAATAAAGAGAGAGAAACTTCCAGAGCATCCATGAGGGTTTTCCTCTATAGATGCCTCCCCATCATCACTCTCTACTTGCAACCACCCATCTTTAGAGGAGATTCAAGAGGAAAGAGCACCCTAACTTGTCTATGAGGAGGAGGAGCTTCAATGGAGCTTGGAGATCCGATATGACAATTGGGCCCCTCTCCGAGCTTAGAGATCAGAGAGTGATGACTTGTCTATTTACTCTTCTCTTGTTATTTTCTTCTTTGATGTGTATCTCCATTTGGGAAATATGCAAACCCTAACCCTAGTTGCGTTATTTAATTGACTTGCATTTGATATTTTCTTGTAATTTTCCATTCATTGTGCTTAATTGTGTTTAATTATCTCTTGAACTAAGTAGGCATTACAACTCTTGATTATTGTTGATTGATTGAACCTATTAGAGTAACTAAGCATTTATTGAAATCTTTGTGAAATGGGTAGGCATTCCAACTGCCATATTACTTAGTTGTTGATTTTGGTCTTAATGCATTTAATACTCACTTTGGGTTGGGTAGGCATTCCCAACTCCCAACTCATTGTAGAGGTTGAATTGTGGTGTCTTTGTAAGCCAAGTAGGCTTCCAACTCTTGGTTTACATTAGATATCAATTTAAATTTTTAACCATCCACGCCTAGGGTGTTTAACCAAGCTCATTTGGATTGGAAGGGATATGTTGAGAGCATTCCAATCCAACATATCCCTGCTAGGTAAAAGAGGTGGATTATGAGCATTCCAATCCAAGCCATCCCGGCTACCTTACATCCATTCCAAGCAAAAGTAAAAGTAGTGGATTGTGAGCATTCCAATCCAAGCCATCCCGGAAACTCTAGCTAGGAAGATTAGCCGGATATGCTAGGAGTGTATTTGTGGTTAGTAATTTTTTGTGGCACGAATGTTTTGGCGGTCATGAGTACCTTGTCTGTACATTTTCTTGCATCTCTCATATCCATCCTAATTTTTTTTATCTCATTTAATCACCATTCTCATCCTTCCATGTTCTCTTATTTTTCTTATCTTTATTTTCATGCTATTTCTTTCAGACACACACACACTCAAATAATTACACTTCACACACACCACTCTCACCCTTACCATGTTCTTATTTACATTGCTTTCAATAATCACTAAAACGTGAGATGATCGACGGATGACACCTCCATGTGGACGATACCCTCGCTTACCACTTTACTAAGTTTTCAAAACTTTAGAGCACATTGCGTAGGAACAAATTTATAAATATCTTTTGAATTCGCAATTTCTTAACGACGGAAAAAATGAGTATCAAAATGGCGCCGCTGCCGGGGAGGTGGCCTATTCGTTAATTATTTCTAGTTTTAGCAAATAATGTTGGAATGTAAATATTTTCTGGTTTTATTTTTGTTTAAAGCATATGCATGTAATGTTGATTGAGTATTGTTTGTTCAAGATAGGAAAAAAAATTTGGATGGCGAGCAATCAAATCAAGGTCAGAGTAGTGACCAACAATCGAGGAAGCCAAGACCTCACAACTCAAAGGAATAATGAGTGCACTAATTGCACTCTAACAACTCCACTAGGCAACACAACAGTGCAACGACAGCCTAAGTGGTTAATGCGACCAAGGACGCGAGTAGTGCTGTGAAGAGCATCAAGTGGAAATGAAGTCAGAGCGCAGTTATAGGTAATGTCTCTGCAGGCTTCTTTCTAAAAATTGGACTTTCGGTATTGACTCCTCTCACTGTTTCTATCTTTTTATATTACCCTACTCACGAGGGCATAGTTTAAACGTTTAAGGGTAATGAGTGTATTGTCGAAGCATGGGTGAGCGAGTTGATGAGGGTACACCGATGTATATGCTCAAATGCTTTGGGAAGGGTTTTATGTTATCAATGATGCTGGTGGAATGGTTGTTGATTGTGCTTATTGATTTAAATGCTATGCTTGTTTTCATTTTTTTTTTACTTTTGGGTGTTTTAAGATTGCACAATTTATTTTTCTCTTGTAAACTAAGTTCTTATCGCTCAATTTGTTATTATAAGCATAAATGTATGGGAAGAGCTAGGTTTGGGGATGGGGGGGAATCTATTATGGAATTGTTTAGTTTGTTTGAGTTTGTTTTTCTTTAATAAATGGTATTTCGAGCTCTTGTTGGCAACTACATGTATTGATTGATTCTTTGTTGCCTAAACTTTCTAATGGGTTCTATGAGTGTGTAGATTGTCTATAGCATCTCTAGGAAGCGATTTTGCAGCTTGTCCGATAAAGCGAGGTTTTTTAATCTCTTGGGAAAAAATACCTACAACTTGCGAGTCTTGGAAGGACAAGCAAGCCAAGAGTGCTCATAAAAAGAGCAAGAACCTCATGTTCCTGAAGGAAAGCAGCAAATTAGAGTTCGAAGAGCCGAAATGCCACAACAACGTCTTGCCCAGATGATAAATAGAGCGCTTGTGGGAGGCAACCCACCTGAGTTTGCATTTCTAAATTTTTTTTCTCGTTTTCATTTTTATTTGCTTTAGTTGAATAATTGGTGGAGATTTTTGTGGATATTATGTGGAATGGCATTTTTGATAGATCACTTTTGAATGATGATATTTGATTTTAGGATATAATTGATTCATTCTTTTGTTGATGAATGAGCTGAAGACTCTTATGGATGATTGCATGCTAGTGTACATATTTAATTGCCATATATAGCCCAACTCGGTTTGGGGGTTGTGATAGCATGCATTAGTTTTGTACGGGTCTTGATGCATATAGTTAGATTTGGTTTGAGGGTTGTTATGCCCCTATTCCGTCATTTTTGGTAAATGCGTGATGTAGGTTTTGAGCTTGAGTATATGTGCCTTTATGCTTAATTGCTAATTGCATTGTTTGCCTTATTGTATATGTTGAGCCTTGTTCAAGTCGTGTTAGGTGCGCATCGCTAGGCCGGGCTCTCTTGTCCAATATTGAGGACAATGTTGAGTTTTTGTTAGGGGGTGTAGACGCCTTTGTGAGTCATCTTCTTGAGTCTTGAGTCTTTTTAGTGTCAATTTTTCAAAATTGTCGTATGGACAAAATTTTTGAGCTTTAATTAGCTTGGGTGTGATGCCTTGAGCTTGTGCTTATGAAGAGTTTATTTATGTGTAGTGTGCTTAATTGAGTAACTAGTTGTCACTCTAGGGTCTCACTTGCATGTCATGGGCTAGTCCCATCCTTTTTGTGCTTAAGTTGAGGGGACATGGTGCTCAAGCACCTTGTTCTAATAGTGGAGACTACATGTGATTTCACAAACACAAGCCTTTAAAAAGCGCATTTGAGTGTTTTCATTTCTATTCTTATACACTCTTCTCGTCATGTGCATCATATGCCATAGGACATTGCACCTTATATATATATATATATATAGTGGACTGCTTGATGGATGCTTTCATTCCCTTGATAGATGGAATTGTGGAAATAATCTTAGGCAATATGTGTGCATTTAACCACTTAAATTAGCCTAAACACATTCCAAGTCCCTAATTGTGTGCTCCAAAGCGAAATTTGAGGCCAAACACTTACCTTTCATTTTGAACCACATAAAACCATAGAGCCATAAGTCTAAACACATACCTACCCTTTTATTGCCAATCATGTTAGGGTGTATGTGTTGTGTGGTCGAAAGGTGTAAAGCTCTCATGTGAAAATAGCATGTACTTAGGCAATGATGTAAATGTACAAGGCAAATTGCTCAAGATGTAAAAGTGCAAAAAATGTGCACTTAGATCCTAAATAGTCAAATATGAAAAGTGTGCAAAAGTGAAAAGAAAGAAATAAAAAGATATAAAAAAAGAAGAAAAAATTATCAATGGAAAAAGGTAAAGTAAGAGCCTTGAAATGAAATGTAAGTACTCACAAAGTGAGTAAAATTTTGTAGCACAAATGTGTATGTATTTGAATGCCTAAACGCTTATGTATAAATTGTGTTAAGTAAAGCTAAAAATATAGGGTGTAAGTATGTGTGAGTTATTGCATGATTGGTGATCTTTGAACTCCAAATTTTTCTAAGTCTTTTTTCACCACATAAAACCTCATTTCCCCATTACAACCAAAGGGAAAGTCCTTTTTGATTCATAATGAGTCTTGATTGAGAATGTTTACTGAAGCTTGATCTTCCATGTTCATGGCATAGTGAATCCCTAGGCTAGTTCACATATATGATCGGTCTTTCAATTACATGTATGCAATGCATTGGATTTCTATGTACAAATTCCATCTTTGTATACCTTGTTTGAGTGTGAACTTAGGACTCTGAGTGGAAAGAAAAGAGAGACTCCATGAGAGGCTAGAGTCGAAACGAATTACACTCAAGGTGTGAGAGTGAGTAGTTCTTGATACGAGTGTACTACTAGGTGTGGGATTAGTGATTGCGTGAGTTCCCCTTTAGTGCTTTCGAGTTGCTTTAGAACATATTGCATATGTCTACTTCTCTCTATCACACATCCTTGCATCTCATCACTGGTTAGACATGCGGCTTTTTGTTGGTCATTTTGTTTGAGTCTTTTGTTTTGTTTCTTTTTGTTTGTCTTTTTGATTGCTAGAGGATGAGCAAAGGTTTGGTTTGGAGGTATTTGATCATGCCAAAATTATCATACATTTTGGCCCTCAACTCCATATCCTTTAGCTTGTTTTCGATCATATATTGGTGTCTAATGGCTCATTTTATAGTGATTGCAGGCTTTCAATGGATTTCAGGTATAGAGGTTGCAAAGTAGGATTTTGGTGCACAAAACGATGCAAATGAGCCAAAAGAAGAGTGCAATGCGCGGGTCTTTAGCTGGTAACCATACCTGCCCACGTCCAAGACTTCATTGGTTCATTCTCGCGAAACCACCAGTGCACTGGGAGAATAGAGGCCAAGAATTGTAAGTGCGCGGGTCACTACGCAGGTCCCTTACCTAAGCACTACCCGCATACTACCCGCGTCCCGCGCACTGCATGTTCCAGCTGGGCAAAAGTCTCGTTTTCAGCCATTTTAAGAAGGGCAAAGTCATCCTTTCACACTTATTTCATGCCCTAGCCTCTCAAACCTACAAAGACATCACTTTGCCATAAGACCCAGGAATCATTAACTTCATCCTTTCCATCCACCAAACCCTATAGCCTTCTCCACCTAATAAAGAGAGAGAGGAGCTTCCAAAGGCATCCATGGAGGTTTTCCTCCATGGATGCCTCCTCATCATCACTCTCTACTTACAACCACCCATCTTTGGAGGAGATTCAAGAGGAAATAGCACCCTACCTTGTCTAGGAGGAGGAGGAGCTTCAATGGAGCTTGGAGATCCGAGATGACAATTGGGCCCTCTCCGAGCTTAGAGATCCGAGAGTGACACTTTGGGTTTCTTCTATTTACTCTTCTCTTATTATTTTCTTCTTTAATGTGTATCCCCATTTGGGAATTATGAAAACCCTAACCCTAGTTCCATTTATTTAATTGACTTGCATTTGATTTGTTTTTGTATTTTTCCATTCATTGTGTTTAATTATCTCTTGAATTAAATAGGCATTCCAACTTTTGATTCTTGTTGATTGATTGAACTTATTAGAGTAACTAAGCTTTTATTGAAATCTTTGTGAAGTGGGTAGGCATTCCAACTCCCATATCACTTAGTGGTTGATTTTGGTCTTTAATGCATTTAATACTCACTTTGGGTTGGGTAGGCATTCCAACTCCCAACTCAATATAGAGGTTCAAT
The DNA here is from genome assembly GCA_033220585.1 of Dipteronia sinensis. Taxonomy (NCBI): domain Eukaryota; kingdom Viridiplantae; phylum Streptophyta; class Magnoliopsida; order Sapindales; family Sapindaceae; genus Dipteronia; species Dipteronia sinensis. Next base: position 23,535,187 of record CM065637.1, read on the forward strand.
TGTGGTATCTTTGTGAGCCAAGTAGGCATTCCAACTCTTGGTTTACATTAGATTTCAATTTACATTTTTAACCATCCACACCTAGGGTGTTTAACCAAGCTCGTTTGGATTGGAAGGGATATGTTATGAGCATTCCAATCCAACATATCCATACTCGGTAAAAGAGGTGGATTGTGAGCATTCCAATACAAGCCATCCCGACTACCTTAAATCTATCCCAAGCAAAAGTAAAAGGGGTGGATTGTGAGCATTCCAATCCAAGCCATCCCAGAAACTCTAGCTAGGAAAATTAGCCCGATATGCTAGGAGTGTCTTTGCGGTTAGTTATTATTTATGGCGCGAATGTTTTGGTGGTCATAAGTACCTTGTGTGTACATTTTCTTACATCTCTTCTATCCATCATATTTTTCGTTTATCTCATTTAATCACCATTCTCATCCTTCCATATTCTCTTATTTTTCTTATCTTTATTTTCATGCTATTTCTTTCACACATACACACCACTCTCACCCTTACCATGTTCTTATTTACATTGCTTTCAATAATCACTAAAATGTGAGACGATCGATGGATGACACCTCCCTGTGGACGATAGCCTCGCTTACCGTTTTACTAAGTTTTCAAAACTTTAGAGCACATTACGTAGGAACAACTTTAGAAATATCTTTTGAATTCGCAATTTCTTAACGACAGAAAAAATGAGTATCGCTTAACCTTAAAATAGTGAGTGGGACAGGGATATATGACAATATATCCTACAGTCTCCATCATTAGTTCAACGCCGTGAGATTCCAATAGGGCCTCGGGACGACTTTGTTTTTGTCCTCCCTAAGTAAGGTTTCCACGATAGTCAATACCAAGGTTGACTTCCTAACGGATAGGATTTCTGGATGTATTTTGGGATTGAAAGGAAAGGCAACAACTCCCAAGTTAAGTTCATAGGATCTAAGATGATGGGTTACACTGACAAGGATTTAGTTAAAGTGATTAATTAAAATCCTGACTAAAATAAACGATGGTTGAATGATATAATAATAAAGAGTTATTCTGTTGTATCATTCGATTGAGAATGTCTCGATCCAACATGCAAGTACTTGACCGATCCCAAGGCGGCACTTCTTGTGGAATGTTGGATTGTCGTGGAGTAGAAACATTTTTTTAGGGTTTATTTTTGTTCATTGAATATGTTCATGCATCATTATTGATATTATGCCGAATCTTGACACATGATATGAACGTAAGGAATGAATAAATTTTATTTTATCTCGTATGTACTACATCAAATACTTGCCAATGATAAATTGATCGGGGAAAACTTTACTGGATGGAAGAATAACAGTAATGCAGTCTTGGTCACCAAAGACCAAAAATTTGTGCTTACGAAGGAATGTCCTCCACAGCCTACAGCCAATGCAGCACGAGTTTCTTTTTGGGTAAGTAAATAGTATCATAGAAAGAGAGAAAGAATGTACAAAATACAAGAGGCATACCCCAGGAAGCAAAGCAAGAGCTAAACAAAGGCTCAAAAAAGCTCAAACAAATGAGCCAGACAAGAAATAAGAGCTAGACAAGCAAAATCAACTAGAGTTGACATTTCAATTCAAGGCGATAATAGGGTGGTTCTTTAAATTGAAAGAGGATAGCCGGCAGCGAATGGTGTCAATAATGCAGCAAGCAACAACCGAACTAGTCTTTTGAGTGCCTTCAAAAATGCGACAGTTTCGCTCTCGTCCAAATATGATAAACCGCAAGCCCAAGACAAAGCTTATTAGCAACAATAGCAGGAGAGTTCCCTCTCCAATGGGTGGAAACCCAATCAATGAAAGCATTCCAACAAAGGCCATTCCAAGGAGACCCACAAATATTCATAAGCTGAGTCCAAATGGCTCTACTGAATAAACACTTAAAAAAAATAGGTGGGCATGAGACTCCAAGTGGGAGTTACAAAGAACACAAGTAGTAACCGCCATAGGGTCATATTTATGGATGTGATCCCGAGGAGAAAGCCTGCCTCTAATTGCCATCCAAAGGATAAAACTCATTCTTGGAATATTTTGGGGGGACCATACAAGCTTGAACCAAGAAACAATCGGATGAGGGGATCTAAGAGAAGCCAAAGCAGTGGAGGCTGAATAAGTACCATTGGAGGAAGGAAGCCAGCGAACTCTATCATCCACATTAGAGTTAGGATTGTAAGAAGGCATACGACTTCTAATTTCAAAAAGATCAATAGACATAACAACCGGCCAACTCCAAGAATCACCATGAACAATGGAACTAACTGTTACGTGTATAGGGAGGCCTGAGTCATAGACAACACATGATCTCCATTTCGAAAGAAGAGGACCATCTGAATGCCAATTTTCAAACCATAAGAAGGTGCTAGAACCGTTACCAATGAAGTGTTGAATGAGGGGGTGAACAAGAGGCCAAAGATGGAGGAGCTTTCTCCAATTCCAAGAGCAAGTACATGGAGCTTTAGCTGCCCAAAGATTAGAGTCCTTAAAGTGGTAGGCTTTGATCCAAGAAGACCATAGGTTATTTGTGCCATAAGTCAAAATCCAAATATGCCTAATCATGAGAGCTTTGTTTTAAAAGGATAGATCCTTGATGCCAAGACCTCCCTCTTTCTTAGGGAGATAAACATCAGACCAGCATATCTTTGCACCATTGCTATCTCCTTCAATCCCTTTCCACAAAAAAGCTTCTAGATTTATGCTCAGTAATATTCAAAACTTTTTTAGGGAGGCAAAGATAACTAGCCTAAAACACTTGTAAACTAGTCAAAACCGAGACAATAAGTTGCAAGCGACCAGCATATGTAATAGCTATATCGATGGACACTGAATTTTGGTTTGTGTAAAAACATCTACAGTTACGAGAGTGTAGCCTCGGGTTTTTAGTGGAGTAACTCTGAGGTTAATAATCATGAAATATTAATTAAAGAGTTTAATTAAATTTTTCTAAGGATTATTGGAGCCCAAGACTGTGGGTCCATTAGGTCCCCTTGCTAGCTCGGAACATTGATGGTAACAAGAGTCACGGTTAATTAATTGGAGGGTCCAATTAATTATGTAACGAAAGTAACGAGGATTTAATCAGGCAATTAATTAAATGATGTGATTATTTAATTAATACATTAATAATTAATTAAATTATATAATGTGGTTATTTAATTATATTAATACTTATGAATTATTAATAGAATTAATTATTTTATGAAGGTCAAGGGTTCGAGCCAAGACCAAAGCAAAGATATAAAATAATATTGATTATTATATCTTTTGCAGGTCAAGGGTTCGAGTCACAATGACAATATTGAATTAAATAAGATTTAGAATCCTATTTAATCTAGGTCACTTATAACCCTATCATGATATTGATATATAGATATAAATATCAGGAGATTTTGTTTTTGAGATTTGATTTTTAAAATCAAGTTAAAAAGACATTTGGTTTTTTAAATATTTGATATATTAAAAAACAAAAACCTATATGATATACCAATAGTTTTAGTGTCTTTACAACTCAATTAAGGCAATTGGTAGCAGATACAAAAAAATACGTGAAACAAAAAGAAAAGGAAGAAATAGAAAGAGGGAGTGCAGCCAAGAGAAAAAAAAAAGGAAAAAAAAAATGTTTTTAATTCTTGTCTTTGATATAGGGTGGCCGAACCTCTCCTATACAAGGCAAGTGTTGGTTTGTGTGTCTTCTTCTACCTCCATTCAACCTCCTGAAGCTCGTGATGTGCCTACACGCAATTGCCGAAATGCGGGAGATAGCGAGGAAGATCCGGTGGTACAATCGAAAAGCGATATCAACAAGAGACCTAAAGAGCAGTCTTATGTATGCTGTGTTATGCACGAGACCTGACATCTGCTTCGCAGTGGGAGTAGCCAGTAAGTTTCAATCCAACCCATGATTGGACCATTGGGTTGCTGTAAAGGTCATTCTTAAGTATCTTCAGAGAACGAGAAATTATATGCTAGTATATTCTGGGCAGGATTTGATTCCATTAGGATATACAGACTCTGATTTTCAGTCAGACAGGGATTCTAGGAAATCCATGTCTGGATCAATCTTCACCCTTGGTGGTGGAGCCATAGTATAGAGGAGTGTTAAGCAATCATGTATTGCTGACTTCATCATGGAAACTGAATATCTAGCAACTAGTGAAGCAGCTAAAGAGGTTGTCTGGCTCCGTAAGTTCTTGAATGATCTGAAAGTTGTTTCAGGTCTAGATAAGCCAACACACTTTATTGTGATAACAGTGGTGCTGTGGCTAATTCCAAAGAACCAAGAGGTCACAAGAGAGGGAAGCATATAGAGAGGAAATACCATCTCATCAGAGAGATAGTGCAAAGAGGGGATGTAATCGTGACCAAGATAGCGTCGCAGAACAATCATGCTGATCCATTTATGAAGACCCTAACAGCTAAAGTGTTTAAAGGTCACCTAGAGGGTCTAGGCTTATGAGATATATCTCACCTGCTTTAATGCAAGTGGTAGATTGTTAGGGTTGATGCCCAAAAGCTTCTAATTTGTAAATGTGAATGAAACATTAATAAAAGAAGAAGTTTATTCATTCTATAAATCTGTGTCATACACTTATATCATGTGTACTTAACATCCAAGATTGTTGAATATAATCTCTAACTGAGCATATAAGTGTCATATACAAAGAAATTCAATTTGAGATGAGCAATCTAAAGAGTCCATACATAGCAAATAGAGCTGGGTACTTTATTTGTAGTTAATCTACATCTGCGGTCCATTCCTTAATGTACGGCGGTCTTATCCAAGACTTTTCATATGATTATATGAGAATGGAGGCACCTTATATGATGTGATCATATAGGACTGGGCCACGATCTATATGAATCTCTCACCAAGATCCGTTACAAGATGAGATTCATATATATCAACAAATGATGGCTATATATGGGTGATCTTAATCCTGAGTGTCTTATCGACTCCTTCAAGTTAGATCGTTGTTTTTGATATATCATGGGTGAGATCGGAGTTACATTCCCGGTCAATAACTTCGTATGTTGGAATCACGGTTTGGCTTGTGGCTGGGAAGGTCTGTACACAATAGTGGAATCCATTCCTTCTTACGAGAAGTTGATAGTAGTTCCCTTAAGGGTTAATTCGGGGCTTGAACAATATGAGCGTTCTCCTTCTTCCGTAAAGGAAGTAAGGATTTATTGTTCATTAGAGAATCAATTGTACTTAAAGGAAAAGATATAATTAGAGGGGTATAAATGACTTTATGATCTAGCTCTTATTATGAACTACTTGTGGAGGATTATACCGTATGCAATAGCTATATCGATGGACAACTGTAATTTCGGTTTGTGTAATACATCTACAGTTGCGACAGTTGCGAGAGTGCAGTCTCAGGTTTTTAGTGGAATAACTCTGATGTTAATAATCATGAAATATTAATTAAAAAGTTTGATTAATTATTTCTTAGTATTATTGGAGCTCAAAACTATGGGTATATTAGGTTCCTTTACTAGCCTGATTGATTAAAGGTAACAAGGGTCACGGGTAATTGATTGGATTGTCTAATTAATTGTGTTACGAAAGTGATACCTATTTATTCAGGGACTAATTTACTAATGAGATTATTTAATTAATATATTAATAATTAAATTAATTAATAATTATTATTTAATTAAAGAATTAATAATTATTAATTATTAATTGGAGGTTGCAAGTTCAAATTAGGACTGAGACAAAGATAAAATAATTACAATATTTTATCATTTATTAAGTCTAGTATTTAAGTCTAAGTCAACTAGGGTTAGGTGGGAGTTAAAATCCTACTTTACCTAGGACACTTAAATACTAATTATCTTTTTAAAATATATAGAGATATATTTGGAAAAAAGACATGTATCTAGTTTTAAATACTTATAGATATATTTACATAACTAGTATAACAGACTAGTTGTCATTCATTTAACCATATACACAAAGCAAGAGTTGTTTTGTATTGTTTCCATCAACCTCTATACAACCTCCTGAAGCCCGTGACATGCCCACACGCAGTTGCCGGAACCTGGGAGATAGCGAGGAAGATCCGGTGGTACAAATCGGAAAGCAACATCGAGAAGTTAAAGAATGAAGGAGTTAGCTTTGAGGTATGATTATGAATCTTACCCTATTTATTCTTATATATCGTACATGGTTAATTTGAGTCGCTTAAATTATTTTTTTAAAGTTTTAAAATTTCCTTCCACTGCCCGACTCTAGGGCTTACAATTTTGACCCTCAATTCCATATCATTTAGCTTGTTTTCGAGTGTATTTTAGTGTCTAATGGCTCTATTCTAGTCAATGCCAGCATTTTTAGGCAAAAAAGAGATTTAGAGGTAGAAAAGACTGAAATCGTTAAAAGCTTGTGTAGAAATCCAACTTCAAATGGTCATATCTCCCTCCTCAGATCAAAACACGTTTTGATCCATATATATTTGGAAAGTCCCGGAAGTCTAGTTTCCAACGGTTTTACCGATTGCGATTCAGAGTCTTCTAGAGGGAGTTATGCCCATTTTAGTAACTATTGCGCGGCAGTGTGCGAGTACTGGATCAGCCCTAGGGACGAATTACAGCCATTTTTAGAGGGGCAATGTGTCTTTTCAAGCTCAATTCGTGCCCTAGCCTCTCAAACCTACAAATACATCACTTTGCCACAAGAACCAAGAATTATTATCCATTCAATACAAAAACCCTCTCAAAACATCTTCTTCACCAAATCAAGAGAGAGAGGACCATCAAAACGCATCAATAGAGGTTTTCCTCCATGGATTGCTTCTCCACCACCACCTTCTTGTTGGAACCCCGTTCACTGGTAACGCGGTGGAAATAGGTTTTAAAAATATTTTATACAGATAGTAAATGATCTGGGACCAGTGAACTTAGGATCGCCATTATTTTTTCGGAACTAATACATACAATATGTAAACATAGGAAATTGTAATCAATACTAAAAAAAATTTAGAACTTTACCAACGTTTGGAGGCTCCTTCACTTTACGATATGCTTCTGGTCTGTACCACCGATCTTCTTAGCTATTCTCGGAACTGGTAACTGCGTGTGTGCGCGTCACGTACTCAGAAACTTAGGAGGATGTAGAGAAAAGAAGAAGAAACAATTTCTTCCAAGAGAAAACTTCCTAGAACAACTCTTGTTCTTTAAAGAAAAATATAATAAAAATAATATTTTTTTTTCTTGTTTTCATGGTGCACGCCTACTGCACCACTAATCTATTTTTTTTCTCCTTGTTTTACTTGTGCACGCACACACTTGTTTCTCTTTTTCTCTTTGATTCTCTTTCTCTTTTATTTCACTTTGTTTCACGCACACTATATTTGTATCATATATAAACATTATGCATATCTGGTACGGTTAGTTAAAAGATATAAAACTCTTTTATAATTTTCAAATAACCTCACATTATCTTTTAAAATAAAATCTATAATTTATTTATCAATAAAGATATTATGTACATTTACTTTTAAACAATTTAAATTCAAATATATTTCAATTTATTTTATTTAATAAATAAGATAATCTCATTATCTCTCTATTCAAAAATAAACAACAAATGAAACCCTCCATATATGACTAACTATGTCATTAAATAATCTTATTATTTAATTTTCATTTTAATCAATCGAATAACCCAATTACTCAATCAACTCCTGACACGTGTCACTTTCGTAATACAATTAATTGGATTGTCCAATTAATTATCCGTGACCCTTGTTACCTAAATTGATAGAGCTAGCAAGGGGGCCTAATGGACCCACAGTATTTTGAGCTCCAATAATCCGCGGAATCATTAATTAAACTCTTTAATTAATATTCCTTGATTATTAACTCTGGTGTTGTTCCACTAAAAACTCGAAGCTGCACTCTCTCAACTGCAGATGTTTTTACACAGACCGATACAGCTCGGTGTCCATCGATATAGCTATTACATATGGTGTGATCCCCCACAGTAGTTCATAATTAGAGCTGGGTCATAATGTCCGTTATACCCCTCTAATTACATATATCCTTTAAGTACCGTTGATTCTCTAGTGGACAATAAATCATATTTCCTCACGGAATTAGGAGAGCGCTCTTATTGTCCAAGCCCCAAATCAACCCTTAAGGGAACTACCATCTACTTCTCACAAGAAGGAGTGGATTCCACTATTGTGTACATACCTTCCCAGCCCCAAGCCAAACCACAATCCTAACATACAGAGCATATTGATCAAGAACTGCATCCGACCTCACCCATGGTATATCAAAGACCACGATCTAACCTGAAGGAGTCGATAAAACACTCATGATTAAGATCACCTACATATAGCCATCACTAGTTGATATATATGAATCTCATCAGTAAACGGATCTTGGTGAGAGATTAATATAGATCATGGCCGAGTCTTATATGATCACATCATACAAGGTGCCTCAATTCCCATATCTCATAAGAATGATTCAGGATAGAATCACCATACATTACGGAATGGACCGCAACTATAGATTAACCACAAATAAAGTACCCAGCTTTATTTTCTATCTGTGGACTCTTTAGATTGCATGTCTCTTACTGTATCCATCTGTATATGACACTCATATACATAGTTCGAGATTACATTCGGCAATCTAGGATGTTAATATATGCACAAGTTATAAAATAAACAAAACAACAAGAATGAATTGAATTTTTCTTTTTATTTATTTCATAAATCCATTTACAAATTACATCTTTAGGGCGTAAACCCCAACACTTCTACCTTCACCCAGCCATCTTTGGAGGAGATTCAAGAAGAAAGGGCACCCTACCTTATCTATGAGGAGGAGGAGCTTCAGTGGAGGATGGAGACTCGGGATGACAATTAGGTTTCCTCTTTTTACTCTTCTTTTTGTTATTTTCTTCTTTGATATGTATCCCCATGAGGGAAATATGTAAACCATAATACTAGTGCTATTTATTTGATTGACTTGCATTTAATTTGATCTCCTTAGTTTCATTCATTGTTCTTAAAATATGTGATATCTCTTTGGATTAAGTAGGCACACCAACTCTTAGTTCATTATTTTGATGTTGCATTGATTTGAGTTTTTAAATTGTATTAAATATCTCCTTGGTTTGAGTAGGCATACCAACTCTCAAGCCAAGTGGAGATACTCACATTAAGGTTGTTAAAACAAACTATCTTGAATGGAAGGGATGTGTCGTGAGCACATCAATCCGACACATCCCGGCTAAAGTGTGAAGGGGTGGATTGCGAGCACACCAATCCAAGCCATCCCGGCCACCTAAATCTGTCTATGCTAGAGTTAAAGGGATGTGTCGTGAGCACACCAATTCGATACATCCCCACCAAGTGAAAGGGGTGGATTGTTAGCACACCAATCCAAGCCATCCGGGCCACTTAATGGTAGATTAGTCATAAAAGATTGATGATGCGGTTAGTTATTATAGGTGACACGAATGTTGTGGTGGTCATGAGTACCTCTTGTGTTCATTTTCTTGCATCTCTCCTATCCATCCTATTTTCGTAACTTCAGGTGTTTGCCTTTAGTTGTAGATTATTTTAATTAGGAATAGAGTAATTTAGAAAGGCGAGCTCCAGGTTACATTCATCATTTTAACCACCATTATCACCCCTCCATCTTCTCTTGTGTTTTCTTTATTTGTTCTTTTCTTCGCTCTTGTCTCTCACAGACACAAAATTCTTAAACTTCACACACACCATCCTCACCCTTGCCATGTTCTTATTTACATTACTTTCAATAATCACTAAAATATGAGACGATCGACGGATGACACCTCTCAAAATGCTTTACTAGTTTTGAGAAAACTTTAGAGCACATTGCGTAGGACTTTTTACAAATACTTTTTTTAACCACAATTTGCTAACGACACAAAGGCGAGTATCATTTAGGAGGGTTTCAAGTTCTTATAAGTAAAAGTGCTTTCTATTTTTATTAGTTGCATATATAGTACCGTTAAGGATGCCAAAAGTTGTAATTTTGGTCTACTTAATTGGTAAATTAGTGGAAGGGTTAGCTTTGGTAACAAGTGGATTCGAGGTGCTAAAAGACTGGGGTGGTGACCCTTGTCTTCCATCTCCATAAACTTGGTATTGGGTTGAATGCAATTATGATCCCATCCCTCATGTAATAGCTCTGTAAGTTTATATCAACCTCAAGTGTATTCTTTTATGTATTGTGAGAGCAGATATCTGCCGATTTTGAAAGTAAATATCTGAAACGTGCAAGTAGTACTTGATCTTGAAAGACCCCTAATATAGGATTATGATAGTTTGTATTTTCTACAAAAACAGGAATCTCAGTGGATATGGTTTATTTGGCTCACTTCTTGATTTCAGCTCCATGAATGCACTTCAAACAATGTAAGTTCAAATCACAATTAGCTTACAACAATCCTTTGCATTTTCTTCTCTCTGCCTCTCTCGCACTTCGATGTTCATGTTCCGATTATCTTGCATGCATATATCTGAGTGATAACAGCTTAACTGGACAAATTCCAGAACTTCTTGGCCTCTTCCTAAGTCTAACACTATTGTAAGATTTTCATGCATGGACTCGCAAAGCATCTGAAATCTTAAAAAACAATAATAATAATAATAATAATAATAATAATGTGATGTTATATTTTTCTTGTTTTTAGGAATTTGGAAAATAATGGATTCAATGGAACCGTACCCACCTTTCTGTCAAAGAACAGAAAGTTGAAATTAGTGTTTTTTTTTTGTTTATGAAATTGGACTGACCTAAGGGGAAAAAGCATCATAAGTGATCATATGCTGAAAAACCCTAGACAGTATCCAAAAATATATTAATAAAGAAAAATAGTAACAAAAGTAATAGCAATACATCACAAACCAGAGGCACGCAAGCCACATAAGAAAAACAAAGCTAGGAAAACCTAAACGATTCTTTACCCGTACAATCATTACCAACAAGTGAAGAATAGAACAAAGGAGTGGAAGACCACTATGAATCAGAAGAAAGATCCAAAACATGTTTAGAGAGAGCATCCGCCACCTGATTACCTTCCCTGAAAATATGAGAAACTTGGAACTCCATATGCGAGATCTGATGAATGCAGTGCTTCCAAGCTTGACGAACATGCCAGGTAACTTGGTCAGACCTAATCGAAAGAAGTTGCACAGCATAAGAAGAATCAATCTCGAGCCAGATCCTATGCCAACCTAAATTCCAAGCATAATTGATGGCTAAAGAAGCCACAAGGAGCTCAGCCTCAAAAGCAAAAACTAACCAAGGGGGACTACGAAACAGGCCTTAGCAAAAGATCTGAAAGTCTGAAAAATACCCCCATAACCTTCCACACCTAGCAAACCTAAAGCTGCACTATCCGTGTTAAGCTTTATCCACCCCCGGAGCCGGGGGTGACCATACCACACTCCTAATAACCGGAGCTTTACTAGGTCGACCACTAAGACCAAACCGGTGAAGAATCAGTAAATTATCAACACAATTATGCATACATCTGATCCCCAAACTATTCCCATCATATACATAGTGCCACACTAGAGATAAAGCAACTCTGAAATCAACAAATTTTCCTGTAAAAATCCACTGGTTAAGGGAATTCCACACCCTCCAAACCACCACATTAATAGCAACTCTCCACAAAACCCTAATCTGATCACTGAAAGAAATAGACATGGTCTGCCTGAAAAAAGAACCCCAAATGTCAGCGGAGACACACCTCTGAAATGCGGAGAAAACCGCCTCCCAAAGAGCTGTAGCAAGAGGGTATTTCAGAAAAAGATGATCCACTAATTCCTAACTAGCACCACAAACACTACACTTGGAAGCCAATTGAAACCTGGACCTGCACAAACGATCTTCATTGCGGAGCTTATCAAGCAAAAGCTACCAAGACAGAATTGAACTGGAGAGAGGGATATAGCAAAACCAGATGTCCCTCCACCAGGGGACCTGCAGGATGTCATGAAACATCCTAAAGTAAGCCGCCTTACAAGAAACATTACCTTCCCTAGAGTGAGGCCACACCAAATAATCTGTCACCAGAGAAATCACAATCCTACTAATCTGAAAGTAGAGATCTGGAAATCGAGCTCGAAAGCGATCATCCAAAATCAATCTACCATCCATAATGAAGTCAAAAATCCTAGCCTAAAGATGTGTGGCCAGGAAATCAGGAATCCCAAGGAGATCCAAAATGGGCCCCCCAAGCCAGTTATCACACCAAAAATCTGTCTGGGCGTTTTCCCTGATAAGCCATTTACCATCCTTAATGAGCTCAACATAGTTAGTCCTAAAAGGATTCCAATTATAAGAGGTGATGTAACCTCCATACGGTTTCTGCAGCTGCCTAATTTACCTCTCGTGCAAAAAAGTGAAAGCAGAAATGTTCGAAGTTATAAACTTCCATGTGAGCTTCCGAAGTAATGAATCGTTCAACAAGGCCAGATCTTTCAAACCAAGAGCATAAGGTCTACAACAACGGTTCTAGGCAACACAGACCAACTTAGTCTCCTCACAAGAACCAGTCCACAAGAAATTTCTGATCTTCTTAGACACCATCTGAATTAAGGAAATCAGCCACTTATAAACCAAAAAAGAGTGAACAAAGGAGCCAGTAATCACCGAGCGAATCAAAGTAGCCCGACCAGACAAGATCTTATCTGCAATGGGCATCAAGGAATTAGTGTAAGTTTCTATTGGTCATAGATTTTGTAATTCTTCCACTTTAATGAGTTCATTTTTGCTCACCCACCTTAACAGGGGGTAAGCATTACCCCTTCCTCAAATAATGACACATGTCCCAAGCTTAACCCATAGTTAGTATATATTGTTCTACCAATTTTACCTTTTTTTTCTGAAAAAAAAGACACTTACACCTAGATATTATTATTGTTCAATATCCTTTTGTTCATTATTGTTCATTATTATGAACTAAAAAAATTGTTCATCACAATCTAGATTATTTGTTATCTATTCACTATTGTGCATTATCCTTTTAATTTTTTCTCTTTTCAATTTTTTTTCCAGAGAAAAGAGTGAGCCAAAACTCTGAATACTCTCTTTTTATATTCTTCCATATACACATACACCCACTCAAAACTTCACTTTTAGTTCTTCTCTTTCTTTCTTTTCATGGATTTGGAATAGTCTGTGAAGTTTCAATTGTTAGAGAAAGCAAAGCAAGAAGAAATGGCAGCAGAGAAGTCCAACTCTAAAGGCCAAACATGGTTGGTTAGTTAGTCAAATACACAAGTTTAATTTGTTTCTCTTTTCATCACCAGGCTTTCTACATCACAAATGGCGATGGGGATTCTCTATCAATGGATAATCCAAAGCATCAAAACTTCGATTGTGAAGAGAGATTCCAAACCACCAAAGATTGAGAATCCAATCCATCAAAAAAGCTACATCAGTTTGCTTTCTCCTGTATTTAGCTCGATCTAGGGTTTTTAGATTTTTTTTTTGGGTTTGAAAGGTGGTGGCGATGGGGAAAAGGGCAATGGGAGCAGGGGTGGTATGTACGGCGGTTGCAACAGTGCTGGTGGTGAGGCATAGGATGCAGAGCTGTGGGCTATTCCTTTTTCTGAATTTTGTGTTATGGAATCTAGTTAAAGTTGTGTTTGATAATGATGAGTTTGAATTTTTGTTGTTATGGAATCTAATTGTGTATGACGAAGAAGATGTGTTTGAATTTTGTTTGTTTGTTTTAGAATCTTTGATTATAATTGTGTTTCAAAAAGATGAGTTTGAATTTGTTTGTTGTAGAATCTATGTTTGATTTTTTTTTTTTGTAGAATATGTGATGAAGATGAGTTTGAATTTTTGTTGTGGAATCTCTGATTTTTTTTGTTTGTTGAAGAAGATGTGTGTGAAAAAAAATAGAAATTGTTCAATCACCATCAACACCCAGTTCATCATCTCCAGAAATTATCACCCACATCATCAATTGATCATCTCCATAAATCATTGGGAGGAGAAGACGATAAGAATGATTTCTAATTTCTGATTTTGTTTTTTATTTTTTTAATATTACTTTTTAAATTTTAATATTTGTTAAACATAACTAATTGTAGTGTTTTATTCATTTACCTATTTTATCCTTATTTATTTAATAGAATTTCTAATTGATTGGATATTTGCTAACTATAGGTTAAGTTAGGAACACATGTCATTATTTGAGGTGGTGGGTAATGCTCACTCCAGTTAAGGCGGGTGAGCAAAAATAAACTCAAGTCTAATATGTAAATGAAAATATATCTCCAATTCTCCTAATTTAGAGTTAAGTAGACTCATATAGTCATATATGATCACAAAATTTGTTAGAAGTTAGAACCCTCCACTAATAGAGGCTTTGATGAAATTCGACAGATTTTTGACAAATTTTTAATAATAAAAAATATTAAGAACCATATGTTATGAATTTCAAAATTATTTGAATGTCTGTATTTTAACTAAAATATCAGAGAAGTTAACTATATTTGTTTATTTTGTCTCACATGGTGACGAGAAATTGTTTCAACGAAACATCCTGTAATGTCCCAAAACCCCGAGTAAAAATCCGACCCCATCCTCAAGCTCATTCCAAGATATTAATGATCTGACACAGACACCCACCTCTCAAATCCAAAGCGGGTTACCAACTGCAGGCAATATTAACACCAGGGGGCTGGCTATCATGCAGGGGAAAAAAATCACTGCATGTACAGGGATAAATAGTATCCGTTACTTCAATGAATGGCTGCCAAGTGGCAGCAAAAAAAAAAAACAAATTAATGGAACAGCCAGTTTGCAACCGGCTACTCTCTAAAAAAATATAAATTTAAAAACTATAAATTTAAAAAAATAAGTTAAATAATAAAAATATATTACAAAATTAAATAAGTATATTTAATTAAGATAAATTAAATAATAATATATTTTTTACTTAATTTTAAAATTTTGACCTGTAACCATTTTTACGATTTTAGTAACCACTTTCACGGATCCGGCAACCATTTTTACGGCTTTGGTAACAATTTATCAATTTTTAGAATTTTGACTTGTAACTATTTTCACGTCTATGGTAATCGTTTTCACGACTCCGGTAACCAATTGTATGACTTTGGTAACCAATATTTATTATATTTTGACTTGTAACCATTTTCACGGCTTTGGTAACAACTTTCACGGCTCCGGTAACCATATTTATGGCTTTGGTAACCACCTTCACGGCTCCGGTAACCATATTTATGACTTTGGTAACCAATTTATAATTTTTAAAATTTTGACTTGTAACTATTTTCACGGATATGGTAACCACCTTCATGGCTCTGGTAACCATTTTATGGCTTTGGTAACCATTTATTAATTTTCAAAATTTTGACTTGTAACCATTTTCCCGGCTTTGGTGACCACCTTCACGGCTTTGGTAATTCGGTAACAATTTTTTAATTTTCAAAATTTTAACTTGTAACCATTTTCACAGTTTTGGTAACCACCTTCATGGCTTTGGTAACCATTTTACTGCTTTGGTAACCATTTTACTGCTTTGGTAACCATTTTTTAATTTTAGAAATTTTGACTTGTAATCATTTTCACAGTTTTGATAACCACTGCCATGGCCTCGGTAACTATTTGTGCGGCTTTGGTAAACATTTTTTAATTTTTGAAATTTTGACTTGTAACCATTTTCACGGCTCCGATAACCATATTTACGGTTTTGGTAACCATTTTACAATTTTTTGAAATTTTGAATTGTAACCATTTTCACGGATATGGTAACCACATTCACGGCTCCGGTAACCATTTGTACGGCTTTGGTAACCATTTTTTAATTGTTGAAATTTTGACTTGTAACCATTTTCACGGCTTTGGGAACCACTTTCACGGCTCCAGTAACCATTTATATGGCTTTGGCAACCATTTTTTAATTTTTTAATTTGACTTGTAACAATTTTCACTGTTTTGGTAACCACCTTCACGGCTACGGTAACTACCTTCACGCCTTTGGTAACCATTTTACATTTTCTGAAATTTTGACTTGTAACCATTTTCACGACGATGGTAACCATTTTTACGGCTTTGGCAACCATTTTATATTTTCTGAAATTTTGATTTGTAACTATTTTCACGGCGATGGTAACCATTTTCACGGCGATGGTAACCATTTTACGGCTTTGGTAACCAGTTTTAAATTTTTGAAATTTTGACTCGTAACCATTTTCACGGTTTTGGTAACCATTATTTCGGCTTTAGTAACCATTTTACAATTTTCGAAATTTTGACTTGTAACCATTTTCACAGCTATGGTAACTACATGCACGGCTCTGGTAACCATGTTTACGAATTTGGTAACCATTTTCAAAATTTGGAATTTTTGGCCTATAACCATTTTCACGGCTTTGACAACCATTTTACGATTTTTCAAATTTTGACTTGTAACTATTTTCACGGCTTTGGTAACCATTAATTTTAATAAAATTAAAATAATTTGAATGAAAACATTAATTTTTTTTTATTAATTTTACTTTTTATAATATATAATTATAAATTTAAATAATTATATATAAAAACAAGGAAAATATATATTATCTGTTGGAACCCCGTTCACTGGTAACGCAGTGGAAATAGGTTTTAATTTTTTTTATATAGATCGTAAACGATCTGTGACCAGTGAACTTAATATCGCAATTATTCTTTTCGGATCTAATACATACAATATGTAAACACAGAAAATTGTAATATATATATATATATATATATATATATATATATATAATAGAACCTTACCAACGTTTGGAAGCTCTTTCACTTTACGATATGCTCCTGATCTGTACCATCGATCTTCCTAGCTATTCCCGGAACTGGTAACTGCGTGCGGGCGCGTCACGTACTCAGGAACTTAGAAGGATGTAGAGAAAAAAAAACAATTTCTTCCAAAAGAAAACAAAACTAGAACAATTCTAGTTGTTCAATGTATATATATATATATGTATATATATTATTATTATTATTATTATTATTATCATTATTTCAAAAGTGCATTGATTGCACTAATTGATGCACAGCACTTCACCCTTTTGTTTTTTCACGCATCCTTATGCGTTTTCTCTTCTTTCTCTTTTCTAATCTTTCTCTTTTCTAAATGGATTCAAGCATACCAATTTGTATCCTATACAAATTGAATCACTAATGATGCATGTATCAGGTTTTACAAAATTAGATAACTAATTGCTTTATATT
Organism: Dipteronia sinensis; assembly: GCA_033220585.1. Classification (NCBI taxonomy): domain Eukaryota; kingdom Viridiplantae; phylum Streptophyta; class Magnoliopsida; order Sapindales; family Sapindaceae; genus Dipteronia; species Dipteronia sinensis. The sequence continues at coordinate 23,552,457 of CM065637.1, forward strand.
AGTTTTTCTATTTTTATTTTTCATCTAGTTATATTAAATATATCTTTATATATTTTTTTAAAACTAGACTATTATCTTTTTTCCAAATATATCTACATATATTCAAAAGATAAATAGTATTTAAGTATTCTAGGTAGAGTAGGATTCTAACTCTCACATAACCCTAGTTGACTTAAACTTAAATATTATACCAACTTAAATATTATACCTAACTAAGAATAAAATAATCTAATTATTTTATGTCTTAGTTATGATTTGAACCTGCAACCTCCAATTAATAATTAATTCATAATTCATAATTATTAATTCATCAATTAAATAATATAATTATTCAATTAATTTAATATTAATATATTAATTAAATAATCTCATTATTCAATTAATCCCTGAATAAATACGTGTCATTTTCGTAACACAATTAATTGGACAATCCAATTAAATAACTGTGACCCTTGTTACTAAATCGATCGGGCTAGCAAGGGGACCTAATGGACCCACAGTATTTTGAGCTCCAATAATCCTCGGAATCATTAATTAAACTCTTTAATTAATATTTCTTGATTATTAACTCCGGTGTTATTCCACTAAAAACCCGAAGCTACACTCTCTCAACTGCAGATGCTTTTACACAGACCGATACAACTCGGTGTCCATCGATATAGCTATTACACATGGTGTGATCGTCCACAGTAGTTCATAATTAGAGCTGGGTCATAATGTCTGTTATACCCCTCTAATTACATATATCCTTTAAGTACCGTTGATTCTCTGATGAACAACAAATCCTATTTCCTCACGGAATTAGGAGAGCGCTCATATTGTTCAAGCCCCAAATCAACCCTTAAGGGAACTACCATCTACTTCTCACAAGAAAGAGTGGATTCCACTATTGTGTACATACCTTCCCAGCCACAAGCCAAAGCGCAATCCCAACATACGAAGTATATTGATCAGGAATTGCATCTGACCTCACCCATGGTATATCAAAGACGACGATCTAACCTGAATGAGTCGATAAGACACTCAGGATTAAGATCACCCACATATAGCCATCATTGGTTGATATATATGAATCTCATAGGTAAACGGATCTTGGTGAGAGATTCATATAGATCAAGGCACAGTCCTATATGATCACATCATACAAGGTATCTCCATTTCCATATCTCATATGAATGATTCAGGATAAATCTCCGTACATTACGGAATGGACCGCAGCTATAGATTAACCACAAATAAAGTACCCAGCTTTATTTACTATATATGGACTCTTTAGATTGCACGTCTCTTACTGTATCCATCTGTATATGACACTCATATACATAGTTCGAGATTACATCCGGCAATCTAGGATGTTAATATATGCACAAGTTATAAAATAAACCACACAACATGAATAAATTGAACTTTTCTTTTTATTTATTTCATAAATCCATTTACAAATTACATCTTTAGGGCATAAACCCCAACAATCTCCCACTTGCACTAAAGCATGTGAGGCATGTTTCGTAACCCTAGACCATCAAGGTGACTCGAAAACACTTTAGCCGGTAAAATCTTTGTAAATGGATCAGCATGATTGTCTTATGAGGCTATCTTGGTGACGATCGCATCTCCTCTCTGCACTATCTCTCTAATGAGATGATACTTTCTCTCTAAATGCTTCCTTCTCTTGTGGCTTCTTGGTTCTTTGGAATTAGCCACAGCACCACTGTTATCATAATAAAGTGTGATAGGCATATCCAGATCTGGAACAACTTTCAGATCACTCAAGAACTTACGGAGCCAAACAGCCTCTTTAGCAGCTTCACAAGCAGCTACATATTCAGCTTCGATGGTGGAGTCAGCAATGCAAGATTGCTTAATACTTCTTCACACAATGGCTCCACCAGTTAGGGTGAAAACTGATCTAGACGTGGATTTCCTAGAATCCTTGTCTGACTGAAAATCAGAATCTGTGTATCCTAACGGGATCAAATCCTATCCAAAATACACTAGCATATACTTTCCCATTCTCCGAAGATACTTGAGAATAGTCTTGACAGCAACCCAATGATCAAATCCTGGGTTGGACTGGTACCTGCTGACTACTCCCACTGCGTAGCAGATGCCTGGTCTCGTGAATAGCATAACATACATGAGACTACCTACTGCTGATGCATAGGGTACTGCTGCTGACTACTCCCACTACTGCTGATGTCTGGTCTCAAAGCCGTAGGTTTTGATCACATCATCAAACCTAATGTTCCAAGATCTAGATGCTTGCTTAAGTCCATAGATGGACCTTTACAACTTGCAAACCTTTTACTCTTGATCTGGAGACACGAATCCCTCTGGTTGCATCATATAGATGCTCTCGTCAAGATTGCCATTCAAGAATGCAGTCTTGACGTCTATCTGCCCAATTTCATACTCGAAATAGGCAGCAATGGATAAAAGAATCCTAACAGACTTAAACATGGTTACTGGCGAGAAGGTCTCTTCATAATCGACCCCCTCTTTCTGGGTGTAACTCTTAGCCACTAGCCTTGCTTTGAAGGTCTCTACCTTCCCATCTACTCTTCTCTTTCTCTTGTAGATCCACTTACACTCTATGAGTTTTACCCCATCAGGTAAGTCTACAAGATCCTAGACTGAGTCGGAGTGCATAGACTTCATCTCGAGATTCATAGCTTTAAGTCATTCCTCTTTATCAGGATCTTCCATTGCATTCTTATATGTCAATGGATCATCCACACTATCAGCAAAGAAAACACTTTGTCCCTCACCTATACTTAAATAGCGTTCAGGTTGTCTTACAACCCTCTCATTACGTCTAGGTGACAGTGTATCCTGATCAGGAATCATCTGACTCTCAGATGTTTGTGGATCAACAACTCTTATTGATGAAGGACTAGTCTCACCAGGCTCCAACTCATTCAATACAATCTTAGAATGAGGTTTATGGTCACTAATATAATTGTCCTCAAGAAATGTTGCATTTGTCGATACAAATACTTTGTTATCTTCGGGACTATAGAAATGTCCACCTCTGGTCTCCTTGGAATATCCTACAAATAGGCAGACCACAAACTTGGAGTCTAGCTTTCCACTTCTGTTCTTCAGCATGTGTGTTGGACACCCCCCATACGCTGAAATGTCGCAAACTAGCTTTACGACCATTCCACAACTCTAGGGGTGTCTTAGGAACATATTTGGATGGCACTACATTCAAAATGTATGCCGCTGTTTGTAACTCATATCCCTAGAAGGAATTTGGTAATGATGAGAAACTAATCATAGATCTCACCATTTCCATCAGGGTTCTATTTCTCCTCTCCGCTAAACCATTTTGCTGAGGTGTACCAGGAGTTGTGAGTTGGGAAACTATCCCATGCTCGACCAAGAAGTCTTCAAACTCTTGGTCAAGGTACTCACCTCCACGATCCGATCGTAGTGATTTGATAGTCCTACCTAATTGATTCTCAACTTCAGCTCAGAATTCTTTGAACTTTTCAAATGTTTCCGACTTTCGTTACATCAGGTAGATATATCTGTATCTTGAGTAGTCATCTATAAAGGTGACATAATACTCATAGCCGCCCCTAGCTCTAACATTCATCGGTCCACAGATGTCTGTATATATGAGTTCTTGTGGCTCTATAGCTCTAAGCCTTTTTCCAGTAAAAGGTCTCTTATTCATCTTACCTTCTAAACAGGATTCGCAGACAGGTAAGGTGCCAACCTTTAACTCACTTAAAGGTCCACTTTTTTACTAGTCTGTCTATCCGGTCAAGGTTGATATGACCAAGCCTTAGATGCTAGAGATACGTGTCATTATCTGGAGAAATCTTATGTCTTTTAGTTTTTGGGTTTTCAACCTGTTAACAGGTTTTTCTGGCAAGGGACCAAAGGAGAATTTTCCAAACAGAGATCTATCCAGGAAGATTCATCCAGATACTCCAAGAGACCTGCGAGATCGATACCTTCACCTAGATGGAGTCGATATCCGACGAGGTTGGAACCTCGACTATCCATCTATCTAGATAGGATACCAGCTCCGAAAGCATGTATCTCACCATACTGAAGCTCCTGATACCAATTCGAGACCAGTACGATGATAACTTGCACGCCCAGAACCCCACAAGCATCTCAACGTTGATCAAGGTACCAATGTACCGGGTACCTCGATACCTACCTCGGTACCACCTCGATGTCTGCCTTGGTGCCACCCTGACTCCCACCTGGTACTTAGTATGCTTATCCATAGCTCCTTCAAGGCAAGTATCCTACCCCCCAGGTAATACGATAGGGTACACGAAGACATGAGCACCATTCCAGCAAGAGGCAAAACAAGCTCATCAAAATGAGGTACCAATATTACCCTCTGTCAGAACTCAAAGTCAGAATTTCCCTCTAATCTCCACAAAGAAGGAAAGTCGATTCCATCACCATCAAGCTCCATGAAGAAGGAAAGTTGACTCCATCGCCAAAATAAAGCGCCACTAATGACCCAATAGTCGACCGAATCAGAATTTGAATTCACCATTGATTAACGGGATCTAATCCCACGCCTTCAGCTCCACGCAAATGCCTTTCAACACTTAAAATAGGGCTCTCTATAATCTTCATTAAGAGAACCGGATTTTGGGGAGATTCTGGAGAGTACTATATAGACGGCATTGAAGGGTAAAGCAAAGGGGACTTTTTCTTCGAGTATTCTTGATCGCCACAACAAGAGAGAGATCCCGGGAGATTCCCGGAAGCCATTGAGAGTCCATTGACAATCACTGGAGGAAAAATATCCACTTATCGACACGAACGTTTCCTCCATCTCCATCCTATATAAAAGAGTGAAAAGAGAGAGAGAGAGAGAGATGTATGTATTCATATTGTGAATCTGTCGTAGTGATTGAATGAATAAAACATTGGTTATCTTACATCTCACGGTCCCTTTGTGTTCTTTATCCATTCTTTGATCTATCGATCTTGATCATACTAAAAAAAAGGTGCCCCGATACCGAAGGTACCTACCCCGCTGCTGCTACCGGTAGTGGGTGAGGGTGTTAACTGAGATTTTCACCCCGAGTGATTTTTTCCGTTAACACTTTTTGGCACCGTCTGTGGGAATCACCACACCTTTAAAAGAAAGCCCGTGTGTCTCGTTTTCTTGCTAGATAATCAGAATGAAGCTCTGATCCTCTCAGGATCATCCTGACCCGTCAGGACATCAGTCGAAGGCTTCAACCCAAAAGGGTTAGAAGCCAAAGAAGGGGGGAAAGGGTCGCAAACCCTCCTCAAAGCCGTCAGCTACTGCACGCGCTACCTCCTAGGTACCTACTACCCCAGCAGCTGGACCTGCCAACCTAGACCAACAGGTCGCGGCCTTTATAGAGAGCATTCACCTTTGAATGGTGGCCAAGGCAGTACCAGTCAGCCTGCGGTACCAGATCCCAAGGGTGATGCCAATCAGAAGGTTACCAGGATACCTCCCTTCGACAGGTTGGGACCACCGCCTCCTGTACCTGTCCGTGATAGACTCGGGCCCATGCCCTCAATACCATCGGTCCATGATAGACTCGGGCCAGCGCCCCTGGTTCCAAGAAATCCTACAGGCTATCAACCCCGACGTGCTAGATCAGCCATTGATCTCCCACCTAGGGAGCGTCACCATCTTGTCCAACCAGAAGCTTCTTCTAGACAGCCTCGACAGGAAACGACCATGAGGCGCCCTCGTTCAATGGCAGTCAGGGGCGACGGAGAAGACCCTCCCCATGGAGAGAAGTAGGATGAAACTTCTGCGACGTCGGAGGGATTTAACTACCAAGATTCTGAGGTGGAATCAGGGAATGATGGCAACAAACGTATCCAGGACTAGGTCGCCAGAATGGCAAAGGAGATCCAGGAGCTGAAGAAGGGTAAACACCGGGAAAACTGGAAAGATCCTTTGGGAGAGATGAATGCTCCCTTCTCTAGGAGGATCAAGGAGGCAGAACTACCTCCCAAATTCAAGATGCCAACCGAAAAATTTTCTGGAACCGAGGATCCCCTAAGCCATCTAGAAAGTTTTGTTCACCAGATGGAGGTCCAGAATGCTACCCGGGCCGCCATGTATAGAATGTTCCCTACCACACTGACTGATTGTGCCAAGACATGGTTCAGGAAATTACCGGCGGGAAGCGTTGATTCATTCACTAGGTTGACTACTAACTTCTGTGCTCAGTTTCAGGGCATGAAACCTTGCCCCAAGGATCCCATTCATCTCTAATATATGATCCAGGAGTGGGGTAAAACGCTCAGAGCCTACGTATAGAGGTTCCACAAGGAAGTGATCCAGATGGGGGTCTTCACGAAAAAGGAGACTTTGGCCAATTTCAGAAGAAACATATGGGCAGGCAGACTATTCAGATCCTTCGCCAAACATCACCGGAGACCTACCAGGAAGCATACAACAGAGCTCTAGAGCAGGTTGAAATAGACGAACAGCTCCGAGTAAAAATGGAGCACGGTAATATGAGGATTGCCAAACGCCAGAAGAGGGAGGTGCTCAAGCCGGCACCGGTTCAGAAAAGTCAGAGCAGACCTCCCAACAAATCTACATATCGTTCACCGCACTACTAGCCCCCGAGGAACCGGTACCCTGTCAGGCGGACTCCACCCAGAGTTACACCTCCACCTAAAGAAGTAGCTCGGATCGATAGAGATGAAAGGGGATACTCTCATTACACCCCTTTGAATGCATCTGGCCAAACTATCTACCTCGCCATCCGCGACAAGGGACTGCTTAGAAAGCTAGGTTCAATGAAGGTACCAGCTGATCAGCGGAACCGCTGCAAGTATTATGACTTCCATAAGGATGTAGGTCACAATACCTCAGAGTGTTATAGTCTGCGGAACCAGATTGAAGCCTTGGTTAGGGGAGGTTGCTTGGAGTAATTCCTCCAACAGGTATGCGACAACATACGCACTAGAAAAGAGGTGCAGGCTGATATCAAAGCATATGAAGAAGGAAGGAAAGCAAAAGGGAAGGATCTGATGGAGCAGATCCACATTGTCAATACCATCAGCAGAGGTCCCACCCTGGCCGGAATCTCCAACAATGCTTGAAAGAACCATGCCAGGAAAGCTCCCAGATTGGAAGCAAGCCAGAGTATCTTCAAAGTTACTAGGGGGCCACCTCAGTGTCCTCCTACTGCACAGATCGTCTTCACATAAGAGGACGTGTATAACACCGTGCAGCCCCACGATGACCTTATGGTCATCACTGTACAGATATCCAACAACTAGGTCCACCGTGTCTTGATTGACACAGGTAGCAACATTGCATCCTCTTTAAAAGTGCTTTGGAGCAATTCAACCTGAAGAGACCTTGCTACAACAACTGTACTACCCCATTATACGGGTTCATAGGAGACTCACTAATCCCCACCGGGTCTATGATCCTACCAGTAATAGTAAGGACAGCGCCACTCCAGCAGAACCTGATGACGGATTTCATTGTAGTAGACACCCCGTCCGCCTACAATGCTATCCTGGGAAGACCCTACCTGTCTGCTCTCAAAGGAGTCTTGTCGATATACCATAACATCCTGAAATTTACAGTAGGAGACAAGGTGGGTGAAGTGAGAGGAGATCAACAAGTTGCACGCAAGTATTATGAAGTATCTACCAATCCAGCGGCACTGGCTAAGAAATGCGTGCAGGTGACCATCAACCAAGATCACCAGTTCTCGGAGGAAGATTTTGAAGGCCAAATGGATTCAGATGAAATAGGATCTACACCAGAGCTGCCCGACATAGACATCGGGGGAGAAGAAGAAAAAGGATGGGCCAGTAGCCATCCTACAGAAGAGGTACCTATCAGGGAGGCCGATCCTTCCAATGTTGTCAGGATAGGTTCAACATTGGAAACGGAGGTAAAGGAGGCTCTGATAAAGCTCCTGCGAGAATATAATGATATCTTCGCATGGAGTCATGAGAAGATGCTGGGAGTACCCGCTACCTTAGCAACACACAGGTTAGTGGTGGATCCCACCTTCAAGCCAGTCAAGTAGAATAGAAAGCATTTCAACCAAGCAAGAAATGCTGCGGTGCAATAGGAGGTACACAAACTACTAAAGGCAGAGTTCATCAGGGAGTCTCGGTACCCCGAATGGATTTCTAACGTAGTCATGGTGACCAAAGCGAACGGGAAGTGGCGCATGTGCGTTGACTACACAGATCTCAACCGTGCCTGCCCGAAGGATAGCTTCCCGCTACCGAAAATCGACCAATTGGTACATTCAACCGCGGGCAACAAGCTCCTAAGCTTTATGGACGCCTTCTCAGGATACAACCAGATCCTGATGCACCCAGCTGACCAGGATAAAACCAGTTTCATAACCGGGCAAGGCCTGTACTGCTACAGAGTTATACCCTTCGGGCTCAAAAACGCTGGGGCTACCTATCAGCGCCTGGTCAACCGCTTATTCAGGGGACTGATAGGAAAGTCAATGGAGGTATATATCGATGATATGATCACGAAGTCTCAGATAGCTGAATATCACCAAGATCACCTCCGCCAGACTTTTCAGATAGTTAGGGAAAATCAGATGCGTCTGAATCCGGCTAAATACGCCTTTCTGGGTTACAGTCGGGAAATTTCTCAGATTCATGGTCCATGAGAGAGGGATTGAAGCTAATCCCAAAAAGATCAAAGCCATCCTGGACCTTGAACCTCCCACCTCACTCAGACAAGTACAAGGTTTGACTGGACGAATCGCAGCCTAGAATCGTTTCATATCGCGATCCACTGACAAGTGCATCCCGTTCTTCAAGGCAATTAATCAGGGGAAGAACATGAAATGGGACAAAGGTAGTGAGCAAGCTTTCCAGTCATTAAAGGAGTACCTCGCTAGCCCACCCCTGCTAGCTAGCCCGGTACCAGGAGAAGAACTACAGTTATACCTGGCAGTGTCTGAAACCGCCGCCAGCGGAGCATTGGTAAAAGAGTGCAGAGATGGAGCCTAGCTCCCTGTCTACTATGTGAGCCGCGCCCTAACCAAATCAGAAAAGGACTACATTCTTCTAGAGAAGCTCGCCTTTGCACTGGTAGTAGCAGCCAGGAAGCTCGGCCCTTATTTCCTTGCTCATACCATCGTGGTAGTCACTGATCAACCTTTGCGACAGTTTCTTCAAAGGTCGGATGTATCGGGAAGACTTGTGCAGTGGGCCTTTGAGCTTACCCTAGTTCGACATCAAATACAAAGCCAGAACTACCATCAAGGCCCAGGCTTTGGCAGATTTCGTGGTAGAATTCAGTGTGATCCCCGATCGAGGTGCTACCCCGAGCCTGATTCGAGCTCCTCCGGAGGAATAAGAGACTACAGATTGGCCTACCGATCGATATATCTGGATCCTGTATACCGATGGAGCATCGAATCAGGCAGGAAGCAGGGGTGGGGTCATTCTAACTAACCCAGAGAAAGTCGAATGCTGCCATTGTTTCAGATTCGGGTTTAACACCACCAATAACGAGGCAGAGTATGAGGCCTTGTTAGCAGGGATGAGAACATCAGTAGAGCTGGGAGCTGATTACCTCCTTGCCAAATGTGATTCGCAATTGGTAGTCAACCAAATAACTGGTTTATACCAGGCCAAGGGGATAATATGATAGCCTACCTCGAAAAAGTGCAGAAACTGTTGCCTCGCTTTAAGGGTTTCAGGATCGAGCAGGTACCTAGGCAATAGAATCATCGAGCTGACGTCCTAGCCAAGATAGCTGCCAATGGAGGACAAGCGCTACCGAAATGAGTTTCGCTCCAGATAATCACTGTATCAAGCATCTCTGAAGGCAAGGAAGTCAACCCCGTGGAACGATTTCCATGCTGGATGGATCCTATCGTAGAGTACCTCCATTCAGAAAAGCTCCCTGAAAACCCCGATCAAGCTCGCAAGATCAAGAGAACCTCGGTCCGATACTGCTTGATAGAGGGGCACCTTTACCGTAGAGGTAGGTCACTCCCCTTGCTCAGATGCCTACATCCTGAGGATACGAATTGGGCATTGAGGGAAGTGCACTCCGGAGACTGTGGAAACCATATCGGAGGAGAAACATTGGCTTACCAGGTGCTACGCATGGGATATTTTTGACCGACCTTGCACCATGATGCAAGGCAGTTCGTACAGTCTTGTGAACCCTGTCAGAAAATGGCTAACCTGCATCACCTGCCTCCAGAATGGTTATCAACCATCAGTTTGCCATATCCGTTTGCATTCTGGGGAGTGGACCTAATTGGACATCTCACAACCGCGCCAGGTCAGCAGAAGCATGCAATCGTGGCTATTGATTACTCCACCGAGTGGGTAGATAGCAGAGCCCCTCTCTAGAATTACTGAAGCAAATACAACAGAGTTCATCAAGAAAAATGTGGTTTACCGATTCAGGACTCCGATGGTCATCATCACAGATCTGGGTTAGCAGTTGGACAATGCCAGATTCTGGGAATTCTGTAGAAGTTTGGGGATTGAACTCCGCTTCGCGTCCGTGGCGCACCTCCTGAATAATGGCCTAGTTGAGGCCCAAACAAAACTATTAAGAGGCTTCTTAAGAAAAAACTTCAGCAGAAGAAAGGAAGATGGGCTGATGAACTCCCGGACGTACTATGGGCATATCGCACCACCAAGAGGACCACTACTGGAGAAACCCCATACTCGTTAGCTTTCGGGGTAGAAGCTGTCATTCTTATAGACCACAAGCTTGTCTCCTTCCGGGTGCAACATTTTGACCCCGATGGAAATGAGGACAAACTGAGGGCCAACCTGGACCTGCTAGAGGAGAAGCAGGACAGAATAACTGAAAGAGTAGCAGTTTACCATAACCGGATTGCTTGTTACTTTAACAAGAAAGTGAGAATTCGAAGTTTCAAAGAAGGGGATCTGGTGCGCAGAAAGGTTACCCAGAATACCCGAAGAGGTCAAACGGAGTACTATCACCTAACTGGGAAGGTCCTTACATGATCAAAATGGTAATCCAGGGTGGGGCTTACAAGTTGAATGATATGGACGGACATCCAGTAGACCACACTTGGAATGCTGATCACCTCAAGAGGTACTACCCATAAGTCCAGCAATGCAAATCGGCCAGGATTACTCCTAAACGACGGTTAGAAGATGTTAGTAGTCGTGAGTGCTTGTATTCCTTTTTCTTTGATCATCAATAAAGAAGGTTTCTTTCTCCATTTGTTCCTGCCTACATTTGTTTACATCTACCTGCTTTATGTCGCCAATTGAATCCCCCATGATTGTCACTCTAAGACCAGGAGAGCTACATAGCACTCCTGATGCCCTGGACCGGGTAGATCCCTCTAGGAGGATCGCCATAAATACGGGGGAGCTACATAGCACTCCTGATGCCCTAGATCGGATTAATCCATCTAAAAGGATAGCCTCAAGACCAGAAAGGACAATATAGCCTTCCTGCTGCCCTGGCCAAGTACCACCCCCCGCCAAGAAGGATCCAGTACGTAAGAGCATAGTTGCCCGATGGATCAGACCTTGGTCGGGCACCACCCCCCGCTAAGAAGGATCTGGATAGTAAGAGCATAGTTGCCAGCCACATCAAGGCCTTGGCTGGGTACCACCCCCCGCCGAGAAAGACCAGGTGCTAAAGTGGCCTTAGTTGCCTACCAAGATCTTGCTGCCAGTGTTTATTCGCCATTGTTTTCGCCAGGATACCAAGATTCCTGCAAACAGGAATGCAAGGTACCCAAGTGTGATCGCTGTAAGACCAGAAAAGACTATATGGCCGTCTTGCTGCCCTGGCCGGGTACCACCCCCCCCAGGAAGGATCCAGTACGTAAGAGCATAGTTTCCCGATGGATCAGACCTTGGCCAGGCACCACCCCCTGCTAAGAAGGATCTGGATAGTAAGAGCATAGTTACCACCCCCCGCTGAGAAAGACCAGGTGCTAAAGTTGCCTTAGTTGCCTACCTAGATCTTCCTGCCAGTATGTATTCGCCGTTGTTTTCGCCAGAGTACCACAATTCCTACAAACAGGAATGCGAGGTACCTTGTCCGCCATTGTTTTCACCAGAGTACCAAGATTCCTATAACAGGAAGGTGAGTTACCGAGATTCACCAAATTTTTGATTCGCCAAGGCGCCAAACCTCCTACAAACAAGGGAGTGAGGTACCCTGTTTCGCCAGAATACTCACCTCGAGACCTAGGTTCCATGAAACAGGAAAGCTAGGTACTCAGTAATTTGACAAGGTTTCTAGTTTCGTCAGACTACTCGCCATATTTCTGAGACTCTCAGAACTAGAGTACGAGGTACCATGGTACCGATAAACTGCTATTCCTCTACTTTATTCTCATCAGGTTTTACGAGCTACCAAGTTTTGATTAAGTCAAGTTTGTGCTGGGGACTCTTGCCCAAGTTTATGCTACAATCGGAAGCGTGTGACTAAATTAAATCGACAGATACAGATGGAAATGAGCTTTTCTTTTCATTGATCAAATCAGGGAACCCTGCCCTTATTTTAAGCTACATACAAGATACAAGAAAGAAAGTGATAAGAAAATAAACTGGAGGTTTGAAACAGCCCGTTCCCTCTCTAACTTCTCACCTATTTACTAGATCTGCCTACCTAGCAACATTGATCGCAATCAGAATCTATGTTGAAAATGCTGCCACGAACCCCGGAGGTAGGAGCAAAGGCCATGTTGGGATCAGTAAAAGTAAGAAGGGAATAAGGATTCCCTCCCCCCCCCCTCCCCACGTCCAAGATGCAATGGGGCATGCAGCCACGGCTCGACCGGGTAATGCCTACACCATTGGCAAGGCCGCAGCATCAGAGCCCACCATTCATCTTGATCCTGAGAATCCCTACTTTTCCTGTTCCTTTAGTAATTAAATCCACCAAGCACAGCTCCTTCCACAATACCAAGCATCCTGCCAGTCACAGAGCCGACATCTCTTCCTCCTCCCACAGTGTTAGTTGATATGATGATCATCGGTCAACCTAGGGGAGATTGCCTGCTACAAAGGAAAAAGGGATTGTTTGAAGACCCACCTAACAGATAAGGGGTATTTATAGAGGGAAAGATCGAATATCAAGAATTAGAGGATAAAGTCATTTATATACACAACATTCGATACACGGGAAAGGGAAGCCTCACGAACTATGCTTTTCCCCCCGAGGCTTAATGATTGGGATAATCGAACATATCCTGGATCGACATCTGAAAGGGCAGTTGAATACAAATTTCGAACCAATAATGCCTACATGGAAACCCACAAAAAATGAAGTGCCCCGATCTATAACCGGTTGAGGTCTTGGTACCTCTCCCGGACCATTTGCGGTATTGACTCTCGGATCACCAATTTCCCACCTTGGTACTAAGAATCATCCCAGAGCAAGCATTTCAACCTGGGATGTGATAAACTACACACGCATGAAGTCAAGAAAAACAAAGAAGTTCTCATTACTAAAACTGGGGAGCCCATTCCCCGATCGCAGGCTACAAAAGAAAAATATAAACAAAAAATAATAAGACTAAATAAGGGATCAAGCTGGATCAAGCATCCTTCTGCTACTGAGTGGCCGTCTCCTCGCCAGCTTCACCAGTTATGGTTTCTCCTTCTTCAATACTAGATGGAGCCCCGCCTGCTTCCTGGGCACCTACAGCAACTAGAATTTCCATTGGAGATGGATCTCCTTGAAGCTCCCCTCCAACTTCCTCAATCAGAGTAGCCTGGCCTTCCTTTTCCTGGGCAGGGTCAGACGATGAGATATGCAGGGCAGCTTCTCCATCATCAGTAGCAGGCCGATCTCCTACCTCCTTGACAGATTCTGCTGGAGGAGTAGGAGAGGCAGGAACCTTTCCTCCAGCCTAAGCCACATCAGCCTCAGGATCCTTCAAGCTGGGAGTTGCTCCAGCATTACTTGGTGGAAGAAGAGAGATAGAACTCAGGTCTGCCCCTCCAACCACTCCACTGATTCCAGTAACCTGGGAGGGTCCAGCCACATCTGAAGGCACTGCCCTAGCTAGTTCAGCAGCCTTTGCCATGACCTCCTCCCTGTTCCATCCAGCGATGTCACCTAGATTAAATGGAGGAGGGAGAGCTAAAGCCACCTGGTAGCCAGCAAAAAAGTAACCGTCCCCGAAGGCGGTGTCTGCCTGGGCATCTAGATTGGCCACGCTACCCCGAAGGGACTGGATTTCTTTCTCCATCTCCACTATTCTCTCCTTCATAATATCCCTCTCCTCCTTGCGGTGGAGGGACCTGAGCTTCTCCATATCCAGAGCATGCTGCATCCTCTCTCTGTCAACCTTCGCCTCGTCAGTTTCATTTTGGGTACTTGCCAGCGACTGGTTCAGAACTTCCATCCCCTAAGCAGCCTTAGCAAACTCCTCTTTAGACCTCTCCAGCTCCGCTATAGCACTCTTGACTTGCTCCAAATGGAGGCCGACCTGTTGGCTCATGGCTACATTGAACTTAAAAGCCTGACAAAAAGCAATGCACTTGTCACAATATTTTTAACCTTTTACCTGGTTAGAGGATTAAAGTAGGACAACTTACCTAAGCCAGAAGGGCAGATCCCCTTCTAAGTAGAAGCTCAGTGGGCATGGCGGTCATGACATCCAGACTCCCACCAGGGCAAGAGGCAACGAAGTGGGCCAGAACTTCATCCTGGCTGTTGTCCTTCGACCTCGACCGAGCCTTATCTCGAGGTACCACCCGCTTCTTCATAGCAGAGTCAGAACTTTTCTCGACCGGTTTAGGCTGACCAGTTGCCATAACGGAAGAAGCAGGAAGGAGTTGAGGCACCGGCATCAATGGCAACTACAACATTGACTAGTCTGAGAGGCTAAACATCTTGCACCCGGCTAGAAGCATCTCGATACCTCCCCAATCTGGCTATAAAAGCCTCCAGCGACCTAGCCGGAGTAGGAAGAGGGGGAGCTGGCAATCCTGATACCCCGATCAGAATCCTATCAGAGCCAGTAGCTACACCAACCCCTGCATCAAGATCGGAACTGGCTGGAAGCCTGACAGGGGAAGTCGGAGGAGAATCAACAATACCGCCAGCTTGGTGGGACTCCACCTCAGGAACCGATGGAGATACTACTGAAACTACAAAGATAGCCAGAGTCAATATTCACAGAATCGATAAAGCAAGATAATATGAGCGAAGTCGGAAAAGTTTTCTACCTGGAGAAGCTCCGAAAATGCCAAGATAGTGATCTACCCTCTTTGCCTCAAAGGCCTCCGTGATGGGAAACCTCGTGTTAACATAATGACGGGCCATGATAGCCCGTAAGATTTTCTCCGATTCTCCAGATAGCTTGCTCTTCTCTAACACGAGCCTGCCACTGAAAATAGTGGGAACTCGAAACTCAGACCCTCCGGTATGAACCGAGCTTCCCCATTCACCTCCAAGGATGATCCATTCCTCATTCCAGGAGGTATCCTTTTCCGTGGCCCCCGGTACCACAAATTGCAAGTTATTTTTGGCGCGAGCATAGAATTGCCCCTTTGGACCTGGGGCATTGGCAGCAGTCTGAAACACATATCCAATCTTGTCTGGACCTGGTTCCCAATCGATGTTATCCTTATGGCATTGCTCCCTCCACAACACGAGGAACCCCACCAAATGCCTCCAAAATCCTGGTGTCAATTGGAGGGGAGCTAACTGTAAGGCATGTAGCGCCCTACATAAGGTGGGGTGGAGGGGTAGCCTGACCCCATAATCGAAGCTGCCGTATGAATCGAGACCTCACCGGTAAAAGAAGAATACATATCATACTCCCATGGAGAGACGGCGATAGTGATCTCTTTGGGGATCTTGAAATCTCTCCATAAACGTTTGATGGTTTCCGGAGTACTAGTAGAAGGAGGGACGCATATGTACTCATACGGAAGGGCTAGTACCCTTCCAGCGGTGTCAGTAACTTCACCGGCCTGGCTCCCACCAATCCCGATGGTCCCAACTTCTTCACTCGACTCCTGGTCGACATCAACCGGAGTCTCAGCATTGTTCGAGAAGCCTGTCCCGATTGCGATGTTCCGATTGGAACAGCGACGTTGAAAGGGAATGTCATCCCCGATGTCGCTGCTATCGCGAGCCCTTTTTCTGGGGGCAAGGCTCCCACCGGCCACCGCGTCGCCATCAAACAGTTGCTCAATGTTGTCGCCACCTAGGGAAGACATGATAACGGTTCAGAGTTTGATTTCTTAAGAAAATTGGGAAGTTAAAGACTGAGGCTAGGTCTTCTTCTTGCTGGAAAATCTTAATCAGGAAGGATTGATCGATGTGAACGACTTGCGAAGGCACCAGGATTTATATAGAGATAGGTTACTTGTAACGGGCATAAAAGGTAATTAATGTCGCGGTAAAATCGGCGGCGTGAAGGGATCAGTTTCGAGAAACGTGGGTCATTAAAATATTTTCATTTTTGAATTCGGCTTACCCTGATCAGCCACATGGAATTTAAATCAACGTGCAAAGAGAAGATTCCCTCCTATGCGACGTTACGAAAAATTCTCCAAGCGTTATCTATCCTGACTCCAACCCCAACCTGATACCGGTGTTCAAGTCAGGGGGGACTTCTGTTAACAGGTTTTTCTGGCAAGGGACCAAAGGAGAATTTTCCAAACAGAGATCTATCCAGGAAGATTCGTCCAGATACTCCAAGAGACCTGCTGAGATCGATAACTTTACCTAGATGGAGTCGATATCCGACGAGGTTGGAACTTCGACTATCCATCTATCTAGATAGGATACCAGCTTCCGAAAGCATGTATCTCGCCCTACTGAAGCTCCTGATATCAATTCAAGACCAGTACGATGATAACTTGCACGCCCAGAACCCCGCAAGCATCTCGACGTTGATCAAGGTACCAAGGTACCAGGTACCTCGATACCTACCTCGGTACCACCTCGATGTCTGCCTTGGTGCCACCCTAACTCCCACCTGGTACTTATTATGCTTATCCACAGCTCCTTTAAGGCAAGTATCCTACCCCCTAGGCAATACGAAGGGGTACACGAAGACATGAGCACCATTCCAGCAGGAGGCAGAACAAGCTCATCATAATGAGGTACCAGCATTACCCTCTGTCAGAACTCAAAGTCAGAATTTCCCTCCAAGCTCCACAAAGAAGGAAAGTCGATTCCATCGCCATCAAGCTCCACGAAGAAGGAAAGTTAACTCTATCGCCATCAATCTCCACGAAGAAGGAAATTTGACTCCTTCGCCTAAATAAAGCGCCATTAATGACCCAATGGTCGACCGAATCAGAATTTGAATTCACCATTGATTAACGGGATCTAATCCCGCGCCTTCAGCTCCACCCAAATGCCTTTCAACGCTTAAAATAGGGCTCTCTATAATCTTCATTAAGAGAACCGGATTTTGGGGAGATTCTGGAGAGTACTATATAGACGGCATTAAAGGGTAAAGCAAAGGGGACTTTTTCTTCGAGTATTCTTGATCGCCATAACCAGAGAGAGATCCCGGGAGATTCCTAGAAGCCAGTGAGAGTCCATTGACAATCACTGGAGGAAAAATATCCACTTATCGACACGAACGTTTCCTCCATCTCCATCATGTATAAAATAGTGAAAAGAGAGAGAGATATGTATGTATTCATATTGTGAATCTGTCGTAGTGATTGAATGAATAAAACAGTGTTTATCTTACATCTCCCGGTCCCTTTGTATTCTTTATCCATTCTTTGATCTATCGATCTCGATCATACTAAAAAAAAGGGACCCCGGTACCGAAGGTACCTACCCCGCTGCTGCTACCAGTAGTGGGTGAGGGTGTTAACTGAGATTTTCACCCCGAGTGAATTTTTCCGTTAACACAACCTTAAACATTTCGATGTTAAGCAGTGCAGTATGTATTAACGGTCTTAACACATACAAATTATTTTCATTGATTCCTGAACAAATATTCAGAACATTCTTTCCAATAATAACAGACTTATTATTAAAAGAAACATAATACGATTGTTCTAACAATTTAGAAACGGAAATCAAATTTTGTGTAAATCCAGGAATATAAAAACATTGTTCAATTATAAAAAACTATTATTATTACAAAATTGCAATCTTATCCCTTTTGCCGACATGACATCCCCAGACCCCACACGCATGGAGAAGGCTCTCTCCTCTAGCTGTATCCAAGAATCAGTCCACTGCAAAGAAGAACAAACATGGTTAGTGGCCTCCAAATCAACTATTCAGGGTAAAGAATCATCTTCCACTAAACAAGATTCAAGAACAAGTAAATCATATTTACCTTTCTTCTTCTTCTTGGCTACCTCCTCCAGGTACCGAGGACAGTTCCTCTTCCAATGACTGACCTTGTCGCAATGGAAACATTTTACCTTGCCCTGGTCGGTGGAGGTGCCATTCTTTTTGCTCTGGGCTTTCTTGGGTTTGGGCTTACCCTTCGCCTTCCCAGCAGACCTCTTCCTCTTCTTATTATTATTAGAGGAGGAAGATGGCTCGGCAACATTTGCCTCACCTGTCTTACCTGTGTTGTCCTTAGTCAAGGAATCAAAAGTAGCGAGCTCGTTGAGCAACTGTGTGAGACTGAACCTTAATTTGTCATCCCATAATTGCTTTTAAGCTGATCGAAACTCTTTGGAAGAGTCGTCAGTATGATGCTCACTTGACTGGGTTCGTCAATGGCCCTGCCATTGACTTCTGCCATGTTGAAGTAGGACATCATGCTTACGACATGTTCCCGAACTGATGTACCTTCCTTCATGCGAGCGAGCATAGCGGAACGAACAGCTTCATGTCGCTTTTACTAGGAGGGCTGCCCGAACATAGCTTGCAATGACTCCATAATTTAGAATGTTGTAGTCATTGCTTCGTGCTTTGTGACAAGCACGTCTGTCATATAAGCCAACAGATATGTTCGGGCCTTCGCATCAGATGAGACCCATCGCTGGTATGCCTCACGAATAGTTCGTGTGGCATTGGCAGTAGGCACCGGAGGACATTCTTTCGTAAGCACAAACTTAAGGTCTTTGGTGACCAATATTGCATTAATATTAAGTTTCCACTTAGTGTAGTTATCGCTAGTTAATTTGTCGTTTGCGAGAATTTGAAGTAATGCAGAAGACATAATTGCTGAAATAAATAAAACATTCATTCAGTCATTTATTAAAAAACAAGTGTGAGTGCTTTGGCATAAATTTAAACATGATGCATGAACATGTTTAACGAACTAGAAATGCCCAAAAATAGTTAATATACCACGACAATCCAACATACCACAAAGAAGTGCCGCCTTAGGGTCGGTCAAGTCTTTGCATGTTGGACCGAGACATTCTCAATCAAATGATATTCTAGAATAACTCTTATTCCATATAATTCAACCATCGTTTATTCAGTCATGTTTTTAATTAACAAAACTTAATCAAAACCTTCGTGAGTGTAACCCACCATTTTAGATCTCATGAGCTTAACTCGAGAATTACCGCCTTAGTTTCAGTCAATCCCGAAATACCCTCAGAAATTATATCCGTTAGGAAGTCAACCTATTGATCTTTGTGGAAACCCTCCTTAGGGAGGATGAAAGCAAAGCGGTCACGAGGCCACACTCAGATCTCACGGTGTTGAACTAATGATGGAGACTGCGGGATATATATGTCATATATCCTTCTCCCACTCACTATTTATAACTTAGGGTTTTCTTTTATCCGTTAATGCACCTAGACACTACAGGATCAAACGGCTAACTTTAATCAAGTTATCTAGCGCATTAATAAATTCATTATTAGAAATAAATTCTAATTAACTAATAAATTATTAATGATTTTTAACAATTAAAAATATAATCTATTAGTGAATAATCTAAGCCTTTGTAAACTATTTACTAAGGTCAGATTATTATGATAGTGTTTACCAAGTTTTAACTATTAAAACTCTAACACTTTATTCGGTTCATTTACTATTAGGTTATTAATCATATTAATCATAATTACAATAAATGACCCTATTAATCTAACTTATTAAACACTTTAATAACTAGATTAATATTAATGAGAATTAACAAGTTTTCTAACTATTAAAAAACTAATCTCATTTTCATAGCTAATAATGTATTAACCTATTTTAATCATATTAAAAAAATACATAAAATATTAGGCTATGATGCATGTATGACATATCAAATATATTTGTGTAGGCACACTAATCTAAATGACATACGTATGCATGGCAATGCTTTTATCATCACATAATATAAAGCACACATGAATTGACCGAGTACTATGGATTATTTAACCTAAAAAAATTTGAATCTAAAATTACAAAAATATCCTCAAGGCATTCCTTGGTCTTCTTGTAATTTTCGAGTCTTCCAGTCTCTTCAGGTCACTCCGATTCATCTCATGAATCCGAAATAGGAAATCCGTACGGAACGCATTAGGCAACACTTGCCAACGGAACCACGTGAACAGTACCACATATGAACATTGCAGTGAACAGTGTCATGAACAGTACCACGTCGTGGGTATTTCCGATTTCGCCCTTCCGTCATTGTTTCCAGGTCTTCAATATAGGTTACAATTTTTTTTTTTTACAATACAATAACAGAAAAAAAAATAATAAAAAATTAATACAACCCATGAACCCTAAATCCATAATACCATATAATTAACGATCAATCATGTTTTTGTAAATTAACAAATTTAATATACATACAAAAACAACATACAGTCAATTTAAATAGTGCCCACACAATCATACATACATGAGCATCGAAAACAATTTCCTGTTCCGAAAAAAAAAACTGGCTCTGATACCAATTGTTGGAACCCCGTTCACTGGTAACGCAGCGGAAATAGGTTTTAAATTTTTTTTTATATAGATAATAAAGGATCTGGGACCAGTGAACTTAGGATCGCAATTATTTTTTTCGGATTTAATACATACAATATGTAAATAAAGGAAATTGTAATCAATATACATATATAAATAAATTATAACCTTACCAACGTTTGGAGGCTCCTTCACTTTACGATATGCTCATAATCTGTACCACCGATCTTCCTAGCTATTCCCAGAACTGGTAACTGTGTGTGGGCGCGTCACGTACTTAGAAACTTAGAAAGATATAGAGAAAAGAAGAAGAAACAATTTCTTCCAAGAGAAAACAAAACTAGAACAATTCTAGTTGTTCAATGTATGTATATCTATATATATATATCTATATATTATTATTATAATTATTATTATTATTATTATTATTTCAATAGTGCACCGATTGCACTAATTGACGCACAAAACTTCACCCTTTTGTTTTTTTCACGCATCCTTATGCGTTTTCTCTTCTTTCTCTTTTCTAAATGGATTCAGGCATACCAATTTTTGAATCACTAATGATGCATGTATCAGGTTTTACAAAAATAGATAACTAATTGCTTTATATTAGTTTTTCTATTTTTATTTTTCATCTAGTTATATTAAATTTATCTCTATATATTTTTTTTCAAACTAGACCATTATCTTTTTCCAAATATATCTCCATATATTCAAAAGATAATTAGTATTTAAGTATCCTAGGTAGAGTGGGATTCTAACTCCCACATAACCCTAGTTGGCTTAAACTTAAATACTATACCTAACTAAGAATAAAATAATCTAATTATTTTATGTCTTAGTTATGATTTGAACCTGCAACCTCCGATTAATAATTAATTCATAATTCATAATTCATAATTATTAATTCATTAATTAAATAATCTAATTATTCAATTAATGTAATTATTAATATATTAATTAAATAATCTCATTATTCAATTAATCCCTGAATAAATACGTGTCACTTTCGTAACACAATTAATTGGACAATCCAATTAATTAACCGTGACCCTTGTTACTAAATCGATCGGGCTAGCAAGGGGACCTAATGG
This sequence comes from Dipteronia sinensis, assembly GCA_033220585.1. Classification (NCBI taxonomy): domain Eukaryota; kingdom Viridiplantae; phylum Streptophyta; class Magnoliopsida; order Sapindales; family Sapindaceae; genus Dipteronia; species Dipteronia sinensis. Next base: position 23,574,360 of record CM065637.1, read on the forward strand.
ACCCACAGTATTTTGAGCTCAAATAATCCTCGGAATCATTAATTAAACTCTTTAATTAATATTTCTTGATTATTAACTCCGGTGTTATTCCACTAAAAACCCGAAGCTGCACTCTCTCGACTGCAGAAGCTTTTGTTAGGATTATGCTCAATGGCAAGAGTGTAATATTGTAATTGACAATCTTCTCATATTAATAAAGTGAATTCTGATTCTTACAATTACTTATAGCATGTATTATTATAATTGTCAAGGTAAATAATCATAAGGTCAAAAGACTATGAGATATGAAGAATTGTTCATACATCCGGATATGTATGAGGTAGACACAATTCTTTAGTTAGTCTTGAATAACGTTCACAACTTAAGTTAAAGGTTGGGCACCTCTATCTTGTTAAAGTTGTAGAATTCTTTTACTAGCATTTGAGTGGGATCAAATGAATATGACGAGTCTAAAATCATCGAAAGGTTTTCGAGTAAAAGAATCTAGTGCACTAGGTGCATTGAACTGGATCACAATGAAATACTTTATCTAGAACCGTCACTAGATATAAATCTTTTCATTAAAGAGGACAATCGGAGAGTCTATCTTAATCCTGAGATAAATGATGGACTTATGGTTGCAAGTGTTATCATTAGAGCTATCAATGAGTACGATTATATAGCATAGTCTTGTTAGGATTATGCTCAATGGCAAGAGTGTAATATTGTAATTGACAATCTTCTCATATTAATAAAGTGAATTCTGATTCTTACAATTACTTATAGCATTTATTATTATAATTGTCAAGGTAAATAATCATGAGGTCAAAAGACTATGAGATATGAAGAATTGTTCATACATCTAGATATGTATGAGGTAGACACAATTCTTTAGTTAGTCTTGAATAACGTTCACAACTTAAGTTAAAGGTTGGGCACCTCTATCTTGTTAAAGTTGTAGAATTCTTTTACTAGCATTTGAGTGGGATCAAATGAATATGATGAGTCTAAAATCATCGAAAGGTTTTCGAGTAAAAGAATCTAGTGCACTAGGTGCATTGAACTGGATCACAATGAAATACTTTATCTAGAACCGTCACTAGATATAAGTCTTTTCATTAAAGAGGACAATCGGAGAGTCTATCTTAATCCTGAGATAAATGATAGACTTATGGTTGCAAGTGTTATCATTAGAGCTATCAATGAGTACGATTATATAGCACAGTCTATCCTTGATAGTTTAGTGGTATACATTTGTTAATCGATAGAGGACTTCATTTATAGATATGGACATCGTTGCTCCATTTATTAAATGAGAGTATAATATCATCATATGGATGTTTTGAGGTATTGGATATTAAATCTCAACGTTGAGTTTTCAATAATGATTATTGAAAACATGGCTTCTGGACAAGTCAAAGTATCCAAGTTCGAAATGTGGTCATATGAGGAAATATGGTAACTTGGAGAGCTATAGGCGGTCTATGAGCTCTTGGCGATTACTGATATTATTCACGAGGATACACCATCTCCTATAAGATTGTCTAGGGTATGAATGAGAAACATCTCCTTATTCTATCTTTATTTAAGAGTTCAATTTTAGCTCTTTAGTGGAATGAGTTAAAATTAATAGATTGGACCTAAGTGAATCATTAGTTGATTGTGATTAGGTTGTGTCTATTGAAGCTTAAATTTAGATATCCCGCCAAGATCCCCAATCCACACGTATTTGCATGGATCACTTGATATATTCTACCGGGCAGATTTAAGGGTCCATCTAGAATTGTTTTTAATATATCAAGTATATAATATGTCTATTATTTAATTAATGGGCTGCACTATTATATTAATATATTAAAAGAAGACATGTGGGCTTGTTTCTTTTAGTAAGAATGAGTCTGGTTCACATGTGGGCTTTTATTTAAAGTCCAATGGATTAAATGAAATAAGAAAATAATATATGGCCCATTTATGTAAGTGGGGCGGCAAGGTGTATATATTAACCTAATATATTATTTTGTTTCATTGTTTTAATTAAATAAGAATTAATTAATTTATTAATTAATTGTTTAATTAAGAAACAAATCTTTTTCTGATCAGGAAATATATTTCCTAAAGTTATACTATTGGTAGTAGTATATTAAAAGTAAAAGACTTGTTTGATAAGAAAATAAATAATTAATTTTATTTATTTAATCAAATAAGAAATCTTTTTATTTAGTCAATAAAAGGATAAAAATATCTATGAGTTGGATTAGGTTTTGAAGTCTAAAGGTTGATGGAAATTAGGGTGCAACACAAACTCTTTTTGGTATGTGATTTGCGGCAACCCTAGTCCATTTAGAGGAAGATTTCGGCAATCCTAAATAGAAGAGGAAGCAAAATTTTGGCCACCTATATAATACCACATATAGAATTCGGCCACCATAGTTGATTGAATGATTCAATTTTTCTTATTCTTCTCAATTCATAGAAAAGGATAATTTTTATTCTACTAAACATAAAAGAGAGAAGAGATCATTCTTTGATAGTACACTGATTGCTTGTTCATCAATAAGCTTGTGTGTACAACATCGAATTAGGTTCACACGAGTTTCGATCATTAGATTGAGAACTCAAAAGTGACCGGAATAATCTTTGTCTTCTTTTGATTGTTTTGTGACTAACAAAAGAAAAAGAAAACTTTGTTCATCCATTCTCAGGTTTGCAATTCAAAGAAAAAGGGAGACCACGCTCCTAGGTGATTCACGTACGTGTTCGGATTGGAAGATCTCGCGGTACTGTTCATGATCACTGTTTACGGGGGGTACTGTTCACGATCACTGTTTACGAGGGTACTGTTCACGATCACTGTTCACGAGGGTACTGTTCACGCGGTTACTGTTCACGGGCATCTGAAAAGATTTTGCGGATTACCAATCAACGTAAGTCAATCGGATCACGCGTCAAGAGGTATTTAACTCTAACCGTATATATTTGAGTTTAATTAATTAAAAGGTTAAGGTTCAACTTTGAGAAAATTTTTAAAACCATACGAAATCTATTTTTCTTTTCTTCCGCTGCGTTTTATATCGATTTTTCCCTACAATTGGTATCAGAGCCTTGGTTGTACCTTTTAATTAATTAACGTATATATACGTGAATCTATTTCTTTTTTATTGTGATTATACATGTTTTAGAAAGAGATGGCACTCTAGGTATTCGCATATATAATTACATGTTGAATGTATGGATTTATATATGTTTTATAAAGTGAATTGTTATTGCTCAATTTTGGTCCTAGAATTTCAATGTAATTTTTGTTTCGGATTTGTAACAAGAAGGGTGGTCTATTATCGCCATAATTCCTTCTTGGTAGTTGCTAGGGTTTTATTTTTTTTGTTTGTAAAATAAGAACAGTATTTCTTTTGTAATCAGGTGCAGTATTTTTTTTGTAAATCTTACTACAGTAAAAAAAAAAAGATTTGCTGCAGTAATTTATTCGTAATATGATGTAATGTATTCGGGTATTGAAAATTCTAAGACACGAAGAAAAACGAAGCAACCGGAACCGAGAACGAGCACCGTGCGCACCCTAGGAGTGGATTGGGCTGCGCATGGCAAGCCCAATCCTTGGTGGGCTGCGCACGGCAACCTTGTGTGGCCTTATGGGCTGCGCAAGGCAGCCCCTTTGTGGGGTTGTGGGCTGTGCACGTCCATGGGAGGAGGCCGAGGGATGAGCGTATGGTTGATGGCCACCTGAAGATCTTGTATTCCTAACAATTGTAATTTTACTTGCTTTTCTAGGATGGGCCAAAATTGTTGCTATTTAATTTTTGCTTAAATATTACAATATTTGTTGTTGTATGATAACATGACATTTTAGAATAGGAGTGCCACTCATATATCTCTTTTGGTATGAACATGCATTGAATGATTTAGGTATTTAATTGGCATCTAGATAACTTGGTAAAAATCATTCTTTGGGATTTAATCACACTCCTTAAATAATTGAGTGGGAGAAGGTGTGCAAGAACGCCTATGGCCTCCAAGATTAGTTGAGTTTTATTATTTTTGGTAATCCCCCCAAGGGGTGTCCATAAATGGAATTTAACAATATACTTCCTTACAAGGATAGACTAGACAATTGACTTAAACGAAATCTACTCCCCAAGGAGGGATTTTCGTGAGAGAAAATTGAGGGTCGATATCTTGGTAACACACTCAATGTAATTTTATTAATATCCTCCCAAGAGTTCTTGTTAATAAAAATTACAAGGCTAAAATTGAAAACGCTGGTTGTTATGTTAACAATTAGGTGGGACCTAGGCTAACTAGTAAATAGTGCGAACTCCCAAAGGAGGCGTAATATTTATGGGTGTTGGATCACCGTTGAATTTTTATGATTGAATTATTTATTTTAATTCAAGATAAATTTTTTAAAAGTGCTATTATCATGATTATTTACTTATATATGTTTTTGTTTTAATCAGAAATCATGACTCTATCACTTATGAACATCCTGAAAGATAACACCTTAACTGGAGATAACTACGTAACATGGAAAAGGAAAATTGGGTTGTTGCTGCAAAGTGAAAAACATAAGTTTGTTCTGACCACTCCTAAACCACCCCTTCCTAATAATGAATCTAATGTGATGCAAAGAGATGAGTATGAGCAGTGGAAGACTTCTGATGATATGGCAAAATGTTACATTATGGCCACTATCTCCGACGTGTTGCAACAGCAACATGAAGGAATGAAGTCCGCTGCTGATATAATGATGTCTCTAGAGGAAATGTTTGCTATGAGGTCTAGGACGACTAAGAGAGAGGCAGTGACTGCTTTTATGAATCTTAGGATGAAACCTGGACAATCTGTGAAAGATCACATGATGAAAGTCATAGCACATCTCAATATTGCTGAACTAAATGGTGCTGAGATTGATGGTGAGACCAAAATTGATATGGTAGTTAACTCACTGTCAGATTCCTTTGATCAGTTCAAGTTGGACTACACCTTGAACAAAAAGGAATACACCTTGCAGGGCCTGATGCAAGATGTTCAAAGCGCTGAAAAGATCCTTGTGAAAAACAAAGGTCAAGAGATTCATTTGGTTGGTAAAGTTGCTACTGTTAAGACCCGTAAGAAGGTCAAGAAACAACAGAAGAAAAAGCAACTTGGGCCTACCAAGAAGGAAACCAAGAAAGTAACCAAGATCAAAGGGAAATGCTTCCTTTGTGGTGAAAAGGGACATTGGAAAAGAGATTGCCCAAAGTCCCAGAAAAAGAAGGAAGAAGGTAATGTTAATTATCTAGAAACATGTTTTCTGGCAGATTCTACTGATTCTTGGATCATAGACTCTGGAGCCACTAATCATGTTTGTTATTCCTTGCAGGGGTTTCAGGAAAAGAGAAGGTTGAATGAAGATGAAGTCAATTTGCGCTTGGGCAACGGAACGTTAGTGTCTGCAAGTGCAGTGGGAGATATTAGAGTTATTTTAGATTCTAGTAGGCATTTAGATTTAATAGACGTTTATTATGTACCTCAATTCAAGAGGAATTTAATTTCAGTTTCTTGTTTAAATAAGTTTGGATATTCGGTTACTTTTAATAAAAATTTTATTATTAGTAAGAATGACAAAGTTGTTTGCAAAGGTACATTGGAAAACGGTTTATTCTTTTTGCATAGAAATATCTCTCACTCGTTAGACACAGAAATAACGGAACCTAATCATAAAAGAGTAAAATTATCAAAAGATGAAACCTATCTTTGGCATTTAAGCCTAGGTCACATTAACCTTAATAGGATTAAAAGATTGGTATGTGACAGACCTTTAAGTGAGTTAAAGGTTGATGATCTACCAACTTGTGAATCTTGTTTGGTAGGTAAAATGACCAAAAGGCCGTTCAATACCAAAGGTACAAGAGCCACTGAATGTTTAGGACTAGTACACACCGATGTATGTGGTCCTATGAGCATTCAAGCTAGAGGTGGATATGAGTACTTCATCACCTTCACAGATGATTACTCAAGATTTTTTTATGTGTATCTCATGAGACATAAGTCGGATGCATTTGATATGTTCAAAGCATTCAAATCTGAAGTAGAAAATCAGCTTGAGAAACATATAAAAATCTTGAGATCTGATCGTGGTGGAGAATATCTATCTGGAGAGTTTCAGCAATATCTTATTGATAATGGGATAGTTTCTCAGCTCTCTGCACCAGGTACACCTCAACAAAATGGGGTAACATAAAGGAGAAATATGACTCTTTTAGAGATGGTTAGATCAATGTTGAGTTATTCAACACTTCCTATTTCTTTTTAGGGATATGCTCTACAAACAGCAATATATATTCTCAACGATGTACCATCTAAATCTGTCCCTAAAACCCCACATGAATTGTGGACTGGGCAAAAGCCTAGTTTACAACACATGAGGATATTTGGTTGTCCTGCACATGTGTTGAAAGGAAAGACAAAAAAGATGGAGTCCCGTTCGGAAACATGTATATTTGTGGGGTATCCAAAAGGAACTAAAGGATATTATTTCTATAGTCCTTCTGATCTAAAAGTATTTGTTTCAAAAAATGCTTCATTTCTAGAAAAGGACTATATGAATAATTTTGTGCCCAAAAGTAGAATTGTCCTGAATGAGATGTCAGGAGATACAATTCCACAAGAGGTTTCACAACCCAGCCCAATTTTAAGTTCCACTCCAACACAAGATCAACAACCTACCATTCCTTGTCGTAGTGGGAGGGTTAGAACACAACCCGAAAGATACATCGGTCTAGGAGAATCTGTTGAGAATCTCCCGGACGACGATGATCCCTACACGTACAAGGAAGCTATGGAGGATGTTGATTGTCGTCATTGGCAAAAGGCAATGCAATCCGAGATTGAATCGATGTTCAATAACAAAGTCTAGTCCCTTGTAGACTTGCCTAAAGGGATAAAACCCATTGGGTGCAAGTGGGTATACAAGAGGAAAAGAGGTATGGATGGTAAGGTGGAAACCTTTAAAGCTAGACTAGTAGCTAAAGGTTATACACAGAAAGAAGGTATCGATTACGAGGAAACCTTCTCACCTGTGGCCATGCTTAAATCCATTAGGATACTCTTATCCATTGCAGCATCTCTAGACCTAGAGATTTGGCAAATGGACGTCAAGACAGCTTTCCTTAATGGAAGTCTTGACGAGAGCATCTACATGATGCAACCAGAGGGATTCATTGAAAAAGGCCAAGAAGAAAGAGTATGCAAGTTGCAAAAGTCCATATATGGACTAAAGCAAGCATCCAGATCCTGGAACATAAGGTTCGATCAAGCTGTAAAGGGTTTTGGATTTATTCAAAACCCTGACGAACCTTGTGTATAAAAGAGGATCAAAGGCGACAAGTTGGTTTTCCTCATTCTTTATGCTGATGATATACTACTCATTGGAAACGATGTAGGTGTATTGACATCAGTGTATTGACATCAGTGAAAGAATGGTTAGCAAAACAATTTGATATGAAGGACTTAGGAGAAGCAAGTTATATTCTTGGTATCCAAGTAATAAGGGATAGAAAGAATAGAACGATTGCATTATCCCAAGCTTCATACATTGATAAAATCTTGTCTAGATTCACCATGCAAGATTCCAAGAAAGGTATGTTACCTTTTAGACATGGAATCAAACTTTCTAAGGGTCAAGCACCTAAGAATGTGCATGAAGAGCAATTCATGAGTAGAGTTCCATAGGCCTCGGCAGTTGGAAGTCTCATGTATGCAATGCTCTGTACTAGACCAGATATTTATTTTGTTGTTGGCATAGTTAGCAGGTTTCAATCGAAACCTGGCCCTGATCATTGGACGGCAGTCAAGTATATTTTCAGGTATCTCAAGAGAACTAGAGATTATATGCTTGTATACTCTTGAGGCGATTTAATTCGCGTTGGGTATACAGATTCTGATTTCCAGTCGGATTCTGACTCCAGAAAATCCACATCAGGATCTATGTTTACCATTGGAGGAGGAGCAGTCATATGGATGAGTATCAAGCAATCTTGTATTGCTGATTCCACCATGGAAGCTGAGTATATTGCTGCATGCGAAGCTGCCAAAGAGGCTGTTTGGTTCCGCCAATTCTTGATTTACTTAGAAGTGGTTCCTAGTGCGAATAAGCAAATCACTATATCCTGTGACAACAGTGGTGCAGTGGCTAATTCGAAAGAACCAAGAAGTCATAAGAGAGGTAAACAAATTGAAAGGAAGTATCACCTTTTGACAGAAATTGTTCATAGGGGAGACGTGACGATCACCAAAATCGCGTCAGCAGAAAATCTAGAGGATACTTTCACAAAGGCTCTACCTCAGAAGAGCTTTGATGGACATCTAGAGAACATGGGAATGAGAGATATGACACACTTGCTATAGAGCAAGTGGGAGATTGTTAGAATTATGCTCAATGGCAAGAGTGTAATATTGTAATTGACAATCTTCTCATATTAATAAAGTGAATTCTGATTCTTACAATTACTTATAGCATTTATTATTATAATTTTCAAGGTAAATAATCATGAGGTCAAAAGACTATGAGATATGAAGAATTGTTCATACATCTAGATATGTATGAGGTAGACATAATTCTTTAGTTAGTCTTGAATAACGTTCACAACTTAAGTTAAAGGTTGGGCACCTCTATCTTGTTAAAGTTGTAGAATTCTTTTACTAGCATTTGAGTGGGATCAAATGAATATGATGAGTCTAAAATCATCGAAAGGTTTTTGAGTAAAAGAATATAGTGCACTAGGTGCATTGAACTGGATCACAATGAAATACTTTATCTAGAACCGTCACTAGATATAAGTCTTTTCATTAAAGAGGACAATCAGAGAATCTATCTTAATCCGGAGATAAATGATGGACTTATGGTTGCAAGTGTTATCATTAGAGCTATCAATGAGTACGATTATATAGCATAGTCTATCATCGATAGTTTGGTGGTATACATTTGTTAATCAATAGAGGACTTCATTTATAGATATGGACATCGTGGCTCCATTTATTAAATGAGAGTATAATATCATCATATGGATGTTTTTGAGGTATTGGATATTAAATCTCAACGTTGAGTTTTCAATAATGATTATTGAAAACATGGCTTCTGGACAAGTCAAAGTATCCAAGTTCGAAATGTGGTCATATGAGAAAATATGGTAACTTGGAGAGCTATAGGCGGTCTATTAGCTCTTGGCGATTACTGATATTATTCACGAGGATACACCATCTCCTATAAGATTGTCTAGGGTATGAATGAGAAACATCTCCTTATTCTATCTTTATTTAAGAGTTCAATTTTAGCTCTTTAGTGGAATGAGTTAAAATTAATAGATTGGACCTAAGTGAATCATTTGTTGATTGTGATTAGGTTGTGTCTATTGAAGCTTAAATTTAGGTAGCCCGCCAAGATCCCCAATCCACACGTATTTGCATGGATCACTTGATATATTCTACCGGGCCGATTTAAGGGTCCATCTAGAATTGTTTTTAATATATCAAGAATATAATATGTCTATTATTTAATTAATGGGCTGCACTATTATATTAATATATTAAAATGAGACATGTGGGCTTGTTTCTTTTAGTAAGAATGGGTCTGGTTCACATGTGGGCTTTTATTTAAAGTCCAATGGATTAAATTAAATAAGAAAATAATATATAGCCCATTTATGTAAGTGGGGCGGCAAGGTGTATATATTAACCTAATATATTATTTTGTTTCATTGTTTTAATTAAATAAGAATTAATTAATTTATTAATTAATTGTTTAATTAAGAAACAAATCTTTTTCTGATCAGGAAATATATTTCCTAAAGTTATACTATTGGTAGTAGTATATTAAAAGTAAAAGACTTGTTTGATAAGAAAATAATTAATTAATTTTATTTATTTAATCAAATAAGAAGTCTTTTTATTTAGTTAATAAAAGAATAAAAATATCTATGAGTTGGATTAGGTTTTGAAGTCTAAAGGTTGATGGAAATTAGGGTGCAACACAAACTCTTTTTGGTATGTGATTTGCGGCAACCCTAGTCCATTTAGAGGAAGATTTCAGCAATCCTAAATAGAAGAGGAAGCAAAATTTCGGCCACCTATATAATACCACATTTAGAATTCGGCCACCATAGTTGATTGAATGATTCAATTTTTCTTCTTCTTCTCAATTCATAGAAAAGGATAATTTTTATTCTACTAAACATAAAAGAGAGAAGAGATTATTCTTTGACAGTACACTGATTGCTTGTTCATCAATAAGCTTGTGTGTACAACATCGAATTAGGTTCACGCGAGTTTCGATCATTAGATTGAGAACTCAAAAGTGACCGGAATAATTTTTGTCTTCTTTTGATTGTTTTGTGACTAACAAAAGAAAAAGAAAACTTTGTTCATCCATTCTCAGGTTTGCAATTCGAAGAAAAAGGGAGACCACGCTCCTAGGTGATTCACGTACGTGTTCGGATTGGAATATCTCGCGGTACTGTTCACGATCACTGTTCACGGGGGTACTGTTCACGATCACCGTTCACGCGGAGGTACTGTTCACGATCACTGTTCACCTGAGTACTGTTCACGGGCATCGGAAAAGATTTTGCGGATTACCAATCGACATAAGTCAATCGGATCACGCGTCAAGAGGTATTTAACTCTAACCGTATATATTTGAGTTTAATTAATTAAAAAGTTAAGGTTCAACTTTGAGAAAAAAAATTTAAAACCATACGAAATCTATTTTTCGTTTCTTCCGCTGCGTTTTATATCGATTTTTTCCCTACAGCTTTTACACAGATCGATACAACTCGGTGTTCATCGATATAGCTATTTAGAGATGGGAGTATTCCCCGTGGGAGCGAGGCCCCGCGGGGCTCTGCCCCGATTGGGGCGGGTATGGGGGATAATATTCAGGGACAGGGACGGGGATGGGGACAAAGTCTTGCTCCCGAAAGTGAAGCGGGGCGGGGACAGGGGAAGCACTTCCCTCCCTGACTCCGCCCCGATATAAAAATATATATATATATATATATTATATACATATACATATTTATAATATAATATATAATATTGAGATTTTTAAAATCATTTAATATTGATTGTTTAAACATAAATAATATTTTTTTAACTAAAAAATATTATTCATTTCCCGTCTGTGTTTATGTATGTTTAGATTCTAAATTTTAGAAGTTGGTTGTTTTATAGAATCTTTAACGGGGAATGGGGCGGGTATGGGGAAGGCACCTCCAATGGGGAATCCCGGACCCCCGCCCCGCTTCTCTTAATGCGAGGATGGTGATGGGGATGGGGACGGTTTTGAGGGGCGGGGATGGGGATGGAAAAGCATTCCTCGACCCCGACCCGCCTCGTTGCCATCTCTATAGCTATTATACATGGTGTGATCCTCCACAGTAGTTCATAATTAGAGCTGGGTCATAATGTCCGTTATACCGCTCTAATTACATATATCCTTTAAGTACCGTTGATTCTTTGATGAACAATAAATCATATTTCCTCACGGAATTAGGAAAGCACTCATATTGTCCAATCCCCGAATCAACCCTTAAAGGAACTACCATCTACTTCTCATAAGAATGAGTGGATTACACTATTGTGTACATACCTTCCCAGCCACAAGCCAAAGCGCAATCCCAACATACAGAGCATATTGATCAGGAACTGCATCCGACCTCACCCATGGTATATCAAAGACCACGATCTAACCTGAAGGAGTCGATAAGACACTCAGGATTAAAATCACTCACATATAGCCATCATTAGTTGATATATATGAATATCATCAGTAAACGGATCTTGGTGAGAGATTCATATAGATCATGGCCCAATCCTATATGATCACATCATACAAGGTACCTCCATTCCCATATCTCATATGAATGATTCAAGATAGAATCACCGTACATTACGGAATGGACCGTAGCTATAGATTAACCACAAATAAAGTACCCAGCTTTATTTGCTATCTATGGACTCTTTAGATTGCACGTTTCTTACTGTATCCATCCGTATATGACACTCATATACACAGTTCAAGATTACATCCGGTAATCTAGGATGTTAATAAATGCACAAGTTATAAAATAAACAACACAACAGAAATCAATTGAACTTTTCTTTTTTATTTATTTCATAAATTCATTTACAAATTACATCTTTAGGGCATAAACCCCAACATTATCGGGGGGTGTTATTGGATTAAGATTTTAATATACAATTTTGGGAAGTAAAAGTCTGGTGGTATTTGATTGAGACTTTTTAATAAGTTAGATAAGTTAGGTGGTATTCGATTAGAACTTTTAAGATTTTTTTAAAGGGTGGGGATATTGACACCAATAAACGTTATTAGTACACCCATTTTTATAAGTACACCCATGTCTAAAATTTAAAAAATAAATATTACTATAAGCACTCATCAAAATGTCAATAGTATCCTCATTGAAATAAATATATTCATTTTAATACATATTATTTATAACCACTTTTAAATTATTATCACACCCCATTTATAAAAAAAATCACATTATTTTTAGAATTAAATCCTCTTTTAATGATGATCTAATTTTCAATATGTAATTCTCTTATTTATACAGCTATCTTTAAAAACACTTATTGATTCCTACGACTATCTTTAAAAAAAAAGTTGTTGATATCTACAGCTATCATTAAAAAAATATTTCGTTTATTGATAGAGTTCATAACCATACATAAAAAAAACAATATGATAATCATGTGATGATGAGAAAGTTTGATACTTGAAATAAAATTAAAGTTTAATTCGGGTTTATCATAAAAACTAGGATTTATCATAATGTGTTTCTTGAAAGGTAAGGTTTTTTTAATAAAAATATAGTTGAAGATATGCGTGTAATTAATGAGTGTATATAGTATTTGGTTTATTTTTAATTAGAGAGCTTCTTTTGATAATCCAATTTTTTTTTTACACTTCTTTTCTAAAAACACTCCATTCTCAAAATTTAAAATTAAAAAAATTCTAAAAACACTTTCTTTTGTTCCAAATTTTTTTTTTTTTATCTTTTGGCACTTTTATTCTAAAGACACTCTTTAATTAAATTATTATATAAAAAAATTATCTCTCCTAAATCATTACATATATTAAACACTCTCTCATAAATACCATATTAAACTCTTTCTCCTCCAGAACATATCTCTAATTTTCTATCTCCATTATTTCTCAAGCAAGACTAATAGTTAAGAAAAAAAAACCTACGAATAAACTTGATTTTTATGAACCATATATATGTATATGTTGACAGTGATTTTTAAAAAGTCAACCAGTTCAACGGTTTAATATGATGATCTGTGATTTCTAGAAAGTCAACTGTTCAACGGTTCAATATGTAATATTTAATTTAATGATTTAGTAGTGTTTTTTAGATTTTTTTTGTCTTGTTTAATAATTTTAATTCATGTTAAAATTGTCATTAATTAAAAAAATTAAATTTGAGTGTAAATAAATAATTTGTGGATTGTAAGGAGAAACTCCCTTTTAATTAAAGTATTTTGTCCTTATTGATAAATTTCTGTTGAAATATTTTTGTATTTAAAATTTTAAATAAAATATGGATATGCTAATAAGTTTTATGGGTGTCAATATCGGCACATTTTTTTAAAAAGTCCATAATATCTTGTGATTGATTCACCGATTCAGCTGATTCACCTTGCATGCATAGCTGATTCACTGATTCTTATAAACAAATCCTAATAGTCTGTAAATAAATTCTAGATAATCCTAATAGTTTATAAATAAAGTCCAAAAACTATTTTAGAATCCTAAAGGTCTAGTACATATAATCCTAATAGTCTTTAAAATCATACAAATCCATAAAATCCTAACACCCCAAAATTGTCTCTCAAAAGTAAATAGTATCTGAAAATACACTCTTAATGTGTGTCTAACAACCTAGAGGGGGGGGGGGGGGGGGGGGGGGGGGGGGGGGTGAATGGGTTGTTAATCGATTATTACCAACTTTTCGATTAGTCAATATTAATAATATAACCCAACATAAACAAACATACAAAATCAAGTGTAAAGTGCGGAATAATAAATAACACTTGATTTTTACGTGGAAACCCTTCAACAAGGGAAAAACCACGGGCTATCCTTCTAGCCACACACGATCCACAAATCCACTATATGAGTAAAATATTACACCCTCAAGTGATGCTCGGACTCTCACTCTAGATAACCTCAGGCTATGGACACTACCACTCGCCACTCTTGGTTCAATCCCTAGTGATATCCACTGATACACTACTATTGGCGTGAGCACCTCCTACTCTACCCGCAGGCCTTTTACAATGGATTCTTGACCAATGCTTGCCAACCACAACTTGGTTGCAAGACTACAATGTTTGTGCAACTTCACCCCGAAGCCACAAGACTTTGACTCAATGAAGAGAATTATGTGTCTATGTGATCATGTAAATGATGCTCAATGCAAATTATGCTAGACAACACAAATCGCTCAACTAGGAGTTTGTAGAAACACATCCAAGTTGTCAAATGTCTGAATGCAAGGCATAAAGACTTAGCTAGATGTTATCAATAACAACCAATCCTAGCTATCACAAACAATCACAATGAATCAACAAATATGCTCACAATGTATTCAACATAAACTTAGCATATATTCATGTGATTAAGACAAGACATTTAATCATTCACTAAATGCAAGTCTTAGACAAAAGTCTATCAACAAACAAACTCAATTAGATTTGTAGAGAATTTCCAACAAACTAATTGTTACACAAAATATGCATAAACATTCAATAAGCTTAACTAGTTGATTAAGAATCAATATTTCAACCTAGTTATCAATGAATCACAAATGAATGTTTATGATCCTAGCTTTTAGGCAAAAATGACCTAATCAATTAAGCTATCAAAATACAAACCCAATCATGTTATCAAGACTCATAAATATGCAATAATAGAGTCCTAGGTATTTAATCATGCAATAAATACCTAATCTAGAGTAACAAGAACAATAAATGATATTCAAAGAAGTTCTTGCTTACCTAGTCATGAAACAATGAAGACCCATGCTCAAATGATGTTGAATGATGCAAGATGGAGATGGGTTTTGGGTTTGGAGAGTCAAAGAAGCTTTCTTGAAGCTTTCTCTCTCTAGGAGCTCTAACCTCTCTCTAGAAATGATTTTCTGAGCTCTTAGTCGGCCAAGAAGAGAAGAGGAAGAATATATATGAAGCCCTAGATCAAACTACATCGTTTTGAACTTGGGAACCAGAATCCCGTCAAAACCGCTTGCTAGACCGCGGCACAGGTAAGTGTCCAGACCGCGGTACATACAGCAGTGCACCGTCTGGACTACACCGCGGTTGGGACCGCTGTGCGTGCAAGTGCACAGGTCGCGGTCCACGTTGCGCATGACGCACTGGAGAAAACCGCTCCGTGCGCCGCGGTGCAAGCAAAGCCTGCCGAGCGGTCTAGGCCGCGCCAAAGGGAAAAATCCCTTTTTAACACTCAAGACAAAAGTCAATCTTACATGAATGTTGTGCAAGTGTGAAGAGAGTGGGATGCACACAATGAAACACAATTAACATGTCAAACATGTTATCAACTAAGATACAATGCAAGATATGATATCTAATGTAAGCTAGTGAGTGTTTTAGAAAAGGATGCACACTTATACAAACAATAAAGAACACAAATGCAAGATAAACAAAACATGCATGAAGTGTGTGTGTGCACCTAAACTCTTCAAGAGACAAAGTCAAGTGAATATACCTTTTGCTCTTGAAATCATGGAGATGCTTGGAAGCTTGCCAATACGAACCTAAGCTATCCCATTACACAATCATCCCCAATGTGGTGGTTTGTCATGAAATAAGCCAATCATAAAATCGAGGTCCTTACAGTATCATCGTTATAAGAGGATTTGATTCCAAAAATAATATGATTTTTTTTATAAATTGAGTGTGTTAATAATTTATAAGGATTTATAAATAAAATGTATTAAAATGAATATATTCATTTAAATAAGGGTACTATTGACATTAGGATGGGTGCTTATTATAATATTTATTATTTAAAATTTAGACATATGTGTACTTATAAAAATGAGTGTACTAATTAATTTTATGAGTAGTAATATCCACACTCTTTTGTATGTGTAAGGGACAAACCATTGAGCCAACCTCATCTTATCCTAAGAAATATAACCGAATGGAATTTAATTTCACAATATTATTATTTAACATTGTATAAAAAGTGTTTCAAAAAAAAAAATATATATATATATATAGTGTAAAAGTGACCGTCTAACCTATTGAATGGGTTTTTAATTTTTTTCAATTTCACAATCAGTTTTTTTAGTTGGCAATTAATACAAGCCCTTAGATCCAATTTTAAATGATCCAACAGACCAAAAGCTTCACTATTCATCACTGCATAATACTAGCCAACCCCTAAGACCAGTAATAAGCTAGCAGTCATACTGAACCATATTTCTTTTACTTTGTCCTATCCTAAATTTGATTTTGATTTGATTTTGATTTTGATTTGTGAAACAGATACTGATACTCATAAAAGTTATTATTACATCTATTTTTTTAAGTGCAATTATGTCTAAAATTTAAAAAATAAATATTACTATAAACACCCATCATAATACCAATAGTACCATTATTGAAATAAATATATTCATTTTAATATATATTATTTATAAATACTCTTAAATTATTATCACACTCAATTTATAAAAAAAAATCATATTATTTTTGAAATCAAATCTTCTTTTAATAATGGTCCAATTTACTTTTGAAAATATCTCAAATGTAAGAACCTTATAAAAGGGAATATGTGGAACCGTATGTGGGATCAAGAGATTTTAATCTGGAATTCACTTATTTATACAACTATTTTTTTATATAAAAAAAACTTTATTGATATCTATAACTATCTTAAAAACAAACTTATTAATATCTACGGCTATTAATAAAAAAATATTTTATTTATTGATAAAGTTCATATCTATACATAAAAGAAAGACAAAAACAATATGATAATCATATGATATTGAGAAAGATTAATACTTGAAATAAAATTAGTGTTTAATTAATGTTTATCACAAAAATTAAGGTTTATCATAAGGATTTTTTGTTAAGTTAAAGTTTCTTTTAATGAAGAAATATAGTTGAAGATATTTATGTAATCAATGAGTATATATATTATTTGGTTTATTTTAAATTAAAGTAATTTGTCCTTATTGGAAAATTTCTATTAGGATATTTTTATAATTAAATTTTTTAATAAAATATGGATATATTAATAAATTTAATGGGTGGCAATATCCCCACCCATGATATAATCCTATCCTGGAAATTTCAGTTGTCATTTATGAATCATATTTCCTATAATTGTTAAAAAGAAACTTCAATGAAATAGAAGCACCCCACTATCAGTCATCTGAAAGATACTCTAGTTACCTTTAGAGCTTCGCATGAGTTAGCGCTAAAAAAACCGCTTGCATTTTCAAGGAAGAAGCATTTTCCAGGAAGAAACATTTTCTGTACTTCTCATCAAAATTGAGAGAGGTCAGTACTATTTATCCGAAAGCAAAACAATTTATCAGCATATATACATTTGATACAACAATCTGAATCTGAAACTTATTTAAATTGCTGTGGAAGAAACAGCCTGGATTGGCGCATGGTGGGCACATTATGCTTCTTGCAAGAGAATTTCGTAAATATCTGTCCTCAAATTTAGTTCCTTATCCCGCATTACTTCTTGAAGATCCGATAACTCTTTTGCAGTTAGGATAGAATTCAGTTTGGTAAAACCATCAAGCCATAGCTTTTTTGACCTGGGAATATATCAATCGAAAGGGTTTGGAACAGTCAAATAAGTAACCTGAAACATAAATGAAGTTGAATCTGTTTCTGACTAATTTTATTTCAAATGGTAAGTGTACCGAGTAATCCAAACAACTCGTTTAAAGACTTGAAGTTTAAGGATATATGCATCATCAACGGAAAAAGCTCTTACCATGGGCACGCATATATAGCTTGGAAAAAGATCCGCCTGGCTGCAGAGAGATCGCATGCAATGTTAATCTCATAAGCAATGTACCATCGCCAGAGAACAACTGAGCAGCGCACTTCATCCTGTGCCAGTGCCCTTTCAAACAAGCCATGGATTCTGTGCTGTGAGCCTCCCCTGCTAATCTCAAATGCCAATGCAAAAAACCAAACAACTATGGATGGTTTCCTGTTTAAAAATATTACAATTACAATTACAAGATTAGCATCACCAATAAAGATACATGGATGAAGTTGAAAGATATACTGACAGCAAGTCATGATAATGAGGCAAGCCATTTTCCGGGAAACCCAGTAAGTCACATGCAAGAAAAAAACAAAATTAACATATGGAAAGCATCATTAGTTAAACAATTACATTGACCTCCTTATATTTTGGATTAAAAACATGTCTTTAAGTGATTTAAAAATTCATCAAATTTACCAGCAGAAATTTCGGATAAATTCCGGAAGAGGTTTCTGGCAAATTTCAGGGGAAATGTCAAACAAATTTCAAAAATTTATGAGTGGTTTATAAAAATATCAAAACCACTATATGGTCCACCACATTGTCAACCAAAACACTAAGGAAGTTAATCATATTAACCTTGAACAAATTTGTGTACTCAAACCTAGTTCATAGAAAAGGGAAAATTTATTGTTATCATCCATCTAATCTGATTGACCCACCATAGTGAACACCATAAAAAGGTAAAATAACAAATTGCTTGGGATCAAATGACAGTCCCAAAATAGAAGAAAATATATAAAGATATCCAATATCAATTGATAGATTGTAAAGAGACATGGAATAAGAAATTAAATTAAACAGGCTGTTCCTTAACTAAAATATAACACTTGCGAGGACAAGTTCACAAATAAAAAAGAAATGATTATTCTTTGGCCAAATGTTGTCGTTAGAAATCGGCATATCATAAACATGCAGATAAACAAAGAGAAAGACAAATTAAATTCAGAATCCTTACCCACTAGGGGATCATTTAAAGCATAGATGTGTCATGAAAATTCAAATTCAATTGCAAAAATCTTACTTGTGACAGTGGTCATCAAAGATCCATCGCAGTTTGTTAGGTGTGGTATAAAGATTGCCAATCTCCACTAAAGTATTAAAGAGTTCTGGGCTGTAAGGATATATTTGGAGTCCATGCAAGATGGTTTCCCAAACTTTAGATAGACTCGATTGCTTATGATGTCTCTGAAGCATCCTCACATTAAAGTAAAACAAAAATTCAAGTTCATAACTGCAACTTCTTCTTTCTGCAGGTTACAAGCATCAAGTTAGTTACCACACAAAACAAAAAAAACAAAAAAAACCCTGCATAGTATACAGAATTCAATAAAAAATAATGCTTTAAATTACTTGAGTGAAATAAACTATTCCAACAATTACTCGCCATAAATTAAGGGAAACTTGGAATAATGAAAAAAGATAGGCAATAAATTCAATATACCATAATCCAATCGACACTGAAAAGAAATTTCTTGCAAACTTGTGCTGTACCATTTCAAGCAAGCAACTTGCATGTTTTAGGTGCATTAAACATACATTATTAGGATATAGATAAAAAACAAGCAGACATACACTTACAATCACACTCACACAATTATGATTGGAACTCTGGCCTGGGAACAAATAGATTTTAAAGGCCAAAAAATGGTTAATTTACCCTGTCTATGTCCTACATATTTTAGATGCCATGCCAGCTTGTGCTATTGTCTCTGTCCAAGATGCATAGAATTATAACAACAAAATGAAGCAAAGAAAGGGACAAGAAGGCTAGATAACCTGGAAGGACCATGGTAAAGGCAACATTAAGAACTTCAATACCCGCAGCCCATTCACGGGTCAATTCTTCAAACAAAGCCGCTGAACAAATGAGAGCAATAGATTGATCATTTACAACACCCTGCAACCATGTTGATCTTACTGCTTTTATTCTTTCCATATATCCCTGGTGTGCTCTCAGTATTTGCAAACTTGATGGTTGACCTTTAAACGTACTGTATGTCAAACCACTTCCTAAGCAAGATAGAATATGTATTGCACGAAATGATGATTCTGAATCATTGACAGGAATGTTGGCCAGCTCCGTCTCGGCATACCATAAATATAAGAGAGGAGCATTAGACTGCGCATCCTGTTGAAAAAAAAAACAACCTAGCTAAATCAGGACTTAATCTCCATATTTAAGATGTGTTGTAAGAAATAACAGCATAGTAACAAGCTAAATTTTATTTTCATTCAGAAGCAACTTCCAGTATCTTATATAAGCCTATTTGAGAAAGCATATTCAACAAACATTAAAATTTACCGATGAAAGCTCCTCGATGGATGACAATGCCATGTCAAAAACTCTTCTTGCATGATCAATATTCCCAAAGAAAGCCTCTCTTTGTGCATAAACTCCACAGAGCAATACATCCTTAAAAAAAATATATAAATAAGAAAAAGAAAAAAAAAACATAGAATAAGGGATGCTAATGCAGAGTGCACAAACATTACCTACAACGGCGAAAACAGAACAAATACAATTGCACATAGCAATGTATTATTAGTAATAAGATTGCCTTTTAGAAATCTTAAGGGTGCAATTTTTTTCAAATTGTGTTAATATAAGCCATCTCACTTTGACTTGCAGTATTAAGTTTGGTACCAGATTATTTAATTCTCATGAAGTACATTAAACATACATTATTAGAATACAGATCAATACCACATAAAATAGATCATGCCCCCTTAAAAAATGCTTGGAGACAATATTAAATATGAGATATCCCTTTGCTTGCTCTTTCTCTCTTTTCTGCTGCCATTAAGCAGGACAGGAGGGCAAACAAAATTACAATAACAATTGTTTCGCTGAACGTCAGTTCACCAAGGGTTTAACTACCAGACAACAGCATATTAAATAAGTAATAATCAATCACATCCTTCATGCCATCCTCTTTATGAAAAATAATCCAAAAGTTTTTAATACCAAGTTTTTAATACTTGAAATAGAATTTGCAGTCCAACCACTTAGTGATATTATGACAAACATTATGTTCTTTCATAAGAATTTTACAAAATCAATTTGATTGACACCCACTGGAAGAGATCAAAACCATTTGGTCAAAGGTTTAAATAAACTCACTAAAACAGGCCAAAGAACGACAAAAGTTTTTGTATAATGTCAATTTTTATGCGAACAAAATATATGAGGCATATCAAACGAGGAAAAAAAAACAGAAAAGGTAAATGAAGTCATATAAATAAAACCATAATTAGCATATTTAAGCCTTAAAAAAAACACATAAGAATACCTGTCGATCACTTTTTAGGAGCCCCTTTGCCAAAGCTCGGCATGGGGTAACCGAACAGCAACAAGAATTCATCTCTGTAACAGAGAGCTCTTCAGCAACAAGAGCTGCTTCTTCCAAAATATAATTACGTGGAAAAGCAGTTAAGCACTGTAAGATGGCATTGCGAAGAAATTTCATCATCCCAGTCCTCCTGTAGATGTCATTGGTGCTCCTTGAAAGAATATCAAGGCTGAAAACACTTGAAGTGGTTTGCATATCAGTTTGAACATTATCAATCTTTCTCAAATTTTCTGACAAGAAATCTGGCAATGCCTCTAGGGTAAGGACATTCTCAGTCCAGTTTGAACTGTTGGTGCAAATCCTAGACAAAGGAAAAAAAAAAGGGGAAAAAAAAAACCATACGAATGATTAATAAAAACATGGTACAAAGAAAAGCACAAAACTTAAAACCTTACTTAAAGATGTAAATAAAATAAAAACATTATAGTTTACCAAACTATTTAAATTCATGAAGCTTTTTCTTATATGAACAATTTATGAAGCATGACTGCACACTGACAAATGGGCATGACCAATAAACAAAGGTATCACCACACAGTTACTGAGCATAACTCCTATTCAACTGCCATGGTTTACAATGTGAAATAACTTTATTGACCAAGTTTACTTTCTGTATTAGTGTCCTACTTTTCTCTAAACCTCCTTAGTTTTTATAACAAGATCAGCTCTTAGATACCTTTTTAAATTCACCACCTCAAGTACGAGTGGACAAGGTTTTACGATTCGATATAAACCAAACCTAAAATACGTGTTCGAGTCAAGTCACCTTACCAAGATGAGTCAATCTGATAAAAAAAACAAAAACTGTGTTTATACGAGTCAGATACAGTTTTGGCTTACCAAAAACTTAACCGAACCAAATAAATCAAGTAAATAATATATCACTATATCATTATATTTATAAAACGAAATATAAATAAAATGGAAACCAGGTATATGCGAGTTAGATATGGTTTTGGCCGAAAACCGAACCGATCCGAATCACATCCACCCTTAACCTCAAGTAATGAATGCATGTTTTTTACTGGAAATAGAACAATATATTATAAAAGAGAGTCAGCAATGAAAGCATGTTTGAAATTTGATTTCATTAGCCATAATTATTCTATCTGACTAGGACTGGGAAAGGGAGAAAATATTCTAATTTTCTTCTGCAAACATTAATGGTGCAACCACATAGGGATTGTTTTTTTTTTTTGGCAAATTAAGTCTTAATTTCAATTAAAACCTAAATTGAGTTTATGTGGTTTTGTGCTTTTACTTAAATCTTAAATTAAGATTAAAACATAGTAATTCAATTAAGCCAAAATATTTGACTTTTACTTGGTGGAAAAGTCTTAAATAAACAAATTAACATAAACTTCCTAAATTACGTTATTATCTAAATACCCACATTCTAGAAACATCCCCAATTCTATTGACAACAATCGGATTGGATTTGGATTTTCTCAATTTTATTTTTTTCGGAATTTTTGAATTTCAGGTCGGATTCGATCCGAAACAAGACCAAAATTTCAAAAAAATTCTCTTTTTCCCTTTGTTTTGATTATCCAAATCCAAAAGACTGCAAATTGGTCCAACTTTGGATTTTTTGTTTTTTTCCAGTTTTTTTTTATTGTGAACGTTTTTTTATTAAATTTGCTAAGGCATTCGGATGAAAATAAATTTAAAATATTTTCTAAAAATCTTGAAATTAATTTTCATTGATTTAAAATTTATTGAAATTTGATTAACATATTTTATAGTTTTTAAATTTTTCGTAATGAGTTTCGTTCTTAATTTTTGTATTCCATTAATAATTTATTTTTTCGTAGATAAAAGTACACAATTAAGTATTATTTTTTATATTTTTTTATTTATTTTAAGATTTATATATTTTTTAAATAGTAATTCCGAATACTTGATACTGGGAGATTATAAATGCAAAAAAGTAAATCACTCAAAAATTTTAAAACATACCTCGGTCGTTCGACCGACGTAGGAAGTCTTAAATATTAAGACATATTAAGATGTCAGTTTGGTATTGATGTAACTTTTATAATAATCACCGTATGATGTGCTGAAGGAATAATCGGCTGTGAAGTTTAATCGACGGATGTTTGGTTAATTGTATTTTTAAAATTTATATATTTTTTTTATATTTTTTATATTTTTTATTTATTTTAAGATTTTTATATTTTTTAAATAGTAATTCCGAATAATTGATATTGGGAGATTATAAATGCAAAAAAATAAATCACTCAGAAATTTTAATAAAGAACGAACGAACGAGTTAAAACATATTAAGATGCTAGTTTGGTATTGATGTAACTTTTAATATAATCACTATATGATGAGGTGAAGGAATAATCAGCTGTGAAGTTTAATCTACGGATGTTTGGATAATTGTATTTTTAAAATTACTGTGTAGCTCAAAAGCAGTATACATATGATTAGTAATTTTATTGTAAAAGTGTTGAGATTAGTTACAAACTTATAATGGCTAAAATATACATAATTTTAGAACCCTACTTCATTTTTTTCATTAATTATATATTATTAATCAATATGAGTAAAAAAAAATCCATAAGAACAATAAATAAAAAATTCCATAAGAACAATAAAAAAAATTTAAAGATTTTATAAATCAAATTAATATTTAAGTAAAATATTTAATTTTAAGATGAATAAGGTATGTAAATGATTTTAATTTGATATGTTAAAAGATCCATTCAATGCTGAAATATATTATTCCCTAATCGCTTTCAAAAAGTAACCCCCACCTGCTTCTCAAAATCATGGCCAAAACTTGTCAGATTATCAATTAATCACTTTTGGAAGCTTTACCAAACATAATTTTATGTCAAAATTAAAAAATAAGCTGATTTTAATTTTTCAAAAGCAATACCAAACTAAGCCATAATCAAATTAAGATCTATTAAGATTTAAGAAACCACCCACCCACCCCATAGAAAATAAAAATAAAAATAAAAACAACCCAACGCCACCTAAATGTGTCATACTATCTAATGAAAGTTAAAGTTTCCTACTCAGCTCCCTCTTTTCATATGATTTTTGTACTCGTAGCATCAAGACGCAAGGCTAGGCGTGCGCCTGACTGAAGTGAGGCGTACCTTTTTCAAAAAAGATGCACCATAGCTTTTTATGAATTTTTCCCTTAAAAAAGATGCACCATAGCTTTTTATGAATTTTCCAATGGGAAAAATTCATAAAAATTGTAAAAACCTAATTTGTCCTACAAATTTCAAATTACAAAGCTAAATGTAAGGTTTAGAATTTTACAAACAATTAATAACACGACATAATTCATAAAATAATTAACATGCAATCATCATACTAACGAAAAAGATGTTCAAATTAGTTTCTAGGCTATAGATATCCCAAACTCAAACAAAACCAACTTCATAACATCATCAATGCATCTTCATGTTGGGTTGTGAAGCTTGAAATAGTTTTGTTGCGCTGCAACGCACTTTTAATAACTATGTGTGTAGTTCATGGGGAAATGAGAAGCAAATGTTACAGTCAGGTAAATTTATAGATAATTTATAAGCTTGTATGCTATAATAAACAAAAAAAAATCACAACAAAAGAAACAAACACATAGTAAATTTGCAGAATGAAACGCAATAAAGATTCTATAGGTATAATACTTGTAATAACATACCGCTGTGATATTCTCCCACCAAAGAAATTGATGAATTGGGATACTAGAGATAGACGAGCTTCTTCTGAGGTTAACGAAAACAAGAATTCCCTGACATCTTCATATAATATGACTTTCAACAGCTGTTCATCAGCTTCTCTATCCGGTGTTCCATCACTACGAGAGATCTGAGCTGCTTCACAATCATATTCAGTTAACTATATACATGGCCATTCATCTTTTTCTTGTAAGATACGTAGTGATAAATACATCCGTTAGGTAGATTTATTTTTTAACTAAATTTGGTTACCTCAGACTCACACACAAGGACACAGAAACAAAAGTTTAATGCACAAGCATGCAGTGAAAGACACACAGAAAGAAAGATACAGAGAGAGAGAGAGACCGCATTTTGTGTGAATAGGCATCCACTGATCACAATCTCTTGATGACTCTTCTTCTGCCCATCTACCCCAGGTTGAAGCGTCTGTCACCTCATCATTGAGCCCAGTATCAACATCAATGCCTAAAAGTTTAAGTAAAGCTTCAGTATCATCTTCTTGCTTTGTGTCTTCATTGTCAATTTCCTCCTCAATCTCCTTGTCAACCACAATATCATTGAAATCTTCTGAATTTTTACCATTGTCCTTACTCTTGGATATCAGTTCTGACCAACCAGTCCAACCACCTTCATCATTACCCTGTGCCATCTCCTCATTAATAACTTTTTGTCTACTTTCTTCCTCTTTTTCCAACCAAGTAGACCAACCAAGGGCTCCTTCTTCTCCAACTCTTGCACCATCACTATTCCAAAAGTGCTCAAACAGTCTCTGTTTGCTCTGCTCAGTTAGGAGTAAAGAAGGGCAAAACAAACTAAATTCAATTTCAGCCTGAAATAATGCAGTAGTAAACTCCTGGTAACCGGCCTGCCACTCCAACCTGCAAAGACTGAGAAAAACTTCAACCAGACAAAGTTCCAGTTTAACAATAGCTGGGTCCGCAGAATGAGGTTTGACAGTCTGGTGAACCTACATCAAGAATCCATGACATATAAACAAAGATGAGGAAACTTATCATATTTTGAGCAGAGTTCTTTCAAATCTTAAAACGATTTGAGAATCCTCTTGAACTTGAAAAAATAAACAATCTGAAGCATTCATATTAACAAGATATTGAATTCATAACATGCAGGAAACTCATTGAGAATCCTCTTGAACTTAACAAAGGAAACAATAGATACATAAAAGAGAAAAACAAAAATAGAATATCTTTTCTCATATATTTGAAAACAATTTAAAAAAATGCACAATCCATAAATCAAAACATAAACGCTATTTATCAAGAACCTTAATACACTACATAGTTTTGAGTGCTATCTTGTTAATTATTTATCACCCACCTATACACACACACTCAGTTCAACAAAAAAACACAAGTTAAGCAATTTCCTGAGAGGATACCATGAGAAAAAACACGATGTGTGATTGTGAGTTAGGAGCAATAAGGAGAAGCATACTTTGATATCGGTACATAAAGTACCTACAAACCAAGCTAACCCTAAAGTTATTAGGGAACTTAAAATCCAAAGGCAGCTATCTTTCTCAATCAAGATTTCCTTACGATGTAGTCACAGCTTCTACACAAAATCAAACAAAACCTTAAACCCCTATTAATAATCATTCATTGCCATTAGCCATGCATAATAATCTAAACTGAAACGAACAAAAAAAAAAAAAAAAAAACCCTCATAACTCTAAGCTAAGTAGCACAGTGAGGAGGTTTTATAGTACCATAAATTCACCATTGAATTCTAGGCATGCTCACCAATTTGGTATTGTCATCTATTTCCAAAACACTAATAGAGTAATAGCATAAACAAAATAGATGAATAGGTTCAAACAAAAACCAAAAACAAAAAATAGGAACAAGAAATTCTTCAATATATTAACTTAAGAACCTGCCTAAACTGCTTGCCGCATGCCACAGTCAGAGCCTGTATAGCATTTGCATACAGTTTTCTCATATCTGAAACCTTAAATTTGGAGAACTCCCCTTGAACAACACGTAGAAACTGTCTCCACAACTTAAAACTTCCTGAATGCTGCATAAGTACCTTCTCCCATCTAACAATTAACAAATCGGTGCTGTCTCTACTCTGATAAGCTTTCATAAGAGAAAGCAAAAGTTCTTCATTATCTGTATTAAGCTGAACTGCCTTCTCCAGTATGCTAATTTTTTTCTCAAGAATCTGCATTCGAGCACCTTTATTTGATTGCTTACTCGCTACACAGTCTTGGAACTCCGCAAAAGCTAACCAACCTCTCTCATCATGGGGATGCTCTCTCGTCAATTTGTTAAACTCCCTTGTTTTACGCAACATTTCATCCTCCCAAGATTCTTCAACAACTGAACCATCCCCAACCGAACTACCTTCACCCGACATTTGAACATCCGATAAAGGAATAAAATCATCATCAACCAAAATTCCACTCTTTCTGGGCATGACAAGGCGAACTCGCTTAAGGTTCTTATGGTGTTCCAAAACTGCATACTTTGTAGACCAATACCGACCCAATTTCAGTTTTCCATCCATTTCATCAATATCACCTTCTCTATCCAACACAAAACCCCTCCTGCTCAACCTATACAATCCTCCCGAATAAAACCTAGATAATTTTTCAGGATCATGAAGTTTATAGCGTGGTACATTCATCCTGCATCATAATAACCCGATTTTGAGTTTCAAATCATCTACTTTCATATTTAATTAAATCAAATAAGTTCATATTCTTGTCCCGCATTATAATAACCAGATTTCGAGTAATAAATCAAATTAATTCATCTTCTTGTCCTGCATAACAATAACCTGATTTCGATTTTCAATTCGTCCACAATCAAATCAGTTAAATCAAATTAGTTTCTTCATTATATTAACCGGACTTGGAGTTTCAATTCATCGAATTACACATACATTTTTTTAGAGTACCTGTAAAGTTTACCGTAGACCAGATTATCGCGGTCGCCGTGAGAATCAAAGAAATATTCTTTGGATTTGGCGGAAGGGAAGGAATCGTATACCTCTCCTTTCTCTCGGGATCTCTTCCTCTTCTTCTCCTTCTTCTTCTTCTTCTTGTTCGTCTTCTCTCTCTCACCATCGGACTCGGACTTGGACTCTTCTTCCAGCAACTCATACGAAGCCGGTCGAGATGGATATGAGGGCTGGTCGTCATCTTCGTCGGGAAGGGAGGAGACGACGGTGTCGTTTATTACGGAGAGGTCGGTGAGTTGGAAACTACTGTTGCAGAGCCACTGCGACGCAGCGTTTTGACTGTTATCTGAAGAACGAGTGTTGTTGTTGTTCATGTGAGTTGGGAAGAGAGGCAGATGAGAGGCTTTTGATTTCTGTTTTTCATCTTCTGCTTCGTCTTGGTCGGCTGTTACTGCTTTCTGCTCCTCTATCATTTTTCCAAATTCCACGACTAACACACTCTGTCCATCCATTTATTTATGGGTGGCTCAATTCCCATCCAAAACCCCATTTACTTTTCACACCCGCATCGAATATTTGAACGTTACGACTAAAGAGCGGTGTTACTGCTGAATTATTTATATATTTTTTTTATTTATTATATAAAATTAAATTTTTTTATTAATTTTTTTATTTATTACTAAGATTGCCGTTTTAAACTTAAGCCCCATTGCTTTTTTAAAATAAAATTATGATCTTTATATACAATTTTCTCATATTCATTCTAAGGATTTGTTTTTTCTTTTTATTTCATGATAAAATCATCATTATTAGATGCGATTTTTTTTTCATGCAGTCGATTAGATTGTTGATGATAGATTATGATTTTTTTTTTAACGATTGAGTTAGGGTTTTGGTATAGTTTCGTTTCGTCAGAGATTATGTATTCTTGGTTACGATTCTTGGTGCAATTTCATTGTATGCAGTAATAAAATCTACAAAAAAATGATACAAATCAAAGCATGCCTGGAAGATCCAAAAGAAAATAAACCGAGAGGAAAAAAATAGCGAACATGGATATAGAATTTGAAAAGAAAAACAAAACAAATATGTGAAATAATAAAATCCATAAATACTAAACATAGGAAACATGAGATTAAGATCTGAAAGAAAATATAAACAAAAATAGTAAACATTCGGCAATTTGAAATAATCTATGTCATTAGAGTTTTGAAATAAGGAAAGTGGTATTTTATTAGTTTTACTTTGTACAAGATTTTTTTAATAAAAATAGCATGTCTCTTTAAGTAATTTGATAAAGGGAAAAAAAGAATACTAATAATTTAAAAAGTGAGGAATAAATAGTTCATTAATAGGTGTGCCAATAACACCACTCAAGACTAAAATATAAAAGTCAAAACTAACATTCATAATAAATTATTACTTTAAGGGATAATTACCCCGGTAGTCATCAATTGAGTGTCACACTATCAAAATGGTCATTAGATTATGATTTTGTTTTAAAATAATCATTTTTAACGAAAAGTATGATACTAAGAGCCATTCCCTCCAAAGGCTACAAAATCATGTCAAAATTTGTATACGTGATTTGTTCTTGAGCATCATCGATATGCTATATATATATATATATATATATATATATATATGCATATTGTAATATAACGAGAGATTTATACAAAATCGAAAAGCTCATAGAGCAATTTACATCATAGATGATATATAGAGTATAGTTATATACTAACATCTTCTTATAAGTTGAAAAGATATATAGAGATATATATAGAGATATATATATATATATATATATATAAGAAACTTTTCTCATCGGTACGCACTAATAAATATATATCAGTGCCTTGTATGTGGACCATTAGATTTAATTGATTTGACTCAGTCTGCATGCACTTGTCAATGCTTATCCGTAATCTATGGTCCTTAGCAATGCACTGATGTATTTTATATTAGCACGCACTGAAGAGAAAAAAGACTGTATATATATATATATGAATGAGTCTATCATGAGATATTTCTTATTTTAATTTCGGTAAGGACCATGATGAAAACATATCGATTTTAATGAATTTTTAATATGAATTTTTTTTGTGTATGATGAGTTCAACAAAATCTACATATGAACAAAATTTGAGAATCTTCCGAGCACTAGAACTATTTATCCAAATTTTGTTAAATATGAAGGCATCAAAAAATAGGTGAAATATAGGAAAATTCAAGAAAAATAGTTCTAGTATTCGAAATATTATCAAATTTTGTTCATATGTAGATTTCAATGAACTCATCATCCACAAAAAAATTCAGATCAAAATTCATTAAAATCGATGGTCATTAGTGTCATACTTTTCGCCAAAAAGGCTATTTTGAAATGAAATCTCAATCTAATGGTCATTTTGATAGCGTGTCACTAAATTGTTGGTCACCGATGTAATTATCCCTTACTTTATATAAGTTGTTTTCTTTTTTCTCTAAGGCCCGGTTTGGTATTACTTTAACTTTTATAATAATCATTTGTTAGTTGTACTGAAGGAATAATCAGCTGTGAAGTTAATTAGTAGATGTTTTGTTAATTGTATTTTTAAAACTAATGTATAGCTCAAAAGCAGTATACATATGTTTAGTAATTTCATTACAAAAGTAATGAGATTAGTTACAATGACTAAAATATACATGACTTTAAGACCCTATTTCATTTTTTTTCATTAATTGTATATATTAAATCAATATTTAAGCAGAATATTTAAATTGGAAAAAAAAAATTCATAAGAACAATAAAAATACTTTTAAAAGATTTTATAAATCAAATTGATATTTAAATACAATATTTAATTTTAAGATGAATTAAGGTGTATAAATGATTTTAACTTGATTTCATAAAGATAATAATGATATTTTAAAAGATGCATTCAATGCTGAAATAGATTATTCCATAATCACTTTCAAAAAGTAACACCTCACATACTTCTCAAAATCACTGTCAAAACTTGCCAGATTATCAATTAATCACTTTTGGAAGTTTTACCAAATACCATTTTATGTCAAAATTATAAAATAATCTGATTTTATCTTTTCAAAAGCAATGTCAAGCTGGCCCTAAACCTATTTTATTAATTTAATCTTAACCTCGATTAAATTCTAAAGATGATCTAATTATATTTTTTTTAACTTGGATAAAACAAACACAATTTTTTTTATTGTTTGCTTTGAACTAAATGATTGACTTAGAGGGTGTATTAGATTGAAATTTTAATAGACAATTTTGGGAAGTAAAAGTCTAGTGTTATTGGATTGAGACTTTTTAATAAGTTAGATAAGTCTGGTGGTATTGGATTAGGACTTTTAAGATTTTTTTTAAAAAGTCTATAATATCTTGTGGTGTTGGATCCAGACTTTCAATAGATAGCAAATTGTCTGGTGGTATTGGATTAAGATCAAGATTTGTATGATTTTACTTTTTAGTGATAACTGTAAATAACAAGACCCCAAAATTGTCTTACCCTCTCCCATCATACTTTTCACACTCACTCAGGACTTTTTTTGTTTTTTTACAAAAACTATTAAAAACTAAAAAAAACAATAAAATGGATCTCTTATAATGACCAGGTAGTTTAATACAATATCGTATATACATCAGTACCTCCATTGTTCAAGATAAGGAACAAGGTACGCCATGTATATGGCTACTTGCATTGGCCAATTGTTACGGATACTCTAATATGATTTTTTTAGCTTGTTACATGACTTTAGCAATTGATCGGACTATTTTATACCTATTTTTAGATCCTCATTTCCTATCGTTTGTTTTCGTTTTCAAGCGTATTTTTATATATAATGTGTTTATTGAGCCATATATAGGTACATATTCCATATTTCATGGTTTTGAGCGTAAAAAGTAGTTTGGGAGGCAAAAAGAGCCAAAAAAGAGAATAAAATGGAAAGTATGTAGAGTTGTCGCACCTCACCGTTGAAACAGACCGCGACTTGATCTATGCCCAGCCATGGCCAAACGAATCCAGATGTTTCCATGGTTGATCCATTGTCAAGCAAGAATGCAACACATAGACTGTGTGCATGAACCCCTCTGCATTTTTAGATAGCTTATGGACCGAAATTGTATGTGCCTGTGCAGAACATCCAACTTGTGGGTGCCACAACTCCCTCCTCAGATTGAACCATATTTATATCTTTATATATTCGGAAAGGTACATAAGTTTAGTTTCTAGAAATTTTTATAGATTGCAATTTCTACTTTTTCTAGAGGAAGTTATGCATGTTTGAGTAACTGGTGCGCAAAGCATAAATGGCATTCGGCGAGCAATTCGGTTGGCAACCAAACCGACGTTTTGACCACCGAATTAGGATAGTACCTGTTAACAGAAAAATCGCTCTAAATGAGGAATCTCAATTAACACCCTCAACCCGCTACCTCGGAGGACACAGCGGGGGGGTAGGTACTTAGTACCTTGGTTTTGGTAAGGTGAAGGCGAGATAGATGCCATGGTAGGAGAACAATCATCCCTCCCATCTGGTGTAGTAGGCTGGTACCCGGTCTTGGTATTGATCCTGGTACCTAGTCACCTCTCTAGTGCCTTCAATATTCCCCCGACCTAGATAATGAGCCATGAGAGGTACATGAGAGCTAGGGCCAGCATGGTCACTGCCTAGCACCCATACATGTATTCATAACAAGGAGATAGATGGGAGGATGAAAACTCTTTTAGTAGTGGTGGACTGACCTAGGGGGAAAAAGTATCACGATTGATCACATGATGACCCCAGGCAGTATCCATTGGAAGGGAGAAAGACCCTTCTTTATATTTATGTATCTCGAGAGGTGCTCCGGAGAGCTTACATTAATACAAACTGAGTCTTGGTAGATCACAGTTAGAGGGGTACCATTTGGTACCGGTACATTCATGGTGAAAACTGACATACATAGTAGTCGATACAATGGTGGTGTAGAGGGAATTCGAGCAGGGTCCCTTTTATACTCTAGGCGATGGCGAACTCATATTCCTAGTGGAGAAGTGGGCGAAATCTGGGATCGAATACGCCTTCGAGATATGGAGATATTGGAGAGCTGTTGGAGAGAATATCAGACTGGAGATATATTGAGGAATCGACCCTTTTCTTGAAGAGTGACTTGTTATATTTATATTTGTTCATCTTTGTTGCCCACTCAATTGGTTTATCGATATTAAGGAGTTGAATATCTTCTCATTTATGGAGTTGAATATCTTCTCATTAATGGAGTCTGATTATCTTCATTAATGAAGTTGACTGCTTCCTTCATTAATGGCGTAGTGAATGGCCATTAATGGAGTTGACTGATTCTCTCATTAATGGTGTTGATTATCTCTATTAATTACCAGAGAGGTCAACTTTCTCGTTTACGTTGCTTGAAGGAGAATTTTGACTTTGTATCCCGGTTGTATGGTACACTGGTGTACCAGAGTTCTCGTTAGCGTGGCGCTTGTTCTAGCATGCTGGTATCTCTTCCTGGTTCCATTCTTCTTACTTGGCATGTAGGATATACATTATGGTTAGATCCTGGACTGATATCGCGGTACTTGGGTACCGAGTAGATGTCGCGGTACCTAGGTACCAGGTAAGAGGTATCGTGGTACCTAGGAGCCAGGTATGAGGTATCGTGGTGTAGCCTTGCTTGGTACTTGGTAGACTGTGAGACATGGTATTGACTTCTTTCCGGTTCATAGTGTAGAGCATCCCCGGTATCTAGGTACCGGTCCCAATCTAGGTCCTACCAGGTACCTGCTGGATGGAAAATTCTTTTTTGGACCCCTGCCAAAAATGACTGTTAACAGAAGTCCCCCCTGACTTGAACACCGCTATTAAGTTGGGGTTGGAGTCAGGATCTTATACTGCTTGAAGAATTTTTCTCGTCGTTTCTTACTTGTAGCTATTACTTGAAAAGAGAAAACGCTCTCAGCACTCTTGGCTTTGGCGAATCTTGGTACCTGGCATTCCTATTCAGGGGATCCTGGTACTCTGTCTATAATAATGGCTAATCAAGGTACCTAGCCTTCCATTTTTCAGGAATCTGGGTACATAGGCGAAAACAATCCTGGTAGGCAACTATGCCATCCAGATCCTTCCTGGCGGGGGGTGGTGCCCGGCCAAGGCAGCAAGAGGGACATTTGGTTGTCCTATTCTTGAGGTGAAAACACGTAGGCGAACATATTGGTGAAAAATGGGTACCTTACATTCATGTTCTAGGAATCCTGGTATTCTGGCGAGCACATGGCGAACATATTGGAGAATCTGGGTACCTCGCATTCCTGTTCTAGGAATCTTGGTACCTTGGCGAACATATGGCGAACATTCTGGAGAAACTGGGTACCTCACATTCTTGTTCTAGGAATCTTGGTACCTTGGCGAACATATGGCGAACATTTTGGAGAAACTGGGTACCTCGCATTATTGTTCTATGAATCTTGGTACCTTGGCGAACACATGGCGAACATTCTAGCAATAAGATCCTGGTAGGCAACTAAGGCCACTTTAGCATTAGGTCTTTCTTAGCGTAGGGTGGTGCCCGGCCAAGGCCTTGATCTGGCTGGCAACTATGCTCTTACTATCCAGACCCTTCTCAGCGGGGGGTGGTGCCCGGCCAAGGTAGTAGGAATGCCATGTGGCTTTTCCTGGTCTTGAGGAGATCCTCCTGGATGGATTAATCCAGTCCAGGGCATCAGGAGAGTTATCTAGCTATCCAGGTCTTTAAGGCGATCCTCCTGGAGGGATTGACCCGGTCTAGGGTATCAAGAGAGCTATATAGCTATCCTGGTCTTTAGGGCGATCCTCCTAGAGGGATTAATCCGGTCCAGGGTATCAAGCATTCCGGTGCAAGGAATCCTGGTCTTTAGGTGATGATCCTGGTAGGCAATTAAGGCCACTTTAGCACCAGGTTTTTCTTGGCGAGGGGTGGTACCCAGCCAAAGCATCAGGAGTGCCATATGGCTATCCTAGTCTCGATCATAGGTAAAAAGCAATCAAATGAGAACTACTAAGGCGATTGTAGAAGAACTACCAAAGGCGATAATACTCAAGGCGATGCTGGTCGATGCTCACCCCGCAGGCTTCATTTGTGAGACCTTCTAGGGTAACATGCGTTTCCGATATAGGTAAGTAAAGTGACCTACTGTAATGGTGCTTCTTATTATGGACTAGTCACTAGGAGAACTTTTGTCATGTTGAGGTCACTACCCCTTCCATATGAGGACTAGGGAGAATGATGAGCTTCTAGTCCCCAAGTGATGTAACCAGTTTAGGATCTTGCTTGGAGTAAATAGGAGTCTTCACAAATCGTAATGGGACTCGAGACTCTGTTCAAACAAACTTGGACCTCGGCAGCTTATTGGGGCATTGAGTAGCCTGGTATAAAAGATCAGAAACTGACAATCTTGCAGCTGTGATCTAGGTAGCTCAAATGAGGGCTGTGAGGGGCCCAATAAAATAAGTAAGGAACCACTGATCATGCAGTAGTGTTGCTGCTCCAGAGGCTTGCTTGGGCATGTAGGAGGTCATAGCAATGTGGGAAGCCTCTGAGCTCTCCCCGAACGGATGGGGACATCGGTGGCTCCCTAGGGCGTTGAGGGGCCCAGTACAAGAGGTATGGAGCCACCGGAATGGTACTTATCCGGAGGCATGCTAGGGATCCTAGAAGTCCCAGCAACTGAAATGTGGCTCTGGACCATCCTGGAATGAATCGGGCCACAGTGGCTCACTTGGGCGATGACTAGCCCGGTACCAAGAGTGAGGAGCCACTGGGCCGTGCAGCAGGGCTACTGCTCCAGAGGCTTGCCAAGGTATATAGAAGGCCTCAGCAAAGTAAGAAGCCTCTGAGCTCTACCCGAATGGATCAGGACATATGTGGCTCACTAAGGCATTGAAGGGCCCGGTATAGGAAATATGAAGCAACCTACATGATACTGGTCCAGAGGCATGCGTGGGATCCTAGAAGTCCCCAGTAACTGAAATGTGGCTTTGGACCATCCTGGAATGAATCGGGACACAGTGGCTCACTTAGGTGCTGAACGACCCGGTATAATAAGTGATGAGTCACTGGGCCATACAGCGGGGCTGCTGCTCTAGAGGCTTGCTTAGGCATGTAGGAGGCAATAGCAATATGCGAAGCCTTTGAGCTCTCCCAGAACAGATCGGGACATCGGTGGCTCATTAGGGCGTTGATGGGCCCAATACAAGAGGTAGGGAACCACTGGTGTGATGCTGGTCCAGAGGCATGCTTGGGATCATAGAAGTCCCCAGCAACTAAAATGTGGCTTTGGACCGTCCTCGAATGAATCGGGACACAGTGTCTCACTTGGGCGCTGAACCACCCAGTATAATAAGTGAGGAGCCACTAGGCCATGCAGCGGGGCTGCTGCTCTAGAGGCTTGCTTAGGCATGTAGGAGGCCATAGCAATGTGGGAAGCCTCTAAGCTCTACCCAAACAGATCGGGACATAGGTGGCTCATTAGGGCGTTGAAGGGCCCGGTACAAGAAGTAGGGAGCCACTTGCATGATACTGGTTGATGAGAAGGTTTTTGCCGTTAGAAAACCGTCCGTCAAAACAATTTATAAAACCTATGCGATGCATTCACAAGTATAAATACAAGCAAGCGGCAAGCACGGGTGTCGTCCACTGAGATCGGGGTAGCGGTGATAAGATTAGGATTAATATAACTAGCATGCATAAAAGTAAAGTGATGGTGAATGAAGATACTGTTGGGGTTTTTGCCCTAAAGATTGTAATATAATTTGAACATAAATAAAAGAAGTAGTATATTCATTCATTTTGTGTCATACTTTATATAATATGTGCACTTAACATCCAAAATTGTCGGATGTAATTTCAAACTGAGTATATGAGTGTCATATATAGATGGATTGAGTTTGAAACGAGCAATTTAAAGAGTCCGTAGATAGCAAATAAAGCTGGGTACTTTATTTGTGGTTAATCTATAGCTGTGGTCCATTTTGTAGTGTACGGTGATCCTATCCTGGATCATTCATATGTAGATATGAGAATGGAGGCACCTTGTATGATGTGATCATATAGGACTGGGCCATGATCTATATGAATCTCTTACTAAGATCCGTTTAACGATGAGATTCATATATATAAACTAATGATGGCTATATGTGGGTGATCTTAATCCTGAGTGTCTTATCGACTCCTTCAGGTTAGATCGTGGTCTTTGATATACCATGGGTGAGGTCGGAGTTGCATTCCCAATCAATATACTCCGTATGTTGGGATCGCGGTTTGGCTTGTGGCTGGGAAGGTTTGTACACAATAGTGGAATCCACTCCTTCTTGTGAGAAGTAGATGGTAGTTCCCTTAAGGGTTGATTCGGGGCTTGAACAATATGAGCGCTCTCCTAATTCCGTAAGGAATATAGATTTATTGTTCATTAGAGAATCAATGGTACTTAATGGAAAGATATGATTAGAGGGGTATAACGGACATTATGACCCTACTCTAATTATGAACTACTTGTGGAGGATTATACCATATGTAATAGCTATATCGATGGACACTGAGAGTTATTGGTTTGTGTAAAAACGTCTACAGTTGAAAGAGTGCAGCTTCGGGTTTTTAGTGGAATAACACCGAAGTTAATAATCATGAAATATTAATTAAAGAGTTTAATTAATAATTTCTAAGGATTATTGGAGCTCAAAATACTGTGGGTCCATTAGCTCCCCTTGCTAGCCCGATCGATTTAGGTAACAAGGGTCACGGTTAATTAATTGGATTGTCCAATTAATTGTGTTACGAAAGTGACACGTATTTATTCGGGAATTAATTGAATAATGAGATTATTTAATTAATGAATAATGGTGATTAAATAAATTAAATAATAAGATTATTTAATTATGTTGTTAATCACTAAATGGAGGGTGTTAGTTGATATTTGATTTTGAATAAAATAAGATAATATGATTATTTTATTTTATTAAATTAAATATTTGAAATTGAATTTGGAATGTTTGAATTCAAAAATAAATATTTAATTTAAAAAGATATGAGATATTTTTTAAAGTTCTTAAAAATCAAATTTTCGGTTTGTTTTTAATAGATATATATGAGATATATATTTTGCAATCTAAACAACATAACCGAACAACATAAAAACAAAAAGTAATCAGATTACTTTTAAAAGGATTAAATAAGATTACTTGATATGTGATGAGAAATAGTTATCGTCACATTAAAAAACAAAAGAAAACAAGAAGAGAAAAAGTGTGATCGTCACACAGCAAACAAAAGCAAACAAAAAGAGAAAAAAAGTTAGTGTGTGGTGAGACCACAAGTGCTACACTTCTAGAGTTGGTTTTTTGTGTGTGTTCTTCTCTTCTTCCTCCATACAGGTCCTGAATATCGTGACGCGCCCACACGCTGTTACCAGTTCCGGGAGATAGCGAGGAAGATCACGTGGTTCAAATCAGGAGCAGTTCGTATTAAAGTGAAGGAGCCTCCTACGTAGGTATGAAAATGTTTCATCACTTTATAATTTCATTTGAATATTACTGTACAAATAGGTTAGTTTAAATGATTGCATAAAAAATTTTAAAACCCTTCCGCTGTGCAATCTGTAACCCCAGGTTCCAACAGATACAATATAAACTAAACTATGAAAGCAAATAAAATGGGATGACAATGGAGTGATGAATGAATGATGATGGAACTACGAAGTTGATGTACTCGTAAGTGAATATTGGGGCAATTGCAACAAACTCTCAATTAAGTACGTTTTGACAAATGTAACCAACCTAGGGTGTATAGTGTTGGTATATACCTCTAGCAAGAGGTCAACCTAGGATGTATAGCGAAGACCTCCTACTAACGATTAATCCCTCTTAAGCAACCAACAGTGGCTAGTTACTCAATTGGGACTTGTTCCATGAATGCTCATCTATCTAGCTATGGCTCAACCTATTATTAATGTAGCCATCCTAGGGTGTATAGTGATGGCTTCCAATTCCCTCACAAGTGGTCGACCTAGGATATATAGTGAAGGCCACCCGGTTGGGATTGGATGAGGCTCGAGGTTATCAACCGAATTCTACTCGAAGGTTAGTTCTCGTAAAATCACTAAAGTAGCCAACCTAGGGTGTATAGTGGAGGCTTCTAATTCTCTCACAACTGGCTAACCTAGGATGTATAGTGAAAGCCACTAATTCAAGATTAGATTAAGGGTAAGGTTTTAGAGCCGGATTTCCAGAAATCCTTCCATTCAATTGAGCATTAGACAACCTAATTGCCTACTCAAGTAATCCAAATCAATCATGCAAAGAGGGTGTATCCAAGCAAATCAATAATGGAAATCAATTAAAGCAATGGAATAAAACATAGAGATAGAATAAATATAACACATAGAGTTTATTTACAAAGCCCAAATATCCATCAAACAAATAACATCAACCCCATAGTGGGGTATTTTAGCTACTCATGTTCTATTACAAACAAATAAACTAAGAGAGAGTGTAGAGAGAACCCTTGAAGATTGATCTCCTTCCTTGAAGCTTGAATCCAAGTCTCCTAGTTGCCTTTGATTGAGTAGAGATGGTTTGGATGATAGGGAGATGTGTTTCTAGCTAAAAATACAAGTGTTGGGAGGTATGGTGATGTTTTGGTTCGTTCCCATCCTTTTCTATTTATAGAGGATGGAAAAATAGGTCACTTAAGCTTGAAACCAGAAGCTGTAGCGCGCAGAGTGCGGGTGGAGTGCGGGTGAATTACCCGCACTGTAAAGGTTTTCTTCATCTTCAGTTCTCTGATCTGAGCAACAGTGCGGGTGGAGTGCGGTTGGATTACCCGCACTTTACCCGTACTATACTCACACTCTGGTGTCAGTTGTAAATCCACTCCTCTGTCTTGAGCAATAGTGTGGGTGGAGTACGGTTGGATTACCCGCACTTTAGTGTCAGGTGCAAATCAGCTCCTCTGTCTTGAGCAACAGTGCGGGTGGAGTGCGGTTGGATGACCCGCACTTCACCCGCACTTTATCTTTCCTCCATGATTCAGGTACCGGCTATGGGAATGAGTGCGGTTGCGACCCGCACTTGACCCGCACTGTAGAGCTGGTTATGATCCTTTGTCTTTCCTTTTGCCCCTTTTCTGCCGGAACCACTGCAACTAGCTTCTAACACCAGAATTACATATATTGCCTGCAATTAGCACCAACGAGTCTATTAGACATAAAAGACATAAAATATATAGAAAATACACTCAAGAACGAGACAAAAGAATAGGAATGAGGGCCGAAATATACAACAATTTAGGCACGATCACTGGTCCAGAGGCATGCGTGGGATCCTAGAAGTCCTCAGCAACTGAAATATGGCACTGGACCATCCTGGAATGAATCGAGACACAGTGGCTCACTTAGGCATTTGACTAGCCCGATAGAAGAAGTGAGGAGCCACTGGGCCATGCAGCTAGGCTGCTGCTCCAGAGGCTTCCTTAGGCATGTAGGAGGCCTCAGCAAAGTGGGAAGCCTCTGAGCTCTACCCGAACGGATCGGGATATAGGTGGCTCACTAGGGAGTTGAAGGTCCCGGTACAAGAAGTAGGGAGCCACCTGCATGATACTGGTCCAGAGGCATGCGTGGATCCTAGAAGTCCCCATCAACTGAAATGTGGCTCTGGACCATCCTAGAATGAATCTGGATACAGTGGCTCACTTGGGCGATGACTAGCCTGGTACCAGAAGTGAGAAGCCACTGGGCCATGCAGCGAGGCTACTACTCTAGAGGCTTGCCAAGGTATATAGATGGCCTCAACAAAGTGGGAAGCCTCTGAGCTCTACCTGAACGGATTGGGACATAAGTGCCTCACTAGGGCGTTGAAGGGCCCGGTACAAGAAGTAGGGAGCCACCTGTATGATACTAGTCCAGAGGCATGCATGGGATCCTAAAAGTCCTTAGCAACTGAAATGTGGCTCTGGACCATCCTGGAATGAATCGGGACACAGTGGCTCACTTGGGCGTTTGACTAGCCCGATAGAAGAAGTGAGGAGCCACTGGGCTATGCAGCTAGGCTGTTGCTCCAGAGGCTTGCTTAGGCTTGTAGGAGGCCTCAGCAAAGTGGGAAGCCTCTGAGCTCTACCAGAACGGATAGGGACATAGGTGGCTCACTAGGGTGTTGAAGGACCCGGTACAAGAAATAGGGAGCCACCTGCATGATACTGGTCTAGAGGCATGTGTGGGATCCTAGCAACTGAAATGTGGCTCTGGACCATCCTGGAATGAATCGGGACACAGTGGCTCACTTAGGCGATGACTAGCCCGGTACCGGGAGTGAGGAACCACTGGGCCATGCAGCGGGGCTGCTGCTCCAGAGGCTTGCCAAGGTATATAGATGGCCTTAGCAAAGTGGGAAGCCTCTGAGCTCTACCCGAACGGATCGAGACACATGTGGCTCACTATGGCGTTGAGTGGCCCGGTACAAGAAGTAGGGAGCCACCTGCATGATACTGGTCCAGAGGCATGCGTGGGATCCTAAAAGTCCTCAGCAACTGAAATGTGGCTCTGGACCATCCTGGAATGAATCGGGACACAGTGGCTCACTTGGACGTTTGACTAGCCCGATAGAAGAAGTGAGGAGCCACTGGGCCATGCAGCTAGGCTATTGCTCTAGAGGCTTACTTAGGCATGTAGGAGGCCTCAGCAATCTGGGAAGCCTCTGGGATCTCCCCGAACAGATCGGGATATCGGTGGCTCTCTAGGGCGTTGAATGGCTCGGTATAAATGAAGTGAAGCTACCGGCCTGGTACTGGTCCAGAGAAATGCTTGGGATCCTACAAGTCCCCAGCAACTGAAATGAAGCTCTGGACCATGCTCGAATGGATCGAGGCACAGTGGCTCACCTAGGCGTTGTCCGGCCAGGTACAATAAGTGAGGAGCCACTGGGCTATGCAGCTGGGCTGCTACTCCAGAGGCTTGTAGGGAAAAATTAACTAAAACCGCAGCGGAAGGCGAAAAGTAGATTTTCGTATAGTTTAAAATTTTTCTAAAGATTTGAACCTTAACCCTTTAATTAATTAAACATAAATATACGGTTAGAGTTAAATACCTCTTGTCGCGTGATCCG
This sequence comes from Dipteronia sinensis, assembly GCA_033220585.1. Classification (NCBI taxonomy): domain Eukaryota; kingdom Viridiplantae; phylum Streptophyta; class Magnoliopsida; order Sapindales; family Sapindaceae; genus Dipteronia; species Dipteronia sinensis. Next base: position 23,616,587 of record CM065637.1, read on the forward strand.
ATTGACTTACGTCGATGGTAATCCGCAAGATCTTCAATCCTAGCACGTACGTGAATCACCTAGGAGTGTGGTCTCCCTTTTTTCTTTGAATTGCTTACCTGAGAATGGATGTATGGAACTTCTGATCCTGATCTTCAATCCCAAAACACCAAGAGCCTAGAAAAATAGTTCCGGTTACTTTTGAATTCATAATCGATATGATTGGAACTCGCGTAACCCTAAATTGAAAGTGTGCACAAAACCTTTTGATGTTAAAGGCTTGCAAGTGCACTATCGAATGAGAACTTATTTTTCTTTTTCTTTCTTGGCCGAAATTCTATGTGTAATGAGTAAGATTTTTATTTTTCAAAGCAAACAAAAATCTCTCTCACTCAAGCTTCTTGGTGGCCGAAATTTATCACCTTATATTTATAAGGTGACCGAAATTTCTCCTTCTAAAAATAGGGTTGGCCGAATTCTTTGTGTAGGAAATCTAGGGTTGGCCAATTTCCTTACTTGAAAAAGAATTGTGTTTTTCCCTAATTCCTATCAATTTAAGAATCCTAACCCTTATAGGACTAGGGTGGCCGAATTCTTTGTGTGGTATGGAGTGTATGTGGACTTAATCCTTACCACATTAGGACTCCTATCACTTAAAAGAATTCTAACCCTAATCCAACACATAGTATTTTATTTACTGATCAGGAAAAGATTTTGATTTAAACTATTAATTAATTAAATAATTAATTAATTTCCATTTAATCAAAACAATAAAATAAAATAATATCTTGGGCTATTTTATTAGCCTTGCCGCCCGCACCATATATATATGGGCCTAATATTATTTTTCTTATTTTATTTAATCCATTAGAATTTAAATAAAAGCCCACATGTGAACCAGACTTGTTCTTACTAAAAGAAACAAGCCCACATGTCTCATTTTAATATATTAATATAATAGAGCTGCCCATTAAATAAATAATAGACATATTATATTCTTAATATATTAAATGCAATTCTAGATGGACCCATAAATTGGTCCGGTAGAATATATCAAGTGATCCATACAAGTACGTGTGGATTGTGGATCTTGGCGGGCTATCTAAATTTAAGCTTCAATAGACATAACCTAATCACAATCAACAAATGATTCACTTAGGTCCGATCTATTAATTTTAACTCATTCCACTAAAGAGCTAAAATTAAACTCTTAAATAAAGATAGAATAAGAAGATATTTCTCATTTATACCCTAGACAATCTTATAGGAGATGGTGTATCCTCGTGAATAATATCAGTAATCGCCAAGAGCTCATAGACCGCCTATAGCTCTCTAAGTTACCATATTTTCTCATATGAGCACATTTCGAACTTGGATACTTTGACTTGTCCAGAAGCCATGTTTTCAATAATCATTATTGAAAACTCAACGTTGAGATTTAATATCCAATACCTCAAAACATCCATATGATGATATTATACTCTCATTTAATAAATGGAGCCACGATGTCCATATCTATAAATGAAGTCTTCTATCGATTAACAAATGTATACCACCAAACTATCGAGGATAGACTATGCTATATAATCGTACTCATTGATAGCTCAAATGATGACACTTGCAACCATAAGTCCATCATTTATCTCAGAATTAAGATCGACTCTCCGATTGTCCTAATAATGAAAAGACTTATATCTAGTGATAGTTCTAGATAAAGTATTTCATTGTGATCATGTTCAATGCACCCAGTGCACTAGATTCTTTTACTCGAAAACCTTTCAATGATTTTAGACTCATCATAACTCAATTGATCCCACTCAAATGCTAGTAAAAGAATTCTACAACTTTATCAAGATAGAGGTGCCCAACCTTTAACTTAAGTTGTGAACGTTATTCAAGACTAACTAAAGAATTGTGTCTACCTCACACATGTCCGGATGTATGAACAATTCATCATATCTCATAGTCTTTTGACCTTATGATTATTCACCTTGACAATTATAATAATAAATGCTATAAGTATTTGTAAGAATCAGAAAACACTTTATTAATATGAAAAGATTGTCAATTACAATATTACACTCTTGCTATTGAGCATAATCCTAACAAGGCTTGCTTTGGCATGTATGAGGCCTCAGCAATCTGGAAAGCCTTTAGGATCTTCCCGAACAGATCGGGACATAGGTGGCTCTCTAGGGCGTTGAATGGCCCGATATAAATGAAGTGAAGCCACCGGCCTGGTACTGGTCCAGAGGAATGCTTGGGATCCTAGAAGTCCCCAGCAACTAAAATGAAGCTATGGACCATGCTCGAATGGATCGGGGCACAGTGGCTCACCTGGGCGTTGTCCGGCCCGGTATAATAAGTGAGGAGCCACTGGGCCATGTATCTGGGCTGCTACTCCAGAGGCTTGCTTTGGCATGTAGGAGGCCTCAGCAATCTGGGAAGCCTCTAGGATCTTCCCGAACAGATCGGGACATCGGTGGCTCTCTAGGGCGTTGAATGGCCCAATACAAATGAAGTGAAGCCACCGGCATGGTACTGGTCCAGAGGCTTGCTTGGGATCCTAAAAGTCCCCTGCAACTGAAATGTGGCTCTGGACCATCTTGGAATCAATCGGGACACAATGGCTCACTTGGGGGTTGACCGGTCCGGTGCAAGGAGTGAGGAGCCACTGGGCTCTTCCGGTTGTGCTGCTCCTATGATCATACAGTTGAGTTGGCTTCTCGGGTACATGCGTTGACCTGCTACCTTGGAGCTTTTGAAGAGTCGATCCGGTGACATGAGGGGATTTGCATGAACATGTGTAAATCCGATGGATCGTAATGGATCTGCTGCTTAGGAGATCTGCTGCTTAGGAGATCTGCTGATAGCGGAGCAAATCCTCTGTAAGGTAGCAGGAGAGGTGCAGCTCTACTGCATAGCAATTCTAGATGTAACAGACCAGATTTACTGTATAGGAGATCGTGGGGGATCTACTGCATAGGAGATCTACTGATAGCAGAGCAAAACCTCTCTAAGGTAGCAGGAGAGGTGGAGCTCTGCTACATATAAGCTCTAGATGTACCAGAGAGAATCTTCTATAGAGGAGTACTGCAAGTATATGAGCAGATTTGTTACATAGGGGCAGCATAGTAGACCAGTTCTGCCAGTAGTCCCACGTACCATATCAATAGCAGAAAGTCGAGCTTGCATGTAGAGACATAGGATGCTCATGTAGAGACATGGAAGCCACGTTTGTGAGCTCCCCACAGACGGCGCCAAAAAGTGTTAACAGAAACATCGCTCTAAATGAGGAATCTTAATTAACACCCTCAACTCGCTACCTCAGAGGACACAGTGGGGGGGTAGGTACTTCGTACCGCGGTTCTAGTAAGGTGAAGGCGAGATAGATGCCATGGTAGGAGAACAGTCATCCCTCCCATCTGGTGTAGTAGGCTAGTACCCGGTCTTGGTATCTGATCTCGGTACCTAGTCACCTCTCTAGGTGCCTTCAATATTCCCTCTGCCTAGATAATGAGCCAGAAGAGGTTCATGAGAGCTAGGACCAGCATGGTCGGTGCCTAGCACGCATACATGCATTCATAATAAGGAGATAGATGGGAGAATGACAACTCTTTTAGTAGTGGTGGACTAACCTAGTGGGAAAAAGCATCACGATTGATCACATGCTGAAAAACCCCGAGGCAGTACCCATTGGAAGGGAGAAAGACCATTCTTTATAATTATATATCTCGAGAGGTGCTCCGGAGAGCTTACATTAATACAAACTGAGTCTTGGTAGATCACAGTTAGTGGGGTACCATTTGGTACCTGTATATTCATGGTGAAAACTGACATACATAGCAGTCGATACAATGGTGGTGTAGAGGGAATTCGGGCAGGTTCCCTTTTATACTCCAAGCGATGGCGAACTCATATTCCTAGTGGAGAAGTGGGCAAAATCTGGGATCGAATACGCCTCGGAGATATGGAGATGTTGGAGAGCTGTTGGAGAGAATATCGGACTGGAGAAATATTGAGGAATCGACCCTTTTCTTGGAGAGTGACTTGTTATATTTATATCTGTTCATCCTTGTTGCCCACTCCATATGTTTATCGATATTAATGAGTTGAATATCTTCTCGTTAATGGAGTTGAATATCTTTTCATTGATGGAGTTGAATATCTTCTCATTGATGGAGTTGAATATCTTCTCATTGATGGAGTTGAATATCTTCTCATTAATGGAGTCTGATTATCTTCATTAATGAAGTTGACTGCTTCCTTCATTAATGGCGTAGTGAATGGCCATTAATGGAGTTGACTAATTCCCTTATTAATGGAGTGGTGAATGGCCATTAATGGAGTTGACTGATTCCCTCATTAATGGTGTTGATTATCTCCATTAATTACCAGAGAGGTCAACTTTCTTTTTTACATTGCTTGAAGGAGAATTCTGACTATGTATCCCAGTGGTATGGTACACTGGTGTACCGGAGTGCTCGCTGGCGTGGCGCTTGTTCTAGCATGCTGTTATCTCTTCCTAGTTCCATTTTTCTTACTTGGCAGGTAGGATATACATTCTGGTTAGATCTTGGACTGATATCGCGGTACTTGGGTACCGGGTAGATGTCGCGGTACCTAGGTACCAGGTAGGAGGTATCGTGGTACCTAGGAGCCAGTTAGGAGGTATCATGGTGTAGCCTTGCTTGGTACCTGATAGACTGTGAGATGTGGTATTGACTTCTTTCCGGTTCATAGTGTAGAGCATCCCCGGTATCTAGGTACCGGTCCCGATCTAGGTCCTACCAGGTACCTGCCGGATGGAAAATTCTTCTTTGGACCCCTGCCAAAAATGACTGTTAACAGTAAATTTCAACAACATTTTGGCAGCCAATTCAGCTGGCACCGTGGCCATCGTTTTAACAGCCGATTGGCACCTGAAGGTCGGGTTTTTGCCCGAAATTGAGTGGCAGTTTCGTCCCTTCACTACCATTTCATGCCATAACCTCCCAACACTATTTAAACACCTTTTCCTCTCTTCTCTTCAGAATATACACAGCCCAAACTTCATCTTCTTCATCAAATCAAGAGAAAGAGAAGCTTTCAAGCTTCCATGGAGGTTTTCCTCCATGGAAAGCTCACCACCACCATTTCTACCCATCTTTGCCCACATTTATGAGTAGATTTCATGGAGTTAGTAGAGGTCTTTGACCAATTTCGTGCTAGGCAAAGGATGGAGCTCTTAGAGGGTTTTCTTCAAGGTTTGTATCCAAACTCATTCTCCATGTATTTCTTGTTTTCCTTATGTGTAATTCCCATTTGGGAGTATTTGTAATCCTACACTTTGGCTATTTATATATGATGATTTTTATGTTCATTTGAATTTTGTTTCATTCTTGCCATGATTGATTATATCTCTTATCGTGAAATGCTTGTGTATGGAGATTAGAAATTAATGTGTTCATGGATGGGATTCGGAGTAAATTAATGTAATTTAGAAGTAATTGTAATCAAATATCCCATTTGTGTGTATATGTTGATGGGTGGTCGAAACTGTATGTTCATGGATGGGTTTAAGTGAATTAGAGTTAGGATTGTGCTTTAGGAGGGGCTCTCCGGGCATTGTCTTGGCTAATTAGCTAGATAGAATGGATGAAACTAATAATGGCCATATTAGAAGAGTTTTGGTTCATTGTTTTTGTTATACATTGGTCTTTAGTTATTTCTCACGCTAGGGGCTCTAGGTGAGTTATGATTAGAGATACAATAATTGGACTTTGGTTACTTCTCACACTAGGGGCTCTAGGTGAGTTGTAATTGGAGTTACAATAATTGGGAATTCAGTTATATCTTGCACTAGGGGCTCTAGGTAAGTTATGGTTGGAGGAACAATTACTCTTTCCACAATCATTAGACTTAACGTTGCCATTTTACATTACCAAGTTAGTATTAAGGCACAATCTAGCATTGGTATGTAGAATCGGTTCACGAATGTCGATTGTGGTTTCGTGTTTGAAAGGCTTTTCAACCACTCTTCAACCATTAGCTCTATGAATAGGTATAAATCGGATTGAGGCAAGAACGAACCCTTAACGTAAATTGAATGTGCTTGATTGCTTAATCATCTAATATATAGGCATTTGTGTTTGGTGAGCTTATTGCCCCTTATGTGCCCATTATCTTGCATCTCTCTTATCCACCCATTTTATTATTTCTCATTTAATCACAATTCTCACCCTTCCATATTCTTTTGTTTATTTTTACATTTGCATTCTTTTCATTTTCTTTGCACACACAACACCCTACACACACCATTCTCACCTCATCTGCACTTCTCTTTACATGCTTTAAATAAACTCTAGGATTAGAAACAGATCGCGAATACACCTTCATGCGGAACGATACCCTTGCTTGCACGCTGTACTAGTATATTGCTATACATGTCTTTTGACTCGTGCCTTACTAGCAAGGTTGATTTTAAATGATAAATACTTTGACATCGCATTTTCGATGGCAAAATGCCTTCGTCAGCAACAAGCAAACACTATTCATAAATTTGTTAGTATACAGTTACACTAATAATTCAAAGTATTTGGAAAATGAAATTTTGCATATGCATCTTAATCCTGAGGGTCTTTCTCCCATACCAAACTTTCACATATCATATATCTGTTAGGTGTTTGAGTCATGTTGGACATAATTCCATATGAAAACTACATTTTCTTTGTAATGATTAGCTATCTAGGTTCATGTTAGCTCAAGTTTCAAAGAAGAGTTTCAAAGAAGAATGACAACATATCAAAAAAGAGAAGTCTTCAAGAGGAACAAACTTTGTTGCACATCAAAGGTATATTTAGATCTTAATCCTCTTGCAAGGCGTTAAGGCACACACACACACATTTTATTCATATGTGTCCCTGCATCATTGTGCTCATTTGGTATAACACATTCACACACATAATAATTGTATGCACATGCATTAGATTTAAATTGACAACTTTTATAAAATTGCATGTTCAAGCACTATTTCTAGGAAATTGTATAATTGTGTATATTTGTGTTTGTTTGTTTGTGTTTTATTGATACCGGACTTGAATATGTTCTCATATTATTTCTTATTGAGTCTCGAACGTTTCGGTTACTTGTTCATAAGTTTTTGAGTTCTAAGTTGGATTTGACGAAACTTTCAGTGTGTTTAATCGTGTATGGTTTTTGTCCTTGTGTATCGAGTCGAATTCCAAGTTTTTGGTTGAAGTTTCGTAGACGTCCATGTCTTTGAGAGAGTCTTAGTTTGTAATCTGAAAAAGGATTCGAAAATTGGAGTTCGGAGGCCGAAAAACGGTCGAAGAACAAGAGATGAGTGCGTAAAGGGAGCCAAGGGAAGAGGGAGTGGCTAATTGCCACAAGCCCCCTCCACGTGGAGGCCACGCGCCTCCACGGGATGCTGAGGTGGCATGGCCCTCATGCTCTTCTGTGCCCCCCTCCACGCCACACCATTCTCCTTCCAAATCTCTTTTAAAATCTCCTATCCCTTTCACTTTGTGCAGAAATTCTCTATGATTTTCTCTCAACTTCAAATCATCATACCTCACTAATTTCTCAGCCAAATTGAGTGATTCAAAAAGTGAGAGAATCGTCTTGAAGTCTACTATCTTCTACAAGTGATTTGAAAGAAAAGTATTTAAGTATTTATGGTGTCTAACATCAATTTCGTGGCTGCACAGACTTTTACAAGGTTTTTGTTTATCCTTTGATTTCTAAACTTTTAAATATTCAAATACCTTAGGTCTTCTTCCTATTTTAGTGTATGTAACTTGAAAAAATGTTGTTTGGAGATATAGCTTCAATTATAAGCTAGATTTGTCTAAGTAGAGACTTAAATGTGATTTAGATTTTATTAAATCTAAAACTTCACATGTTTGTGAGTTGTATTGTGACTAGCTTGTATTCTAGGGCTATTTAAGTGTTAATTGAATTTATTATATTGATTGATGGCCTTCACATGTCTTAGGATCTTTTAGTTGAATATATTTAGGTTTAGCACATTTTATTTTATATTTAGAGCCTTTGAGATTTAATTGATTATTTTGTGAATATGTGCTCTAAATATTTGCTAAAGAATCTTATTGAACATATTTTGTATTCTAACATTTTTTGGTTTTAGTTCTAATGTCGTAAACATGTGCTTAAAGAATATGTTACGCTTCAAGCTTTAGTTTGTGTTATTGATAAAATATGGAATGATGACAGGTCAGCATGATCGCCATGATTCATGGTAGTCAGGGGTGCCATGTCACTAAAAGTGAACTAGACTAAACCAACCTAAATTGATCAAAGATAACTTCATGAGACCTGGTCGGGGTTTCCCAGGTGATAGGGTAGAAATAATTCAATTAAGGTAATTAGATCGATCAAATGAAGGTGATCTAGTCGGGGTCACTAAGATGGTCGGGTTAAGACATCCGGTCGGTGTCAAGTAACCGGTCTGGGAAAGTGAGGCTTGGTCGGGTCTGGTAGATGGTCGGTTGATCGGCGCGTGGACAATGTTAAATTCCATTTAACTGCGATTCAAATACGCAGAGAAAGAGTCCTACTCAAACAAGGTGTCTCGAAGCACACTCTGATAAGGAAATAAACTTTCTCAACGATATCAAAATTTGAATTAGGCAGCAGATCTAATGCATTTAAAACACAAGAGACACAGAACAGGAAAGAAGATAATCACGACTCCGACAAGTTAGAGTTTCATTAAATGTCATCAATTTTCCTTACTTTTGTATCAAGAATTAGGGTTCTATGCATGTATAAATAGACTCTAAAATATCATTGTAATGGTTAAAGTACAACAGTTCGCAAGAGAGAGAACCAGAGTGTGTAATTATCTCAAACATAGTGAATTATCTTCTCGCCGTCACCAGCAACCGTGGACATTTCCCAACTTGGGTTTTACCATGTAAAACTGTATGTTTGCATGCTCTGTTTTTTCCATTCTTTCTATAAGTTCCATATTTTGATTGGCTTATTTCGTTGACAAACCACATTGGGGATTATTCTTTGTAAGGGTAATTTAGGCCTCTTGAGTGTGATCAAGCTTCAAGGACATCATCTCTCTCTTAAGAGCACTTCAAAGGTATCTCACTAGTTTAACTTTCTTTGAAGAGATCTAGTTGCACACACTCACTTACATGCATTGTGTTCTTATCTTCATGTTATTGAATGATGTATTGTATGCCTCTTTTCACACTCCACACTTGCACATTTTGCACATCACTTAGTGTGTTGAGTTTGCCCAGAAAAGAGAATTTCTTCTCTTACCACGGCCTAGACCGCTTGTCAAGACATGCTTGCACTGCGGCATACAGAGCGGTATACGTCAGTAGGGTAATGCTTCATGTACCGCTTCCTGTACACTTGCAAGCATAGGGCCCAAGTCGCGGTGTTGTCCAGTAAGCCTCTGTTGCCCATACCGCGGCCTGTGCACCTGCATGCACAGCGCCCTACACCGCGGTGTTGTCCAAACGGTGCACTGCTGTGTGTACCGCGGTCTGGACACTTGCCTGAGACGCGGTCCATCTAGCGGTATTGACGGGATTTTGTGCCCTAAGTTCAAAACGATGCTGTTTTGACTATGGCTCCCTTATATATACTTAATCTTCTTCCTTGCTCATTTTTGAGGAGTTCAAGAAGCCATTTTTGAGAGGCCAAGCTTCCCTTAGAGAGAGAAACTCCCAAGAACTCATTTTTACTCAACCAAACACAAATCCATGTGAATCTAACCTCTTCAAGCATCATCTCATCATGGATTCTTCTTGCTTTCATTGACTAGGTAACTTGAACATGCCCTAAATCTCATTGTATTTATTTATGTTCTTGTTTGCCTAGGGTTAGCTCTTTTATATGATTTTATTGCATATCTTTATATTTATTGGCATTTATAACATGTTTGAGTTGTTGTTTGTTGGTTGAGAGCTTTGTTCATTAATAGCTAGCATTTAGGACGATTTTACCCTTCTAGCTAAATCTTCATGCATTTGCATTTAGATATTGATATCTATGATTTGCATTTATTGACATCTTTAAATCCTTAGATAAGCATTTAGTGTTGCCTAGCATTAATTGCATGTTTGAATATCTTTTACATATTCACATAGGTTGTTTAACCTCTTCATTGATTGTTAAGCTTTGTGACTAAGTGGGTTAGTGCACAAGCTTGTGGTCTAGAATCACTATTAAAGGCTCATTGGGTAGAGTGAAAGGGTTAGTGACCAAGTAGGTGTGACTTGAGGTCAACCTAGGTTGTAAACTTTCAGTTCAAATAGTGGATTTGAGGACCGTATGTGGCTAGAAGGATAGCCCGTGAGTTTTGCCCAGTTGGAGGGTTTCTCACGTAAATCAATCCTTGTGTTTTTTTATTGTTTTCCGCATATTTATATTGGATTGATTGATTGCTAATATGGGGCAGGATTATTAAAATTGATTAAGTCGAAAAGTTGGTAATAAATCAACTAAAACCTATTCACCCCCCCTTTAGGTTGTATTAGACACACTTTGTGTATTTTCAATTGGTATCAGAGCGGGTTCCTAGATACACTTAGGTGATCCTTGCTCTTTGTGTGTCTTGCATTTTGTTTGTGTTTGTTGCATCATAAACATTCATCTCATTCATACCCAAACACTATGAGTGGGAACGGAAGTGGTAATGAGGGAGCCTCTAGCACAAGACCCTCTTTGCTCACCGGAGTAAACTATGCCTCTTGGAAAGGCAAGATGGAGTCTTACATTTGCCAAATAAATGACCGAGCATGGATGGCAATTGAAGATGGCTACACTCTTCAGGAAAAGACTCTTGCAGACGAAAGTGTAGTTCCCAAGCCAAAGTCGGAATGGTCAACTCAAGAGTTTGAAGCATCCAAGTGGAACAACAAGGCTATGCATGCTATTCTTTGTGCAATGGATGACAATCGGTACAAATTGATCCAAACAACAAGAATTGCAAAAGAGGCATGGGAGATTCTAGAGACGGCCCATGCGGGAACCGAGGTGGTCAAGGACTCCAAGCTTCAAGTCCTCCAAACACAATTCGAGCAAATTAGGATGGAGGAGGATGAGTGCTTCAACGACTTTCAAGTCAAGTTGATGGACATAGTTAATCAAAGTCATCAACTTGGTGACCCCTATTTGGATAGGAGAATCAAGCAAAAAATTATGAGGTCGCTTCCTGCGAGATTTGAGTCAAAGGTGACGGCTCTTGAGGAGAACAGTGATTACAAAAACATGAAGCCAAGTGAAGTTATAGGAAGACTTCTAGCATATGAGTCTAGGTGGACTCTTACACCTACACCTCCAAAGAAGCAAAAGAGTATTGCTCTGAAAACTTCCAAAGTAGAGAAAGAGGAAGATGACTCAGATGAGGAGATAGCCCTCATGGTGAAAAGATTCAAGAAGTTCATCAATTTTGAGAAGAGGGGATTTGGATCCAAAGGAAAGGAACTGAAGAAGAAGACTCATTTCAAGAAGTTTGAGTCAAGTGAAGACAAGCCCACAAGAAAATGGATTCAATGCTTCGAATGTGGAGGTTTCGGACACATTTCCATGGATTGTGGAAATTTGAAAAACAAGAAGAAAGGAAAGGCCATGGCCGCCACGTGGAGCAATGGTGATGACTTGGAAGAAGAAGGAGAATCCTCAGATGATGAGGATCATGTGGCAAACCTTATTGCCTTCGCATCTTCTCTCAAGAGTAAGGAAGCAATAGATGATGAAGAGGTAGAGAAACAAAGTGAAGATGACTCTAGTGATGGTGACTCTTCATCCCATTCAACAAATATGGATGTAGGAGGAATGTATCTTGAAGGCTTCATTGAGCATTTTCAAAGCTCAAGATTGAAGATGAAGAAAGAGATTCAAAGGCTAAAAGGAGAGAATCTCAAGCTATCCACCGAAGCTACTCACTTAAATAAAGAAGTGAAGATAGCCAAAAGGAATGAGGAATTGATGAAAAAGGAGCTTGAAGAAGCTAGAGAGATCATTGCTAAGATGACTTCAAGCACGAATAAACTTGACCACAAGTTGAGAGTTGGCAAGAGGCCAAGTGATAAGAAAGGTCTTGGCTATGAAGATGACAAGGAGACCTCATCCTCAAGCAAGATTGTGTTTGTCAAAAGTTTGGATAACAAAGAGCCTGCACCCCCACAACATCCTAGGAAGAAGATCTAACTAGGAGAGTGCTCTAAAGATTCTCAAGTCAAGGTAGCACAAGGGAAACAAGCTCAAGCTCAATCAACAAGGGTGCATCAAGCAAGTTTCCCTCAACCCAAATACCATCAAGGCAAGAAGCAATTCATGCAAGGTCAATCAAGGAAGCAATTCATTCCAACTCAACAACAAAGAAGGAGAGAACCAATCAAACACCAAAGACAAACTCAAATGCGTGGAAAAGCCCATTTGTACTCACAAGGGCATCGTATGTCTTCTTATTTTATTCACACTTGTCACTTTTGTGGTGTTAATGGTCACATTAGACCTAATTGCTTCAAATACATTGAAATGTGTAGAATCAAGAGCATGATTGAAAGAAATAGAGCTAGAGCTAAAATGCATGTTCCTAGGAAATCTAGAGCCAATTTGCATGATCCTAGGAAATCTAGAGCCAATGTGACTAATACCACTAGGAATGAGAACATTACACCTAAGTGGATTAGAAGAGATAACTATTCTTGCTATGTGGCTCAAATTGCCTTGAAGGCAAATGCCTCTAACACTTGGTATTTGGATAGTGGGTGTTCTAGGCATATGACTGGGAACAAGAGCTTCCTTAAATCCCTTGTCTTGGAGGATGGAGGATTTGTCACCTTTGGTGATGGATCTAGAAAGAAAGTCATAGGGAAAGGAACCATTTCCATTCCCGATTTACCCTCCTTGTCCAATGCTTTACTTGTTGATGGCTTGCAAGCCAATCTTATAAGCATTTCTCATCTTAATGATGATGGACTCTCTGTCTTGTTTAACAAAAATGATTGCTCTATTTTAATGCCAAATGGACAAACCTTGCTAAAAGGAAAGAGATCTAGTGACAATTGCTATTGTCTTGAAGCTAGTGCTATCTCTTGCAATATGTCCAAATGTGAGGAAATTGAGTTATGGCATCAAAGACTTGGCCACATGAACTATAGAGATTTGAGGATCTTAGATAAGTTCAAGGTTGTGCGTGGCCTCCCTAAGCTTAGGAAGAAAGTCGATGGCGTTTGTGGACCTTGTCAATAAGGGAAACAAACCAAAAGTATACACAAGAAAGGCAAGTATCTCGCCACCAAGGAGCCATTAGAGCTTCTACATATGGACCTTATGGGTCCCATGCAAACCGAAAGTCTCGGTGGCAAGAGATACATTTTTGTTTGTGTTGATGATTTTTCTAGATTTACATGGACATATTTTCTTAGAGAAAAATCTGAACCATTTGAAAATTTTAAAATGCTTTGCACTAAAATTCAAAATGAAAAGAACTCACACATTAAAAGCATTAAAAGAATTAGGAGTGACCATGGGAGGGAATTTGAAAATGCTTGTTTTGAAAGCTATTGCAATAGCTTAGGCATTTCCCATGAGTTTTCGGCTCCTAGAACTCCTCAACAAAATGGGGTTGTTGAGAGGAAGAATAGGGTCCTTCAAGAGATGGGCCGTGTGATGTTGCTTAGCAACAATGTCCCTAGGAACCTTTGGGCCGAGGCCGTCAATACGGCTTGCTACATAGGAAATAGAGTCTTCCTAAGGCCCGGTACTAGGCAAACCTCCTATGAATTATGGAAGGGTAGGAAGCCAAATGTTAGCTACTTCCACTCATTTGGGAGCAAATGCTACATTCTAAATGACCGAGATCAACTTGGCAAGTTTGATGCCAAGTGTGATGAGGGGATTTTTATTAGCTATGCCCTTAATAGTAAGGCCTATAGAGTTTTCAATTTAAAAACTCGAAGTGTCATGGAATCATCTAATGTTGTCATAGATGATTGTAGGCCTAAGACTAGAGACTATGATGAGGAGGTCATTGTGCTTGATGATCCTTTCTTGGAGAAGAATGGTGAGACTTCAATTGATGTGAAGTCAAGTCTTGATGAAGAGGTCATCCAACCTCTTGATAGAGATCCATCTTTGGACTCTAAAGAACCCTCTTCATAGGTTAGACATCTCCACAATAAGAATGACATTCTTGGAGATATGAATGAGGGTGTTAGGACTAGGCATCAAATAGCTAATCAAATTAGCTATACTTGTTACACCTCTCAAATTGAACCCAAAAAGGTTGATGAAGCCTTGAATGATGAGTTTTGGTTCTTGCCATGCAAGAAGAGCTAAACCAATTTGAAAGAAATGAGGTTTGGACTCTTGTTCCTAGACCCAAGGATACTAATGTCATAGGCACCAAATGGGTATATAGGAACAAGTCGGATGAGAATGGCAACATTGTGCGCAACAAGGCTAGACTTGTAGCATAAGGATACTCTCAAATTGAGGGTATTGACTTTTAGGAGACTTTTGCTCCGGTTGCCCGTCTTGAGTCCATAAGGCTTATTTTGTCCATATCATGTGTGCACAAGTTCAAATTGCATCAAATGGATGTTAAGAGTGCCTTCCTCAATGGTTTCTTGCATGAGGAAGTGTTTGTTGAGCAACCCAATGGGTTTGTGGATCCACACCACCCCAATCATGTCTATAGCCTCAAGAAGGCTTTATATGGGTTGAAACAAGCACCTAGGGCTTGGTATGAGCGCCTCACTCAATTTCTTGTTGACAATGACTACACTAGGGGTAGTGTTGACAAAACTTTATTCATCAAGAGGAACAAAGATGAGCTTTTCATAGCTCAAATTTATGTTGATGATATTGTTTTTGGCTCCACCAACAAATCCAAAGTCCAATAATTTGTTGATGTCATGTCTCATGAGTTTGAGATAAGTCTTGTTGGGGAGCTCAATTACTTCTTAGGTTTGCAAATCAAGCAATTGCATGATGGGATTTTCATATCCCAAGCTAAGTATGCTAAGAACCTAGTGAAGAAGTTTGGCCTTGAGAATGCCAAACATTGTGACACACCTATGAGTACCACATTGAAACTAAGCAAGGATGCTAGTGGCAAGAGTGTGGAACAAAGTCTTTATCGTGGCATGATTGGTAGCTTGCTTTACTTGACCGCAAGTAGGCCCGATATAGCCTTTAGTGTGGGTGTGTGTGCTAGGTACCAAGCGGATCCCAAGGAATCCCATCTCTCCTCCGTGAAGAGAATCATTCGATATGTGAATGGGACATCCAACTATGGGATATGGTACTCTTTTGACACTAATGCTAGCTTAGTTGGCTTTAGTGATGCAGATTGGGTAGGAAATTGTGATGATATGAAGAGTACATCGGGCGGTTGCTTCTTCCTAGGTAACAACTTGGTCTCATGGTTTTGCAAGAAGCAAAATTCCATCTCTCTATCCACAGCTGAAGCGGAATACATAGCCGTCAGGAGTGCTTGCACACAACTCCTTTGGATGAAACAAATGCTTGTGGATTAATTGCTTGAGTATTCTTGGTTGTGCTTATATATATTCTTATATGGCCTTTTTATTTAATAAGTGTGCCTTGCTTGATTTGTAATCCATGTCACCTCTATGTTCAAACATGCATTTTTGGATTAGGAGAATTGATTGGGAAGTACATTTGAATGACCTATAATTTATCTCCATGACATGTGAACTTGATTATGACATGCTCAAAATGATATGCATGAAATATGTCCTGATTGCGTTAATGCAAATGTATGTGAATGCAAATGAGAAGACTAATCAATAAGGATCTTGTATCCATGTAATCAATAAGGATTTTATATCCAAATTAGTCTTCTCTCTCATCTTAATTGTTAATCAAGACTACTATCATACGGACAATTATCCGGAAAAATCTAAAAGGATCTCTTGATCCAATGTCTTGACTTGCTTTTAAGGATTGATATAGTTTTGTGTGCGTTGAAATTTCTTTTCAAAATACTATATCATGTTTCACTATGGAAAAAGGGTGCAAATTGGTTTGAATTCTTTTGGAACCCTTTTTGATGTTCTCCTTGCCAAATACCATTCGCTTGAACCATGATGTTACATGTCTTACATCCAAAGCAACTAAGTCACACATTTTCTTCTAAACAATAAACCCTCAATGATTCTCTCTCAATTAATTACGTTGCATAAAGTTGTTGTATACGATTATGCACTTATCTTGCAAATAGCTCTCTTTGCTAAAGTGATCCGGTTGGGGAATACTCCTTTGCCTATCTCATGACAAAAAGGGGGAGTAATGTGGTTTTATTTAATGTGGGTTTATTTAAGGGGGTTGCATATTTGGAGAGATTGTCCCGTTGAGGGGGAGTAACCTATTTAGGGGGAGCATTTGCATGTTGCATGTTGTAGTTTTCTTTTATTATGCAAATTGCTCTTATTTATTTATCTCTCTTGATCACCTCACATACACTTGTCTTGGAAAGTGTAGTCTCATTGTTGTGTAGGGATGGCTATTCTACAAGAGCTTGAAGATTTGAAGACCTAGCTTCTAGGTATCTTTTTGTAATGTAGAATTTCCTTGTTGACCTCTAGTTTTTATTCTTTTGTGAGGATGATTTGTGAGAGGTGGTTTTGTCACGAAATAGCCAAAGGGGGAGATTGTAAGTTCCTCATATTTTGATTGGCTTATTTCGTTGACAAACCACATTGGGGATTATTCTTTGTAAGGGTAATTTAGGCATCTTGAGTGTGATCAAGCTTCAAGGACATCATCTCTCTCTTAAGAGCACTTCAAAGGTATCTCACTAGTTTAGCTTTCTTTGAAGAGATCTAGTTGCACACACTCACTTGCATGCATTGTGTTCTTATCTTCATGTTATTGAATGATGTATTGTATGCCTCTTTTCACACTCCACACTTGCACATTTTGCACATCACTTAGTGTGTTGAGTTTGCCCAAAAAAGAGAATTTCTTCTCTTACCGCGGCCTAGACCGCTTGGCAAGACATGCTTGCACCGCGGCATACAGAGCGGTATACGTCAGTAGGGTAATGCTTCATGTACCGCTTCCTGTACACTTGCACACATAGCGACCCAAGTCGCGGTGTTGTCCAGTAGGCCTCTGTTGCCCATACCGTGGCCTGTGCACCTGCATGCACAGCGCCCTACACCTCAGTGTTGTCCAGACGGTGCACTGCTGTGTGTACCGCGGTCTGGACACTTGCCTGAGACGCGGTCCATCTAGCGGTATTGACGGGATTTTGTGCCCTAAGTTCAAAACGATGTTGTTTTGACTAGGGCTCCCTTATATATACTTAATCTTCTTCCTTGCTCATTTTTGAGGAGTTCAAGAAGCCATTTTTGAGAGGCCAAGCTTCCCTTAGAGAGAGAAACTCCCAAGAACTCATCTTTACTCAACCAAACACAAATCCATGTGCATCTAACCTCTTCAAGCATCATCTCATCATGGATTCTTCTTACTTTCATTGACTAGGTAACTTGAACATGCCCTAAATCTCATTGTATTTATTTATGTTCTTGTTTGCCTAGGGTTAGCTCTTTTATATGATTTTATTGCATATCTTTATGTTTATTGGCATTTATAACATGTTTGAGTTGTTGTTTGTTGGTTGAGAGCTTTGTTCATTAATAGCTAGCATTTAGGACGATTTTACCCTTCTAGCTAAATCTTCATGCATTTGCATTTAGATATTGATATCTAGGATTTGCATTTATTGACATCTTTAAATCCTTAGATAAGCATTTAGTGTTGCCTAGCATTAATTGCATGTTTGAATATCTTTTACATATTCACATAGGTTGTTTAACCTCTTCATTGATTGTTAAGCTTTGTGACTAAGTGGGTTAGTGCACAAGCTTGTGGTCTATAACCACTATTAAAGGCCCGTTGGCTAGAGTGAAAGGGTTAGTGACCAAGTAGGTGTGACTTGAGGTCAACCTAGGTTGTAAACTTTCGTTCAAATAGTGGATTTGAGGACCGTATGTGGCTAGAAGGATAGCCCGTGAGTTTTGCCCAGTTGGAGGGTTTCTCACGTAAATCAATCCTTGTGTTTTTTTATTGTTTTCCGCATATTTATATTGGATTGATTGATTGCTAATATGGGGCAAGATTATTAAAATTGATTAAGTCGAAAAGTTGGTAATAAATCAACTAAAACCTATTCACCCCCCCTCTAGGTTGTATTAGACACACTTTGTGTATTTTCACTTTCCATAATGTTATTAATAATCTGCGATAGATGTTGGGCACGTGATTGACTTTACGTAGTCTAAAAAATCACCGTCAATAATTGGCGTTGAAAAAAAGGGAGGTATCAACTTTCGCCAAATTAACCTCGAAGAACATGTGAAGCAGTAACATGGTGAATAATGGAGACGGAAGTTAGTCCCCACAGTTTGTTGGCACCCAGCGTAGTGGTAACAACTCTTGCCCGATAAACACCAACATCGCTGGAGGAGATTTACCCTCAGTAACTCCAACCTCAACTGGTCAAGCCGCAATAACCTCCACGGACAATCCCCTAGGAATTTCCCCAAAAGCATTCCGGCAGGTCCAAGAGTCCCTTTGGAGAGTCATTGAAGACACCCTAGATAGGGAATTAATGTCATAGCAACTGCCAATTTGACCTCTCCGTATAAGTTTTCTATACATGTGGTGGCCCAAGACTCCAAGGTGCATTCTGAGATAGTATACGTGACCCTAGGTGCGTCCCGTAAAACTGGTAGAGATAAGGCGGATCATCGTGGAAGGAGGGAACATTCCCAGAGGAGAGATGATCGCCAAGAAGACCAGGACCACATGGGGCACAAGAGATAAGGTAGTAGAGATGCAAGGGGGTACATGGAGCCTAGCCTTTAAGGAGATGCATGAAGATACAGTGGGGACAAACTGGAATACAGTAGGGAAGATAGGTATGATGGTCACAGAAGGTGGTTTCGATCAGTCCTCGACCGATGCAGAGGCCACACCCAGAAGACGTCGGGAAATCAGCCCTGCTGTGAAATATAACCTTCGCGTCGCCTAAGTTATGGGACGAGTACTAAGGGAACCCTATGGGCTCACCATTCGACAAAAGTTCTATAAATATGGGAAGGCAAATGGTGAGTAAGAGGTCCTGTTAAAGAGGATAGAGGCGCTAGAGTGAAGGCAGGGCCGTGGGGATTTGTTGATCGGCAACTTGGGTAGTCCATTCTCTTATCCAATTTGACAAGCTCGGTTATCGGAAAAGTTCAGAATGCCATATGTGGAATAGTTCAAGGCCAACACCGACCCACAAGAGCACGTCAGAAGGTACCAAAGTGCAATGGCGCAGTATGATTATGATGATGCACTTATGTGTAGAATGTTTTCACAGATGTTATAAGATCAGAGGTCTAGATGGTTTGACGTCCTTACCAGCGGATTAATCAGGAACTTCGAAGAACTGATACAATCTTTTATCAAGCAGTTTATGGGAAACATTCAAAGGAGAAAGTCCTGAACGTGATAGAGGACAAGAACCTGTACAAGAAGCCCCAAAAGCAATCAAATTTTGCTAGGAGAGATACTTCCAAGTATTGTCGTTTCCACTGAGAGAATGGGCATGAGACTTCAAAGTGTTACCGGTTGAGGGATTACATCGAGAAACTGGTCAGGGAAGGAAATTTGAAAGATGTGGTCTTAAAAGATAACGATGATCCACACTTGACCCCTAGAAGGACGACCAAGATAAAAGATATAGTCCCAAGAGAGATTCAGATGGGGAGCCATCAACACGATCTTTGGATGACCCTACACATGGAAGAGCAGTCGAGAGAGAATAACGGAAGTCCGTGAGGCAATAGATAGCCAAAGACCTTAGAGATGAATTTAGTCGGTCTCGACTAGAAGAAAGCTAAACAAAGCTGGGACCAGATCATATTTTCTAAGGCCGATGCACACGGGCTTGAAGTCAGACCAAACGATGCAATCGTGGTGTCGGTTTGCATTAGTCACAGGGAAATGAGAAGAGCGTTGATCGATAATGGGAGCTCGGTAGACATCTTAAGCAGTGGAGTGTTTAATCAATTAGGGCTACAAAGAAAAGATTTACACCTACTGACGGTTCCACTCAAGGGGTTTGGCGGAGCAGAAATGAGATCTTTGGGAACAGTTAAGTTACCGGTTGAAATCAGAACTTACCCTTGCCAGAAAACTGTACTCCTCGACTTTGTGGTGGCAGACACTGAAAACTGGCCCTACAATGCCTTGCTAGGGAGACCTTTCTTAAACAAGTCAAAAGCTGTCACGACAACCTACACCCTGACGGTCAAGTTCGCAATCGAGGCAGATGTGGGAGTTATGTAGAGTTCCCACCACGAGTGGGCAAGAAAAGTAAACCTGGTAGTATACAGAGAAAAGGTGGAGTCGATTGTGATGCAAATAGACATGTTAGAAGGGTAAAACTATCATAAGATAGATAAGGATGAAGTAGAAACCCCGACTCAATTTGATGTGGACCCAAGGGAAAAAAGAAACATTTTCGAATCACGAAAAAGATCAAACCGGAGAGGAACCGAAATTGGAGGTCGTACTTGATGAAGGTAGCCCTTATCAAACGGTCAAGCTAGGGGCTCAACTGCCTAAATAGGTATAGGGCAATCTGGTGCACTTACTGAAGTAATTTAAATATGCATTCGCATGGAAGCACGAGGATATTCTGGCGATAGACACCAAAGTAATATCTCACTACCTGGCAGTCGACCCCGAGCGCAGACCAGTAGTTCAGAAGAGACAACGATTCAACCTAGAGAGGAATAAGTCGATCAAAGAAGAGGTCAAAAAACTCTTAGTAGCAGGGTTGATCAGAGAGGTGCAGTACCCGGAGTGGGTGGCAAATGTTGTGCTGGTTAAGACAAAGAACGGACAGTGGTGGATGTGTGTAGACTTCACTGACATGAACAAAGCATGCCCAAAGGACAGTTTTCCCCTACCCCGAATAGGTCAGTTGGTCGATGCAATTGATGTGCAGGAGCTACTTAGCTTTATGGATGCTTACTCCAGGTATAACTAGATCAGGAAGTTCAAACTAGATGAGGAGAAGACTTCCTTCACAACCGACCAAAGGCTCTATTGCTACAAGGTGATGACTTTTGGTCTCAAGAATGCCACTGCAATTTACCAAAGATTGACAAACAAGATGTTTGCTCGATAGATCGACAATAATACAGAGGTATACATGGACGATATACTAACGAAGAGTATCATCGCTGAGAGGCACGCGACAGATCTGAGGGAGACATTCAAAGTTTTGAGGAAGTATGGGATGAAGCTCAACCCGAAAAAATGTGTTTACGGGGTGCCTTCGGGGAAGTTCCTCGGTTTCCAAGTCCATTAAAGGGAAAATGAGGTGAATCCCGAAAAGATAAAGGAAATGAAGGATATGAGGTCCCCGGTTATCTTAAAAGACATTCAGAAACTGACCAGCGGCATACCCTCATTAAATCGGTTTATTAGTAGGTCGACAGACAAGTGCTTACCTTTCTTCAAAGTGAAGGTAAGAAGGGTTTTGATTACAAAAAATACAGAGGAATATATATCGGGGTTCAAAACTTTTTTCTTCATAAAACATATTTACTGAGACCAGATTTTTGTATATATACACGTATTAAAAAAAACACTTGAAGTATATCTGATTGTTTTCTGGATACTTTGGTTCCGATTTCACCACCAAGCCTTCCAAGCTATGACCCACGGTCTAATAACTTGTGTGTGGGCACGTTACGAATACAGATAGGACTAGAGGGAGGTTACAAAATCAAGAAGATAACTCCTTGCCTTCTCCTTGTGTTCAGCCGGCTCTTGAAATTTTTTTTTTTGCTTTGCCGCACCTCTCTCTCTATTTTTTAGGTTTTTGGTTGCATTATTCAAAATACAAACACAAGTTAAATTGCCTAAAGCTAACCTAGAGGGGGGGGGGGGGTGAATAGGTTTTTACACCTTTTTTCAATCCCTTGAAACAAACACAAGTTTGTCCCTCAAGATAGCTTGTATCATAATCTAATAAGCACACATAAGCACATATAGATCATTGATGAATATAATCAAAGCATTAAAGCTTACAATGTCTATATCATACAATAGAAGAAATACTACAAAAACATAAGCTACTAATCAATTGTTCTTAAAATTGCAAAACAACACATATACATAAATCAAAAAGATAAGGATAGAGAAATGTGACAGATGATTTTTACATGGTAAAACCTCCGAAGAGGAAACATCCATGGGTTGAATCCACAACTACCGACAAACCGTAATCCACTATGAAGAATAAAAGATACACACTCAAAGAAGTGACCAATCCTATGATACACTCTCCAAGAAAAACGTGTTGTCTCGGATTTTGGTGTAAAGCCACTAGATATCTCAACCAAATGACCTCAAACTCTTTGGAAGATGATAGAGGACTGGTAGAGGAAGATTCTCCAACTTGAATCACTCAAAACGGACACCAAATGAGTGAGATATGGTGTTTGGAAGATGAGAAAATTAGAGAGAAAATTTCAGCACAAGTTTTTTCAAATTTTTTTCTTGGATAAAAATGAGAGGGAAAAAGGGATATATATAAAGGAGGGGAATAAAGACCAAAATAAGTGGCCAATCAAGAGGTGCCACCTCTGTAGTCCGTGGAGGCGCGTGGCCTCCACGGGGGCAGAAGGCATCTCTTCCAGTGGAGGCCACACGCCTTCAAGAGGAGAGGTGCTTGGCCCTCTTTTGGCTATTTCATCTCCCCTTATGCACCATTATGCCTTTCAAATACAATATAATGAATGTAAGAACCCTCACACAAATCTATACCTCTATCTTGGATAAGCTTCTTTGTCCCAATGACACCCAAAGGTTTCAACCTATTGGTTTTGGTCTTTTTAAAGGTTCAAGAGGTAGGTTTATGTTTATCTATGAGTTTTGGAGAACGGATAACTTTGTTTCTTCCCATGGATTTGTAGTGAACACTAAAACACAAAAACACATGAGTTGAAAAGAGATCAAAGTGAGTTAGCAAAAAATATATATATATAAAAGACATATGATAAAATAATGAATTACAAATGCATAAATGTTACTTTCAAGCACATAGGTGAATTTCACCAAAATAAACAAATGCATTTAACAACAAAATCAATCCCAAAATGGAGGAATTGGTTTCAACCACAATTACTATCAATTTCAAAATATGAAGGAATTGGTTGTAATCACAACTAGTATCAACCCCAAGCAAAAAGGAACTTAATCAACTTCAAGCTAGAAGGAATTGATTGTAACTACAACTACTATCAACCTCAAAAATGAAGGAATTCATTGTAATATCAACTACTATCAACCCTAAACAAGGATAAATTTATTGCCAACACATTCATGCAATTATTTCAAGATAGATATCATGCATTCTCATCATTCAATTATTTTAATCAATCAATATGTCCACATTTAACAAAGCAAATCATGTGAACATATCATAAAAGAGAACAAAGTCTAGCATACGATGAGAGATACACCAAGATTTTCAATCTCTCTCATAATTCTTCTTAAATTGCTAGAATATCAAAATACTTATAAACAAAAGTGTGTGTGTGAATTTTGCTTCAAGCATATGTACAGGAGTAATTTGATAATCAACATGCAAATCATATCCACATCTATTCATCTTAAGCTTTTCCATAAAAGGTCATACCGATTATCATTCAGAATTTTTGCTTTTAAGAGAATAGATTTCAACATATGAATGTGTGTGTGCATGTGGCTCATCATAACATTTCTATTTTTCAACCCGAGCATTCATGATTTTCAACTAAATTCCTTTAAGACTTTTATTTTATTTTAGGCTTGAATCAAAGATTTTTTTTAATTCTTTCTTTTTCAACACTTCTTTGATTTTTCTAACATAAACATATACGCTTCATGACAGCTTTTACTCATCATAATGGTGTAGCCATTTCCTACATTGGGCGGCTGCACAACCAAAATGTGTAGCCATTTTCATGAAGGTGCTCGTTGAGTTCTATGAAGTTACCAAAGCAAAATGGATACTAACCACATGCCATCTTTAATGTACATGAGACTTCAAGGTGTATCCACAACTTACATATTATCAAACTCAACTTACTATAACAAAACATACAAGATAAGCAAAGTGCATTTTTGAAAACCAAGTTTTATGGCTTACAAGCACATGATCTAAAAGCAATACAAAGATATTTACTTAAGATCATTACTTCTCAAGAGAGTAGCTTTCAAAGAATATGAAGCTCATATTTTTAAAAAATATGCCACTCAACATTGAAACAAACAATTCACACATTATGTATAAGATCTTTGTGAACAACATCACTAAAAGATCTTTAGAAAGCAAATGTCAGTGAGAATCATATGAACACTATACTTAGTTCTCTAAAATGACATGCTTCATGATGTGGTGTAAATAACGAGTTGAGAGATGAAAAAACAAGAATGCAAGCATTAGGATATAAAGATAGGATATAAAGATACTTTAGCAAGCATTTTTCATCAAGTGCAAAGTCTTCGCCCTTTTTATGAGCTCTCTTGGCTTGTTTGTCCTCATGACAACAAGTTAACTCATCTTAAGGCTAACTCACATGTGCAACTTACACTAATGTTAAGAGCACTCACCCTTGACCCATTTGGTCTTGGGTGTACTTACACAAAAATTATCATGATCATTCTTGACTTTGATGTTAAACATAGAATAGAGATTTTCAACAATTTGATCCTTGAGAATATCAATGATACTCATCTCTACAACATCTTTAGCTTTACAAGCTTTGTCAAGATTCACACAATTATCAACCTTCTTCATCCAATTCTTCCTAACATGCTTGTCGGGATCATCATGCTTATCAACAACTAATGTCCTAGCATGCTTCAATTTTAGGTCAATCTTCTTATCTCTAGATGCATTTCCTATTTTGCAAAATTCAATATACTTATAACACCTTGGTTTAATATGACCAACGGTTTTACAAAAGTGACAAATTGGAATAAAAGTTGAAATTGTACCTTTTGGGATTGAAGAAGTGGTGGGAGTTTGTGAAGATACCTTGTATGTTCTTTCACCTTTAGCTTTTGAAAGATTGTTCTTAGGAGATTTCTTGATCTTCTTATTCTTAGCCTTTCTTGAGAGAGATGGTGCTAGCATAAGCTTTTCCACACCTTTCAAGATGCTTTATCCTTTTTGAGATTGAGCAAGATCTATGATGTTCTTCATGTTGATCGAACCATTGACTAAGTCTTTGATAGCTTGCTTAGCAATGTTGATCTCCTCAATATATTATTGCTCTCTAATCTTCATTATAGAAACAATCTCCTTATGCTCAAAGACAAGTCTTCCAACCTCATTATATCTCTTCATTATTTCATTCTTTTCACACATGAATATATGTGAGGTCTCCACAAACTCATCCACTAGAGTTTTGCTCATATCATATTTCTCCTTAACCTCTCTCAATGCTTCATCCCTTTGCTCCTCAAGATTCTTAATCTTGGTCATAAGATCGAGAGTGGTTGCATTAAAACTAGTATCTATTTGATGACTTTGATCAATCTTCTTAACCATGGAAACCATAGAATAGAAGCTGTAAAAGAAACAAAGTTGCTAACATGCTCTTCTTCACTTGAGGACTCATCACTTGATCTTTCCTTATTGCTAGAACTATCATCACTCTTTGTAGCCGCCATTGCTTTCCCTTTCTTATTGTCCTTAGATTTATCATTTGGACAAGCAGTGGCATAATGACCAAAATCTTACACTTGAAACATTGAACCTTTTTGTTTTTCTTTGCATGGCCACTCTTATCATGCCTTGGAATAGATGACTTCTTGACTTCCTTTTCTTTAGAAACGTTAGCACTTGGTTTGGTAGCTCTTCTTAGAAACTTCTTGAACTTCCTAACTAATAAAGCCATTTCATTTGTTTGAAGTGATCTAAGCAATTCGTCTATTCTTAAACAATCAACATCCTTGCTTTCTTCTATAGCTGTAACCTTGGCCTTGAATCTCTTTAGAAGAGATCTTAAGATCTTCCAATTGAGACGCTCTCTTGAGACTGGCACACCAAGTGCTTGGCATTGGTTGGCAATGTTGAGAAGCTTAAATTGGAAGTCTTCAAACTTATCTTTTTCACTCATACAAAAATTTTCAAATTGCGATGTAAGCATTTAAAGCCTTGATTTCCTTAACGCCAAAGTTCCCTCATTGGTAACTTGTAAAGCATCCCATGCTTCCTTGGCGGATTCAAGATTTTGTATATAGGAGAATTGATTTCCATCAACTCCTCTAAAAATGGCGTTCATAGCTCGATGATGCCATTTGGCCATATCAAACTCATTGACCGTCCACCCACTCCTTGGTTTGGAAATTTCGAAGCCATCTTCCAATATCTTCCTTGGAGGTGTGTAACCTTCTTCCATAACCATTCATGCTCTCTCATCAATATAGCGGATATAGGCTTTCATCCTTAACTTCCAAAACCCATTATTATGTCCTTTAAGCAATGAAGGTCTTGAATTTGAAGCACCTTTGGCCATTACATCCTCTTGAACCATCATAGCTTCAAAGATTTGCAAAACACCGTGAGTGTATTCCTAGATCTCACTAAGTACCTTCTAGTGACCTGCTCTGATACCAATCCCGATCAGACAATACTTAGAAGGCAGTGTGCTCCCCGAGGACTCGGTTGATGCAAATCATATCAGGTATAGGGCTACCTGGTATTCAATTGGGGGGGGGGGGTTCTCAAGAGCCCTACAAAAGTGTATTGGTCTGGTTGAAGTTGATAAAGTTCTTAAAAGTATACACAACAGGGCATGTGGAAATCACATTGGGGGTAAAAGCTTGAATCATAAAACCTTTAGGAAAGGTTTCTATTGGCCAACTCTCTTTCAGGATGCACAATCAGTGGCGGAGTAGTGTGAAACCTGCCAAAGGATTACAAATGACATCAAGCAACCACCTGAACTTTTGAAGAACTTGACTTCGCCCTGCCATTTGAGATGTGGGGATTATATCTGATCGGCTCATTGCCAACAACAACTAAAGGGGGTGCAAAGCATGCCATAGTCGCAGTGGATTATTTCACAAAATGGGTCGAGGCAGAAGCACGGGTGCACATAACCGAGGCTAATACAACAAGCTTCATGAAAACAAATATCATCTATCATTTTGGGATCCCAGACACAATCATCACTAATAATGGAACCCAATTCGATAGTAATAACTTCAGGGAGATGTGCCAGATGTATCACACTAAGAACTACTATGCCACACCTGCCCATCCACAGACAAATAGGAAAATTGATGTTGTGAACAAGATCATCAAGCACACTTTAAAGGCTAAGCTCGATGTTAAAAAGGGGAACTGGGCAGACAAGTTGCATGAGGTTCTCTGGCTTACCGGACAACTGAAAGAACTTCACGGGAGAAACTCCCTACTCGTTAGCATTCGGGAATTAAGCAGTTATCCCGGTTAGATAGTACATGACTCCCTAAGAGTTTTAATTTACCACCCTGATGGAAATGTGGACATGCTAGAACAGAACCTGGATGAGCTGAAAGAAAAAAAAAGACCTGGCGAGAGTAAGGAATGCAGCCTATAAACAAAGGATGGCTAGATACTACAACTTGCATGTCCGGTTAGAAGGTTTTAGCTCGGGGACCTGGTCCTAAGAAGGGTATTTCTAATATCAAAGCAAAGGCAGTTGGCTCCATGGCAGATAAGTGGGAAAAACCCTATCAGGTGGTCGGCTAGCAGGGCATGGAGCATATTGCTTTACCTGACCAGAAGCGGGAGAGTTGCCCTGACCATTGAATGCCCAATATTTGAAGATGTTTTACCCATGAAGGATATTTCCCACGAAGGATTCTTTATTTACTTTGTTGCTTTTTATAGTTAAGCATTAGATTAGCATAAGTTTTGATTATACCTTTCTAATCAATTATTATTTGTTAGCATTTTAGATTGAAGCTATCAATAAAAGTCCCATCAAGGGAAGAATTTTAAAAGACCAAGAAAATGTTCGAAATTTGTCTTTGTATACAAAGACAAGCTCCTAGCACCTAAGATTGCTAATGCCAAATAGGTGCTCAGGGGTCTAGTGAGGGGGGCCGAAAGTAAAAGTTGCAAAGACAATGCATACTTGCCGAAACTAACTGGGTGTATAGAAGCAATGTTAGAGCACCTTGAGGTTATAGATACCTGATGGGATGTGCAAAAAGTTGGACAGGGTAATGTTATACTCAAACTTTAAAACCAGTTAATAAGATACTGAGCTAAGATAAGTTAAGTTAATGAGATATAGAGCATCCCCGTTGCAACGAATCTTAAGTAACAGACTAATCCTAGATATATTTAACTAAAGATTCCTAGCACATGAAAAAGGCTATTGATCATGAAAATAAATTCAATCAAAGCACAAATAACCCTAGATAATAAGCTAGTCATAATAAAACTCACAAACATGTGAAAAACTAGATTTAAGAAAACCTAGATAACAATCAAGTCTCTAATAGACAAATCTAACTTATAATTGAAGTTCTGTCACTCATTAACTTTTTTTCAAGTTACATACATGAAACTAGGAAGAAGACCCAAGGTAATTGAACATTTAAAAGTGCAAATCACAAAAGATAATCAACTATCTTGTTAATTCCTGTGCAGTCATGAAACTGGTGTAGAACTACCAAACTACTTGAACAAAATACTTCAAGGTTGCTTGGATATGATAGAGGACTTCAAGACCAAACTTCTCTAACTTGAATCGCTCAAAGCGGATAAGAAATGAGAGAGATATAGTGATTCAAAGTTGAGAGAAAAATCTGGAAATTTTTCTGCACTACATCTTCTTCAAGTTCAAAAATAAGAGGGAAGGAGATATTTAAAGGAGAGGGAAAGAGAGGGAATGGGGCAGCCAATGGCCACGTGCCACCTCAACTCCATCTCGGGGCCAGAAGGCCCTCTTTCTAGAGATTTCATGTTCTTCGACCGTTCATGATCCTCCGAACTACAAATTCGAATCCGTTTTCAGATTATGAACCCGGACTCTCTCATGCACATGGAAGACTATGAAACTTTGACCAAAAATGAAGAAATTGAATTGATACACGAAGACAAAGACAATGCATGGTAAGTGACAGGACAGTTTCGTAACTTTTTACTCGGAACTTGAAAACTAATGAATGAGTAACCGAAACGACCAGAACTCAATATGGAATAATATAAGATCAAATTCAAGTCCGAAGTCCATAAAACATAAACAAACAAACACATGAACACACAAGAATGCCATTTCCTAGATATAGTCGTAGAACATGCAATTTACAAAATTTGTCAATTTAAGTCTAATGCATGAGCATTCAATATCAAGTGTGTGAATGTGTTATACCAATTGATCACAACGATGTAGGGACATATATGGATGCAATGTGTGTGTGTGCCTTATAACCATGCAAGAGGATAGAGGTCTTAAAATACCTTTGTAGACAACATTGCTTTCACCTCTTAAAGGCTTCACTTTGCTTGAAGAGTTGTCCAACTTCCTTGAAGCATGATAAATCGTGAATTTTAGACAACTAAACAATACAAAGGAAATGTCGTTTTGATATAGAATAATGCCAACACAACTTAAAATCCTAACAGAGTCCCATAAGGACAATTTATTGAACCAAGGCGAAGAGGTATGTGAGGTCGAATCGAC
This sequence comes from Dipteronia sinensis, assembly GCA_033220585.1. NCBI lineage: Eukaryota > Viridiplantae > Streptophyta > Magnoliopsida > Sapindales > Sapindaceae > Dipteronia > Dipteronia sinensis. The sequence goes on from CM065637.1 coordinate 23,646,331, forward strand.
CACCTTACTGTCCATGATTGTTGTATATACAGTTTAATCCAATGAGTAATTTGGGCCTTATGCTAATCAGTCGATTATCCGATCGGCATGGCTAGAAGAGTTATTCAGCTTAGTGCAACAATGAAACAGAGTATGACAAAACCACTAGAGGCTTGTCTTCATCTTTATAACCCCTGCTCAAATCTGGGAACTCAGACCAGCTAATGTCAACAAGATCGCTGGTCAAAAAGGGATAATGATCCTTGTTAGGGGAGGGTCCAACATCTGCCTCGCTACCCAAGATGTTGATTTTCTCATCAACATGAAAGGCCACAAGAGAAGTTTCAGAGGGCAGTTCTAGATGCATGACTTGAGGCTTCTCGCCAATTGATTTGTAGTAAGCTCGCCACATCATTCTATGATTCTTTATAGCTTCCAGGGATTCAACCTTGTAATCTTCAATCTTGGCATCCCATTTCCGCTGAATGGACTAACGAGTTTGATATTTGCTGAAAAAGTAGGTGTAAGTAATGACAAGCCCCCAATCTAGTTCATTTAGCATAACATCATCGAAGGCTGGGGATCTCTTGTATCGGTCAGCAGCTTGAATCTATCGGGCCAGTTTGGCTTCCTCTGAAGGCATCTCCATGCTGACCTGTTAGCTCAAGTCTTCAACCAGTTTTATATAATATAACATGGCCTCCTCAGACTTTTACTGAGCCTTGAGCATCAACTGTTGAGTAGAGGCAAAGGTCTCCTTGGCTATACAGGCCTCTGTCTTATGATCGATAAATGCCTAATCGGCTAGAGTAACTCTTTCCTCTAGCTCAGCGCATCTCTACTCAACCTTGGCCATATTTGCAACCAATTGATCATTCTTTATGGTAAGATCACCGACATTTTCAGTGGCCCCAGAAGCTCTAGTCTCAGCATTGGCCAGTGATCTCCTCAGAGCGGCTTCAGTCATGTCACGCTGCTTCAACTTCTCTTCAATTGCCTACTTGATCTTGGACTCACCAGCTGAAGCAGACTGGAGCACTTCATTCTTCTCGGTAAGTTCTTTTTTAGGCCGAGAGATCTCTAAGTTCAAACTGTCTTCGGTAGACAAAGCTCGAGCAAATTCTTCCACAACCTGTAAAAAAAAAAAGCAATGAGGAATATAAGGGTTAGCCCATACCAGGGAAGTTAATAAGAGATTTGGGTTTAGAGCACTCACATACCCCATTGTTGAAGACAGCACAGAGTCATTCAGAATTGTTGGCAACTCAAGGATCTCTCTAATATCCCTCCCCAATATATACTCTCCCTCCAGACATAAAGGGCATTGATGGGTTGCGAGAGCCTGAAGGGGTCCCGGGCTCATATTAGACCCTTCTTGGGAAAGGTGCTTGATGTTGGCCTAATTTGATCCTTCCCCTCGATAAGCGGACAGTTAAGGCAGATACTTCCCTCAAATTTTGGGGTTAGGTCGGACTGCTCAGGTCTCACAAACTTGGCCGGGAATGCACTAGTAGTGACTGCCGCGACTTTTGCTGATATGTTTGGAGACCTTCTTGCATGAGTATTTGAGCCTTCTCTAACTGTAAAGACCTCTATTTTTGTGACTGGGTTATTTCATGACATACCACATTGGGGGTGATTGTGTAATGGGTAGCTTAGGTCTTCTTGATGATTATCAAGGTAAGCTTCCAAGCATCTCCATGACTTCAAGATCAAGAGCTTCCAAAGGTATATCACTTGACTTTGATTCTTGAAGAGATTAGGTGCACACACACACTTGCATGCATATTTACCTATCTTGCATTCGTTTTCTTGCATATGTGTATCATTGTTATGTGCATCTTTGTCTTTCATCACACTTCACACTTACACAACATTCATATAGGTTAGGTGTGCTTGAGATTGTGTTTTGTTTTCCTATAAAAGAGAATTTTTCTCTTAACTGCGGTGCAGGTCACTGGCTATGCAGTCGCCTAAACTACGGTCCCAACAGCGGTTGGTTCCAGAGGTTTCATGGTTAGGGTACAGCTGTTAGGATTATGCTCAATAGCAAAAGTGTAATAATGTATTTGACAATCTTCTCATATTAATATAGTGATTTCTAGTTTGACAAATATTATAGCATTTATAATTTAATTATTACAATTGTCAAAAGTAAATAATCATAAGGTCAAAAGACTATGAGAAATGAAGAATTGTTCGTACATCTGGATATGTATGAGGTAGACACAATTCTTTAATTAGTCTTGAACAATATTTACAACTTAAGATAAAGGTTAGGCCCCTTTACCTTTTTAAAGTTATAGATTCTTTTGCTAGCATTTGAGTAGGATCAAATATGTTATGATGAGTCTAAAATCATCAAAGTGTAGTGTCTTTGGGCGAAAGAATCTAGTGCACTAGGTGCATTGAATATGATCACTGTGAAATACTTTATCCAGAACAGTTAGTGGATAAAAGTTTTCACTTGAGGACAATCAGAGAGTCTATCTAAATCTTGAGATAAATGATGGACTTATGGTTACAAGTGTTATCATTTGAGCTATCAATGAGTACGATTATATGGTCTATCCTCGATAGTTTGGTGGTATTCATTTTTTAATCCGATAGAGGACTTCATTTATAGATATGGACATCATGGCTCCATTTATTAAATGCGAGTAGAATATCATCATATGGATATTTTGAGGTATTGAATATTAAATCTTAACGTTAAGTTTTCGAGAGTGTCTATTGAAACATGGCTTATGGACAAGTCAAAATATCCAAGTTCAAAATGAGGTCATATGGGTAAATATGGTAACTAGGAGAGCTATAGAAGGTCTATGAGCTCTTGGCGATTACTGGTATTTTTCACAAGGATACACTATCTCCAATAAGGTTGTCTAGGGTACGAATGAGAAATATTAACTTATTCTATCTTTATTTAAGAGTTCAATTTTAGCTCTTTAGTGGAATGAGCTAAAATTAATAGATTGAACCTATGTGAATCATTTGCTGATTGTGATTAGGTTATGTCTATTGAAGCTTAAATTTAGATAGCCCGCGAAGATCCTCAATCTGCATAAACTTGCATGAATCACTTGATATATTCTACCGGACCAATTTCTGGGTTCATCTAGAATTGTATTTTGGATTTCTAAATCCAAAAGTTTTGGAGAGGTGCGGTCATGTGTGAGATTGAGACACGCGGTAACTCTTCAAATGCCTGGGATGGGTGGCCAAGGATGTGGGAATTCTTGGGCGGCCTAATAGGGTGCGTTTAGCATTCCATTAATACATTAATAATATAATTTGCACATTTTAATTAAATGGGCTGTTAAATTATATTAATGTATTAATTTAAGGCATGTGGACTTTTTTCTTTTATAGTAAGAATGAGTCTGGTTCACATGTGTATTATTTATTAAAGTCCAATGGATTTAATAAAATGGAAAAACAATATATTACCCATATATACTTGGGCGGCAAGGCTAATAATATTAGCTTAATATATTGTTTTATTTTATTAATTAATCAACTGGAAATTAATTAATTAATTATTTGATTAAAAGTTAAAATCTTTTTCTAACTAGGAGAAGAATTCCTTGTGTCATACTATTATAAGTAGTTTACTAGGAGAATGACTCTTTGTGTCATACTATTGGTAGTAGTATACTAGGAGAAAGACTCTTAGTGGCATACTATTGCGATAAGTATCAAATACCTTATTTGATAAGTAGATAAATAAAAAGGTTTTATTTTCTCTAGTCAAATTAGGAAGTATTTGATATCTATCAAAACTCTAATTGATAATCAATTAGGAAGTTATTGACAAAGTCACAATTTTCAATTTTATATTCAATAATTTATGATTGGATAATACACTCATGACTTGGAATAGGTTTGAACTACTAAGTTGATAAGGTTTAGGTGAAATCAAATCCTCCTTGTGTGAGGATTTGACTACATGACATGAATCCTCCTTGTATGAGGGTTTGGCCATCACCTATAAATATATCAAGGAATTTCGTTTTTGACATATAGAGTTCAAAGAAAAAGTGTTTTCTTTTTTTGAGAAAAATTTTATTCTCTTGCTTTTGAATAAAAAAAAATTAAAAAAAAACTTCCAACTCAAGAAAGGGGTGTAGAATTCGGCCAAAGAGAAGAATAATAAGGAGCGTTTTATTTTCGATAGTGCACTAGAAGCTTTTACATCAAAAGGCTTTATACACAAGATCGAATTAGGGTTCACGCGAGTTCTTGATTAAAAAGATTAAGAATTCACAAGTGACAAAACGTTCTTTATTTTCTCTGGGAGGATTATTGTGACTAACAAAAGAAAAATGTTTGTTTTTCCATCATCAGGTTTACGATTCAAAGAAAGGGAGCTCACTCCTAGGTGATTCACGTTCGTGATTGAATTGGAAGATCTTGCGGATTCAATTCGAAGCATGCAGATTCAATTCGAAGCAAGCAGATTCAAATCGATGCAAAATAAATTGTCACGTGAAAAAGGTATTTTTATTATATGTTAATTAATCAAGGGTTAAGGTTCTTTCTTTTAAAATGAAAAATTTTAAAATATACCAAACCTAATTTTTCGCTTATGTCGTGTGTTTTTCCTTACAACAGCTGCCTGTGCACATGCTTGCACAGCGGTCCTTACCGCGGTATTCTCTAAAAAGCCTCGGTTGCCTATACCACGCCCTGTGCACTTGCATGCACATCGGTCTCAACCACAGTCCATTCCAGAAGAATATTTTCTTCTGTTACGCGGCATGTACAGCGGTCTCGACACGTGCCTACACCGCAGTACATAGAGCAGTTTTGACGGGATTTTGTTTCTCAAGTTCAAAACGACGTAGTCTTGACTAGGGCTTCATATATATTGTTCCTTGATGAGAATAAGGGAGCTGCACCAAGGGATCCATTACATATTTCGGTTGGGCCAATAACAAGGGCAAGGGCTAATAGATTCAAAGAGGCACTCAATGGCCTGATTTAAGACACTTGGGCTGATGTTGAACTGTTGAAGTCTAAGATAAGCCCACATGAAGACCAATGCTTAATTAACGTTATCAAGGCAATTGATTGGGGTGAATAAGAGAAGACTTGGGCGTGTGATGAGCGGAAAAGGGTTGGAGGAGGTTCAATTTCGGCTGATTTGTTTCCTTTTTTATTTCCAAAGAATAAGAGTTGATTTGTTTCCCAAATTAAGGGGCTGATTTGTTTCCAAATTTATTTTTCCAAAATAGGGAACAAGTCAATAGTTGCTTGTTTTAGTTTTTTTTTTTCTTTCCCGTTTGTAAGGCAATTATTGCCCAATTTAGTTTTCTGATTGTAAGGCCTTAATGGCCGAATATCTTGTTTCCTTTATTTTTGATTAGGGTTTTAGTTTATAAGGAACCAACTGATGTAATTTTCGGTAGACTTGATTTTGAATGAAAATAGAGAGAATTTTCTCTTTGGTTCCGAAAATTGACTTATCACTCACATTTCTTTCTTGTTTTTGAGTGTGGCGTCTTTCACTTTCTTGATACCGTTGGTTCTTATCTCACTATAAATAATGGGTCACGGTCCTAGATCCTTGCTACCATATACTGGTTCCGGGTTTCACTGTTCTTGGTGAGGTTCATAGCATTCCTCTTCTTCTCTTGGCTGACTAAGAGCTCAGAAAATCATATTTGAGAGAGAAGTTAGAGCTCCTAGAGAGAGAAAGCTTCAAGAAAGCATCTTTGACTATCCAAACCCAAAACTCATCTCCATATTGCATAATTCATCATCATTTGAGCATAGGTTTTCATGGTTTCATGACTAGGTAAGTTACAACTACATTAAAGCTTATTTATTGTTGTTCTTACTCTAGATTAGGTATTCATTCTTGATTAAATACCTAGATTCTCATTATTGCATATATTTATGAGTCTTGATAACATGATTGGGTTTGTTTGTGATAACTAGCATTTAGGACATTATTGCCCTCTAGCTAAGTCTCCATGCTTTGCATTTAGATATTGTTGTTTATGCCTCATTAATTGCATTTCTTGGTTGCATATTTATTTCCCTTGTTATATGTTGTGACAACTTGTGTTGATTGGACTTTATTTGACAATCAGGTTATTAGATTTTATCTCTATATCTAATTGTGTCCTTATATATGGGCATGTAGACATTGTTTGATAACTAGGTTGTTAAATTGCATTATAACATCTAGTTTAGCATTTTGTGTGTGGTCTTACACATTATTGCATTTGAGCATATTGTCTTACATTCACTTAGACCTTTTACTCTTCATGAGTCAAAGTCTTGTGGCTTCTAAATGAAGTTGCACAAGCAAGTAAAGTCTTGCAACCAAGGGTGGGTTGGCAAGCATTGGTCAAGTACCAATGTAAAAGGCTTGCGGGTAGAGTAAGAGGTGCTCACCCCAAGAGCAGTGGATCAAAGGATATCACTAGGGACTGAACCAAGAGTGGTGAGTGGTAGTGTCCATAGCCTGAGGTTGTCAAGAGTGAGGGTCCGAGTATCACTTGATATGCTTTAGGGGAGATATCATGAGAGAGTAACCTATTTAAGGGGAGCATTGCACATGCATTACTTTGTATTATTTTATTTGTTATTGAGTGCAATGCTTGTTATTATTTGTTCACCTCACTTGCAATTGTTCTTGGAAAGTGCTTCTTGCTATTGTGTGTAGGTACAATGATAATTCGAGATTGACGAAATTGAAGATTTAGATTCTAGGTATCTCTTTTTGTGATTGGCTTATTTCATGACATACCATATTGAGGATGATTGTTCTAAACTGGGCCCCAACAACGGTTGGTTCCAGAGCTTGCATGCTTAGGGTACAGCGGCCTGTGCACATGCCTACATAGTGGTCCCTACCGCAGTATTCTCTAGAAAGCCTCTGTTGATTGTACCGCGGCCTGTGCACCTACATGCACAGCGGTCTCAACAGCGGTCCATTCCAAAATAGTGTTTTCTTCTTTTATGTGGCATGTACCGCGGTTAGGACACGTTTCTACACCGCGGTATGTAGAGCGATTTTGACGGGATTTTGTTTCCCAAGTTCAAAATGACGTAGTCTTGACTACAGCTTCATATATTGTTCCTCTTCTTCTCTTAGCCGACTAAAAGCTCAGAAAATCATATTTGAGAGGGAGGTTAGAGCTCTTAGAGAGAGAAAGATTCAAGAAAGCATCTTTAACTCTCCAAACCCAAAACCCATCTCCATGTTGCATCATTCATCATCATTTGAGCATGGGTCTCCATGGTTTCATGACTAGGTAAGTTACAACTACATTAAAGCTTATTTATTGTCGTTCTTACTCTATATTAGGTATTCTTTCTTGATTAAATACCTAGACTCTCATTATTGCATAAATTTATGAGTCTTGATAACATGATTGGGTTTGTTTGTGATAGCTAGCATTTAGGAAATTATTGCTCTCTAGCTAAGTCTTTATGCTTTGAATTTAGACATTGTTGTTTATGCCTCATTAATTGCGTTTCTTGATTGCATATTTATTGCCCTTGTTATATGTTGTGACAACTTGTGTTGATTGGACTTTGTTGACGATGATTTTTGGATCATTGAAAAGTCAACCGCACACATTAACACGTAGGCAGATCGAAGCTTTAACTAGTCTAGGGTTGAATGATCAAAGCCTTTTTCTCCACGTGGATGCGATACGATTTGTTCGTATTTGTGAATGATAATGTAGAAAGGTAGGAAATAAAGGATTAATTAAGCATAACACATGTTTTACGTGGTAAAACCCCAAGGCGGGGAAACATCCACGATTTCTGATGACTGTGAGAAGAAATCCACTATGAATAGAATGATTACACACTCAATCTCTCCTTCTCTCTTGCTGTTGTTATGCTTTTTCCATATACATAGATAGATAGATCCCTTTATACTTAGATCGTTCGATCCTCCTTACACAATGAGATTATGGGTCGACTTATATGTGCATAGAACCCTAATCCTTGTTATACAAGTAAAGAAATGTGGTGGTATTTAATTAGAACTTGTAACTTGTTGAATTCGTATTTAACTCCTTTCCTGTTTTGGAGATCTTGGAAATTGAATTAGAATCTTCGTAGGATTCTAGTTGAGTAGTCCATTTAGGACTTATTTCTTGATTGGTATGCAATCTTCTAGAAGAATAGAGTTATTGCTTGATATGTACTCTCTGATATGTAAGAGGCAATAATAATATTTCCTTATCGGAATGTGGTTTTAGATTCCTTGCTTGAGTAAGATTTTTCCTCTTCTTAATTGAGTTGTAGTTGAACTCGTGTTATTGTCTTGACTGAGCATCTCTTGCCCAACCGTTTCCCAACCTGACCGGGTCCTCTTTCCCTGATCGGTTTTGCTACCCGATCGGGTTTAGACCTATCTTGGCCGATCAGTTCAGTTTGACCGCCCGTTTAGTAAATCAACTGTGACTTGGACAAATGTTGACCGGTTGACTTTACTCGACCATGATTATTTTACCCGATCGGTTCATCCGACGCTAGCAAATAGACTGTTTTTCTTCTCTGATGACTTGGTCTCCCATATATTTCGTATTATCTGCTATCTTTGCTGACATGTCATGCTACAGAAAAATCCCTATAACAATACCCCCTCAAATCCGCGAGATGAGTTATTGGAAACTCGACGAAGAGGATTTGAATAGTTTCCCTTTGATTTTTTGACGCTTTAACCACATCGTTTATTCTTCTGCAGAGTGATAATCTTCAAGACAGGTTAATTAGCTGAGATACTGATATGAACCTCACCAAGGACAGTGAAACCCGGAACCAATTTATGGTAGCAAGGATAGCTTTTCTAGATTCAAGTTTATCAGTAAGAACGATATAGGACCGTAACCCGTTATCTAAAATAAGATAAGAAGCAACGGTATCAAGAAACGTGAAAGATGCCACACTCAAGAACAAGATAGAAAGGTGAGTGATAAGTCAATTTTCAAAACCAAAGAGAAAATTCTCTCTATTTTTTTCATTCAAAATCAAGTCTACGGAAAATTACATCAGCTGGTTCCTTATAAACTAAAACCCTTATCGAAAAGAAAGGCAACACGCTAATCTCTAGAAAGGAAACAAGATATTCGGCCATTAAGGCCTTACAATCAGAAAACTAAATTGGGCAATAATTGCCTTACAAACGGGAAAGAAAATGAAAAAAAAAAACTAAAACAAGCAACTATTGAATTGTTCCCTATTTGGAAGGCTAAATCTGGAAACAAATCAGCCCCTTAATTTGGGAAACAAATTAACTCTTATTCTTTGGAAATTAAAAAGGAAAAAATCAGCCGAAATTGAATCTCCTCCAACCCTGTTGCCTCTCACCACACGCCTAACTTGTGCCACATGCCCAACTTGTGCCACACTCCCAAGTCTTCTCTTATTCGGCCCAATCAACTGTCTTGATGATGTTAATTAATCCTTGGTCTCCATGTGGGCATATCTTGGACTTTAACAATTCAACATATGCCCAAGTGTCTTGAATCAGGCCATTGAGTGCTTCTTTGAATCTCTTAGCCCTTGCCCTTGTTATTGGCCCAACCGGAACATGCAATGGATCCCTTGGTGCAGGTCCTTTATCATGATCCTTTAGTGCAGCTCCCTTATTCTCATCAGATACATCTTTGGACCTATATCTTTAAGTGTCTTCGGGACACATATCAGGTCGCCGAGATGCCTTTGTATACTTTATTGTGAGATGAACTTGCTCTTGGTCTGGTTGGACCATGGCCAATCGTCAAATGATCCTAGTCATCTTTTTTGAGTAATCAGCTTCTAATTCTTTATTTTTTGCTGACGCTCAAATCCTCTCGCTCATTTGGGCAAACTTGAGACCCATTTTTAGTGTTATTTAGCATTACTTGAATCCATCTGTCTTTGAACGGTTCTTGCTAATGCTCAGATCTTTTTTCAACCTGGCTCGACTTCGGTTGGATCCATCTTTGAGTGATTCTTACTAGCGCTCGGATCCTTTTTCGCCATTTCTTGGACCCATCTTTGAACGTACCATATTCTAGGATCCTTTCGAGGCGGGGTGCCTTAGCCTGATCTTGTCTTCTTTGCACTGCTTCTACCCGAAACATCTTTTCTTTTCACCATACAGTACTCCGCCACCTAATGCTTTTATCACCTCGTATAGGATATCCTTTAAAGGCAAGTTCTGACGATATTTCAAAGTTTTGGTGCTCGAGACAGCTTGAAAATTTCAAAGTTGAAGACCATAAGAGGAACCAATCAAGGTTTTCCTGAGTAGCATTTTTCCTCACAAGCTGAGAAAAATGTAGTAGATGTCGTTGCTCTCATAAAATTAAGATGGCGCTCCATCGAGATTGTGCTTCTTAGCATCCACCCCCTAAGGCCACTATTATATATATACATGTACATGGCGAGTTGATGGCTCTTATTCTTCGAGTGTTCATGTTGCTCGGAATCTACCCCTAGCATCATTTGTCATTTAGGAGTTGATGTCAATGTGCTGGATAGGAACCACACTGTAGGCACATTAGCTCGCTATATATATATTTTATTGGTTCAATTAGATTTTTCCCTTATTTGTTGGCCTGAGTAAAGTTTTTTTTTTTCGCAAAACAGATTCTGTCTTTAGTTGACCAGAAACTCTAACCGACCAGATTCTATCTTCGGTTGACCATATTTTGGCCGACTAGAATCTTTGGCCGAACAAGCTCTATCTTTTGGTCGAACATATTCTATCTTTTACAGACTAGATTCTTCCATTTGGCCGATCTTTCTTATAGATCGGTCTTCGTTTTGGTCGATATTTCTTGTGGATCGATCTGTTTTTTTAGACCTTCTGGCTACTATTTCTGCAAAAGAAAAAGACATTTTATGTGTATAAATACAATTTAGACTTTTGACTTACTTGTATTCTATTTCGACCTTTATTGGCTCTTCTACAATTACTCCCTGGTTTTTACACTTCTCGTTCCAGAGGCTCACTCGGCTGACAGACAAGGATTTAGGCTTTCTGGCCCAGGGCAACCCAAATGTCTATTCTGCACCGCGGGGGGCCTTGACTCACCGTATCTAAGTTTCCACCCACCTTCTGTGGTTCTTACTTGATTTTTAGCAAGCCAAACCAACCTCAAGGCGTTCAGCTCAGGTGACCAAGATCTTGCATTTGAAAGCTTCCTGACTGTTTTTATGTGTACTTGCCCATTGAAGCTTTGTACCTGCACATTTTAAACTTAACTGAAATGCAATTAAGTAGAAAAGTCTTTACCTCATTTTCTTTTTTAAAAGGCCAGCTCGCTGACAGTGCTTTATTTGCACCTAGTTTGTTTTTGAGCTGACAATGCTTTATTTGCACCCAGTCAGTTTTTCTTTTTTTTTTTACCGAACTCTGTTTGTGAATCCGCTTGCTTGCGCATCTCCTGGCAATGATAGAAAAGATAATCCACCCCCTAGCACCTTTTTTTTTGTTCGGGCTTGCTAGAGTGTCTCGGTGTTTTGTCTGTTTATGTTATAGTTGCTGGGATGGTCTTGATTCTATGGATGTGACCCATTGTAATGACTAGGGGTGGGCACGGATCGGTTCGGTTCGGTTTTGGGTAAAACCGAACTGAACCGAAAATATTTCGGTTCACCCAAAATCAAACCGGATTAAACCAAATAAGAAATGGTAACTGATCTGAACTAAACTGATTTTAATCGGTTCAGTTCATTTCGGTTTTGGGCCTAATGGGCCTAATGGGCTTGATGGGTTTAATGAGTTTTTTTAATATGTTTTAATTTTGATGGGTTGTTGGATTCCAATTTTGGGCAAAAGTTACATAAATTTTAATAGTCCAAGCTCAAAAAAACCCAAATCAAACCCAATAATATTTAATTTACAATTCATTAAAAAAAATAAAAACTCTACAGCCATGAGACATACATTTCAATAATCACAACTCAGAAGTTTCAATGTTTCATACATTCATATAGCTATGACCATGAGACCTACTTTTCAATTTTCAAAGATAAAAACTCTAAATCACAAATCCAAACTCTAAATAAAAATTACAATCCAAATCCAAACTCCAAATCAAAATTACAATCAAAACAAACTCCAAATCAATTCCAAATTCAAACTCCAATTCAAAATTACAACTAAAATAAAAACTACAAATCACTTAATTAGTAGTAACAGTAAAATAAGACCAAATAGGAAATGAAATAATAACAGTAAAATAATTCAAACTTCCTGCATTCATAAATGAAACAGAAATTAGTAATGAGTAATGACAATAAAATAAGAGATATGCATCCATGTTAGAAGGATGCAAGGCTATCGTCATGAAACAAAAAAAAATTATGCATATCCAAACGATTAAAGGCTTACCTTCATAGCTTCATTTCATTAATCATAGAATCACAGAATTAGAACCAATAGAATTTTTAATAATTAGTCTATTTTATATGATAATATTAACTTATTAAGCTTCATTTCCAATTCTATCAACCTAAGCATTCAGCCATTGATTATATATTTATATTCTTGAACCAGACAAAGAGATAAGAACCAACCTTGTAATTGGACCAACCTTCAAGAAGCTGTTCTCGTTGAAGCAGTCAAGCACTCAAGCAGATTGGCTGGAGATGACGATGTTGTAATTGGACGAGCATATGGGATGTGAGTGAAACAAAAAAGGAAGAAAATTAGAAAAAAGAAGAAGAAATTTAGAAACAGAATAAAAGAAATTGACAAACCTTGGACGAGCAGATCAGAAATCAGATGTTGAGGAACATATACACGTAAGGAACTAAGAAGAACATATATCATCACATGTTTAATATAACAATGCCAACAAAGTAATAGATAGTTCAAGCTTATGTAATTCATAGTCAATTTAACCAAAACAGACATTTCATCAAACTCTTAGTAATTAGGGCTTACAAAATAGTGTTGTTAAATCTAATTCTACATGTTATATGTTACCCTTTTCTCCTTTTTCGAGTTCCATTAATACCCTAGCAGCAATACATAAGACATGCAATCCTGTAGGACCCAGAAGCCACTACGTAGGAGTCATAGGACTATAACATTCAACAATCGGCTAAAATTAGCTAATTTGCTCATGCAATTCAATTCCAATGAGCTAATTCTCTTCTAAAAATGTAGTACAATCCAATCTTCCCACCACCAAACTGTTTTTTCAAGCGATTGGCACTCATAAGCAGAAACAATTTCCAACACAGGGACACGTAAATTACTTAAAGATTTTTAAACTAAGACAATATGGTCCAAAATTTAGCACATAATCGTTTTTTTCCTCATTTTCAATTTTATGAGCTGAATTTAATAACCTGTGATAGTCATAACTCACTCCCATTGGTAAAGACCAGACTTCTATTCAATTGTTTATCTAGTTTAACTACTGCAACAAGATAATGAAAAGTGAAACAAAATATTAGCAAAAACTTAATGCAGAAAGCCTAGTTTACTTAGCAAGCATAGGAAAATTAAATGTTCACAATCAACTACTACTCTTCATCTCTAGATATTAAGACCCATATGAATATATGATATATTATTTCTACATAATACTAGAGAATCTTAAAGGTCCGTGTCTATTTTCATTTCAACAGTTCAATCAAAAATCCTAACTTACTACCAAAATTGAAGTGAAGAAATATTGGAAGAATATTCTCACCTTTTTAACATCGATTTGGAGCAGAAGAAAATAAGCTTAGTGTTTAGGAAAAAGTTCTGCAATGTTGACTGTACCTGCAAATAAGTAACCAAAACAAGGCTTTAATTTTCAGTTAAGTGAATGATATTGAAACTCTAACCAATTAAAACAGACATTGAAACTAACCAAGTTCTGAAAATTGGACGAGCTAATATGTTCATTCAAGCGAGACGAGCAGATCGGCTGTTGAGATTTGAGAAGATAGAGAACAAGGCATAGATGAAAGTTGAAAGAAGTTGAATAGGGCATAGATGATAGCTGGTGTAGATGAAAGTTGAAAGAAGATGAACAGGGAGAAGATGATAGCTGGTGTAGATGAAAGCTGAAAGAAGATGAATAGGGTGTTGAGATTTGAGAAGATAGAGAACAGAGAAGTGATAATTGGTCGCCTGGTCGAGCGGTCGGAGAACTCAGAGAAGAAAGCTGAAAGTTGAAACTGTTAGATTGCTAGGGTTTTTTTTTAAAGTTTTATAGCCGGTTTATTCGGTTCAACATGTTTTGGGAAAGCAAACCTGTTTGACCCGAAAACTTTTCGGTTTTCCAAGTTTTAAACCAGTTTAAACCAATTTGACTCTACGAACTGAACCGAACACCTATTTTTCGGTTCGTTTCAGTTTGGTTCGGTTTCGAACTGAGTACCCACCCCTAGAAATGACTCCATTAAGGTTCGACTTCTCTTTTTCATTTATCTCTTTTTTTTATAGACCAAGACTCTTTTTGTTTTCGACCGGAATCTTTGACGGACCATATTTCATTTTTGGTTGATAAGAAACTTTAGTCAACCAGATTCTCTTTCATCGACTGGATTCTATCTTTAGCTAACCAACCAGATTCTATCTTTGGCAAACAATAATTTTGGCCAACCGAAATCTTTGGCCGAACAGGTTATTTCTTTGGTTGATATGAATCTTTCGCCGGTCAGCACTTTGGCCGAACAGGTTCTATCTTTGACAGCCGATAGTGTGGTGCCATTCGGTAATTGACGAATGCGATCATGGTTTGGCGTTTTGTTGACATGTCCGATCAAGATACTTTTGAAAGACAACCTCATCTGAGTCAAACTTGATAGGCCTTTCACAATAAAAATTCTCAACAAATTATTAGTCAAAGGACGACATTTATTGAATGTTTTAAGGAGTGACCCTCACTCGGATTTATATAAAGCATTCGTCGGGCTCCGTTTACGGTTCTAGAGTATAAATAATAATATATGCTTGCTTAGGTAATAAAAGATAATAGTTAGTCATTAACAAGTTTTATTTGTATAAGACATAACATATTTGGTAGAGTAGAATCTTTATATTAACAGAAGAGATCAAACCCGGATTGGTGAAAGTAGTTGTTAGCAATGTGAAGCCAATGCTACACTTCCATCTCTGATCGGGTCAATAAGGATATATGGTTTCCTGTTTATTGAAACCTTTAAGTGCCTTGAGACGAAATTCGATTCCCGCATGCTGAGGCAAGACTCGATACCTGAGCTAGCATTTTCAACCTGTTTTCTATACCAAGTATGTGGGTAGTGTTCGGACAAGTAATAATAATTAGGTACTTAATGAGACCAAATATTTGGAAGCGATTGACTCATACATGATACTATTAATGATTAGTGCTGAACTTTGACACCTATAAATCTAAGATAGACAACATGCTTGTAAGAGCCATAAAAGTGGTTAGACATACTAATTAAGCATGCATTACATGTTCATAGACTTATGCATGCATATTATGTATTATGTATAAGAGAAACATGCATAGATAACATGTAAATCGATAACATGCATATATATATTCTATGTCTGCTAAATAGACCTATAAAACCATAAGGTTAAACATATATAAATCGACTCACCTCAGTTACTTACCGGGTTTGGAGTCTAGTCATTTTATTCTTGGTTCCTTTGTAGTTGAATTGACAAGGAGCTGAATGGGTTCAAGTGAGAATTGACATTGGGTGTTCTACACCAAGATGGGCTTGGTTTCTGACACGCGTCAAAGTAAACTTGTCCTCAGACCCTCTCTCCTTTCTTTTTATGCTGAACCGCAACTTCCTAGAGGTTATCAAATATTCCTCAGGATAAATTGTGTTACGGACCACATGTTTTTAGAAAGCTCCGTGGGTATATTTTACAAGAAAATTCAAGAGTCATGATTCCATGCTTTCTGGAGAGAGTTACCTCCGTTTTAGCCATCAATGGTCGGATTAGAAAATTCTCTACGAACCACTTTCTTCAATGTTTCGGAGGCTATAAAATCTTCCATAGGTTGAATTAAATTGCAAACCATATATTTATGGAAAGTTCCGGATGTCTTTTTTCCAATGGTTCTTATGGATTGCGATTTTGACTCCGGTGGAGAGAGATATGCCCATTTCACCATTCAATGGTCAGATTAAAAATCTATCCGCGATTTGTTTTCTTCAATTTTGCAGGAGCCACCAAATATTACTCAGATTGAACTAGGCCACGAACCATATATGCTTGGAAATCCTTGAATGTTTAGTTTCCAATGGTTGTTACGGTTCATGAATCCGAGTTCCGTAGAGGGAGATATGCTCACTTTAGTGTCCATTGGTAAGAAATTCCGCTATTCGCGACAACTTTTTTTTACTGTCAGAATGGGAAAGCAATTCCTCGAACCGATTTTTGACACTTTGAAGCTTTGAGTATTGTTTTTACAATATTCTTCCTCTGAATTTTGTCACGACTGCGACTCCTGCTACTGGTCCTGTAGTTGAACCACATTGGAATTCCTTCTGTGGTCTATTCATGAGGGTTCCTCGAAGTTGAGTTATAGCCCCCTCCTTCTAGCACCAATTGTTGACGATGATTTTTGGATCATTGAAAAGTCAACCGCCAAACATTAACACTTAGGCAGATCGAAGCTTTAACCAGTCTAGGGTTGAATAATCAAAGCCTTTTTCTCCACGTGGTTGCGATACGATTTGTTAGTATTTTTGAATGACAATGTAGAAAAGTAGGAAATAAAGGATTAATCAAGCATAACACATGTTTTACGTGGTAAAACCCCAAGGCAGGGAAACATCCATAATTTCCGATGACTGTGAGAAGAAATCCACGATGAATAGAATGATTACACACTCAATCTCTCCTTCTCTCTTGCTGTTGTTATGCTTTTTCCATATACATAGATAGATAGATCCCTTTATACTTAGATCGTTCGATCCTCCTTACACAATGAGATTATGGGTCGACTTATATATGCATAGAACCCTAATCCTTGTTATACAAGTAAGGAAATGTGGTAGTATTTAATTAGAACTTGTAACTTGTTGAATTCGTATTTAACTCCTTTCCTGTTTTGGAGATCTTGCGCATTGAATTAGAATCTTCGTAGGATTCTATTTGAGTAGTCAATTTAGGACTTATTTTCTGATTGGTGCGCAATCTTCTAGAAGAATAGAGTTATTGCTTGATTTGGACTCTCTAATATGTAAGAGGAAATAATAATATTTCCTTATTGGAATATGGTTTTAGTTTCCTTGATCGGGTTTAGACCTATCTTGGCCGATCGGTTCAGTTTGACCGCCCCGTTTAGTAAAATCAACTGTGACTTGGACGAATGATGACTGGTTGACTTTACCCGACCGTGCCTATTTTACCAGATCGGTTCATCCGACTGCTAGCAAATAATTAGAGACTAGTTTTTCTTCTCTGATGACGTTGTTTGCCATATATTCCAGATTATCTGCTATCTTTGCTGACATGTCATTTTACAGAAAAATCCCTATAACAGACTTTATTTGATAGTTAGGTTGTTAGATTTTCTCTTTACATCTAATTGAGTCCTTATACATGGGCATGTAGGCATTGTTTGATAACTAGGTTGTTAAATTGCATTATAACATCTAGTTAAGCATTTTGTGTGTGGTCTTACGCATTATTGCATTTGAGCATATTGTCTCACATTCACTTAGACCTTGTACTCTTCATGAGTCAAAGTCTTGTGGCTTCTAGGTGAAGTTGCACAAGCAAGTAAATTCTTGCAACCAAGGGTGGGTTGGCAAGCATTGGACAAGTGCCACTGTACAAGGCCAGCGGGTAAAGTAGGAGGTGCTCACGCCAAGAGTAGTGGATCAGAGGATATCACTAGGGACTAGACCAAGAGTGGTGAGTGGTACTGTCTATAGCCTGAGGTTGTCAAGAGTGAGGGTCTGAGTATCACTTGAGGGTGTAACCTTTTATTCATATAGTGGATTTCTATGGCTCAAGTGGCTAGCATGGCTAGTCCCGTTTGGAGGGTTTCCACCTAAAAATCAAGTGTTCTTTAATTTCCGCACTTTACTTGATTTTTATTATTGTTTGAATTAGGTTTTTGCATGTTAATATTGACTAATTGAAAAAGTTGGTAATAATCGATTAACAACCCATTCACCCCCTCTAGGTTCTTTAGACACACACTTAGTTTTATTTTCACCAACCTTCTCAACCTGTGATTCTGGTTTTCCTTGTTTGGCTCAAAGACCTTGCCAACTTTGTCATGGCCAATAGGATCGATTTCTTCGGGGACATTTTCTGGGGGAGTGATGCTGGCCCGCCTCAGATCAAAGGCATCAGTTGGTCCTACCTTGGTACTGACCACAGTGTCTGTCACCTCGGCGTCTATTGGCATCTCAGAAGATTGGCTCGGGCTCTTAGGCATTTCCTTAGTGTGATATGGCCTGGAATGAGACAAATTGTCATCTCTCTCAAGGCTTTCATTAGTATCAGAGTCTGAAAAGACTATCAACGCTTCACTGAGAGCTTTATTGGAGCCCGGGTCAGGCGACTGCCTGAATGATCGGCTGGGATCTACTCAGTAGGTGGAATAATCTAGTCAGATGGTAGGGGCACCTAATCTCCAACATCAGCTTGGTCAAGTGGCTGGGAATCTTGATCGCCAATTGGGACCTGTTCAAAGGCCAGAGGGGGATGCTCAGAAGGACAGTCTTTCCTACTCTTAAAATGCATTTATCTTGAAATTAGGTCCCTTATTGTCCCCTGATCATCATCATCTTCTTCAACTATCACCTAGTCTAATTCCCACAAAGTATGGAGCTGGCCTAACTTCAACGGTGACTGTCTTTTGTGGATGAGAAGCAGTGGAAGCAAATTTCCCTTTCGTTGTCTTGGCAACCTTCCCGGCAACTGTCTCCCTGATGAGTTTCCTTTTACCAACACTCGGGGGAACATCCTGGTCACTCCCCTGTACTTGTCTGATAGGACCTGAAGAGGTGCTAGGGTCGGGCTCATAGGTATGTTCAACTAAGTCTTGCTCTGGGGTAGTAATCCCTCTAGCCAATTGAGTAGCAACTTCTTTCCTCATAGTTTTATCTATGCTTTCAGTCTTCTCAGCTTGTCCGCCAATAATGATATCAACATCATACACTGAAAAAAAAAAACAAACCCAAGCAGTTTCACAAGACATAGACCCTTAATGCAAGGAAACTGAAGAAAATGTGAACTTACATCGTCTGCGTTTACTGGAAATAGCGGGGAAAGAGTCTTAGTCTATTCAACTCCTCCTCCACGAATAGCACACGGCGATCCCTTGTCTCTCAAGACTTCTGAGCAGCGTTAAATACCTGACTGGCTTGCTTTTTTGTTAGCATGACAGGGGTTTTATTCCATATGTCTGGGCAACAAAAGTGTCTCATGACACTAGTCCTGGTTAGGTCTTGGCAGGGGTCGGCTACTACGGTTTCCCCTAGTCACCTGGAACAAAAAACCAACTATTCGTCCATTACTTAGTTAACATGGAAAAGCCCCATATAAGCCTTTGTGATCTTTACTGGATGCAGAAGGTTGCCTCTCGATAAATTCTTTAGGAATCCAGTGATCGGGGGAGCTGGATTGAAGATGGAATATCCCCCCGCTGTCCGTTCGATTGAGAGTGTAAAGGTTACAAATTTCCTGAAGGTCGGCAGATATTTGGTGCCTATTCGTTCCCACAGATGCCATAAACTAACTAGAATTATGTAAGAATTGGGGGATAGTTGGGTATGAGCGATCTTAGCATCCGTCAAAAATCTAGCAATGAAGGGCTGGATGGGCAGAGTCACCCTTGAGGTGAACATGGTCCCATACATGGCAACTATATCTTAAGGAGGGTTCCAGATGGTGCAACTATCATCTAGGAAAAGCTGAACTAATTGAGGGAGGTCGAACGGGTCGATGTACTTTGTAATCTCTTGCTTAGTCATCGCGTTCACCTTATAGTAAGTTATAAGCACATGGCTGGTAGGCAGATAACCTCAAGATGTGCTCAAAGCCTTTTAGGGACATCCTCTAACTTTAACCAATGGGAGGGAATCTTTAATTCAATTGATGGAGAGTTCTTAGCAACAGCTCTACCACCTCGACCAGCGCCCGTTGTCTTCGACATTTCTGGGCATGTATCAACAAAAGAAACATTCAGGTTAGAATGGGGAGGTTGGAACCCAGGTCGCATGGATAATAGTCAACGTTAAGAGCCATGGGTTGAGTTAGATGAGCAGAAGTTTGTGAAATTCTTCTCAAGATAAACTCAATCCTATAAACGATCTCTTTGTCACCTGTCTCCATGGCACGTATTAACAACTCAACAAAACGATGACGAGTTATAGGATCCATACCTTAATGACTTGAGCAGATGAGAATGAATGCGGTTGCTGGAGTTGGTAAGGTTAAAAATATGGTGAAAAGTGGGTAGTTTTGAGAGAAGGGTGTGAGCGACAGAGAAGTAAAGAGGTTAGGGTATAAATTCTCACAAGAAAGGTTGTAGAAGAAGTTTGAGATGAGAGGGAAAATGAAGAGTTTTCAAAAATATATAGTAGAAGGTGACATCATCCCACAATTAGAAAAGCGCATGTGAGAGTGGGGGGGTTGGTGCACGAACCCCGAAGATCATGCGCCATTAGCGATTTGCAAAAGCAAACAAATAGTCATTGATTCCATCACTCATGTCACGTCACTTAGGCAAATCGAGTGATTGTGGCTAGAAATAAATGCTTAGCTTTTAAGCATAAATGGGCATTAATGAACTACGAGACAAAAGTGGGAATTAAATTAAACAAACCTCATCGAGCGCTCCTTGCTGAACGAGATGCTCGGTTCAAATGTTTAAAGGAGTACTGTTATTAGTAATATCTAGAAGGATGACAGGTCAGTATGATCATCGGGATTCATGGTAGTCAGGGGTGCCATGTCACCAAAAGTCAACTAGACTAAACCAACCTAAGTTGACCAAAGATAACTTCACGAGACCTGGTCAGAGTTGCCCAAATGGTCGGGTAGAAATAACTCAATTAAGGTAATTAGATCGATTGGGTGAAGGTGATCGGTTGGGGGTCACTAAGGTGCTCGGGTCAAGACATCTGATCGGGGTCAAGTAACCGGTCAAGGAAAGTGAGGCTTGGTCAGGTCTGGTAGATGGTCGGTTGAGCGATGCGCGGACAATGTTAAATTCGATACAACTGCGATTCAAATACGCAGAGAAAAATTTCTACTCAAACAAGGTGTCTTGAAGCACACTCTAATAAGGAAATAAACTTCCTTAAAGATATCATAATCTAGATTAGGCAAGATATCTAATGCGTTTAACACGCAAGAGACACAAAATAAGAAAGAAGATAATCACGACTTTAACAAGTTAGAGTTTCATTCAATGTCATCAACTCTCCTTACTTGTGTATCAAGAATTAGGGTTCTAGGCATGTATAAATAGACCCTAAAATATCATTGTAATGGTTAGAGTACAACATTTCATAAGAGAGAGAACCAGAGTGTGTAATTATCCCATACATAGTGAATTATCTTTCTCGCCATCATTGGCAACCGTGGACGTTTCCCCAACTTGGGGTTTTACCACTGTAAAACTGTGTGTTTGTTGTAGGATCCAGAATTTTGGATTGCGCAGCGGAATGGGGTATTAAAATTTTTAATGCAATCATAAACTAACCCATTTGTACAGTATCAACAAAAACTATAAGAAAGAGATGAAACTTTTCATACTAACGTTTGTAGGCTCCTTCTTCTTTTCGATCTGCTTCCTGATTTGAACCACAAGATCTTCCCTTCTATCTCACGGTACTCAGGAACAAGCAGGATGAAGAGAAGAATTTTTTTTTTATTTTTGGCCGAAAAAACCTAGAACTCTTTCTAGGGTTGTTTTTTTCTTCTTTGATTCTATACACTCAAAAATTGACTCTCAATTCTGAACGTATGTTTCGTTGTTAGTTTTCAAAAACATATATCATATATATATATTTGACTAAACTAATTAATCAAATCTTTTAAGATATCTGATATCTTTAAAGATATTAATTAATATTACTTTATTTGATTTGATTTGAATTCAAACTCTTTTAAATTCAAATTTAAATATTTAATTTAATGGAAATAAAATAATCAAATTATCTTATCTTCATTCAAAATTAAATATCAATCAATACCCTCCATCTAATGATTAATTACATATTTAAATAATCTAATTTTTAATTAACATAGTCATTAAAATTCATTAATTAAATAATCTCATTATTCAATTAATTCCCGAATAGACATGTGTCACTTTTGTAACTAAAATTAATTGGACAGTCCAATTAATTAACCGTGACCATTGTTACTTTAATCAATCGGGCTAGCAAGGGGACCCAATGGACCCACAGTATTTTGAGCTCCAATAATCCTTAAAAATAATTAATTAAACTCTTTAATTAATATTTCATGATTATTAACTTCGGTGTTATTGTACTAAAAACCCGAAGCTGTATTCTCTCAACTGTATATGTTTTTACACAAACCAATAACTTTCTGTGTCCATTGATATAGCTATTACACATGGTATAATCCTCCATAAGTAGTTCATAATTAGAGCTGGGTCATAATGTCTGTTATACCTCTCTAATTACATCTTTTCCATTAAGTACCATTGATTCTCTAATGAACAATAAATTCTACATTCGTCACAGAATTAGGAGAGCACTCATCTTGTTCAAGCCCTGAATCAACCCTTAAGGGAACTACTATCTGCTTCTCACAAGAAGGAGTGGATTCCACTACTGTTTACAAACCTTCCCAGCCGCAAGCCAAACCGTGATCCTAACATACAGAGCATATTGATCAGGAATGCAACTCTAACCTCACCCATGGTACATCAAAAATCACGATCTAACCTAAATGAGTCGATAAGACACTCAAGATTAAGATCACCCATTTGTAGCCATCATTTGTCGATATATATGAATCTCAACATAAACGGATCTTAGTGAGAGATTCAGATAAATCGTGGCCTAGTCCTATATGATCACATCAGACAAGGAGCCTCTATTCCCATATCACCATATGAATGATCCATGATAAGATCACTGTACATTATGGAATGGACCGCAGCTATAGATTAACCACAAATAAAGTACCCAAATTTATTTGATATCTACAGACTCTTTAGATTGCTCGTTTCAAACAGAATCCATCTGTATATGACATTCATATACTCAGTTCGAAATTACATCCGGCAATCTTGGATGTTAAATACACATGTTATATAAAAGTATGAAACAATTTGAATGAATAAACTACTTCTTTTATTTATGTTCAATTCACATTTACAAATTACAAGCTTTAGGGCAAAAACCCCAACAATCCTCCACTTGCACTAAAGCATGCGAGACATGTCTCGTAAACCTAGATCCTCTAGGTGACCAATAAACACTTTAGCCAGTAAGGTCTTCGTAAATGGATCAGCATGATTGTCCTGTGACGCTATCTTGGTCATGGTCACATCTCCTCTCTGCACTCTCTCTCTGATGAGATGATTATTCCTCTCTATATGCTTCCCTCTCTTGTGGCTTCTTGGTTCCTTGGAGTTAGCCACAACACCACTGTTATCACAATAAAGTGTGATAGGCTAATCCAGATCTGGAATAACTTCCTAGATCACTCAAGAAAGAGTTGAAAATCAAGAACTTGGAAAGAGCATGCATCAATGAGTATTCCCAAGTTAGACATCCTAAGATCAATTAGGACTCCTCTCGATTTCAACTGGTGAATGGAGTTTGGTGTATATTGAGTATCATTGCCCATATTGAGTTTTTGTATTGTGGCACTTTGGCATTTTTTGATTTCCATATTATGACTCAAACACTTTTCAATTTTAGCATCTAGGCTTTACTTCCATTTTCTTGTGCTAAGATGTCACTGTATTTTGAGTGACATATATAGATAAATGAACAAGGGTTTCAAGTGGTTAATTACTTTGACACTTACTTCTTTTCTTCTTTTGACATTACCCTTCTTTGCACAATCTTATAGGATGCCTAATTACACGGCATTCCTCATGTTTTATGAGATAGGAATGTGTTTATGGAGTTAGTGGGAGTGGCTTGTGTTTTGACCTTGCAATCTTTCTTTCTTTGGGATATGAGTTTGGGTTGATTTGGAAGTTAAGAGCACATACTGCCTAAAATCATATTCAAAAGTCTATCTAGCAGGGGAAAACAAATTTTAGCAAGCAATCCACATACATGTTCAATGGCATTCAATATGTATCATGCTTGATGAGACCAACATAAGTATAGAACATTTTAAAACACAGGGTGGAAAAATAGAATTAAACCCTCAAAAATAAGAAATTTAGGCACAAATTCTCACTTTGGTAGCATCCACTATTGATCCTAACATTTTTGTACAAAATCTCTTTCACTAAGTCATAAACAGAAAATGGACTAACTAAATTTGTGTGATCAATCATAGATTGATGCAAAGTTATCCAGAAGCTAGTGTAATGCATGATACTCCTCAACAACTCAAACTTCACGTTGCTTTTCGCCAATGGGGACAATCAACATCCTCCATAGCTTCCTTGTATGTGTAGGGATCATCGTCATCCGGGAGATTCTCCACTGATTCTTCTAGATCGTTGTATCTCTCGAGGTTGTCTACTAACCCTCCCACTATGATGAGGAATTGTAGGTTGTTGATCTTGTGATGGTAGGGAACTTACAAATCATTTAGGTTGTGAAACCTCTTGTGCAATTGTATCTCCTAAAAGCTCACTCAGAACAATTCTACTCTTAGGCACAAATTATTCAAATAGTCATTTTCCATAAATTTAGCATTTATCGAAACAAATACTTTAAGATATGATGGACTATAGAAATAATATCATTTAGTTCCTTTTGGATACCCCACAAATATGCATGTTTTTGAAACAGGACTCCATCTTATCTGTCTTTCCTTTTAACACGAGTGCAGGACATCCAAATATCCTTAATTGTTATACACTAGGCTTTCCCCCAGTCCACAACTCATGCAGTGTTTGAGGAACCAACTTGGATGGTACATCGTTTAGAATGTACATAGCAGTTTGTAAAGCATATCCCCAAAAAGAAATAAGAAGCGTTGAATAACTCAACATAAATCTAACCATGTCCAAAATTGTCTTATTTCTCCTTTCTGCCACCTTATTTTGTTGAGGTGTAACTAGCGTAGAAAGCTGAGAAATAATCCCATTTTCAATAAGATACTGCTGAAACTCACTAGATAGATATTCTCCACCACGATCAGATCTCAAGATTTTTATGTGTTTCTCAAGCTGATTTTTTACTTCAGCTTTAAATGCTTTGAACATGTCAAAAGCATCCGACTTATGTCTTATAAGATACACATAGCCAAATCTTGAGTAATCATCTGTGAAAGTAATGAAGCACTCATATCCACCTCTAGCTTGAATGTTCATAGGACTACACACATTAGTGTGTATTAATCCTAAAGATTCAGTCGCTTTTGTGCCTTTGGTCGTGAACGACCTTTTGGTCATCTTACCTTCCAGACAAGATTCACAAGTTGCTAGATCATCGACCTTTAAGTCACTTAAAGGTCCATCACTAACCAATACTTTAATCCTATCAAGGTTAATATGACCTAGGCGCTAATGCCATAGGTAATTTCATCTTTTGATGATTTTATTCTTTTATGATTAAGTTCCGTTGATTCTGTGTCTAACAAGTGAGAGATATTTCTATGCAAATAGAATAAACGATTTTCCAATGTACCTTTGCAAACAAATTTGTTATTCTTACTAATAATAAAATCTTTATTAAAAGTAATCGAATATCCAAATTTATTTAAACAAGAAACTGAAATTAAATTCTTTTTTGGGTAAATTCTTAAATATTTTTAGGTAAATGGTCTGGAGGGGGGCAACGTGAAATTAAATTCCTCTTGAATTGGGGTACATAATAAACATCTAAATGCCTACTAGAATCTAAATTAACTATAATATCTCCCACAGCACAGGCAGACACCAACGCTCCGTTGCCTAAACGCAATTTGAATTCATTCTCATTCAGTCTTTTCCTTTCCTGGAACCCCTTCTTCCTTCTTTTTCTGCGACTTTGGGCAATTTCTTTTCCATTGTCCCTTTTCACCACAAATGAAACATTTTCCTTTGATCTTGGTTACTTTCTTGGTCTTCTTCTTGGTAGGCCCAAGTTGCTTTTTCTTCTATTGTTTCTTGACCTTCTTACGGGTCTTAACAGTAGCAACTTTACCAACCAAATGAATCTTTTGACCCTTGCCTTTCACAAGGATCTTCTCAACACTTTGAACATCTTGCATCAGGCCCTGCAAAGTGTATTCCTTATTGTTCAAGGTGTAGTCTATTAGGATTATGCTCAATGGCAAGAGTGTAATATTGTAATTGACAATCTTCTCATATTAATAAAGTGAATTCTGATTCTTACAATTACTTATAGCATTTATTATTATAATTGTCAAGGTAAATAATCATAAGGTCAAAACACTATGAGACATGAAGAATTGTTCATACATTCGGATATGTATGAGGTAGACACAATTCTTTAGTTAGTCTTGAATAACGTTCACAACTTAAGTTAAAGGTTGGGCACCTCTATCTTGTTAAAGTTGTAGAATTCTTTTACTAGCATTTGAGTGGGATCAAATGAATATGATGAGTCTAAAATCATCGAAAGATTTTCGAGTAAAAGAATCTAGTGCACTAGGTGCATTGAATTGGATCACAATGAAATACTTTATCTAGAACCGTCACTAGATATAAGTCTTTTCATTAAAGAGGACAATCGGAGAGTCTATCTTAATCCTGAGATAAATGATGGACTTATGGTTGCAAGTGTTATCATTAGAGCTATCAATGAGTACGATTATATAGCATAGTCTATCCTCGATAGTTTGGTGGTATACATTTGTTAATCGATAGAGGACTTCATTTATAGATATGGACATCGTGGCTCCATTTATTAAACGAGAGTATAATATCATCATATGGATGTTTTGAGGTATTGGATATTAAATCTCAACGTTGAGTTTTCAATAATGATTATTGAAAACATGGCTTCTGGACAAGTCAAAGTATCCAAGTTCGAAATGTGGTCATATGAGGAAATATGGTAACTTGGAAAGCTATAGGCGGTCTATGAGCTCTTGGCGATTACTGATATTATTCACGAGGATACACCATCTCCTATAAGATTGTCTAGGGTATGAATGAGAAACACCTCCTTATTCTATCTTATATTTAAGAGTTCAATTTTAGCTCTTTAGTGGAATGAGTTAAAATTAATAGATTGGACCTAAGTGAATCATTTGTTGATTGTGATTAGGTTGTGTCTATTGAAGCTTAAATTTAGATAGCCCGCCAAGATCCTCAATCCACACGTATTTGCATGGATCACTTGATATATACTACCGGGCCGATTTAAGGGTCCATCTAGAATTGTTTTTAATATATCAAGAATATAATATGTCTATTATTTAATTAATGGGCTGCACTATTATATTAATATATTAAAAGGAGACATGTGGGCTTGTTTCTTTTAGTAAGAATGGGTCTGGTTCACATGTGGGCTTTTATTTAAAGTCCAATGGATTAAATGAAATAAGAAAATAATAAATGGCCCATTTATATAAGTGGGGCGGCAAGGTGTATATATTAACCTGATATATTATTTTGTTTCATTTTTTTAATTAAATAAGAATTAGTTAATTTATTAATTAATTGTTTAATTAAGAAACAAATCTTTTTCTGATCAGGAAATATATTTCCTAAAGTTATACTATTGGTAGTAGTATATTAAAAGTAAAAGACTTGTTTGATAAGAAAATAAATAATTAATTTTTTTTATTTAATCAAATAAGAAGTCTTTTTATTTAGTCAATAAAAGAATAAAAATATCTATGAGTTGGATTAGGTTTTGAAGTCTAAAGGTTGATGGAAATTAGGGTGCAACAAAAACTCTTTTTGGTATGTGATTTGCGGCAACCCTAGTCCATTTAGAGGAAGATTTCGGCAATCCTAAATAGAAGAGGAAGCAAAATTTCGGCCACCTATATAATACCACATATAGAATTCGGCCACCATAGTTGATTGATTGATTCAATTTTTCTTCTTCTTCTCAATTCATAGAAAAGGATAATTTTTATTCTACTAAACATAAAAGAGAGAAGAGATTATTCTTTGATAGTACACTGATTGCTTGTTCATCAACAAGCTTATGTGTACAACATCGAATTAGGTTCACACGAGTTTCGATCATTAGATTGAGAACTCAAAAGCTGATCAGAATAATCTTTGTCTTCTTTTGATTGTTTTGTGACTAACAAAAGAAAAAGAAAAAGAAAACTTTGTTCATCCATTCTCAGGTTTGCAATTCAAAGAAAAAGGGAGACCACGCTCCTAGGTGATTCACGTACGTGTTCGGATTGGAAGATCTCGCGGTACTGTTCATGATCACTGTTCACGGCGGGGGTACTATTCACGATCACTGTTCACGCGGGTACTGTTCATGGGCATCGGAAAAGATTTTACGGATTACCAATCGACGTAAGTCAATCGGATCACGCGTCAAGAGGTATTTAACTCTAACCGTATATATTTGAGTTTAATTAATTAAAAGGTTAAGGTTCAACTTTGAGAAAAAAATTTAAAACCATACGAAATCTATTTTTCGTTTCTTCCGCTGCGTTTTATATCGATTTTTTCCCTACAGACTTGAAGTGATCAAAGGAATCTGACATTGAGTTGACTATCATGTCAATTTTCGTCTCACCATCTATATCATCACCATTGAGTTCAGCAATGTTGAGATGTGCTATTACTTTCATCATGTGATCTTTCACATCTTGTCCAGGTTTCATCCTAAGATTCATAAAAACAGTCACTGCCTCTCTCTTAGTCGTCCTAGACCTCATAGCAAACATCTCGTTTAGAGACATCATTATACCGGCAGAAGAACTCATTCCTTCATGTTGCTGTTGCAACACATCGGAGATGGTGGCTATAATATAACATTTGGCCATATCATCTGAGGTCTCCCACTACTTATACTCATCTATTTGCTATTCAGTAAATTCATTAGTAAGAGCAGGTGATTCAAGGGTAGACAAAATGAACTTATGCTTTTCAGATTGCAACAACAACCCAATTTTCCTTTTCCATGTGACATAATTATCTCCAGTTAAAGTATTATCTTTCAGGATATCGATTAGGGATGGGGTCATGATTTCTAAATAAAACAAAAATTACATGAGTAAACAATCATGATAAAGCACTTTTGAATATTTATCTTGAATTAAATGAAATAATTCAATCATAAAATTCAACGGGTGATCCGACATCCATAAATGTCACACCTTCTTTGGGAGTTTGTACAATTTACTAGTTGGACTAGGTCCCACCTAATTGTTAACATAACAACCAGCGTTTTCAATTTTAGCCTTGTGATTTATATTGACAATAACTCTTGGGAGGATATCAATAAAACCACATTGAGTGTGTTACCAAGTTATCGACCTTCAATATATTCCTTCACGAAAATCCCTCCTTTGAGAGTAGATATCGTTTGAGTCAATTGTCTAGTCTATCCTTGTAAGGAAGTATCTTGCTAAATTCCATTCATGGATACCCATTGGGGAATTATCACACAAAACATAAAGCTCAACTTATCTTGGAGGCCATAGGTGATCAAAACACCTTCTCCCACTCAGTTGTTTAAGGCGTGTGATAGAATTCCATAGAATGATTTACCAAGTTATCTAGATGCCAATTAGATACCTAAACCATTCAATGCATGTTCATACCAAAAGAGATATATGAGTGGCACTCCTATTCTATATGACATGTTATCAAACAATGACAAACATTGTAATATTTACGAAAAATAAATAGCCACAATTTTGGTCCATCCTAGAAAAACAAGTAAATTACATTTGTTTGAAATACAAGAAACCCTAACTTGGCGATCAAGTCATCAAACGGCGATCCATCAAAACTCTTGCACACCAAAATCCACATACTGCTGCCCCATGTGCAGCACCACGTTTGCGCCCGAAGGCTTGCACGGCTGCCTTGCGGTCACGGGCTGCCGCAACCTTCCTCCGTTGCTTCCTTTTCTGCTTCCAATTCTTCAATTCTTCGAATCTTCGAAACTTGAATATATTACAACAGTTTTTTTATTAACGATAAAAAAAAAAAAAAACTTAACAACTATCAAGAAGGAAATTATGGCGATGATAGACCACCCTTCTTGTTACAATTCCGAACAAAAATTACATTGAAATTCTAGGACCAAAATTGAGCAATAACTAACCATATTATAAAACATATATATATATATATATATATATCCATACATTCCGATGTAATTATATATATGAATACCTAGAGTGCCATCACTTTTTAAAACATGCATATTTACAATAAAAAGAAATAGATTCACGTATATAAACATTAATTAATCAAGGGTACAGCCAGGCTTTAATACCAATTATAGGAAAAAACCACGCGGCAGAAGCGAAAAATTGGGTTGGTATATTTCAAAAATTTCCTCTTAAAAGAAAGAACCTTAACCCTTTATTAATTAACATATAATAAAAGTATCGTACCTTTTTCACCTACGATTTATTTTGGGTCGATTTGAATCCGCTTGCTTCGAATTGAATCTGCAAGATCTTCCAATCCAATCACGAACGTGAATCACCCAGGAATGTGGGCCCCCTTTCGTTTAATTGTAAAAATGAGGATGGAAAAACAAACATTTTTCTTTTGTTAGTCACAATAATCCTCCTAGAGAAAATAAAGAACGTTTAGTCACTTGTGAATTCTTAATCTTTTTAATCAAGAACTCCCGTGAAACCTAATTCAATCTTGTGCATAAAGCCTTTTGATGTAAAAGCTTCTAGTACACTATCGAAAATAAAACGCTCCTTATTCTTCTTCTCTTTGGCCGAAATCTACACCCCTTTATTGAGTTGGAAGTTTTTTTTTATTACTCAAAAGCAAGAGAGTTAAAATTTTGCTCAAAAATAAAACTTCTTATTTGAACTCTATATGTCAAAAACGAAATTCCTTAATATATTTATAGGTTATGGCCAAATCCTCACACAAGGAGGATTTGATTTCACCTAAACATTATCAACTCAGTAGTAGAAAAAACCTATTCCAACTCATGAGTGATACGGGAGTGTCCCATTGCATGAGCTCGGTTCAAGACACAAGGGGAATTCAAATTCTCACTTTAATTTGTTAAACATCAGTTCATGTTTGAGGGGCAATTTGGAGACTTCATAACTTTTGTTTCTGGAAGAATTAGCTGACGTGCCTTATGTCATTAGAAAGATCAGCCTCTTAACTTCGAAATTGCTCTTGAATTTATATCATTTGGAGGTTCCAAGAAGGAGTTATCACTATTTTTATTTTCAAGGTTCAGCAGACAACAATTACGGGATTTGAAGATTTCAGCTTTAATGTCTTTAATTTCTCAAGTTTCCAATGCCTTGAATTATGTTATCATCATTTATTTTCGTCCCTTTTCTATGCATGGAGGGTTGTTCCACGATTTGGCTTTATAATGAGCCTCTATCCTTGTAAAATAAGTTAATCAATATTGAATTTCAGAATACTATCTCTTTGAGATTTTATCTTCCAACTCTTTATCTCTTTGGTGGATTTCCATTGAGTGGTGAGTTTTTCATTGGTTCTGTATCCTTGGTTGATTGAGAGGGTGGTGTTTCTGTATCCCTTTAGATTAGTCTTGGCGGTGAGCCGTTTCAACTAGTTTACTAAGGGTGCTGATAACTGTATCCCTTGGAAAATTAATCAATCTATCTTTATTTGTTATTGTGTGAGATAGGCTAGTTTGTGTGTTTCTCTTGTGCATGGGCTTCCCGTGAGTGTGTTTGATGTTGGTGAATACAGTTTAGGGCTGTCCGACACCATATTTGGTATCGGAGCAAAGAGCAATGGCAAGTCATCGTTATCGTGCATCAACTAGAGAAGAACAATCAGCTCCTCAAGTGAATCAACAGAACATTATTATGGATGATTTGAGACAACAAATCTAACATCTCTACGAGAATCGCGGTCATGATGAGAATGAAGGATCTAAAAATGATGGTGATGATGTTAATCCTTTCCATCAAACACGTAACCATGATTCTGATGATAGTACTCCTCCCCATCTGCGAGATTTGAGATTTTATGGGTATAGAGAATGTGATACTCAATGAGGTTTCAATGCCAAAGTAGAGATTCCGGAGTTTGAAGGGAAGATGCAACCGGACTAGTTCATAGAGTGGCTGAATACGGTAGATCATATCTTTGATTATCAAGATATGCCTAAAAACAAGAAGGTAAAGCTTGTTGCCATCAAGCTTAGGAAGCATGCATCATTTTGGTGGGAGAATCTTAAAAGACAGCGAGAAAGAGAAGGGAAAAGTAGGATCGTTACATGGGAGAAAATGAAGAAAGAATTGAAGAGGAAATACCTTCTAAATAATTATTGACAGGACATCTTCTTGAAGATCCACAACTTTCGACAAAAAGACCTTTTTGTTGCAGAGTATACTGCTAAGTTTGATAATCTCATGTTGAAGGGGGACATAGCGGAGCCGGGAGAACAGTCTATTGCCCGTTATCTTGGTGGTTTAAATTATGAGATTTCTAATGTGGTGCAGCTACAACTATATTGGAGTCTTAATGATGTGTGTAAGCTTGCTCTTAAGGTTGAGAAGCAACAAAAAGAGATGCGTAGCAAGGGTTCTAAGTATGGTTTGAGGGAAGGCTTTGCTAATAAAGGAACCACTTCAAATGCTAAGCCTACTGCAGCAAACAAAACCAATACGAAAGCTTCGACATCTAAAGGAAGGCGTGGTGTCTAAGCAACAACAACAACCTAGTTTTTCTAATACCAATTCTAGCAGGTGTTTCAAGTGCCAAGGGTTTGGACATATTGCTTCCGAGTGTCCAAATTGCAAGATTGTTTCACTGGTTGAAGAAGACAGTGATGGAAATGACTCAGCAATAGATTTGAAAGAAGATGAGTATGAGAATGAAGAGGTGAAGGAAGATGTGACTTATGGAGATAATGGTGCTTCTCTGGTTGTTCAAAGGAGTTTGAGTGTGGTTAGAGAAGAGGAAGAGGAGAATTGGGTGAGAAAGAATGTGTCCCACACCAAGTGCACTTCTCATGGAAAAGTATGTGTTATGATTATTGATAGTGGCGGTTTTGAAAATGTACTGTCTTCTTATATAGTTGACAAGTTAGACCTCAAAATAGTGCAGAACCCACATCCCTACAAGCTTTCATTGCTTCAAAAGAACAACGAGATTAAGGTGAATAAATGTTGCCTTGTTTCTTTTTCAATTGGAAAGAATTATAGGGATGAAGTTTGGTGTGATGTAGCCCCTATGGATGCATGTCATTATGATAGGCGTGTGTTGTATGATGGTTTTAAACACATGTACTCTTTTGTTAAAGAAGGTTGTAAGATTATGTTGGGTCCTAGTAAACCATAAGAGGTTCCCAAACCTTCTAAAGGAGAGGGAAATAACTTGCTTACTCTAGTTGATTGTAGGAGAGAGATGATGCAAGGGGGTGAAGTGTATGTGCTGGTTGTGGTAGAAGAAAATGAAGGGAACAATAATCCTCCGCTGATTATGAAAAATATTCTTGAAGAATATTTTGATTTGGTTTTGGACGAGTTACCACCTGGTTTACCACCATTGAGAGACATTTAGCATTGCATTGATTTTATTCCAGGTGCAACACTTCCGAACAAAGCAGCTTATCGAATGAGTCTTAAAGTTACAACGTCAAGTGGATGAATTGTTAGCCAAGGGAATGGTTAGGGAAAGCATGAGTCCTTGTGTAGTACCATCTCTTTTGGTGCCTAAGAAAGATAGTTCGTGGCGCATGTGTATTGATAGCAGGGCTGTGAACAAGATAACAATTGATTATCGCTTTTCGATTCCAAGGCTTGATGATTTGCTTGATCAACTTCATAGGGCTGCAATCTTTTTGAAGATTGATTTACGGAATGGTTACCATCAGATCAGAATGAGACAAAGAGATGAGTGGAAGACAGCCTTCAAGACTAGAGATGGCCTCTACGAGTGGATGGTGATGCCATTTGGGTTATCTAACACTCCTAGCAGTTTCATGAGATTCATGAACCATATCCTTAAACCTTGCATTGGACACTTTATTGTTGTATATTTCGATGATATTCTTGTGTACAGCAAAGATGAGGAAGAGCATTTGAACCATTTACAACAGCTCTTTGACATTTTGAGAGAGTAGAAGCTCTATACAAATTTGAAGAAATGCAAGTTCTTTACATAGAGCCTAATTTTCTTAGGGTATGTAGTATCTAAAGATGGAATTGAGATGGATCCTAGCAAGGTTGAAGCTATTATGAGTTGGTCTGAGCGAAAGACACTCTATGACATCCGTAGTTTTCA
The DNA here is from genome assembly GCA_033220585.1 of Dipteronia sinensis. Taxonomy (NCBI): domain Eukaryota; kingdom Viridiplantae; phylum Streptophyta; class Magnoliopsida; order Sapindales; family Sapindaceae; genus Dipteronia; species Dipteronia sinensis. The sequence goes on from CM065637.1 coordinate 23,680,776, forward strand.
TGGACTTGCGTCTTTTTACCGACGTTTTATCAAGGGGTTCAGTTCTATTGTGGCTTCTATCACTGAGTGCTTGAAATGGAATGGTTTCAAGTGGACGAAAGAGGCTAGAAGAAGCTTTGAGTTGATCAAGAGAAAGGTGACCAAAGCCCCAATCCTATCACTTCCAGATTTTGCAAAGGTGTTTGAGGTTGAGTGTAATGCTTCAAATGAAGGTATTGGTGATGTTCTAAGTCAAGAAGGGAAACCGATTACATTCTTTGGTGAGAAGCTGAACAATTCTCGAAAGAAATACTCTACTTATGACAAGGAGTTCTATGCAATCTATAGAGCTTTGAGTCATTGGAGTCAATATCTTCTTACTAAACCATTTGTTCTTTATTCAGATCATGCTGCATTAAAGTTCATCAACAGCCAACACAAGCTCAATCGAAGACATGCAGTATGGGTGGAGTTTCTTTAAGCTTACAACTTCACAATTAAGCACAAAGCGGGTGTTCAAAATGTGGTGGCTGATGCTTTGAGTAGGAAGCATTCCTTGCTGTCCACAATGGAAGTTAAAGTGGTGGGGTTTGAAATCTTGAAAGAATTGTATGCAGCTGATCCATACTTTGGTAGCATTTGGAAAGAGTGTGAAAAAGGTCCGTTTGAGCAGTTCTTAAAGCATGATGGGTATTTATTCAAGGCCAATCATTTGTGTGTGCCTCAATGTTCACTTCGACAAACCATTATTATGGAAGTTCATGACAGTGGGATATGTGGTCATTTTGGAAGAGACAAGACTCTTGCTCTTGTGGAAGGAAAGTTTTATTGGCTTAAGATGATGAGAGATGTAGCTAGACATGTGCAACAGTGTAGGGTATGTCATGTGGCAAAGACTCATGGGCAAAATACGGGGTTGTACACACCACTACCGGTAGCTCATTCCCCTTGGGAAGATGTTAGCATGGATTTTGTGATGGGTTTACCTAGAACTCAAAGGAACAAAGACTCTATCATGGTGGTTGTTGATCGATTCTCAAAGATGGCTCATTTTGTTCCTTGCAACAAGACTAACGATACTTCTTATATTTCAGATTTGTACTTCAAGGAGATTGTGAAGCTTCATGGTGTTCCAAAGACAATTGTTTCAGATCGCGATTCAAAGTTTTTGAGTCATTTTTGGCGTACACTTTGGAAGAAGCTTGGTACTAGCCTCAATTTCAGCTTATCATCCACAATCCGATGGACAAATAAAGGTTGTTAATCACAGCTTGGGAAATCTTTTGAGGTGTTATATGGGGAGAAATATGAGGCAATGGTATTTGGTCTTACCTCAAATCGAGTTTGCTTACAATTGCTCAAAAAGCCAAAGCACCAATCATAGCCCATTTAAGGTGGTGTATGGTAAGAATCCTATCAGCCCTTTGGATTTGGTTCCCATTGGTTCTATCAAATGTTTCAGTGGAGATGCTGAAGCTAGAGCTGATGAGATCAAGAAGTTGCATGCTCAAGTTCGAGAGAAGATTGTGAAGCAAAATGAGAAGTACAAGAAAACTAAGCATAAGTGCCGCAAGCTTGTTGAGTTCAAGGAAGAAGATTTGGTGTGGATTCAATTTAGTCAAGATCATTTCCCAAAAGGGAAATATGGTATGCTAAAACCTAGAGCTGATGGTCCTTTTAAAGTACTTCAACGCATTGGAGAAAATGCATACAAGATCGAGCTACCAGATTCTTATAGTGTGTCACCAACTTTCAATGTAGCTGATTTGTCTCCTTATCATGGTGATGTTAGCGTTTTAGACTTGAGGTCAAGTCTTTTCCAACCTGGGGATATTGACACGGGAGTGTCCCATTGCATGACCTTAGTTCAAGACACAAGGGGAATTCAAATTCTCACTTTAATTTGTTAAACATCAGTTCATGTTCGATGGGCAATTTGGAGACTTCATAACTTTTGTTTCTGGAAGAATTAGCTGACGTGCCTTATGTCATTGGAAAGATCATCCTCTTAACTTCGAAATTGCTCTTGAATTTTTATCATTTGGAGGTTCCAAGAAGGAGTTATCACTATTTTTATTTTCAAGGTTCAACAGATAACAATTACGGGATTTGAAGATTTCAGCTTTAATGTCTTTAATTTCTCAAGTTTCCAATGCTTTGAATTATGTTATCATCTTTTATTTTCGTCTTTTTTCTATGCGTGGAGTGTTGTTCCATGATTAGGCTTTATAATAAGCCTCTATCCTTGTAAAATGAGTTAATCAATATTGAATTTCAGAATACTATCTTTTTGAGATTTTATCTTCCAACTCTTTATCTCTTTGGTGGATTTCCATTGAGTGGTGAGTTTGTCATTGGTTCTGTATCCTTGGTTGATTGAGAGGGTGGTGTTTCTGTATCCCTTTAGATTAGTCTTGGCGGTGAGCCATTTCAACTAGTTTACTAAGGGTGGTGATATCTGTATCCCTTGGAAAATTAATCAATCTATCTTTATTTGTTCTTGTGTGAGATAGGCTGGTTTGTGTGTTTCTCTTGTGCATGGTTGTCCGTGAGTGTGTTTGACGTCGGTGAATACTGTTTAGGGCTGTCCGGCACCAATGAGTGTATTATCCAATAATAAATTATTGAATATAAAATTGAAAATTGTGACTTTATCAATAACTTCCTAATTGATTATCAATTAGAGTTTTGATAGATATCAAATACTTCCTAATTTGACTAGCTAAAATAAAACTTTTTTATTTATCTAATCAAATAAGGTATTTGATACTTATCATACTAATAACAATATTATGCCACTAAGAGTCCTTCTCCTAGTATACTACTAGCAATAGTATGACACTAAGAGTCATTCTCCTAGTAAACTACTTATAATAGTATGACACTAGGAATCCGTCTCCTAGTTAGAAAAAGATTTTGACTTTTAATCAAATAATTAATTAATTTCTATTTGATTAATTAATAAAATAAGACAATATATTAAGCTAATATTATTAGCCTTGTCGCCCAAGTATATATATGGGTAATATATTGTTTTTCCATTTTATTAAATCCATTGGACTTTAATAAATAGTCCACATGTGAACCAGACCCATTCTTACTATAAAAGAAACAAGTTCACATGCAATAAATTAATACATTAATCTAATTTGACAGCCCATTTAATTAAAATGTGCAAATTATATTCTTAATGTATTAATGGAATACTAAATGCACCCCATTAGGGCCACCCAAGGATTCCTACGTCCATGGCCACCCATTCCAGGAATTTGAAGAGTTACCACGTGTCTTGATCACATATGACCACACCTCTCCAAAACTTTTGGATTCTGAAATCCAAAAACAATTCTAGAAGAACCCATAAATTAATCCAGTAGAATATATCAAGTGATCCATGCAAGTTCGTGTGGATTGGGGATCTTGGCGAGCTATCTAAATTTAAGTTTCAATAGACATAACCTAATCATAATCAACAAATGATTCACTTAGGTTCAATCTATTAATTTTAGCTCATTCCACTAAAGAGTAAATAAAGTGACCGGTTTATTTAAGAGTTCAGTTTTAATCATATTGTTTTGTGCACACTTTCGATTTAGGGTTACGCGAGTTTCAATCATATTGATTGTGAATTCAAAAGTGACCGGAACTATTTTTTTAGGCTCTTGGTGTTTTACTATTGAAGATCAAGATCAGAAATTCCATACATCCATTCTAAGGTAAGCAATTCAAAGAAAAAGGGAGACCACACTCCTAGGTGATTCACGTACGTGCTAGGATTGAAGATCTTGCGGATTACCATCGACGTAAGTCAATCGGATCACGCGACAAGAGGTATTTAACTCTAACCGTATATTTGAGTTTAATTAATTAAAGGGTTAAGGTTCAAATCTTTAGAAAAATTTTAAACTATACGAAAATTATTTTTTCGCCTTCCGCTGCGGTTTTAAGAACTTTTTCCCTACAGAACAATAAATCTAGTGTATGTGTAACACCTAACACACACAAAAACCTAGATTATGTTCAATATAAAAATGCTAGAAACAACTTGATAAATTCAAAAATGAATTTCTAGCAAAATATTAGAGCTTAGATTCACAAGATAATCACATAGATTCAATCAAGCTCTAAATCTTCAATCAAATATGTTATTTCAATAAATCTTCAATTAAAGTGACCTAGCATATGAAAAAACTATCGATCATTAAAATCATGTCAATAAACACACAACATAGTCCTTTATTTGAAGCTAGCACAATACAACTCCACAAACATGTGAAAACATAGATTTGGAAAAATCTAACTCAACATGTATGTCAATTAAAGCTCAAACTAGCTGTTTTAGATTTCAATACTCTAATCAATGATTACACATCAAACATACATACATATATATACATATATGAGAAGAAAATCCAAGGTGATTGAAGACTTGAAGATCAAAATCAAAAGAGAAATCAATACCTTGAATGAAAACTGTGCTATCTCATTTTTGTGAGTGAAGCTACCAGAAAACTTAATCAAATGACTCCAAACTCTTGTGAAAATGATAGAGGACTAATAGACGAAGAGTCTCCAATTCGTATCACTCGAGTTAGACTCTGAATAAAAAAGTTATGGTATTTGGAAGATAGAAAAATTGGAGAGAAAATTTCTGCATATTGTTTTCAAATTTTCTTCTTTTGAATGAAATAGGAGGGAAAATGGTATTTAAAGAAGACGGAAACAAGAGAAATTTGAAGAGCCAATAGGGGGCTGCCAGCTCTGATCCCCATGGAGGCGGGTAGCACCACGGGGAGAGTTGCTAGGCACCCCTTTTTGCCTTCTTCAACACCCCTCGAGCACCTAAATGTTCTTCGATTCTTCTCCAGCCTCCGAACTCCGATTTCGAATCCATTTTTGGATTACGAACCGGAACTCCCTCACACACAAGGATATCACAAAAAATTTCACAAGAAATATGGAATTCAACTTGAAATTCAATGATGAAAACCAAGTACGATTAAGACACAGAAAGTTTCGTAACTTCCTATTTTGAACTTGAAACTTAATGAATGAGTAACCGAAATGACCAGAACTCAATGAGGAATAATATAAGCTCAAATTCAAGTTCAATATCACACAAACATAAATATATAAACACAAGAACACACGAGTATGCAATTTCCTAGAGATAGTTCTACAACATGCAATTTACAAAAGTTATCAACTTTAAATCTAATGTATGTGCATACAAGAACAAGTGTGTGTATTGTGTTATACCAGATTTTTCAAAACGATGCAGGGACACATATGAATGCAATGTATGTGTGTGCCTAGGCCTTGAAAGGTGAAAGAGGTGTTAATATTTCTTTTGCTAAGTAATTTAGCTTTGTTCCTCTTGTAGACACCACTTTACTTGAATGTTGTCTAATGTTCCTTGAAGCTTGATTATCCGCAAATCCTAGACAACTAATCAACACAAAGCAAATGTTGTTTTGATATAGAATTATGCCATACAAAACTCAAAGACCTAACAATCTCCCCCTTTGAGAAATTCTATGTCAAAACACCTAAAAAAATAGTAAATCATACTCAATGAAGGTTGGTCACAAGTCACACCTTCACATTACAATGAGATAGTTCCCTTAAACTAATCTTCATCAAGTCTTGAATTCTTCCATGTAGTCGTCTCTTGTCATCACCTAGAATCAACATGAAACACAACAGCATATACAAGAGAAACATACATATATATGGCAAGATATTTAGATACATGTTGATTAAAGTTCAAATGGATACACATGTCTCCCCCTAAATACATGCATACCAAGAAATCAAGATACCAAATGAAATGAAACAAAAAAATACCACAAACTAAACAATCTTTAAGATTAAGAGAGCATAGAGTTTTAGTATAAATGTTTTTTCCCCCTTTTGACATAATATGAAGCCAAAAGGTTAAGAAAATATAATACCTCAAGATCAAGCATTGCCAAAGAAAGTTCTTCTTGTTGTTGATCTCACATAATGCTTTGTAATGGATGAATTGTGGAAGGCAATCTTGTCTTCTAAATCCTTGATCTTTTCATCTTGTTGTATCACCCTTGCACTTAGTTCCACCACTTTATCATTAAACTCTTCAATCTTAGTCATAAGCCCCTCTCGAAATTGCATGGCCTATTTCGGTATAGAATTTGTGCTTGTCACAACACATGGCTCATATTGCTCACCAAAAAGCCTACAAGTGTCACTAGCCTTCCCTTTTTCTTTGTAAGACATAAACACTAAGCGTTTGTCACAAAGTTTTCCCAATGGAGGTAGAAGCACATCATCATCAAGCATCAGAACATCTAGTTTCATGCAACAATGAGTTAGAAACCCCGGAAAAGCCAACTTCTTGTCTAATCTAAAGAAGTAGATGCACTCTCTATATGTTCTATCAAGAGATCACCAAGGTTCAAAGGCTTGTTTGTCACCAAGGCGTACACAATCTTGATCTTCTCCTTGTTAAGCTCGGAAGCCTTTGTAGATCCTACAAGATTTGCACAAACAAATAGATGCCAAAAGGCACTAACCTTGGTTAACTCACTTTGATCTATAAAAGCTCTCTTACCCCATTCAAATCCATCATCCTCATATAAAATTCTCCCAATAAGATTTAAGTGATCAATGCTATCCACATCAAGTAGTTCCGAAACTATCTTACTTGAAATACCAAGGAACTTGTTGATGCTATCCGAGGAGATCCTAGATGTTTTCCCTCTCATACTCACCAAGGCATTTTCAAAAGTTGAGCTATCCTTATACTCAAAATAAAATTCTCTTATAAGGTTCTCATTAACAATCCCAATAGAATTTATCCATGTATCCCAATGCCTTTCATGTATAAACTGGTGAATGTAAGAACCCTCAACCAAATCAACACCCCTATCTTGAATAAGCTTTTTGGTTCCCATAACACCCAAGGCTTTCAACTTGTTGGGTTTGGGTTTTTTTAGAGGTTGGAGTAGATTTGGGTTTAGCTATGGGTTTTGATGGATGGATAGAATTAGAAACCTTGTTTCTTCCCATGGCTTTGTTGTAAACACTACAAAAACAAACACACATGAATGGAAAAGAGACACAAGTAAGTGTTAGTTGACAAAAATAAACATAAAAGGACATATGGTGAAATAATGAATCATAAATGCATAAATGTTCCTGTTCAAGCATATTGGTACATTTTTACCAAAAACAACAAATGAATTTAACAACAAGATTCATCCACAAATGGAGGAATCGATTTCAACCACAATTACTTTCAACCTCAAAACATGAAGGAATTGATTGTAACCACAACTACTATCAACCACAAGCAAGAATGAACTTACTCAACCTCAAGCTAGGAGGAATTGGTTATAACTATAACTACTATCAACTTCAAGAATGAAGGAATTCATTGCAATATCACCTACTATCAATCCCAAGCTAGGAAAACTTTATAGCCAACACATTCATGCAATTATTCCAAGATATATATCATGCATTCTCATCATTCAATTATTCTAATCAATCAATATGTCATCATATAACAAAGCAAATCATGTGAACATATCATACGAGAAAACAAAAGTTTAACATACTATGCTCCCCTTTGATAAGTACTCTATCTAGGATCAAGATAGAATATTATTCATAATGATATTCACACAATCACATATTCAAGCAATTTTAAAATAAATTCAACAAAATAAGCTTCACAAACTATGAGAGATACACCAAGATTTTCAATCTCTTATAATTCTTCTCAAATTTCTAGAATATCAAAATAATTATAAACAAAAGTGTGTGTGTGAAAATTACTTCAAGCATATGTAGAGGAGTAATTTGATAAACAACATGCAAATCATATCCACATCTATTCATCTTAAGCTTTTCCATAAAAGGTAAAACCGATTATCATCCAAATTTTTGCTTTAAAGAGAATATATTTCAACATATGAGCGTGTGTGTACATATGGCTCGTCATCCCATTTCTATTTGACAACCCAAGCATTCATGATTTTCAACTATACTTCTTTAAATCTTTTTTTTAATTTAGGCTTTGAATCAAAGAATTGTTTTTTATCGATTCTTTTCAACACTTCTTTGATTTTTCTAACATAAACATATACTCTTCATGACGGCTTTCACTCATCACAATGGTGTAGCCGTTTCTTACATTGGACGACTACACAACCAAGGTGTGTAGCCATTTCCATGAAGGTGCTCATTGAATTCTATGTAGTTGCCGAAGTAAAACGGATACTAACCGTAGGTCATCTTAAATGTACTAGTCATAAGACTTCAAGGTGTATCCACAACTTACATATTTTCAAATTCAACCTACTACAAGAAAACATAAAAGAGAAGTAAAGTGCATTTTTGAAAACCAAGTTTTATGGTTTACAAGCACATGATCTAAAAGCAATAAAAGCGATTTATTTAAGATCATTACTTCTCAAGAGAGTAGCTTTCAAAGAATATGAAGCTCATATTTTTCAAAAACATAAGCCACTCATCATTCAAACTAACAATTCACACATCATATAAGACCTTCGTGAACAACATCACTATAAAAAATCTTTAGAGAGCAAATGTCAATGAGAACCATATGTATATTATACTAAGTTCTCTAAAAATTACATGCTACATGATGTAGTGCAAACAATGAGTTGAGAGATGAAATAACAAATACGCAAGCATTAGGATATAGAAATACCTTAGCAAGCATTTTTCATCAAATGCAAAGTCTTCGCCCTTTTTATGAGCTATCTTGGCTTGTTTGTCCTCATGAAAACAAGTTGTTGGTGTTTCTTTCCAAGAGAATAAAAACTTAGCATTTCAACTCAAACATATATAAAAATGACTTTCTCTAAAAGTCTTGACAAACAATCAACACCGTATAGATTCCAAAAATGAAATTCTCATAAAGTTAATCAATAGATTTTGACTATCATAACAAATATGTGAGATAGCTAAGTTCATGTTAAGTTCTAGAGAAACAAAGCTAGCTAGCTAAAATTCTCAACAACTTGACACTAATCTTGAAGCTAACTCACATGTGCAACTTACTCTAATGGTAAGAGTACTCACCCTTGACCCATTTGGTCTTGGGTGAACTTACATAAAAATCATGATCATCCTTGACTTTAATGTTGAACCTAGAGTGGAGACTTTCAACAATTTGATTCATAAAAGTATCATTAATAATCATCTCCTCAACATTACTAGCAACACATGCATTGCCAAGATTCTCATCCCCATTAAACTTCTTCATCCAATTCTTTTTAACATGCATCTTAGAAACATCATGCTTATCAATAACTAAAACCCTAGCATACTTCAATTTAAGTTCAATCTCCTTATCTCTAGATGCATTTCCTATTTTGCCAAATTCAATGTACTTATAACACCTTGGTTTGATATGACCAACGGTATTACAAAAATGACAAATAGAATAAAATTTGAGATTGTACCTTTTGAGATTGAAGAAGTAGTGGGAGTTTGTGAAGATACCTTGCCTTTCTTTTTACCTTTAGCTTTCGGAAGATTATTTTTAGGAGACTTCTTGATCTTCTTGTTCTTAGCCTTCTTTGAGGAAGGTGATGCTATGATAAGCTTCTCCTCACCTTTCAAGATGCTAGGTTCTCCTTAAGGTTGAGCAAGATCCATAATGTTCTTCATGTTGAAACCATTGACTAAGTCTTTAATAGCTTGCTTATCAATGTTGATCTCTTCAATACACTATTGCTCTTTAACCTTCATTTTAGAAATAATCTCCTTATGCTCAAAGACAAGTCTTTCAACCTTAACATATCTCTTCATGATCTCATTCTTTTCACACATAAATCTATGTGAGGTCTCAACAAACTCATCCACTTGAGTTTGATCAAATCATCTTTCTCTTTAACCTCTCTCAATGCCTCATCTCTTTGCTCCTCAAGACTTCTAATCTTGGACATTAGAACGAGATTGGTTATATTTGAACTTGTATCTTCTAGATGACTTTAATCAATCTCCTTATCCACAGAAATTATACAATCATCTTCTAGTTTTGTGAAAGAAGCCGTAAGAGCAACAAAGTTTCTAACATGTTCTTTTCACTTAAGAACTCATCACTAGAACTCTCCTCATCGCTAGAACTACTCTCACTCCAAGTGGCTGACATAGCTTTACCCTTTTTTTCTTTATTGGACTTTCTTTTAGTGCACTCATTTACAAAATGTTCAAAACCTTGACATTCGTAGCATTGAACATTCTTCTTGTTCTTGGCTTGGCCATTCCTATCAACTCTTGGAGAAGATGGTTTCTTGATTTCCTTTTCCTTAGAAAAGCTACCTCTAGGCTTGGTACCTCTTCTTAGAAACTTCTTAAATTTTCTAACCATAAGAGCCATTTCTTCATTCTCATCATCACTCTCCTCTTTAATAGCCTTGAGAGCGATTCCCTTACTCTTGGTCTTTGGCTTCAAGCACATCTTATAAGTTTGGAGAGACCCAAGCAATTCATCAATGCTTAAGCAATCTACATCTTTGCTTTCTTCTATAGCCGTAACTTTGGCCTTGAATCTCTTAGGGAGAGATCTTAGAATCTTACAATTGAGACGCTCTCTAGAGATTGGTACTCTAAGTGCTTGACATTGGTTAGCAATATTAAGAAGACGAAATTGGAAATCTTCAAACTTGTCTTCATCACTCAATTGCAAGCTTTCAAATTGTGATGTGAACATTTGAAGCATAGACTTTCTTACCGCCAAAGTTCCTTCATTTGTGACTTGAAGTGTAAGAAGCTTTTTTGGTAGATTCAAGATTTTGTATGTAGAAGAATCAATGTCCATCAACTCCTCCAAATATAGCGTTCATAGCACGATGGTGCCACTTAGCCACCTCAAAGTCATTAGGTGTCCATTCATTTCTATGTTTGGAAATTTTGGTTCCATCCTCTAGAACCTTACTAGGAGGAGTATGGCATTCTTCAACTACTATCCATGCTCTTTCATCTATCAGGTGAATGTAGGCCTTCATCCTCAATTTCCAAAATCAGTAGTTGTTACCTCGAAGTAGTGGTGGCCTTGTATTTGAGGCTCCTTCCGCCATTACATCATCACCGTGAATGTATCCCAGAATTTCACTAAGTACAATCTAGTGACATGCTCTGATACCAAATGAAAAAGTACAAACACGGTTAATTTGCCTTAAGCTAACCTAGAAGGGGGTGGAGGTGGGTGAATAGGTTACTACACCTTTTTCGATCCCTTAAAACGAACACAAGTTTGTCCCTTCAAGTAGCTTTTACCACACTTTAAAAATCAAGAACAAGTATTATCAAATCAATTAAAGATATACTTGGTCAAACACATTCAATGTAAGCTATAACTAGCATGTAATACAAACTCAATTTATATATTGGCTTTTAATCATATAGCTCCAACAAATACAAATTTAATATATCATGAATATCACTTACAAAGATATCAAATAAGATTTATATCAACACATACACAAATATCAAGAGATAAGGATAGAGAAAATAAACACATGATTTTTACGTGGTAACATCTCCGAAGAGGAAACATCCACGGGTTGATTCCATAACCACGGGCAAACACCTTTCACTAGTAAGATAAAAAAGGTACAATCTCTCAAGTGACCACTTCACCTAGAAATCCACCTTTCAACCCTACATAATGAAAGAGATGCCACATTGCACAAATTGAAGAATCACTCCCCAAAATGTGACTTCCATGCTCAAATCAAAGAATCACTCAAGGAAATGAGACTTCCATGCTTAGCTATCCGGATCACCCCAATCCTAGCCAAGACTTCCAATGCACAAATCAAAGAATCATTCTAAGAAATGTGACTTCTAATGCACAACTTGAAGAATAACTCTCCAAATGTGACTTCCAATGCTCAATCCAAAGAGTCACTCTAAGGAATAAGACTTCCAACCTTTTCACAAGGCATGCGATCAAAGTGAATGCAAATGATGCAACACACACAACATAGTATATATGATCACTATATCCTATGGAAACTAAAATTGAATCAAAATGCACATGTCAAATGTATTCTAGTTTACTATCCTAAAACAGTACAATCACACTTAATGATGCATGTACATATGAAATGTGTGGATTAGGCACATAACATGAAGAACTAGATTTTTATCAATAGAAGCTCAAAAACAAATTTATTTAGAACTTGTAACATGAACAATAAATCTAGTGTATGTGAAACACCTAAAACACACAAAACCCTATATTATGTTCAATCACTTAAAAATGAATTTCTAGCAAAATATTAGAGCTTAGATTCACAAGATAATCACATAGATTCAATCAAGCCCTAAACGATCAATCAAATATGCTATTTCAACAAATCTTCAATTAAAGTGACCTTGCATATGAAACGACTATCAATCATTAAAATCATGTCAATAAACACACAAGATAGTCCTAGATTTGAAGCTAGCACAGTACAACTCCACAAACATGTGAAAACATAGATTTGGAAAAATCTAACTGAACATGTATGTCAATTAAAGATCAAACTAGCTCTATTGGAGTTCAATACTCTAATCAATGATTACACATCAAACATACATATTTATGAAAACCAAACCCAAGGTGATTGAAGACTTGAAGATCAAAATCAAAAGAGAAATCAATACCTTGAATTAAAACTATGTTGTCTCTTTTTTGTGAGTGAAACTACCAGAAAAATCAATCAAATGACTCCAAAATCTTATGAAAATGTTAGAGGGCTGATAGACGAAGATTCTACAATTCGAATCACGCAATTCAAACTCTGAATGAAAAAGTTATGGTGTTTGGAAGATAGGAAAATTGAAGAGAAAATTTCTGCACATTGTTTTCAAATTTTCTTCTTTTGACCTAAATGTTCTTCGACAGTTCTCTGGCCTCCAAACTCCAATTTTGAATCCATTTTTGGATTACAAACAGGAACTCCCTCACCCACAAGGATTGCTCAAAAAAAATTCACAAAAAATATGGAATTCAACTTGAAACTCAATGATGAAAACCAAGTACGATTAAGACACCGAAAGTTTCGTAATTTCCTATTTTGAACTTGAAACTTAATGAATGAGTAACCGACATAGCCGGAACTCAATGAGGAACAATATGACCTTAAATTCAAGTTTAATATCACACAAAAATAAATATATAAACACAAGAATATACAAGTATCCAATTTCCTAGAGATAGTCCTAGAACATGCAATTTACAAAAGTTGTCAACTTTAAATCTAATGCATGTGCATACAAGAACAAGTGTGTGTATTGTGTTATACCAAAATTTTCACAATGATACAGGGACACATATGAATGCAATGTATGTGTGTGCCTAGGTCTTGCAAGAGGAAAGAAGTCTCGATATACCTTTTGCTAAGTAATTTAGTTTTGTTCCTCTTGTAGCCACCATTTTGCTTGAATGTTGTCCAATCTTCCTTGAAGCTTGATTGTCCACAAATCCTATACAACTAATAAATACAAAGAAAATATTGTTTTGATATAGAATTATGCCAATAGAAAACTCAAAGACCTAACAACTACCCGCGCAGCCACCAATACAGTTGTCCTGGTGTGGTTTCTGGTCCCCGGTTCGTTGGTCTATTCGCTGATCTTGAACCAGCGAAGTGCCTGTGTGTGGGTCTGTGTGCGGGTCTGTGCGCGGGTCACTACCCGCGTAGTAGACCAGCACAGTTAGCCCTAGTGCTTTATGATCCCTGATTTTCTGGTGTGTTTGTTGGTCTCTGAACCAATAAAACCCATGTGTGCGGATCAGTGCGCAGGTGCCTACCCGCGCAGTGGACTCCCGCACTACGTCTTGTTTGCTTTGTCTTTTTTTTAAACTTTCCAAAATGACGTAGATTTGTCTAGGGCTTCTATATATATGTTCTCTTCTCTTCCATTTCATTTTTAGAGCCTCAAGAATACATTTTTTTGTGAGAGAAATTAACTCCTAGAGAGAGAGAGAGAGAGCCTCAAGACTTGATTTTTATTTAGCCAAACACAAACCCCATGTGCATCTAGCATCTGTCAAGCATCATCTACTCATAGGTCTTCATGCTTTCACATCCTTGTAAATTGAACACATCCTAGAACCTAATGCTTGCATATTTGTTCATCTTTACTTAGGATTAGCAATTACTTTGTTGATTAATTGCATGTCTATTTGATTAAGCATGTTTTGAGTATGTTTGTGTTTTTGTCTATTGGTTGGGGTTGTTTATTTTTTGATAGCTAGAATTTAGGACCATTTTTCCCTCTAGCTAAGTCTCAATGCTTTGCATTTAGACATTGTTGATCAGGACTTATTGATTGCATTTATTGTCCTTGCCATGCTCAATGATAACTCGTATTGATTGGCCTTTGTTTGATGACTAGATTTTAGACTTGTATATCTATAACTAATTAGGTCTTTATGAGCATTCATAAAGACATTAATATCTAGGATTTGTGCTTATTGCCATCATATAATCTCTAGATAAACATTTAGTGTTGCCTAGCATTAGTTGCATTTTGAATATTCATATATTCACATAGGTTGTTAATCACTTCTTTGAGAGTTAAGTCTTGTGACTACGAGGTGTAGTGCACAAGCAAGTGAAGTCTTGCAACCAAGGTGTGGTTGGCAAGCAAAGTGATCAAGAATTCATTATAAAGGCACGTTGGGTAGTAGTGGTGGGTAAGTGACCGAGAATGGTGTGACTAGAGGCCAACCTAGGTTGTAAACATCATTACAATAGTGGATTTGGGGATCTAAGTGGCTATGTGGTTAGCCCGTGGTTTTTCCCTTGTTGAATGGTTTCCACGTAAAAAATCAAGTGTTATTTAATTTCCATATTTTATACTTGATTTAGTATGTTTGTTTATGGCATAAATTTTGAATATGGGCTAATCAATAAAAGTTGGTAATTAACTTGATTAAAACCTATTCACCCCCCCCCCCCCCCCCCCCCCCCCCCCCCTCTAGGTTATTAGACACACGCTTGAGCTATATTTTCAAATTGCTGTATGGGTTTTGGATTATTTTGGGAGAAAATGTGTCCTAGATCTAGAGAGAGAAAATGTGATGGAAATGGGTGTGTGGGTGTGTGGCTGAAATCAGACAAGAATCTATATATAGGATTCCAAAAATAGGTCTGATTTGCTGATGTGGCAAAGTCCGGACGCATGCAGTGCGCGGGTAGGGACGCGTCCAGTGACCCGCACACTTACACTTTTCAGTGCTCCAATCTTCGGTTCACTGGTAATCGCACGGGAAGGGACCCATGCAGTACCCACGATCTGGGCAGCACGATCAAATACCCCCAAACCAAACCTTTGCTTGTCCTCGAGCAAACTCAAGACTAAACAAACACACTACAAAAAGAATGACTCGATCTAAAATTTTCCTAGATTCAAAAACAAAAAATTCAAATAGCTGCATGTCCAACCGATGATGAGATGTAAGGATGTGTGATGGAGAGAAGTAGACATATGCAAAATGTTTTAAAGCAACTTGAAGGCACTAAAGGGAAACTCGCACAATAACGAATCCCACACCTAAAAGTGCTCTTATACCAGAAACTACACACTCCCATGCCTTGAGTGTAATTTGTTTCGACCCTAATTCTCACGTGGAGTCTGAAGGGAAAAATTGCTTAAAACCGCAGCGGAAGGCGAAAAAATAATTTTCGTATAGTTTAAAATTTTTCTAAAGATTTGAACCTTTACCCTTTAATTAATTAAACTCAAATATACGGTTAGAGTTAAATACCTCTTGTCGCGTGATCCGATTGACTTACGTTGATGGTAATCCGCAAGATCTTCAATCCTAGCACGTACAGTGAATCACCTAGGAGCGTGGTCTCCCTTTTTCTTTGAATTTCTTACCTTAGAATGGATGTATGGAATTTCTGATCTTGATCTTCAACAGTAAAACACCAAGAGCCTAAAAAAATAGTTCCGGTCACTTTTGAATTCACAATCAATATGATTGAAACTCGCGTAACCCTAAATCGAAAGTGTGCACAAAACCTTTTGATGTTAAAGGCTTGTAAGTGCACTATCGAATGAGAACTTATTTTCTTTTTCTCTCTTGGCCGAAAATCTATGTTTATAGAGTATGATTTTTTTTTTCAAAACAAACAAAAATCTCTCTATTTTGCTTCTTAGTGGCCGAAAATTCATAACCTTATATTTATAGGTTGGCCGAATTTTCTCCTTCACCAAGTAGGGTTGGCCGAATTCATTGAATAGGAAATCTAGGGTTGGTTAATTTCCTTACTTGAAAAGGAATTATCCTTTTCCCTAATTCCTATCAATTCAAGAATCCTAACCCTTGTTGGACTAGTGGTGGCCGAATTCTTTGTATAATAAGGAGTGTATGTGGACTTAATCCTTACCACATTAAGACTCCTATCACTTAAAAGAATTCCAACCCTAATCCAACACATAGTATTTAATTTACTGATCAGGAAAAGATTTTGATTTAAACTATTAATTAATTAAATAATTAATTAATTCCCATTTAATCAAAACAATAAAATAAAATAATATCTTGGGCTATTTTATTTAGCCTTGCCGCCCACACCATGTATATATGGGCCCAATATTATTTTTCTTATTTTATTTAATCCATTAGACTTTAAATAAAAGCCCACATGTGAACCAGACTTATTCTTACTAAAAGAAACAAGCCTACATGTCTCCTTTTAATATATTAATATAATAGTGCAGCCCATTAAATAAATAATAGACATATTATATTCTTAATATATTAAATGCAATTCTAGATGGACCCAAAAATTGGTCCGGTAGAATATATCAAGTGATCCATGCAAGTACGTGTGGATTGTGGATCTTGGCGGGCTATCCAAATTTAAGCTTCAATAGACATAACCTAATCACAATCAACAAATGATTCACTTAGGTCCGATCTATTAATTTTAACTCATTCCACTAAAGAGCTAAAATTGAACTCTTAAATAAAGATAGAATAAGGAGATGTTTCTCATTCATACCCTAGACAATCTTATAGGAGATGGTGTATCCTCGTGAATAATATCAGTAATCGCCAAGAGCTCATAGACCGCCTATAGCTCTCCAAGTTACCATATTTCCTCATATGACCACATTTTGAACTTGGATATTTTGACTTGTCCAGAAGCCATGTCTTCAATAATCATTATTGAAAACTCAACGTTGAGATTTAATATCCAATACCTCAAAACATCCATATGATGATATTATACTCTCATTTAATAAATGGAGCCACGATGTCCATATCTATAAATGAAGTCCTCTATCGATTAACAAATGAATACCACCAAACTATCGAGGATATACTATGCTATATAATTGTACTCATTGATTGCTCAAATGATAACACTTGCAACCATAAGTCCATCATTTATCTCAGGATTTAGATAGACTCTCTGATTGTCCTGATAATGAAAAGACTTATATCTAGTGACGGTTCTAGATAAAGTATTTCATTGTGATCCTGTTCAATGCACCCAGTGCACTAGATTCTTTTACTCGAAAACCTTTCGATGATTTTAGACTCATTATAACTCATTTGATCCCACTCAAATGCTAGTAAAATAATTCTACAACTTTATCAAGATAGAGGTGCCCAATCTTTAACTTAAGTTGAGAACGTTATTCAAGACTAACTAAAGAATTGTGTCTACCTCATACATATCCGGATGTACAAACAATTCTTCATATCTCATAGTCTTTTGACCTTATGATTATTTACCGTAACAATTATAATTATAAATGCTATAAGATTTTGCAGAATCAGAAATCACTTTATTTATATGAAAAGATTGTCAATTACAATATTACACTCTTGCAATTGAGCATAATCCTAACAGAGTCGCAATCTTCTTTTCGCTCAGAGTCCTAAGTTCACACTCAACTGAGCAAAGATGGAAATTGTGCATAGGAATCTAATGCATTGAATACATGTATATTGAAAAATAGCTAATGTTTGTGAACTATCCTATGAAGGATTCACAATGCCATGAACGTGGAAGATTAGGCTTTAGCAAACATTCTTAATCAAGACTCATTAGGGATCAAAAAGGTCTTTTCCTTTCGGTTGTAATGGGGCCACAAGGTTAGATGTGGTGAGCAAAGAAATAGGGAAATTTTGAGTTCAAAAATTACCTATCATGCTCAATGTATACACACACACCCCATACTAAGCTCTACTAAACAACAATTTACGTACTAGAGTCTAGGCATTTAATTACATGCACATTTGTGCTACATAATTGTACTCAATTTTACGAGTACTTAACCATTACATTCCAAGGCTCTTGCTTTACCACCCCTTTTTTTTGCACAATAACATTTGTAAATTTGGCTCTAAGTGCAATTTTTTGCACTTTTACATTTTGAGCCCATGCTTGCACGTTTACATCATTGCCTAATTACACGCTATTTCATATTAGAGCTTACACCTTTCAACCACCTTACCCACACACACACCCTACATGATTGCCAATTAAAGGGTTTGTTTGTGTTTGGCTTATGGCTATATGGTTCATTGTGGTTCCAAATGAAAGGTAAGTGTTTGGCCTCAAATTTGTCCTTGGAGCACACATAAGAGACATAGGAATGTGTTTGGGCTTTTTCAGTAGTTAATGCACACACATTGCCTAAGATCATTTCCACGGTTAGTCTATCAAGGGAATGAATGCATCCATCAAGCAATCCATTATATGTATGAGATGTATGTTATATGGCATGTGACGTATATGACGAGCGAAGTGTTTTAGAATAGAAAAAATTGTAACACTCAATGCGCTTTTTAATAGGCTTGTGTTTGTGAACTGTCGGGTAGTATCCATTATTAGAACAAGGCGCAAAAGCACCGAGTCCCCTCAACTTAAGTACAAAAAGGATGGGACTAGCCCATGACATGCAAGTGAGACCCTAGAGTGACAACTAGCAATACAAGAGCTCAAAGTGCATACACACACTCGCCAAAAGCACACGCTCAGGGTATCACACCCAAGCTATTTAAAGCTTGAAAATTTGGCTATACGGCAAATTGAAAAATATAGCCCAAAAATGAAAAATAAATTACTCAAAAACAAAAAGACGACTCAACAAGGCGTTTACACCCCCAAACCAAAACTCAATATTGTCCTAAATGTTGGACAAGAGAGTTCGGCCTAACGGCGCGCACCTAACTGACTCAAAACCAAAAACCTAGGCACTAATCATGCACAGTCAATGCCCACAAACACAAAAAGACCAAAACAAGGATCAAAATATGATAAGCAATAAAATGCAATATGACATTAAGCACAAACCAACATCAAGCATTTCCATAAACAAAATTGTCGGAATGGGGGCACGATGACCCCCAAACCGAATCTAACTATATGCACAGTTAAAAAAAATGTGAGTATGCAAAAATAACGCCCAAACCGAATGGGGCTCTATATTTAAATTTAACCTGTATACTCAAATATGTATTTGAAACTAGCATTTATCTCATCTCATCAAAAATGAATCAATCAATGCAAAAATTCAAGTTTATGATCAATATGCCCACAAATATATATCATCCTTATCATCAAAATATTTCCACACAATATAGTCAATGAATAAGATCATCCACACACAAATGTTCCATATCCACAAATATTCACAATTGTTCCATGACAATAAAAGATAGAAAAAAATTAACAGTTCAACATTGAGATTAAGAAATGAAATCGAGGTCGTTACTTTCTTGCATCAAAAATTTGATTAGGTTCTCGCCCGATTTATGAGCACCCTTGGCTTTCTAGTCCCTCCAAGACTTGCAAGTTGTTGGAGTGTCTATTCTAAGAGATGAAGAACCTAGTCTTAAGCACAAACATTCAACCAAAAAGATATCAACCACACAAATATATCTCAAAAGAATATCCTCAAAATAAATCATCAACCACAAATATCCAAATCATCAACCAAATTTTTTAAAGCTAAACAAAATAAAAGTGTAGAAAAGTAAATGAGTTCAATCCCAGAGGTAACTAAATAAAACTAAAAAGTTCAACATCAAAAACATGAATAATGGCAAGAAAAGATAGGTCATTTTTCATCTGAAGACTCTGTTCTGTCATCCACCCATATGCCCTTTCTGCTTCGGGTTAAGCTCTACCCTTGCTCTCTCCTCAAATTCCTTAAGAGATATCTTCATTACAGTCCAAAATTCTGTAGCATTAGGATCTATAGTTGGCCCTTCTGTAGGGAATGATAGTGGTGCAGTCCTTTTCTTCTTTCTGGAATAAGGCATTATCTTGAGCTCTTCAGGCATCTTTATGATGTTTGTCCACAAGTCTTCAATGCTGTCCACGACCTCCCTAACTTCCTACCTGTTATCCCTGATTTCCTTGGTGAAACCTAAGCTCATTTGGTTCAAAGTAGATTGGAGACTCGCCATTCCTGTGATCAGCGTTTGCCATAGCATCTGGTAATTAGTGGTCTCCTTTGGAGGTGAGGTCCCCTACTCAAAATCCATATAATCTTGCTCCTGGTCCATCTGCTCTACTTGAGGTTGACTGTTTGTCCCTTCTTGAGCTCTAATCTTTTTTCTTTCAGATTTCTTCCTCTCGCTTGTGGGATCTCTCTCTACCAACAAACCATTCCAGGTAGTTATCCCAATGTCTGAATAAGCTTGCTTGAACGGGTCATTTCTGAAATCTAACCCAACATTTCTACAAAACTCTGTAATCAGACAAGGAAAGATAAGTGACTGTGAGTCATACCTCAGCCTTCCTACAGTGAGGATCTCTGTCTTGATCAAAAATCCCATATCAATCAACCACCCATTCTGGATACAATGCAAGATGGTTGCCAACTCATATGCGATGATGGACCAATGATTGCATGGCCTTGAACGCACAATAGTTTATATGTCGTGATATGCACTATTCAAACAAATTTATAAGATCTCAATATGCACTCAAACAAGTATAAAACTAGTATGTGGCAAGTATGGGTATCGTTCCTCAGAGATCGAGCAATAGTTAAGAGTAAATCAATGCCTTAGTTACAAATGCTAGAAAAGTAAATTGATATGGATTTGGAGAAGAAATAAAACTAAAATGTAAACTAAGCTAAAATGCACTAAAATGTACTATTCTAAATAGGTATGGATATGTGAATTCAACTAGCAAACAATGGGTAAAGAATGAACTCACAATGATTGTCATTAACTAATGTAATCACCCTAGGATGTATAGGAGTGACTATTTATCACTTGCGAGTGCCCAAACCATCATGTATAGCACTGGCCACCCACAATTGGTTATACAATGAAAGAACATCTATCTCATAAGGGACAAACCTCTTTGTTAAAAATCACCAACCCATCATGTATAGGTTAATGCTTAATCTATCACATACAAACAATCCTAGGATGTATAGTCTTGATTACCCATGAAAGATTAGAATTAGGTGAGATTAATAAGTCTGGATATTACTTGGGCCATGTACCCTTGTTCAATCCTCCTATTCAATTGAGCTTAGAGAGACAAGCATCATGTATACTTGATTCTCTACACATATAACTTCTCAAACAACTCATGAAGAGAGTCATGTATAATCAAACACAAATTGCTTTTGAAATCAAATAAAATAGTGAATAGAACAAATGAGATAGATTTTTAATAGAAGATATTGAGTTCATTACAAATACCCATATTTACAAGTGAATCACATCTACCCCCTAATGGGATTTAGCTACTCATAACAATTGGAATACAAGAATAAAAAGGAGGGAAGTAGAAAAGACCCATGTAGAACCTTCTTTCTTCAAGCCTTAATCCACCTCATATGTCCTTGTGAGTAGCAATTGATGGAGATGATGATGGGTTTTTGGTGAGAAAGGTTTTTGGGATTTAGAGAGAGAAAGAATCAATGAAATGGTGTATGGTCGTGGGTCTCTCCCTTTGAAAATCAGAATTGAAAACTATTTATACTTCCTTCAAAAACTAGGCCAAAATGCTGATGTGGCGAGCTAGGTTTCCCGTATAGCACAGGGTATAGCACAGATAGGTTACCCATGCCGTTACCCGTGCAGTCTTCATTTCCCTTCAGATTTCCATAATGTGCACGGGTATGTGCACAGGTGGATGACCTGTGCACCACTCGTGCAGTTGCCTTCTCCCGTGGCCTTGCTCCCTGGTCTGGTGAACTGCACAGGTGTGACCTGTGCAATTACCCGTGCAGTTTTTGTCTTCTCAAAATCCACCTTCCGGTACATAGGTGACTGCACGGGTATAGCACTGGTATGCTACCCGTGCACTTTTGCTTTCTTCACTTCATTTGTGCACTAACTGGTCCATTTTGCCTCCCTTCAAGCCTTTTACCTAATGCCTGCAATAAAAACCAAACGAGCCATAAATACACATAAAAAATGCTCAAGAACAAAACAAAGAGAAAGGATATGAGGGCCAAAATTTATAACATTTTTGGCTCGATCAAATACCCCCAAACCAAACCTTTGCTCGTCATCGAGCAAACTCCAAACAAAACCAAATATAACTCTAAATACACAAACATGACTCGATCTAAAAACACCTAGACTCAAACAAATAAGCTGCAAGCCAACTAATTGAGAGATAAGTCAGAGATAATGGGAGTGAGGAAGATGCTAATGCTAAATGTCCTAAATAACTCCAAGGCACCACAAGAGGAAACTCGCACATACGAATCCCACACTTTAAATACCCTCACCTTGGAAACTACTCACTCTCACGCCCTGAGCATAATTCGCTTCGACCTAAATTCTCACATGGGTTATCTCTTATTTTTCCTCTCAGAACCTAGGTTCACACTCATGCAATATGTATGCAAAAGAATTTATGTAATGGAATCAAAGTTGTTGCATACATTTCATACAAAATACACGCTCTATTTAGTGAAACAGTCTCATGAAAGAATCAAGTTCCATGAACGTGGAAAGAGCATGCATCGACTAATATTCCCAAGTTAGACTTCCCCTAAGATCAACTAGGTCTTTTCCATTTGGCTGTAATGGAGCTAAGGTGATTGGTGATTAGAAAGAACGGGAATTTAGGCACAATGCACTAATTAACCAAGTTAAGGCAATACATTCTACTTATAAACATTTCTCTTCTCATGCAACACCACTTCCAAATACAAGTATACATTAAGGCGTCCAGGCTTACATAAATTCCAAGTGCAATCACTAACTACTCTTGTTATCCTTTTGAGTAGTGTTTACAATTTAAACAAGGCAATTGAAGCATATTCCTTTTCTAAATAATTTTTTATTTTTATTTCCATTTGCTTCTCTTTCTCTTCTTTTTTTTTTAATTGTTGTTTCTTTGCTCTATTTTCTTGCCTTTGACTTTTGCACATATTTTTACAAACAACACTTATTTGCCTTGGTACACGCCATTTGACAATTAGAGCACATTTACATTTATTCCTAAGCCTTAACAAGATCAATCAAGTGAGGGTTGGCTTAGTGTTTGAGTTGCTTGGGTTATGGGTAATATAGGTGTAGAATGAACAAGTCTAAATGTGTTTGGTTTCAAAATTGGCTTGGGAGCACACACATTATTGGATGGGAAGCATTTGGCATTTTAAAGTGGCTAAACACACAATGCCTAATATCACCTCAAAGAATCCATCTACCAAGGGAATAAAAGTTTTAGTCAAGCAGTCCACTTTAATGATGCATGTTCTATGGCACATGATGATTTTGGTGCAATGAGACTATGCACGGTGTTTGAAAAGTGTTTAAAGATCTGAAAAATATTTTCCCTCGTAATTCGCACTTTTGGCTTGTGTTTGTGAAACTCTCAATGGTTATCTCCACTATTAGAACAAGGTGCTTGAGCACCGAGTCCCCTCAACTTAGACACCAAAAGATAGGACTAACCCATGTAATGCAGGTGAGACCCCTAAAGTGACTAAGAGCTATGAACAAGCACACAAAACATACACAAATTCGCCACAAACACTTTACTTAGGATTATCTCACCAAGCTAATTAAAGCTCAAAAGTTTTGGCTAGGCAGCAAATTTAAAAAAAAAACGACACGAAAAATGACTGAAGACACAAAAACTAACGACTCACAGAGGCGTTCTACACCCCCAAACCAAAACCCAACATTGTCCTCAATGTTGAAGACAAGAGAGCCCGGCCTAGCGGCGCGCACCAACCGACGCAACACAAAAACCTATAGCATAATGTCGTTAGAAAATGCTCGTCAAAAGTAATTTATAAAAACCTTAAATGCCTCAAAATGTTTACCAACAAGTGCAATGGCAAGTAGGGGTATCGTCCATAGGGAAAGAGAAATTAAATGGCTAAAACTAGTTAACTACTATTAAACCTAAACTAAGCATAAATAAAGTAAGATCAATGGTTGGGTTTCAAAAGTTAATAACTACAATGCAACTAAAATTAGGCTAGTTAATCTAATATACAATTAGTGTTAATAAGAATGCAAAAGTGAGGACTAAGGTATTGATGGATCAATAAGTGAATGGTGGGCAATGTAGGAACTCACATGAATGCACCTTTAATCTTGTGTAACCAACCTAGGGTGTATAGGATTGGTTGTATACCGCTTATGAGTATCCAATCCATCATGTATGGTATTGGACACCCACAAGTGTTGTACAATGAATGATTATCTATCAAAATAAGGGACTAATCTCTTAGTTTAAATTCACCAACCCATCATGTATGGTGTTGATGCTTAATCTCTCACAAGCAACCAATCAAATCATGTATAGGATTGATTAACCATTTGAGATTAGATAGAAATTGAGATTAATTTGTCCGGATTTCACTTGGGTCATGTACCCTTATTCAATCCTTCCATTCAAGTGAGCTTAAAAGAACCTAGCATCATGTATACCAAGTTCTCTACTCTAATCATTTCTCAAACAACTTGTAAAGAGAGTCATGTACAATCAAAGACAAATCATTCTAGATATCAATTAAGAACAATGAAAGAAACATAATTGATATATTTAGTATAAAATAAAAAATTCATTACAAGCCCAACATCCAATAGTGTCTCACATCATTCCCTTAGTGGGATATCTAGCTACTCATGACAAATATAATAAAATAAATAGGAGAAGAGAGATAGAGAAGACCCATTGAAAAAACACAAACTGTGTCTAATACAACCTAGAAGGGGGGGGGGAATAGGTTTTAGTTGATTTATTACCAACTTTTTGACTTAATCAATTTTAATAGTCCTACCCCATATTAGCAATCAACCAATCCAATATAAATATGCGGAAAACAATAAAAACACAAGGATTGATTTACGTGAGAAACCCTCCAACTAGGCAAAACTCACGGGCTATCCTTCTAGCCACATACGGTCCTCAAATCCACTATTTGAACCAAAGTTTACAACCTAGGTTGACCTCAAGTCACACCTACTTGGTCACTAACCCTTTCACTCTACCCAACAGGCCTTTAATAGTGATTCTAGACCACAAGCTTGTGCACTAACCCACTTAGTCACAAAGCTTAACAATCAATGAAGAGATTAAGCAACCTATGTGAGTATATATAAAAACTCTAATATGCAATTAATGCTAGGCTACAATAAATGCTTATCTAAGGATTTAACGTCAATGAGTGCAAATCCTAGATATCAATATCTAAATGCAAATGCATGAAGATTTAGCTAGAAGGGTAAAATCGTCCTAAATGCTAGCTATCAATGAACAAAGCTCTCAACCAACAAACAACAACTCAAACATGTTATAAATGTCATTAAACATAAAGATATGCAATAAATTCATATAAAAGAGCTAACCCTAGGCAAACAAGAACATAAATAAATACAAAGAGATTTGGGGCATGTTCAAGTTACCTAGTCAATGAATGCAAGAAGAATCCATGATGAGATGATGCTTGTAAGATGTTAGATGCATATGGATTTGTGTTTGGTTGAGTAAAGATGAGTTCTTGGGACTTTCTCTCTCTAAAGGAAGCTTGGCCTCTTAAAAATGGCTTCTTGAACTCACAAAAACGAGCAAGGAAGAAGAGAGAATATATATATGGGAGCCCTAGTCAAAACTACGTCGTTTTGAACTTAGAGCACAAAAAACCCGTCAATACCGCTTGATGGACCAGCATCGCAGGCAAGTGTCCAGACCACGGTACACACAGCAGTGCACCGTCTGGACAACAACGGTGTAGGGCGCTGTGCCTGCAAGTGCACATGCCGCGGTATGGGCAATAGTGGCCTACTAGACAACACCGCGACTTGGATCGCTATTGACAGAACACATTTTTCCTATAGTCATTTTAAAAGATCAGTTCATCAATAATATTTAATAAAACCTCACAAAGCCTAAATCAAGTTTGAAAACATAAATATAGTGGCAAGTGGGGTGTCGTCCACAGGGAGTGGAGTTAGCTAAATTAGTTAATGCTAAAGCAATGTTATGTATATATATATAATAGCCAAACATGAATTGGTGAAAATGTAGATTGTGAACCAACTCTAAATAACACTAAATTAAATATGTAAATAAAATGAAGGGGGAAATGGAATAAAGGATATATAGATGATGGAAACTAAGGAGTTAATGGATACGAAAGTAAATACTGGGCAATGTAACAAACCTGTCAATAGCACGGCTATTCAAGGTAACCGACCTAGGATGTATAGAGTCGGTTATTTATCCCTAGAAGGTGGCCAACCTAGGATGTATAGTGCGGACCACCTATTAGGGATTAATCCTTGTAAACTACCAACCTAGGATGTATAGAGTTGGTGGTTTATCGGATTCTGGAAATGAAGCTCGTCTACCTAACAATGACTCAACCGATTACAAATAGTCACCCTAGGATGTATAGTGATGACTTCTAACTCTCTCACGGATTTCGACCTAGGATGTATAGTGCCAGAAAACACGATCGAGGTTAGATTAAAACGGCAGTTCAAGAGTCAGAATTCATGACTTTCCAGTCTATTCTTTAGAGCATTATACAACTAAATAGGATGTATATCTAGATGCAATACTTATACATAATACAAAGATATCTTGCAAAGAGGATGTATCTACACAAGAAATCAATGATAAACATTCACAACAAGAATATATCAATGGAAGATAGACATGAATATCAATATAATATCAAGTTTATGTACAAGCCCAATATTCCACTAACTACTCCATCAACCCCTTAGAGGGGATTTAGCTACTCATTACAACTAGGAAACCAAGAGAGAGGAGATAAAAATAACCCTTGGAGAACATCTCCTTCCTTGTAGTGGCTCCAATCTCCAAACTTCCTTGAAGTTGAGTAGAGGATGTAAGGATGAGAGAGAGAGAGAGAGAGAGAAACTAGATCTAAGAGTGCTTAATCTGTGCTAAACGGAGTCAAAAGCTCCTTAAAACGTTTCTATACTTTTCTATTTATACTAGATACAAAAATAGGTCACTTAAGCTTTGAAATCAAACTGGCGCGCTCGGAGTGCGGGTGGAGTGCGGGTGATTTAACCGCACTGTACCCGCACTGTATGGGTTGTCTGCAACTACAGTTCTCGGATCAGGGCATTAGTGAGGGTGGAGTGCGGTTGAATTACCCGCACTTGACCCGCACTTGGCATCGCACTGTGATCGCACTTGAATCGCACTTCCCTGTCAGGTGCAAAATCTACCTTCTGTCTTGAGCAACAGTGCGGGTAGAGAGCGGTTAGATGACCCGCACAGTACCCATACTCTAATGTCAGGTGCAATTCTGCTCTTCTGTTCTTGATGCAAGTGCGGGTAGAGTGCGGTTTGATGACCCGCACAGTACCCGCACTCTAATGTCAGATGCGGTTCTGCTCTTCTGTTCTTGGTGCAAGTGCAGGTGGAGTGCGGTTTGCTGACCCGCACAGTACCTGCACTCTGATGTCAGGTGTATGATCAGCTTCTCTGGATTGGCATTAGTGCGGGTAAAGTGCGGTTGGATTACCAGCACAGTACCCGCACTTTATCTTCAGGTGCAACATCAGCTTTCTGGTTTGGCATTAGTGCGGGTGGAGTGCGGTTAGCTGACCCGCACTGTACCCGCACTTTATCTCTGTACTTGCATTCTGCCCCGGCTATGAACATGAGTGCGGCTGGAGTGCGGTTGCGACCCGCACTGGACCCGCACTGGACCCGCACTGTAGAGCAGTTTGTGCTCCTTTGCCTTCGCTTTCGCCCCTTTTCTACTGGAATCACCACAATATGCCTCCAAGCCTGTCTCTGCATAATTTCCTACAAATAAGCACAAAACCACCCATAAGAGATACAAAAACGCACAAAAACAGAACATAAGGTAAGTATCTGAGGGCCTAAATATACTACATATTTGGCCCGATCAAACACCCCCAAACCAAACCTTTGCTCGTCCTCGAGCAAATCTAATGGAAACAATAAGACGCCAGCTGAAAGTAATTTCTAGATACCTAAACAAAACATCAATAATGCTGCAAGTCCCATGTGTGATATGATACAAATAGGTGTGATAGAGAGGAGAAAAACATATGCACAAGATCAAGAGCAATTTGGAGACACCCAAGGGAGGCTCGTACGAACACGAATCCCACACCTAAAGGCATTCATGAATTTAGGACCACTTACTCCCATACCTTGAGCATAATTCGCTTCAATTCTAAAGCTCACATGGATCCTCTCTTTTCTTTCCTCAAGAGTCCTAAGTTCCACACAACAAGTATGCAAAGAACATTTTGCATAAGATTTAAGCAATGAACTATCCTAGGAACGAGTCACCATGCCATGGATGCGAAAGATTGTGCTTCAACCTACATTCCCAAACTAGACTTACATGGATCAAATAGGGCTTTTCAACCGGTTATAGTGTGGCTGTGGGGTTGAATGAGTTTACACAAAAAATATGGAAATTTAGGAGTTCAAACTCACCAATCATGCTAGAATATATCCCTACTCCCACACCATGTTCTTTTCTCGCTTAAATGCAACCATCTAGGAAACCATTTAACCCACATTTGTGCCTTTAACGTTGCATTCCGTTTGGGCGTTTTTAGCATAAAACACTCTCATTATAGCACTTCAAGTACAATCTTTCTTTAAATTTTTCTTTTAACAATTTCCCAATTACAATGTTGTACTCCATTTGAGTTGTTATAATTTCCCTTTCTTAGGCATTTAGGGTGCATAACTTACCTCTTTCCTTGCATATTTTCAATAACTATTTCATTTTACCCACTGTGGGACCATTTTGACCCTTTTCATCACTACCATTTCCCATCCTAACATGATTAGTACAAGGGTAGGCATGTGTTTAGGCTATTGGGTATATGGTTGAATATGGTACCAAATGAAAGGGTAAGTGTTTGGCCTCAACTTGGCTTTGGAGCACACAATATGGTAAGTGGTGTTTAGGCTATAGAGGTAATGAATACACATACATTCCCTAATATCACTTCCACAACCATCTAAAAAGGGAATGAAAGCATCCATCACGCAATTCACAAAATGATGTAAGTCCTATGGCACATGACATACATGACGAGAGGCGTGTTTAAGAATAATCAATAATGCACTCAGAAAACGCACTTTCATGCTTGTGTTTGTGATCTCACGTGTATCTCCACTATTAGAACAAGACATGGGAACAATGAGTCCCCAATACTTAGCACCAACGGGTGGGACGAACCCATGATGGTGCAAGCTAACCCTCAAGTGGCACCAAACTATATCACAAGGTCAGAGCACATATAAGGAACTCGTCAAAAACACACTCTAGAGGCATCATACCCATACTGGATTACAGTTTGAAAAATGGACAAGCGACAAAATTGAAAAAATGGACACTAAACTGTACAAGGCGGAGGCGTGATGCACCCCCAAACCAAAACTCAACAATGTCCCCATTGTTGGAAAGAATAAGCATAATCGCAATAAATGGCGGAATGAGGGATCAACACCCCCAAACCAAATCTAGACATACATTCAACCATGCTCATTCATAATAAAAAAAAACTAAATCGCATTCATTGAAAGCTTAAGTACAAAACCGAAGGTAGAAAACTCCCTTTAGAAGGAAGATCGTTCGATGTCCATGCGCGTTGTTGTGTGCTTCCCAAAAGATGCACAACCTAGCTTAAAACCACACAACAACTCTACCAAACAGCTATCAAATGCGAAAAGAAAAGAATAATAAGTCTAAGCCGTTTAAACGAAAATACAAATACAAATACAAGCAATAAAGTTCTGAATAATAATAAAGAACAAGAATGGATGGTCAATCATCGTCGGAAAACTCCCTCTCCGGTTCACTGGCGATCCCTTTGCCCTTGGGGTCGATCTCTGATCTGATCCGCTCTTCATGCTCCCTCCTGGATCTCTCCATAGCAGCTCTGAGCTCTTCCCCATATGGGTCAATGCCTGGACCCCCTGAAGGAGGTAAGAAAGCAGCTGGCCTCTTCTTCTTCTGCGGATAACTTGGAAGACTGAGTGCCTCCCTCATGTCTGTGAGGTTGCCCCAAATGTCCGTGAAATACTAATTGGCTTCCGCCCTGCTCTCAGTGATCTGCCTCCTGTTTTCGACGACCTCGGTCCTGAGGTTCTCCAATCCTGTAAGCAAAGTCTACCAAGGGACCTCTCCAAATGTCTCCTGCGTGGGTGGGGAAGCAGCGGGCCTATAATCACCATACTCGATGTAAACCGGCTCCACATCTGGTTGTTCCGAGATGTCTTCAGCCTGTCTGCTCGTGCTGCCCCCTCGAGAAGGTTTTCTCCTCCCTGTTCGGACCCTGACACCAGAGGGGTCCCGCTCTTTGACCTAGTCGTTCCATGTGAATCGCCCAACTGGCCCCAAACCGCATTCGAAAGGGTCGGATCCAAAATCTACTCCAGCAGTTCTGCAAAATGCGGTGATGAGGCTAGGGAAGATGAGTGGTTGCTTGTCCACCACTGACCCCTCCTATCTCAAGGATCTCTCTCTTGACCAGAAAGCCTATGTCGACCAACTGATTCTGTAGTATACAGTACAAGATCAGTCACTGCATTGAAGTTCACTGAAGTCCTGTGCTTTCTAGGGATCAAGGAATGGGAGATGAATACATGCCAGAAAGCCAACTCACTCCTTAAGTTGGTGTGCTTCATACGGTGATCAGGGGCCACCCTAAAAATTCATCGGACGGATCACTAACTGATTTGCAAAATCCACATTTAGGGTCACGAAAAATACACTCCAAGTCACCCCCTGCTTAAGACGTCCGACTGCTTCGGGATCAGCTGGAAGTTCAGTCCTATAGTACCTGTTAATTTCCGCTATAGTCATCCGGACTTCTACCCCACGGACCAGAACTAAAGAAGTGCGCTGAAAAGTTTCAGGTACCATCCCAGTAAAGAATTCTTCGACCACACGTCGGCAATACATCGGGGGGGGCTAACAATGGTTTCACATCCCCTTGTTTCTATCATTAGAGGAATTGGGGTGCCCTCCAGCTCTTCAACCGCTATCCCCCTCTCCACCACTATGTCTCGCTCCCTGAAATATTCTAAACGGTCCTCGAAATCTGGGTGCCTAATGCATGGTGGTGGAACCTGGGGTCCTCTCCTCGGTCTTTGTTCGGAACCCTGATTGCTTTGCCTAGTCGTTCTCCTGGTTCTTCCTGACATCTGCTCTTCTGTTCTTAGTGCAAGTACAGGTGGAGTGCGGTTTGCTGACCCGCACAGTACCCGCACTCTGATGTCAGGTGTATGATCAGCTTCTCTGGATTGGCATTAGTGCGGGTAAAGTGCGGTTGGATTACCATCACAATACCCGCACTTTATCTTCAGGTGCAACATCAGCTTTCTTGTTTGGCATTAGTGTAGGTGGAGTGCGGTTAGCTGACCCGCACTGTACCCGCACTTTATCTCTGTACTTGCATTCTGCCCCGGCTATGCACATGAGTGCGGCTGGAGTGCGGTTGCGAGCCGCACTGGACCCGCATTGTAGAGCAGTTTGTGCTCCTTTGCCTTCGCTTTTGCCACTTTTCTACTGGAATCACCACCGTATGCCTCCAAGCCTGTCTCTGCATCATTTCCTACAAATAAGCACAAAACCACCCATAAGAGATACAAAAACGCACGAAAACAGAACATAAGGTAAGGATCTGAGGGCCTAAATATACTACATATTTGGCCCGATCAGCTATGCGTGCAAGTGTACAGGAAGCGGTACAGGAAGCATGATCCTACTGAGGTATACCGCTCTGTATGCCGCGGTGCAAGCATGTCTTGCCAAGCGGTCTAGGCCGCGGTAAGAGAAGAAATTCTCTTTTCGGGGCAAACTCAACACACTAAGTGATGTGCAAAAAGTGCAAGTGTGGAGTGTGGAAAAGTGGCATACAATGCAACATTCAATTGTATGAAAATAAGAATAAATGCATGCAAGTGAGTGTGTGCAACTAGATCTCCTCAAAGAGAGTTAAACAAGTGAGATACCTTTGAAGTGCTCTTGAGAGAGATGATGTCCTTGAAGCTTGATCACACCCAATGAAGCCTAATTTACCCTTACAAAAATTAATCCTCAATGTGGTTTGTCAACGAAATAAGCCAATCAAAATATGAGGAACTTACAATCTCCCCCTTTGGCTATTTCGTGACAAAACCACCTCTCACAAATCATCCTCACAAAAGAATAAAAACTAGAGGTCAATAAAAGAAATTCTACATTACAAATAGATACCTAGATGCTAGGTCTTCAAATCTTCAAGCTCTTGTAGAATAGCCATCCCTACAAAACAATGAGACTACACTTTCCAAGACAAGTGTATGTGAGGTGATCAAGAGAGATAATAAATAAAAGCAAATTGCATAAAAAAGAAAACTACAATGTGCAACATGCAAATGCTCCCCCTAAATAGGTTAACTCCCCCTCAACGGGATAATCTCTCCAAACATGCAATCACATGCTCCCCCTAAATAGGTTAACTCCCCCTCAACGGGATAATCTCTCCAAATATGCAACCCTCTTAAATAAACCACACTACTCCCCCTTTTTGTCATGAGATAGGCAAATGAGTATTCCTCAAATGGGTCATGTAAGCAAAGAGAGTTATTTGCAAGATAAGTGCATAATCATATACAACAAGTTTATGCAACTTAATTAATTGAGAGAGAATCATTGAGATTTTATTTGTTTAAGAAGAAAATGTGTGACTTAGTTGCTTTGAATGTAAGACATGTAACATCATAGTTCAAGCAAATGGTATTTGGCAAGGAGAATGTCAAAAAGGTTCCAAAGGAATTCAAACCAATTTGCACCCTTTTGCCATAATTGAACAAGATATAGCTTTAAAAATTTGAGCACACATAAGCAACCATGTCAATCCTTAATGGTCAATCAAGACATGGATATAAAATCCTTATTAATTGAATGGATATAGAATCCTTATTGGTTGTTATCTTGTTCAACCATTAAGAAAAGACCCAAGGCTAAATTGGATGAGACATCCTTATTTATTGCATGGACACAAGGTCCTTATGGAATTTAGCTTTGTCAAGGTGCTTCCACACACATTTGCACACACAATTCATGCATAATATTTTAGCATGTCAAAATCAAGTCACATGTCATGGAGATAAAATTTAGGTCATTCAAATGTACTTCCCAATCAATTCTCCTAATCCAAAAATGCATGTTTGAACATAGAGGTAGGCACACTTATTGAATAAAAAGCCAAATAAGAATATATATAAGCACAACCAAAAATACTCAAGCAATTAATAAAGAAGCATAAAGTTGATCAAGTTTTTGCTTATTTCAATCTGCAAGGTTGCTCTCTTTGCTTGAGCTCCCCATAAGGGGTCAATCACCAAAACTCATCAGGGCATATGACAAATTCCAATAGACCTACTAAGTGACTTGAACCTAGTTGAGTCTAAAGGCTTTGTAAATAAATCCGCTAGTTGGTCATTAGTGCCCGCATGCTCAAGTGCAATGCATTTGTTTTCAACTAGTTCTCTAATGAAATGATGTCTAATGGCTATATGCTTTGCCCTAGAGTGCTGAACCGGATTCTTTGAAATGTTAATTGCACTCATGTTATCATAATAAAGGGTTAGAATACCTTGATAGAAGCCATAATCCACAAGCATTTGCTTCATCCAAAGGAGTTGTGTGCAAGCACTCCCGGCAGCTATGTATTCCGCTTCAGCTCATCTTTGTTTCTCTTGATGAATAAAGTTTTGTCAACACTACCCCTAGTGTAGTCATTGTCAATAAGAAATTGAGTGAGGCGCTTATACCAAGCCCTTGGCGCTTGTTTCAACCCATATAAAGCCTTCTTGAGGCGATAGACATGATTGGGGTGGTGTGGATCCACAAACCCCTTGGGTTGTTCAACAAACACTTCCTCATGCAAGAAACCATTGAGGAAGGCACTTTTAACATCCATTTGATGCAGTTTGAACTTGTGCACACATGATATGGATAAAAGAAGCCTTATAGACTCATGACGGGCAACCGGAGCAAAAGTCTCCTCAAAGTCAATACCCTCAATTTGAGAGTATCCTTGTGCTACAAGTCTAGCCTTGTTGCGCACAATGTTGCCATTCTCATCCTGATTTGTTCCTATATACCCATTTGGTGCCTATGATATTAGTATCCTTGGGTCTTAGAACAAGAGTCCAAACCTCATTTCTTTCAAATTGGTTTAGCTCTTCTTGCATGGCAAGAACCCAAAACTCATCATTCAAGGCTTCATCAACCTTTTTGGGTTCAATTTGAGAGGTGTAACAAGTATAGCTAATTTGATTAGCTATTTGACGCCTAGTCCTAACACCCTCATTCATATCTCCAAGAATGTCATTCTTGTTGTGGAGATGTCTAACCCATAGAGCAGGTTCTTTAGAGTCCAATGACTGATCTCTATCAAGAGGTTGAATGGCCTCTTCATCAAGACTTGACTTCACATCAATTGAAGTCTCACCATTCTTCTCCAAGGAAGAATCATCAAGCACAATGACCTCCTCATCATGGTCTCTAGTCTTAGGCCTACAATCATCTATGACAACATTAGATGATTCCATGACACTTCGAGTTTTTAAATTGAAAACTCTATAGGCCTTTCTATTAAGGGCATAGCCAATGAAAATCCCCTCATCACTCTTGGCATCAAACTTGCCAAGTTGATCTCGGTCATTTAGAATGTAGTATTTGCTCCCAAATGAGTGGAAGTAGCTAACTATTTGGCTTCCTACCCTTCCATAATTCATAGGAGGTTTGCCTAGTACCGAGCCTTAGGAAGACTCTATTTCCTATGTAGCAAGCCGTATTGACGGCCTCGACCCAAAGGTTCCTAGGGACATTGTTGTCAAGCAACATCACACGGGCCATCTCTTGAAGGACCTTATTCTTCCTCTCAACAACCCCATTTTGTTGAGGAGTTCTAGGAGCCGATAACTCATGGGAAATGCCTAAGCTATTGCAATAGCTTTCAAAACAAGCATTTTCAAATTCCCTCCCATGGTCACTCCTAATCCTTTTAATGCTTTTAATGTGTGAGTTCTTTTCATTTTGAATTTTAGTGCAAAGCATTTTAAAATTTTCAAATGTTTCAGATTTTTCTCTCTGAAAATATGTCCATGTAAATCTAGAGAAATCATCAACACAAACAAAAATGTATCTCTTGCCACCGAGACTCTCGGTTTGCATGGGACCCATAAGGTCCATATGTAGAAGCTCTAATGGCTCCTTGGTGGCGAGATACTTGTCTTTCTTGTGCATACTTTTGGTTTGTTTCCCTTGTTGACAAGGTCCACAAACACCATCGACTTTCTTCCTAAGCTTAGGGAGCCCACGCACAACCTTGAACTTATCTAAGATCCTCAAATCTCGATAGTTCATGTGGCCAAGTCTTTGATGCCATAACTCAACTTCCTCACACTTGGACATATTGCAAGAGATAGCGCTAGCTTCAAGACAATAGCAATTGTCACTAGATCTCTTTCCTTTTAGCAAGGTTTGTCCATTGGGCATTAAAATAGAGCAATCGTTTTTGTTAAACAAGACGGAGAGTCCATCATCATTAAGATGAGAAATGCTTATAAGATTGGCTTGCAAGCTATCAACAAGTAAAGCATTGGACAATGAGGGTAAATCGGGAATGGAAATGGTTCCTTTCCCTGTGACTTTCTTTCTAGATCCATCACCAAAGGTGACAAATCCTCCATCCTCCAAGACAAGGGATTTAAAGAAACTCTTGTTCCCCGTCATATGCCTAGAACACCCACTATCCAAATACCAAGTGTTAGAGGCATTTGCCTTCAAGGCAATTTGAGCCACATAGCAAAAATAGTCATCTCTTCTAATCCACCTAGGTGAAATGTTCTCATTCCTAGTGGTATTAGTCACATTGGCTCTAGATTTCCTAGGATCATTCAAATTGGCTCTAGATCTCCTAGGAACATGCATTTTGGCTGTAGCTCTATTTCTTTCAATCATGCTCTTGATTTTACACATTTCAATGTATTTGAAGCAATTAGTTCTAATGTGACCATCAACACCACAAAAATGACAAGTGGGAATGAAATAAGAAGATATACCACGCCCTTGTGAATACAAAGGGGCTTTCACACACATTTGAGCTTGCCTTTGGTGTTGGATTGGTTCTCTCCTTCTTTGTTGTTGAGTTGGAATAGATTGCTTCCTTGGTTGAGATTGCATGAATTGCTTCTTGGCTTGGTGATATTTGGGTTGAGGAAAGCTTGCTTGTTGAACCCTTGTTGGTTAAGCTTGAGCTTGTTTCCCTTGTGCCACCTTGACTTGGGAATCCTTAGAGCACTCTCCTAGTTTAATCTTCTTCCTAGGATGTTGTGGAGGTGAAGGCTCTTTGTTATCCAAGCTTTTGACAAACACAATCTTGCTTGAGGATGAGGTCTCCTTGTCATCTTCATAGCCAAGACCTTTCTTATCACTTGGCCTCTTGCCAACTCCCAACATGTGGTCAAGTTTCTTCGTGCTTGAAGTCATCTTAGCAATGATCTCTCTTGCTTCTTCAAGCTCCTTTTCCATCAATTCCTCATTCCTTTTGGCTATCTTCACTTCTTTATTTAAGTGAGTAGCTTCGGTAGATAGCTTGAGATTCTCTCATTTTAGCCTTTGAATCTCTTTCTTCATCTTCAATCTTGAGCCTTAAAAATGCTCAATGAAGCCTTCAAGATCCATTCCCCCTACATCCATATTTGTTGAATGGGATGAAGAGTCAGCATCACTAGAGTCATCTTCACTTTGTTTCTCTACCTCTTCATCATCTATTGCTTCCTTACTCTTGAGAGAAGATGTGAAGGCAATAAAGTTTGCCACATGATCCTCATCATCCGAGGATTCTCCTTCTTCTTCCAAGTCATCACCATCGCTCCACATGGCGGCCATGGCCTTTCCTTTCTTCTTGTTCTTTAAATTTCCACAGTCCATGGAGAATTCGAAGAATTGAATCCCTTTTCTTGTGGGCTTGTCTTCACTTGACTCAAACTTATTGAAAGGTGTCTTCTTCTTCATTTCCTTTCCTTTGGATCCAAATCCTCTTTTCTCAAAATTGATGAACTTCTTGAATCTTTTCACCATGAGGGCCATCTCCTCATCTGAGTCATCTTCCTCTTTCTCTACTTTGGAAGTTTTCAGAGCAATACTTTTTTGCTTCTTTGGAGGTGTAGGTGTAGGAGTCCACCTAGACTCATATGCTAGAAGTCTTCCTATAACTTCACTTGGCTTCATGTTTTTGTAATCACTGTTCTCCTCAAGACCCGTCACTTTTGACTCAAATCTTGCTGGAAGCGACCTCATAATTTTTTGCTTGATTCTCCTATCCAAATAGGGGTCACCAAGTTGATGGCTTTGATTGACTATGTCCATCAACTTCACCTGAAAGTCGGTGAAGCACTCATCCTCCTCCATTCTAATTTGCTCGAATTGTGTTTGGAGGACTTGAAGCTTGGAGTCCTTGACTACCTCGGTTCCCTCATGGGCCGTCTCTAGAATCTCTCATGCCTCTTTTGCAATTCTTGTTGTTTGGATCAATTTGTACTGATTGTCATCCATTGCACAAGGAATGGCATGCATAGCTTTGTTGTTCCACTTGGATGCTTCAAACTCTTGAGTTGACCATTCCGACTTTGGCTTGGGAACTACATTTTCGTCTGCAAGAGTCTTTTCCGGAGGAGTGTAGCCATCTTTAATTGCCATCCATGCTCGGTCATTTATTTGGCAAATGTAAGACTTCATCTTGCCTTTCCAAGAGGCATAGTTTACTCCGGTGAGCAAAGGGGGTCTTGTGCTAGAGGCTCCCTCATTACCACTTCCGTTCCCACTCATAGTGTTTGGGTATGAATGAGATGAATGTTAATGATGCAACAAACACAAACAAAATGCAAGACACACAAAGAGCAAGGATCACCTAAGTGTATCTAGGAACCCGCTCTGATACCAATTGAAAAAACACAATGTGTGTCTAATACAACCTAGAGGGGGGGGTGAATAGGTTTTAGTTGATTTATTACCAACTTTTTAACGTAATCAATTTTAATAGTCCTACCTCATATTAGCAATCAACCAATCCAATATAAATATGTGGAAAACAATAAAAACACAAGGATTGATTTACGTGAGAAACCCTCCAACTGGGCAAAACTCATGGGTTATCCTTCTAGCCATATACGGTCCTCAAATCCACTATTTGAACCAAAGTTTACAACCTAGGTTGACCTCAAGTCACACCTACTTGGTCACTAACCCTTTCACTCTACCCAACGGGCCTTTAATAGTGATTCTAGACCACAAGCTTGTGCACTAACCCACTTAGTCACAAAGCTTAACAATCAATGAAGAGATTAAGCAACCTATGTGAGTATATATAAAAACTCTAATATGCAATTAATGCTAGGCTACAATAAATGCTTATCTAAGGATTTAATGTCAATGAGTGCAAATCCTAGATATCAATATCTAAATGCAAATGCATGAAGATTTAGCTAGAAGGGTAAAATCGTCCTAAATGCTAGCTATCAATGAACAAAACTCTCAACCAACAAACAACAACTCAAACATGTTATAAATGTCATTAAACATAAAGATATGCAATAAATTCATATAAAAGAGCTAACCCTAGGCAAACAAGAACATAAATAAATACAAAGAGATGTGGGGCATGTTCAAGTTACCTAGTCAATGAAAGCAAGAAGAATCCATGATGAGATGATGCTTGTAAGATGTTAGATGCACATGGATTTGTGTTTGGTTGAGTAAAGATGAGTTCTTAGGAGTTTCTCTCTCTAAAGGAAGCTTGGCCTCTCAAAAATGGCTTCTTGAACTCACTAAAAACGAGCAAGGAAGAAGAGAAAATATATATATGGGAGCCCTAGTCAAAACTGCAGTCGTTTTGAACTTAGAGCACAAAAAACCCGTCAATACCGCTTGATGGACCGCGTCGCAAGCAAGTGTCTAGACCGCCGTACACACAGCAGTGCACCGTTTGGACAACAACGCGGTGTAGGGCGCTGTGCATGTAAGTGCACAGGCCGCGGTATGGGCAACAGTGGCCTACTGGACAACACCGCGACTTGGATCGCTATGCGTGCAAGTGTACAGGAAGCGGTACAGGAAGCGGTACAGGAAGCATGATCCTACTGAGGTATACCACTCTGTATGCCGCGGTGCAAGCATGTCTTGCCAAGCGGTCTAGGCCGCGGTAAGAGAAGAAATTCTCTTTTTGGGGCAAACTCAACACACTAAGTGATGTGCAAAAAGTGCAAGTGTGGAGTGTGAAAAGTGGCATACAATGCATCATTCAATTGTATGAAAATAAGAACAAATGCATGCAAGTGAGTGTGTGCAACTAGATCTCCTCAAAGAGAGTTAAACAAGTGAGATACCTTTGAAGTGCTCTTGAGAGAGATGATGTCCTTGAAGCTTGATCACACCCAATGAAGCCTAATTTACCCTTACAAAAATTAATCCTCAATGTGGTTTATCAACGAAATAAGCCAATCAAAATATAAGGAACTTACACCCATGTTGAGAAACTCCTCCTTTCTTGAAGCTTGATTCCAATCTCCAATGTCCTTGAGTAGATGAGGATGACTGTTAGATTTTGTGAGGTTAGTGTTCTTGGGAGACAATTGTATGAGAGAAGGGAAGAGAGTGTATTAGAGAGAAGAGGGGAGAAGAAGAAGAGCTTTAAATCATAAAATTGGTGTATTTATATGCTAGGGAGGTTAGGGCACGATCTGGGCTTGAAAAGACATCATTGCCCCTCTAAAAATTACTTAAAACTCATAATTTTTGGTGCTGGAAAGTGCAGTGCATAGGTATAGCACGGGTAGTGCATAGGTCAAAAACTGGTATTGCATGGGTAGTGCACGGGTAGGTTACCCGTGCAGTTCCTGTGGACAGCCGCGCATAGTTACTAAAATGGCCATAAATATCTCTAGACAACTCGGAATCGCAATCCGTAAAAACCACTGGAAACTAGACTCCCGAGGATTTCTAAATATATTTAATTCAAAACATGGTTCAGTTCTAGGAGGGAGATATAACCCTTTGAAGTTGGATGATCTGCATATACTGTTTTTACAATTTCAGCTGTTTTTCCACCAATTCTCACTTTTTGTGTCTTCTGGTCTGGGCAATGTGCATGGGTAGTGTACGGGTGATACCTGTGTAGTTACCCATGCACTGAGCTCTTCCCAAAATCTACCTTTCGGTGCACAGGTAGCTGCACGGGTAGTGCACTGGTATGCTACCTGTGCACTATGGCCTTTAAAACCCCCCTTTTTGCACCACTTGTCTTCTTTTGATCCCGTTTCTTGATTTTTCACCTAATGCCTGCAATATCAACAAAAGAGCTGCAAATACACATAAAAATACCCAAGAACAAGATAAAGAGAAAGGATATGAGGGCCAAAATGTATGACATTTTTGGCTCGATCAGACCTCAGCGAGTTGGAGATGAAAATATTCCATAAACCCAGCTCCGCCTTCAAATTGGAGTGCTTGATTGGATATTTTGGGGCCACCCAAAATTCCTTAG
Organism: Dipteronia sinensis; assembly: GCA_033220585.1. NCBI lineage: Eukaryota > Viridiplantae > Streptophyta > Magnoliopsida > Sapindales > Sapindaceae > Dipteronia > Dipteronia sinensis. The sequence continues at coordinate 23,721,820 of CM065637.1, forward strand.
GCTCAATGACAAGGCTGTTGGTAAAGTCTACACTCTGGTAGACATACAAGTCATTCCATATTACTTTATCATGCATTCCTTTAAACTCCTTAGGATCATCTGGAATTCTGATGTCATATTAGCTATTGATGTGGATAACATTCAGCTTGACTTCAGTTCCTCGAACCATGACCCCGACTCTATGCTTTAAATCATATGGGTTCATTGCAGTATAAAACTCCTCCATAACTCTCCTACAGTACTGGTTTGGTATGCTTGTGAATGTTTCCCACCCCAATCTTTCTATCATTCTGGGGATGGGGGTATCCTCAAGGTCCTTGGTTGAAATCCTTTTCAATGATCATGTGTCGACCTCGGAGGAATCCCAACCTATTATGGAAATCCTTATTGAGTGCACTTGAGCAACTGAGGAGGAGTCTGACTTGTGAATGCATTGCTTGTCTTTTTTTTTTCTTCTTGCCTGTTTCATTGCTGATTTTATTCCCCACATGCTTAGATCTCTTAGTCATTTGTAAAAGAGAAAATAAACTAATTCAGGCAACATTATAAACATGTGTGTTGATCGGGCCAAAAAGTACCCAAAATGTTATACATTTGGCCCTTATATCCTTTCTCTTTAGTTTTTTTCTTGAGCGTTTTTATATGTATTTATGGCTCGTTTGGTTTTTCTTGCAGGCATTAGGTAAAAAGGCAAGAAGAATGGCAAAATGGACCAATTGGTTCACATATGAAGTGAAGGAAACAATAGTGCACGGGTAGCAGACCCGTGCACTACCCATGTGCTCACCCGTGCATCGGCAGGTGGATTTTGAGAAGAACAAACTGCACGGGTTATTGCATGGGTAACACCCATGCATCCACTCGTACAGTTCACCAGACCAAGGGAGCAAGGCCACGGGTGAAGGCAACTACACGAGTGGTGCACGAGTCATCCATCCGTGCACATACCCGTGTACATTGCACAAATCTAAAGGGAAATGAAGACTTTATGGGTAACTACACAGGTAATCTACCCGTGCTATACCCGTGCTATACGGATACCCAGCTTGCCACATCAGCATTTTGGCCTAGTTTTTGAAGAAAGTATAAATACTTTTCAATCTGATTTTTGAAAGGGAGAGACCCACGACTATACACCATTCCATTCATTCTTTCTCTTTCTAAATCCCAAAAACCTTTCTCACCAAAAAACTCATCATCATCTTCATCAATTGCTACTCATAAGGACATAGGAGGTGGATTGAAGCTTGAAGAAAGAAGGTTCTACATGGGTCTTTTCTACTTCCCTCCATTTTATTATTGTATTCCATTTGTTATGAGTAGCTAAGTCTCTTTAAGGGATTGATGTGATTCACTTGTAAATATGGGTATTTGTAATGAACTCAGTATCTTTTATTAAAATCTATCTCATTTGTTCTATTCTATGTTTTACTTGATTTCAAAAGCAATTTGTGTTTGATTGTACATGACTCTCTTCATGAGTTGTTTGAGAAATTATATGTGTAGAGAATCAAGCATACATGATGTTTGGCCCTCTAAGCTCAATTGAATAGGAGGATTGAACAAGGGTACACGACCCAAGTAATATCTGGACTTATTAATCTCACATAATTCTAATCTTTTATGGGTAATCAAGACTATACATCCTAGGATTGTTTGCATGTGATAGATTAAGCATCGACCTATACATGGTGGGTTGGTGATTTTTAACAAAGATATTTGTCCCTTATGTGATAGATGTTCTTTCATTGTATAACCAATTGTGGGTGGCCAATGCTAAACATGATGGTTTGGGCACTCACAAGTGGTAAATAATCACTCCTATACATCCTAGGGTGGTTACATTAGTTAATGACAATTAATGTGAGTTCATTCTTTACCCATTGTTTGCTAGTTGAATTCATCAATTCCTTAATCCACATATTACATATCCATACTTTTTAGATTAGTGCATTTTAGCTTAGTTTACATTTTAGTTTTACTTTTTCTCAAAAACCATATCAATTTACTTTTCTTGTATTTTTAACTAAAGCATTAGTTTAATCATATCTATCGCTCGATCTCTGAGGAACTATACCCATACTTGCCACATCCTATTTTTATACTTGTTTGAGTGCATCTTGGGATCTTATAAATTTGTTTGAATATTGCATGTCACGACATATATAAAAATGCAAGTTCAAAATGGAGCCGCCGCCTGGGATCGGAGTACATAGTTGTGATTAGATTTAGCTTTAGTGTTAGTTATTTAAGTTTCTTTTACTTTGATTGTACTTGTTATTTTGAATTCACAAATGCATAGGTACATGCACGGGAGTCGCTCTTTGAGGGGCAGCTTAGTACCGAGATTTAACAATATTCATCGGATTAGAGGATTGATCAGATAGTTTGAGAACAACAATCGTGAAGAAGAGATGGCTGAAGGAATTCTACAGAATACACCAGTTGAGGAACAAGGAACAAATGAGGAGGATTTGGGACTCACAATTGGGGAGTACACTCTTCCATCAGTTGGGGATGAGCAACCAACTGTTATTGTTTTGGACGACACCGCTAGGTTATATGAGTTGAAGGGGATGCATGTGAACTTGTTGCCGACACTTCATGGGCTTCCTTCTGAGGATTGCCTTCAATTCATGAAGGAATATAGCACTGTGTTGGAGACATTTCCCATTGTAGTTTGAGACAAAGTATTGACTATGGTATAGCTGTAGATGCGTTGTTTCCAATATTGTCTCAAGGACCGTGCCAAACAGTGGTACATGGCATTGAGGCCGAGAAAACTCTCGTCTTGGCCCCAAATTTGTATGGTGTTTTACAACAAGTTTTTCCCAACCGTAAAAGCAAGAGAATTGAAGATCAAGATCGACACCTTTAGTGAAGAGGACAGGGAACCATTTCATGAAGCATGGGAGAGATTTCATCTTCTGCTTGCTCAAGTTCCACCACATACCTATCCTGAAGAATTGAAGGTCACTTCCTTCTACCATGGGCTATCCACTATTACTCAGATGATGGTGGACAATGCTTGTGTGGGGACAATTGTTGACAAGAGGGCTCAAGAAGCATATGAGATTATGGAGAAACTATCCCAAAATTCACAACAAAGGTCCTCAAGCATAAGGAGGGGTGGAAAGTTAGAAATTGATGGGAATACAGGAATTGCTATTGAAATGTCAAGAATGGCTAAGGAAATGCAGTCAGTGAAGGACTTGAGAAAGAATATGTTCAAGCCATCATCTCAAGTGAACCAAATCATTGATGACACGTTAAATGGAGTGGAAGGACAGTTGGAGCATGAGGAAGCCCAAATGTTAGGGGGGTTTCAAAGGCAGAGGAATGATCCCTACTCCAATCAATACGACCCGGGGTGGAGGAATCACCCTAACTTCTCATGGAGCAACAACAATAACAATAGTGCAAACAATCAAGGATATCAGAATCAGGGATACAACAGGTACAACAATCAAGGTGGAGCAAGCAGCAATCAGTGGGGGAGCTCTAGTAATAATCCACAGGGAAATTTCAACACGCAAGCAAATGCGTATCAACCGAAAGTAAGATCACTTGGAGAAGAATTGAGAGACTTTATCAAGGCAACAGATGAAACTTCAATAGCTATCAGAAACTCCCAGAGTGCAAATGAGCAAATGTTGAAGAGCTACATACAGTCAAATGATCAAAGGGCAAATAATATGGATGCCTCGATAAAGATATTGGAGACTCAAGTTTCCCAAATTGCAGAAGCTCTACATAGGCAGGACAAAGGGAAATCTCAGAGCCATAATGAACATATTAAAGTGATGGAGGCATTTCTAGAGAAGAATAAAGAGTTGGCCCTAGGTAAGGAAACTCATGGCACAAATATTGTTGTTGAAGATGTTGTCCAAGAAAAGACAGTCGAGTCAAAGGAAACTAGTCTAGTGAAGCTGGTGGATCCTGGTGATTTCATCATCCTAGTCACCATTGGAGAGTCAAGAAAAATGGGGGCAGTGCAAGATATGGGGGCAAGTGTCAATATGATGCCTTTGGATATATATAGACAACTGAAGCTACAACCCATGAAGACCACTCAAAGTAAACTCAAGATGGCTGACAACTCTCCAAAGACTCCTTGTGGAGTAGTTGAGGATGTACAATTGGACATCTATGGACTTAAGGTCCCAGTGGACTTATTTGTGTTAGAAGTGAAGGATGATGAAGTTCATGAGAGGGAGTGGAAACTGCTTCTGGGGAGGTCGTTTATGGCCACAGCTGGTATGAAAGTAAAATGTGGTTTCGAGGCACTTATCTTTCAACTATGGTGGTAACAGAGTCGAATTCAATATTGACCGAACTAATGAGAGATTTTTTGAAGGATGTTTTGTGTTGGAAGTGCCGAAGAGAAAAAGGAAGAATAGCAAAGTTTGTGACATTGTAAGGGCATTCGAGTTAGCTACAGAGATGGAAGAAGGACATCAAGACGGCATTGAAGAAAATGAAGTCGTGAAAATGGAAGAAGCTATCTTTGATGAGAAGATACTTGAAGAAGTATCTAGAGATTTCGAACGAGAAAGAGAGAAGGAGTTAGAAAATGAGAACAAAAAGCTTCATCAAGAATTAGAACTCCTTAAGGAAAACAATGAGACATTGAAGAAGAAAGTGCAAGAACTCTCCAACATCAACAAAAAGTTTGAGAGGAAAATCGTCAAGGTGGAAGGAGAAAAGAAAGCTATTTCACGAGACCTAATTGAGTTAGCTAAGCTCTAGGAGGAGTTTGAAGAAGAATATGGAAGAAAAACTAGGAGGCACTTGATAGAGGTTGAAGAGAAGTCAAATGCATTGGGAGAGGTGAAGGAAGTGCTTAAGAAGAGGGATGAGGCCTTGAAGATTGCAAAAGTAAAGGAGTGTGACTACATAGTGGAATTATATAACATGGAGAAAGAAGTCAACTCACTCAAAGTGCAACATTCAAGGGGACCTCAAAGTTTCAATCAAAGAGGGAGTTTTCCTTATACTCTTCCAACTTGTTATTTTTGTTCAAAGCTTGGGCATATTAAGGCCCATTGTTACAAGTTTCAAAGGGTTACAAATTTTCATAATAAGTCTAGGAGGAACCCAAGGGGAGTTAGGAAGATATGGGTTAGGAAGGATTTAATGGATGTCGTGAGGGTGAGGGAGAAGGATTCTCTAGAAAGAACTTTGGCACCCATATGGATTGTCAAGAGAAATGAATCCCTTCACTTGGTAAAGCCACCTGGGGTTGACTCAAATCCCACCAAACATACTTTACATTGATAAAATTCTTAAAGTATGGCTGGATGTCACAAATTATTTTCTCATGCATTATTAGTCACATTGATTGTGTAATATCCTTGAGAGCATTTAATGTAGGTGGTTTTGAGTCTTGAGAAATTTTTTTGTGAAATCTTTGAGTAAGGTAGATAATATACTTGATAGTGTGAATATGAGTTTTAGAGTTGTTATATGGTAAATAAGGCAAGTATAGTTCATTTACATAGTTTTCATTTGCAGGAAATCTGATCGGGGCACAAGAATTCAAGAAGGTAAGAAAGGTGCTGAAGGGTAACAAACTAAAGCAACTGCACGGGTAGCACACTCGTGCTATACTCGTTCAGTCACCCGTGTACCGGGAGAAGGGATGCAAGTGAAGGAAAATGCACGGGTAACTGCCCGGGTTGCTGCCTGGGTGGACTGCATGAGTCATCCACTCATTCATATAACTATGCTACAAAGAGGAAAAGTTCTTCCTTGAGAGATTAGCACGGGTACCTAAACGGGTACCTGCACGGGTAACCCACCCATGCTATACCCGTGCTATCGAGAGCGCACATATATATATATATATTTGAGGTGTCACTTTCATGGTAGGGCTCACAAAATCAACCATTTCCATTCTTAAAACCCTAAGGTATTTCGTAAGAACCACGTTTTCGATTTCCAGCACTAAGGTATGAATTTTTCTCTCTTTAAACTTGTTTTAATTGAGTTAACATGATTTACACTACCTTCTTCTCCTCCAGTCACTCTAAATAGTCTCTAGGGTTTGTTTGCTTTTGAGTTTTTGAAGTTATGAAATGTGTGTTAAAGATGCCATTGAGTGTGTTATTGATGTTTGAATGTGTTTAGATGAATCTATTGATTGATGGTGATGTGTTGAAAGGCTGAAAACAAGAATTTTTTTTCGACACAGAAAGTGTAGTTCTCAGCGACTGCACGGGTAGTACACGGGTAACCTACCCGTGCTATACCTATGCACTGAGGGGTGGCATGATGATTCAGGAAACTGCATGGGTAAATGCACGGGTAACCCAACCGTGCTATACCAGTGTACCTAGGCAATTAGGATTGTTTTTCAGTTGATTCAAGTTGTTTTCTCCTTGATTCCTTCACACCACAATGTGTATCTTTAATTGAGCATTTTCTTTGGCATATGTCATGAAAAACTAAGGGAATTTCGAAAAAAACAAGGATCAAGCAAGAAGAAAAAGATACCTCCTCTACCTCCATGCACATTGAACAAAGATTTCGAGAGGCAAATTGAATATTTTGGCCAGAGTAATATTGTAAAAGAGCAAGGCATTGCTTTTTTAGAGCTCGCAGGCACTCCAATCCCTACCAAAGTGCAAGAGCGGGGATGGCAATCTTTTGTTAGCACACTGCCCCGTTTTTACAGAAGGATTGTGCAAGAATTTTATGCGGGAATGGTTCCCGTTGATTTCATGAGAGGAGTGGCTGTAATGGTCAGAGGTGTAGAGGTACAGATGAAAATTGACAAAATCCAAAGGTATTTTCAAATAGAACTTCCTAATGACGATCAAATCTGGAATAGATTGAGGAATGGAGTAATTTGGGATGACTGCTTTATAAAGAAGAACCTGGACCTCGCTAATGATCTAGTTATAAATCCAATAAACATCTGGGTGAATCCAACATTCCCAATCAAACACAACAACTTGAAGATGGAACTCGGTTTCTAGAATGTGTTCATTTCCCACTCTCTCAGGCCAATGACTTACAGAACGAATGTGTCTTTTGAGACGGCCACCATATTGCACTGTTTACAACATAACCAGCCGATCAGTGTGGCATGGATCATTCTGGCAGAGATCTTGGTAGTAGGAAACAAGAAATTAGGACAAGCAATCATTGATCTTCCTATGTCTAATCATTAAGTTTTGTAAGCAGCAAGGTGTTGATCTTAGCAACGAAAGGTTGGAATGGACACAAGCTGATTTGGATATGAAGACATGGTAGACTTTGCAGATAGAAAAGGATTTGACAAGCAATAAGAGGAAAACAGGGAGAAAGAAGATGAGGACTGGAGCAGGTGCAAGTACTCAACAGCATGAGTATATAGATATGGATGAAGACTAGTTAAGGGACTACCAGGAGGGTCCAGTGCCAGAACCAGCAGTTGGGAGTGAACATGCACATTGGGAACAGTTGATCAGAGGGATTTCTAGTCTTCAAACCTCAGCGGATTCACTTAAATCCACTTTCACAACAGAGATCAAGACCGTTAAAGATAGTATGGAAGACCTGTGGACAAATGTCACAGAAATAAGGAAGGACTTGAACTTGATCCCGTACTCTAGAAGAAATAAGCATGCCACTCAACCAGAGTTCACTTCAAGGGGTCCAACAATTGATCCTAACTTTCAAGCTACCATGGAGATATTGATGAGAGAGTATGAGGAGAGGATCAGAGCACAACTGGATCCAAAACAGAAGGGACCCATGATAGAAGAGGAGGAGTTAGATTCTGATGATGATTGATTGTTTTAGCTTGCCATAGTTGGGAACTTTAATTAGATTTGCTTTAGTTATCTAGGAGTGCACTACATTTTGATTTCAGTATGATTTTCTTGTTTTGTTTAATTTTAGGATGTTTTAGTTTAGGATGTTTTAGTTTGGATGATGGTGGATAATATTTTGTTTTTGAGATATTTAGCTTGTGATGATTTGAAATGTGGACCTTTGTGGTCAGAAATGGTGCTTAATGCTAGGTTCTTTATCTCTTGGATTCAACACACCAGCCACTTGCAAGTCTTGGCGGGACGAGCAAGCCAAGAAGTGCTCATAAAACGGGCGAGAACCTACTCATTTTGAGTCTACAACTAGCTTCCACATAGGTTTATTCTTTTCAACTTTAACCCTTGCACTTAATTTTCTATCTTTCCTTTTGAGCATATGTGGATATTTGAATGAATGCGAATATTCTTTGCTAAATATCAATTTTGGGTTGCATGCGTGGATATTTTTTTTTTAATGAGAGAAGATGTCTATAATTGTTGATACAATTTTGAAGTCCATGTTATGAGTTTATTGATTTATTCCTTCTTGATTGAATGAGCCGAAGGCTTTTGTGGATATACATGTTTTCTTTTTATATAGCCCAACTCAGTTTGGGGGTTTTGAATGCATACATATACCTGTACAGGAATGAGCATATGATAGGATTCGGTTTGGGGGTTAATACCCACTTTCCGAAAATTTGGTAATAGATGCTTGATGTGGGTGAATTTTAAAGTTTAATTGCCATATTTACATAAGATGTCGAATGTTGTGATGAGCCAGTGTTGTGTCTTTTATTTTGTGGGCATTATTATGTTTGATTAGTGCCTAGGTTTTTGTGTTGCGTGTTAGGATAATGCTCAATAGCAAGAGTGTAATATTGTAATTGACAATCTTTTCATATTAATAAATTGATTTCTGGTTTTACAAAATGTTATAGCATTTATAATGATAATTGTCAAAGTAAATAATCATAAGGTCTAAAGACTTTGAGAAAGGAAGAATTGTTCGTACATCTGGATATGTATGAGGTAGACAGAATTCTTTAGTTAGTCTTGAATAAACGTTCACAACTTAAATTAAAGGTTGGGCACCTTTATCTTGATAAAGTTGTAGAATTCTTTTGCTGGCATTTGAGTGGGATCAAATGAGTTATGATAAGTCTAAAATCATCGAAAGGGTCTTCGAGTAAAAGAATCTAGTGCACTGGGTGCATTGAACAAGATCACAATGAAATATTTTATCTAGAACCGTCAGTAGATACAAGTCTTTTCATTATGAGGACAATCGGAGAGTCTATCTTAATCCTGAGATAAATAATAGACTTATGATTGCAAGTGTTATCATTTGAGCTATCAATGAGTACAGTTATATAGCATAGTCTATCCTCGATAGTTTGGTGGTATTCATTTGTTAATCGATAGAGGACTTCATTTATAGATATGGACATCGTGGCTCAATTTACTGAATGAGAGTATAATATTATCATATGGATATTTTGAGGTATTGGATATTAAATCTCAATGTTGAGTTTTCGATAATGTCTATTGAAAACATGGCTTCTGGACAAATCAAAATATCCAAGTTCAAAACGTGGTCATATGAGTAAATATGGTAACTTGGAGAGCTATAGGCGGTCTATGAGCTCTTGGCAATTACTGATATTATATACAAGGATACACTATCTCCAATAAGATTGTCTAGGGTATGAATGAGAAACATCTTCTTATTATATCTTTATTTAAGAGTTCAATTTTAGCTCTTTAGTGGAATGAGCTAAAATTAATAGATCGGACCTAAGTGAATCATTTGTTGATTGTGATTAGGTTATGTTTCTATTGAAGCTTAAATTTAGATAGCCCGCCAGATCCCCAATCCACACGGACTTGCATGGATCACTTGATATATTCTACCGGACTAATTTATAGGGTCCATCTAGAATTGTATTTAATATATTAAGAATATAATTTGCACATTATTTATTTAATGGGCTGCTCAAATTATATTAATATATTAATGAGAGACATGTGGGCTTGTTTCTTTTAGTAAGAATGGGTCTGGTTCACATGTGGGCTTTTATTTAAAGCCTGAATGGATTAAATAAAATAAGAAAATAATATTTGGCCCATATTTTTTGTGTGTGGGCGGCAAGGCTATAATAATAGCCTAAAATATTATTTTATTTTATTGTTTGATTAAATGGAAATTAATTATTTAATGTTTACTACCTTGTTTCATTTATGATGCTTTAAATAGGGGAAGATGTCAACTTCCTTTTCTGCTTGGTTGGAGATAAATGCAAGATTTATTCCTTCAAATGTGGTATTGTCCTAGGTTCCTGGGTGTACCGGTCCACTTTTACTGGGGCGGTTTCCTTCTTAGCGTGCTGGTACCTTCTCAATGTCATTTTCCATGCTGGGTGGATTGGACATGCACATTGGATCGGTCCAAGATAGGTATCGCGGTGTTTGGACACCAGGTAACTAGTGTCGTGGTACCGGTACTCTTTGGTACCAGGGAACTTGCATTATGTGGCATTGAGATGCTCTTTATATCATTTCTATATTATGGCTTCAGTGTTTCTTAGTACCAGGGAACCGGGATGGTCCCGATCCGGGTCCTACCAGAAATCAGCCCAATGGGAAATTCTTTTTTGGACCTCAGCCAAATAACGTTATTAAAAGAAGTCCCCCCTGACTTGAACACTAGTACCGAGTTGGGGTTGGAGTCAGGATCTGTAATGCTTCAAGAATTTTGCTTATCGTTTCTCACTAGTAACCGGTATATGGAAAGAAATCTTCTGTTTGCATGCTACATTTAATGGGTCTTCGACGTGTCAAGCCAAAAAAGGCTAGCCATTTTAAATGAGAGATTTTGGCGGTGTGCGTTTCTCGAAACTGCCTTCCCCGCTTTCCAATTATCTCGCCTACTATTACCTTTCCTTTCTCGTCATGGTAACCGCCTTCTTTCTCTATAAATTTTTCATTCTTCTTCCACATTGCTTCATTGCTTCTCATAGAAAGAAAGAATCATATATCCCCTTGCAAAACCTTAATTTTCCTATCTTTCATCTTTCCTCAAACATCGACAATGTCATCTGATAGTTTGGACAAAATCTTCAAATACAATGAAGGTGACTCCGCTGATAGTTCGAGCCTCTCTCTTAGGAGGAAGAGAGGTCGAGGCGGTGTTGATGTCGTTGAGAGCTCTGCCCCACCTCAACGACTCAGTTCCAATAGAGACACGATTATTGGGGTGGGTTTCAGTAATAACCCTGATTTCCCGGTCGACGTTTTTAATAAAGAATCGGTCAACGTGGTCGATGAGGTGAGAGGGGATAGAGCTTCAACTGGTGACGTCGTGGTTATGACTGGAGGGGTTCTCAATCTTCCCGATGATTTTTGATGCATCTCTTATTCAACCTACGATGTTGACACCAACGAGCGTCTAAGGAGGGATTACAAGATCCCATCGGACATCTCCCTTACCATTCCATACCATGGGTATGATATGTATTCTCCCCCCCCCCAGACCTGCTTCCTATTCATATAGCCGCCTTCGAGTGCGGGGTCAGGCTACCTCTCCATCCCACTATTCGCAGAGCGGTCCATGCCCTTCAACTTGCCCCGTTTCAGCTAACATCAGGGGCTTGGAGGAGCCTGGTAGGATTCCTGGTGCTCTGGAGAGAGTAATGTGAGATAGATCATGTTACTAGGGCTCTTTCAAACAGCGACCATGGCTCCCAGTCTAAAGGATCAGTTCTATATGAGGTCCAACAAACCTTCGAAGTTCACGGTTCCTAGAGCTAGGAAAAAAGATAGCTCATGGCGTAATGAATGGGTCATCGTCGAAGGTGACAGGGGGAGCTTGCTCCATATTGGGGGGTCTGAGTTCCGGGTCCCTACTCAGTTTAGTGGGAGAACCGAGTGGGAGAAAGGTAGCATCTCCATGGAGGCAGAGGGAATTCTGAAAAACATCATTGCCCTGTCTTACCTAAACCTCAAGTTTCCCGTCTCCGTGACATGAGCATTTTTTGTCGTTAGAAAATGCCCGTCAAAAGTAATTTATAAAAATCTCAAATGCCTCAAATTGTTAAAAAAAAAACAAGTGCAATGGCAAGTAAGGGTATCGTTCCTCAGGGATTAGGGGTAGCGATTGCTAGATTAGGATTAATAATACTAAAATGCATAAAAGTAAAATGTCATGGTTTGTTTGGAAATGGTAAAACTAAAATGCTATTAAGTTAAACTAGACTAAATGCAATTAGGTTAGAATGTTATTAGTGAGAACTAAGGTATTGATGGATCCAACAAGTGAATAGTGGGAAATATAAGAACTTACATTAATGCACATTAGTCTAATGTAACCAATATAGGATGTATAGGATTGGTTGTACACCACCTATGAGTGTCCAATCCATCATGTATGGTATTGGCCACCCACAATTGGTTGTGCAATAAATGAATATCTATCTAATAGGGGACTAATCTCTTTGTTAAATTCACCAACCTAGGATGTATAGGATTGGTTACTCATTAAGGATTAGATAGAGATTAGATTCATGTGTCTGGATTTTACTCGAGTCATGTACTCTTATTTAATCCTTTTATTCAAGTGAGCTTAAGAGAGCTAAGCATCATGTATACTCGATTCTCTACACAAATAATTTCTAAAATAACTTGTAAAGAGAGTCATGTGCGATCTAAAACAAATCACTCTAAAAATCAATTAAAAGCAATGAATAGAACATATGAGATAGATTGATAGAAAATATAAAGTTCATTACAAAGCCCAACATCCACAAGTGTTCACATCAATCACTTAGTCAGACATTTAACTACTCATGACAAATAAATGAAAATAAATAGGAGAAGAGAGATAGAGAAGACTCATGTAGACACTCTCCTTCCTTCAAGCTTGAATCCAATCTCCTATGTGTCATTGAGTAGAAATTAAGGATGATGTTAGGTCTAAGGTTAGTGGTTAGGGATTAGGATAGAATAGGATGGTGTGTAAGAGAAGAGAAGAGAAAGATAGATGATATTATATTAGATTAGATTCCCTTTTCAATGAGAACAAACGGTGTATTTATATGCTTGGGAGGTTAGAGCACGATCTGGGCTTGAAATGACGACTTTGCCCTTCTTGAAATGGCTGAAGACGAGACTTTTGCATAGCTAGAACATGTAGTGCGCGGGTATGCTACCCGCACAGTGACCAGTACTATCTTCTATCTCTATCTGATTTGCTATCTGGTCTGGGCAATGTGCACGGGTAGTGCGCGTGTATGCTACCTGCATAGTGACTCGCGCAGTCACCCATGCATAGGCTCCTCAATCTGCTCTTCACCCGGTGCAAGGGTAGTGCATGGGTAAAGGACCTGTGCACTATGCTTCTGGGCACTTTTTGACTAACTTTGACTCATTTTTTGCCCGAAAGTCCCGGTTTCTGCCTCCAACACCCGAAATCCTTTGAATGCCTGTAATCACTACAAAACGAGCCATTAGACACACAAAAACTGCCTGAAAACAAGACTAAAGATAAGGAAATGAGGGTCAAAATGTATGACATTTTTGGCTCGATCAAATACCCCTAAACCAAACCTTTGCTCGTTCTCTAGCAAACTCCAAACAAATAAAACAAAACACACGACACAATGACCATGACTCTATCTAAAAGTTCCAAGACTCGAAAACAAACAATTCGAACTGCCGCAAGTCCAACCAGTGACGAGATGCAAGGATGTGTGATAGAGAGAAGTAGACATATGCAATATAATCTAAAGCAACTCGAAGGCACTAAAGGGGAACTCTTGCAATTACGAATCCCACACCTAAGAGCGTTCTTGTATCAAGAACTACTTACTCTCACACCTTGAGTGTAATTCGCTTCGACTCTAGCCTCTCGTGGAGTCTCTCTTTTCTTTCGCTCAGAGTCCTAAGTTCACACTCAAACAAGGTATGCAAAGATGGAGTTTATGCATGAAAATCTAATACATTGCATACATGTAATTGAAAGACCGATAATGTCTATGAACTAGCCTAGAAAGGATTTACTATACCATGAACGTGGAAGATCTAGCTTCAGCAAACATTCCTAATCAAGACTCATTATTGGATCAAGAAGGACTTTCCCTTTGGTTGTAATATGGCCATGGGGTTTGAAAATACACTCTAAGCGTGTGTCTAAAAACCTAGATGGGGGGGGGTGAATGGGTTGTTAATCGATTATTACCAATTTTTCGATTAGTCAATATTAATAATATAACCCAAGATAAACAAACATAAAATCAAGTAAAAGTGCGGAATATAAATAACACTTGATTTTTACGTGGAAACCCTTCAACAAGGGAAAACCACGGGCTATCCTTCTAGCCACACAAGATCCTCAAATCCACTATTGTAATGATGTTTACAACCTAGGTTGACCTCTAGTCACACCATTCTCAGTCACTAACCCACCACTACTACCCAACGGGCCTTTATAGTGAATCCTTGATCACTTTGCTTGCCAACCACACCTTGGTTGCAAGACTTCACTTGCTTGTGCACTACACCTTGTAGTCACAAGACTTAACTCTCAAGAAAAGATTAACAACCTAAGTGAATATATGAATATTCAAAATGCAAATAATGCTAGACAACACTAAATGCTTATCTAGGGATTTAAGATGACACTAAGTACAAATCCTAGATATCAATGTCTATATGAATGCTCATAAAGACCTAACTAGATATAGATATACAAGTCTAAAATCTAGTCATCAACACAAAGCCATATCAACACATGTTGTCACATAAAATGGCAAGGACAATAAATGCAATTAACAAATGCAATCAATGAGTCCTAATTAGCTAGAGGGCAAATATGTCCAAAATATTAGCTATCACAATACAACAACCCAAACATCAACAAATATCTTAACTTGCAATTAAAATCTAAATCTAGATGCAAACAAGTTATAAGAGAGATTTCTTGTTAAGTAAGAACACAAGAATGTATGAGAATGGTGTTCTACTTACCAAGTCAAATATGTTGATGAAGACCCATGCTTAGAAACATCCTAGATGAAGCTAGATGATGCTTGAATCAAGAATGGATGATGGGTGTTTGGGTTTTAAGAGTCAAAGACAACTCTTGGAGCTTCTCTCACTAAGGAACCACTTCATCTCTCTAAATATCAATTTCTGAAGCTTTAGGGTTAAATGGTGGAGAAGATGACATATATAAAGGAGAAAAAACGAGCTGTCGAAAAAGACGAAAATGCCCAGTTTGGGTGACAGAGGCGACATGCAAGGCGACATGACCAAGTCGCCTCGTAAGTCGCCTAACACACTGGAAAGAAACACACGTAGCCTGAGGCGACATGTAAGGTAACATGCCCAAGCCGCCTAACACACTGGAGGAAAATTACAAGACAAAGGTGACATTGGAGGCGACATGCACAAGTGGCCTTGCATGTCGCCTAACACACTGTGGGAAAAACTCAAGTCTAAGGCGACTTGTCAGGCGACATGTACAAGTGGCCTTGCATGTCGCCTAACCCACTTTGCAGCCCATCAACTCCAAAATGCAAGAAGTGTGTGTGTGTGTGTGTGTGTGTGTGTGTGTGTGTGTGTGTGTGTGTGTGTGTGTGTGTGTGTTCAACCATACATGCATGTCAATACAAATGCATAGAATGTGAGTGTGTGCAACTGAATCTCTTCAAGAGTTAAGGACAAGTGAACTACCTCTCTTGAAGCTCTTTGGGATGATCGGAAGCATGTCTTCGAGAACCCATGCTACCCGTTACATAAACATCCCCAATGTGATTTGTCATGAAACAAGCCAATCACAAAAGTGAGGTTCTTACAGGGTTTAATGTGGTGAACAAAGAAAATAGGAAAAATTTGAACTTCAAAAATCACCAATCATGTTTAACATACTCATAAACACCCTATACCAAGCTCAACTTAACACAATTTATACATAAGCGTCTAGGCATTCAAATAAACACATTTGTGATTCACAATTGTACTCAATTTTTGTGAGTACTTAACCATTACATTTCAAGGCTCTTTCTCTTTTCTATTTTGCATTGCTATCTTTTTCTTTTTCTTTCTTTTGCTTTTCTTTTTTTACTCTCCTATTTTTTTCTTTTTTTCTTTTTGTACCATAAATTCGGATCTAAATGCACTTTTACATTTTTGATTTGCACAATTTACATAATTTCCTAGTTACACGCTATTCCATATAAGAGATTGCACATTTCATGCACCATACACACACACACACACACACACACACACACACACACACACCACCCACATGATTGGCAATTAAAGGGTTGGTTTGTGTTTGGCTTATGGCTATATGTTTTATTGTAGTTCCAAAAGAAAGGGTAAGTGTTTAGCCTCAAAATTGGCTATGGAGCACACATAAGGGACTAGGAATGTGTTTAGGCTTATTTTAGTAGCTAATTGCACACACATTGCCTAAGATCATTTCCACAACAAGTTTATCAAGGAATTGAATACATCCATCATGCAGTCCACTATATATATATATATATATATGATATGTGTGTCCTATGGCATGTGACACATATGACGATAAGAGTGTTTAAGAAGTAGAAAAAGTGTACACTCAATGTGTTTTTTTAAATAGGCTAGTGTTTCTGAACTCTCGGGTAGTCTCCACTATTATAACAAGGCATAAGAGCACCGAGTCCCTTCAACTTAAGCACAAAAAGGATGGGACTAGCCCATGACTTGCAAGTGAAACCCTAGAGTGAAAACTAGAGGCTATACAAGCTCAACATGCATACACAAACTCGCCAACAGCACATGCTCAAGGCATCACATCCAAGCTAGTTAAAACTCAAAAAATTTGGCCAATGCGACAAATTTGAAAATTTTGGACCAAAAATGACAAATAACGACTCAAAAATTCAAAAACAAAGATGACTCAACCAGACATCTACACCCCTAAACCAAAACCTAACATTGTCCTCAATGTTGAAGACAAGAGAGCCCGGCCTAGCGGCGCGCACCAAACTAGACTAAAATAAACAACAAACCTAGGCATTAATCACGCGCAATTAATGCCCAACAAAATAAAAAGACACAAATAGGCTCATCATAAAATAAGGCATTCTATGTAAATATGGCATTAAGCACAAACCGACATCAAACATTTTCTTTCAATCAAAATTGACGGAGTGGGATCATGATGACCCCCAAACCGAGTATCACTATATGCACAAGACCTGTACAAAAATGTGAGTAATAAGAACCGCCCCCAAACCAAATGGGGCTATATATTCAAAATTAAAAACCTGTATACTCATATATAATCCCAAGAGCCTTCGGCTCATCTCGTCAAGAATGAATAAATCAATCAATGCAAAAATTTAAGTAAATGATCAATATGTCTACAAAATATATCATCCAGATATCTCTCCATACACTATCCCAACATTATTCCATGAAAGCATGTATAAACTAAAAGATAAAAGCATAGTTTTAACAATTTTAAAATGAGTTTAGGAAAGTCAAACTGAAGTGGGTTGCCTCCTTGCAAGCCTCTCTTATGAAGATATTTCTCTCGCTCTTTTATGAGCACTCTTGGCATGCTTGTCCCTTCAAGACGTACAGGTAATCATTGTTTCCTACCATGAGATGAAGAGCCTTGCATTGATACACAAGCTACAAAAAATTCGCTTCCTCTAGAAGCTTTAGATTATCTGCCACACTAGAACACACATCAGAAAGTTTAAGCAAGCTAAATTTTCTCAATACATGCATTTGCCAAACCAAAACATGCAACACCACTCGTTATTAAAAAGAAACAAACTAAACAAAATAAACAAATCTCACAATACATTTTACCCCCAAACCTAGTTCGTCCTCTCTTCTCAATTAACAAGCACAAATTCACACATAAAGGGAGAGGGAAATAATAGATTAAAAAAGGAAAAATAAATTGTGCAATTTTAAAACAAAATAAAGCATTAAAATAGGATGCACAAAAGAATTTTCTACATTATGTACTTGTGCTAGAGGTGTCATCAACTAAATGAGATTTTACTAAGTTTGGAAATTGGTTCTTTTTCACAACCCAAACAAGTTAAGTTGACTTCCCCTTTTCCAAGGCTTTGGGTCTAACTTGGTCAACCAAGTCTTTCCTTACCCAAATCTTCTTAACCCTAGGTGGACTCTTCCTATTCCTAGGCTTTTCAACCCATATCTTCCTAACATTCCTATATTTCTCACTATGTTAAAACTACTTCGAGTGCCTTGCCTTTCATATTTTTGGCCTAGTGGTCGATTGTGACCTACCTTATGGCAATGGCGGAACATGGTGATAGGGCTAGGAATGATACCTTGTTGGTGGGTCATTGTTGGAGGTGGGAATGAAGGATGCTTCCTATTCTTCTTGGGCTTCCTCCTCTTTGCTTTGCCAGGATTCGGCTTTGCAATATCGGCACTTGGAATTCCTTGACTCATGGCAATCTTCTCTTCTTTTGGAAGTCGAATCGCTTCCTTCATTGCCTCAATTTCTTGCTTAGCTTTTGAAAGCTCCACAAGGTGGAAAAGTTCCTTCTTCTTCATGATCTCCAATGCCTTATCCTTTGTTTCAATTTATGCTTGCATGAGCCGCATCCTCTTGGCAAAGTCCTCATTGATCTCTTCTAACTCTTTCAAGGGTGTACTATTTTTGACTTCAAGGGTTTCGATATGTGCTTTAAACTCCTTGTTCTTGTCAGAGATCTCCCCTATCGACTTTCAGAGTGTACCATTCTCCTACTTGAGTAAGTTTACTTCAAGAGTGAGCTTCGAATTTTGCATTTCAAGCTCTTCCTTTTGCACCTTTCCCAAGGCCTCCTTGTCTTCAAACTCCTTTTCAATGAGCTGTATATTTCTTTCAAAATCTTCCCGCATTTCTTCTTTCTCTTGGGAGGTTCTCACCAATTTCTCTTGAAGTACAAACAACCTCTCTTCCAATTTCTTGCTTCACTCTTGACTCTTCTGTTTTTGTTCAATAGTTCCCGCATCCTTCTCAAATGCTTGTACAAGAGCACGTACACAATTGCTTGTTTTCCCTTGTGTGGGATTGCTTACTGTGAAACAACTCTCACGACCATGTATTTCCTCTGCGCTATTTGAGAATTCCACCGGTTTGTTCACCTTGAACTGGTCGAAGTGCTCATTGGTTGAGTTGTTGAGGTACTTTTTCATTGCGGACTCCATCGATTGATCGGGCCAGCTCGGTAACATGTGGTTCTTGATCTTCTGGTCACATGTTTGTTGTGTGGATTGGAGCATTTGCATGGTTCTCCGTTGAGAAGCTTGAATTTCCTCGTTTTCCCGATGCCTTTTCTTCATCAACTCTCTTAGGTCATCTTCCAATGAAATAGAGCCTTGGTTAGTACTGATAGGATTATGCTTAATAGCAAGAGTGTAATGATGTATTTGACAATATTTTCATATTAATAAAGTGATTTCTAGTTTAACAAATCTTATAGCATTTATAGTTTAATTATTATAATTGTCAAAAGTAAATAATCATAAGGTCAAAAGACTATAAGAAATGAAGAAGTGTTCGTACATCTGGATATGTATGAGGTAAACACAATTCTTTAGTTAGTCTTGAATAATATTCACAGCTTAAGATAAAGGTTGGGCGCCTTTACCTTGTTTAAGTTGTAGATTCTTTTGCCAGCATTTGAGTGGGATCAAATGTGTTATGATGAGCCTAAAATCATCAATGTGTAGTGTCTTTGAGCAAAAGAATCTAGTGCACTAGGTGCATTGAATAGGATCACAGTGAAATACTTTATCCAGAACCGTCAATGGATAAAAGTTTTCACTTAAGGACAATCGGAGAGTCTATCACAATCTTGAGATAAATGATGGACTTATGGGTATAATTGTTATCATTTGAGCTATCAATGAGTACGATTATATAGCATAGTCTATCCTCGATAGTTTGATGGTATTCATTTGTTAATCGATAGAGGACTTCATTTATAGATATGGACATCGTGGCTCCATTTATTAAATGTGAGTAGAATATCATCATATGGATATTTTGAGGTATTGGATATTAAATCTTAACGTTAAGTTTTCAATAATGTCTATTGAAACATGGCTTCTAGACAAGTCAAAATATCCAAGTTCAAAATGTGGTCATATGAGTAAATATGGTAATTAAGAGAGCTATAGGCAGTTACGAGCTCTTGGCTATTACTGGTATTTTTCACGAGGATACACTATCACCAATAAGGTTGTCTAGGGTACGAATGAGAAATATTAACTTATTCTATCTTTATTTAAGAGTTCAATTTTAGCTATTTAGTGGAATTAGCTAAAATTAATAGATTGAACCTAAGTGAATCATTTGTTGATTGTGATTAGGTTATGTCTATTGAAGCTTAAATTTAGATAGCCCGCCAATATCCCCAATCCGCACGAACTTGCATGGATCACTTGATATATTCTACCGGACCAATTTATGGGTCCATCTAGAATTGTTTTTGGATTTCGGAATCCAAATGTTTTGGAGAGATGTGGTCATATGTGATCAAGACAAGTGGTAACTCTTCAAATACCTGGAATGGGCGGCCATGGATGTATGAATCCTTGGGCGGCCCTAATCGGGTGCATTTAGCATTCCATTAATACATTAAGAATATAATTTGCACATTTTAATTAAATGGGCTGTTAAATTATATTAATGTATTAATTTAAGGCATTTGGACTTGTTTCTTTTATAGTAAGAATGGGTTTGGTTCACATGTGGACTATTTATTAATGTCCAATGGATTTAATAAAATGGAAAAATAATATATTACCCATATATATATTTACTTGGGCGGCAAGGCTAATAATATTAGCTTAATATATTGTTTTATTTTATTAATTAATCAAATGGAAATTAATTAATTGTTTGATTAAAAGTCAAAATCTTTTTCTAACT
Source organism: Dipteronia sinensis (assembly GCA_033220585.1). Classification (NCBI taxonomy): domain Eukaryota; kingdom Viridiplantae; phylum Streptophyta; class Magnoliopsida; order Sapindales; family Sapindaceae; genus Dipteronia; species Dipteronia sinensis. Next base: position 23,742,577 of record CM065637.1, read on the forward strand.
AGGAGAAGGATTCCTAGTGTCATACTATTATAAGTAGTTTACTAGGAGAATGACTCTTAATGTCATACTATTGGTAGTAGTATACTAGGAGAAGGACTCTTCGTGACATACTATTGTTAGTAGTATGATAAGTATCAAATACCTTATTTGATAAGTAGATAAATAAAAAGGTTTTATTTTATCTAGTCAAATTAGGAAGTATTTGATATCTATCAAAACTCTAATTGATAATAAATTAGGAAGTTATTGATAAAGTCACAATTTTCAATTTTATATTCAACAATTTATTATTGGATAATACACTCATGAGTTGGAATAGGTTTGAACTACTAAGTTGATAAGGTTTAGGTGAAATCAAATCCTCCTTGTGTGAGGATTTGGCCATCACCTATAAATATATCAAAGAATTTCTTTTTTGACATATAGAGTTCAAAGAAGAAGTTTTTTTTTGAGAAAATTTGTATTCTCTTGCTTTTAAATAAAAAAAACTTCCAACTCAAGAAAGGGGTGTAGAATTCGGCCAAAGAGAAGCAGAATAAGGAGCGTTTTATTTTCGATAGTGCACTAGAAGCTTTTACATCAAAAGGCTTTATGCACAAGATCAAATTAGGGTTCACACAAGTTCTTGATTAAAAAGATTAAGAATTCACAAGTGACCAAACTTTCTTTATTATCTCTAGGAGGATTATTGTGACTAACAAAACAAAAAGGTTTGTTTTTCCATCCTCAGGTTTACAATTCAAAGAAAATGGAGCCCACACTCCTAGGTGATTCACGTTCGTGATTGGATTGCAAGATCTTTCGGATTCAATTCGAAGCAAGCGGATTCAATTCGACGCAATATCAATCATCACGTGAAAAAGGTATGATACTTTTATTATATGTTAATTAATCAAGGGTTAAGGTTCTTTCTTTTAAAAGGAAATTTTTTGACAACCCAGTTTTTCACTTCCGCTGCATGTTTTTTCCTTACAAGTACTCCAATCCATGTTGCACATACTCCCATAAGGTGCGGATATCCATGCGGTCCACTCATACATCCCGAATATTGTCTAAAGAATTCCATAGAACCTGAAACAAAGAAAAACAAAAACTACCAAAAGAAGTAAAAGAAACAAAAAGACTAAAAACACTAACTAAGAAACTAATACTATTAAAACTAATCTAAACACTACTACGCTCGTCCATCCCCGACAGCGGCACCATTTTGACGTGAGCTTTTTTTGTTGTTAGAAAATGCCCGTCAAAAGTAATTTATAAAAACCTCAAATGCCTCAAATTGTTACAAAACAAGTGCAATGGCAAGTAAGGGTATTGTTTCTCAGGGATTAGAGGTAACGATGGCTAGATTAGGATTAATAATACTAAAATGCATAAAAGTAAAATGCCATGGTTTGTTTGGAAAGGGTAAAACTAAAATGCAGTTAAGTTAAGCTAGACTAAATGCAATTAGGTTAGAATGTTATTAGTGAGAACTAAGGTATTGATGGATCCAACAAGTGAATAGTGGGAAATATAAGAACTCACATTAATGCACATTAGTCTAATGTAACCAACCTAGGATGTATAGGACTGGTTGTATACCACCTATGAGTGTCCAATCCATCATGTATGGTATTGGCCACCCACAATTGGTTGTGAAATGAATGAATATCTATTTAATAGTGGACTAATCTTTTTGTTAAATTCACCAACCTAGGATGTATAGGATTGGTTACTCATTAAGGATTAGATAGAGATTAGATTAATGTGTCTGGATTTTACTCAAGTCATGTACTCTTGTTTAATCCTTCTATTCAAGTGAGCTTAAGAGAGCTAAGCATCATGTATACTCAATTCTCTACACAAATAATTTCTAAAATAACTTGCAAAGAAAGTCAAGTACAATCTAAAACAAATCATTCTAAAAATCAATTAAAAGCAATGAATAGAACATATGAGATAGATTTATCGAAAATATAAAGTTCATTACAAAGCCTAACATCCACAAGTGTTCACATCAATCACTTAGTCAGACATTTAACTACTCATGACAAATAAATGAAAATAAATAGGAGAAGAGAGATAGAGAAGACTCATGTAGACATTCTCCTTCCTTCAAGCTTGAATCCAATCTCCTATGTGTCATTGAGTAGAAATTAAGGATGATGTTAGGTCTAAGGTTAGTGGTTAGGGATTAGGATAGAATAGGATGGTGTGTAAGAGAAGAGAAGAGAAAGATAGATGATATTATATTAGATTAGATTCCCTTTTCAATGAGAACAAACGGTGTATTTATATGCTTGGGAGGTTAGGGTACGATCTGGGCTTGGACGACTTTTCCCTTCTTGAAATGGATGAAGACGAGACTTTTGCATAGCTAGAACACGTAGTGCGCGGGTATGCTACCCATGCAGTGACCCGCACAGTCTTCTTTCTCTATCTGATTTGCTTTCTGGTCTGGGCAATGTGCACGGGTAGTGCGCGGGTATGCTACCTGCATAGTGACTCGCGCAGTCACCCATGCATAGGCTCCTCAATCTGCTCTTCACCCGGTGCAAGGGTAGTGCATGGGTAAAGGACCTGTGCACTATGCTTCTGGGCACTTTTTCACTAACTTTGACTCATTTTTCGCCCGAAAGTCCCGGTTTCTGCCTCCAACACCCGAAATCCTTTGAATGCCTGTAATCACTACAAAATGAACCATTAGACACATAAAAACGCCTGAAAACAAGACTAAAGATAAGGAAATTAGGGCTAAAATGTATGGCATTTTTGGCTCGATCACTCCGACCCTTTCGAATTAGACAGGGTAGATCACTATCTCCGGATATCACGTGCTTCCCCAGGTATGCAACATTCCATTATTCTTTGGCTTCACTTCTAACATGTAAATCTTTGGTTGATGCTAACTTTCCTTTTTACAGTTTTTTTAGTGCCTCTACCAGTACATGATACATCTCCCCAACCTGAAGATCATCATCAATCTTCTTCTCGACATGCTTCTCCTGATGTGCCTCCTCCTCGCCCTGATTCTACTCTGGAGGCTAGTACCTCATCTGAACCAACCCGGACTACAGCAGACCCAGTACAGTCAAGATCTCCTCATTGTCCTCCTTCATTAGTTAGCTCCAACCTGGCTGAAATGGCAACTAGGCTTGCTAGAGTTAGGAGCTCTCCTAGCCAGGTACAAAGAACAACTCCATTCGCTCCCCTGGCTGGATCTTTCCAAGCAGCCGCCTCTCCCCCTTCTGTTGTACCCGCTGATCGACCTAAAAGGGTTGAGAGGGTGAGAAGTTCTGATCCTGCTACCACTCTTTCTACCATTCCCAAAGATCGACCCAACTCGCGGTTAAGGGATACCAGTCAAGAAGAGGTCTTATCTAGGTTCAATACAGCGTGCCCCTGAAGGTGGCTTACGGGCAATGTCCTTAATGCCTATTGACTTCCTGATCACCATGAGGTCTGCTCTTTTGGTTGAGGTATGATCTTCCATCGTTCCTTTTAACCTCTCTTGTAGCATTTTTACACTATTTCAAGTTTTCATTAGCTATGGGCCAGCAAGTAGCAACTCTCCAAGAGCAGGCCAATGCTGCTAAGGTTGAGCTGGAAGTGACCAAGGAGGATGTCGCCAGGGCAGAAGGGAGCATTGCATTTTTGAAAGGGGCCGTAAACGAAGCTGATGAGACGGCGGCCAAAGCAATGGAAGATATGGAGCAGATTCAGCATGCTTACGACATGGAGCAGTTAAGGTATGTTTGTCATGCCTCTGAGAGGAACTATTTAAGGAAGGAGAAAGAGTTGTTAGAGAAGGAGAACCAAGACTTGCATGCTAGCGTAATAGCTCTAGAGACCAAGGTGGATGCCTCCTTCGGAGAGGGATATTTCTTTGCACCTCTCCAGGTTGCACAAGCATTTCCCCTCCTTTTCAACCTGAGCTCAATCAGTGGTTGTGATCGGAGCAAGGTCATGGCCAAGGCTGCTCAACTCTCTGATACCGTTCCATCTGAAGCAGGGCCCTCTTACGCCGCTACTATCTCTGCTGATGAGGTTGACCTGGTACATATCTCCTCCTTCATACAGGGTCAAACTCAAGGAGAATGTAGCTCGCTGATCCCAGCTACTACTGGAGAAGTGGCCGAAGGAGCTGTCCCAGATCTTTCTACCTCTTAAAATAAGCCAATAAAAGAGGCAGAGGTCCAGACCGATCCGGTGGTGCCAGAAAGTGGGGATATTTCTGTTCATCCAATGGTAACTGAGACAGGGGAGAAGAGAGTTGATGCAGCTATGGATGCCAGCCAGGAGGGTGGATCTAAGACAAGAGAGAAGGCAATCACTGATGATGTAGCATGATGCATTTTATCCCTTTTTCTTCTAGGACAACTGATATTTGATCTTTTCTTGCTTTTCTTCATTCGTATATAGCCTAGAAAAGGGGTTTGGGACACCTGCTAGAGCAATGAAAGATTTCTCTTCATCATTTTTTTTATATCAGATTCCTGATTGATTTTGATACTGGTACCTTGGTGATATCCAACAGCATGCTTAAGTTGTTGTAGATACATAGTCTTGACTTGGAACGATCTGTAAACCAGTCCCTTGAAAGCACCTAACTTAAAAGTATTTGGTAACGGCAATCCTCTTAAGTTGTTGTGGACAAAGGATCAAAACTTACATGACAGGACAACATGGGACAGTTTCCTCTTGTCCCACGTTTGGCACGACAATAGCATGGGACAACAAGGGACAAGGTGGGACAAAAATAAGGAAAAATTGTCCCACCTCAGACCATGGGACTACTTGTCCCATGGCATGGGACAAGTGTCAGAAAGACCAATTTACCCTTCATATGTTACAATATAATATATATATTATACATTATATAATATATATATTATATTTTTTATATGTAGTAATATTTAAAATTATATATATCTATATATATCTTATTATATATATATAATATATATTATTGTATATTAAATAATAATATATATAATATATAATAATATGTTACATTTTAATATTATTATATATTAATATATAATATTGTAATATATATTATTATATATAAGGAGGGCACTCTGGTCATTTGAACCTCTTGTCCAGTCCTGTCTCAACCATACCAAACGCATAACAGTACAGTCCACAGTTCTGTCTCAGGCATTCCAAACACAATACGGAACAACTGTCCAGACCAGTCCAGTCCCACGTTGTCCTATCCCGTCCCCGTCCCAAGCGAACAAATACTGGTATGCTCTTAAAGTCACTTTAACATCTAGTCTTCATGCATAGAAGAATCATGGTACCTGGCATTCCTGTTCCAGAAATCCTGGTACTTAGGCGGAAAGATCTTGGTAGGCTATAAAGGGCATTTTCATACCAAGTCTTTTTACTTAGGCGAAACATAGGAAAATATGGATATCTGGCATTCCTGTTTCAGGAATCTAGATACTTAGACAAAAATCCATAGGCGAAGCATAGGAGAATCTGGGTGCCTGGCATTCCTGTTTCAGGAATCCTGGTACTTAGGCAAAAAGATCCAGGTAGGCAACCAAGGCCACTTGTTCACCAGGTCTTTCCTAGGAGAGATTGGGTTCCGTCCAAGGCTTCAAGAGTGCTATATAGGCTCCCCTGGTCTTCAGGATGCGGCGAGCAACCAGGTCTATGAATTTGCATCATTGGTCTGGTAGGCAACTAAGGCCACTTGTGTACCAGACCCTTCCTAGATAAGAGTGGGTTTTGTCTAAAGAATCAGGAGTGTCATGTGGCTCTCCTGGTCTTGATCATAGGCGAAAGGCGATCATAGGCGAACTTACCAAAGTGATCATAGGCGAACTACCAAGGTGATCATAGGCAAACTACCAAAGTGATCATAGGCGAACTACCAAGGCGATCATAAGCGAACTACCAGGGCGGTCATAGGCTAAAATACATATAAGCATATTTTGTAGGAGAAGAAAGAAAAATTCTTTAATGAAAATTTTTAGGCAATACAATCTGGCTTAAGGTAATACAACCTCAAGGTGATATCGGTTAGTGACCAATCCTACTTCTGCAATTTTCATGGGTAGAACCTTTTGAGGTGATCCACTTTCCAGGTCTAGTCAATAGGGCGACCCTCCATGTCATCCAGCTTGTAGGGCCTATTGCGGACTACCATTTTAATTAGGTAGGGTCCTTCCCAATTCGGGACTAGTACCCTACCAGACCTCTTTCGAGTATACTGGGAGACCTTTCTGAGAACTAAGTCCCTTTCTTTAAAATTCTGGATTCTGACCTTCTTTTTAAAGTACTGGGCGATCCTGCTCTGGTAGACTGCTACCCTCTCTGCTACTATGTCTTGGTTCTCTTCTAGGAGGTGGCTCTCAACCTAGTCCCATTGTTTTTTGGTTCAAAGTGTTGAACCCTAAAGTAGGTCAGCTTGTACTCAATTGACAAGACTGCTTCTACCCCGAAAGTTAACGAGTAAGGGGTTTCTCTAGTAGCGATTCTCTTCGTGGTTTGGTAAGCCCATAACACATCTGAAATTCCCTTTAATCACTTATAGTGTCAAATATACCTAGAAGGGGGGGGGGGCGGCTAAATAGATATAGTTTCAAAATTCTTGCAATTTCTTTTTCTTCACAAGATATTTGCACAAAGAAGCTTTAACAAGTATATTGACTCAACAAGACAATATAAGATCAATTTATCAAGAGTTGAAACAATACAAGTCAAAGTAATGAAATTAAAATGCTAAAATCAACACAAAGGTTTTTACGTGGTAAAGCCTTAAAACATGAAAACATCCACGGGTTTATACCACAACCACCGGTAAAAAGAAAATCACTATGACAGATAAGAGATACACATTCAAGAGGCAATCAATACAAGATTCACACTCCAAGCTATCTACACCTATTTTACCCTCGGGCCTAGTGAAATTACTGTGCCGACTTCCTATCCAAGACCTCACGTCTCTAGGAAGATATATTGCTTGTCTATCCAAGTCCTCCTGACTCTAGACAAGATTTCCACGCTTAGCTATCTGCATCACCCTAATCCTAGCCAAGACTTCTAATGCTTAGCTATCCAAGTCCTCCTGACTCTAACCAAGCTCCCAATGCTCAAATCAAAAAATCACTCTTAGAAATGAGACTTCCAACCTCTTCACAAGGCATATAATCTAAGTGAATGGAAATTATTCAAACACAGACAAATAGAGCAAGTTGATCAAACACACTTTATGAAGAATTAGTTTTTTCACAAGTCAAGCTAACAAACAAAAATAACTAATTCTTAAGAGCATGTAATAAGAAATCTAGAATAGGCAATCTAAAAACATTCACAAAGATATCTAGAAACCTAATCATGTCAATTAAAGCTAGTATAACAAGTTTTCAATGAAAATCACACAACTAACTTTGAAATCAAGTGGACAAGTTAACACTTGAAATTTTCAACATATTCAACAAACAAAAAACAAAATAAGAACTAGGTTTGGAAAATAGATATTATAATCAAGAAGTTCTAGTTTTAGAACTAGTTAATCAACAATTAAGATCAAATACACAAAAAGATTCTAGATCCAAACTCATGTTCTTCAAGATTAGCAAAGATGATTGTTAACGGAAAAATCCACTTGGGGAGTGAAATTTTGGTTAGCACCCTCACCCACTACCGGTAGCCAGTAGCGCGATAGGTACCTTCGGTACCGGGATCCTTCCTCGTAGTATAGATGGACATGAATAAGGAAAGGGATAGGAAGGATTAATGAGATATGAAATATCACTGTTTATTTTAAAGGGTATCGAAATTACAATTACAATTCACGCTCTCCTTAAACTTAACTCTCTTTTCACTCTTACACAGAAAGATGGTGGAACCTCCGTTTATGTCTATAAGTGGATATGTCCTTCCAATGATCGTTAATGGACCCTCGATGGCTTCGGAAAATTTCAAAGGGAATTCTATCAGAAATTAATCTCTTTGTCTTTGGCGATAAAAAACACTCTTCCCCCTTCTTTACTCTTCAAAGCCGTATATATAGTACTCCAAAGAATCCCCTCAAAATCCGGTTGTATTGATGAGGATTATTGAGAGTCATATTTTAGGCGTTAAAAGGCATTGTGTGGGGCTGAAGGCGTGGGATTTGATCCCGTTAATCACTATCGAATTCAAATTCTGATTTGGTTGACCATTAGGTCTCATTAAGGGCACTTTATTTTGGCGATGGAGTCAACTTTCCTTCTTCGTGGAGTTTGGAAGGAAACTCTGATTCTGAATTTTTATGGAACGAGGTACTGGTACATCAGTTCGATCCCACTGGTATGGAGCTTGTTTTGCTTCTTGCTGGAGTGGTGCTTGTGTCTTCACGATCGTCTTCATATTGCTTGGCAGGTAAGGTACTTGCCTTGGAAGGGCTCCAAATAGATGTACTAGGTACCAGGTGGAAGTTGAGGCAGTACCATGGCGGGTATCGAGGTACCGGGTACCTTAACTGATGTCGAGGTACTTGCGGGGTGCTGGGCATGCGAGTTACCATTGTACTGGTCTTGAGTTGATATTAGGAGCTTCAGTAGGGCGAGGTACGTGCCTTCGTTAGCTCGCGGAGCTGATGTCCTATCTAGATAGATAGGTAGTCGAGGTCCTGACCTTATCAAGTATCGGCTCCATCTAGGTAGTGGTACCGATCTCACTGGTTACCTGGAATATCAGGATGATTCTTCCTAGGTAGATTTTTGTTGGAAAATTCTCCTTTGGTCCCTTGCCATAAAACCTTGTTAACAGAAGTCCCCCCTGACTTGAACACTGGTATCAGGTCGGGGTTGGAGTCAAGATGGATAGTACTTGGAGAATTTTTCGTAATCATCTTGTAGAAGGGAATCTTCTCTTTGCAGGCTAATTTAAATGAGTCTTCCACGTGGCTGACCAGGGAAGGCCAAATTCAAGGAAATTTTTTGGGGGCTCACGTTTCTCGAAATAGTTCCATCCAGGTCGCCGATTATCATGCGACAATGATTACCTTCTCTGCCCATTACAACCAGCTATCTCTATATAAGCCCTGCTTCTTCACAGTGTACTCACTTAAGCGAACTTTCCCGAACAAGAGCCTTAAGGAAAAAACCTAGCTTTCTCCCTCATCGTCAATCTTCAAACTTCCTCTTTTTTGAGAAACTAAACTGTGAGCCTGTCATCATGTCTTCACCTGGTGGTGACAGTATCGAACAATTGTTTGACGGTGACGCGGTGGCCAGCGGGAACCTAGCCCCTAGAAAAAGTGCACTGGTCGACAGCGATAGCAGGGATGAAAATTCCCTTTCAACATCGGCGTTCCAACCGGAATGTTGCAATTGGGACAGGCTTTTCGAACAATCCAGATACTCCGGTTGATGTTGACCGGGAGTCGAGTGGAGATTCAGAAGCTACCGTCGGGGTAGGTAGAGACCGGGCCAGCAAAGTCACAGACACCGTGGGGAGGGTACTCGCCCTTCCTTACGAGTATAGATGCATTCCCGACTCAACTAGCTCCTTGGACACTGTAGGGCGCTTGCGAAGGGATTTTAAGATCCCTAAGGATATCTCGATTGTCATTCCCCCACCTGGGTATGATGTGTATACTCCTAATCCTGGTGAACTTCCGATTCATACGGCGGCCTTCGACAGCGAAGTCAGGTTACCTCTCCACCCTACCTTGCGTAGGGCGTTGTATACTTTACAGCTCGCCCCTCTTCAACTGACACCAAGGTTTTGGAGGCACCTGGTGGGGTTCTTGGTATTATGGAGAGAACAGTGTGAAAGAAACAACATCAACCGGGAACCGGGACCCGGGACGGGACGAGCTCGGATACGTGTTCCAGATCGCTGCTAATGCCCCAGGTCCAAAGGGGCAGTTCTATGCTTGGGCAAAGAACAACTTGAAATTTGTGGTACCAGGGGCTATGAAGAAAGATACCTCATGGAGGGAGGAATGAGTCATCATCAAAGGCGAATGGGGCAGCTCTTTTCATATCGGAGGAACTGAATTCCTGGTTCCTACTTGTTTTAGTAGGAAGCCCATGTTGGAGAAGGGTAAGCTCTCCGCTGAATCGGAGAAGATCTTGAAGGCCATCATGGCCCGGAAATACATTAATATGGAATATCCTATCACGGAGGCCTTTAAAGCAAAAAGGGTAGATTGCTACCTCCACATTTTTGGTGGTCTCTCAGGTAACGGAATCTCTGACTCTGCTTCTACTATACTGCTTCATTGATTATGTAGATATTGAATCTATCTATCCATACAGTTTCAGCAGTATCTCTATCGGTTCCTGAGGTAGAGCTCAACCAAGCTAGTGGTACCGTTGATTCTCCTCCAACTTCCCATGTCAGGCTTCTAGCTAGTTCTGATCTTGATGCAGGGGTTGGCATATCTGCTGGATCTTGTAGGACCCTGGTCGGGGTATCCAGATCACTGGCTCACCCTCCTCCTATCTCGGCTAGGTCGTTGGAGGCTTTTACAGCCAATATGGGGAGGTACCGAGGTGCTCCTCGTCGGGTGCAGGATACGTCACCCATTTAGCCAGTCAATGTTATAGCTGCTACTGACGCTGATGCCTCAGCTCCCTCTACCTCTCACGTTGTTGCAACTAGCCGATCTAAATCAGTTGAGAAAAATTCTGACCTCGCTATGGCTAGTCGGGTGGTACCTCGGGAGGTACCTCAGGATAGGCTGCGATCGAGGTCGAATGATAGTAGCCAGGATGAAGTCTTAGCCCACTTTGTTACCTCCTGTCCAGGCAGGAGCTTGGATGTCATGACGGCCATGCCCACAAAGCTTCTAATTAGAAGGGGATCTGCCCTCCTGGCTGAGGTAAGACGGCTTCTTTTGCCCTCTATCCCGGTTAAGTGTTGGTAATATCCTGATTAGTGCTTTGTTCTTGGCAGGCTTTTAAGTTCATTGTGGCATTGAGCCAGCAGGTCAACTCCCTCTTGGAGCAAGTTAAAGGTGCTACTACCGAGCTGGAGAGGTCCAAGGAGGAGCTTTCTAAGGCTGCTAAAGGCATGGAACCTTTGAACCAGTCTCTGAAGAATGCTAAGAAGGAAGCGAACGAAGCAAAGGTTGATAAGGAGAGGATACAATTTGCTTTGGATACCGAGATACTCCGATCCCTTCGCCGCATAGAGGAGAGGGAAATCGTTAAGGGAACATTAATGGAGCTGGAGAAAGAGGTTTAGTCCTTTCGCGATAGTGTGGCCAACCTGGATGCTCAAGTAGACACTGTCTTCGAGGATGGCTACTTTTTTACTGGCTATCAGGTGGCTTTAGCCTTCCCTCCTCTATTTGACCTGAGTGTTATCGCGGGGTGGAACCCGGAGGAGATTATGGCAAAGGCTGCTGAACTTGCTGGGGCAACGCCCTCTGATGTGGCTGGACCTTCCTAGGTTGCTGGAGCCAGTGGAATGGCAGGAGGTGAAGACCAGAGTTCTATCTCCCTTCCTCCACCAAGCAATGTTGGAGCAGATCCTAATTTGAAGGCTCCTGAAGTTGGGGTGGCTCAAGCTGAATGAGGGGTTTCTGCCCCTTCTGCTTCTCCGCCAAAGCCCGTCAAAGAGATAGAGGATCAGCCTGCTATTGATGATGGAAAATCAACCCTGCCTATCTCTTCTTCTGATCCTGCCCAGGTAGCAGAGGGTCAGGCTGTTTCGACCAAGTTGGGGAAAACTTTGATCAAGCAGCAGCAGGGGAGCTTCAGAGCGATCTGGCTCAAGTGGAGCTTCTAGTTGCTGTGGGTACCCAGGGAGCAGACGAGGCTCTAACTGGTGGAGATGGAGAGAAGACGGCAAACCAGGAGCAGGAGGATGCATGATCCAGCTTGATTCTTTACCCAGTCAACCTTATCTTTTCTTTATTTTGTAGCCCATGATTGGGGGATGGGCTTCCCAGTTTTAGTAATGAAAATGTTTCTTTTCTTTTCTTTCCTTTCTTTAAATCTAAGCATGTGTCGTTTATCGATTTCCTGATTGACCTTTGCCTTGATCAAAAGAAAGGTCCCCAGTGTGGGTTTGATTTAATAAATTTCTGATAACATAGGGGGCTTTGAAATTCAGCGAGATTGTAAAACAGCTTGTAACTGGTACAAGGATCTCCGGGGACTTAGCGGTCGATCTCACTTGGGGGAGAAGACTGGGTACCTGGCATTCTGGTTTTGCGAATTGACAAGACACATATTTCCTCTAGTCGTTTTAAAAGATCAGTCCGTCAATAATATTTAATAAAACCTCACAAAGCCTAAATCAGTTTGAAAACATAAATACAGTGGCAAGTGGGGTGTCGTCCACAGGGAGCGGAGTTATCTAAATTAGTTAATGCTAAAGCAATGTTATGTATATATATATAATAGCCAAACATGAATTGGTGAAAATGTAGATTGTGAACCAACTCTAAATAACACTAAATTAAATATGTAAATAAAATGAAGGGGGAAATGGAATGAAGGATATATAGATGATGGAAACTAAGGAGTTAATGGATACGAAAGTAAATACTGGGCAATGTAACAAACTTGTCAATAGCACGGCTATTCAAGGTAACCGACCTAGGATGTACAGAGTCGGTTATTTATCCCTAGAAGGTGGCCAACCTAGGATGTATAGTGCGGACCACCTATTAGGGATTAATCCTTGTAAACTACCAACCTAGGATGTATAGAGTTGGTGGTTTATCGGATTCTGGAAATGAAGCTCGTCTACCTAACAATGACTCAACCGATTACAAATAGTCACCCTAGGATGTATAGTGCCGGAAAACACGATCGAGGTTAGATTAAAACCGCGGTTCAAGAGTCAGAATTCATGACTTTCCGTCTATTCTTTAGAGCATTATACAACTAAATAGGATGTATATCTAGATGCAATACAAAGAGGATGTATCTACACAAGAAATCAATGATAAACATTCACAACAAGAATAGATCAATGGAAGATAGATATGAATATCAATATAATATCAAGTTAATGTACAAGCCCAATATTCCACTAACTACTCCATCAACCCCTTAGAGGGGATTTAGCTACTCATTACAACTAGGAAACCAAGAGAGAGGAGATAGAAATAACCCTTGGAGAACATCTCCTTCCTTGTAGTGGCTCCAATCTCCAAACTTCCTTGAAGTTGAGTAGAGAATGTAAGGATGAGAGAGAGAGAGAGAGAAAAAAAGATCTAAGATTGCTTAATCTGTGCTAAACGGAGTCAAAAGCTCCTTAAAACGTTTCTATACTTTTCTATTTATACTAAATACAAAAATAGGTCACTTAAGCTTTGAAAATCAGACTGGCGCGCTCGGAGTGCGGATGGAGTGAGGGTGATTTACCCGCACTGTACCGGCACTGTATGGGTTGTCTACAACTTTAGTTCTCGGATCAGGCCATTAGTGCGGGTGGAGTGCGGATTGAATTACCGGCACTTGACCCGCCCTTGGCATCGCACTGTGATTGCACTTGAATCGCACTTCCCTGTCAGGTGTAAAATCTACATTCTGTCTTGAGCAACAGTGCGGGTGGAGTGCGGTTGGATGACCCGCACAGTACCCGCACTCTAATGTCAGGTGCAATTCTGCTCTTCTGTTCTTGATGCAAGTGCGGGTAGAGTGCGGTTGGATGACCCGCACAGTACCCGCACTCTTATGTCAGGTGTATGATCAGCTTCTCTGGATTGGCATTAGTGCGGGTAGAGTGGTTGGATTACCCGCACAGTACCCGCACTTTATCTTCAGGTGCAACATCAGCTTTCTAGTTTGGCATTAGTGCAGGGTGGAGTGCGGCTAGTTGACCCGCAATGTACCCGCACTTTATCTCTGTACTTGCATTCTGCCCTCGGCTATGCACATGAGTGCGGCTGGAGTGCGGTTGCGTTTGTGCTCCTTTGCCTTCGCTTTCACCCCTTTTCTGCTGGAATCACCACAATATGCCTCCAAGCCTGTCTCTGTATCATTTCCTACAAGTAAGCACAAAACCACCCATAAGAGATACAAAAACGCACGAAAACAGAACATAAGGTAAGGATCTGAGGGCCTAAATATACTACATATTTGGCCAGATCAAACACCCCCAAACCAAACCTTTGCTCGTCCTCGAGCAAATCTAATCGAAAGAATAAAACGCCAGCTGAAAGTAATTTCTAGATACCTAAACAAAACATCAATAATGTCACAAGTCCCATGTGTGATATGATACAAATAGGTGTGATAGAGAGGAGAAAAACATATGCACAAGATCAATGAGCAATTTGGAGACACCCAAGGGAGGCTCGTACGAACAAGAATCCCACACCTAAAGGCATTCATGAATTTAGGACGACTTACTCCCATACCTTGAGCATAATTCGCTTCAATTCTAAACCTCACATAGATCCTCTCTTTTCTTTCATCAAGAGTCCTAAGTTCCACACAACAAGTATGCAAAGAAGATTTTGCATAAGATTTAAGCAATGAATTATCCTAGGAACGAGTCACCATGCCATGGATGCGAAAGATCGTGCTTCAACCTACATTCCCAAACTATACTTATATGGATCAAATAGGGCTTTTCAACCGGTTATAGTGTGGCTGTGGGGTTGAATGAGTTTACACAAAAAATATGGAAATTTAGGAGTTCAAACTCACCAATCATGCTAGAATATATCCCTACTCCCACACCATGTTCTTTTCTCGCTTAAATGCAACCCTCTAGGAAACCATTTAACCCACATTTTTGCCTTTTACGTTGCATTCCGTTTGGGCGTTTTTAGCATAAAACACTCTCATTATGGCACTTCAAGTACAATCTTTCTTTAAATTTTTCTTTTAACAATTTCCCAATTACAATGTTGTACTCCATTTGAGTTGTTACAATTTCCCTTTCTTAGGCATTTAGGGTGCATAGCTTACCTCTTTCCTTGCATATTTTCAATAACTATTTCATTTTACCCGCTGTGGGACCATTTTGACCCTTTTCATCACTACCATCTCCCATCCTAACATGATTAGTACAAGGGTAGGCATGTGTTTAGGCTATTGGGTATATGGTTGAATGTGGTACCAAATGAAAGGGTAAGTGTTTGGCCTCAACTTGGCTTTGGAGCACACAATATGGTAAGTGGTGTTTAGGCTATAGAGGTAATTCAATACACATACATTCCCTAATATCACTTCCACAACCATCTAAAAAGGGAATGAAAGCATCCATCACGCAATTCACAAAATGATGCAAATCCTATGGCACATGACATACATGACGAGAGGCGTGTTTAAGAATAATCAATAATGCACTCAGAAAACGTACTTTCATGCTTGTGTTTGTGATCTCACGGGTATCTCCACTATTAGAACAAGACATGGGAACAATGAGTCCCCAATACTTAGCACCAGCGGGTGGGACGAACCCATGATGGTGCAAGCTAACCCTCAAGTGGGACCAAACTATATCACAAGGTCAGAGCACATATAAGGAACTCGTCAAAAACACACTCTAGAGGCATCATACCCATACTGGATTACAGTTTGAAAAATGGACAAGCGACAAAATTAAAAAATTGGACACTAAACTGTACAAGGCGGAGGCGTGATGCACCCCCAAACCAAAACTCAACAATGACCCCATTGTTGGAAATAACAAGCATAATCTCAATAAATGGCGGAATGAGGGATCAACACCCCCAAACTGAATCTAGACATACATTCAACCATGCTCATTTATAATACAAAAACTAAATCGCATTCATTAAAAGCTGAAGTACAAAATTCGAAGGTAGAAAACTCCCTTTAGAAGGAAGATTGTTCGATGTCCATACGTGCTGTTGTGTGCTTCCCAAAAGATGCACAACCTAGCTTAAATCCACACAACAACTCTACTAAACGAATATTAAATGCGAAAAGAACAGAAAAATAAGTTTAAATCGTTTTAAAAGAAAAGACAAATACAAATACAAGCAATAAAAGTTCTGAATAATAATAAAGAACAAGAATGGATGGTCAATCATCGTCGGAAAAACTCCCTCTCCGGTTCACTGGCAATCCCTTTGCCCTTTGGGTCGATCTCTGATCTGATCTGCTCTTCATACTCCCTCCTGGATCTCTCCATAGCAACTCTGAGCTCTTCCCCATATGGGTCAATGCCTGGACCCCCAGAGAGGTGAGAAAGCAGCTGGCCTCTTCTTCTTCTACGGATAACTTGGAAGACTGAGTGCCTCCCTCATGTCCGTGAGGTTGCCCCAAATGTCCGTGAAATACTCATTGGCTTCCGCCCTGCTCTCAGTGATCTGTCCTCCTATTTTCGGCTACCTCGGTCCTGAGGTTCTCCAATCCTGTAAGCAAAGTCTGCCAAGGGACCTCTCCAAATGTCTCCTGCGTGGGTGGGGAAACAGCAGGCCTATAATCACCATACTCGATGTAAACCGGCTCCATATCTGGTTGTTCTGGGATCTCTTTAGCCTATCTGCTCGTGCTTGTCCCCCTCGAGCAGGTTTTCTCCTCCCTGTTCGGACCCTGACACCAGAGGGGTCCCGCTCTCTGACCTGGTCGTTCCATGTGAATCGCCCAACTGGCCCCAATCCGCATTCGAAAGGGTCAGATCCAAAATCTACTCTGGCAGTTCTGCAGAATACGGTGATGAGGCTAGGGAAGATGAGTGGCTGCTTGTCCACCATGACCCCTCCCATCTCAAGGATCTCTCTCTTGACCAGAAATCCTATGTCGACCAACTGATTCTGCAGTATACAGTACAAGATCATTGCTGCATTGAAGTTCACTGAAGTCCTGTGCTTTCTGGGGATCAAGGAATGGGAGATGAATACATGCCAGAAACCCAACTCACTCTTTAAGTTGGTGTGCTTCATACGGTGATTAGGGGCCACCTAAAAATCCATCGGACGGATCACTAACTGATTTGCAAAATCCACATTTTGGGTCACGAAAAATTCACTCCAAGTCACCCCCTACTTAAGACATCCGACTGCTTCGGGATCAACTGGAAGTTCAGTCCTATAGTACCTGTTAATGTCCGCTATAGTCATCCGGACATTCTACCCCGCGGACCAGAACTGAAGAAGTGGGCTGAAAAGTTTCAGGTACCATCCCAGTAAAGAATTCTTCGACCACACGTCGGCAATACATCGGGGAGGGGGGGTTAACAAAGGTTTCCCATCCCCTTGTTTCTATCATTAGAGGAATTGCGGTGCCCTCCAGCTCTTCAACCGCTATCCCCCTATCCACCACTATTTCTCGCTCCCTGAAATATTCTAAACGGTCCTCGAAATCTGGGTGCCTGATGCATGGTGGTGGAACCTAGGGTCCTCTCCTCAGTCTTTGTTCGGAACCCTGATTGCTTTGCCTAGTCGTTCTCCTGGTTCTTCCTGACATCTGCACAATAAACACAGTTTTAAGGCAATATTCGGATAAAAGAACCAAGAGGTTATGATGCAGGAATTTGAAAGGACAAAAATTCTGCCAGGAGGATAAAGTGCGGGTGGAGTGCGGGTGAATGACCCGCACTGTACCCGCACTCTAACTCGTTACCAGATACCAGCACATGCAGAGTTTCAATCCATGTATACATTTCATAATTTCAGCATATCATTAGACCGAATTAACACCACTATGATTCTAACTCAAGTATAGGCTTTCATTCAACCATATAAACCCAATATCATAGTTTGAAATCCAATTGCAATAGAAAATCAATTAACAATGAACACATCACATGCATAATTAGATAACACCCATCATTCTATCCTCAAAGATACTAGCAAAGGCAAAAACAAAAGTTCAAAACCCTAACTAATGAAGTTCATGCATAAGAGGAAAAAGAATTTTGATAAAGAGGGTTAGGGTTTGGATTAGAGAGATATGTAATGAAATTAGAGTAAGAATCCATACCTTGATTGCCAAAAAATCGAAAACGTGGCACACACGGAATACCTTTCAGTTGAGAAAAGGGAAAAATTTGAAGTTTGCTGTGTTGTTTTGTTTTTTTTGTGGCAAGTGGAGCCCTAGAGAACGACATGCAGTATATATACTGCACGACCAAAGTGCGGGTGGAGTGCGGGTGACTGACCCGCACTTTACCCGCACTTTATTACCTGATGCCTTCGGAGTGCGGGTGGAGTGCGGGTGACTGACCCGCACTATAACCCCACTGTTCCCCTGGACAGACTCCTGTATTCTGCCTTGCAACTGAATCAGCACCAAAACATTCTCAAGCATTCTCAAAAGTTTATAATGACAAAAACTAACCATCCGAAAAGTAAAAATAAAAATAACAAGAAAAAACACTACCATTAATTCAAAAGAGAGTGCAATGCACTCAAAGTGGGACCCGGTCAACCAAAGGAGGTTTGACCGGAATGGGGAGCACATTCAACTTGGCCACCCAAACCGGTGCCAAATGCCTATGCACTGCATCTCTCCCCATATTCCTCAATTGCCCGACTAGGTCCTTTCGAACCCATATTTGTTTGACTCTTGGTGGGTTCATCCTAGATCCAACTCTACTTGCTTTTAACCTTTGGAAACTAAAGCAATAAGCCTTAGTGTGCCCTCTTTTGGCACAAAAGTAACAAGTAATAGGACGGTTAGGGAAACTCCCTGTTCAATCGTTGGCTTGGGCCACTTTTTATTGTCCGCATTTGAGGGATTTGACATTGCTTCCCATCACAGCGAGTTGCTCAATCAAATCACCCTCCTTGACCTTGGCCCGCTTCAACTCATTATCTTTCATGCTCAACTGTTCATGCAATTCCCTTACCGCTTTTGCGGACTCTTCCACAACTAGTTGAAGTTTCCTTGTCCTTCTCCCATAGTCTTCTTCAAACTCTTCTGAGAGCTTTGCCAATGCATCTAAGTTCTTGGAGACTAACTCCTTTTTGGTGGTAAGTTCCACCACTTGCTCCCTTAACCCGTTGTTGACTGTTGAGAGATCATGTAATTTCATCTTCAACTGTCCATTTTCAACCTTAAGCAAATAAACCTCCAGTTTAAGCTTTGTGTTGTCTTGCTCAAGCTCACCCAATTGTTTGAAAAGTTCAGTATTTGCTTCCTCCTCTTCGAATTATGATTCTTGCCTTTCCTTAATGCAGTCTTGGTTTTCCAATTCCATTTCCTTAACACCCTTCAAAGGCTTGCACAAGGGTGAGCACCCGGCTTCTTTTTTTTCTGGAATTTGGTGCCTCTAAGACTAAACAATCTCTGACTTGGCTTGTTCCGGGGGATGTTACCTTGAAGTTCACACTCTTCCCTCCACAGCTGAAGGAAATGTCCCTAGAACAAATATCAACCACCATACTTGCCGTGGCCATGAATGGCCTCCCCAACAGTAGTTTCCAGTCCCTACCACTGGATTCTCCTCGTTTGCAATCCAACACAACAAATTCTACCAGCACCATCAAACCGTGCACATTCACATATACTTCCTCCACAATACCAACTAGGGTGATGGGAGAATTATCCACCATGAGGAGAGTCTGGGAGGTGGGCTTGATTGAATGAATCTTCAGCTGTTCGTAGACCTCTAATGGCATCATATTGATGCTAGCCCCCATATCAAGGACCGCTCCCATCTTTGGTGAATTCTCTATTTGTACCTCTGTGATGAAACTCCCGGGATCTTCAAGTTTAATAGGGGAGTCTATGTCACTTCCCCTATTTTCCTTATCCGCGACCTCCACCATACTTTCCTCGGTCTTATCAACTCCCAACTCGACAACCTCTAACACATTAACATGTTCATCGGAGCTTGATGCCTTCTCCTTATTCTTGACCAATGCATCAAAAATCTGTGCCAACTGAGTTTCCATCTTCTTCAGTGACGCTCCATGACTGTTTGCTCTCTGATCATTGGATTGCATGTAAGCTGACATTCGTTGCTCAGAGGCATGCAAGGTGTTCTTGAGGGCTTCCGACCCGATACCAACCGTTTTGATCACTGTGCTCACTATCTCCTCTAGAGACTTGTCCTTCGGTTGGCTAGCGGAAGCGTGGGAATTGAAGTTGGATGGTGGGTTACTACTTGAACTTCCCCATTGATTGTTATTGTTCGCCCCTCCTTGATTCTATCTATTGTATCCCCGGTTTTGGTACCCTTGGTTGTTGTTTCCACCTTGGAAATTGGTGTTGCCACCTTGGTAATTGGTTGCTCCTAGGTGGTTGTTGTTGGACCAAGACAGGTTTGGGTGGTTTCTCAACCCTGGATTATATGTATTCGAATATGGGTCATTCCTTGGCGGCCTTGGAAATTCTCCAAGGGCTTGGGCTTGCTCTTCTTGACTGAAATGCCCTTCTCCCCCTTTAATCTCCCCCATGACTTGACTAACTCCTTGGGAGGACCCTGGTTTTCCGGTTATAAGCTCCTTGATTGATTGAAGCTCCTTGGTCATTCTAGACATCTGAATCTGAACTTGGGTATCCTGACCCACTTCTATTCTTCCACCCCTTCTCACATGGGATGTTCTCTGTTGTGAGTTTTGGGCAATCTTCTCCAGAATGTCATAAGCTTCAACTGCCCTTTTGTCTGCTATAGTTCCTCCGCATGCATTATCCACCATCATTTGGGTTATCGGTGAAAGTCCACTATAGAAGGAGTTAACCTTCAGTTCTGGATGGTATGTATGTGGTGGCATTTGAGCTAACAACAAGTTGAACCTCTCCCATGCCTCATGGAATGGTTCACCGTCCTCTTCGACGAAGGATGCTATCTTCAACCTTAAGTCTTTAGCCTTCTGCGACGGAAAATACTTGTTGAAGAAAACCTTGCAGACTTGGCTCCATGTCACCAGTGATCCTGGCCTCAAGTTCATGTACCAAGTCATTGCGGCATCTTTCAGACAATACTGGAAACACCTGAGATGAAGCTGCTCCCTTGTCAGTACTGCTTAGCGAGCCATGACCGGGAAGGTTTCTAATGTGGCCCCATACTGTTTCATGAATTGGAGGCAATCCTCGGTAATTCGCCCACTAAACGATGGCAGGAGGCTAATGTGCATAGTTTTCAACTCATACTGCCTTGTTACATCATCCAGTACTATGGCAGTGGGCACATTACCTACAAACGGGAGAGTGTACTCGCCCATGGTGAGGCCTAGCTCTTCATCCCCATGTACACTTCCCTCATTCTCTCGACCCTGCTGCTCATTCTCTCTATGATCGTCCATATTTCCTTCTAACTGCCCGGTTCTTCTACCCAACTGATTGATGTTATCGATAACTGGCAACAATGTTCCTCTTAATGATCTTCTTCCGTGCATATACCTAAAATCCTGAAATTTCACAACAAACAACGCACAACGTAAACGAGAAACAGATAGGGCAGAGCAGGAATATTACTAGACTAACCTTACTTATGCAAAACTAATTAAACTAACATGCCGCTCCCTGGAAGCGGCGCCATTTGACAAGACACATTTTTCCTCTAGTCATTTTAAAAGATTAGTCCGTCAATAATATTTAATAAAACCTCACAAAGCCTAAATCAGTTTGAAAACATAAATACAGTGGCAAGTGGGGTGTCGACCACAGGGAGCGGAGTTATCTAAATTAGTTAATGCTAAAGCAATGTTATGTATATATATATAATAGCCAAACATGAATTGGTGAAAATGTAGATTGTGAACCAACTCTAAATAACACTAAATTAAATATGTAAATAAAATGAAGGGGGAAATGGAATGAAGGATATATAGATGATGGAAACTAAGGAGTTAATGGATACGAAAGTAAATACTGGGCAATGTAACAAACTTGTCAATAGCACGGCTATTCAAGGTAACCGACCTAGGATGTATAGAGTCGGTTATTTATCCCTAGAAGGTGGCCAACCTAGGATGTATAGTTCGGACCACCTATTAGGGATTAATCCTTGTAAACTACCAACCTAGGATGTATAGAGTTGGTGGTTTATCGGATTCTGGAAATGAAGCTCGTCTACCTAACAATGACTCAACCGATTACAAATAGTCACCCTAGGATGTATAGTGATGACTTCTAACCCTCTCACGGATTCCGACCTAGGATGTATAGTGCCGAAAAACACGATCGAGGTTAGATTAAAACCGCGGTTCAAGAGTCGGAATTCATGACTTTCCGTCTATTCTTTAGAGCATTATACAACTAAATAGGATGTATATCTAGATGCAATACTCATACATAATACCAAGATATCTTGTAAAGAGGATGTATCTACACAAGAAATCAATGATAAACATTCACAACAAGAATAGATCAATGGAAGATAGACATGAATATCAATATAATATCAAGTTAATGTACAACCCCAATATTCCACTAACTACTCCATCAACCCCTTAGAGGGGATTTAGCTACTCATTACAACTAGGAAACCAAGAGAGAGGAGATAGAAATAACCCTTGTAAGACTTAAAATATGCAAAATCCCCATAGCCAAAAATTGGAGCAAATAAACAATTGACAGAGTAATAAACTTAAACATCATTAACAAATTCTAAAGCCTATATTTCCTAGATGAGATAATATTATATATAGGTGTTTGACAAGTGAACATTCTCTGCCCTTGTTAACCATAAGGCATGGAATCCAAACTCTTATTTTATATGGTCATCAAGTGTTGACATAGTCCCTACCAAGATCCAATGATCACCAAATTTCCTATATTATTACATCAGTTTTCAACCACTTGATCTACCAAGTTATATAAGAGAAAGGTGTGGTTACTGTCTATACGGGTCTTTCAAGATCCCATGGTTTTTAGTGTTTCAAAACGAATTTTCAGAATTCTCCTAAAGTCCATAAACGCCTATCAACATGACTTATACAAAGGACCACCAAGGAGTTTAGTAGAAAATTATAAAATCTTGATTAAATTAAAATGGGGACTCTACTAGATACTTTTTAAGCATAAACAGACTCAAAACCTTTCCACAAAATTATAAGGACCCAGTTACTCTAGAAATTTAATATTTTTCTTATACTTTCGTTAACCTGGCAAGACTTCCTAGGTTTTAAAACAGATAAAAAGAAAAGATTGAGATTGGAGAATGCTTACTTAGATCGGATATATAGAATATGCACAGCTTTATTGATGATTGGGAAAATAGTACATAAAGAAAATTACAGGGGAATTACTGAGAGCTCTGAGATTGCAAAGAGATTAAGTGAGGAAAATCTAGTGTGTTTTTACAACTGAGAGCCAGACTCATATTTATACAAGGAAAGAGATAAGCATGGCCTAAACAATGGCCGACATTGAGGATATTTTTACAGAAAGGTGTGCAGAAGTAGTTGATCATATCTTATTATCTTTTATATTATCTTATCTTCGTATCTTTTATATTATTGAAAGTCTTCCGATCTTATCTTCCTCTTCATTCTCGATCTTCATTATTGCTATGCTTTTACTATTTTTGTCTGCTGCTGCCGACACTTTACTGTTGACTAGCTTTGTCTTGTTCTGTTCTGCCGACACTTGCTTTTGACTTAAGTGTTAAGATTATGATAGACTTTATCATCTAAATTATCTTCTTCTTCTAAGAGGGATCGATTACGACCAGGCGTCATGTTTCTAGTAAATCAGTTTAGTTGGAAACTGTTTCTTAGTGTAATAAAGCTTTTGTTTTGGAAAATCTCCAAACTTAATTGTAATCATTTGTTTTTATAGGATTATAACCGTAATGATTTATGGATTGAAATTTCAAAACACAAAAACAAAAAGAAAAAAAGGAAATCAAATAAACTTTGACAACAACAAAATAAATCCGATTTTTTTCTAAAAAAATAATAACAAAATTTGCACTTAAGAAATTACAATAACTAAAAAAGCAAACTATAATTATAACAATAAAACACACAAATCAATTTGCAGCTGTAACTATATCATTAAGTTCATGTTGTTTCTTAGGGCTCGTTTGACATACTGTATTGTATTGTACTTAATTGTATTAGATTATGTTGTATTGGATTATATTGTATTGGACCGTATTATTAGTATACAATCATGTTTTTAATGATATTTCGTATTTAAATGTATTGAGTTATACAATGTTTGGATGTGATTTTTATTCCTCGTTATTTTATTAACTAATAAGGTTGATATATTTCAAATTAAAAAACATATTATAAAATATATTTATTTTATTATATTTTTAAAAATAATAATTAATATATAATTAATATTTTTATTACATAAATTATCATTCATGTATGATGTAATAAATATAAAAATATTTGACAATTTTTTAATATTATATTTATCTTATATCATTTTTATATTTATATTATACGAATAACATTTATTTTTATTTTAATTAATTAAATTTATATAATATTTATTTATTTAATTTTAATTATAAATTTAATATGATAATAAAAATATATTATTTTAAAAATTATTATTATTATTAAAATTTATTATCAATATTATTATTATTAAATGTATTATGATTGTATACTATATATTATTATTATCATTATCATTATTAATATATACCATTTAAAAAAATATTAATATTAATATTAATATTAATATTAATATTAATATTATTATTATTATTGTTATTTTGATATATTTATTATTAATTTTATTATGTTTATATTAATAATAATAATATATTATTATTACTACTACTACTACCACTATTATTTTGATATTTTTATTATTATTGTTGTTCTTATTATTATTTTGATATATTTATTTTATTTGTATTATGTTGATATAATTTATAACTATTATTATTATTATTATTATTATTTTTATTATTATTATATATTTATTATTATTTATATTATGTTTATATATTTATTATTATTATTATTATTGTTATTATTATTTTGTTATATTTATTATTATTTTATTATTTTATTATTATTATTATGTTATATATTTTTATGCCCTTTGTATTATATAATACAACCTCCAACCTTTGTATTAGCTAATACAACATCCATTATATTAGACCAATTGAAATGTATTAGCTAATACAATAATAAAAAGCAAGTCAAACATTATATTGTATTATCCTAATACATTTTAAACTCTTAATACTATACAATACAATGTACCAAACAAACCCTAAAGTTGTTATTTTAGAAAATTTAGAAACACAAAAGCTTAAAAGAAAAAGTAATTCAGATACTGCAGAACTCATTTTTCATTCAACTTTGACAATCCTTGACAGTAAAATACAAAACAACTCAAATATTGCAAAACCATTTCTCATACAGGTTTGACAATCCTTAACGGTGAAACCCAAAGCAAATTAGATAATGCAAAACTCATTTTTCATACAACCTTGACAATCCTTGATGGTGAAAAACAACAAAATAAAACAAATTTTTTTCTATAAAACAAAATTAAAACAAAATTTCCACACATACGAAAACTCACCATACTCATCGTACATGAGCTATGGAACAACTCCATGTATTGTTTGGGTCTCTCTGCCTTCTCTAATTTTTGGTTACATATAATCAATAGATTTATTATTTATAAAATAATTTAGAAGTTGGATTATAAGAGATAGAATAAAAATGCCAGCTAATGAGCATATCGATGGAATATACCATATTCTCTATATATATATATATATATATATAAACAGTCTTTCTATTGTCAGTTCGAACTGAACTGATATAAGATATATAAGTTCCTTACATGTTGGCCATTGAATTTAAAAGATGTTTTGACAAGTGCATACAGCCAAGTTAAAACATTTAAATCCAATGGCCCATATATAAAGAACTGATATATCTTATATTGGTTTGAACTGACAATAGAAAAATTGTATATATAAGTATATATATGGCTAATTGACAATGATGCCCCTAAACTTTTCAGAAATTTGCACTATGCCCCATGTATTTTTTTTCGGCACTAAACCCAATGAACTCTCATTTTATTGGCAAACACTTGGGTTTATTGCCCCCTGCGAGGGGGTATCTACTGTCGGCTTCTGCCAACAAAACGAGAGTTCACGGGGTTTAGTGCAGAAAAAAAAATGGTATAATGTAAATTTTTGGAGAGTTTATGGGACATTAGTACCAATTAGACTATATATATATAGAGAGAGAGAGAGATAAAGTTTTTAGTTTAATAAAAAATAACATATCATGTCATCCTTAATTTTTTTTATATCATTGATTCTGATTCTACTATTAATACGATTGAATACGATGTTTTTAAAATGTAGTTTTACAACATGCGTTTGCCAATATTTGTTAAATTCAGTTGATATTGTTTTATCAGACGAGTAAAATAGTTGTTAAGAAAGAAAATCATTTTCAAAACCAACGAAAACAATAATTGCTATTTCCAATTCTGTAGTTACAAAATTTAAAACATTATTTTTCATCTTCGAAAGTGACCTTTTGAAATATATGTAAACAAGTAACTTCCTCGATGTTTATTTTTTTTATTTTTTTTAATCAAAATTGTTTTTTTTAGAAAAAAAAACTAACAAAATAATTTATAAAAATACATCCAAAATATTCCTGTTTATTTGGTTTTAAGGGTGTGGTGTGTAGGATAGGACATGACAACGTAGGACAATTTTTTCTTGTCCCATGTTTAGCACGACCTTGATATGGGACAAAACGGGACAATGTGGGACTAAAATCAGAAAAAACTGTCCTACCTCAAACCACATGACTACTTGTCCCATGACGACAAGTGTCAAAAAGACGCATTGCCCTTCAAATCTTCAAACAATTACAATCATATCAAATATTATAGATATATATATATATATTATAATTACTCATATAATATTTTATATTATATATTTATTATATAATAATATATTATATTATATTATATATATTATAATTATATAATATATTAAATATAATAATATTTAATAATATATATACTATATATAATAATATTTAATATATCATATATATATATATATATATAAGATATATTAATACATCCTATATATGACATATATATCTATTATAATAACATGTATATATTATTATAATTTATATTAATATATCATATAAAATATATATGTAATATAAATATGAAAATTATATATATATATATATATTATTTTATATATAACATTATTACCTATACAATAATATACATATTTAATATATATTATATATATAATAATATATATATGATGTATATATAATATATAATATTAAATATATATATATATTATATATAATATATTATATTTTGTATATATATCTATATATATCTTTTATATATATTATTATATATAATAATATGATATACTATATATATATAAAATATTATATATTAATATATAATATTATTAAATAATCATAATATATTTCAATTACAATATTATTATTTGTGTTAAATATAATAATATTGTAATTGAAAATAAGAGGTCATTTGAACATCTTGTTTTTGTTAAATATTATAATATATTTCAATTATAATATTTATTTAATATTATTAAATATGATATATAAAAATATTTATTTAATAAAATTAAATAAATACTGACTTATCATGTTCTATATGTCACTATTATGTGGTAACAAACATTAGACAGAACAAAGATGACACTTTGGTTATTTGAATCTCTTGTTCCGTTATGTGACAACCATACCAAACACATAACGGTACAGTCCAGTCTCATCCCTATACTAAACGCACCTTAAGGGTGCGTTTGGTACGCGGGACGGGACAAGACAAGGTGGGACAACTTATTCTTGTCCCACGTTTGATGCGATTTTAGTGTGGGACTGAATGGGACAGAGTGGGACAAAAATCCCAAAAACTTGTACCACCCTTGACCCTCGGCCAAGTTGGCCAAGTTGTCCGTTGGCATGGGACAAGCGTAAAAATGACAAATTTACATTTCAAATCTTTAAAATATTATAAATCATAAAACCCTAACATTTTTCCCTTCTCTCTTCTCTCCAACAATTTTTCTTATCTCTGTTCGTCTCTCTCTCTCTCTCCCTCTCCCTCTCTTCTTTGGCCGCCGGCGAGAATCAGTCACTCCCTCTCAGTCGCACCCTCTCAGTCGCTCCCTCTCAAATTCCTCTCTCTCTCTCTCTTGAATCCCTCTCAAATTCCTCTCTCTCTCTGATTTCGACCAACCAAGAACACCATGGATGTTCTTGGTTTTTTTCCAGTTTTCTTCCGGTTTTCTTTTTCTTTTTCTTCTAATTTTCTTCCAAATTTCTTCCAATTTCCTTTTTGTTCTCATCTCACATGTTGGGTTTCATTTGGTTTAGGTGAAATTGAAAGAAAAACGAAGGTGTTTTAGAGATTGAAAATAAGTTTTGAGTTTTTGTGTTTTTGTTTAAGAATGAAAAAGAAGATGGTGTAATTGTTGATTGAGTGAAAAAATTATGATGATGGTTAAAGAAAAAGAAATTTGAAATTTGAGATTTGGATGAGAACCGGTACGGTTGTTGACTTGTTGCGATTCACTAAAGCAAAATTTTGTTAATTTTGTTGTTGTTGCTGCATTTTGAACTGGTGTTTATGTGGTGGACTGGTGGGAGACCGGGAGTTAGACAAATCTCATTGGTCATCATCATAAAAAAATTATGATCGACTACAATTAATTCTAATTTTGTTAATTTTATTTTTAATGTTTTTCTAATTTTATTTAAAACAATTAATTCATTAAAAAAATTTCCTTCATGAGATCTGGTTCCCAGATCTTCAACACACCAGAAAAAAAATTAGAAATTATTTTTTCAGTAATTCTAATCTTTAAAAGTTTTTAGAATTAATATGGACAGTCTGGTCATTTGAACCTCTTGTCCCGTTCTGTCCCAACCATACCAAAAATATAATAGTACAGTTAAAAGTTTTGTCACAGACCTTCTAAACACAATACAGAATAACATGTCCAGTCCCGTTCAATCCCATCCAGTCCAGTCCCGTCTCACCTTGTCCTGTCCCATCTTCGTGCCAAACGCAACCTAAAGCATTTCTCCGGTTAGTGCAACCACAAGCCTGATGGTATGACTCAAAACGACGGAGACCGTAGGATGAGACTAAAATTTTCAAAAAACACAAACCTGATATGATTGGGGTCAAAGGTCGTCATGAGACCGTTTGATGAGACTCAGATCCTTACAACACCAATCACGAGGTCATGGAACGACATGACATGACCAACACAACACAAAATCGTGGTTGAGCATTTTAATGTTAAATTTATTTATTTATGGGCGAATTTTAAAAACTCCTTATATTTTAACTTTCTTCGAAATCAACCTTTTATTCTTAAATTTAGATAGAAATCCATTATTATATATCAATTTAAATTAATTAAAATAAAACTCTAATTGTATACCTAAACCGCTATTGTGAATGAGATTTACACCCAAATCTGAGGTTAGAGAGTTGCTTATGACCCTACCAAAAGATAATATTTTTATATAAATTTAAAATTCGAAAGTTATGGTAGAAAAAGATTCGAAATTTATGTGAGAATTTAATTGTGTATCAAAAAAAGTTTTATAAAAAGATTTTCATTTTCATTAGATATTACAAGGTTGTTTTTGAAATATTTGTTTTTAGAAATTTAATCTTAAAACTAACTAATTATGTATTAGAAACATTATTGTAATGGAGATTTTTATTTAAATTTTAAAATAGAGAGTTGTTATTGTTTTTTTCTTTTTTGAAAATAAAATTTAGCTAAAAGAAGGTAACACTCTGAAGGGAGACTTTTAATATAAATTTTGAAATTATTAGGTTGTTTGTTGAAAAATGTTAAAATTAAGGGGTTTTATGGGAAGCTCCCTTAATTAATTAATTAATTAACTATAATTGTAAAAGCCATATTTTTGGTCCCATGCCAGGCCTGAGCTGGAGAGAAAGAGAGAGTGCAGGCCAAAAGTGAAATATTATTCAAAAAAAGAAATTCATAAAACAAAAAAACAAAAATTAAAATCTGAATTTTTTTATTATTGCTATGTATTGTAGTTTATTGTGAGGGCTATGGAATCAAAACTCCAACTTTCTCTCTCGGATTTTCGTGCCCTAATTTCTTCTTCTTCTTCGATCTGTAAGTATATTTTCAATCTGATTCATCTTTTTGGTTTTTCCAATTTTTGTGTTTCTTGGTTCGAATCTGTGTTTTGTTTCTTTTCAATTTTTTAATTGTGTGAATCTTAAGTTTCGAGTGTTAGGGTTGTGTGTGTGTTTTTTAAATTTCTAGGGTTTTGCTTGGAGAACTACGGATCTTTGCATCGGTCGATTTGATTTGTGAGAGGCTCGGTGTCTTGAAATTTCTCACTTGGTTTATTTTATTTCATTTTATTTTTCTCTTTTCATGTTTGTTTGGTGGGAAAATGTATGAAATGCGAATGTGTTTTTTTTTTGTTCTAATTTGTGTTTTTTTAAGGTTAGTTGGGAACCTGAAAACCGTAATAAAGCTAAAGCTAAGCTTTTTACATGATTTGAAGTAGTGGAATTGTATGTGGCTTTAGGATTTGAGTTGGTTTTGTTGCTATGTTGTAAGTTTTCGTTGTTTTAGTGAAGATTATGATATATGCTCTGCTTAATGGCTGTGGGAAATTAAATTCTTTGTTTCGATGCAAATGCAACATTTGATTAGGCCTTATGATACCAGTTTCTCCGGAACCATGAGCTTTTATTTTTATCATTTTATTATCTTTCGTTTCTTCCTAAAGATTTTCTTAGCTATCGTATCATCTCATAATGTTTTCTCTGTGTTGGCTGTTTCCAGGTTTGGTGGATTCTTCTTTTTAGTACCTGGTTTTTAGATCACTTGCGGTTAAATATATGGCAGACACAGGCTCTGTTGATGTGATTCTGGACTTTTTGAAGAGAAATCGTTTCACAAGAGCTGAGGCGGCTTTGCGCAATGAGCTCACTAACCGCCCCGATTTGAATGGATTCCTTCAGAAGCTTAACCTTGAAGAGAAGGACTCCCCTGAGGTGTTGGAGGAAGAGAATGGTGGCAAATCAATAGCTGAAAATCAAGGTTCAGGTTCTCGTAGCAGTGGTGAAGTTTCTAAGGAACTTATAGTGAAGGAGATTGAGTGTGGCACTGGTAGAAATGGGTCTGAAAGCAAATGGAGAAATGCTGCTTCTACTGGGGAACGGAATAAGCCTAATGACACTATTGGGACTAGTGCCAAGAATTTCACTTTCTCTAAAGGTTCTGAGGACACTGTACTTGATTTGTACACTTGGAACTTTAGCTCTGAAAATGGTCCTTCTGATTCTTACCAAAATGATGGTGGCAGTAGTACTAATAACTTTTCGGAGCAATCAAAATACCATACAAGTGAAGTTCTTGATACCGCTAAAATCAGTTTGAAGCCTGGGGATTTGGAAACTGGAGAACATATTATCTTTTCTGGGGAAAAGAGGACTTCATGGCTTGGAAGTACTAGTAAAGCCAATGTGGAATCCAAGTATGAAAAGATCCAAACAAGTGAAAAGGTTGTTGATCAGCAACTAAAGAATAGTAGCACATACTCTAAAGAAAGCTTTGCAGACAATCCATGGTCAAAAAATGAGGATTCTACAAATTCGTCTTCGGATCTGTGGAAAGATTGCTCTGTCAAGACTGTTTTTCCATTCTCTAAAGGGGATGTGTCAACCAATTATGATGTTGCTACTGGTTCTGAGAAAAAAGAAGGAAAGAAGAAAGCTGATACAGATAACGTGAGGGCAGCAATTACGCAGCAAGTGGATGAGGTTGGAAGAGCTTTGTACTTTGGGAAATCTCAGGGGAATTCAGAGCAGAAGAATATAAGCAGCTTAGTTTTTGCTTTCTCATATGATAATCCAAGGGAAGAGTTACCTAGACTGCCACCGGTCAAACTCAAGTCGGAGGACAAGCCATTGAGTGTTAATTGGGAGGAAAAGTTTGACTGTGATGGACCGGGCGTAAAGCTCATCAGCCCTGATAATTCCTTACTTATAGGTTCATTCCTAGATATTCCTTTTGGACAAGAAATCAGCTCCTCAGGTTAGTCATATGATGGATGATTCCATAATAATTTTGAGCGTTACACTGGTATTGTGCATTTTAATTAGTGTTTACAGTAGTTGGTTGACTATCTGGTGTTTGTTTGCATTTATTCATTCATACGGGTGTTATTTTACTATGTTTTTCATTTAATGTTTCTTTTATAGTTGACTTTTTTTATTTCTGAAATAGAGGAATATTAGTGCCTGTTTGGTAATGTTTTTGTTTTCTGTTTCTGTTTTATATATTTTCGTTTGAAAAACGAGATTTTGATTTTAGTGTTCTCAGAGGTTGAAAATACTGAAATTGCGTTTGGTAGAAATAATTGAAAAAGGTATTCTGAAAATGAAAATTTTGAAAATGCGTCCGGTAGATATAATTGAAAAAAGAAAAAAACATATAATATTTAGTGAAATTTTTTTAAAAACATATTTTCAATATATTGTAAGAGTAAAAGTAATATTGTATTTAGTTCAATTATATATATTATCAACAAAAACATTTTTTTTAATATTACAATAATTCGAAATTTTGGGGAGGGGGACAGACTACTGGGCCAATCTCATCAAATATGAGTAATGCAGTGCTCCCCAAATTCTTTCACAACTAACGTGTCATTTGAGTTGTCAACATTACATCCCTCACCAAATAATCTCATTTAACTAATAGTAATGTTTATTTATTTTTAAAAAATATGTTTGTCTATTATTATAGTCATTCTACTATTGTAAGGCAATCAGAGGTTTGTTGTCCATGAAATTGATTTTTTTATTTATTTAAAAAAAGTTTACAAGAAAACAAAATAGAAGATGTGTGGATAGGTAAATAATTATCTACTATATATGATGTATAATTCTTTTTTTATTTTTTGTTTTTATTATGCTATGTAATTCAAAGTGAGTGAATAAATGATGTATTTTTTTAATAGATAAAATATAAATTGTGATTTTATATAATTGACAAACAAAATAATTAATTAATAACTAATTCTACCGTATATATAAAAAAAACTAGTTCTTTTTTTTTATTTGAGAGACTTTAAGTGGTGGTCCCGCAAAAAAAAAAGAGAAAACATATAATTGTTGTTTTCGGTCAACTCTTTTTTCATGCCTTACAAGACAAAAACTGATTTTTCTTTTTTAAAAAACACGCACCGAACATGTTTCCTCTAATTTTTTGGTTTAAAAAATGTGAAAACTCTTCTCGAGAACAACACCGAACAGGGCCTTATTCTCATGAATTCTGTATTTGCATAGAGAATCCAGTCATTTCCTTTCTTATTTTGTTCAGTAACTAAATGAAATTTAACCTTTCTGGTGGGTATATTGCAGTTTGGCATCTAATCGCCATTCCACTTATTACATGTTAAGCCTCGTATTGTTTCTTATGTATAGCATTTTGAAGTTTAACTAATGGGTAAAAGCATGTTCGATGAATCTAATGCAACTTTAATTGAACTCTATCAAAGGAAATTGTTTCATCTATCACATATTTGCATAGAATTATATGTTTATTTTATGCAAAATCTGTTACATTATGTTACACAGCAATAACATTTCTGCAAATAATATCTATTAAGCATATGATTTTAGTTTAGACCCTGTTGCGGTGCATAATGTTTAAGGTTGGCTAGTAAGTTTAGAGCGCTTCTTTTGCACTTCCCCATAGCTTAGATAATATGGAATAAGCTGTTCCTGATGTGTAAAGTATGCTGGGAAGACCTTTTTCATGCATAAAAATAGAAGTGTTGGCTATGTGGGTTGTTTGGACTGGAAAAAACAGATAATTTTTAGGACGCTAGAGTGGTGGAAATACTGTCTATATGGAGTAAAAATCAATTTTTGGGATTCAGTTTCAGTTTAATACCGAGACATATCTCTCTCTTTTTTACTCTTAAGTGATTTTGTTGTTGAAGCAAATTGTGCTCAATCATTTCTCTACAGTTTATAATAATCTACATGAAAGTTTTTAACTGTTCGCTCTCTGACATTTTCTACTAATCTACTGTCAACTGCTCAGTTGTCTGTGTTTGATCTTTAACCTATGATATTCTTCACCCCAGGTTTACCTGTATTCTAGTGCTTTTGCATAATTAGCTTTACCTTTTCTTTCTGATGACCTAGGTGGGAAAAGGCCTGCAGGATGCAGTTGGCTATCAGTAAGTCAGGGGATTGCCGAGGATACATCTGATCTGGTTTCTGGTTTTGCTACTATTGGTGATGGATTAAGTGAATCTGTTGACTACCCACATGAGTACTGGGACTCCGATGAATATGATGATGATGAAGATGTTGGATACATGAGGCAACCTATCGAGGATGAGGCCTGGTTTCTGGCTCATGAAATTGATTACCCTAGTGACAATGAAAAGGGGACGGGACATGGGAGTGTTCCAGATCCACAGGAAAGAGGTCCAACCAAAGATGAAGATGATGACCAATCTTTTGCTGAGGAAGATTCATACTTCTCTGGTGAACAGTATTTTCAAGGTAAAAATGTTGAACCTGTTACAACTACAGATGATCCTATAGGGTTGTCAGTGACTGAAATGTACGGGAGGACTGATAATGATTTAATTGATCAATATGATGGACAATTGATGGATGAAGAAGAGCTTAATTTGATGCGTTCAGAACCAGTTTGGCAGGGATTTGTCACTCAGACTAATGAACTTATTATGTTAGGGGATGGGAAAGTGCTGAGTGAGCGTGGAAGACCAAAGTTGGATGATATATGTATAGATGATGATCAGCATGGTTCTGTTAGGTCAATAGGTGTGGGGATCAACAGTGATGCGGCCGAAATCGGCAGTGAAGTACGCGAAAGTTTACTTGGAGGTAGTAGTGAAGGGGATTTGGAGTATTTCCATGATCATGATGTTGGCGTTGGTGTGTCCAGGCTCTCCTATCATGAGTCCAACAAAAAATACATTGACAGAATGAGCAGTGATAAAAAGAAAATCTCTAAACATGATTCTAATAAATATGTGGTTGGTAATGATAAAGGGGCTCCACAGTTGAAAAATCTTACTGATGGGGGTTTTTCATTTCCTCCCCCACAGAGAGATGGGCAGTTGGTGCAGGCAGGCTCTAGTAAATCTTTATGGTCAAACAACTGTGATCCTGTTATTAGTGATGAAACTGATGACCGTTTGAATGCATTGATCGGGACTGATGACATGCGTGCTACATGGAAACGGAAAAGCAGTGATTCTTCGACTACCAAAAGTTCTAAGGATGAAAATAATGCCAATGCTGTAAGATCAGCAAATTCTTCTCCCTCGACACTCTCAAATTATGGTTATAGTGAAAGAGAGCATTCCAAGAGAGAAGATGATGAAAGAGTCGGTGCTGTAAGGGAAGAAGATCCAGGCACATCATTTGAGGATGAAGAGGCAGCTGCTGTGCAGGAGCAAGTAAGGCAAATCAAGGTTCAGGAGGAGGAATTTGAAACCTTCAACCTCAAGATTGTGCATAGGAAAAACAGGCATGTCTCCTACAAATTCAGTTGATTTGTTTTTATTTGATGACGTTTATTTGGTAGTCTTTTTTTTTTCTTATCAGAAACGGAACTATTTGGTATTCAGTTTTGCCTCTTCAATTCCTGTATTTACATCTAGATTCAACTTTAAAATGTTGTTGCTTAAAGACTTTTTTTTTTCCTTTCTTATTTTTTAGATTTAAATTGATTATATTGGGGCATATAGCTCTTTTTCTAGCTTCATGATCCTACTACCCCGCATGTTATACTACTACTACCTTTAATTATCAATACATGTCTGATTGTTGCTTGGTGAAAGCAAGGTGGTCACAAAAGAACTCGAATTTCCCTCACCTAGCTAACAAAATTTTGGCCATGCACCGAGATTTATTTACCGGACTAGTAAAAAACAATGAAAATGGTGATAAAGGTGGATCAAAATGGAAGAAATGTATTTATTTGTTTGAACTACGTGGTTAATTAATCACTTAATTAGTTACCCGGTTGCAGTTAAACCTTTTTAACTCATGTTTATTATATCACTTTGTGTCTTTTTTATTTTTCTCTTTTCACTCTAAAGTTTGAAGTGCCTTTTATTTGGTTGACTTACATATTTTGAATGTAGTAAGCAAGAACACAAGAACTAAAGAAAGAGACACATCTAATTTCTTATTGGAGGATGAAGGATAAAAGGGTAGAACTGATTTTTTGTTAGGATTCTCTTTAACTTGGTATGGTTTGTCTGAGAAATAATTTTTCTGTGGAAGTCATGAGATTCAAATTTTATATTTTTATTTTTAAATTTCAAGGTTGTTGGCAGTCTTGTCCTTTCCTACAAGCAGAAAGGATCCTACCCTTCTGGATGTTAGTTGAGCATCAGAAGCGATTTATTTGTCTTATTTCATTTCATATTACTTGTGAGAATCACTTATTTAAGTTTACTTGTGATTGGTGTCAACAGCGCCCTTTTTGTGGTAAATAATAAATTACTACTGGTTACTTTGTTTCATTCCAACAGACTGCTTTGCCTTAACTACTGTTTTTGTTTCTCAGAACTGGATTTGAGGAAGACAAGAATTTCCATGTTGTTTTAAATTCTGTTATAGCTGGGCGTTATCATGTCACCGAGTATCTTGGATCGGCTGCCTTTAGCAAAGCTATACAAGCACATGACTTGCACACGGGCATGGATGTATGTGTAAAAATTATTAAGAACAACAAGGATTTTTTTGATCAGAGCCTTGATGAGATAAAGCTTCTCAAGTATGTCAACAAGCATGATCCTGCAGACAAGTACCACATTCTGCGTTTGTATGATTACTTCTATTATCGAGTAAGTAGAGTTATGCTTTGATTTTTTGTATCAATGCTTTTATAACTTTTCCACAGTAGTTAGTTGTTTCATCTCCATATAGTCATATACCGCGCTTCACCTTTCCTATCACTAATTGGAGGGGAAGGCTTGTAACATAACAATGCCCACCTACGGTATCTGGCTGTCAAGTCAATACATCCCACTTCTCACTGTCCCGAAGTTTGATGAAATCGTTTTTGATGAATGCTCTAACAGCTTACAAATTTATTAAGGAAATTGTTTAGTCATCCTGAATTTTCTTTCACCACGTGACATTAGTCCATTACATTCTCTTCTTGTTGTATTTGGAATTTGACAGTGGTTATGTGAAAATGTATGAAAATTTTGGAACTAATTGAAGCTACAAATCTTCTTGTCATTCTATTTGTAAATGCATGTTTCTATCAGTGCGCACATTTTCCAGAGGTTGATGGTTTCTAGAGCAAATACATTTACCTTCTCAATCCTCCTAATCTAGTTTGGCTGTTTCACTATAAATTCTTCTCTCTGCAAGAAGTCCATTTTTGTTTGGTTCATATTGTGTGCCTAGTGAATTACTTGTCATGGTCTTTTATTGCTGATGCCCTGTATGACGGGTCTCCAATCATGCTGAATTAATTAGCAGCTGACGTACATTTATTTTGTAGGAGCATTTGTTAATAGTATGTGAACTTCTCAAGGCCAACTTATACGAGTTTCATAAATTCAATAGAGAATCTGGAGGGGAGGTCTACTTCACAATGCCAAGGTTGCAGGTCCGTTGTGTTCCATTCTAACCTTGAAAGCCTTTTGTTTATTTTCCTTTCTGGTTTGTCATATTTTGGAATTGGTTCTGTGGCAGTCGATAACTATCCAGTGTTTGGAAGCACTTCAGTTCTTGCACAGTCTTGGCCTTATACATTGTGATTTGAAACCTGAAAATATTCTGGTGAAAAGTTATAGTAGATGTGAGGTGAAGGTCATCGATCTTGGGAGTAGCTGTTTCGAGACAGATCATCTATGTTCCTATGTTCAATCCAGGTCCTATCGTGCCCCAGAGGTTATCCTGGGACTACCATATGATAAAAAGATAGACATATGGTCACTTGGCTGCATCTTGGCAGAACTTTGTACTGGAAATGTAAGTTTTAGCCTTGCAGGAATGTAAATAATATTATGCATATTTCCTTTATTATGTATGAAACATATATTATAAGAATGAGAAGTTTCTTATGCTTTAATTGCCATCGTTTATCTTTTCTTATCTGGAGTTGATTACTTTGAACATCAAAACTGAAAAAAGTTATTGCAAGTCCAATGTATCTGAAAATACCAATTGATGTGGTACGCAAAAATTTGAAATGCGCTGAAACTAATTAAACTGACAGCTAGCTGTGCTTTAGCTTATCTCTTTCTTTGGCACATCTCATTTGTGATAGTTATTGTTCAGTTACTGGATGCTGATGCATGAAATGAATTTAGTTTTCTTTGTTTGATTAATGATGTGCTGGCTATCTCCTCGGGTTCGTGAATAAATCAATTGATATGTTATATGGGCTGAAAGCCTGTGATACCTGTGGTTCAGTTCTGGGATTTGTCATATGAAGCAGACCATTTTGGGTTCTTTGAGTATTGACTATTAAATTTATTAAAGGCACTCGCTTTTGCGGTTCTAATAATTTTCTGCCAGGATTTACAAAAGTGTATGTTTTCATCCCTATGCCTGTGTAATTTTTTAAGTTACCAAGTCACAATACGTTAGGCATTTGTGAAGTTATTTACATTGGGTTTTGTATTGTTAGTTATATCATGTATATTATGTGTAAATAGGTTATGATTGAAACTTCCCTTGGTTTAGGTTCTCTTCCAAAATGATTCGCCTGCAACATTACTTGCACGGGTGATTGGAATCATTGGACCCATTGATCAAGGCATGCTTGCCAAAGGACGGGATACGTACAAATATTTTAGTAAAAGTAACATGCTTTATGAACGAATCAGGTAACAGCCACTCTGGTTTTTAAACTTTTGTTAATACATAATCAATTATTCATCTATGGTCAATGCTCATATATTAATCCAACAAGAAGACAAAATAAAAAAGTAACAGAAACAAAGTAAAGAAATCATTAGGACATCATTTGCATTTATGTTTATAGTGTGAATATCGTTGTGCAGACTTATAGTAGAGTTTCTAAAACTAGCTGGTGCTTATAAACTATGACACGTCTAATACCATATTACCATCCCTGTTGATTGTGGGTATTCACTGATTCATCATTACATATATCTATGTATAATGAAGTCTTCACTAGGCATAGCTATACTTATGTCATCTATAAACATAGCTATACCCGTTACGATCTGGTATTCTGGTTTGCTAGTCTTGCTTCTTATAAGCTGTGACACCTACATTTAGTACCTTTATTTGCCTGTAGCATCCTTGCAACATAAGCCTTGATGTTTTATATAACATTTACTTTCAATATTTCATAGAGCATGTTCAGCTTACTGTTTTTAAGAATATCTTCATATCATGTTATCTCACTGTATTTCGGTCTTCTGGATAGGACAAACCATTAAATTCAAAGTTTATGTCTTGATAACTCAAAAATTGCAGTACTTTGTTTTTGGAAGCTTTTGAATGTAAATGTTTACTTGTATATGTTTAATCAAAATGGTATACATTGCTCTGTTCAATTCTTCAGGAAACCAGCAGACTTGAATACCTGATACCAAAAAAGACATCATTACGGCACCGATTGCCGATGGGTGACCAGGGCTTTATCGATTTTGTTGATCATTTGCTCGAAGTAAATCCTAAGAAGCGCCCTTCAGCATCTGAGGCTCTGAAGCACCCGTGGCTATCATACCCCTATGAACCCATATCAGCTTGAATCATCTGAAAGTTTGCCTGGTGAAGACAAAGTTGTAGTGCCCTCAACGTTTGGGTTCGGGTGTCTTCTTGTGGGGAAGGGGCCACGTTTGGTTATTAACTGAAACCGCTTACCTATTTAAATTGATCATCAAAGAGTTTTTGGCCCTTCACATGCCTGCAAAAATGCCGTTGAATTCAGGTGCGTTTAGTGTTGGTGATATATAATTTATCCTTCCCCTTACCAAGTTGTATTTTCAGTTTACTATAATCAATCGATAATGTAATTTTGCACGCAAACCGTGTATTCTTAAGGTTTCCTTGATCACTTTTGTTTGATTTTAGTGGTATGGGAAATCTTAAAATCTTGTTGTACATGATGGGTGATAATTCTTTTAGGTAATTTTAGTAATAGCTTGTGAAAATAGCTACTGCTTATCCAATTTTGGTTTTTCGGCTTAGAACACAATTTGCAGCTGCACTGTATCACCAGTAAGGAAAATTTTCAAAGTGATTCAATTTTTTGCCTTTTCATTGTATTTAATCTGGATTTCTCATCAGGATTTCTTAGTTAATTATTTTAGATTGGAATTCTTGCATTTTCATAAGGAATAAATTATCGGTATCGGTATTAATATCGGGCTTCTAAATTTGTGGATATATCGGGGATATTATCGGGGATATTATCGATATCGGTGGATATTCGGTAAAAAATTAAAAAAATGATGGATATTTACATTTAAAGTTAGAATTTTTTTATGAAACTTTAGGATAAACTTAAATAAGTAATTATACATCAAATGAATCATATTTCAACGATAAATTAGCATAGTTATGAGTTTATTATAAATTATAACATAGATAGAGTTTGTATATAATTTTTA
Source organism: Dipteronia sinensis (assembly GCA_033220585.1). NCBI lineage: Eukaryota > Viridiplantae > Streptophyta > Magnoliopsida > Sapindales > Sapindaceae > Dipteronia > Dipteronia sinensis. The sequence goes on from CM065637.1 coordinate 23,783,042, forward strand.
AAATTGAGTATTTAATAGAATAATATTTTGTTTTACTTTTACAATATTATATATAATATAAAGAGATTAAATATTTAATAAACAAAATTATCATTAAAAAATATATATAGTTCCATACTTTCAAGATTCTATCATAAATCATAATTCATAATTCATACGTAATAATATATTGCATGTCTGAAATTTAAAACCAAAATGAATTCCTTGCTGGTTCAAATACATAAGATACATTTTTATCTTGATTCGAACAATAATTTTCCTACGAAAATGTGATAGTTAATTTGCCACACACATATTGCTTGATCTCTTCCAATTGATCTATGAATTTGGTAGTTTGGATTTACCCAACTTGGAGGATATTGTTGATCTGCATATACAGGTATTGCATATGGCTTATTGGCATTTGTGGAGAATGATAATCAAATATATTGCAGCCACCATAACTACCATAATATAGTACATGAGAAGCTGACATTGTCTGCGAATCATCCAAATAACTATTTTTTATGTTCATACTCATTAAAGAGAGAGTCATATTCAAAGAAACTTCATCAATTTGATTTGTTCCTCCATGTTGTCTACCACGATTTTGATCAAAATTATCTGCATGAGCATCCCAACCTGCCGCACTAGCATTCCAACCTGTTGCACCAGCATCCCAACCTCTAGCATGAACATCCCAACTTGTTGCACCAGCATCCAAACCTCTTGCACCAGAACCCAACCTCCTCCCTTATCTCCATCCTCTTTTCCTCCACTATTTCTATCAGAGGTATGTTGGTCATCGGAAGGGTTGCTAACAGTAACTCCACGATCTACACCAACTTATTCTCTAATCACTTGTTCAACATTTATTCCCATGTCTCGAGCATGAGAAGCAATTTGTGGATCAGGATTTCCCTCATCATCATCCAAATAGGCAAGTCTAACCCAATCAAAAAAAATGATTCTCATTATCGTCCCCTACTTCAGCAGCTACTTGAAGTAGATCCATAAAATTAGTTTCATCTACTTTATCTTTTTCAGTTGCCATATCCTTAAGTTTCAACTTCATATTATAATAACAATAAACAAGTTGTTCAAGCTTAGAATATACAAGACGATTTCTTTGTTTTGTGTGGATTAAAGCAAATGTTGACCAATTTCTTCCGCAGGCAAAAGATGATGCTGTTTGTGACAGTATACGAACTGCTATTGCACGCAATGATGGAGCAAACTTTCCATACATTACCCACCAATCAGTTGCAATAAAAATTATTAAGTATTATAAGTATGAATATCATTTCAAAGATATTATTATTTATTATTATTACATATATTTTTGTAATAAAACTTATGTACTCGGTTGCATTTTGCTTCTAACTGCCATGGCTGCTCGTTCAGCAAAACTTTTCTTTCCATCCTTAAAGTATATGAGCTACATTCATGACTTATGAGATCAGTATGTAAATAATATATATAAATATGAGTATATGACACAATACTCTCATGCAAAGAAGTTATAATATTGGAATTATAAAATTGATTGTAAGTTGTAACTTTTTACCTCATTTCCAAAATTATGTACAGCTTTCAAAATATCTGAATTATCCCTAATATTGTCTCTATATTGGTACTTTGAGTTCAAATAGTAAGCTAGAAGAATAAAAAATAATAATTTTAGTATAAATAATCAAATACTATACTAAATATTAATTATGAATCACAAACAATCCGAAATTTTTTTTACCTATAGCATGTAGTGGGTGATCAATAATTTAAGTGTTTAAGATTAATTTTTTAAAAAAACATAATTTGCAAAATACCCTGGATTTCGAGATAAAATTCACAATATTTCGGGAAATTGAGATATTTCGGGAATATTGAGATATTTCGGGAATATCGGAAGATTTTTACGGATATTTCGAAATCGACCGGATATTTGCTAGATATTGGATATTACACCTGTTTCGATATTGGTCTCTCAAAAATATGGATATATCGGTGGATATATCGATTTTAAGTTCCTTGATTTCCATGGAGTTTGAGGTCTTTGATACTATACTAATGTATGACTGTGTTTATCATCTTTTTTTTTTTTTGCATTTATATTATTGAGCTGTGGGTTTTATTGATATAAACTTTTAGAGTAAGGCTATGTTGAGGTTGCTTTTTAGTTGAGAAATAATCACGTGAGCAAACAAGTGTTTGGTAAACTTTCTAAAAGCGGCGCTTATTTTATAATTTCCTCCTCCAATAATCAGCTTTTGAGAAGTTGGTTGGGGTGGGGGTTGCTTTTGGAAGCTGATTATGTGAGAAGTTGGCCCCCTGTACTCGAAATATCTATAATAGCCTTACTATTTTAATATAAAGACAATAATACCCTCATATTTAATAATGATATTTTTAGAATTAATAATATTTTTAAAAAACTGGAAAATTGAAAAATTGAAAAATTAAATTTTTATGTTTTTGAAGTATCTTACGGTGGTGTCTGCCGGTAGTGGCCACCACCGACAGTGGAGGTCGGAGGAGAGCTGGCTTCCACTGACGACGCCGAAGTCGTCAGAGGAGGCCGGTTTCTAATCCAGTAGTGGAGGAGGCACTGTGATTTTTAATCTGGTTTCTAATGCCTCCTCTGTTTTGTGATTCGAATCGCGAATCCGGTCACGAAAATGGAGGAGGCTGACGGAGGAGGAGGAAGCCGCCTCCATTTTTGTGACTGGATTCGTGATGGAATCGCGATTTCAAATGCTTGTGCGTCGTCGGCGTGGGAGAGGATATCATCGGCAGTTGTCGAAGGCTAACGACAATCTCAGTAGAGCTGGATACGGAGGAGGAATTGGAGAGGTCGACGTCGGAGTTCTAGATGTAGAAGTTCACTGTTTTGATGGAGAAGAAGATTGAGTTGACTCAGTCAGTCTTTTATTTTTAAATAGTTTATTAAATAAAAATGAAAACATGAAAAAAAAATATTGGAAAATTAACCATAAAAAAACTATAAAAAAGAAAGAAAATGCTGGAAAAAAATAATCGTAAAAATGTATCAATTAGAGATATGCTTGAATAATATATATATATATATATATATATATATATATATATTTGATATTTTAACAATATATGTATATTTTGGACATTTTTCATAATCAATTGTGATTTACTAAACACTTGTATTTTTTTTCTTAAATTGATTATTTATAATTTTATAGAATCAATTTACCACACCTATCAATTTATCTTGGAAGTTGACCATTTCTAAAGTTAAGCTATCAATAGATTATTTCTTAAGCAAAACAATTCTAAACATAACCTAAAACTTGTGATTGGCAGTTAAGAAAGGAGAGTAAATTGATAAACTTTAATTATAATTTTTGTATTCTTTTCTACTTTTATCAGGGAGGTATGATTTCCCTCGATTCATTGATTAGTTAAACTTTTAAGCCATTTTCTTTTTGGTGATAAAATAATTTAAAATGAATAAAACTGACCTTTTCTAAAATCTAAATATTTTTCATTTTGCATTTTGCATTTTGCATTCTATTATATTCTGAGAAGAGAGTAGATCAGTCTAAATTAATTAAAAAAATATATTTTTTTCAAATCGTAAAATTGAACAAGTGTTTCAATATTAGCTAAACTTGTAAGTTATAAGTTAGGATTAATATAATAAACCTCCCCTCACCTTTGAACTATTATTGAATGTATAGTTACAAATGTTTTTATTTTAGAAACCTTCCCTATGGACTAACACCGTTAGCATTCTGTTTGTGTTGACTAAGTTTGACCGTTAAAAGTCTAAAATATCCCTATGCAAGCTTCAATGTCCGTATTGGTCTTGGTTGGCCGTTAATGAGGATTTGTGTGTTGATCTCCTTTAATGAGAAGAGATCGACACTTGTGGGGTGGTTGGATTTTAGGGTGTTAGTGGTTTATTTAAGGGGTGGTGGGTGGTGTTTGGTTTGGACACCGCTAAAGAGATCGTGCGCTGATCTCCTCTACAAAGATGAGAACGATGCTAGTGGTGGTTGTAGCTAATGGGGTGGTTGTTAGTGGTTGGATTTGAGGGTTAGAGTTTGGTGATTGAGATGTGATTGTATTTTTGTGGGCTAGGATTTAGTAATTGAGATTGATGGCAGCAATGATGGAGAAAAGAGATAATTAATTAGTTTAGGGTTTGGTATTGGAGACTGATGGAAAATAGATGGGGATTTTGGACATAAATTCAGAAATTGGTTTTCGATAGAAATTAACGACCACAGATAATGATGAATAATTAAAAGAGAAAATTGCACCAACATCATGTGAGGTTATGCAATATTGCACTGAGCAGAAACTTTTACCAAAATGACACAAACATCCCATTAACCGTGTTGACTGTCATCTTGATTAATGTTAAAAGAGCAAAATAATCTTTTAGGTGAGTGTCATGCAATATAATGGCTAAAATGACATCGCTACGGTGACAAATTTAAAATTTATTAATTTAAAAAACAACCGCATTAATTACGCTTTGATTGAATAAAAATTATTAATTAAACATGTCAGAACCTCAATTTATGATTGACTTATTTCATGACAAACCACAGTGAGATTATTTGTAATGGGTAGCTTAGGTCTCCAATTGTGATTCTTCATCAACAAGCTTCCAAGATCCCAAAGAGTTTCAAGAGAGGTAGTTCACTTAATCTTAACCTCTTAAAGAGATTTAGTTACACACACACACACACACACACACACACACACACACACACACACACACACACACACTTGCATGCATATTCTCTTATTTTGCATTGAATTTCATTTGATTGCATGTCTTGCATGATAATTGTGTTTTCTGTTAGGATTATGCTCAATAGCAAGAGTGTAATATTGTAATTGACAATCTTTTCATATAAATAAAGTGGTTTCTGATTCTGCAAAATCTTATAGCATTTATAATTATAATTGTCAAGGTAAATAATCATAAGGTCAAAAGACTATGAGATATGAAGAATTGTTTGTACATCCGGATATGTATGAGGTAGACACAATTCTTTAGTTAGTCTTGAATAACGTTCACAACTTAAGTTAAAGGTTGGGCACCTCTATCTTGATAAAGTTGTAGAATTCTTTTACTAGCATTTGAGTGGGATCAAATGAGTTATGATGAGTCTAAAATCATCGAAAGGTTTTCGAGTAAAAGAATCTAGTGCACTGGGTTCATTGAACTGGATCACAATGAAATACTTTATCTAGAACCGTCACTAGATATAAGTCTTTTCATTATCAGGACAATCAGAGAGTCTATCTAAATCCTGAGATAAATGATGGACTTATGGTTGTAAGTGTTATCATTTGAGCTATCAATGAGTACGATTATATAGCATAGTCTATCCTCGATAGTTTGGTGGTATTCATTTGTTAATCGATAGAGGACTTCATTTATAGATATGGACATCGTGGCTCCATTTATTAAATGAGAGTATAGTATCATCATATGGATGTTTTGAGGTATTGGATATTAAATCTCAATGTTGAGTTTTCAATAATGATTATTGAAGACATGGCTTCTGGACAAGTCAAAATATCCAAGTTGAAAATGTGGTCATATGAGGAAATATGGTAACTTGGAGAGCTATAGACGGTCTATGAGCTCTTGGCGATTACTGATATTATTCACGAGGATACACTATCTCCTATAAGATTGTCTAGGGTATGAATGAGAAACATCTCTTTATTCTATCTTTATTTAAGAGTTCAATTTTAGCCCTTTAGTGGAATGAGTTAAAATTAATAGATCGGACCTAAGTGAATCATTTGTTGATTGTGATTAGGTTATGTCTATTGAAGCTTAAATTTAGATAGCCCGCCAAGATCCACAATCCACACGTACTTGCATGGATCACTTGATATATTCTACCGGACCAATTTATGGGTCCATCTAGAATTGCATTTAATATATTAAGAATATAATATGTCTATTATTTATTTAATGGGCTGCACTATTATATTAATATATTAAAAGGAGACATGTAGACTTGTTTCTTTTAATAAGAATAAGGCTGGTTCACATGTGGGCTTTCATTTAAAGTCTAATGGATTAAATAAAATAAAAAAAATAATATTGGACCCATATATACATGGTGTGGGCGGCAAGGCTAAATAAAATTGCCCAAAATATTATTTTATTTTATTGTTTTGATTAAATGGGAATTAATTAATTATTTAATTAATTAATAGTTTTAAATCAAAATCTTTTCCTGATCAGTAAATTAAATACTATGTGTTGGATTAGGGTTGTAATTCTTTTAAGTGATAGGAGTCCTAATGTGGTAAGGATTAAGTCCACATACACTCCTTATTATACAAAGAATTCGGCCACTACTAGTCCTACAAGGGTTAGGATTCTTGAATTGATAGGAATTATGGAAAAGGACAATTCCTTTTCAAGTAAGGAAACTAACCAACCCTAGATTTCCTATTCAATGAATTCGGCCAACTCTACTTGGTGAAGGAGAAAATTTGGCCAACCTATAAATATAAGGTTATGAATTTTCGGCCACCAAGAAGCAAAATAGAGAGAGATTTTTGTTTGTTTTGAAAATAAAAATCCTACTCTATATACATAGATTTTCGGCTAAGAGAGAAAAAGAAAATAAGTTCTCATTCGATAGTGCACTTACAAGCCTTTAACATCAAAAGGTTTTGTGCACACTTTCGATTTAGGGTTACGCGAGTTTCTATCATATTGATTGTGAATTCAAAAGTGACCGAAACTATTTTTTTAGGCTCTTGGTGTTTTACTACTGAAGATCAAGATCAGAAATTCCATACATCCATTCTAAGGTAAGCAATTCAAAGAAAAAGGGAGACCACGCTCCTAGGTGATTCACGTACATGCTAGGATTGAAGATCTTGCGGATTACCATAGACGTAAGTCAATCGGATCACGCGACAAGAGGTCTTTAACTCTAACCGTATATTTGAGTTTAATTAATTAAAGGGTTAAGGTTCAAATCTTTAGAAAAATTTTAAACTATACGAAAATTATTTTTTCGCCTTCCGCTGCGGTTTTAAGCAATTTTTCCCTACAATTGGTATCAGAGCCTTGGTTGTACCCTTAATTAATTAACGTATATATACGTGAATAGAAACAACAGAAGAAAAAGCAACTTGGGCCTACCAAGAAGGAGACCAAGAAAGTAACCAAGATCAAAGGGAAATGCTTCCTTTGTGGTGAAAAGGGACATTGGAAAAGAAATTGCCCAAAGTCCCAGAACAAGAAGGAAGAAGGTAATATTAATTATCTTGAAACATGTTTTCTGGCAGATTCTACAGATTCTTGGATCATAGACTCTGGAGCCACTAATCATGTTTGTTATTCCTTATAGGGGTTCCAAGAAAGGAGAAGGCTGAATAAGAACGAAATCAATTTGCGCTTGGGCAACAGATCGTTAGTGTCTGCAAGTGCAGTGGGAGATATTAGAGTTATTATAGATTCTAGTAGGCATTTAGATTTAATAGACGTTTATTATGTACCTCAATTCAAGAGGAATTTAATTTCAGTTTCTTGTTTAAATAAATTTGGATATTCGGTTACTCTTAATAAAGCTTTTATTATTAGTAAGAATGAAAAAATTGTTTGCAAAGGTACATTGGAAAACGGTATATTCTTTTTGCATAGAAATATCTCTCACTCGTTAGACACTGAAATAACGGAACCTAATCATAAAAGAGTAAAATTATCAAAAGATGAAACCTACCTTTGGCATTTACGCCTAGGTCACATTAACCTTAATAGGATTAAAAGATTGGTATGTGACGGACCTTTAAGTGACTTAAATGTTGATGATCTACCAACTTGTGAATCTTGTTTGGAAGGTAAAATGATCAAAAGACCATTCAATACCAAAGGTGCAAGAGCCACTGAATGTTTAGGACTAATACACACTGATGTATGTGGTCCTATGAGCATTCAAGCTAAAGGTGGATATGAGTACTTCATCACCTTCATAGATGATTACTCAAGATTTGGTTATGTGTATCTCATGAGACATAAGTCGGATGCTTTTGACATGTTCAAAGCATTCAAAGCTGAAGTAGAAAATCAGCTTGAGAAACGCATAAAAATCTTGAGATCTGATCGTTGTGGAGAATATCTATCTGGTGAGTTTCAGCAATATCTTATTGATAATAGGATAGTTTCTCAGTTTTCTGCACCAGGTACACCTCAACAAAATGGGGTAGCAGAAAGGAGAAATAGAACTCTTTTGAACATGGTTAGGTCTATGTTGAGTTATTCAACACTTCATATTTCTTTTTGGGGATATGCTCTACAAACTGCAATATATATTCTAAACGTGGTACCATCGAAGTCGGTTCCTGGAACACCATATGAGTTGTGGACTGGGCGAAAGCCTAGTTTACAACACATAAGGATATTTGGTTGTCCTACACATGTGTTAAAAGAAAGACAGAAAAGATGGAGTCCCGTTCGGAAACATGCATATTTGTGGGGTATCCAAAAGGAACTAAAGGATATTATTTCTATAGTCCTTCAGATCTAAAAGTGTTTGTGTCAACAAATGCTACATATCTGGAAAAGGACTATATGAATGATTTTGTTCCCAAAAGTAGAATTGTCCTGAATGATATGTCAGGAGATACAATTCCACAAGAGGTTTCACAACCTAACCCAATTGTAATTTCCACTCCAACACAAAATCAACAACCTACCATTCCTCGTCGTAGTGGGAGGGTTAGAACCCAACCTGAAAGATACATCGGTCTAGGAGAATCTGTTGAGAATCTCCCTGAAGACGATGATCCCTACACGTACAAGGAAGCAATGGAGGATGTTGATTGTCACAATTGGCAAAAGGCAATGCAATCTGAGATTGAATCCATGTTCGATAACAAAGTCTGGTCCCTTGTAGACTTGCCTAAAGGGATAAAACCCCATTGGGTGCAAGTGGGTATACAAGAGGAAAAGAGGTATGGATGGAAATGTGGAAAATTTTAAAGCTAGATTGGTAGCTAAAGGTTACACACAGAAAGAAGGTATCGATTACGAGGAAACCTTCTCTCCTGTGGCCATGCTTAAATCCATTAGGATACTCTTATCCATTGCAGCATCTTTAGATTTAGAGATTTGGCAAATGGACGTCAAGACAGCTTTCCTTAATGGAAGTCTTGACGAAAGCATCTATATGATGCAACTAGAAGGATTCATTGAAAAGGGCCAAATGGAAAAGGTATGCAAGTTGCAGAAATCAATTTATAGATTAAAGCAAGCATCCAGATCCTGGAACATAAGGTTCGACCAAGCTGTAAAAGGTTTTGGATTTTTACAGAACCTTGAAAAACCTTGTGTATACAAAAGGATCAAAGGTGACAAGTTGGTTTTCCTTATTCTTTACGTAGATGATATATTACTCATTGGAAACGATGTGGGAATATTGACATCAGTAAAAGAATGGTTAGCAAAACAATTTGATATGAAGGACTTAGGAGTAGCAAGTTTTATTCTAGGTATCCAAGTAATAAGGGATAGAAAGAATAAAACGATTGCACTATCCCAAGCTTCATACATAGACAAAATCTTGTCTAGGTTTTCCATGCAAGATTCCAAGAAAGGTATGTTACCTTTTAGGCATGGAATCAAACTTTCTAAGGAACAAGTTCCTAAGAATGAGCATGAAGAGCAATTCATGAGTAGAATTCCATATGCCTCGGCAGTTGGAAGTCTCATGTATGCAATGCTCTGTACTAGACCAAATATTTGTTTTGCTGTTGGCATAGTTAGCAGGTTTCAGTCGAAACCTGGTCCTGATCACTGGACGGCAGTCAAGCATATTTTCAAGTATCTTAGGAGAATGAAAGATAATATGCTTGTATACTCTGGAGGGGATTTAATCCCCTTTGGGTATACAGATTCTGATTTCCAATCGGATTCTGACTCTAGAAAATCCACATCAGGATATGTGTTTACTCTTGGAGGAGGAGCAGTCATTTGGAGGAGTATCAAGCAATCTTGTATTGCTAACTCCACCATGGAAGCAGAGTATGTAGCTGCATGCGAAGCTGCCAAGGAGGCTGTTTGGCTTCGCCAATTCTTGATTGACTTAGAAGTAGTTCCTACCATGAATAAGCAGATCACTATCTACTATGACAACAGTGGAGCAGTGGCAAATTCGAAAGAACCAAGCAATCATAAGAGAGGAAAACACATTGAAAGAAAGTATCATCTTTTAAGGGAGGTTGTTCATAGGGGAGACGTGACCATTACCAAAATCGCGTCGGCAGAAAATGTAGCAGATCCCTTCACAAAGGCTCTACCTCAGAAGAGTTTTGATGGGCACCTAGAGAACATGGGAATGAGAGATATGACACATTTGCTATAGCGCAAGTGGGAGATTGTTAGGATTATGCTCAATAGCAAGAGTGTAATATTGTAATTGACAATCTTTTCATATAAATAAAGTGATTTCTGATTCTGCAAAATCTTATAGCATTTATAATTATAATTGTCAAGGTAAATAATCATAAGGTCAAAAGACTATGAGATATGAAGAATTGTTTGTACATCCGGATATGTATGAGGTAGACACAATTCTTTAGTTAGTCTTGAATAACGTTCACAACTTAAGTTAAAGGTTGGGCACCTCTATCTTGATAAAGTTGTAGAATTCTTTTACTAGCATTTGAGTGGGATCAAATGAGTTATGATGAGTCTAAAATCATCGAAAGGTTTTCGAGTAAAAGAATCTAGTGCACTGGGTGCATTGAACTGGATCACAATGAAATACTTTATCTAGAACCGTCACTAGATACAAGTCTTTTCATTAAAGAGGACAATCGGAGAGTCTATCTAAATCCTGAGATAAATGATGGACTTATGGTTGCAAGTGTTATCATTTGAGCTATCAATGAGTACGATTATATAGCATAATCTATCCTCCATAGTTTGGTGGTATTCATTTGTTAATCGATAGAGGACTTCATTTATAGATATGGACATCGTGGCTCCATTTATTAAATGAGAGTATAGTATCATCATATGGATGTTTTGAGGTATTGGATATTAAATCTCAACGTTGAGTTTTAAATAATGATTATTGAAGACATGGCTTCTGGACAAGTCAAAATATACAAGTTAAAAATGTGGTCATATGAGGAAATATAGTAACTTGGAGAGCTATAGGCTGTCTATGAGCTCTTGGCGATTACTGATATTATTCACGAGGATACACCATCTCCTATAAGATTGTCTAGGGTATGAATGAGAAACATCTCCTTATTCTATCTTTATTTAAGAGTTCAATTTTAGCTCTTTAGTGAAATGAGTTAAAATTAATAGATCGGACCTAAGTGAATCATTTGTTGATTGTGATTAGGTTATGTCTATTGAAGCTTAAATTTAGATAGCCCGCCAAGATCCACAATCCACACGTACTTGCATGGATCACTTGATATATTCTACCGGACCAATTTATGGGTCCATCTAGAATTGTATTTAATATATTAAGAATATAATATGCCTATTATTTATTTAATGGGCTGCACTATTATATTAATATATTAAAAGGAGACATGTAGGCTTGTTTCTTTTAATAAGAATAAGTCTGGTTCACATGTGAGCTTTTATTTAAAGTCTAATGGATTAAATAAAATAAGAAAAATAATATTGGGCCCATATATACATGGTGTGGGCGGCAAGGCTAAATAAAATAGCCCAAGATATTATTTTATTTTATTGTTTTGATTAAATGGGAATTAATTAATTATTTAATTAATTAATAGTTTTAAATCAAAATCTTTTCCTGATCAGTAAATTAAATACTATGTGTTGGATCAGGGTTGGAATTCTTTTAAGTGATAGGAGTCATAATGTGGTAAGGATTAAGTCCACATACACTCCTTATTATACAAAGAATTCAGCCACCACTAGTCCTACAAGGGTTAGGATTCTTGAATTGATAGGAATTAGGGAAAAGGACAATTCCTTTTCAAGTAAGGAAATTAACCAACCCTAGATTTCCTATTCAATGAATTCGGCCAACCCTACTTGGTGAAGGAGAAAATTTGGCCAACCTATAAATATAAGGTTATGAATTTTCGGCCACCAAGAAGCAAAATAGAGAGAGATTTTTGTTTGTTTTGAAAATAAAAATCCTACTCTATACACATAGATTTTCGGCCAAGAGAGAAAAAGAAAATAAGTTCTCATTCGATAGTGCACTTACAAGCCTTTAACATCAAAAGGTTTTGTGCACACTTTCGATTTAGGGTTATGCGAGTTTCAATCATATTGATTGTGAATTCAAAAGTGACCGGAACTATTTTTTTAGGCTCTTGGTGTTTTACTATTGAAGATCAAGATCAGAAATTCCATACATCCATTCTAAGGTAAGCAATTCAAAGAAAAAGGGAGACCACGCTCCTAGGTGATTCACGTACGTGCTAGGATTGAAGATCTTGCGGATTACCATCGACGTAATTCAATCGGATCACGCGACAAGAGGTATTTAACTCTAACCGTATATTTGAGTTTAATTAATTAAAGGGTTAAGGTTCAAATCTTTAGAAAAATTTTAAACTATACGAAAATTATTTTTTCGCCTTCTGCTGTGGTTTTAAGCAATTTTTCCCTACAGCTCTTACATGTGAAGTTAGCATGTACTTAGGAAATATGTTGTGTAATGTGCTAAGCAAAGGCTCAAAAATGTAAAAGTGCCAAAAATGAGCACTTCTGAGCATAAAAATGTCAAAAGAAAATTGCGCAAAAAGAAAAAGCAAAAATATGAAAGAAAAGAAAAGAAAAGAAAAAGAAGAAAAAGAAATGAAAAAAGAAAACAAAGCACAAAAGAGTCTTGAAGTGTAAATGTAAATGTACTCAAAGAAATTAGAGTACTCAAAAGTGAAAGCACAAATGTGTATGAAAAGGATGCCTTGTCGCTAGATTATAATTAATGTTAGTAGAGCTAGGAATGGGTGTGTAATGTAAGTGTCTTAACATGATTGGTGACTTTTGAATTCCATTTCATATTTTTTGTTCACCTCACTTCACCCCATGACCCTATTACAACCTAAGGGAAAGACCTAGGTTATCCTTTAGGAAGTCTAGTTTGGGAATACGAGTCAAGGCATGCTCTTTCCAAGTTCATGACACTTGATTCTTTCAAGAGACTTATTCACTAAAATAGTGTTTATTTTCTATGAAATGTATGCAACCATTTGATTCCATTATATAAACTAATTTGCATACATGTTGCATGAGTGTGAACCTAGGTTCTGAGAGGAAAAAAAGAAGAGAGATCCCATTTGAGAACCTAGAATCGAAGCGAATTACCTATTTCGTCCCCTAGCCTCTCAAACCTATAAATACATCATTTTTTCCATGAGACCAGGAGAGAGCCATTCATTTTGAATTAATCCATCCATTCCAAACTTCATCTTCTCCACCAAATCAAGAGAGATAGGAGCTTCGAAAGGCATCCATGGAGGTTTTCCTCTATGGATTGCCTCTCCACCACCACGTACTACTATCACCATCCATCTTTGAGGAGGATTCAAGAGGAAAGAGCACCCTACCTTGTCTATGAGGAGGAGAAGCTTCAATGGAGCTTGGAGATCCGAGATGACAATTGGGCCCCTCTCCGAGCTTAGAGATCCGAGATTGACAACCTTGTGTTTCTTCTTTTACTCTTCTCTTGTATTTTCTTTATTTGATGTGTATCCCCATTTGGGAAATATGTAAACCCTAACACTAGTTCCATTTATGTGATTGATTTGCATTTGATTTCTTCTTGTATTGGTTCCATTCATTGTGCTTAATTGTGTTTAATTATCTCTTAAATTAAGTAGGCATTCCAACTCTTGATTCTTATTGATTGATTGAACTTATTAGAGTAACTAAGCTTTTATTGAAATCTTTGTGAAATAGGTAGGTGTTCCAACTCCCATATCACTTAGTGGTTGAATTTTCTCTAATGCATTTAATACTCACAGTGGTTTGGGTAGGCATTCCAACTCCTAACCCATTGTAGAGGTTGAATTGTGGTGTCTTTGTGAGCGAAGTAGGCATTCCAACTCTTGGTTTACATTAGATATCGATTTACATTTTTAACCATCCACACTTAGGGTGTTTAACCAAGCTCATTTGAATTGGAAGGGATATGTTGTGAGCATTCCAATCCAACATATCCTGGTTAGGTGAAAGGGGTGGATTGTGAGCATTCCAATCCAAGCCATCCTAGAAAATCTAGCTAGGAAGATTAGCCCGATATGCTAGTAGTGTCTTTGCGGTTAGTTAGTGTAGGTGGCGCGAATGTTTTAGGTTGTCATTAGTACCATATGTTTCCATTTTCTTGCATCTCTCCTATCCACCATTTTATATTTATCAGTTTAATCACCATTTTCATCTCTCCATGTTCTCTTATTTTTATGCTCTTTTCTCACACACACAAATATGCTTACACTTCACACACACCACTCTCATCCTTGCCATTGTAGGGAAAAATACGAAAAATGTAGTAGAAGCGAGACTAAAAACGAATTTAGTATAGTTTGAAATTTTTCCAATATTTGAACCTGAACCCTTTAATTAATTAAACATACATATATTCAAAAGATATCATACCTCTTGTCGCGTGATCCGATTGACTTAGCGTCGATGGTAATCCGTAAGATCTTCCAATCCGATCACGAACGTGAATCACCTAGGAACGTGGTCTCCCTATTCTTTGAATTGCGTACCTGAGAATGGAAAAACGAAATCTTCTTTCCTGATCGTTAATCACAAAAACTCCACGAGCCTAGAAAGATTGTTCCGATCACTTTTGAATTCACAATCGTTGTGATTGAAACTCGCGTGAACCTAAATCGAAAATGTGCACAAAACCTTTTTTTTATGTTAAGGCTTGCAAGTGCACTATCGAATTTAGAACTATCTTTCTCTCTTCCTCTTGGCCGAAATTTCACTATGTTCTAAAGTTGGATTTTTTTTAAGCAAAAGAAAATCTCTCTAGCAAGAAGCATTCACCTGATCGAATTTTATCCCATCATATATATATGGTGGCCGAATTCTATTGCTCATTTAATTAGGGTTGGCCGAATTCTCTTAATAGGAATTCTAGGGTTGGCCGAATTCCTCACTTTAAGAGGATTTGTGCTTTACCCAAATTCCTATCAACTCAAGAATCCTAACCCTAATCCAACTCATAAGTGTATTTGTGATTATATTAAAGACTTCCTTATTTGATTAGATAAATAAAGAATACTTACCAAATTAAGTCTTTTATATTTATTATACTACTATAATAGTATACTACTAGGAAGCATAATTCCTAGTCAGAAAAATATTTTGATTTTTAATTAAATAATTAATTAATCAATTAATTAATTTCCATTTAATCAAATAATAAAATAAAATAACATTTTAGGCTATTATTATAGCCTTGCTTCCCACACACAAAAAATATGGGCTAAATATTATTTTCTTATTTTATTTAATCCATTCAGGCTTTAAATAAAAGTCCACATGTGAACCAGACTCATTCTTACTAAAAGAAACAAACCCACATGCCTCTCATTAATATATTCATATAATTTGAGCAACCCATTAAATAAATAATGTGCAAATTATATTCTTAATATATTAAATACAATTCTAGATGGACCCATAAATTAGTCTGGTAGAATATATCAAGTGATCCATACAAGTCCGTGTGGATTGAGGATCTTGGCGGGCTATCTAAATTTAAGCTTCAATAGACATAACCTAATCACAATCAACAAATGATTCACTTAGGTCCGATCTATTAATTTTAGCTCATTTCACTAAAGAGCTAAAATTGAACTCTTAAATAAAGATAGAATAAGAAGATGTTTCTCATTCATACCCTAGACAATCGTATTGGAGATAGTGTATCCTCGTGTATAATATCAGTAATCGCCATAGACCGCCTATAACTCTCATAGTTACAATATTTACTCATATGACCACGTTTTGAACTTGGATATTTTGACTTGTCCAGAAGCCATGTTTTCAATAGACATTATCGAAAACTCAACGTTGAGATTTAATATCCAATACCTCAAAATATCCATATGATAATATTATATTCTCATTCAATAA
Organism: Dipteronia sinensis; assembly: GCA_033220585.1. Classification (NCBI taxonomy): domain Eukaryota; kingdom Viridiplantae; phylum Streptophyta; class Magnoliopsida; order Sapindales; family Sapindaceae; genus Dipteronia; species Dipteronia sinensis. The sequence goes on from CM065637.1 coordinate 23,799,144, forward strand.
ATTGAGCCATGATGTCCATATCTATAAATGAAGTCCTCTATCGATTAACAAATGAATACCATCAAACTATCGAGGATAGACTATGCTATATAATCGTACTCATTGATAGCTCAAATGATAACTCTTGCAATCATAAGTCCATCATTTATCTCAGGATTAAGATAGACTCTCCGATTGTCCTCATAATGAGAAGACTTGTATCTACTGACGGTTCTAGATAAAATATTTCATTGTGATCTTGTTCAATGCACCCAATGCACTAGATTCTTTTACTTGAAGACCCTTTCAATGATTTTAGACTCATCATAACTCATTTGATCCCACTCAAATGCAAGCAAAAGAATTCTACAACTTTATCAAGATAAATGTGCCCAACCTTTAACTTAAGTTGTGAACGTTTATTCAAGACTAACTAAAGAACTGTGTCTACCTCATACATATCCAGATGTACGGACAATTCTTCCTTTCTCATAGTCTTTTGACCTTATGATTATTTGCTTTAACAATTATCATTATAAATGCTATAAGATTTTGTAAAACCAAAAATCACTTTATTAATATGAAAAGATTGTCAATTACAATATTACACTCTTGCTATTGAGCATAATCCTAACAGCCATGTTCTTATTTACATTGCTTTCAATAATCACTAAAATGAGAGACAATCGACGGATAACACCTCCTTGTCGACAATACCCTCGCTTATCGCTTTACTAAGTTTTCAAAACTTTTAGAGCACATTGCGTATGAACAACTTTATAAATATCTTTTGATATTCGCAATTTGGAAACGATACAAAAAGCGAGTTATCAACACCGACATGCATTTGTTGTTGGACACACACACACACACACCTACATGCATTTGTGATGTTATGCATTTGTTCCTTAGTACTCTTGTATGCATTCTTTTCACAATCACACTTGCACTTCATTCTTAGTCTTAAGTGTGGTTTTGTGTGGTGTAATTCGTTTCCTGATGTTTGATCAGAAACGTTAGTGCCTGCACATTGGTGTGATTTTTCTTAGTGCGATGAGTGATCTTCCTAAAGGTCTCCAGTGTGCCGGTTGTGCGCGGGTCTATTACTCGTGCAGCAACCGCGCACTGACCTTAGGCTTTCTCCGGTCTGCTTTTTTCTGCACGGGTTGTGCACGGGTTCCCTACCCTTGCACTGAGGATGGGTATCCCTGAGTTTCTCTTTTGCACGGGTTGTGCACGGGTTTCCTACCCGTGCACCAATGGTGATATTTCTTAGGTCTGCTTTTTGCGCGGGTAGTGCATGGGTCCCTTACCCACGTACTGGACCCACGTAGTGCCCTATTTTGTGCCTAATTTTTCAAAACGATGTAGTTTTATTTAGGGCTTCTATATATATGCTCTTTTCTCTCCCATTTATTTTTCAGAGCTTCAAGAACACTTTTGTAGAGAGATAACTTAACTCCTATAGAAAGAGAGCTCAAAGACTTGATTTTTACTCAACCAAACACAAACCCCATATGCATCTAGCATCTTTCAAGCATCATCTACTCATGGGTCTTCATGCTTTCACATCCTTGTAAGTTGAACATGTCCTAGAACTTATTGTTTGCATATTTGTTCATCTTTGCTTAGGATTAGCAATTACTTTGTTGATTAATTGCATGTCTCCTTAATTATGCATGTTTTGAGTATGTTTGTGTTTTTGTCTGTTGGTTGAGATTTCTTTTATTGATAGCTAGAATTGAGGACCATTTTGCCCTCTAGCTAAGTCTATATGCTTTGCATTTAGACATTGTTTTTTAGGACTTGTTGATTGCACTTGTTGATTGCATTTATTGTCCTTGCCATGTTTAATGACAACTTGTGTTGATATGTCTTTTTTTGATGACTAGATTTTAGACTTGCATATCTATATCTAGTTAGGTCTTTATGAGCATTCATATAGACATTAATATTTAGGATTAGTGCTTATTGCCATCATATAATCTCTAGATAAGCATTTAGTGTTGCCTAGCATTAATTGCATTTTGAATATTTATATATTCACATAGGTTGTTAATCTCTTTTGAGAGTTAAGTCTTGTGACTATTAGGTGTAGTGCACAAGCAAGTGAAGTCTTGCAACCGTGGTATGGTTGGCAAGCAAAGTGATCAAGAATTCATTATAAATGCCCGTTGGGTAGTAGTGGTGGGTTAGTGACCGAGAATGGTGTGGCTAAATGTCAACCTAGGTTGTAAACATCATTGCAATAGTGGATCTGAGGATCGGTGTGGTTAAGTGGTTAGCCCATGGTTTTTCCCTTGTTGAAGGGTTTCCACGTAAAAATCAAGTGTTATTTAATTTCTGCATTTTATACTTGATTTTATATGTTTGTATATGGGCTAAATTCTTAATATTGATTAATCAAGAAAAGTTGGTAATTAACTTGATTAAAACTTATCCACCCCCTAGGTTATTAGATATGCATAGTTGTATTTTTCAGATATGTATCTAGTTTTTTAAATATATATAGATATATTTATATGACTAGGAGACGATATTCTAAGTGTGAATTGATTGAACCAAAACACACAAAAAAACATGTGACACATAGAATAAAAAAGAAGAAACAAAGTGGGGTGCGGCCACCAACAATAAAAAAGTTTTTTTTTTGTTCTTTTATTATTCAAGTGGCTTAATTATCTATAAAAAAATGCAAGAGTTGTTTTGTGTTATTTCTCCAACCTCCATACAACCTCCTGAAGCCCGTGACGTGCCCATACACAGTTGCCGGAACCTGGGAGATAACGAGGAAGATCCGGTGGTATAAATCGGAAAACAAATTCAAGAATTAAAGAACGAAGGAGTTAGCCTTGATATATGATTTTGAATCCTACCTTTTATTTATTCTTATATATCGTACACGGTTTTAAAGTCGCTTAAATTTTTTTTTTTTTAAAGTTTTGAATTTCCTTCCGCTGCCTGACTTTAGAGCTTACAATTGGTATCAGAGCCCTAGTACGATATATTCGAATAAATCTTTCTTTGTTCTTGATTAATTGCATGTATATATGTGTAAGCATAATCAATTGAATGTATGATGTCTAAATTTTTTTTTAAAGCATGATTGATCGTTAATTGTATGGTACGGTGGGTTTTAGGGTTTTGGATATTAAATGTAATATTTTTTTATGATGTAATATTAATTCCAAGTTCTATAATTATTTCTTGTTTTTTGTTGTTTTGCTGTAATTTTTTTTATTGATGTAATACGACAAAGAACAACGATCCGGAAGACATAACACAATAGCCGCGCTGACCATGTGCAAAGGAGTAGCAGCGCGGGCGATTGTCATGCAACGCACTGCTGCTGCACACAAATATTGTGTGCGTGCGAAATTGCCATGCATGCTGCGCAATTGTTGAGCATGGTGCAGCAGACATGCATCTTACAATTATTTATATTGTTATGCAATTGTGCGCAATTGCACTTCATGTTTTTTAATTGTGCGCAATTAGACTTTGTGTTTTTAATTGTGCGCAATTATACTGCTGCAAAATAATAGTGTTGTGTGTTATGTGCAATGCCACGCAATCACATGCCGTGTTGCTCAACAACACTGCTGCTACCTTCAATTGTTGTATGTTTTGTGCAGCAGTCATGTGCGTGTATGCGAGCGTGTTTGGGCTGATTTTAGGAAATTCCAGGCTTCCGAAAAATGTTAGAGTAACATTTGGGCTTTAAGGGATTTAATCCATGAGATGGATCCATTAAAATAAATCAAGTTGGAATTTATTTTGGGCTCGAAAGACGCAGAAGATACAGAAGACAAGACTTGAAGATTATGGAATTACAAGAAGACCAAGGAATGCCTTGGTTAATTTTTGTAATTAGAAATTTTTTAAGTTAGATAAACTCAACTTACTCGGTCAATTCATGTATGTTTTTATTATGTGATAATAAAAGTATTTCCATGCATACACATGCCATATAGATTAGTAGTGCCTACACATTTATTAAATGTCATACATGCATAATAGCCATTCACATTATGTGTTTTTTTTAATATGATTAAAAATTGGCAAATCCCATAATTGGCTATTAATAATGAGACTAGTTTTTAGAGTAAAAACTTGGTAATTCTCATTAATAACTAGTATGTTAATTAAATCGTTTAATTAGTTAGATTAGTTAGGTTCTTCCCTTAATATTAGGTTTAACTAGATTAAAGCCCTAATATAATTAAACCTAATAATGTGATTAGTTTTAATAGTTAAAACTTGGTAAATCACATTAAATAATTCTAGTCTTATTAAAATTGTTTACATAGATTATAATTTGAATAATGAACTAGATTTTTAATTAGTTAAAAATCGGATTAGTTTATTTGTTATTAAAATAAGATTCTAATAATTTGTTATATATGCCCTAGACATTTAGATTGAAATTAACGGTTTAATCTTAGTAATATCTAGGTGCATTAATAATTGAAAATTCTAATTATAAAATAGTGAGAGGGAGGGGGATATATGACATTATATCCCCCAGTCTCCATCATTAGTTCAACACCGTGAGATTCAAGTGTGGTCTCCAGACGGCTTTGTTTTCGTACCTCCCTGAGGAGGGTCTCCATGGGAATCAATACCAAGGTTGACTTCCTAACGAATAGGATTTCTAAGTGTATTTTAGGTTTGACCGACCCTAAGGCGACAATTCTCAAGTTAAGCTTAAGAGATCTGAAATGGTGGGTTACACTCATAAGGTTTTAATTAAATTTGTTAATTATAAACCAGACTGAATTAAACGATGGTTGAATGATAGAGAAATAAGAGTTATTCTGGTATATCATTTGATTGAGAATGTCTCGATCCAATATGCAAGTATTTGACCGACCCTAAGGCGGCACTTGCTTGTGGTATGTTGGATTATCGTGGCATACAAACAATTTTTAGGGATTTTCTTGTTCATTAAATATGTCATGCATCATATTTAATTTTATACCAAATATTGAAATGTGAATTAAATGTTTGATTGAATGAATTCTTTATTTATGTTTTATGAGCAATGTCTTCTGCACTTTTACAAATCCTTGCTAATGACAAACTAGCTGGAGAAAATTACATGAAATGGAAACATCACCTTAATGCAATTTTGGTAACAAAAGACCTAAAATTCGTGCTAACGGAGGAATGTCCTCCAGAGCCTGCTGCCAATGCCACACGAAATGTTCGTGAGGCACAACAGAAATGGGTCTCAGCTGATGAGAAGGCCCGAATATATCTGTTAACTAGCATGACAGACGTGCTTGTCACCAAGCACAAGGAAATGATGTAACGACCTCTATTTTGTGATTGACTTATTTCATGACAAACCACACCACATTGGGGATGATTGTGTAATGGGTAGGTATATTCATGAGCGAAAGGTATATTCACCTGACTTTGTCATGAGCGAAAGCTTGGAAGGTATATTCATGAGCGAAAGCTTCCAAACATCTCTACGACTTCAAGAGCGAAAGGTATATTCACCTGACTTTGTCTCTTGAAGAGTTTAGGTGCACACACACACACACTTCATGCTTGCCTTGTTCATCTTACATTTGTGTTATTTATTGCTTATATGAGTGCATTATCTACACATTGCACACACTTATATGCATTTGTATTGACATGCATTTGGTCTTTGTTGATCATGTGTGCATTCTCTTCACAATCACACTTGCACTTCATTCTTTGTCCTAAGTGTGGTTTTTGTATGATGTAACTCGTTTCTCGATGATTGATCAAAAACGTCCACGCATGCACGAAAGCATGCTTAACTGAGCTCGAGGTTCACCGTCTGATTTCCCATGTTTTTGGGAATTAACGGTCACTAATCGGCGGCTGGGACCGCCGAATTGAACCACAGATTGTGTCGAGAACTTTCTGATGCAATTATGTGGTTGGGATTCGATGGTTGGGAACTGCAGAATTCGTCCTATGTTCTAGTGTGATTCTGCAGTTCAAATTCGGCAGCCACCAACCACTGAATTGGGCCTCCGAATTGCACCTGACATGGACAATTTTGTCTTCTTACACAATTCGTTCTTGGGCTCTATAAATACCCCCTTATCTCATCTTCTTCTTTTGAGCCACGAAAATTAAACCCTAGAGAGATAGATTGAGTGGTTCTAGAGAGAGAAAGCTTCAAGCTTTGTTCTTTCACTCTCCAAACACAAAATCCATGTACATCTAACATCATCAATCATCAATCATCATTTAAGCATGGGTCTTCTTGGTTTCATGACTAAGTAAGTTAGAACTTCATTGAATATCATTTATTGTTCTTCTTACTCTAGATTAGGTATTTATTGCTTGATTAAATTCCTTGACTCTCTTTATTGCATATATTTATGAGTCTTGATAACATGATTGAGTTTGTTTGTGATAGCTAGAATTTAAGATCATATTGCCCTTTTAGCTAAGTCTTTATGCTTTGTATCTAGACTTTGATATTTATGCCTCATTAATTGCATTTCTTGATTCCATATTTATTGCCCTTATTATATATTGTGACAACTTGTGTTGGTTGGACTTTATTTGACAATTAGGTTGTTAGATTTTATTTATACATCTAATTGAGTCCTTATATATGGGCATGTAGGCATCGTTGATTAGGACTTCTTGATTGCATTCATTAACTGCATTTATCGTCCTTGCCATGTTTAATGACAACTCTTGTTGATTGGCTTGTGTTTGAAGACTAGATTTCAGACTTGCTTATCTTTATCTAGTTAGATCTTTATGAGCATTCATATAGACATTAATATCTAGGATTTTTACTTATTGCCATCATATAATCCATAGATAAGCATTTCATGTTGCCTAACATTAATTGCATTTGAAATATTCATATATTCATATAGGTTGTTAATCTCTTCTATGAGAGTAAAGTCTTGTGGCTTCTAGATGAAGTTGCACAAGCAAGTAAAGTCTTGCAACCAAAGGTTGGTTGGCAAGCATTGGTTGCCAAAAGCCACTGTAAAAGGCATGCAGGTAGAGTAGGAGGTGCTCACGCCAAGAGTAGTGGATCAGGGGATATCACTAGGGATTAAACCAAAAGTGGTGAGTGGTAGTGTCCATAGCTTAAGGTTGTCGGGAGTGAGGGTCCTAGTATCACTTGAGGGTGTAACCTTTTATTCATATAGTGGATTTCTGTGGCTCAAGTGGCTAGCATGGCTAGTCCCGTGGTTTTTCCCATCTGGAGGGTTTCCACGTAAAAATCAAGTGTTCTTTAATTTTCGCACTTTACTGGATTTTTATTATTGTTTGAATTGGGTTATGCTTGTTAATATTGACTAATCGACAAAGTTGGTAATAATCAATTAACAACCCATTCACCCCTCATCTAGGTTGTTTAGACACACGCTTTAGTTGTAATTTTAATTGGTACCAGAGCGGATTCCTAGAAATACTTAGGTGATCCTTGCTCTTGTTTTTGTGTCTTGCATTTGTGTACATTTTGTTCATTGCATTCATTTGCATTCATCTCATTCATTAAACACTATGAGTGGCATTGAGATGTTAGAGGGTGCGTTGATCTCTGAACCACAATTGCTCACCAAGGACAACTACTCCTCTTGGAAAAGAAGGATGTAAGTCTTTTTGATGGACATGGATGAGTATATATGGATGTGTGTGGAAGAGGGATGCACACCTCCCACAGAGAAACTATAGAACGAGGCTACTATGCCCAAGCCCAAGTCTAAGTGGACTAATAACGAACTAGAGGCTGCAGAATGGAACTCAAAGTGTATCCGTGCCCTATCTTGTACAGTGGATGAGAATCAAGTCAAACTCATCCAAACCACTCGAGATGTTCAAGAAGCTTGAGAGATTCTAAGAATAACCCATGAAAGTACCGTGAAAGTAGAAGATAAGAATTTGGGTACCCTGAAGATAAAGCTTCAATGTTATGATGGTGGTGGATATGGGCACATCTCTACGGATTGTGGAAACTCGAAGACTAAGAGTCGAAGAGGCAAATCAAAGGCCTACTATTGTAGTGAAAGCGAAGAAAGCTCTTCGGGTTTCGAGAGATGTGAAAGGAATCACATAGCTTGTCCCGATTTACATGATGACAACTTAAAAGCGGCCACAAGATACCCATCACTTAAAGTCAACAATAAAGAAGCTAGTTCAGATGTTGCCACGAGAGCACAAGTGGTAGAAGCTTCGATGAAGAGAGTTCAAGTTCCAATATTTTAAATGATAAAGGTTTGAGTTATGGAGACTTCATTAAATTTTTCAAAGGTCCTTGAAAAAGAAGAATGAAGAAATCAAGAAGTTGAAGAAGGAAAACCTTCAACTAAGGATGAAGTTGAATGACTTCTTGAAAATGGACATGATTGATATGTCTAATTATGATAAGGATATTGAAGATTGCCACCAACGGATGAAGGCCATGAAAGAAGAGCTTGCCAACAAAGACATTACCATGAAGATTGTCAACGATAGAGAAATTAGGTGCATTGAAGAATTGAAGGAGGCCAATTTCAAGCAACCTCAAGCTTAAGGAAAGAGGAAAGCTTCATCCAAGCAACCCTTAACTCAAGGAAAGTGCACACAAGCCTTGGCAACTCAATCAAAGCCTAGGCAATTCAAGAAGAAATGATAAGTTCTTGAGAAGTCTACCACCTCCTTCAACAAGCCAGCTATCTAGAAAAGAGGTGACCACAAGAGACAACCTTAACTGAGGCATGACCAACTAAGGAGGCAAGATCAACCAGCTCAACCGGCTCAACCACCTCAAGAAGCTAGACCACAAAGTGCCACCAATTGGCTCAATCTCTAAGGAGAATTCAACCGATGCACCATCAAAGACAACCTCATCAACATGGTGATGCCTCGATGAGATCTCAATGTAATGGTCTAAACTATTCTTTTATACCTACTTGCAATTTTTGTGGTATGATTGGTCAATTAAGACCAAATTGCTTTAATTACATCAAGAGGTGTAGGTTAGAGAACATGAAAGAAAAATGGTTGAAAAAGAGGGCAAGTTTGTATGAACCTAGAGAATTTAGAAACATGTCAATGACCACTAGAAATGATAAAGTGGAACTTGGTGGGTTAGAAAGAATGAACCCACTTGCCTTAGTGCCCATGTAACACTCGTAGATGCAACTAGGTCCATTGGACTTGGTAGGTCTATAGGGGCTCATGCCTCATATTGACTTAGTTGGATTTGACCCCATGAGGGGAGCTCAAGCAAAGAGAGCAAACTTGCATGATTTGCTATGTGCAAAAAGTTGATTAATTTTATGCTCGTTTTATAATTTCTTGAGATGATTGGTTATACATATGCTTATATGTTATTTTCTTAATAAGTGTGCAACATTGCTTTACTTGCAATCCATGTCATATTTTGGTTCAACAATATTTTTTTTAACTAGGAGATTTGATTGGGAAAGTACATTTGAATGACCCATAATTTATCTCCATGACATGAGAAATTTCTATGACATGCTTAAAATGATATACATGAAATGTTTTTGATTGCTTATATGCAAAATATGTGTGAAAGCAAATGAGAAGACTAAAATCAATAAGGATCTTGTATCCATTCAATCAATAAGGAATTTATATCCAAATTAGTCTTCTCTCTCTTCTTAATGGTTAAACAAGACTACTATCATACGGATATTTATCCGGAAAAATCTAATAGAATCTCTTGATCCAATGTCTTGGTTTGCCTTTAAGGATTGATATAGTTGCTCTTAACACTTAAATATCTTTTGAAAAACTATAACTTGTTTGCTTATGACAAAAGGGTACAAATTGGTTTGAATTCTTTTGGAAACCCTTTTGATGTTTGCTTAGCCAAATACCATTGCTTGAATTTGGATGCTATAAGTCTTGCATACAAAGCAACATTTTCACACATTTTTTCGTTAAATAAAACTCCTTGAATCTCTCTCAATTACTTAAGTTGCATAAAATTTGTGTATATGATTATGCATCGTATTTGTGCTAATAGCTCTCTTTGCTAAAGTAACCCGATATGGGGAGCTCCTTTGCCTATCTCATGACAAAAAGGGGGAGAAGTCTTGAGAAATATAGGGGGAGTATTGTTTATGCTTTGAGGGAGATATCATGAGAGAGAGTAACCATTTAGGGGGAGCATTGCACATGCATTACTTTATTATTGCTTTTTTTTTAGTGCGGATGCTTTTTATATTTGTTCACCTCACATGCACTTGTTCTTGGAAAGTGCTTTCTTGCTATTGTGTGTAGGTGTGATGACCTACGAAGAGATTGAAGACCTTAAAGACTTAGAATAGTAGGTATCTCTTTTTGTAAAGTTGAATGGACTCTCATGGACAATAGCAATATTTTGTACTTTGTGGGGAATTATTTGTGAGTAGTTGTTTTATCTTGAAGTAGCCAAATGGGGAGATTGTAAGGACCTCTATTTTGTGATTGGCTTATTTCATGACAAACCACACCACATTGGAGATGATTGTGTAATGGGTAGCTTAGGTTCTCTTAATGATTATCAAGGCAAGCTTCCAAGCATCTCCATGACTTTAAGAGCGAAAGGTATATTCACCTGACTTTGTCTCTTGAAGAGTTTAGGTGCACACACACACACACTTCATGCATGCCTTGTTCACCTTGCATTTGTGTTCTTTATTGCTTATATGTGTGCATCATCTACACATTGCACACACTTATATGCATTTGTATTGACCTGTATTTGTTTCTTGTTGCTCATGTGTGCATTCTCTTCACAATCACACTTGCACTTCATTCTTTGTCCTAAGTGTGGTTTTTGTGTGATGGAATTCGTTTCTCGATAATTGATCTAAAACATCCGTGCATGCACAAAGGCGTGCTTGACTGAGAGCGATGTTCACTGTCTGATTTCCCCTGATTTTAGGAATCGGCTGTCGCTGATCGGCTGTTGGGGGCCGCCGAATTGAACAGTAGATTGTGTCCATAACTTTTTGGTGCAATTCTGCTGTTGGGATTCGGCAGCTTTGGGCTATATAAATACCCCCTTATCTCATCTTTTTCATTTGAGCCAAGAAAATTAAGCCCTAGAGAGATAGATTGAGTGGTTCTAAAGAGAGAAAGCTTCAAGCTTTTTTCTTGGACTCTCCAAACCCAAAACCCATGTGCATCTAACATCATCAATCATCATTTGAGCATAGGTCTTCTTGGTTTCATGACTAGGTAAGTTAGAACTTCATTGCATATCATTTATTGTTCTTCTTACTTTAGATTATGTATTTATTGCCTTCACTCTGTTTATTGCATATATTTATGAGTCTTGATAACATGATTGGGTTTTTTTGTGATAGCTAGAATTTAGGACCATATTGCCCTTCTAGCTAAGTCTTTATGCCTTGCATCTAGACTTTGATATTTATGCCTCATTAATTGCATTTCTTGATTGCATAATTATTGTCCTTGTTATATGTTGTGACAACTTGTGTTGGTTGGACTTTATTTGACAATTAGGTTGTTAGATTTTATCTATACATCTAATTAAGTCCTTATATATGGGCATGTAGGCATTGTTTGATAACTAGGTTGTTAAATTGCATTATAACATCTAGTTAAGCATTTTTTGCGTGGTCTTACACATTATTGCATTTGAGCATATTGTCTGACATTCACTTAGACCTTATACTCTTCATGAGTGAAAGTCTTGTGGCTTCTAGGTGAAGTTGCACAAGCAAGTAAAGTCTTGCAACCAAAGGTTGGTTGGCAAGCATTGGTTGCTAAGAGCCACTATAAAAGGCATGCGGGTAGAGTAGGAGGTGTTCACGCCAAGAGTAGTGGATCAGGGGATATCACTAGGGACTGAACCAAGAGTGGTGAGTGGTAGTGTCCATAGCATGAGGTTGTCGAGAGTGAGGGTCCGAGTATCACTTGAGGGTGTAACCTCTTATTCATATAGTGGATTTTTGTGGCTCAAGTGGCTAGCCTGGCTAGTCCCGTGGTTTTTCCTGTTTGGAGGGTTTCCACGTAAAACTCAAGTGTTCTTTAATTTCCGCACTTTATTTGATTTTTATTATTGTTTGAATTGAGGTTTGCTTGTTAATATTGAGTAATCAAAAAAGTTGGTAATAATCGATTAACAACCCATTCACCCCCCTCTATGTTGTTTAGACACACGCTTTAGTTGTAATTGCAATTGATATCAGAGCGGGTTCCTAGACATACTTAGGTGATCCTTGCTCTCGTTTGTGTGTCTTGCATTTGTGTGCATTTTGTTCATTGCATTCATCTCACTCATTAAATGCTATGAGTGGCATTGAGATGTTAGAGGGTACGTTGATCTCTGAACCACCATTGCTTACCAAGGATAACTACTCCTCTTGGAAATGAAGGATAAAAGTCTTTTTAATAGACATGGATGAGCATGTGTGGATGTATGTGGAAAAGGGATACACACCTCCCACAAAGACACTAGAGAATGGGGCTTCTATACCCAAGCCCAAGTCCAAGTGGAATAATGACGAACTTGAGGTTGTAGAATGGAACTCAAAGGGCATTAGTGCTCTATCTTGTGCAGTGGATAAGAATCAAGCCAAACTCATCCAAAACCACTCGAGATGTTTCGAGAAGCTTGAAGAGATTTTAAGAATCACCCACGAAGGTACCGTGAAAGAAGAAGATAAGAATTTAGGTACCTTGAAGATAAAGCTTTAATGTTATGATTGTGGCAGCTATGGGCACATCTCTACGGCCTACTATTGTAGTGAAAGTGAAGAAAACTCTTCGTGTTCTGAGAGATGTGAAAGGAATCACATAGCTTATCCCAATTAACATGATGACAACTTAAAAGCGGCCACAAGATACCCATCACTTAAGTCAACAACAAAGAAGCTAGTTCGAATGATGATTGCCACAAGAGCACAAGTGGTAGAAGCTTCGATGAAGAGAGTTCAAGTTCCAAGATTTTAAGTGATGAAGGTTTGAGTTATGAAGACTTCATTGAAAGTTTTCAAAGGTCCTTGAAGAATAAGAATGAAGAAATCAAAAAGTTGAAGAAAGAAAACCTTCAACTAAGGACCAAGTTGAACGACTCCTTGAAAACGAGTGTGATTGATGTGTCCGAATATGAGAAGGAGATTAAAGATTGCCAGCAATGGATGAAGGCCATGAAAGAAGAGCTTGCCAACAAAGACATTACCTTGAAGATTGTCAAGGATAGAGAGATGAGGTGCCTTAAAGAATTGAAGAAGGCCAAGATCAAGCAACCTCAAGCTCAAGGCAAGAGCAAAGCTTCATCACTTAAAGTCAACAACTAAAACGTGTGTCTAAACAACCTAGAGAGGGGGTGAATTGATTGTTTAGAAACACGTTTTAGTTGTAATTTCAAATGACTACAGTATCCGAAATTATGGAGTCATTGCAAGTTATGTTCGGACATCCATTCGAGCAAAAGCGACACGAAGCTGTTCATTCTGTAATGCTTGCACGGATAAAGAAGGGTTCATCGGTCCGGGAACATATGCTGGACATGATGTCCTACTTCAACACAGATGAGGTCAATGGCTTACGGAGCTAGAGGATGGGGCGTTCTCTATGCTTGTTGGGTCAGGGGATGTCGTGTCAGCAAAAGCAGTAGGAGTAGTTAGACTCCACTTTGAAAATAGTTTTATTATTTTAAATTATGTTTATTTTATTCCTAGATTCACAAGGTATTTGATTTCTGTGTCCAATATGTTGGAACAATTATATTCTATTTCTTTTAATAATAAGTCAGTTATTATTTCTCTAAATAGTTTAAATATTTGTTCAAGTTTAAATGAAAACAACTTGTATGTTTTAAGACCCTTAATTCATACATCACGGCTCAATGCTGAATTGTTTAAAGTTGAAAAACCTAAAACAAAATGACAGAAAATTTCTCCAGATAATTAAACATATCTATGGCATATAAGACTTGACCATATTAATCTTGATAGGATAAGATAGACTAGTTAAAAGTGGGCCTTTAAGCCAGTTAAAGGTTGACACCTTACCTGTTTGCGAATCTTGTTTAGAAGATAAAATAACCAAGAGATCTTTTACTAGAAAATGGCTTAGAGCTAAGGAACCACTAGAGCTTATACACTCAGACGTCTATGGACCGATGAATGTTAAAGCAAGGGGTGGTTATGAGTATTATGTCACTTTTATAGATGACTACTCTAGATACAGATATGTCTACCTAATGCAATGGAAGTCAGAAACTTTTGAATAGTTCAAATAATTCCGAGCTGAAGTTGAGAACCAATTAGGCAAGACTATCAAGGCTCTACGATCAGATCGTGGAGGTGAGTATCTTGACCAATAGTTTGAAGACCACTTGGTTGAGCATGGGATTGTATCCCAACTCACAGCTCCTAGAACACCACAACATAGTGGTGTTACAGAGAGGAGAAATAGAACCCTGATGGAAATGGTGAGATATATGATTAGTTTCTCATTATTACCAAACTCCTTTCGGGGATATGCACTACAAACAGCGACCTACATTTTGAATGTAGTCTCATCCAAATCTGTTCCTAAGACTCCCATAAAGTTGTGGAATGGTCGTAAAGCTAGTTTGCTATATTTCTGCATATGGGGGTGTCCAGTACATGTACTGAAGAATAGAACTGGAAAGCTAGACCCTAAGTCTATGGTATGCTTGTTTGTAGGTTATTCCAAGGAGACTAGAGGTGGATACTTCTGTAGTCCTGTGGAGAACAAAGTATTTGTATCGACAAATGCAACGTTTCTTGAGGAAAACTATATGAATGATCATAAACCTCGAAGATTGTATTAAATGAGATAGAGCCTGGTACGACCAGTGCTTAGTCAATAAGATTTGTTGATCCATTAACATCTGATAGTCAGATGATTCTTAGTCAATACACACTACCACCTAAACACGTAGTGAGAGGGTTGTATGACAACTGAACTCTATTTGGGTATTGGAGAGGGATGAGATGTCACCTCTAATGATAGTGTAGATGATCCGTTGACATTTAAGAATGCAATGGAAGATCCTGACAAAGAGGAATGACTTAAAGCCATGAATCTTGAGATGGAGTCCATGCACTCCAACTCAGTCTGAGAACTTGTAGACTTACCGGATAGGATAAAACCCATAGGGTGTAAGTGGATCTACAAAAGAAAGAGAGGAGTAAATGGGAAGGTAGAGACCTCCAAGGCAAGGATAGTGGCAAAGGGTCGATTATGAAGAAACCTGTTAGGTCTTGAGTTTTGAGTTGGCACAATTCTATATCAAAACGACATTTTCTTTGTATTGATTAGTTGTCTAGGATTTGTGAATAATCAAGCTTCAAGGAAAATTGGACAACATTCAATCTAAGTGGTGGCTAAAAGAGGAATAAAGCTAAGTTGCTTAGCAAAAGGTAATCATGACCTCTTTCCTCTTGAAAGGCTTAGGCACACACATACATTGCATTCATATGTGTCCCTGCATAGTTGTGCATAATTTGGTTTAACACAGTACACACACTTATACTTGTATGCACATGCATTAGATTTAAAGTTGACAATTTTCACAATTTGCATGTTCTAGGATTAGTTCTAAGAAATAGCATACTTGTGTGTTCTTGTATTTATTGGTTTGTTTTTATATGTTAATGAACTTGATTTTGAGCTTATATAATTCCTCATTGAGTTCCAATTAATTTGCTTACTCATTCATTGAGTGTCAAGTTCAAATTAGGTGGTTAAAAAACTTTCCGTGATTTTATCGTACATGGTTTTCGTCCTTGATTTCCAAGTTGAATTCCATATTTTTTGGAAAATGTTTCTATATAAATTTTGTACATGAGGGAGTCCCAGTTCATAATTAGAAAACAAATTCAAAATCAGAGTTTGGAGGCCAAAGATATGGCTGAAATAAAAAGGGTGCGCAAGAGGGATGAGGGGTGCCAAGCACCTCCTTCCCGTGGAGGCGTGTGGCCTCCACGAGAATGGAGGGCTGCTGATCCCATGGGGCCCACACGCTTCCACGGGGATTCAGCATGGCAGACCCCTATTGGTTGGTTTTATTTGCCTTGTTTCCCTCCTTTAATTTCCCTTGTTCCCTCCTTTAATTTCCCTTGTTCCCTCTCATTTCATTCAAGAAGAAAGTTTGAAAAACACAAGTGCATAATTTTCTCTCCAAGTTTTCTCATCTTCCAAACACCATAACTTTCTCATTTGGAGTCCTTTTTGAGTGCTCCAAATTGGAGAATCTTTGTCTACCAGTCCTCTATCATTTCATAAGAGTTTGGAGTCAATGGATTAAGTTTTCTGGTAGGTCTACTCATAAAAACGAAGCTGCACGTTTTTCATTCAAGGTATTGATTTCTATTTTGTTCTTGATCTTCAAGTCTTCAATTGCCTTGGGTTTTCTTCTCATATATATGTATGTTTGATGTGTTATCATTGATTAGAGAAATGATCTCTAATAGAGCTAGTTTGAGCTTCAATTGTTTAACATGTTGAGTTAGGTTTTACAAATCTATGTTTTCACATGTTTGAGATGTTGTATTGTGCTAGCTTCAAGTCTAGGACTTTCTGGTGTGTTTATTGAGTTGATTTTCTTAATTGATAGTCTTTTCATATGCTAGATCATAGTAATTGAAGATTTATTGAAATAGCATATTTGTTTGATGATTTAGAACTTGATTGGATTTAATTGATTATCTTGAGAATTAAAATTCTATAATTTTGCTAGAGTTTCAATTTTGATTTTATCAAATTGATTCTAGCATTTTTATGTGATTGAACATAATCTAGGTTTTGGTGTGTGTTAGGTGTTTCATATGCTCTAGGTTGTTTGTTCATGTTATAAGAATCTAGATACTATTGATTTGTGCTTTTGATGACAAATATCTAGTTCTTCATGTTTTGTGTCTAATCCACACATCTCATATGTACATGCATCATTGAGTGTGATTGCATTGTTTTTAGGATTGTAAACTAGAAAACATATGACATGTGCTTAATTGTTCATTTCTAGTTTACATAGGATATATTGATCATATATGCTATGTTGTGTGTGTTTGCATCATTTGCATTCACTTAGATCATTTACCTTGCAAAAGGCCGGTGAGTAATTCTTTGGATTGTGCATTGTAAGACTTAGCTAGAGTTGGAGTGACTTGGATAGCTAAGCGGCAGAAGTCACATGTTTGGATAAGAGATCTTCAACTTGTGCATTGTAAGTCTAAGTTAGAGTAAGAGTGACTTGGATAGCTAAGCAGCGGAAGTCACATGTTTGGAGAGAGGATCTTCAACTTGTGCATGTAAGACTTGGCTAGGATTGGGATGATCCGGATAGTCAAGCAATGAAAGTCACATGTTTGGAGAGGGGATCTTAACTTGTGTATGAAAGTCTCGACTAGGATTGGGGTGATTCGGATAGTTGAGCAAAGGAGCATCTCATTCATTGTGTAGGGTGGAAGGGTAGATTTCTAGGTAAAGTGGTCACTTGAGAGATTGTATCTTTTTATCTCACTAGTGGATTTGTTTGATGGGGGTTGTGGTATCAACCCGTGGATGTTTCCTCTTAGGAGGTTTTACCACGTAAAAATGATGTGTTGATTTTCTCTATCCCTATCTTCTTTATTTGTATATGTGTTTTTATATATCTAGTTGATATCTTTGTAATTGATATTCATTGTATATCATTTTTGTATATGTTGGAGTTGACTTTGTTTGAACAAGCATATCTTTATTTGAATTGATATTGCTTGTGATTGTATTTGGAGTGTGATACAAGCTACTTAGAGGGACAAACTTGTGTTTGTTTCAAGGGAGCGAAAAAGGTGGTGTAACCTATTCACCCCTCCTCTAGGTTAGCTTAAGGTAAATTAACTGTGTTTGTATTTTTCAAAACCTTCTCGCCAGTAGCCATGTTTAAGTCTATTAGGGTTCTCTTATCCATTGCTTCCTATTTTGATTACGAAATTTGGCAAATGGAAGTCAAGACAGAATTTTTAAATGGCAATCTTGATGAGAGCATCTACATGATGCGACCAAAGGGATTCGTGTCTCCAGATCAAGAGCAAAAGGTTTACAAGTTGCAAATGTCCATTTATGGACTAAAGCAAGCATCTAGATCTTGAAACATCAGGTTTGATAATGCTATCAAAACTCGTGGCATCGAGCAAAACGTTGATGAGCCTTGTGTCTACAAGCACATCATTGACAAGAAAGTAGTTTTCTTAGTCCTAAACGTAGATGATATCCTACTAATTGGGAATGACATAGGGGTACTGACGAAAGTAAAGGGCTGGCTGGCTGGCTGGCTAGCCAATTCCAAATGAAAGATTTGGGAGAGACGAGTTATGTTCTAGGGATCCAATTAATTAGTGATCGTAAGAACAAACTCTTAGCATTGTCTCAGGCAGCGTATATCGACAAGATACTTGTGTGCGATTTTTGATACAGAACTCCAAGAAAGGTAATTTACCTTTTGAGCATGGAGTTCACTTGTCTAAGGAACAGTGTCCTATGACACCTTAATAAGTTGAGGATATGAGACATGTTCCCTATGCGTCTACAGTAGGCAGTCTTATATATGCTATGTTATGCATAAGACTTAGGCTTCAGTCCAACCTAGGATTGGATCATTGGGTTGATGTAAATGCCATCTCAAGTATCTTCGGAGAACGAAAGACTATATGCTTATATATTCCGGGCAGGATTTGATCCCGTTAGGATATACAGACTCTGATTTTTAGTTAGACATGGATTTTAGGAAATCCACGTCTAGATCAGTGTTCACCCTTGGTGGTGGAGTCATAGTATGGAGGATTGTTAAGCAATCATGTATTGCTGACTCCACCATGGAAGCCGAATATGTAGCAGCTAAAGAGGTTGTCTGGCTCCGTAAGTTCTTGACTGATCTGGAAGTTGTTCCAGATCTAGATAAGTCCATCACACTTTATTATGATAACATTGGTGTTGTTGCTAATTCTAAAGAACCAAGAAGCCACAACAGAGGGAAGCATATAGAGAGGAAATATCATCTCATCAGAGAGATAGTGCAAAGGGGGGATGTGACCGTGGCTAAGATAGCGTCACTGGACAATCATGCTGATCCATTTACGAAGACCTTAACAACTAAAGTATTTAAAGGTCACCTGGAGGATCTAGTGTTACGATATATGTCTCACATGCTTTAGTGCAAGTGGGAGATTGTTAGGGTTTATGCCCTAAAGCTTGTAATTCGTAAATGTGAATGAAACATTAATAAAAGAAGTAGTTTATTCATTCTATAAATCTGTCTCATACACCTATATCATGTGTCCTTATCATCCAAGATTATCGGATGTAATCTCTAACTGAGTATATGAGTGTTATATACAGAGAAATTCAGTTTGAGATGAGCAATCTAAAGAGTCCGTAGATAGCAAAAGGGGTTGGGTACTTTATTTGTGCTTAATCTACAGCTGCGATCTATTCCATAATATACGGTGGTCTTATCCTAGACTATTCATATGGTGATATGAGAATGGATGCCCCTTGTATGATGTGATCATATAGGACTAGGCCACGATTTATATGAATCTCTCACCAAGATCCATTAAATGATGAGATTCATATATATCGACAAGTGATGACTATATATGGGTGATCTTAATCCTGAGTGTCTTATCGACTCCTTTAGGTTAGATCGTGGTTTTTGATATACCATGGGTGAGATAGGAGTTGCATTCCCGGTCAATAACTTCGTATGTTGGAATTGTAGTTTGGCTTGTGGCTGGGAAGGTCTGTACACAATAGTGGAATCCACTCCTTGCAAGAAGTAGATAGTAATTCCCTTAAGGGTTGATTCAGAGCTTGAACAATATGAGCACTTTCCTTCTTCCGTAAAGGAAGTTAGGAATTATTGTTCATTAGAGAATCAATGGTACTTAATAGAATATAATTAGAGGGGTATAACTGACTTTATGACCTAGCTCTAATTATGAATTACTTGTGGAGGATCATACCATATGCAATAGCTATATCGATGGACAACTGTAACTTTGGTTTGTGTAATACATTTACAGTTGCGAGAGTGCAACCTCCTGTTTTTAGTGGAATAACTCCGAGATTAATAATCATGAAATATTAATTAAAGGGTTTAATTAATTATTTCTATGTATTATTGGAGCTCAAAATTGCGGGTCCATTAGGTCCCCTTACTCGCCCAATTGATTAAAGGTAACAAGAGTCACGGTTAATTAATTGGATTGTCCAATTAATTGTGTTACGAAAGTGACACATATTTATTTAGGGATTAATTGAATAATGAGATTATTTAATTAATATATTAATAATTAATTTAATTAAATAATTAGATTATTTAATTAATGAATTAATAATTGAAGGTTGCAGGTTCAAATTATTACTGAGACAAAGATAAAATAATTAGATTATTTTATTCTTTACTAAGTCTAGTGTTTAAGTTTAAGTCAACTAGGGTTACGTGGGAGTTAGAATCATACTCTACCTACGATACTTAAATACTAATTATCTTTTTGAATATATATATAGATATATTTGGAAAAGGATATATATACATTTTTTTAATATATATACATATATATATATATATATATATATATATATGGATATATTTATATGACTAGGAGACGACATTCTAAGTGTGAATTGATTGAACCAAAATACACAAAAGAAACCTGTAACACATAAAATAAAAAAGAAGAAACAAAGTGGGGTGCGGCCACCAACAATAAAAAAAAGGTTTTTTTTGTTCTTTTATTATTCAAGTGGTTGAATTCTCTAATAAAAAAAGCAAGAGTTGTTTTGTGTTGTTTCTTCAACCTCCATACAACCTCCTGAAGCTCGTGACGTGCCCACACACAGTTGCCGAAAATCTGGGAGATAGCGAGGAAGATTAGGTGGTACAAATCGGAAAGCAAATTCAAGAATTAAAGAACGAAGGAGTTAGCCTTGATGTATGATTTCGAATCCCACATTTTATTTATTCTTATATATGGTACACGGTTTTAAAGTCGTTTAAATATTTTTTTTAAAAAGGTTTGAATTTTGTTCCGCTGCGCGACTCTATGGCTTATATTTTTAACTTTTTTCATTTCAAATTTAGAGTGAAAAAATCATGAACTCTAGATAACTAAGGCAAATAGTTGTTTTGGTCTTACATATAGAAACTTTTATAATGAAATAAATTTTTGTCTCAATTCAGTGACTTACATATTCTCTTAAAATTGAGATTATAACAAATATTGATGTATTTCTTTTTTATTGATTTAGATTTGTGACAACATTGGAGCTATCCGAAGAATTTTGTTTCCATTCAATAGTGTTGATAAAGGCATTGTTGCAGTTTTGATTTTCGATGATTATGTCTTGCTACGGTGGTGACTTATTTGTAAATATTATTGTTCCTTGTTATTACAATTATCTTTCCAATATAATTACTTAATCTAATTATATGCTTTATTTTTCATTTGTTTATTATAAATTCATTAATTAACAGTAATATCTTTGATGTTTTTTTGTTGATATTTGTGGTAGCCAAAAATGGCCTCTGGACTCTTACACTTGAAGCCCAACAAAAATCGTGTAGGGCTTGGATCACGCCCTAGTATTCCGGGTCGACCCAGACTGTTGACTGGTTCTTTTCAGTTAAAAAACCGCTGTTATCAATTTAAATTGATAAGATCACGATGTGATCGTGATCTTAGAGAGAAAATCTGATGATCACGATCTTGAAGAGGGATTCCAGGGATAGCCATAATCAAAAGCTATTGAGAGCCCCTCCCATCTCTATAAATAAGACCGAGACTCTCAACATAAGAGCTCTCTGAAAAATAACCATTATCAAACGCTATCAAGCTAGCCGAAACTCTGCCGGAATCACTTCTCCGATCACTGAAAATTGTCACCCAATCTCGCTTCTAAGATTCATCTTTAACGCTCAGCCCAAGCTAATCTAAGGCCAAAATATAAACCCCCATCATCATTTCTCTTGTTTCTGTTCGATTTTCATCTTTTTTACAGGTATCTCCTTGGAGAAGACGATTCAACGAGTCGACCGAACCGATAGGCTGTGTGGGTCTACCAAAAGCTGATCCAACCCCTAATTGTAGAACGACCATCTATAGTTTGGCGCCCACCGTGGGGCCCAATACAGCTTAAAAACCAAATCAGTCGAATCGCTTGAGCCGCTCTCAACATGTCTGGAGAGGAAAATGTTCCTACCATCGAAGAGCAGATCGCAACTCTGACTGCCCAGATGACTGCGAACGCAGAACGACTGCGAGTGTTAGAGGCAGAGAATGTTACAGTCCGGACTCGCAACACTGAATTGCGAGCCATCATTGATGGAGTACCTAACAACGTAACCCCAGCTCCTCCAATCCCAGTACTTAACGTGGAGCAGAACGCAGACGTAGATAACCCCTCAGCTTTGGCGAACAACAATCTAAGCTCAAGCCATAACGAGACACAACCAACTTGCGCTGAGGCAATCCAACATGATTCACAAACCCAACAAGGAGTGCCACCAGCGCCAGTCCCAATCATCGAGCAGCGTCAGGAGAACGTGTTAAAAACCCCTATATCGCTGCAGTCGATACCAAACCTGGTAACCGGAGACTCTAGATTACATTTGTTTGCTGACCCTGATCTCTCTCGCAGGTTTGTAGAAATGGAGGCTCTTATTCATAGGATCCCGGGAGTACCAACCCCTATAAAGAAGAGTACCGCGAATAGCTTCGCGGATTCACCGTTTGTCGACGCAATCTCATTAGTGGAAATGCCCAGGAAGTTCAACTTTCCCAACATGAAACTGTTCGAGGGAACAACAGATCTAGACGACCACATAGCACAATACAAGCAGCACATGTTCACTGCAGCAATCCCACGCGACCTCAGAGAAGCATACATGTGCAAGGCGTTCGGATCCAGTCTTGGTGGTCCAGCCTTGCAATGGTATACAAACTTACCTAATAATTCGATTTCCTCTTTTGCGCAGTTAACAGATACATTTGTGAAGCAATTTGCAAGCAGCAGAAAACTGGAAAAACAGTCGGACGACCTGTACACGATTGCCTAGAGAAGCAGGGAAAACCTGAGAGCCTACGTCAGACGATTCAATAGAGAAAAGGTGCAGATCCCAAATTGCAACCAATCGACAGCCATTTTGGCCTTCAGAAAAGGATTACGGTTCGATTCAGACCTATACAAGGAACTTACCAAGTACCCATGCAAGACGATGGAAGACGTGTTAGCGAAGGCATAGGTACATATTAAATGGGAGGAAGATGAGGCGAACTACGTTGCTAAATCAAACAACCACATTAGGCGCAATGATAGAGTCTACTGAAGATCAAACGATAGAAGAATCGAACCCTATCCAACAGGGAATCGACGCAACAATTCCCGCTATAACGGGAACGACAGCGGAAGATCACATGACCAGAACCCCTCTAAAACAGGTCGATCACGAGCCCCGATCCCAGAATACAACCTCTGTATAGAACCAATCGACCTAGTAGAAGTAATGAAAGAAATGGGAAGAACGGTCAAATGGCCAAGAAAGATGAATGCACCACCAGAACATCGAGACCCCCGTTTTCGATTCGATTTCCATGGAGACCACGGACACCGAACAGAAGATTGTGTTGCCTTGAAGCTTGAAGTAGCAGAATTGTTGAATAGAGGGCACTTACTGGAGTATCTAACCGATAAAGGGAAACAAACTGTCGTTCGACGTGAGGAAAAACAACAGACAAACCTGGAAGATGGACCACCAGCACCACCTCAACAAGAACGAATTATTAATTACATAGCAGGCGGCTCAGAGGTTAGCGGAGTAAGTTATTCATCTGCCAAAAGACACACTCGACAAGTATCAAACGCGGAGATTCAGCTAGGCAGGAACCGTCCAAACGATATCGACGAAACTGTCACGTTCAAGTCGACAGATAAATCAGATTTGTTTTCTCCTCACCATGACGCTTTAGTTATTTCATTGCACATTGCTAATTGCCTAACTAAAAGAATTTTGATTGATAATGGTAGCTTCTGTAATATTTTATTTAACTCGGCTCTCAGAGAAATACAGGTCGAAGAATCCAAAATCAGTCGCCGAACGACAGTCCTAACAGGATTCAACGGCGAACAAAAGTCAACACTCCGAGAAATCGTACTACCAGTCTACGCAGAAGGAGTGAATTTGTATATCAACTTTTTAGTAATTGACTGCCAGTCTCTATACAATACGATCTTGGGAAGACCTTGGATCCACGAAATGAAAGCAGTCCCATCGACCTACCATCAGATGATTAAATTCCCAACTAAATGGGGAGCACGTGAGATTAAAGGTGAACAACGGGCAGCCAGGGAATGCTATGAAAATGCAATGAAAAAAAGGAAGGAGCAATTATAGCAACTACAGGAAACGAAGGTCGAGTCGACAAATAACGAGCCAAATGTTGAAGATCTTGAAGAAGTGTAGATCGACCCAGACGAACCAGAGCATAAAATACAAATTGGATCGAGATTGCCAGAAGAATTACAAGAACAGCTAATCAATTTCCTTAAAGAACATCGAAAAAGCTTTGCTTGGTCCCATTCGGATATGATTAGAATCGACCCTGACGTTATCGTTCATCAGCTACAGGTCGATCCCAACCACCAGCCAGTAAAGCAGAAGAGAAGGAAATTCACCCCTAGAACGAAACAAAATCATAAATGAAGAAATCCAAAAGCTGATCGATGTCGGATCAGTCAAGGAGGTGAAATATCCTGACTGGCTGGCAAACATCGTGGTCGTTAAAAAGAAGAACGGAAAATGGCGAGTATGCATCGATTTCACAGACCTCAACAAGGCATGTCCCAAAGATCCATTCCCATTGCCTCACATTGATATGCTGGTCGACGCAACAGTGGGACATGAACTACTTAGTTTCATGGACGCTTATTCAGGCTACAACCAGATTCTGATGCACCCGAGCGACCAAGAAAAAACTGCGTTCATCAACGAAAGAGGTATTTTTTGTTATAAAGTTATGCCATTCGGCTTAAAAAATGCAGGTGCGACATATCAGAGATTGGTCAACAAGATGTTTGCAGAAATGCTTGGATCAACCATGGAAGTATACATCGACGACATGCTGGTCAAATCACTCGTCGCTCGACAACATATCGAACACTTGAAACAATCGTTCGACATACTCGACAAATACGGTATGAAACTCAACCCCACAAAATGTTCTTTTGGCGTTTCTTCTGGCAAATTTCTAGGTTATCTGGTGACTCAAAGAGGAATCGAAACCAATCCAGACCAGATTCGGTCCATTAAAGCAATCGAATCACCAAAATGTGTTAAGGACGTACAGCAACTCACAGGTCGAGTAGCAGCTCTCAACAGATTTATTTTTAAATCATCCGAACTATGCCAACCATTCTTTAACATCCTTAAGAAAAACAGGGCATTCGAATGGAACAAAGATTGCGAGGAGGCGCTACAAGATCTTAAACGATATCTGACCTCACCTCCTCTACTATCAAAAACGGAAGAAAATGAAACCTTATACATGTACCTAGCAGTGTCCGACACAGCTGTTAGTGCAGTATTGGTAAGAGAGGAAAATGGTTCACAACACCCGGTATATTATGTAAGCAAGTCCCTACTCGACGCAGAAACCAGATACAACAAATTGGAGAAATCTATCCTTGGCACTTGTTACAGCTGCACGAAAGCTACGGCCATACTTTCAGTGTCATCCGATCTTGGTACGTACTTCTTACCCACTTAAAAATATATTACATAAACTAGAACTTTCAGGTTGATTGACGAAATGGGCGGTCGAACTCAGCGAACACGACATCTCTTTCCAGCCGCGAACAGCGATAAAATCTTAGGTATTCATCGATTTCATAGCAGATTTTACTCCTAACGAAAAAATGCAGGCAGAACAGGAGCTTATAAACCTCGAAGAAAGTACAACCCAAGGAAATTGGACGTTGTCGGTCGACGGGTCCAGTAACATCAAGGGAAGCGGACATGGTATTGTGCTACAGTCCCCCCAAGGGGAAAAACTTGAACAATCAATCCACTGCAATTTTCGTGCGACCAACAACGAGGCAGAATACGAGGCACTGTTGGCTAGACTAAGCCTTGCTAGAAGCCTCGGTATCAAAAATATCAAAGTTCTCAGTGACTCACAACTTGTCGTTCGACAAATGAACGGCACGTACGACGCTAAGGACAAAAGAATGGCAGCATATTTGGCTAAGGCAAAACAATTGGAATCGACATTCGACCAATTTTCCATACTGCAGATACCAAGAACAGAAAATGTTCGAGCAGACGCCCTCGCCAACTTAGGGTCGACTACGACAAACGACGGTCCCAAGGCAATACCCATCGTACATATACTTGCACCAGCGATACACGAGGAAGAAAACGTATCACCAATCGTCGATGGTTCAAATTGGATGGACCCGATAGTGGATTATTTAGAGGTAAACTTGCTACCAGACGACAGATCTGAAGCAAGAAGAATCAGAGCTAAATCAACCAAATTCTGCATGCTATACGGTAAGCTCTATAAAAAGTCCTTTACAGGTCTATATCTGCTATGTGTGTCACCTTCAGAAGCCTACGACGTACTAAAAAGCCTTCACTATGAAGAGTGTGGAAATCATTCCGGTGCTAGAAGTTTGTCGAATAGAGCAATCACAGCTGGCTATTACTGGCCGACAATGCGATCCGATTCCCAGAAACATGTTAAACACTGTGACAAATGTCAACGATTCACCCAAGTGTCCCACCTTCCACCAGGTATGCTTAACTCAATTTCGGCTCCTTGGCCATTTATGAAATGGGGAATGGATATTGTAGGAAAACTCCCAGCAGCACCTGGAGGAGTCGTTTACATGCTCGTCCTGACAGACTACTTCTCAAAATGGGTCGAAGCAGGAGCCTTTCAACACATAAGGGATATAGAGGTACGCAATTTCGTATGGAAACAAATAATTTGCAGGTTTGGAATCCCGAAAGAAATCGTGATAGACAATAGGCCCCAGTTTATTTCTTTCGACTTCAAGAACTTTTGCAACAAGTATGGAATCAAATTGAGCTTCTCAACCCCACGCTACCCGCAAGCAAATGGCCAAGCAGAGTCAACAAACAAAACTATAATAAATACATTGAAAAAACGACTAGAGACAGAAAAAAGCCAATGGGCCGACAAACTTCCAGAGATCCTATGGTCATACAGAACAACTCCACGTTGTTCGATAGGAGAAACACCGTTTTCGCTCGTATATGGCTCAGAAGCAGTCATCCCAATCGAAACCCATCTATTCACAGCTCGAAGCGAGAGCCCCTGCGAAGGACATAATAGTCTAGAACTCAGATACGAATTGGATCACCTCGACGAACGTCGTGAACGGGCGGCTTTAAAAATCCAAGCCTATCAATAACAAGTCGCTCGACATTATAATAAAAGCGTCAAAATCAGAATGTTCAAAATCGGCGACTGGGTACTGCGAAGGGTTTTCTAAAATACAATAGAACTAGAAGCAGGAAAGCTGGGTCCAACATGGGAGGGGCCGTATGAAATAACAGACGTAAAAGGTCGAGGCGCCTACAAAATCAGAGGCCTAGACGGTCGGGAAGTACACAACAGCTGGAACGCTCTACATCTAAAACAATACCACTTCTAATACTCTACTACTATTTTTTTTCAATAGTATTTATTTATTTAAATTTATCGATTCATCAACTAACGTCGATCTACAAGGGCAATGATGACGCACTAGTTGCAACTAAGTGCAAACCTGAGCTCACTAATAACAATATTTGAAAAGGTATTTGTTACTTAATACTTGAAGCTGTCGATTGGCAAGCTATTGCATACCTATTACAGATTTTGTTAATGAGATCCTGCATTCAAGGAGAATCGATTCGACATCTATACTTTGCCAGCTACAAACTCCAGACTTGCTACAACTTCCTGTATTCCTACTACGAGAAGTTGGGGGAATAATGATGACTACATCAAATAATTGTAAATTGTCATTCTACAATCACGAACGCCTGTACGTGATATTGTTGTAATAGTCGTGTCGACTACAATTCTATAAAACGCATGTATACGATATTGTTGTAATAGTCGTGTCGATTAAAATTCTATAAAACGCATGTACGCGATATTGTTGTAATAGTCGTGTCGACTACAATTCTATAAAACGCATGTATGCGATATTGTTGTAATAGTCGTGTCGACTAAAATTCTATAAAACGCATGTACGCGATATTGTTGTAATAGTCGTGTCGACTAAAATTCTATAAACGCGTGTATACGATATTGTTCTAATAGTCGTGTCGACTAAAATTCTATAAACTTGTATTTGATATTGTTCTAATAGTTGTGTCGACTACAATTCTTTAAAACGCATGTATGCGATATTGTTGTATAAGTCATGTCGACTAAAATTCTATAAACGCATGAATGCGATATTGTTGTAAAAGTCGTATCAACTGAAAAGTTATAAACGCATGAACGCGGTATTGTTGTAAAAGTCGTATCAACTGAAAAGTTATAAACGCATGAACGAGGTATTATTGTAAAAGTAGTATCAACTGAATTTATTGTAGGGAAAAATCGATATAAAACGCAGCGGAAGAAACGAAAAATAAATTTCGTATGGTTTAAAATTTTTCTAAAGATTTGAACCTTAACCCTTTAATTAATTAAACTCAAATACACGGTTAGAGTTAAATACCTCCTGTCGTGTGATCCGATTGACTTACGTCGATGGTAATCCGCAAGATCTTCAATCCTAGCACGTACGTGAATCACTTAGGAGCGTGGTCTCCCTTTTTCTTTGAATTGCTTACCTTAGAATGGATGTATGGAATTTCTGATCTTGATCTTCAATAGTAAAACACCAAGAGCCTAAAAAAATAGTTCAGGTCACTTTTGAATTCACAATCAATATGATTGAAACTCGCAGTAACCCTAAATCGAAAGTTTGCACAAAACCTTTTGATGTTAAAGGCTTGTAAGTGCACTATCGATTGAGAACTTATTTTCTTTTTCTCTCTTGGCCGAAAATCTATGTGTATAGAGTAGGATTTTTTTATTTTCAAAACAAACAAAAATCTCTCTCTATTTTGCTTCTTCTTGGTGGCCGAAAATTCATAACCTTATATTTATAGGTTGGCCGAATTTTCTCCTTCACCAAGTAGGGTTGGTCGAATTCATTGAATAGGAAATCTAGGGTTGGTTAATTTCCTTACTTGAAAAGGAATTGTCCTTTTCCCTAATTCCTATCAATTCAAGAATCCTAACCCTTGTAGGACTAGTGGTGGCCGAATTCTTTGTATAATAAGGAGTATATGTGGACTTAATCCTTACCACATTAGGACTCCTATCACTTAAAAGAATTCCAACCCTAATCCAACACATAGTATTTAATTTACTGATCAGGAAAAGATTTTTGATTTAAACTATTAATTAATTAAATAATTAATTAATTCCCATTTAATCAAAACAATAAAATAAAATAATATCTTGGGCTATTTTATTTAGCCTTGCCGCCCACACCATATATATATGGGCCCAATATTATTTTTCTTATTTTATTTAATCCATTAGACTTTAAATAAAAGCCCACATGTGAACCAGACTTATTCTTACTAAAAGAAACAAGCCTACATGTCTCCTTTTAATATATTAATATAATAGTGCAGCCCATTAAATAAAGGGTCAAAAACTTAAATAGCACTTTTGTGGGTGGGTTTTGTGCAAACAACACCACATTAATAAGTCTTGTTTTAATAGCACTAAATACTGAATTCGGTCAAAAATACCCTCATATCAGGGCACATTTGATTTTTAAAATTTACTGTTAACTTTACATGTTTCCAATTTTTTTACTTCATTGACTATGGAAAGATAATCACTCCAATGAGATTGACATCGACGAACCAACAGTGACGAGAAACCCATTGACGGCGACGAACAGTACGGCACTGGCAGACAACCGTGAAAACTTCGACGGTAGCCGTTAGACTCCCGTGACACGTAGCTTCGAGATCTTGTCGATAGAAACCGGCTTTGATTTGAGGTAATTTCGTTTGGGTTTTGTTTTCAAATTTGATATAGTTGATTTTTATTTTGTTTTTGTTGATTTCAATTTAGTTTTTTGTGAATTTGATTTCAGTGGTCATGTTTTGTTGTTTGAATATGAGTTGTGGTGTTATTGATTTCGATTTTGTTGTTTTGTTTTGAATTTATTCTACTGTTCGGTAGATTTAGGTAGTTTGGGTTTGGTTGATTTCGATTTTGTTGTTTGATGTGGTGTTGGTGGGTTAGGGTTTTTCAATTAGGAGAAGATGATGAATTTGCAGGCTCATGTGGTGAATTTATGGAATGTGTAGATATGTGATGTTGTCTGCTTTTGATTTTCTTTTAGGGTGGGGTTGCTCTGTTTTGGCAGTAGTCATCGATTTCAATCCTTTCTTCTTTTGCTTTTTGGGTATGTTGCTTTGTGAGTCTCCATACCAGGAAATGACTTTCAATTTCTTTAATTTTATTAAGAGAGTAAGTGGTTCCCACCAGTAGTGTAGCTTTATGTTTAATAGAGAGTTCCAAATTTTGTTTTGCTGAGTACTACTCAAGCTTCCAAAAGTCAATTTTCTGAATCTATCTTAGCAATTTACTTTGCTTTATGGCAGCATCTGCTCCACTGCAAAATCAGATTTTGCTTCTGATGTGTAACATATGCAATTAGTTTCTCCCATGATCCATTAGTTTGTTAATCATTCTCCTCTCTCCATCGACCCCATTTGCTTTGACAACTTCCACTATTAGAATATTTTACATGCCATATTTTTCATATATAAACTCTTTTAAGTTTCAGAAATTTATAGTGCTATAGAACTTTAAACGTTCAGGCTGCCTCATCATCACTTGATTTATGCAGCTGTATGAAGATTTCGTATGTAGGATTAAATTGTTGAATATATTTACTTGCATTGTTTTTTGTCACTACTCATGCAATGAAAATGACATCATATAATATAGTTGATTCCGATGAATGTTGGAGGCGGTCATTGGTTAATGGCTAGAGTGGAGCTAACACTACGATCCATCCGTTTGTATGATCCAGGGCAGCAGGAGGTTCAATACGAAATCCGGAATCAACAAGTTGCTTGTTTACGGTATTCTCTGCCTTTGATGCTGAATCAAATGGGTTTTTACAAAAAAAACGGCGGGGGAAGAACACAACGATGTCTCCGGAACCATTTCATATGGTTGTAGTAAGCAAACATAACATTCCCCAATAGAAAACTGGGTAAATAGCACAACGTTAATGATTATATATGGTATTGAAATCCTTATTCTGTTTATAAGGTCATTAACAGTTTCTTAACGTCTTTATAGTGGCAATTGTGGAGCACACACATTAGCTTTGATTGAGCATATTGTGGCAAAGAGAAAGAAGTTCAATTGGACTGATGACCAAATGCCACACATGAGACAGAAAATGGCTGTGGAGGTATTTTCAAACTCCTCCATTGTTGAAGACCAGCTAAGTATGTTATGTATGGATGGACTTTTGAATGGTTATTGCAAATGTTATTATGGATGGATTTTTTGTTGATTATGAATGGTAATACACCAAATCATGGATGGAATTTTTGTTGATTATGAATGTTATTGAACGGAATTATAGATGGATTTTGAATGGTTATATTGACAGTTGATTACATTTATATTGAATTATGGATGGACTTCCAGTAAGTCTTGAATTACGATACTTATTAACTATATTCGAGACTTATTAGGTAATTTCGAGACTTATTAGAACATGTAGGTTTACGCGAGACTTATTAGGTTCATTCGAGACTTATTTCAGCATTTCAAGACTTATTGGAAAACATTTGTGACTTATTAACAGTATCTTCGAGACTTATTATAACAATACGTGACTTATCTAAAGTAGTTCGAGACTTACTGGTACGTAATGACATCGTCCATTATATGATATCAGTATTCTAACTCGATCCATTGTCCTACAAACAAATAACACTATCAAATTATTCACCATATGAAAACTATATAAATAGGTCTCGAAAGTGATATAAATAATTCCTGAATATGATATAAATAAGTCTCGATATTGATTTATATAAGTTCCAAAAATGATATAAATATGTCCCGACAGTTAAATAATTAATTATTCACCATATGAAAACTAGTCAAACAATAACATTAATTCAGATTCATCCCAGTAAGTCTCGAATTAATGAGATTAAGTCTCGAATTTAATATACATAAGTCACGATAATTATATAAATAAGTCCCGAATGTGATATAAATAAGTCCCGATATTGATTTAAATAAGTCCCGAAACTGATATAAATATGTCCCAACAATTACATAATTAATTATTCACCATATGAAAACTAGTCAAACAATAACATTAATTCGGATTCATCCCAGTAAGTCTCGAATTAATGGGATTAAGTCTCGAATTTAATATACATAAGTCACGATAATTATATAAATAATTCTCGAAAGTGATATAAATAAGTCTCGATATTGATTTAAATAAGTCCCGAAACTGATATAAATAAGTCCCGAAACTGATATAAATAAGTCCCGACAATTAAATAATTAATTATTCACTATATGAAAACTAGTCAAACAATAACATTAATTCTGATTCATCCCAGTAAGTCTCGAATTAATTGCAATAAGTCTCGAATTAATGGAATTAAGTCTCGAATTGAATATACATAAGTCTCGAAAGTCTCAACATTCAAATTTCATAGTGTTAGGTGTACTAGAACCCATGGTGCTCATGTCTCCAAACGAAAATGACTCTGATCCAGGGATAATCCATGTTGTTGGATTGTTCGAACTAGAAATGTTATGCTCTCCTTCCACACGTCTTCCCGATGCATGATGTTGTTCAGGACCATAACCAATATCAAAGCGGTCGTCTAACTGCGGTTCCAAGTCACGGTCAAAATGAGGTACGGTATGAGGTGCATCAAGGTCAACTGCCTCGTACGAATCATGGACAACATTATTATCAGATTGCCGTGTTTCTACGGGATTTTGATTGATTTGAATGTCATCACCCATGACTAGTTCCTCGTATCTTCTTTCAACAAGGGTAACACACACTTTCAGAATTACCTTGTCTTCCCCTAGTAGAAACTGAACGTCATCATCATCCGCTATCATAGTGCGACATGTACTGTCTGGACCAACATATATTGATTCTATGTCAATTTCATATCTGTTCGGATCATGTTTGACAATGGCCTTCACAACCCCTAGCAGCTCTTCATATGTCAAATTCTTCCGAACATATACATACACCTTTATTAATGGCGCCGACATTTCTTTAGCTTCCATCCGGTAGTTCATTCCATCGTCCATTATATGATATCAATATTCTAACTCGATCCATTGTCCTACAAACAAATAACACTATCAAATCAAATTACTCACCATATGAAAACTAGTCAAACAATAAAAGTAATTCGGATTCATCCAGTAAATCTCGAATTAATGGAATTAAGTCTCGAATTTAATATATATAAGTCTCGATAATGATATAGATAAGTCTTGAATGTGATTCAAATAAGTTTCGAATGTGAAATAAATAAGTCTCAATAACGATATAAATAAGTCTCGATGCGGATATAAATAAGTCTCGTATGTGATATAAATAAGTTCCGAATAAGTAAGTCTCGATACTATTATAAAGAAGTCTCTAAAATGATCTAAATACGTCTAGACAATTAAATAATTAATTAAGTCCTGATACGAATATAAATAAGTCTCGAAAATGATATAAATAAGTCTAGACAATTAAATAATTAATTATTCACCATATGAAAACTAGTCAAACAAACAACAATAACAGTAGTTCATCCCAGTAAGTCTCAAATTTAATATAAATAAGTCTCGATAATGATAAATAAGTCTCGAAAGTGATTAAAAAAGTCTCAAAAGTAAATAAGTCCAGAATGTGCTATACATAAGTCTCGACAATTAAATAATTAAGTCTCGAAACATATATAAATAAGTCTCGAAAAGATTACAATTATGTCTCGAACCGAATACATTTATGTGTCGAAATCATGACTTATTTTCTGGAAAACCAGTTTTCTAGAAAAGACAGAGTTTTCCACAAAACCAGATCGAAATGGAGAATTAGCTTCAGTTCAACATATACATCTAACAAATTGAAAGTGAAAGTTTCCATACCACAACTGAAATGGAGGAAATTTACTTTATCAACTCTCCCAATCTTCAAACCTTGGCATAAACTTATTGGATCTACTCTTTCAAACCTGGGCATTCATCAATTTTGACAGATTACCTTGTGAATGAATGAAAAATTATGGAAAAGTGACTGGATGTTGCTTTGTACAGTAAGAACAAATGAATGGAGAGAAAATGATAAGTAGAAGAACGGTTGAAAGAAGAGAAAAAATAGAGAAATTTTGAAAATGATAAGTAAAAGTTGTAAAAGTAAAAGGAGAGGCATTTTCGTCAACACACCCTTTTAGGTGCTAATAACACAAGACTTATTATAGTAGTGCTAGTTGCACAACTCAACTTCCTAATGGTGCTATTCAGAACCATTCCCTCTTAAATAAATAATAATATTATATTCTTAATATATTAAATGCAATTCTAGATGGACCTATAAATTGGTCCGGTAGAATATATCAAGTGATCCATGCAAGTACAGTGTGGATTGTGGATCTTGGCGGGCTATCTAAATTTAAGCTTCAATAGACATAACCTAATCACAATCAACAAATAATTCACTTAGGTCCGATCTATTAATTTTAACTCATTCCACTAAAGAGCTAAAATTGAACTCTTAAATAAAGATAGAATAAGGAGATGTTTCTCATTCATACCCTAGACAATCTTATAGGAGATGGTGTATCCTCGTGAATAATATCAGTAATCGCCAAGAGCTCATAGACCGCCTATAGCTCTCCAAGTTACCATATTTCCTCATCTGACCACATTTTCAACTTGGATATTTTGACTTGTCCAGAAGCCATGTCTTCAATAATCATTATTGAAAACTCAACGTTGAGATTTAATATCCAATACCTCAAAACATCCATATGATGATACTATACTCTCATTTAATAAATGGAGCCACGATGTCCATATCTATAAATGAAGTCCTCTATCGATTAACAAATGAATACCACCAAACTATCGAGGATAGACTATGCTATATAATCGTACTCATTGATAGCTCAAATTATAACACTTGCAACCATAAGTCCATCATTTATCTCAGGATTTAGATAGATTCTCCGATTGTCCTGATAATGAAAAGACTTATATTTAGTGACGGTTCTAGATAAAGTATTTCATTGTGATCCTGTTCAATGCACCCAGTGCACTAGATTCTTTTACTCGAAAACCTTTCAATGATTTTAGACTCATCATAACTCATTTGATCCCACTCAAATGCTAGTAAAAGAATTCTACAACTTTATCAAGATAGAGGTGCCCAACCTTTAACTTAAGTTGTGAACGTTATTCAAGACTAACTAAAGAATTGTGTCTACCTTATACATATCCGGATGTACAAACAATTCTTCATATCTCATAGTCTTTTGACCTTATGATTATTACCTTGACAATTATAATTATAAATGCTATAAGATTTTGCAGAATCAGAAATCACTTTATTTATATGAAAAGATTGTCAATTACAATATTACACTCTTGCTATTGAGCATAATCCTAACAATCTCCCACTTGCGCTATAGAAAATGTGTCATATCTCTCATTCCCATGTTCTCTAGGTGCCCATCAAAACTCTTCTGAGGTAGAGCCTTTGTGAAGGGATCTGCTAGATTTTCTGCCGACGCGATTTTGGTAATCGTCACGTCTCCTCTATGAACAATCTCCCTTAAAAGATGATACTTTCTTTCAATGTGTTTTCCTCTCTTATGACTTCTTGGTTCTTTCGAATTAGCCATTGCTCCACTGTTGTCACAGTAGATAGTGATCTGCTTATTCGCGCTAGGAACTACTTCTAAGTCAATCAAGAATTGGCGAAGCCAAACAGCCTCCTTGGCAGCTTCGCATGCAGCTACATACTGTGCTTCCATGGTGGAGTCAGCAATACAAGATTGCTTGATACTCCTCCAAATGACTGCTCCTCATCCAAGAGTAAACACAGATCCTGATGTGGATTTTCTAGAGTCAGAATCCGATTGGAAATCAGAATCTGTATACCCAACTGGGATTAAATCCCCTTAAGAGTATACAAGCATATTATCTTTCGTTCTCCTAAGATACTTGAAAATATGCTTGACTGCCGTCCAATGATCAGGACCAGGTTTCGATTGAAACCTGCTAACTATGCCAACAATAAAACAAATATCTAGTCTAGTACAGAGCATTGCATACATAGGACTTCAAACTGTCGAGGCATATGGAATTCTACTCATGAATTGCTCTTCATGCTCATTCTTAGGAACTTGTTCCTTAGAATGTTTGATTCCATGCCTAAAAGGTAACATACCTTTCTTGGAATCTTGCATGGAAAACCTAGACAAGATTTTGTCTATGTATGAAGCTTGGGATAGTGCAATCGTTTTATTCTTTCTATCCCTTATTACTTGGATACCTAGAATAAAACTTGCTTCTCCTAAGTCCTTCATATCAAATTGATTTTCTAACCATTCTTTTACTGAAGTCAATACTCCCACATCGTTTCCAATGAGTAATATATCATCTACGTAAAGAATAAGGAAAACCAACTTGTCACCTTTGATCCTTTTGTATACACAAGGTTCTGTAAAAATCCAAAACCTTTTACAGCTTGGTCGAACCTTATGTTCCAGGATCTGGATGCTTGCTTTAATCCATAAATTGATTTCTGCAACATGCATACCTTTATCATTTGGCCCTTTTCAATGAATCCTTCTGGTTGCATCATATAGATGCTTTCGTCAAGACTTCCATTAAGGAAAGCTGTCTTGACATCCATTTGCCAAATCTCTAAATCTAAAGATGCTGCAATGGATAAGAGTATCCTAATGGATTTAAGCATGGCCATAAGAGAGAAGGTTTCCTCGTAATCGATACCTTCTTTCTGTGTGTAACCTTTAGCTACCAATCTAGCTTTAAAAGTTTCCACCTTTCCATCCATACCTCTTTTCCTCTTTTATACCCACTTGCACCCAATGGGTTTTATCCCTTTAGACAAGTCTACAAGGGACCAGACTTTGTTATCGAACATGGATTCAATCTCAGATTGCATTGCCTTTTGCCAATGGTGACAATCAACATCCTCCATTGCTTCCTTGTACGTGTAGGGATCATCGTCGTCAGGGAGATTCTCAACAGATTCTCCTAGACGGATGTATCTTTCAGGTTGGGTTCTAACCCTCCCATTACGACGAGGAATGGTAGGTTGTTGATTTTGTAATGGAGTGGAAATTACCATTGGGTTAGGTTGTGAAACCTCTTGTGGAATTGTACCTCCTGACATATCATTCAGGACAATTCTACTTTTGGGCACAAAATTATTCATATAGTCCTTTTCTAGAAATGAAGCATTTTTTGAAACAAATACTTTTAGATCATTAGGACTACAGAAATAATATCCTTTAGTTCCTTTTGGATACCCCACAAATATGCATGTTTCCGAACGGGACTCCAACTTTTCTGTCTTTCCTTTTAACACATGTGCAGGACAACCAAATATCCTTATGTGTTGTAAACTAGGCTTTCGCCCAGTCCACAACTCATATGGTGTTCCAGGAACCGACTTCGATGGTACCACGTTTAGAATATATATTGCAGTTTGTAGAGCATATCCCCAAAAAGAAATAGGAAGTGTTGAATAACTCAACATAGACCTAACCATGTTCAAAAGAGTTCTATTTCTCCTTTCTGCTACCCCATTTTGTTGAGGTGTACCTGGTGCATAAAACTGAGAAACTATCCCATTATCATTAAGATATTGCTGAAACTCACCAGATAGATATTCTCCACCACGATCAGATCTCAAGATTTTTATGTGTTTCTCAAGCTGATTTTCTACTTCAGCTTTGAATGCTTTGAACATGTCAAAAGCATCCGACTTATGTCTCATGAGATACACATAACCAAATCTTGAGTAATCATCTGTGAAGGTGATGAAGTACTCATATCCACCTTTAGCTTGAATGCTCATAGGACCACATACATCGGTGTGTATTAGTCCTAAACATTCAGTGGCTTTTGCACCTTTGGTATTGAATGGCCTTTTAGGTCATTTTACCTTTCAAACAAGATTCACAAGTTGGTAGATCATCAACCTTTAAGTCACTTAAAGGTCCGTCACATACCAATCTTTTAATCCTATTAAGGTTAATGTGACCTAGGCATAAATGCTAAAGGTAGGTTTCATCTTTTGATAATTTTACTCTTTTATGATTAGGTTCCATTATTTATGTGTGTAACGAGTGAGAGATATTTCTATGCAAAAAGAATAGACCGTTTTCCAATGTACCTTTGCAAACAATTTTGTCATTCTTACTAATAATAAAAGCTTTATTTAAAGTAACCGAATATCCAAATTTATTTAAACAAGAAACTGAAATTAAATTCCTCTTGAATTGAGGTACATAATAAACGTCTATTAAATCTAAATGCTTACTAGAATCTATAATAACTCTAATATCTCCCACTGCACTTGCAGACACTAACGTTCCGTTGCCCAAGCGCAAATTGATTTCGTTCTTATTCAGCCTTCTCCTTTCTTGGAACCCCTGTAAGGAATAACAAACATGATTAGTGGCTCCAGAGTCTATGATCCAAGAATCTGTAGAATCTGCCAGAAAACATGTTTCAAGATAATTAATATTACCTTCTTCCTTCTTGTTCTGGGACTTTGGGCAATTTCTTTTCCAATGTCCCTTTTCACCACAAAGGAAGCATTTCCCTTTGATCTTGGTTACTTTCTTGGTTTCCTTCTTGGTAGGCCCAAGTTGCTTTTTCTTCTGTTGTTTCTTGACCTTCTTACGGGTCTTAACAGTAGCAACTTTACCAACCAAATGAATCTCTTGACCTTTGTTTTTCACAAGGATCTTTTCAGCGTTTTAAACATCTTGCATCAGGCCCTGCAAGGTGTATTCCTTTTTGTTCAAGGTGTAGTCCAACTTGAACTGATCAAAGGAATCTGACAGTGAGTTAACTACCATATCAATTTTGGTCTCACCATCAATCTCAGCACCATTTAGTTCAGCAATATTGAGATGTGCTATGACTTTCATCATGTGATCTTTCACAGATTGTCCAGGTTTCATCCTAAGATTCATAAAAGCAGTCACTGCCTCCCTCTTAGTCGTCCTAGACCTCATAGCAAAAGTTTCCTCTAGAGACATCATTATATCAGCTGCGGACTCCATTCCTTCATGTTGCTGTTGCAACACGTCGGAGATAGTGGCCATAATGTAACAATTTGCCATATCATCATAAGTCTTCCACTGCTCATACTCATCTCTTTGCATCACATTAGATTCATTATTAGGAAGGGGTGGTTTAGGAGTGGTCAGAACAAACTTATGTTTTTCACTTTGCAGCAACAACCCAATTTTCCTTTTCCATGTTACGTAGTTATCTCCAGTTAAGGTGTTATCTTTCAGGATGTTCATAAGTGATGGGGTCATGATTTCTGATTAAAACAAAAACATATATAAGTAAATAATCATGATAATAGCACTTTTAAAAATTTATCTTGAATTAAAATAAATAATTCAATCATAAAAATTCAACGGTGATCCAACACCCATAAATATTACTCCTCCTTTGGGAGTTCGCACTATTTACTAGTTAGACTAGGTCCCACCTAATTGTTAACATAACAACCAGCGTTTTTAATTTTAGCCTTGTAATTTTTATTAACAAGAACTCTTGGGAGGATATTAATAAAATTACATTGAGTGTGTTACCAAGATATCGACCCTCAATTTTCTCTCACGAAAATCCCTCCTTGGGGAGTAGATTTCGTTTAAGTCAATTGTCTAGTCTATCCTTGTAAGGAAGTATATTGTTAAATTCCATTTATGGATGCCTCTTGGGGGGATTACCAAAAATAATAAAACTCAACTAATCTTGGAGGCCATAGGCGTTCTTGCACACCTTCTTCCACTCAATTATTTAAGGCGTGTGATTAAATCCCAAAGAATGATTTTTACCAAGTTATCTAGATGCCAATTAGATACCTAAATCATTCAATGCATGTTCATACCAAAAGAGATATATGAGTGGCACTCCTATTCTAAAATGTCATGTTATCATACAACAACAAATATTGTAATATTTAAGCAAAAATTAAATAGCAACCATTTTGGCCCATCCTAGAAAAGCAAGTAAATTACAATTGTTAAGAATACAAGATCTTCAGGTGGCCATCAACCATACGCTCATCCCTCGGCCTCCTCCCATGGACGTGCACAGCCCACAATCCCACAACCCCACAAAAGGGCTGCCTTGCGCAGCCCATAAGGCCACACAAGGCTGCCGTGCGCAGCCCACCAAGGATTGGGCTTGCCATGCGCAGCCCAATCCAGTCCTAGGGTGCGCACGGTGCTCGTTCTCGGTTCCGGTTGCTTCGTTTTTCTTCGTGTCTTCGAATTTTCAATACCTGAATACATTACATCATATTACGAATAAATTACTGCAGCAAATTTTTTATTTTTTTTTTATTTTACTGCAGTAAGATTTACAAAAAAAATACTGCACCTGATTACAAAAAAAATACTGCACTTATTTTACATACAAAAAAAATAATAATAAAACCCTAGCAACTACCAAGAAGGAATTATGGCGATAATAGACCACCCTTCTTGTTACAAATCCGAAACAAAAATCACATTGAAATTCTAGGACCAAAATCGAGTAATAACAATTCACTTTATAAAACATATATAAATCCATATATTCAACATGTAATTATATATGCGAATACCTAGAGTGCCATCTCTTTCTAAAACATACATAATAACAATAAAAAGAAATAGATTCACGTATATATACGTTAATTAATTAAGGGTACAACCAAGGCTTTGATACCAATTGTAGGGAAAAATCGATATAAAACGCAGCGGAAGAAACGAAAAATAAATTTCGTATGGTTTAAAATTTTTCTAAAGATTTGAACCTTAACCCTTTAATCAATTAAACTCAAATATACGGTTAGAGTTAAATACCTCTTGTCGCGTGATCCGATTGACTTACGTCGATGGTAATCCGCAAGATCTTCAATCCTAGCACGTACGTGAATCACCTAGGAGTGAGGTCTCCCTTTGTCTTTGAATTGCTTACCTTAGAATGGATGTATGGAATTTCTGATCTTGATCTTCAATAGTAAAACACCAAGAGCCTAAAAAAATAGTTCCGGTCACTTTTGAATTCACAATCAATATGATTGAAACTCGCGTAACCTTAAATCGAAAGTGTGCACAAAACCTTTTGATGTTAAAGGCTTGTTAGTGCACTATCGATTGAGAACTTATTTTCTTTTTCTCTCTTGGCCGAAAATCTATGTGTATAGAGTAGGATTTTTTTATTTTCAAAACAAACAAAAATCTCTCTCTATTTTGCTTCTTCTTGGTGGCCGAAAATTCATAACCTTATATTTATAGGTTGGCCGAATTTTCTCCTTCACCAAGTAGGGTTGGCCGAATTCATTGAATAGGAAATCTAGGGTTGGTTAATTTCCTTACTTGAAAAGGAATTGTCATTTTCCCTAATTCCTATCAATTCAAGAATCCTAACCCTTGTAGGACTAGTGGTGGCCGAATTCTTTGTATAATAAGGAGTATATGTGGACTTAATCCTTATAACATTAGGACTCCTATCACTTAAAAGAATTCCAACCCTAATCCAACACATAGTATTTAATTTACTGATCAGGAAAATATTTTGATTTAAACTATTAATTAATTAAATAATTAATTAATTCCCATTTAATCAAAACAATAAAATAAAATAATATCTTGGGCTATTTTATTTAGCCTTGCCGCCCACACCATATATATATGGGCCCAATATTATTTTTCTTATTTTATTTAATCCATTAGACTTTAAATAAAAGCCCACATGTGAACCAGACTTATTCTTACTAAAAGAAACAAGCCTACATGTCTCCTTTTAATATATTAATATAATAGTGCAGCCCATTAAATAAATAATAGACATATTATATTCTTAATATATTAAATGCAATTCTAGATGGACCCATAAATTGGTCCGGTAGACTATATCAAGTGATCCATGCAAGTACGTGTGGATTGTGGATCTTGGCGGGCTATCTAAATTTAAGCTTCAATAGACATAACCTAATCACAATCAACAAATAATTCACTTAGGTCCGATCTATTAATTTTAACTCATTCTACTAAAGAGCTAAAATTGAACTCTTAAATAAAGATAGAATAAGGAGATGTTTCTCATTCATACCCTAGACAATCTTATAGGAGATGGTGTATCCTCGTGAATAATATCAGTAATCGCCAAGAGCTCATAGACCGCCTATAGCTCTCCAAGTTACCATATTTCCTCATCTGACCACATTTTCAACTTGGATATTTTGACTTGTCCAGAAGCCATGTCTTCAATAATCATTATTGAAAACTCAACGTTGAGATTTAATATCCAATACCTCAAAACATCCATCTGATGATACTATACTCTCATTTAATAAATGGAGCCACGATGTCCATATCTATAAATGAAGTCCTCTATCGATTAACAAATGAATACCACCAAACTATCGAGGATAGACTATGCTATATAATCGTACTCATTGATAGCTCAAATTATAACACTTGCAACCATAAGTCCATCATTTATCTCAGGATTTAGATAGATTCTCTGATTGTCCTGATAATGAAAAGACTTATATCTAGTGACGGTTCTAGATAAAGTATTTCATTGTGATCCTGTTCAATGCACCCAGTGCACTAGATTCTTTACTCGAAAACCTTTCGATGATTTTAGACTCATCATAATTCATTTGATCCCACTCAAATGCTAGTAAAATAATTCTACAACTTTATCAAGATAGAGGTGCCCAACCTTTAACTTAAGTTGTGAACGTTATTCAAGACTAACTAAAGAATTGTGTCTACCTCATACATATCCGGATGTACAAACAATTCTTCATATCTTATAGTCTTTTGACCTTATGATTATTTACCTTGACAATTATAATTATAAATGCTATAAGATTTTGCAGAATCAGAAATCACTTTATTTATATGAAAAGATTATCAATTACAATATTACACTCTGGCTATTGAGCATAATCCTAACAATCTCCCACTTGCGCTATAGAAAATGTGTCATAT
Organism: Dipteronia sinensis; assembly: GCA_033220585.1. Classification (NCBI taxonomy): domain Eukaryota; kingdom Viridiplantae; phylum Streptophyta; class Magnoliopsida; order Sapindales; family Sapindaceae; genus Dipteronia; species Dipteronia sinensis. The sequence goes on from CM065637.1 coordinate 23,842,498, forward strand.
CTCTCATTCCCATGTTCTCTAGGTGCCCATCAAAACTCTTCTGAGGTAGAGCCTTTGTGAAGGGATCTGCTAGATTTTCTGCCGACGTGATTTTGGTAATCGTCACGTCTCCCCTATGAACATTTGTAAACGCATGAGTTGACTTTATAAACGAGTATACACAATATTAACAGTCGAATCAATCCTAAACACGCAAACAGTTGAGCAATTTTCGACCCAGTCGAACCATACACAACTCGAATATTGATAGAGTTCGGTTAATGAGTAACGCAAATGCGAATATAACAAAATAAAATTCTTTAGATCACGAAATAGAGGCCCCATCGGACAATTCGTTCAACAAAAAAAATAAAAATTAATAACTGCGAAGAAAACATTTCAAAGTTTTGCTTGATCTTGAACAGGATCTTGAGTCGGCTGAACAGGATCAACAGCATCCAGCAGAGGAAGAGAGTCGACAACAGTAGCATCTTTGGAGCCGATGTCAGGTCTATCATGCCTATCGCCAGGTGACTTTTCAGCCTCAAAACGTTCGGCTTCTTCCCAGTCTGTAATTTCAGCTTGGGGATCCCATTTTGTATGCTCCCCAGCCAGATATTGACTGAAGAGGTCGACTCTGGCAGCACACATAGCCTTAACCGAAATATTCGTAAGCAGTTCGTTAAGTTCTACTATTTGCCGATCTCTCTTGGCGATAATTGCATCAGCGTTGGCTAGCCTTTGATCTCTATCGACAATCTCGTTCTTGGACTTAGCCAACTCCGCATCTAGAGCGTTAGCTTTTTCTTCGATCAATTCTTTCTCTCTGATGGTCGACTCCAGATCGCACTTAAGACTGTCTTTCACCTTCTGTAGATCAAAGCATTTCATCCGGTTTGACAAATGTCTATTTTTCAAAGCCAGCTGCATCTGGAAAGCCTACATATAAAAATATTTTTTAGCATGGATCGCACGACAAATCTAGAAACATTAAAGCCAATTAATACCTGAAAAGTAGAAATAAGGCTTGCATCCATCATCCCCTCCGTCGTCTTTCCCTTCAAAAGATCTCCATCTATTGAGAACAACAGGTCGTTCGACTTCTTCAAAAAACTGTCAGGCTCTTTGAAAACAGAGACTTCCTTCTGAAATGTGACTGAAGTCAGGTCTGCTTTACTTTTAACTACTTCGGTCGAAGCACCTTTCGACTCACCTTCGATCGACTTCCCCTTGCCTTTTTCTTCAGCGGTCTTCCTTCTCTTGGGTGGCCTTAAAGGGTTCGTCTCCGGGGAGGACTCCAAAGGTTGTTCGACAACAGGAATAAGTGATCTTTCTTTAGATGCTTCCTCGACATTCTTTTTCGCAAGAGCAGCAGCTCTTCTCTTTGCCATAGCTTCCCTCTGTTTCTTCAAGGCCTCTTCCGGATTAGGCATGGTGAATTTCATGCTTGATAATGAATTGGCTGCGAAACGACGTTCAGCATCAGTTATGGGAGCCAGAAATTGCATACCACAAAGAATCTCAATTCCTTTCGTAATCATTATGAACGACACTAAGTCTTTCATTAAAGGATAAGGAGTTTGGGGCACATTCCATGTTGAATGAATCCAAATAGTACTAGGCCTAAGGTTACCTTCGGCCATCAACACTCTCCAACTTCTCTTCTCAGCAGGAATCGCTAACACTCTTTGCGTATGACTAACGGCATCGTCACACCTAGGTTTACTCTCTGCATTTATCAACTCTACAAGGATAAAAAATTGTCAAAACTTAGTAATCACTAAGAGATCTAAACGATAACACTAGGATCGACACTCACGATAATGATTCCATACCCTCTGATAGGCGTACATCTCATTCCCAAAGGGACCATCGATCAATAAACCCTTAGCAAAAAAGAATGTGTCTTTCTCTCTACGGTCGTTTTGTTGTGAGATCTGTTATAATTTGCTTCGCATTCGACCTCAATATCAGTGAATAACGACCCTTTTTGTGGATATGTTCCTTTAGATAATAATTATGCAGAAGCCAACCTATCCCAAAAGGCAAATTATATTTCTCTCGTAAAACGGAAAGACTTATGAGTATTCTCCAACTGTTGGGCATCAACTGGCCAGGAGCTATGTCATAGTACACCAATAGACGTCGAGCCAATGAAGGAACATGAAACCTGAATCCCTGACGAAGATTGTACTCGTAAAAGTAGGTCCAACCAGGGATATCCCAGTCTGCACGCTCATGTTCTTTTGCAGCACTTAGAATGACACTCTCTGGAATCCCATAGAGCGTTCTTATACCATCCATATCAGCTTCAGTAAGTACGCTTCCCGGATTATCACCGGCTAAAATACCAAGCGGTCTACCAGAACATGATGGCTCATCAACATCTATGTATTCTGGAGACTTATCCCTTTGCACAGTAGCGCATACAGCACCAGATTCTAATATCCTGGATGAATCTATCACTATTTCTGTTGGAATTGCTACTATTATTTGATGACCGACATCTAACGAGTCGACCTCGATACCTCCAACATCATCCTTCGAACCAAGATTCGTCCAGGTGAAGGATGGTTCTGAGGTTGAAGAGTCGTTCGACATATCTCCAAAAAAACTGATAAATGCAGTAAACTCAAGTCAGTTTTACTAACTAAATCTGAGATCACAACCTAAGATTTAGAGATCAAAACCTAGGGTCTTTAAACAATAAATCTGGGAATTTCGTGGCTCTACTAAGACTTAAGAAATTTATATCGATAGACCAGAAAACATTGTTAAGATATCTACGATAAATACATATCGAAATTCAAACACAGAATATAATTGACAGATGAATTTCGAAACTAAAAAGTAAAGAGCGAAAAAATGCACAGAACATTTCTGGGTATTTGTACGATTCTTATATACAAAACAACATTAGGTGTTGCACTAAAGGTAAAAGAAAAGAGGAAATCGTTACTCACCTTGAAGGATAAAAACGATGATGATTTGACGGAAAAACTGACAAGACAAGACAACGATCTGCTAGGAAATCGCCTTCGAACAAGCTTTGAGCAACTATCGAAGAAAAACTTCTACTTTTGAGAATATGAAACGATGAATGCAGGAAAGAGGAATAGTGCATTTAAATAACTTGATTTTTTTACCCAAGGATTTGACCTAAAGCCACGTGTCGTTATCATGATGGTAAACGGTTAACCAGGGTAAACAAAGTTGAGTTTTGAAATTTAACCTGTCTCGATAAGTGTGCCTAAAAGTTATAAGTTAGCGCCAAAATTGCCACCACGTCAGCCCTAGAAAATGAACTATCGATTCATTTTCTCCATGATCCTGGAAGCAGTTGATCTCTTATAAACATGTCGATCGACAGTTGAACGCTTCACGTCGAACGACCTACGGTCGAGCGTGAGTTCGACCTGAATAAAAAATACTCTATAAATTCAGACTATTACTTCAGAGAGTGGGGGACAAACTGTGGTAGCCAAAAATGGCCTATGGACTCTTACACTTGAAGCCCGACAAAAATCGTGTAGGGCTTGGATCAGGCCCTAGTATTCCGGGTCGACCCAGACTGTTGACTGGTTCTTTTCAGTTAAACAACCGCTGTTATCAATTTAAATTGATAAGATCATGATGTGATCGTGATCGTGATCTTAGAGAGAAAATCTGGTGATCACGATCTTGAAGAGGGATTCCAGGAATAGCCACAATCAAAAGCTATTGAGAGCCCCTCCCATCTCTATAAATAAGACGAGACTCTCAACATAAGAGCTCTCTGAAAAATAACCATTATCAAACGCTATCAAGCTAGCCGAAACTCTGCCGGAATCACTTCTCTGATCACTGAAAATTGTCACCCAATCTCGCTTCTAAGATTCATCTTTAACGCTCAGCCCAAGCTAATCTAAGGCCAAAATATAAACCCCCATCATCATTTCTCTTGTTTCTGTTCGATTTTCATCTTTTTTGTAGGTATCTCCTTGGATAAGATGATTCAATGAGTCGACCGAACCGATAGGCTGTGTGAGTCTACCAAAAGCTGATCCAACCCCCTAATTGTAGAACGATCATCTACAATATTTATTGTTCTATTAAGCATCATTGTTAATTTTATGTTGGTTTGCTTATTGTTAAGTAGTGTATACAAATTCAATTTATTGTTCATACCTACATAATTCATTAGTGTTGGGGTTGATTGTTATATATTGTTTATTAGTTAGTTAAGTAGAGAAATTATGGATGATATGTTAGGAAGAATGCCATAAAGTAAGGGTTTTTCTGTAACAAATCATTTGATATCAATAAAAGTCTTTTGTTTATAAATAAATTATGTAGAATTTATAGCTTTTATTATATATGTCAAAAGCAAAGTATTCTAAGGATCCAAGACTCTAAAAAACATAAAGAATTATTCACATAAAGAAGTTTACGTGTGGTAAACATAATTCTTTATTTAGCCTAAAAATGTTCACAACTTAAGATATAGGCCGGACACCTTATCTTGATTAGAATTGTGGGTCTTTTGTTTTCAATTAGGAAGTGATAAGTCTAGAATTACAAAGTGAAAGACTTTGAACAAAAGAACTAATACATATAATGTATTGAACGGATCAAGTAAATAGTAAATTTTGATTTTACCGTTAATAGAGTAATACATTCACAATAGAGCAATTGAAATATCTATCTTAATCTTGAGATAAATAATGTACCATATGTATTATGAGTTGTAACGTTTGAGCTATCAATGGGTATGACCACAGAATAACGGTTTAATCCCGATAGTTTAACGTTATTGAATCATATGTCATAGCGGACATATATTTATAGATATGGACATCATGACCCTTATAATCAAATAAGAGTAAATACCACCTTATGAGTCTTATGAGGACTTGTATAATAAATCTTGGTACCGAGTAGTCAATAAGGAGTTATTGGATCATAATTTATGATAAATCAAAATTATCCATTAAACGTAAGGACGGTCCTAAGGAATAAAATAATTAATAAAGCAACAGTCAAAAGGCATTTGAATTATTTACACAATTGCTTAGGGTAACATTATTTAATATATTTTATTTTAATTCAAGAGTACAATTACAGATTTTTAGTGGACTAAACTGAAATTAATATATTTGGACTCAATTAATTAGGAGTTAATTTGTACTTGGGTCAAATATATTAGAGTTTGTAATTAAAATAACCCGTGGATCCTCAAACTTCACAAGTTAAATTGGATCATCTAAAAAGAATCTATTGGGCTCAAATGTTGGGTTCCAAGACAAAGACTCATCCTACTTCTTTCATTTTATTTCACATTAGGAATGGAAAATAAATCAAAATATGATTATGATGGAAAAATAAATATAAGAAAATAAAAAAGTAAAGGACTTCTAATAAGACGAGACTTACTAAATCTCAATAGAATCTGTGATTCTTGTGTTCTATGAGAAAATAAATTATTCTTTTCTAAACCTATAAATAGGTGGCTTCGGAGAAAGAATAGTTTGACACCAAGCTTATCATTCTCATTGACATTGACACAAGCTTGAAAGTAAGTTGTAAGTTTCAAATTAGATTTAAGCTTTTAATCTTTTTCTTTAAGTCTTGTAGGTGGATTTACACCTTTGGTTCAAAGAAAAAGGAGCTCACACTCCTAGGTGATTCAATCTTGTGCTAAGTGCGGAAGATTTGATGAGACTAAACTACAAAGGTAATTTCTAAATTAATTCAATTTGCATTACGTTTAGAATATGATCCGACGATGTTTTGAATTTGTTTTTTAAAGTTCCGCAAATACATTTATTTTTAAAACAATTATTTTTCCCTACAATTGGTATCAGAGCCAGACTGTTATATTCTAAACTAGTGCATCTTGAATTAAATCTTCCTACAAATCTTTATATTTCTTTGATAAGCATGTTATGTTAAAAGAGATGGCACTCTAGGGTTTATTCTATATATGTGATCAATAATATGTATGTGATGCAAGAGATTAATTATTATTTCAATTTGGACGTATCTAAGGTCTAGAGTTTTATGTGTATTTTTCCGTTATCAATTGTAACAAGTAGGGTGGCCTATCATCGCCATGTTTCGTTCTTGATAGATTTAAGTTTTTTTTCACTAAGCTTTTGTATTTCAGTTATTGATGTAACCGAAAAAGAGTCCGAGACAAATCCAACAGTGAAAACAGCGAAGGAATCTGGTCTCCGACGTGCTCGTACAAGTTGCTGGTGTTGGGGTTTTTGCCTTAAAGCTTGTAATTTGTAAATGTGAATTGAACATAAATAAAAGAAGTAGTTTATTCATTCAAATTATTTCATACTTTTATATAACATGTGTATTTAACATCCAAAATTGCCGGATGTAATTTCGAACTAAGTATATGAATGTCATATACAGATGGATTCAGTTTGAAGCGAGCAATCTAAAGAGTCCGCAGATAGCAAATAAAGCTGGGTACATTATTTGTGGTTAATCTACAGCTATGGTCCATTCCGTAATATACAGTGATCTTATCCTGGATCATTCATATGGTGATATGAGAATGGAGGCACCTTGTATGATGTAATCATATAGAACCGGGCCACGATCTATATGAATCTCTCAATAAGATCCGTTACATGATGAGATTCATATATATCGACAAAGGATTGCTATATATCGATGATATTAATCCTGAGTGTCTTATCGACCCCTTCAAGTTAGATCGTGGTTTTTGATATACCATGGGTGAGATCAGAGTTACATTCCCCGGTCAATATGCTTCGTATGTTGGAATCGCGGTTTGGCTTGTGGCTGGGAAAGTTTGTACACAATAGTGGAATTCACTCCTTCTTCGAGAAGCAGACAGTAGTTCCCTTAAGGGTTGATTCGGGGCTTGAACAATATGAGCGCTCTCCTAATTCCATGAGGAATGTAGAATTTATTGTTCATTAGAGAATCAATGGTACTTAATGGAAAATATGTAATTAGAGGGGTATAACGGACATTATGACCCAGCTTTAATTATGAACTACTTATGGAGGATTATATCATATGTAATAGCTATATCGATGGACACCGAAAGTTATTGGTTTGTGTAAAAACATTTACAGTTGAGAGAATGCAGCTTCAGGTTTTTAGTGGAATAACACCGAAGTTAATAATCATGAAATAATAATTAAATAGTTTAATTAATTATTTCTAAGGATTATTGGAGCTCAAAATACTGTGGGTCCATTAGGTCCCCTTGCTAGCCCTATCTATTTAGGTAATAAGGGTCACTGTTAATTAATTGGATTGTCTAATTAATTGTGTTACGAAAGTGACAAGTGTTTAATCAGGAATTAGTTGAATAATGCGATTATTTAGTTAATGCAAAATAATAATTAGGTTAATTAGATAATTAGATTATTTAATTATGTAATTAATCATAATTGGAGGGTGTTCTTTGATATTTAATTTTGAAAGATATGATAATGTGATTATTTTATTTTTAATTAAATATTGAATTTGAATTTAAAAAGTATAAATTCAAACTTTATTAATATCTATTAAAAGATATCGGATGTCTTTTAAAAGGATTTAATAAAATTTAAATTAGTTTAAATATATATATATGATATATATATTTTAGGTAACTGATAAGTGTAGAACACAAGAATATGATCAATAATTGTTTTGAGCGTAAAAATAACGAGAAAAGAAAAGAAAAAAAGCGTTCTTAATTTTGTTTTTCATCGAGCAGAAAAAGTTTCTCCCTTCTTCTCTTTTCTACCTCCTGCAGTTCCTGAGTTCTGTGACGCACCCACAAGCCTTTACAAGTCCTAGGAGATAGCGAGGAAGATCCTATTGGTTCAGATCAGGAGCATATGGAATTAAAGAGAAGGAGCCTCCAACACAGGTATGTAGAAAAGTGTTTTCTTCCTTCTTTCCTTGTTATCGAATTTTACTGTACAGAATAAGTTTATGTTTTCGATCGCTTTATAATTTTTTTAAAACCCTTCTGCTGCGCGATTGGTAAAACCAGGGCACCAACAATTGGTATTAGAGCCAATTTCTGTATAGTAGAATCGATTTCGATGTTCCTGAGCATATATGAATGTGTAGGAACTATTTTAATTGACTATGTTGTTTTTAATTAAATGGTTTAATTTTAAAACATAGTTGATCTTTAATTGTATGGTGTTGTGGATTTAGGTTGTTTTGATAGGTTGTAATTAATTTAATATTTTTTTGCAAAAAAAAAAAATCTGCTGTAAATTCTTCGTTGTAAATTCTGCTGTAATTTTTAATGTAAAATATGGACGATGAAATCTGACGAAGAAGACGAATGGCGAAAGAGAGAAATCGGAAGCACTCGTGATGGACACTATTCATAGACACTGTTCACACGGCACTGTTCACACGAACTGTTCACGAGGTACTGGTGCAGACACTATTCGTGGGCATTGTTCATGCGGTTTTGTTCGCGCGGTATTGTTCACGCGGTACTGGTGTGGGCAGCCTACGTGCATGAATGACGGCTATGCGCGAAAGCGTTATGGGCTGAAAATTTGAGACGTTAGGGTTTCCAAATTTGCAAAGAAAATTGGGCTGAATTTTATTTTTTCTTACCTTGGGCTTCAAGTACAGTGTTAAAGTAACACTTGGGCTTTAGGTTTGATTCATGAGATGGGTCACAATAATAAAATATTTTTTTTATTTAGTCAATTTGGACTTGGTTAAAAGACCAAAATAAATAAGAACCTAAAAGACTTGAAGAATCTTGAAGATTACATGAAGACCAACGAATGCCCAGGGTATATTTTTTAATTAGATTCTTATTTTTATAGATTAAATAATCCATGACACTCGGTCAACTCATGTATGCTTTTAATTATGTGATGATTAAGCATTGCCATACGTACACATGTCATTTAAATTAGTTGTGCCTACACACACACACACACACACACATATATATATATATATATATATATATGTTGATATGTCATACATGCATTATAGCTTTCTATATTATGTGTTTTTTTTAATTTGATTAAAATAGGTAATTCACATAATTGGCTATAAGTTAATGAGATTAGTTTTTAGGAGTAAAAACTTGGTGATTCTGATTAATTACTAATCTATTTATTAAAGTGTTTTATTACTTAGATTAGTAGGGTTCATTATAATTAGTAGGTTTAATTCGATTAAACCCCTAATTATAATTGGACTTAATAATGTGTTTTGTTTTAATTGTTAAAATTGGTAAATACACATTTAATAATTCTAGTCTTAGTAAATAGTTTATATCGATTAGAATTATCTCTTATATACTAGTTTTTAAGAGTTAAAAATCATATTAGTTTATTAGTTATTGGAATAAGATTCTAATAATTTGTGGTTAATGCACTATGTTAGTTCTTAAGTTTTGTGTGGATATAATTCTATATCAAAACGACATTTGCTTTGTATTGATTAGTTGTCTAGGATTTGTGAATAATCAAGCTTCAAGGAAGATTGGACAACATTCAAGCAAAGTGGTGGCTATAAGAGGAACAAAGATAAGTTTCTTGGCAAAAAGGTAAATCATGACCTCTTTCCTCTTGCAAGGCCTAAGCACACACATACATTGCATTCATATGTGTCCCTGCATAGTTGTGCATAATTTGGTTTAACACAATACACACACTTATACTTGTATGCACATGCATTAGATTTAAAGTTGACAATTTTCACAATTTGCATGTTCTAGGACTAGTTCTAAGAAATAGCATACTTGTGTGTACTTGTGTTTATTGGTTTGTGTTTATATATTAATGAACTTGATTTTGAGCTTATATAATTCCTCATTGAGTTCCAATTTATTTGGTTACTCATTCATTGAGTTTCAAGTTCAAATTAGGTGGTTAAGAAACTTTCCGTGATTTTATTGTACATGGTTTTCGTCATTGATTTCCAAGTTGAATTAGATTTTTTTTTTTGGAAAAGGTTTCTTGATGACTTTTATACATGAGGGAATACGGATTTGTAATCTGAAAACGAATTCAAAATTGGAGTTTGGAGTCCAAAGATATGACTGAAATAAAAATGGTGCGCAAGAGGGATGAGGGGTGCCAAGCACCTCCTTCTTGTGGAGGCGCGTGGCCTCCATGGGAATGGAGGGCTGCTGGTCTCGTGGGGCCCACATGCCTCCATAGGGATCCAGCATGGCAGCCCCCCATTGGTTGGTTTTATTTGCCTTGCTTCCCTCCTTTAAATTCCCTTGTTACCTCTCATTTCAAAGTAGAAGAAAATTTGAAAAACACATGTAGGTGCCTCACTTTATGATTGGCTTATTTCGTTGACAAAATCACATTTGGGGTAAATCATTGTAAAAGGGTAGATTAAGAATTGAAGATCTTCAAATTGACTCCAAGTGCTTCAAGAAATGTAGATTACTTGACTCTACTTTTACTTGAAGGGATATAGCTGCACACACTCACTTGCATGCATTATATTCTTGTTTACATACAATTGGATGATGTATTGTATGTCACTTATCATACTCCACACTTGCACATATTGCACATCACTTTGTGTGTTGAGTCTACCTAGAAAATATGGTTTCTTCTAGTACCCGCTTGGCAGGCACTGCTTGACCGCGGCATACAGAGCGGTAATCATCAGTCGGCTCATGCTGCCTGGACCGCGTCCTGTACACATGTATGCCCAACGGTCTATGACACGGTAAACTTAGTAGGCCTCTGATTCCTTGACCACGGCATGTGCACTACACGCACAGCGGTCGAAACCGCGTTGTTGTTCAGTAGGCACACTGCTGCGTGTACCGCGGTCTGGACAACTTGCCCGAGCCGCGGTACGCACAGCGGTAATGACGGGTTTTTGTTACGGTTTTCAAAACGGTGTCATTTCATCTAGGGCTTGATATATATATGCCATTTCCTCTTCCTTGCCACTTTAGAGCTTTAGAATTCATTCTCTTTCATTCCTTTTAGAGCTCAAGAGTGTCTTGCAAGAAACCATTTTTATTGTCCAAAAGCCAATCACCCATCATTCATTCATGGTTCTATCATCACCTAGCTTCATCTAGGATGTTTCTAAGCATGGGTCTTCATCAACATAGCTTACTTGGTAAGTAGAACATCACTCTCATCTATCCTTGTGTTCTTGCTTAACAAGAAATCTCTTTTATGTCTCTTATGCATCTAGATTATAATTTTTCATTATAAATAGAGATTTTTGTTGATGTTTGGGTTGTTGTATTGTGATAGCTATTGCATCTAGGAATGCTTTGATTTCATATAGCTAAGTTATATGTGTGTCATATAGCAACATGATATCTAGGATTGTTTGAAGCATTCATACATGACTAGATAAGCATTAAATGTGTTGACCTTGCATTTTGTGCATTTAGAATATCATCATATTCACTTTAGGTTTCATATCTCTTCATTTAAGAGTTAAGTCTTGTATTTGCCTTGAGTAGTATACAAGCAAGAGCCTAAAATCACTATTAAAGGCCTGCGGGTAGCAAAGACGGATTAGTAACCGATTAGGTGTGATGTGGTCAACCTAAGAATATCATCATATTCACTTTAGGTTTCATATCTCTTCATTTAAGAGTTAAGTCTTGTATTTGCCTTGAGTAGTATACAAGCAAGAGCCTAAAATCACTATTAAAGGCCTGCGGGTAGCAAGGACGGATTAGTAACCGATTAGGTGTGATATGGTCAACCTAGGTTGTAATTGTTTATGCAAATAGTGGATTTGAGGGTTCGATTGGCGATTAGGCCCGTGAGTTTTTACCCAGTTGGAGGGTTTCTCACGTAAATCATATCATTGTGTCTTTTTGTTTATTCCGCACTTTTATTACGGCAATGATTGATTGTGATAGAGATTAGGGCCTATGTTGTTTAATTTTGATTAATTTAAAAGATGGCATTTAATTTAACTAAAACCTATTCACCCCCCCTCTAGATTAGTTTTATCACTCTTAGTGTATTTTCAACACAAGTGCAGAATTTTCTCTCCAAGTTTTCTCATCTTCCAAACACCATAACGTTTTCAATTCGAGTCCGTTTTGAGTGATTCAAGTTGGAGAATCTTTGTATACCAGTCCTCTATCATTTCTATAAGAGTTTGGAGTCAATAGATTGAGTTTTCGGGTAGGTCTATGCACAAAAAATGAAGCTGCACGTTTTTCATTCAAGGTATTGATTTCTATTTTGTTCTTGATCTTCAAGTCTTCAATTGCCTTGGGTTTTCTTCTCATATATATGTATGTTTGATGTGTTATCATTGATTAGAGGAATGATCTCTAATAGAACTAGTTTGAGCTTCAATTGATTAACATGTTGAGTTAGGTTTTTACAAATCTATGTTTTCACATGTTTGAGATAATGTATTGTGCTAGCTTCAAATCTAGGACTATCTTGTGTGTTTATTGACTTGATTTTGTTGATTGATAGTCTTTTCATATGCTAGATCATCTTAATTAAAGATTTATTGAAATAACATATTTGATTGATGATTTAGGACTTGATTGGATTTAATTGATTATTTTAAGAATCTAAGTTCTATTATTTTGCTAGAGATGTATATTTGATTTTATCAAATTGATTCTAGCATTTTTTATTTGATTGAACATAATCTAGGTTTTGGTGCGTGTTAGGTTTTTCACATGCTCTAGATTGTTTGTGTTGGAACCCTGTTCAGTGGTAACGCAGCGGAAATAGGGTTTTAAAATTTTTATACATAATCTGGAACCAGTGAACTTGAGATCGTAATTATTCTTCCAGAACTAATACATACAATATGTAAACACGGGAAATTGTAATCAATATATTAAAAAAAATATTTAGAACCTTACCAATGTTTGGAGGCTCCTTCACTTTACGATATGCTTCTGGTCTGTACCACTGATCTTCCTAGCTATTCTCAGAACTGATAACTAAGTGTGGACGCGTCACGTACTCAGGAACTTAAGAGGCTTTAGAGAAAATAAGAAGAAACTATTTCTTCCAAGAGAAAAAAATACCTAGAACAATTATGGTTATTAAAAAAATATCTTATGTTTTTTTTCTTTTTTTTTTCTCAAAGGTGCACGCCTGCACCCATTCTTTTTCTCTCTTTTGTTTTTAAATCACGCACTCTCCTTGCACACACCAAATTGCACTGATGCGTATTCTTCTTATTTTTTGTTATCAAAATATATATCATATATATATATATATTATTATAACTAAAAACTTTTTAATTGATATCTTTTTTTTGTGATTTTAAAACTAAATCTTTTAAAATGATATCTCATATCTTTTATTTTAAAAGATAATTAAATATTTATTTTGAATTTAAATATTTTAAATTCAATTTCAAATATTTAATTTAATAAAATAAAATAATCATATTATCTTATTCTATTTAACATCAAATATCAACTATCACCCTCCATTTAATGATTAATAACATAATTAAATAATCTTGTTATTTAATTTATTTAATCACCATTATTCATTAATTAAATAATCTCATTATTCGATTAATTCCCGAATAAATACGTGTCACTTTCGTAACACAATTAATTGGACAATCCAATCAATTTACCGTGACCCTTGTTACCTAAATCGATCAGGCTAGCAAGGGGACCTAATGGACCCACAATATTTTGAGCTCAAATAATCCTTAGAATCATTAATTAAAGAATGAACTAAACTCTTTAATTAATATTCCTTGATTATTAACTCCGGTGTTATTCCACTAAAAACCTGAAGCTGCACTCTCTCAACTGCAGACGTTTTTACACAAACCGATACAACTCAGTGTTTATCGATATAGCAATTACACATGGTGTGATCCTCCACAGTAGTTCATAATTAGAGCTGGCTCATAGTGTCCGTTATACCCCTCTAATTACATATATCCTTTAAGTACCGTTGATTCTCTAATGGACAATAAATCCTATTTCCTCACAGAATTAGGAGAGCGCTCATATTGTCCAAGCCCCGAATCAACCCTTAAGGGAACTTCCATCTACTTCCCACAAGAAGGAGTGGATTCCACTATTGTGTACATACTTTTTCTAGCCACAAGCCAAACCGCAATCCCAACATACGGAGCATATCTATCAGGAACTGCATCCGACCTCACCTATGGTATATCAAAGACCACGATCTAACCTGAAGGAGTTGATAAGACACTCAGGATTAAGATCACCCACATATAGCAATCATTAGTTGATATATATGAATCTCATCAGTACACGGATCTAGGTGAGAGATTCTTATAGATCATGGCCAGTCCTAAATGATCACATCATACAAGGTGCCTCCATTCCCATATCTCATATGAATGATTCAGTAGTAGAATCACCGTACATTACGGAATGGACCACAGCTATAGATTAACCACAAATAATGTACCCAACTTTATTTGCTATCAATGGACTCTTTAGATTGCACGACTCTTACTGTTTCCATCCGTATATGACACTCACATACACAGTTCGAGATTACATCCGGCAATCTAGGATGTTAATATATGCACAAGTTATAAAGTAAACAACACAACAAAAATGAATTGAACTTTTCTTTTTTATTTATTTCATAAATCCATTTACAAATTACATCTTTAGGGCATAAACCCTAACAATCTCCCACTTGCACTAAAGCATGTGAGTCATGTTTCGTAACCCTAGACCATCTAGGTAACCCGAAAACACTTTTCCGGTAAGGTTTTCATAAATTGATCAACATGATTGTCTTGTGAGGCTATCTTGGTGACGATCACATCTCCTCTCTGCACTATCTCTCTAATGTGATGATATTTTCTCTTTATATGCTTCCATCTCTTGTGGCTTCTTAGTTCTTTGGAATTAGCCACAACACCACTGTTATCACAATATAGTGTGATGGGTTTATCCAGATCTGGAACAACTTTCAGATCACTCAAGAACTTGCGGAGCCAAACAACCTCTTTAGCAGCTTCACAAGCGGTTACATATTCGGCTTCCATTGTGGAGTCAGCAATGTAAGATTGCTTAATACTTCTCCACATAATGGCTTCACCACCCAGGGTGAAAACTGATCCAGACGTGGATTTCCTAGAATCCTTGTCTGACTGAAAATCAGAATCCGTGTATCCAAACGGGATCAAATCCTGTCCGGAATACACTAGCATATAGTTTCTGGTTCTCCGAAGATACTTGAGAATGGTCTTGATAGCAACCCAATGATCCAATCTTGGATTGGACTGGTATCTACTGACTACTCCCACTACATAGCAGATATCCGGTCTCGTACATAACATATCATACATGAGAATACCTATTGCTGATACATATGGTACACGTCTCATATCCTCAACTTCTTGAGGTGTCTTAGGACACTGTTTCTTAGACAAGTGAACTCCTTCACTAGAAGGTAAATTACCTTTCTTGAAGTCTTGCATCGAAAATCGCACAAGAATCTTGTCGATATACGATGTCTGAGACAGTGCTATAAATTTGTTCTTACAGTCCCTTATAAGTTGGATCCCTAGAACATAACTTGCCTCTCCCAAATCTTTTATTTGGATTGGCTAGCCAGCCAGCCAGCCCTTTACGTCAGATAACACTCTCATATCATTCCCAATGAGTAGGATGTTATCCACATATAGGACAAAGAAAACTACCTTTTTGTCAATGATGCGCTTGTAGACACAAGGCTCATCGACGTTCTGCTCATAGCCATAGGTTTTGATCACATCATCAAACCTAACGTTCCAAGATCTAGATGCTTGCTTAAGTCCATAAATCAATCTTTTCAGCTTGCAAACCTTTTGCTCTTGATCTGGAGACACGAATCCCTCTGGTTGCATCATATAGATTCTTTCGTCAAGATTCCCATTCAAGAATGCAGTCTTAACGTTTATCTGCCAAATTTCATAATCAAAATAGGCAGCAATGGATAAGAGAATCCGAATAGACTTAAACATGGCTACTGGCGAGAAAGTCTCTTCATAATCGACCCCCTCTTTCTGGGTATAACCCTTAGCCACTAGCCTTGCTTTGAAGGTCTCTACCTTCCCATATACTCTTCTCTTTCTCTTATAGATCCACTTACATCCTATGGGTTTTACCCCATCCTGTAAGTCTACAAGATCCCAGACTGAGTTAGAATGCATAGACTCTATCTCGAGATACATGGCTTTAAGTCATTCCTCTTTATCAGTATCTTCCATTGCATTCTTAAATGTCAATGGATCATCCACACTATCTGCAGAGACAACACTTTGTCCCTCACCTATACCTAAATGGCGTTTAGGTTGTCTTACAACCCTCCCATTACGTCTAGGTGATAATGTATCCTGATCAGGAACCATCTGACTCTCACATGTTTGTGGATCAACAACTCTTGTTGATGAAGCACTAGTCTCACCAGACTCAAACTGATTCAATACAATCTTAGAATGAGGTTTATGGTTACTAATATAATTGCCCTCAAGAAACGTTGCATTTGTTGATACATATACTTTGTTATCTTCGGGACTATAGAAGTGTCCACCTCTGGTCTCCTTGGAATATCTTACAAATAGGCAGACCACAGACTTGGAGTCTAGCTTTCCAATTCTATTCTTCAGCACGTATGCTGGACACTCCCATACGCGAAAATATCACAAACTAGCTTTACGACCATTCCACAACTCTAGGGGAGTCTTACGAACAGTTTGGATGGCACTACATTCAAAATGTATGCCATTGTTTGTAACGCATATCCCCAAAAGGAATTTGGTAATGATGAGAAACTAATCATAGATCTCACCATTTCCATCAGGGTTTTATTTCTCCTTTCTGCTACACTATTTTGCTGAGGTGTACCGGGAGCTGTGAGTTGGGAAACTATCCTATGCTCGACCATGAAATCTTCAAACTTTTGGTTAAGGTACTCACCTCCATGATCCAAGTGTAGTGACTTGATAGTCCTACCTAATTGATTCTCAGCTTCAGCTCAAAATTCTTTGAACTTTTCAAATGTTTCTGACTTTCGTTGCATCAGGTAGACATATCTGTATCTTGAGTAGTCATTTATAAAGGTGACATAATACTCATAGCCCCCCCTAGCTTTAACATTCATCGATCCACAGACGTCTGTATGTATGAGTTCTAGTGACTCTATAGCTCTAAGCTCTTTTCTAGTAAAAGTTCTCTTAGTCATCTTACCTTCTAAACAGGATTCGCATACAGGTAAGGTGCCAACCTTTAACTCACTTAAAGGTCCGTTTTTTACTAGTTTGTCTATCCAGTCAAGGTTGATATGACCAAGCCTTAGATGCTAGAGATACGTGTTATTATCTGGAGAAATCTTATGTCGTTTAGTTTTTGTTTGTTCAACCTTAAACATTTCGGTGTTAAGCAGTATAGTATGTATTAACAGTCTTAACACATACAAATTGTTTTCATGAATTCCTGAACAAATATTCAAACCATTCTTTCCAATAATAACAGACTTAATATTAAAAGAAACAGAATACGATTGTACTAACAACTTAGAAACGAAAATCAAATTCCGTGTAAATCCAAGGAATATAAAAAACGTTGTTCAATAATGAAAAACTATTATTATTACAAAATTGCAATCTTATTGCTTCCACTGCTTTGGCCGACACGACATCCCCCGACCTCACATGCATTGAGAAGGCTCCCTCCTCTAGTTGTGTCTAAGAATCAGCCCATTGCAAAGAAGTACAAACATGGTTAGTGGCCCCCGAATCAACTATCCAGGGTGAAGAATCATCTTCCACTAAACAAGATTCAAGAACAAGTAAATCATATTTACCTTTCGTCTTCTTCTTCTTGGCTACCTCCTCCAGGTACTGAGGACAGTTCCTCTTCCAGTGCCTAACCTTGTTACAATGGAAACACTTTCCTTTGTCTTGGTCGGTGGAGGTGCCCTTCTTTTTGATTTGGGCCTTCTTGGGCTTGGGATTACCTTTGGCCTTCCCAGTAGACCTCTTCCTCTTTTTATTATAATTAGAGGAGGAAGATGGCTCGGCAACATTTGCCTCACTGGTCTTACCCTTGTTGTCCTTAGTCAAGGACTTAAAAGTAGGAAGCTTATTGAGCAACTGTGTGAGACTGAACCTTAACTTGTTCATCCCGTAGTTGCTCTAGAACTGATCGAAACTCTTTGGAAGAGTCGTCAGTATGATGCTCATTTGACTGGGTTCGTCAATGGCCCAACCATTGACTCGTGCCGTGTTGAAGTAGGACATCATGCTCAGGACATGTTCCCAAATTGATATACCTTCTTTCATACGAATGAGCATAACGGAACAAACAGCTTCGTGTCGCTTTTGCTCGGAGGGCTACACGAATATAGCTTGCAATGACTCCATAATATCGAATGTTGTAGTCATTGCTTCGTGTTTTGTGACAAGCACATCTGTCATAGAAGCCAATAGATATGTTCGAGGCTTCTCATTAGATGAGACCCATCGCTGGTATGCCTCACGAACTAGTTCGTGTTGCATTGGCTGTAGGCATCGGAGGACATTCCTTTGTAAGCACAAACTTGAGGTTATTGGTGACCAATATTGCATTAATATTAAGTTTCCACTTAGTGTAGTTATCACCAGTTAATTTATCGTTTGCAAGAATTTGAAGTAATGCAGAAGACATAATTGCTGAAATAAATAAAACATTCATTCAGTCATTTATTAAAAACAAGTGTGAGTTTTTTGGCATAAATCTCAACATGATGCATGAACATGTTTAAAGAACTAGAAATACCCAAAAAAAATTACTATACCATGACAATCCAACATACAACAAAGAAGCGCCGCCTTAGGGTCGGTCAAGTCTTTGCATGTTGGATCGAGACATTCTCAATGAAATGATATTCTAGAATAACTGTTATTCCATATCATTCAATCATCGTTTATTCAGTCAAGTTTTTAATTAACAAAACTTAATCAAAACCTTCGTGAGTGTAACCCACCATTTCAGATCTCACTAAGCATAACTCGAGAATCGCCGCCAGTAGGGTCGGTCAATCCCGAAATACCCTCAAAAATTCTATCCATTAGGAAGTCAATCTTGGTATTGATCTTTGTGGAAACCCTCCTTAGGGAGGACAAAAGCAAAGCCGTCACGAGGCCCCACTCGGATCTCACGGTGTTGAACTAATGATGGAGACTGCCGGATATATATGTCATATATCCCTCTCCCACTCACTATATAAAAATCAGGGTTTTCTATTATCCGTTAATGCACCTAGACTTTACAAAACGGCTAACTTCAATCAAGTTATCTAGCGCATTAACAAATTCATTATTAGAAATAAATTCTAATTAACTGATAAATTATTAATGATTTTTAACTATTAAAAATTTAATCTATTAGTGAAAATCTAAGCTTTTGTAAACTATTTACTAAGCTCAGATTATTTTGATAGTGTTTACCAAGTTTTAACTATTAAAACTCTAACACTTTATTCGTTCATTTATTATTAGGTCATTAATCATATTAATCATAATTACAATAAATTACCCTATTAATCTAACTTATTAAACACTTTAATAACTAGATTAATATAATGAGAATAAACAAGTTTTCTAACTATTAAAAAACTAATCTCATTTTCATAGCCAATAATGTATTTATCTATTTTAATCATATTAAAAAATATACAAAAAATACAAAAAATATTAGGCTATGATGCATGTATGACATATCAAATATATTTGTGTAGGCACATCTAATCTAAATTACATACGTATGCATGGCAATGCTTTTATCATCACATAGTAAAACATACATGAATTGACCGAGTACTGTGGATTATTTAACCTAAAAATAAAATTGAAATCTAAAATTACAAAAATATCCCTAAGGCATTACTTGGTCTTCTGGTAAATTCCGACTCTTCTAGTCTCTTCAGGTCACTTCAATTCATCTCATGAATCCGAAATAGGAAATCCGCACGGAACGCACTAGGCAACACTTGCCAACAGAACCGTGCAAGATGATGTGAACAGTACCTGTGGACTGTCTGCGTGAACAGAGTACCGCATGAACAGTCTGCGTGAATAGTACTGCATGAACAGTGCTGCATGAACAGTGCCCCCCCAGTGAACAGTGTTCGTGAACAGTCATCCCGCGTATTTCCGATTTCGACCTTCCGTCAATCGTCTTTTTCATCGGATTATCAACCATATTTTACATTTAAAATACAACAGAAATTACAACGGAAAAATTACAACAACATTTATTAACAAAATTAATTACAACCTATGAACCCTAAATCCACAGTACCATATAATTAACGATCAATCATGTTTTTGTAAACTAACAAATTTAATATACATACAAAAACAACATACAATCAATTTAAACAGTTCCTACACAATTATACATTCAGGAGCATCGAAAACAATTTCCTGTTCTAGAAGAATTGGCTCTGATACCGATTGTTGGAACCCCATTCACTGGTAACGTACCGGAAATAGGTTTTTAAAAGTTTTATACATAATTTGGAACCAATGAACTTGAGATCGTAATTATTTTTCCGAAATTAATACATACAATATGTAAACACAGGAAATTGTAATCAATATATTAAAAAAATATTTAGAACCTTACCAATGTTTAGAGGCTCCTTCACTTTACGATATGCTCCTGGTCTGTACCACTGATCTTCCTAGCTATTTTCAGAATTGGTAACTGCATGTGGGCGCGTCACATACTCAGGAACTTAGGAGGATGTAGAGAAAATAAGAAGAAACTATTTCTTCCTAAGAGAAAAAATACCTAGAACAATTCTAGTTTTTTAAAAAATATCTTATATATATATATATATATATATATTTTTTCTCAATGGTGCACGCCTGCACCTATTCTTTTTCTCTCTTTTGTTTTTAACACGCACTGTCCTTGCACACACAAAATTGCACTGATGCGTATTCTTCTTATTTTTTGTTATCAAAATATATATCATATATATTATTATAACTAAATTTTTTTAATTGATATCTTTTTTTTTGTGATTTTAAAACTAAATCTTTTAAAATGATATCTCATATCTTTTATTTTAAAAGATAATTAAATATTTGTTTTGAATTTAAACATTTTAAATTCAATTTCAAATATTTAATTTAATAAAATAAAATAATCATATTATCTTATTCTATTTAAAATCAAATATGAACTATCACCCTCCATTTAGTGATTAATAACATAATTAAATAATCTTGTTATTTAATTTAATTTAATAACCATTATTCATTAATTAAATAATATCATTATTTAATTAATTCCCGAATAAATACGTGTCACTTTTATAACACAATTAATTGGACAATCCATTAAATTAATCGTGACCATTGTTACCTAAATCGATCGGGCTAGCAAGGGGACCTAATAGACCCACAGTATTTTGAGCTCCAATAATCCTCAGAATCATTAATTAAACTCTTTAATTAATATTCCTTGATTATTAACTCCGTGTTATACCACTTAGAACCCGAAGCTGCACTCTCTCAACTGTAGACGTTTTTTCACAGATCTATACAATTCGGTGTCCATCGATATAGCTATTACACATGGTGTGATCCTCCACAGTAGTTCATAATTAGAGCTGGCTCATAATGTTTGTTATACCCCTCTAATTACATATATCCTTTAAGTACTGTTGATTCTCTAATGGACAATAAATACTATTTCCTTACAGAAATAGGAGAGCGCTCATATTATCCAAGCCCCTAATCAACCCTAAAGGGAACTTCCATCTACTTCTCACAAGAAGGAGTGGATTCCACTATTGTGTACATACCTTCCCAGCCACAAGCCAAACCGCAATCCTAACATACAGAGCATATTGATCAGGAACTGCATCCGACCTCACCCATGGTATATCAAAGACCACGATCTAACCTGAAGGAGTTGATAAGACACTCAGGATTAAGATCACCCAAATATAGCCATCATTAGTTGATATATATGAATCTCATCAGTAAACGGATCTTGGTGAGAGATTCATCTAGATCTTTAGATTGCGCGTCTCTTACTGTATCCATCTGTACATAACACTCATATACACAGTTCGAGATTACATCCGGCAATCTAGGATGTTAATATATGCACAAGTTATAAAATAAACAACACAACAAGAATGAATTGAACTTTTCTTTTTATTTATTTCATAAATCCATTTACAAATTACATCTTTAAGGCATAAACCCCAACAGTTTGTTCATGTTATAAGAATCTAGATACTATTGACTTATGCTTTTGATGACAAATATCTAGTTCTTCATGTTTTGTGTCTAATCCACACATCTTATATGTACATGCATCATTGAGTGTGATTACATTGTTTTTAGGATTATAAACTAGAAAACATATGACATGTTCTTATTGTTCATTTCTAGTTTCCATAGGATATATTGATCATATATACTATGTTGTGTGTGTTTTAATCATTTGCGTTCACTTAGATCATTTACCTTGCAAAAGGTCGGAAGTCACATTCCTTATAGTGATTCTTTGGATTGTGCATTGTAAGACTTAACTAGAGTCGGAGTGACTCGGATAGCTAAGCGGCGAAAGTCACATGTTTGGAGAGGGGATCTTTAACTTGTGCATGTAAGACTTGGCTAGGATTGGGGTGATCCGGATAGCTAAGCAGCGGAAGTCACATGTTTGGAGAGGGGATCTTCAACTTGTGCATGGAAGTCTCGACTAGGATTGGGGTGATTCGGATAGTTGAGCAAATGGGCATCTCATTCATTGTGTAGGCTGGAAGGGTATATTTCTAGGTGAAGTGGTCACTTTAGAGATTGAATCTTTTTATCTTACTATTGGATTTGTTTGCCGGTGGTTGTGGTATCAACCCATGGATGTTTCCTCTTAGGAGGTTTTACCACGTAAAAATCATGTGTTGATTGTCTCTATTTCAATCTCTTTTATTTGTATATGTGTTGATATATATCTTAGTTGATATCTTTGCAATTGATATGCATTGTATATCATTTTTGTATATGTTGGAGTTGACTTTGTTTGAACAAGCATATCTTTATTTGAATTGATATTGCTTGTGATTATATTTGGATTGTGATACAAGCTACTTAGAGGGACAAACTTGTGTTTGTTTCAAGGGAGCGAAAAATGTGTTGTAACCTATTCACCCCCCTCTAGGTTAGCTTAATGCAAATTAACGGTGTTTGTATTTTTCATTTGGTATCAGAGCCGGTCACTAGATTGCACTTAGTGAGATCCCGGGATACACTTACAGTGATTTACTAGCTTTGGATAGCAACCTTGAGTTTTATATTATTTGTGTTGTTTGTCCACCTCTTGTTGATGAAACTAAAAAGGCATGTGATATTCTTCAAGCTATTCGTGAATGTGGCTATTTATTTTCTTCTTGCTATTTGTCTACTAACAATTTTGTTGATAAACTTAAAGAGAATATTAGTGACAAACGCGAAGATGAGTAGTAACTAGATTCCTTGGAAGATAATGTTTATGTAGTTAACTACCTATGTGACATGACTTTACATCAAGAAGAAATTAAAGAAGAAGATGAGGATTTACCGTTGGACAATCAAGCTAGACATGATCACTTGTTTTTGTAACTCAATGAAGAGTAGTGCAAATCAAAAATAACCAAATTCAACTTGATGGCAAGAGTTCAAACACTTGAGAAGGAAATAGATGAAGCTTTGAAGGAAGTTGAAGTGAAGAATGAAGTGATCAAATGTCAAGAAAAGAAGATGGTTGAAGAAGCTCATGTGTTAGAAAATTTAATAAATGATTTTGTTAATTATTTGTTTTTCTTGAAGGAAACAATCAAAGGCAAGGAAGAGGAATTGGAAATCATGAAGACCAAAGAGCTTGGTATACTTCATGAAGATTCAAGTGACTTAGGCTTTGTAGATGAGCAAGTGGAGTCTCCTACAAATAAAAGCAAGTCACCAAGGAATAAGAAGTTTTCAAAAGCCAATTCTTCCAAGGTCAAGAGCAAAATCAAGAAGAGAAAGGAGCTTTCAATTTTTGTACACTCTAACCCAAATAACATCTCCAAACTTATCTTGGTTTGCCATTTTTGCAATATTGTAGGGCATATTAAAACTAGATGCCATGAGTATATTAGAAAATGCAAACTAGGGAATGAGATGCATGCTAGTGAGATAAGAAAATCTTCTTTGAATGTTTCTAAACATTTTAATTGCTTTGATGCTTTGTATAATGTGCATATTATCAATTATCATGTAAAGAAACATACTAGGAAATCTTGGATTAAAATGTATGATGTGAAAAAGGTTCCTAGTCATTCTTGTAAATATGTTTCTAATGATAACACTTTGAGTGTTGTATATGATAGTGATAGTCATGTGAAGAAGAATGACAAGAAGATTTGGGTGAAAAGAGTGTTTCACATGATCATATGCATAGTCTTGATGATATCTTTGCTGATGGCAATAATAATGTGTTTAACATGTGTAATATCTTTATAGAGAAGATTGTTGATGATTTATCTTCTAGATATAATGTTTCCATGAGAAATGATCATGATGATTTTTGTGTAAGTTCACCCAAGACCAAATGGGTCAAGGGTGAGTGCTCTTACCATTAGTGTAAGTTGCACATGTGAGTTAGCTTTAAGACTAGTGTCAAGTTGTTGAGAGATTTAGCTTGCTAAGCTTTGTTTCTCTATAACTTGACATGAACTTAGCTATCTCACATAAGTTTGTTATGATAGTCGAAATCTATTGGTTAACTTTATAAGAAGTTCATTTTTGAAATCTATATGGTGTTGATTGTTGTTAAGACTTTTAGAGAAAGTCATTTTTTGTATGTTTGTGTGAGTTGAAATGCTTAATTTTATTCTCTTGGGATGACACACCAATAACTTGTTGTCATGAAGACATACAAGCCAAGAGAGCTCATAAAAAGGGCGAGACTTAGCATTTGATGAAAAATGCTTGCTAAGGTATTTCTATATCCTAATGCTTGCATACTTTGAATTTTTATCTCTCAACTCATTGTTTGCACTACATCATGTAGCATGTCATTCTAGAGAACTTAGTATAATGTACATATGGTTCTCATTGACATTTGCTCTTTAAAGATCTTATAATGATGTTGTTCACAAAGGTCTTATATATGATGTGTGAAATGTTTGTTTGAATGATGAGTGGCATATGTTTTGAAAAATATGAGCTTCATATTCTTTGAAAGCTACTCTTTTGAGAAGTAATGATCTTAAGTAAATCACTTTATATTGCTTCTAGATCATGTGCTTGTAAGCCATAAAACTTGGTTTTAAAAAATGCACTTTGCTTCTCTTGTATGTTTTGTTGTAGTAAGTTGAATTTGAAAATATGTAAGTTGTGGATACACCTTGAAGTCTTATGACTAGTACATTTAAGTTGCCCTATGGTTAGTATCCATTTTGCTTCGGCAACTACATAGAATTCAACCAGCACCTTCATGGATAGGGCTACACACTTTCGTTGTGCAGCCACACAATGTAGGAAAGGGCTATACCGTTGTGTTGAGTGAAAGCCGTCATGAAGAGTATATGTTCATGTTAGAAAAATCAAAGTGTTGAAAAGAATCAATAAAGAAAAATTCTTTGATTCAAAGACTAAATAAATAAAAGAAAAGGCTTAAAGGAGTATAGTTTAAAATCATGATTGCTCGGGTTGAAAAATAAGAATTTGATGATGAGCCATATGCACACAGACGCTCATGTGTTGAAATATATTCTCTATAAAGCAAAAATTCCTGATGATAATCGGTTTGACCTGTTATGGAAAAGCTTAAGATGAATGGATATGATTTGCATGTTGATTAACAAATTACTCCTCTACATATGTTTGGAGCAAATCACACACAAGCACTTTTGTTTATAAGTATTTTGATATTCTAGCAATTTGAGAAGAATTATGAGAGAGATTGAAAATCTTGGTGTATCTATCATAGTTTGTGAAGCTTATTATTGTTGAATTTATTTTGAAATTGCTTAAATGTGTGATTGTGCAGATATCATTGTGAACTATATTCTATCAATATGAAGCATAGTATGTTAGACTTTGTTCTCTTTTATGATATGTTCACATGATTTGCTTTGTAATATGTTGACATATTGATTGTTTAGAATAATTGAATGATAAGAATGCATGAAATATATCTTGAAATAATTGTATCAATGTGTTGGCAATTTATTCTTCCTAATTTGGGGTTGATAGTAGTTGATATTGCAATGAATTCCTTCATTCTTAAGGTTGATAATAGTTGTAGTTACAACCAATTCCTCCTAGCTTGAGGTTGATTAGGTTCCTTCTTGCTTTGAGTTTATAGTAGTTGTTATTATGACCAATTCCATTCATGATTTAAGGTTGATAGTAATTGCGGTTGACACCAATTCCTCCATTTGTGGATGAATTTTGTTGTTAAATGCATTTGTTGAATTTGGTAAAATGTACCAATGTGCTTGAAAAATAACATTTATGCATTTATTATTCATTATTTCATCATATATCTTTGTTTGTTTATATATGTAAACTAACACTCACTTGTGTCTCTTTCTACTCATGTGTTTTTGTTTTGTAGTGTTGACAACAAAGCCATGGGAAGAAACAAGATTTCTGACTCTATCCATCCATCAAAACCCATAGCTAAACCCAAATCTACTCCAACAACCTCTAGGAAATCCAAACCTAACAAGTTGAAAGCTTTAGGAGTTATGGGAACCAAAAAGCTTATTCAAGATAGAGGTGTAGACTTGGTTGAGGATTCTTCCGTTCATCATTCTATATGTGATAGGCATTGAGATTCATGGATTAATTCCATTGGGGTTACTAATGAGAGTCTTATTAGAGAGTTATACTTTGAGTATAAAGAGAGCTCAACCTTTGAAAATGCCTTGGTAAGTGTGAGAGGAAAAACTTATAGAGTCTCCTCGGATAGTATCAATAAGTTCCTTGGGTTGTCAAATGAGATTGTTTAGGAATTTCTTGATATAGATAATATTGATCATCTAAATCTTATGGGGAGGAATTTATGTGAGGATGGTGGATTTGAGTGGGGGAAGAGAGCTTATATTAGTCAATGTAAGTTGACCAAGATTAGTTCCTTTTGGCATCTTTTTGTATATGCCAATCTTGTGGGTTCTACTAATGAATCCGAGCTTAACAAAGAGAAGATCAAGATTGTGTACACCTTGGTGACAAACAAGTCTTTGAAACTTAGTAATCTCTTGATTGAGCATATAGAGAGTGCGGCTTCTTCACCAAGATTGGTTAAGAAGTTAGTGTTTCCGGGGTTTCTTACTTGTTTTGCATGGAGAAAAGAGTTCTTGTACTTGAAGATGATGTGCTTCTACCTCCATTGGAGAAATTTTATGACAAGCGGTTAGTGTCAATGTCATTCAAAGATAAGGGGAAGGTAAATGACGCCATGAGACTTTTTGGTCAGCACAGCACCATAAGCCATGTGTTGTGACAAGCACAAATCCTTTACTGGAATGGGCCAAGCAACTTCAAGAGGGGCTTATGTCTAAGATTGGAGAGCTTGATGCTAAAGTGGTGGAGCTAGGAGCAAAGGTGATTCAACAAGATGAGAAGATCGAGTATTTGGAAGACAAGCTTGCCTCTAGCAATTCATCTACTACAAAGCATTATGTGAGATCAACAACTAGAAGAACTTTCTTTAGTAATGCTTGATCTTGAGGTATTATTTTTTTCTTAACCTTTTGGCTTCATTTTATGTCAAAAAGGGGAGAAAAACGATGATACTAAAACTTATGCTTCTCTCTTCATCTTAGGGATTGTCTTAGTTTTAGTTAGTTTTTTGTATAATTTTATTTTGATTTCATTTGGTATCTTGAATTCATGATTTGTAATATTTGGATATTGATAATATTTTGTTGATGGATAGTATGCATGTATTTATGGGGAGACATGTGTATCCATTTGAACTTCAAGTGATATGTATCTAAATATTATCTTGCCATATATATGTATGTTTCTCTTGTATATGCCTTGTGTTTCAAGATGATTTTAGGTGATGACAAGAGAAGACTACATTGAAGAATTCAAGACTTGATGAAGATTAGTTTAAGAGAACTATCTCATTGTAATGTGAGGGTGTGATTAAGTGACCAATCTTCATTAAGTATGTTTTAGTATTTGTATAGGTGTTTTCACATAGAATTTTCTAAAGGGGGGAGATTGTTAGTTCTTGAGTTTTGTGTTGGCATAATTCTATATCAAAACGACATTTGCTTTGTACTGATTAGTTTTCTAGGATTTGTGGATAATCAAGCTTCAAGGAAGATTGGACAACATTCAAGCAAAGTGGTGGCTATAGGTGGAACAAAGCTAAGTTTCTTAGCAAAAAGGTAAATCATGACCTCTTTTTTCTTGCAAGGCCTAGGCACACACATACATTGCATTCATATGTGTCCCTGCATAGTTGTGCATAATTTGGTTTAACACAATACACACACACTTATACTTGTATGAACATGCAATAGATTTAAAGTTGACAATTTTCATAATTTGCATGTTCTAGGACTAGTTTTAAGAAATAGCATACTTGTGTGTTCTTGTGTTTATTGGTTTGTTTTTATATGTTAATGAACTTGATTTTGAGCTTATATAATTCCTCATTGATTTCCAATTAATTTGGTTACTCATTCATTGAGTTTCAAATTCAAATTAGGTGGTTAAGAAACTTTCTGTGATATTATCGTACATGGTTTTCGTCCTTGATTTCCAAGTTGAATTCCATAGTTTTTTGGAAAATGTTTCTTGATGACTTTTGTACATGAGGGAGTCTTGGTTTGTAATCCGAAAATGGATTCAGAGTTGGAGGTTGGAGGCCAAAGGTATGGCTGAAATAAAAAGGGTGCGTAAGAGGGATGAGGGGTGCCAAGCACCTCCTTCCCGTGGAGGTGCGTGGCCTCCATGGGAATGGAGGGCTGCTGGTCCCATGTGGCCCACACACCTCCACTGGGACCCTAGCATGGCAGCCCCCCATTGGTTGGTCTTATTTTCCTTGTTTCCCTCCTTTAAATTCCCTTGTTCCCTTTCATTTCAAAGTAGAAGAAAATTTGAAAACACAAGTGCAGAATTTTCTCTCCAAGTTTTCTCATCTTCCAAACACCATAACTTTTTCATTTCGAGTCCGTTTTGAGTGATTCGAATTGGAGAATTTTTCTCTACCAGTCCTCTATAATTTCCACAAGAGTTTGGAGTCAATAGATTGACTCTTCTAGTAGGTCTATGCACAAAAAACGAAGCTGCACGTTTTTCATTCAAGGTATTGATTTCTACTTTGTTCTTGATCTTCAAGTCTTCAATTGCCTTGGGTTTTCTTCTCATATATATGTATGTTTTATGTGTTATCATTTATTAGAGAAATGATCTCTAATAGAGCTAGTTTGAGCTTCAATTGATTAACATATTGAGTTAGGTTTTTACAAATCTATGTTTTCACATGTTTGAGATGTTGTATTGTTCTAGCTTCAAATCTAGGACTATTTTGTGTGTTTATTGACTTGATTTTGTTGATTGATAGTCTTTTCATATGCTAGATCATCTTAATTGAAGATTTATTGAAATAGCATTTCTGTTGATGATTAGGATTTGATTGGATTTAATTGATTATTTTAAGAATCTAAGTTCTATTATTTTGCTAGAGATGTATATTTGATTTTATCAAATTGATTCTAGCATTTTTATGTGATTGAAACATAATCTCGGTTTTGGTGTGTGTTAGGTGTTTCACATGCTCTAGATTGTTTGTTCATGTTACAATAATCTAGATACTATTGACTTGTGCTTTTGATGACAAATATCTAGTTCTTCATGTGTTGTGTCTAATCCACACATCTCATATGTACATGCAACATTGAGTGTGAGTGCATTGTTTTTAGGATTATAAACTATAAAACATATGACATGTTCTTAATTGTTCATTTCTAGTTTCCATAGGATATATTGATCATATATGCTATGTAGTGTGTGTTTGCATCATTTGCATTCACTTAGATCATTTACCTTGCAAGAGGCCGGAAGTCACATTCCTCAGAGTGATTCTTTGGATTGTGCATTATAAGACTTAGCTAGAGTCGGAGTGACTTGGATAGCTAAGCGGCAGAAGTCACATGTTTGGAGAGGGGATCTTCAACTTGTGCATGTAATACTTAGCTAGAGTCGGAGTGACTTGGATAGCTAAGAGGCGGAAGTCACATGTTTGGAGAGGGGATCTGCAACGTGTGCATGTAAGACTTGGCTAGGATCGGGGTGATCCAGATAGCTAAGTAGCAAAAGTCACATGTTTGGAGAAGGGATCTTCAACTTGTGCATGGAAGTCTCGACTAGGATTGGGGTGATCCGGATAGTTGAGCAAATGGGCATCTCATTCATTGTGTAGGGTGGAAGGGTAGATTTCTAGGTGAAGTGGTCACTTGAGAGATTGTTTCTTTTTATCTTACTAGTGGATTTGTTTGCCAGTGGTTGTGGTATCAACCCGTGGATGTTTCCTCTTAGGAGGTTTTACCACGTACAAAATCATGTGTTGATTTTCTCTCTTTCTACCTCATTTATTTATATATGTGTTGACATATATCTTAGTTGATATCTTTGTAATTGATATTCATTGTATATCATTTTTGTATATGTTGGAGTTTACTTTGTTTGAACAAGCATATATTTATTTGAATTGATATTTCTTCTGATTATATTTGGAGTGTGATACAAGCTACTTAGAGGGACAAACTTGTGTTTGTTTCAAGGAAGCGAAAAGTGTGTTGTAACCTATTCACCCCTCCCCCCCCCTCTAGGTTAGCTTAATGCAAATTAACCGTGTTTGTATTTTTCACACTAGACGTTTAGATTGAAATTAGCCATTTAATCTTTTTTAATCTAGATGCATTAACATAAATAGAAAACCCTAATTATAAAATAGTGAGTGGGAGAGGGATATATGACATTATATCCCGCAGTCTCCATCATTAGTTCAACACCGTGAGATCCGAGTGGGGCCTCATGACGGCTTTGTTTTCATCCTCTTTAATGAGAGACTCCACAAATATCAATACCAAGGTTGACTTCGTAACAGATAGGATTTCTGAGGGGATTTCGGGATTGACTGACCCTAAGGCGGCAATTCTCGAGTTAAGCTCATGAGGTCTGAAATGATGGGTTACACTCATAAGGTTTTGATTAAATTGGTTAATTAAAAACCTGACTAAATAAACAGTGGTTGAATGATATTGGAATAAGAGTTATTCTGGTATATCATTTGATTGAGAAGGTCTCGATCCAACATGGAAGAATTTGACCGACCTTAAGGCGGCACTTACCTGTGGTATGTTGGATTGTCGTGGCTTAGAAACATTGTTTTCTTCGGGTTGTTCTTATTCATTAAACATTTTCATGCATCATGTTTAATTTTATGCCGAACATTCACACATGTTTTGAATGTATGATTGAATGAATTCTTAATTTATGTTTTTTCAGCCATGTCATCTGCACTGTTACAAATCCTTGCTAATGACAAATTAACTGGTGATAACTACACTAAATAGAAAAATAACATAAATGCAATCTTGGTCACCAAGGACCTAAAGTTTGTTCTTACAGAGGAATGTCCTTCAGCGCCTACTGTCAATGCCGCACGAACTGTTCGTGAGGCATATGAAAAATGGGTCTCATCAGATGAGAAAGCCCGAACATATTTGTTAGCCAGTACGACATACGTGCTTGTCACTAAGTACGAAGCAATAGGTACTGCATTTGAAATAATGGAGTCATTGGAGGCTATGTTCGGCCAGCCCTCTGATCAAAAGGGCAAGAAGTTGTTCGTTCCGCAATGCTTGCTCTGATGAAATAGGGCGCATCTGTCCGGGAACACGTCATAAACATGATGTCCTATTTCAACAAGGCAGAGATCAATGGTGGGGCCCTTGATGAACCCAGTCAGGTGAGCATCATACTGACGACTCTTCCGAAGAGTTTCGATCAGTTCATGAGTAACTATGAGATGAACAAGCTAAAGTTCAATCTCACTCAGTTGCTTAATGAGCTCACTACTTTTGAGTTCCTGACTAAGGACAGCAAAAGTAGGACTGGTGAGGCAAATGTTCCCGAACCGTCTTCTTTAGAAATAAAAAGAGGAAAAGGTCTACTAGGAAGGCAAAGGGTAAGCCCAAGCCTAAGAAAGCCCAAGGCAGTAAGAAAGGCGCCTCCTCCGACCAAGGCAAAAGGAAAATGTTTCCATTACGACAAGGTTGGACACTGGAAGAGGAACTGTCCTCAGTATCTAGAGGAGGTTGCCAAGAAGAAGAAAATGAAAGGTAAATATAATTTACTTGTTCTTGAGTTGTGTTTAGTGGAAGATGATTCTTCACCCTGGATAGTTGATTCGGGGGCCACTAACCATGTTTGTTCTTTTATGCAGTGGACTGATTCTTGGACATATCTTGAGGAGGGAGCCTTCTCTATGCATGTTGGGTCGAGGGATGTTGTCTCAACAAGAGCAGTGAGTGTAGTTGTACTACATTTTGGAAATTATTTTATTGTTTGAACAGTGTATTTTTTATTCCTGAATTCACAAGAAATTTGATTTCTGTTTCAAAGTTGTTGGAACAATTATATTCTGTTTCTTTTAATAATAAGTCTGTTATTATTACAAAGAATGATTTGAATATATGTTCAGGATTAAACAAAAACAATTTGTATGGTTTAAGGTCGTTAATACATACAACATTGCTTAACGTTGAAATGTTTAAAGTTGAAAAACCAAAAACAAAACGACAAAAGATTTCTCCAGAAAATGAAACGTATCTGTGGCATCTAAGACTTGGCCACATTAACCTTGATAGGATAGATAGACTAGTTAAAAGCGGACCTTTATGTGAGTTAAAGGTTGGCACCTTACTTGTCTGTGAATCATGTCTGGAAGGTAAAATGACCTAAGAGACTTTTTACTGGAAAAAGGGCTTAGAGCTAAAGAACCACTAGAGCTTATACATTTAGACATCTATGGACCAATGAATGTTAAATCAATGGGTGGCTATGAGTATTATGTTACTTTTATAGATGACTACTCTAGATACGGATTTGGCTACCTATTGCAACGGAAGTCGGAAACTTTTGAAAAGTTTAAAGAATTCTGAGCTGAAGTTGAGAACCAGTTAGGAAAGACTATCAAGTCTCTACGATCTCTCTACAATATGATCGTGTAGGTGAGTACCTTGACCAAGAGTTTGAAGACTTTATGGTCGAGTATGGGATAATGTCCCAACTCACAGCTCCTGGAACACCACAATAGAATTGCGTCGCGGAGAGGAGAAATAGAACCCTTATGAAAATGGTGAGATCTTTGATTATTTTTTCATCATTACCAAGTTCCTTTTGGGGATATGCGTTACAAACTGCGGCATACATTTTGAATGTAGTGCCATCCAAATTTGTTCCTAAGACTCCCTTAGAGTTGTGGAATGGTTGTAAAGCTAGTTTGCGACATTTTCGCTTATAGGGGTTTCCAGCACATGTGCTGAAGAACAAAAGTGGAAAGCTAGACCCCAAGTCTGTGGTCTGCTTGTTTGTAGGATATTCCAAGGAGACTAGAGGTTGATACTTCCATAATCCTGAAGAGAATAAAGTGTTTGAATCGACAAATGCAACGTTTCTTGAGGATAGTTATATTAGTGATTATAAACCTCGAAGTAAGATTGCATTGAATGAAATGGAGACTGGTATGACAAGTGCTCAATCAACAAGAGTTGTTGATCCACTGACACCTGACAGTCAGATGATTCCTAGTTAAGACACACTACCACCTAGACAGTAGTGGGAGGGTTGTACGACAAACTGAATGCTATTTGGGTTTACGTGAGGGACAATGTGTTGTCTCTACTAACAGTGTGGATGATCCATTGACATTTAAGAATGCAATGGAAGATCCTGATAAAGAGGAATGGCTTAAAGCCATGAATCTCGAGATGGAGTCTATGTACTCTAACTCAGTCTAGGGAACTTGTAGACTTTCCGGATGGGGTAAAACCCATAGGGTGTAAGTGGATCTACAAGAGAAAGAGAGAAGTAGATGGGAAGGTAGAGACCTTCAAGGTAAGGCTGGTGGCCAATGGTTATACCCAGAAAGAGGGGGTCGATTATGCAGAGACTTTCTCGCTAGTAGCCATGTTTAAGTCTATTTGGATTCTCTTATCCATTGCTGTCTATTTTGATTAGGAAATTTGGCAGATGGACGTCAAGACTGCATTCTTGAATGACAATCTTGATAAGAGCATCTACATGATGCAAACAGAGGGATTCAGTGTCTCCAGATCAAGAGCAAAAGGTTTGCAAGTTGCAAAGGTCCATTTATGGACTAAAACAAGTATCTAGATCTTGGAACATAAGGTTTGATGATGTGATCAAAACCTATGGCTTCGTGCAAAACATTGATAAGCCTTGTGTCTACAAGCACATCATTGACAAGAAGGTAGTTTTCTTAGTTCTTTACGTAGATGATATCCTACTCATTAGGAATGATTTAGGGGTATTATCGGAAGTGAAGGGCTGGCTGGCTAGCCAATCCCAAATGAAAGATTTGTGAGAGGCGAGTTATGTTCTAGGGATCCAACTCTTAAGGGATTTTAAGAATAAACTCCTAGTATTGTCTCAAGCATCATATATCAACAAGATTCTTATGCGATTTTCGATGCAGAACTCCAAGAAAGGTAATTTACCTTCCAAGCATGGAGTTCACTTGTCTAAGGAATAGTGTCCCAAGACACCTCAAGAAGTTGAGGATATGTGACGTGTTCCCTATGCGTCTGCGTTAGGCAGTCTCATGTGTGCTATGATATGCACGAGACCTGACATCTGCTTCATAGTGGGAGTAGCTAGTAGGTACCAGTCCAACCCAGGATTGGATCATTGGGTTGCTATCAAGACTATTCTAAAGTATCTTTGGAGAACGAGAAACTATATGCTAATGTATTCTAGACAAGATTTGATCCTCTTAGGATATACATATTCTAATTTTTAGTCAGACAAAGATTCTAGGAAATCCACGTCTGGATCAGTATTCACCCTTGGTGGTGGAGCCATTGTGTAGAGGAGTGTGAAACAATCCTGTATTACTTGTAAGGATTATGCTCAATGGCAAGAGTGTAATATTGTAATTGACAATCTTCTCATATTAATAAAGTGAATTCTGATTCTTACAATTACTTATAGCATTTATTATTATAATTGTCAAGGTAAATAATCATAAGGTCAAAAGACTATGAGACATGAAGAATTGTTCATACATCCAGATATGTATGAGGTAGACACAATTCTTTAGTTAGTCTTGAATAACGTTCACAACTTAAGTTAAAGGTTGGGCACCTCTATCTTGTTAAAGTTGTAGAATTCTTTTACTAGCATTTGAGTGGGATCAA
Organism: Dipteronia sinensis; assembly: GCA_033220585.1. Classification (NCBI taxonomy): domain Eukaryota; kingdom Viridiplantae; phylum Streptophyta; class Magnoliopsida; order Sapindales; family Sapindaceae; genus Dipteronia; species Dipteronia sinensis. The sequence goes on from CM065637.1 coordinate 23,877,891, forward strand.
ATGAATATGATGAGTCTAAAATCATCGAAAGGTTTTCGAGTAAAAGAATCTAGTGCACTAGGTGCATTGAACTGGATCACAATGAAATACTTTATCTAGAACCGTCACTAGATATAAGTCTTTTCATTAAAGAGGGCAATCGGAGAGTCTATCTTAATCCTGAGATAAATGATGGACTTATGGTTGCAAGTGTTATCATTAGAGCTATCAATGAGTACGATTATATAGCATAGTCTATCCTCGATAGTTTGGTGGTATACATTTGTTAATCGATAGAGGACTTCATTTATAGATATGGATATCGTGGCTCCATTTATTAAATGAGAGTATAATATCATCATATGGATGTTTTGAGGTATTGGATATTAAATCTCAACGTTGAGTTTTCAATAATGATTATTGAAAACATGGCTTCTGGACAAGTCAAAGTATCCAAGTTCGAAATGTGGTCATATGAGGAAATATGGTAACTTGGAGAGCTATAGGCGGTCTATGAGTTCTTGGCGATTACTGATATTATTCACGAGGATACACCATCTCCTATAAGATTGTCTAGGGTATGAATGAGAAACATCTCCTTATTCTATCTTTATTTAAGAGTTCAATTTTAGCTCTTTAGTGGAATGAGTTAAAATTAATAGATCGGACCTAAGTGAATCATTTGTTGATTGTGATTAGGTTGTGTCTATTGAAGCTTAAATTTAGATAGGCAGCCAAGATCCCCAATCCACACGTATTTGCATGGATCACTTGATATATTCTACCTGGCCGATTTATGGGTCCATCTAGAATTGTTTTTAATATATCAAGAGTATAATATGTCTATTATTTAATTAATGGCTGCACTATTATATTAATATATTAAAAGGAGACATGTGGGCTTGTTTCTTTTAGTAAGAATGGGTCTGGTTCACATGTGCGCTTTTATTTAAAGTCCAACGGATTAAATGAAATAAGAAAATAATATATGGCCCATTTATATAAGTGGGGCGGCAAGGTGTATATATTAACCTAATATATTATTTTGTTTCATTGTTTTAATTAAATAAGAATTAGTTAATTTATTAATTAATTGTTTAATTAAGAAACAAATCTTTTTCTGATCAGGAAATATATTTCCTAAAGTTATACTATTGGTAGTAGTATATTAAAAGTAAAAGACTTGTTTGATAAGAAAATAAATAAATAATTTTATTTATTTAATCAAATAAGAAGTCTTTTTATTTAGTCAATAAAAGAATAAAAATATCTATGAGTTGGATTAGGTTTTGAAGTCTAAAGGTTGATGGAAATTAGGGTGCAACACAAACTCTTTTTGGTATGTGATTTGCGGCAACCCTAGTCCATTTAGAGGAAGATTTCGGCAATCCTAAATAGAAGAGGAAGCAAAATTTCGGCCACCTATATAATACCACATATAGAATTCGGCCACCATAGTTGATTGAATGATTCAATTTTTCTTCTTCTTCTCAATTCATAGAAAAGGATAATTTTTACTCTACTAAACATAAAAGAGAGAAGAGATTATTCTTTGATAGTACACTGATTGCTTGTTCATCAATAAGCTTGTGTGTACAACATCGAATTAGGTTCACGCGAGTTTCGATCATTAGATTGAGAACTCAAAAGTGACCGGAATAATTTTTGTCTTCTTTTGATTGTTTTGTGACTGACAAAAGAAAAAGAAAACTGTGTTCATCCATTCTCAGGTTTGCAATTCAAAGAAAAAGGGAGACCACGCTCCTAGGTAATTCACGTACGTGTTCGGATTGGAAGATCTCGCGGTACTGTTCACGGGGGGGGGGGGGGGGGGGGGGTTACTGTTCATGATTACTGTTCACGCGGGTACTGTTCACGATCACTGTTCACGCGGGTATTGTTCACAATCACTGTTCACGCGGGTACTGTTCACGGGTATCGGAAAAGATTTTGCGGATTACCAATCGACGTAAGTCAATCGGATCACGTATCAAGAGGTATTTAAATCTAACCGTATATATTTGAGTTTAATTAATTAAAAGGTTAAGGTTCAACTTTGAGAAAAAAATTTAAAACCATACGAAATCTATTTTTCGTTTCTTCCGCTGCGTTTTATATCAATTTTTCCCTACAAGATCCTGATGTGGATTTTCTGGAGTCAGAATCCGACTAGAAATCAGAATCTGTATACCCTAACGGGAATTAAATCCCCTCCAGAGTATACAAGCATATAATCTCTAGTTCTCTTGAGATACTTGAAAATATGCTTGACTGCCGTCCAATGATCAGGACCAGGTTTCGATTGAAACCTGCTAACTATGCCAATAGCAAAACAAATATCTGGTCTAGTACAGAGCATTGCATACATGAGACTTCCAACTGCCGAGGCATATGGAACTCTACTCATGAATTTCTATTCATGCACATTCTTAGGTGCTTGACCCTTAGAAAGTTTGATTCCATGTCTAAAAGGTAACATACCTTTCTTGGAATCTTGCATGGTGAATCTAGACAAGATTTTATCAATGTATGAAGCTTGGGATAATGCAATTATTCTATTCTTTCAATCCCTTATTACTTGGATACCAAGAATATAACTTGCTTCTCCTAAGTCCTTCATATCAAATTGTTTTGCTAACCATTCTTTCACTGATGTCAATACACCTACATTGTTTCCAATGAGTAGTATATCATCAACATAAAGAATGAGGAAAACCAACTTGTCGCCTTTGATCCTCTTGTATACACAAGGTTCGTCAGGGTTTTGAATAAATCCAAAACCCTTTACAGCTTGATCGAACCTTATGTTCCAGTATCTGGATGCTTGCTTTAGTCCATATATGGACTTTTGCAACTTGCATACTCTTTCTTCTTGGCCTTTTTCAATGAATCCCTCTGGTTGCATCATGTAGATGCTCTCATCAAGACTTCCATTAAGGAAAGCTGTCTTGACGTCCATTTGCCAAATCTCTAGGTCTAGCAGATGCTGCAATGGATAAGAGTATCCTAATGGATTTAAGCATGGCCACAGGTGAGAAGGTTTCCTCATAATCAATACCTTCTTTCTGTGTATAACCTTTAGCTACTAGTCTAGCTTTAAAGGTTTCCACCTTACCATCCATACCTCTTTTCCTCTTGTATACCCACTTGCACCCAATGGGTTTTATCCCTCTAGGCAATGTCTACAAGGGACCAGACTTTGTTATTGAACATCGATTCAATCTCGGATTGCATTGCCTTTTGACAATGATGACAATCAACATCCTCCATAGCTTCCTTGTACGTGTAGGGATCATCGTCGTCCGGGAGATTCTCAACAGATTCTCCTAGACCGATATATCTTTCGGGTTGTGTTCTAACCCTCCCACTACGACGAGGAATGGTAGGTTGTTGATCTTGTGTTGGAGTGGAACTTACAATTGGGCTGGGTTGTGAAACCTCTTGTGGAATTGTATCACCTGACATCTCATTCAGGACAATTCTACTTTTGGGCACAAAATTATTCATATAGTCCTTTTCTAGAAATGAAGCATTTGTTGAAACAAATACTTTTAGATCAGAAAGACTATAGAAATAATATCCTTTAGTTCCTTTTGGATACCCCACAAATATACATGTTTCCGAACGGGACTCCATCTTTTCTATCTTTCCTTTCAAAACATGTGCAGGACAACCAAATATCCTCATGTGTTGTTAACTAGGCTTTCGCCCAGTCCACAATTCATGTGGGGTTTTAGGGACAGATTCAGATGGTACATCGTTTAGAATATATATTGCTGTTTGTAGAGCATATCCCCAAAAAGAAATAGAAAGTGTTGAATAACTCAACATTGATCTAACCATCTCTAAAAGAGTCCTATTTCTCCTTTCTGCTACCCCATTTTGTTGAGGTGTACCTGGTGCAGAAAGCTGAGAAACTATCCCATTATCAATAAGATATTGCTGAAACTCTCCAGATAGATATTCTCCACCACGATCAGACCTCAAGATTTTTGTATGTTTCTCAAGCTGATTTTCTACTTCAGCTTTGAATGCTTTGAACATATCAAATGCATCTGACTTATGTCTCATGAGATACAAGTAACCAAATCTTGAGTAATCATCTGTGAAGGTGATGAAGTACTCATATCCACCTCTAGCTTGAATGCTCATAGGACCACATACATCAGTGTGTACTAGTCCTAAACATTCAGTGGCTCTTGCACCTTTGGTATTGAACGGCCTTTTGGTCATTTTACCTTCCAAACAAGATTCACAAGTTGGTAGATCATCAACCTTTAAGTCACTTAAAGGTCCGTCACATACCAATCTTTTAATCCTATTAAGGTTAATGTGACCTAGGCGTAAATGCCAAAGATAGGTTTCATCTTTTGATAATTTTACTCTTTTATGATTAGGTTCCGTTATTTCTGTGTCTAACGAGTGAGAGATATTTCTATGCAAAAAGAATAAACCGTTTTCCAATGTACCTCTGCAAACAACTTTGTCATTCTTACTAATAATAAAAGTTTTATTAAAAGTAACCGAATATCCAAACTGATTTAAACAAGAAACTGAAATTAAATTCCTCTTGAATTGAGGTACATAATAAACGTCTATTAAATCTAAATGCCTACTAGAATCTAAAATAACTCTAATATCTCCCACTGCACTTGCATACACTAACGTTCCGTTGCCCAAGTACAAATTGACTTCATCTTCATTCAACCTTCTCTTTTCCTGAAACCCCTGCAAGGAATAACAAACATGATTAGTGGCTCCAGAGTCTATGATCCAAGAATCAGTAGAATCTGCCAGAAAACATGTTTCTAGATAATTAACATTACCTTCTTCCTTCTTTTTCTGGGATTTTGGGTAATCTCTTTTCCAATGTCCCTTTTCACCACAAAGGAAGCATTTCCCTTTGATCTTGGTTACTTTCTTGGTTTCCTTCTTGGTAGGCCCAAGTTGCTTTTTCTTCTGTTGTTTCTTGACCTTCTTACGGGTCTTAACAGTAGCAACATTACCAACCAAATGAATCTCTTGACCTTTGTTTTTCATAAGGATCTTTTCAGCGCTTTGAACATCTTGCATCAGGCCCTACAAGGTGTAATCCTTTTTGTTTAAGGTGTAGTCCAACTTGAACTGATCAAAGGAATCTGACAGTGAGTTAACTACCATACTAATTTTGGTCTCACCATCAATCTCAGCACCATTTAGTTCAGCAATATTGAGATGTGCTATGACTTTCATCATGTGATCTTTCACAGATTGTCCAGGTTTCATCCTAAGATTCATAAAAGCAGTCACTGCCTCTCTCTTAGTCGTCCTAGACCTCATAGCAAACATTTCCTCTAGAGACATCATTATATTAGCAGCAGACTCCATTCCTTCATGTTGCTGTTGCAACACGTCGGAGATAGTGGCCATAATTTAACATTTTGCCATATCATCAGAAGTCTTCCACTGCTCATACTCATCTCTTTGCATCACATTAGATTCATTATTAGAAAGGGGTGGTTTAGGAGTGGTCAGAACAAACTTATGTTACGCCTCCTTTGGGAGTTCGTACTATTTACTAGTTAGACTAGGTCCCACCTAATTGTTAACATAACAACCAGCGTTTTTAATTTTAGCCTTGTAATTTTTATTAACATGAACTCTTGGGAGGATATTAATAAAATTACATTGAGTGTGTTACCAAGATATCGACCCTCAATTTTCTCTCACGAAAATCCCTCCTTGGGGAGTAGATTTCGTTTAAATCAATTGTCTAGTCTATCCTTGTAAGGAAGTATATTGTTAAATTCCATTTATGGACGCCCCTTGGGAGGATGACCAAAAATAATAAAACTCAACTAATCTTGGAGGCCATAGGCGTTCTTGCACACCTTCCCCCACTCAATTATTTAAGGCGTGTGATTAAATCCCAAAGAATGATTTTTACCAAGTTATCTAGATGCCAATTAGATACCTAAATCATTCAATGCATGTTCATACCAAAAGAGATATATGAGTGGCACTCCTATTCTAAAATGTCATGTTATCATACAACAACAAATATTGTAATATTTAAGCAAAAATTAAATAGCAACAATTTTGGCCCATCCTAGAAAAGCAAGTAAATTACAATTGTTAGGAATACAAGATCTTCAGGTGGCCATCAACCATACGCTCATCCCTCGGCCTCCTCCCATGGACGTGCACAGCCCACAACCCCACAAAGGGGCTGCCTTGAGCAGCCCATAAGGCCACACAAGGCTGTCGTGCGCAGCCAACCAAGGACTGGGCTTGCCATGCGCAGCCCAATCCAGTCCTAGGGTGCGCACGGTGCTCGTTCTCGTTTCCGGTTGCTTCGTTTTTCTTCGTGTCTTCGAATTTTCAATACCCGAATACATTACATCATATTACGAATAAATTACAGCAGCAAATTTTTTTTTATTTTACTGCAGTAAGATTTACAAAAAAAATACTGCACCTGATTACAAAAAAAAATACTGCACTTATTTTACATACAAAAAAAATAAAACTCTAGCAACTACCAAGAAGGAATTATAGCGATAATAGACCACCCTTCTTGTTACAAATCCGAAACAAAAATTACATTGAAATTCTAGGACCAAAATCGAGCAATAACAATTCACTTTATAAAACATATATAAATCCATACATTCAACATGTAATTATATATGCGAATACCTAGAGTGGCATCTCTTTCTAAAACATGTATAATCACAATAAAAAAGAAATAGATTCACGTATATATACGTTAATTATTTAAAAGGTACAACCAAGGCTCTGATACCAATTGTAGGGAAAAATCGATATAAAACGCAGCAGAAGAAACGAAAAATAGATTTCGTATGGTTTTAAAATTTTTCACAAAGTTGAACCTTAACCTTTTAATTAACTAAACTCAAATATATACGGTTATAGTTAAATACCTCTTGACGCGTGATCCGATTGACTTACGTCGATTGGTAATCCGGAAAATCTTTTCCGATACCCGTGAACAGTACCCGTGAACAGTACCCGTGTGAACAAGACCCGCGTGAACAGTGATTGTGAACAGTACCCGCGTGAACAGTGATCGTGAACAGTACCGCAAGATATTCCAATCCGAACACGTACATGAATCACCTAGGAGCGTGGTCTCCCTTTTTCTTTGAATTGTAAACCTGAGAATGGATGAACAAAGTTTTCTTTTTTCTTTTGTTAGTCACAAAACAATCAAAAGAAGACAAAAAATATTTCGGTCACTTTTGAGTTCTCAATCTAATGATCGAAACTCGCGTGAACCTAATTCGATGTTGTACACACAAGCTTATTGATGAACAAGCAATCAGTGTACTATCAAAGAATAATCTCTTCTCTCTTTTATGTTTAGTAGAATAAAAATTATCCTTTTCTATGAATTGAGAAGAAGAATAAAAATTGAATCATTCAATCAACTATGGTGGCCGAATTCTATATGTGGTATTATATAGGTGGCCGAAATTTTGCTTCCTCTTCTATTTAGGATTGTCGAAATCTTCCTCTAAATGGACTAGGGTTGCCGCAAATCACATACCAAAAAGAGTTTGTGTTGCACCCTAATTTCCATCAACATTTAGACTTCAAAACCTAATCCAACTCATAGATATTTTTATTCTTTTATTGACTAAATCAAAAGACTTCTTATTTGATTAAATAAATAAAATTATTATTTATTTTCTTATCAAACAAGTCTTTTACTTTTAATATACTACTACCAATAGTATAACTTTAGGAAATATATTTCCTGATCAGAAAAAGATTTGTTTCTTAATTAAACAATTAATTAATAAATTAACTAATTCTTATTTAATTAAAACAATGAAACAAAATAATATATTAGGTTAATATATACACCTTGCCGCTCCACTTATATAAATGGGCCATATATTATTTTCTTATTTCATTTAATCCATTGGACTTTAAATAAAAGCGCACATGTGAACCAGACCCATTCTTACTAAAAGAAACAAGCCTACATGTCTCTTTTTAATATATTAATACAATAATGCAGCCCATTAATTAAATAATAGACATATTATATTCTTGATATATTAAAAACAATTCTAGATGGACCCTTAAATCGGCCCGGTAGAATATATCAAGTGATCCATGCAAATACGTGTGGATTGGGGATCTTGGCGGGCTATCTAAATTTAAGCTTCAATAGACACAACCTAATCACAATCAACAAATGATTCACTTAGGTCCAATCTATTAATTTTAAACTCATTCCACTAAAGAGCTAAAATTGGACTCTTAAATAAAGATAGAATAAGGAGATGTTTCTCATTCATACCCTAGACAATCTTATAGGAGATGGTGTATCCTCGTGAATAATATCAGTAATCGCCAAGAGCTCATAGACCGCCTATAGCTCTCCAAGTTACCATATTTCCTCATATGACCACATTTTGAACTTGGATACTTTGACTTGTCCAGAAGCCATGTTTTCAATAATCATTATTGAAAGCTCAACGTTGAGATTTAATATCCAATACCTCAAAACATCCATATGATGATATTATACTTTCATTTAATAAATTGAGTCACGATGTCCATATCTATAAATGAAGTCCTCTATCGATTAACAAATGTATACCACCAAACTATCGAGGATAGACTATGCTATATAATCGTACTCATTGATAGCTCTGATGATAACACTTGCAACCATAAGTCCATTATTTATCTCAGGATTAAGATAGACTCTCCGATTGTCCTCTTTAATGAAAAGACTTATATCTAGTGACGGTTCTAGATAAAGTATTTCATTGTGATCCAGTTCAATGCACCTAGTGTACTAGATTCTTTTACTCGAAAAGCTTTCGATGATTTTAGACTCATCATATTCATTTGATCCCACTCAAATGCTAGTAAAATAATTCTACAACTTTAACAAGATAGAGGTGCCTAACCTTTAACTTAAGTTGTGAACGCTATTCAAGACTAACTAAAGAATTGTGTCTACCTCATACATATCCGGATGTATGAACAATTCTTCATGTCTCATAGTCTTTTGACCTTATGATTATTTACCTTGACAATTATAATAACAAATGCTATAAGTAATTGTAAGAATCAGAATTCACTTTATTAATATGAGAAGATTGTCAATTACAATATTACACTTTTGCCATTGAGCATAATCCTAACAGATCTGTGTTTACCATTGGAGGAGGAGCAGTCATATGGAGGAGTATCAAGCAATCTTGTATTGCTGATTCCACCAGTGGAAGCTGAGTATGTTGCTGCATGCTGATCGGGTCTATTTATATACATATTTTAGGTCCTCATTTCCTATTATTTGTGCTTTGTTCTTGGGTGAAATTAGGTATTTTATGTGTTTGTTGAGCATTTATGGGTCACATTCCATGAAAGAGGTGTTAGAAGTTATTTTGAAGAAAAGGAGCAAAAAGCTGAATTTGGGCCAGTGCAGATCACCTAGATTTCGGGCCCCAGTATCTCTCTTCTCGGTTTTAATTGTGTGTCCTACCACCTATGGATGGAAAGCTCTAGAGGTCTAGTTTCCGGCGCACTTTTCGGATCACAATTCCAATATTCCTAGAAGAAGTTATGCCCAATTTAGTAACCAAAGGTCGAGCTGGAGAAGCGGACCGGCGGGCCAGACCGCGATTCGTGCAATTTCCTACCTAGCGGTCTACGTAGCGGTACATATCAGTACAGCACTGCGGTGCTGACCACGGGCGACCTGCAGAGCGACCTAGGCAGCGGTTTTAACGTACTTTTGGCGGATTCCATTCCGAATTGGTCCAGAACTGTTCCAAAACTTCCCAAATCAAATTCTAATGATTTTAGAAGATCAAAACATGTTTGGGAAACTTCCTAAACTCAAATTAGGAGACAATTATCAAGAAAAGAAATCTAATTTAGAAAAGGATTCCAATTCCTTCTCTCATTCTACTTTCCTACTATGTGAGTTTCCTACAACAAAGCAAATTGGGAGTTCATAAGAAATTATCACCTATAAATATCATGAGTTTCTTGAAGAAGAGAGAGAAGCGAAGGGAGGTCCCAAGCCACCAAGGGGGCCGTCCCCCATCACTCCACCACCATACATCACCACACACTCATCCATCTTTACACATTGACGATTAGAAGACGAAGGAGAATTCATCATTGGAGATCTTAATGGGTTTTATCTTTTCTTTCTCTTCTCTTTTTATTTTCAACATGTGTAACTAATCCCATAACTAGGGAATCAATGTGAACCTCTTGTGTATGCTCATGTTTGGATTAATTATTAATTTATCAATTTAATTCTTGATTTATTCATTACGCTTAATTGCTTAATCCTCGTTAGTTTTAATATTTATTCACACCATAGACCAAGGGTGGATAATTATTTGGCATGATTTTAGGGTTAAGACTATCTGAGAATTAGGGTTAGAGTATAGACCAAACCTAATCTTGATTAATGCTCTTTTGAATGAATGAATTTTATCTTTAGCATAGGCCAAGCAAAGTATAGAATTTGGTTCTTAATTCTTGCGCTTAAAGGGTTTTTAATCACTGTTCACACCATAGACCAAGGGTGAATAGTGGTTGGGAGCACGTGACTCATCCCATGACCATACGGTAATAGTCACATTAAAGACAAAGAATGAACCCTAGAATTGATTAAATCTTGTTTACAAATTAATTCCATACATTGAGTGTTCATAATTGGGGATCATTGATAACCTAGTATTTCCTTCTCTTGATCACAACCATATTCTTTTTAATTGTTTTCTTAGCTTAATTTAATTTAGTTTTAGTTTAATTCAATCATCAACAAATCTTTGGTTACTTTAATTTAACTTTAATTAGAATTAGTTTTAATTAATAAATCTCTTTTCCTCGTGGGAACGATCCTTACTTGTCACTGTGCTAATCTTCACGATTCGTGCACTTGCGAGTATAGTTTTTAATAACACGATTTTCAACATCAAGTTTTTGGCGCCGCTGCCGGGGATTAGTTGAATTTATTGGTTAATTCTAGTGTTAATTTTAGTTAATAGTTTTAGTATAATTTTTTTTAGGTAGTCGTGTCATTAGTTAGTTTATTTTTTAGATTTTGTTTTTTTTATTTTGTTTTTCTTTTTTCTTTCTTTCAGATACAATGGACTTCTACGGGCAACACACTTATGATGAGGAAAGTGAAACACTTCATGGATTTGCTATGCAACTGGCTGCTTTAGTGCCACAAATGGAGAGATTGATAGTTTCAGAAAGAGCACAAGCCCGAGCAATGAATTCTTACAATCTGTGGCCTGTGCATGAACCTTTTGAACATTCCTACAATCCGTATCCTATCAATGAACCATATGGAAATTCCCACTGTCAGTGGTCGAGTTATGAACCATATGACAATACTTACAACCCGGATTGGAGGAATCATCAAAACTTCTCTAGGAGCTACAATGAAGTCCATACCTATGAGCAACCGATCTCACCGTCACTTGAACAGACAGTGAAGCAATTCATACAGAATATGGATCAGGGATTGAATCAAAGTGAACAAGACACTAATGTGAGGTTTCAAAACATTGAAGCTTCGATAAGGAAGATACAGGTGAAAATTGGGCAATTGGATGAATCTTTTCAAAAGAAGGAGCCCGAAAGGTTCCCGAACCAACCGGAGCAAGAAGATGCTATCATCATACCTTCTAATGGTGAGATTGTCGATACCATAGTGAGCCATGAACTTTCTAATGATTTTTCTAGTGTTGTAGATGAAGAAGTAGAAAAGGAGGAGACGGAAGAAAAAGTGAAGGAAGCGGAAGATGTACCTTTCGAGGCACTATTCCTATACAAGGAACTCAAGCCTTATGTCCCTCCCATTACCTTTCCGAGCCGCCTACACAAAAGCAAATGGAATAAGTGGTTTTCTGAACTTATTTCATCACACTTTATATTGAACATTTACTTGCTTTTGCTTATTGTGTGTAGGAACATGCCGGCGCGTGAAAATTTTTTCCATGACTTGATCACGTGAAAACGGAAATTTGAGACATTGGAATTTGGTTGAGTGGTCCTTGCACCCATCTTACTGAGACGTTAAATAAAGCGCTTGGTGGGAGGCAACCCACCTAGGTAATTTAGTTTCAATTGTTTTTAGTTTTTAGTTTTCGTTCTTTAGTTTTTGTGTGTTAAGTTCGTACACGCCATGCTTTTTTCTTTATTCTTTGTCCATGTTTTTAATGTCATACAAACATTGAGGACAATGTTTAGATTAGGTTTGGGGGTGTGAATTCGTGTTTATTTTATTTTTTGAGCCATTTGTTGAAATCTGTGAAAAAGTGACCTGTTTTGAAAAGTTTTGAGGCAAAAGGTTTGTTAAAACTGTATTCATTGGTGAGGAAATAAATTTTTCTGTCCATGTTGGGTTCATCGGTTTTTCGATACGAATCCAACGGTATAAAGAACGTAAAGTTCTGGGCAGTGGCTTTAAAAGTTATGATTGTTTCTTCGACCAAAGGTCATGGGCGATGCCCTGTTTTTGAAATTCTGCACGTACACTATTTTCGTCGTCTGTTTTCTCACTTTTCCAAGCTGAATGTTGAAATATTTTCCAAACGAAAAGTGTGAGTTTACATGTCTATTTTCTTGTGTTAAAATTTGATTAACTTTTGTTAAGTATTTTGAGAGATATGCATTAAAGAACAGACGTACATCAATTTCAAAAGTCACCAGTTTTTAAATTTTTGTCCTCCATGTTGAGATGATTCTTTTGTGTGCTTTAAGAGCCGTAATATATGCTTTATTCACTGAGTTTAGACTAACGTCTTGCCACTTAGAGTATTGCATTGCATTTTTCAAAATTTATGACATACTCTTGATATAATAGTGAATATGATGCTTAGTTGAATTGTCATGATTAATAGTGGAGACTACCCTTGTGAGTTCACTAAGCCAAAAAGCGTTAAATAAATATCATTATAGAGGGTTCTTTTGTTTCTATTCCTAAATACTCATTAGGTTCTTAGCATTAGAAATTGATCTCAATAGGTTATGCATTGGATATTAAAGAACATTCATCATAAAAGATATCACATGTGGACTTTGCTCTTATTTTGGTTGAACCATTAGAAGTGATATAGGCAATGTGTGCTTGAACTACTTAAAAGGCCTTAAATATTTCATACCTTTATGTGTGTGCTCCATAGCCAATTTTGAAGCCAAACACTATAAGCCTTTTTCTTTCATCACCCACATTAACTTAACCCCAATGAGCCATAATTTAGCCATACCTTATAGCTTAGGATCATATTGAGGTGATGAAGATGATTGAAGAGAGTTTGAAATGGGTGACTCGTGAAGTGCATGTACTAAGGAAAAAGTAAGAAGATCAAAGGTTTTTGAAGAATTATGTAATTGATGTAAAATTCTCATCTCAAAAAAAAAAGGTTGAAAAAAAGGGGTTAAAAAAAGTTGAAAAAAAAGGGTTAAAAAAAAAGATAAATGAATGAGATGATGAATTAAATGAAAATGAAAAGGAATAGAGCTTTACAATGAAGTGATGTGAAATCAAAGTCAACTCAAGAAGGAGGATGAACGAAAATTGTTCAAAAAGCCTAGATGCAAGAGGAATGAAGAATTCGAAGAAATTCGGCCGAGTATGAAGATTGCCGAAGAATATCTCGATGTGATCCTAGGTTTGTTTGCTATCTTTTTTCCCGTCATTTATTAAACCTTCACCCAATGGCCCCGTTACAACCAAAGAAAAGACCTAATTGATCTTTTGAGAATGCTAGCTCGAGAGTAAAGGTAAACATATGCTCTATCTTGTTCTTAATATCTGATTCCGTTCATGAGATCCTTTGTATAAAAATCAAGCGTTTTTTTTATTATATATTCATATGCGATTATAACTTGAAATTTGTTGTGCATAACTTCATTCGCATATACTTGATGAGTGTATTTGCCTAGGTTCTGTGTGAATTAAAGAGTGCCATCTTGTGAGAATTAGAGTCAAGGCGAATTATATCTATGGCATTTGACGAATGTGTTTTTGAAACTAGAGGGTCTTGAGTGTGGGCTTTTCATTAAAACCAAGCATGCATTCAAATTTGTGGCATAATTTTAGTCTTTATTCAGTGGCTCTAGCATGCATTGGCTTTGAATGGCACATTTTGATTGCATCTTGATTATTTGGTTTTTCGCAGAAATTTATGTTTGTGGGTAGCATAGCTGTAAACCCTCAGGAAACAAAACTCCTCCTACTAGGGACACCTAGAGGTTTAAAGGCTTGTAGCATACGCTCAATGCTATCGTGTTCCCTACGAAAGTGGCTTAGTTTATTTTTATTTTACTTTTAGATTTTTTTTCAGTTTTTGTTTGTTTTTAGTTTTGCTCGAGGACTAGCAAAATATAGGTTTGGGGGTATTTGATCGGTCTATTTATATACATATTTTAGGTCCTCATTTCCTATTATTTGTGCTTTGTTCTTGGGTGAAATTAGGTATTTTACGTGTTTGTTGATCATTTATAGGTCACATTCCATGAAAGAGGTGTTAGAAGTTATTTTGAAGAAAATGAGCAAAAAGCTGAATTTGGGCCAGTGCAGATCACCTAGATTGCGGGCCCCATATCTCTCTCCTCGGTTTGAATTGTGTGTCCTACCAACTATGGATGGAAAGCTCTAGAGGTCTAGTTTCCGGCGCACTTTTCGGATCTCAATTCCGATATTCCTAGAAGAGGTTATGCCCAATTTAGTAACCAAAGGTCAAGCTGGAGAAGCTGACCGCGGGCCAGACCGCGATTCGTGCAATTTCCTACCTAGCGGTCTACGTAGCGGTACATATCAGTACAGCACTGCGGTGCTGACCGCGGGCGACCTGCAGAGCGACCTAGGCAGCGGTTTTAACGTACTTTTGGCGGATTCCATTCCGAATTGGTCCAGAACTGTTCCAAAACTTCCCAAATCAAATTCTAATGATTTTAGAAGATCAAAACATGTTTGGGAAACTTCCTAAACTCAAATTAGGAGACAATTATCAAGAAAAGAAATCTAATTTAGGAAAGGATTCCAATTCCTTCTCTCATTCTACTTTCCTACTATGTGAGTTTCCTACAACAAAGCAAATTGGGAGTTCATAAGGAATTATCACCTATAAATATCATGAGTTTCTTTAAGAAGAGAGAGAAGCGAAGGGAGGTCCCAAGCCACCAAGGGGGCCGTCCCCCATCACTCCACCACCATACATCACCACACACTCATCCATCTTTACACATTGACGATTAGAAGACGAAGGAGAATTCATCATTGGAGATCTTAATGCGTTTTATCTTTTCTTTCTCTTCTCTTTTTATTTTCAACATGTGTAACTAATCCCATAACTAGGGAATCAATGTGAACCTCTTGTGTATGCTCAAGTTTGGATTAATTATTAATTTATCAATTTAATTCTTGATTTATTCATTATGCTTAATTGCTTAATCCTCATTAGTTTTAATATTTATTCACACCATAGACCAAGGGTGGATAATTATTTGGCATGATTTTAGGGTTAAGACTATCTGAGAATTAGGGTTAGAGTATAGACCAAACCTAATCTTGATTAATGCTCTTTTGAATGAATGAATTTTATCTTTAGCATAGGCCAAGCAAAGTATAGAATTTGGTTCTTAATTCTTGCGCTTAAAGGGTTTTTGATCGCTGTTCACACCATAGACCAAGGGTGAATAGTGGTTGGGAGCACGTGACTCATCCCATGACCATACGGTAATAGTCACATTAAAGACAAAGAATGAACCGTAGAATTGATTAAATCTTGTTTACAAATTAATTCCATACATTGAGTGTTCATAATTGGGGATCATTGATAACCTAGTATTTCCTTCTCTTGATCACAACCATATTCTTTTTAATTGTTTTCTTAGCTTAGTTTAATTTAGTTTTAGTTTAATTAAATCATCAACAAATCTTTGGTTACTTTAATTTAACTTTAATTAGAATTAGTTTTAATTAATAAATCTATTTTCCTCGTGGGAACGATCCTTACTTGTCACTGTGCTAATCTTCACTATGCGTGCACTTGCGAGTATAGTTTTTAATAACACGATTTTCAACATCACATGCGAAGCTGCCAAAGAGGCTGTTTGGCTCCGCCAATTCTTGATTGACTTAGAAGTGGTTCCTAGTGCGAATAAGCAGATCACTATACACTTTGACAACAGTGGTGCAGTGGCTAATTCGAAAGAACCAAGAAGTCATAAGAGAGGTAAACACATTGAAAGGAAGTATCACCTTTTGAGGGAAATCGTTCATAAGGGAGACGTGACGATCACCAAAATCGCGTCAGCAGAAAATCTAGCGGATTCTTTCACAATGGCTCTACCTCAGAAGAGCTTTGATAGACATCTAGAGAACATGGGAATGAGAGATATGACACACTTGCTATAGAACAAGTGGGAGATTGTTAGGATTATGTTCAATGGCAAGAGTGTAATATTGTAATTGACAATCTTCTCATATTAATAAAGTGAATTCTGATTCTTACAATTACTTATATCATTTATTATTATATTTGTTAAAGTAAATAATCATAAGGTCAACTTGAGTTTGGAAATTGATTCTTTTTCACAACCCAAACAAATTGAGTTGACTTTCTCTTTTCCATTGCTTTGGGTCTAACTTGGTTAACCAAGTCTTTCCTTACCCAAATCTTCTTGACCCTAGGTGGAC
Organism: Dipteronia sinensis; assembly: GCA_033220585.1. Classification (NCBI taxonomy): domain Eukaryota; kingdom Viridiplantae; phylum Streptophyta; class Magnoliopsida; order Sapindales; family Sapindaceae; genus Dipteronia; species Dipteronia sinensis. The sequence continues at coordinate 23,894,572 of CM065637.1, forward strand.
TCATCCTATTCCTAGGCTTCTCAACCCATATCTTCCTAACATTCCTATAACTTTGTCTATGTTCAAAACTCCCTCGAGTGCTTTACCTTTCATATTTTTAGCCTAGTGGTTGAATGTGACCTATCTTGTGGCAATGGTGGCGCATGGTGATAGGGTTAGGAATGATACCTTATTGGTGGGTCTTTGTTGGAGGTGAAGGATGCTTCCTTTTCTTGTTGGCTTTCCTTCTCTTTGTGTTGCAAGGATATGGCTTTTTAATGTTGGCACTTGGATTTCCTTGACTCTTGGCAATCTTCTCTTCTTTTGGAAGTCGAACCGCTTCCTTCATTATTGCCTCAAATTCTTGCTTAGCTTTTGAAAGCTCTGCAAGGCGGTCATGGTCTTTTTTCTTCATTATCTCCAATGCATTGTCCCTTGTTTCAATTTTTTCTTGCATGGGTCGCTTCCTCTTGGCAAAGTCCTCCTTGATTTCGATAAAATCCTCTAGTTGTATACTATCTTTACCTTCAAGGGTTTCGATATGTGCATTGAACTCCTTGTTCTTGTTATCGATCTCCCATCGTCTTTCGGAGTGTACCATTCTCCGACTTCAGTAAGTTTACTTCAAGAGTGCGCTTCTTATTCTGCATTTCAAGCTCTTCCACTTTCACCTTTCCCAAGGCCTCCTTGTCTTCAAACTCCTTTTTTCATGAGCTGTATATTTCTTTCAAAATCTTCTGGATTTCTTCTTTCTCTTTGGTGGTCTTCACCAATTTCTCTTGAAGTACAAACATGATATGAACCTCACCAAGAACAGTGAGACCCGGGACCAATATATGGTAGCAATGATCGTTTTCTAGATTCAAGTTTATAAGTAAGAACAATATAGGACCGTGACCCATTAACTATAATGAGATAAGAACCAACTGTATCAAGAAAGTGATAGATGCCACACTCAAGAACAAGAAAGAAAGGTGAGTGATAAGTCAATTCTTGGAACCAAAGAGAAAATTCTCTTTATTTTTCATTCAAAATCAAGTCTACTGAAAATCAAGAACAAGAAAGAAAGGTGAGTGATAAGTCAATTCTCGGAACCAAAGAGAAAATTCTCTCCATTTTTTATTCAAAATCAAGTCTACTGAAAATTACATCAGTTGGTTTCTTATAAACTAAAACCCTAATCGAAAAGAAAGGAAACAAGATATTCGGCCATTATAGCCTTACAATCAGAAAACTAAATTGGGCAATAATTGCCTTACAAACGGGAAAGAAAATAAAAGACTAAAACAAGCAACTATTGACTTGTTCCCTATTTGGAAAGCTAAATCTGGAAACAAATCAGCCCCTTAATTTGGGAAACAAATTAACTCTTATTCTTTGGAAAATAAAATAGGAAAAATGCTGAAATAGGGGTTTCCTCCAACCATACGCAGCCCATGTTGTGCCACATGCCCAAACTCTTCTCTTATTCAGCCCAATCAATTCTTTTGATTATGTTAATTAAGCCTTGGTCTTTATGTGGGCTTATCTTGGACTTCAACAATTCAACATCAGCCCAAGTATCTTGAATCAGGCCATTGAGTGCTTCTTTAAATCTCTTAGCCCTTGCCCTTGTTATTGGTCCAACCGGAACATGCAATGGATCCCTTGGTGCAGCTCCCTTATTCTCATCAAACAACCTCTCTTCCAATTTCTTGCTTTGCTCTTGACTCTTCTGTTTGTCTTCTATGGTTTCCGCATCCTTCTCAAATGCATGTACTATTAGGATTATGCTCAATGGCAAGAGTGTAATAATGTATTTGACAATCTTTTCATATTAATAAAGTGATTTCTAGTTTAACAAATCTTATAGCATTTATAGTTTAATTATTATAATTGTCAAAAGCAAATGATCATAAGGTCAAAAGACTATGAGAAATGAAGAATTGTTTGTACATCTGGATATGTATGAGGTAGACACAATTCTTTAGTCAGTCTTGAATAATATTCCCAACTCAAGATAAATATTGGGCGACTTTACCTTGTTAAAGTTATAGATCCTTTTGCTAGTATTTGAGTAGGATCAAAAGTGTTATGGTGAGTCTAAAACCATCAAAGTGTAGTGTCTTTGGGCGAAAGAATCTAGTACACTAGGTGCATTGAATAGGATCACTGTTAAATACTTTATCCAGAACCGTCAGTGGAAAAAAGTTTTCAGTTGAGGACAATCAGAGAGTCTATCTTAATCCTGAGATAAATGATGGACTTATGGTTACAAGTGTTATAATTTGAGCTATCAATGAGTACGATTATATAGCATAGTCTATCCTCGATAGTTTGATGGTATTCATTTGTTAATCGATGGAGGCCTTCATTTAAAGTTATGGACATCGTGGCTCCATTTATTAAATATGAGTAGAATATCATCATTTGAATATTTTAATGTATTGTATATTAAATCTTAACATTAAGTTTTCAATAGTGTCTATTGAAACATGGCTTATGGACAAGTCAAAATATCCAAGTTTAAAATATGGTCATATGAGTAAATATAGTAACTAGGAGAGCTATAGGCGGTCTATGAGCTCTTGGCGATTACTGATATTTTTCACGAGGATACACTATCTTCAATGAGGTTGTCTAGGTTACGAATGAGAAATATTAACTTATTCTATCTTTATTTAAGAGTTCAATTTTAGCTTTTTAGTGGAATGAGCTAAAATTAATAGATCGAACCTAAGTGAATCATTTGTTGATTGTGATTAGGTTATGTCTATTGAAGCTTAAATTCAGATAGCCCGCCAAGATCCCCAATCGGCACGAACTTGCATGGATCACTTGATATATTCTACCGGACAAATTTATGGATCCATCTACAATTGTTTTTGGATTTCGGAATCCAAAATTTGTGGACAGATGTGGTCATTTGTGATCAAGGCACGTGGTAACTGTTCAAATGCTTGGGATGGGCAGCCAAGGATGTGGGAATTCTTGGGCGGCCCTAATGTGGTGCATTTAGCATTCCATTAATACATTAAGAATATAATTTGCACATTTTAATTAAATGGGCTGTTAAATTATATTAATGTATTAATTTAAGGCATTTGGACTTGTTTCTTTTATATTAAGAATGGGTTTGGTTCACATGTGGACTATTTATTAAAGTCCAATGGATTTAATAAAATGGAAAAACAATATATTACCCATATATATACTTGGGCGGCAAGGCTAATAACATTAGCTTAATATATTGTTTCATTTTATTAACTAATCAAATGGAAATTAATTAATTAATTGTTTGATTAAAAGTCAAAATCTTTTTCTAACTAGGAGAAGGATTCATAGGGTCATACTATTTATAAGTAGTTAACTAGGAGAATGACTCTTAATGTCATAACTATGATAGTAGTATACTAGGAGAATGACTCTTAGTGCCATACTATTGTTAGTAGTATCTTAATTATCAAATACTTTATTTGATAAGTAGATAAATTAAAAAGAGTTTTTATTTATTTAGTCAAATTAGGAAGTATTTGATATCTATCAAAACTCTAATTGATAATCAATTAGGAAGTTATTAATAAAGTCACAATTTTCAATTTTATATTCAATAATTTGTTATTGGATAATACACTCATGAGTTGGAATAGGTTTGAACTACTAAGTTGATAAGGTTTAGGTGAAATCAAATCCTCCTTGTGTGAGGATTTGGCCACAAGGTAGAAATCCTCCTTGTGTGTGGATTTGACTACATGACATGAATCCTCCTTGTGTGAGGAATTGGCCATCACCTATAAATATATCAAGGAATTTCTTTTTTTATATATAGAGTTCAAAGAAGAAGTTTTTTTTTTTGAGAAAATCTTTATTCTCTTGCTTTTGAATAAAAAAAAACTTCCAACTCAAGAAAGGGGTGTAGAATTCAGCCAAAGAGAGGAAGAATAAGGAGCGTTTTATTTTCGATAGTGCACTAGAAGCTTTTACATCAAAAGGCTTTATGCACAAGATCGAATTAGGGTTCACGCGAGTTCTTGATTAAAAAGATTAAGAATTAACAAGTGACCAAATGTTTTTTATGATCTTTAGAAGGATTATTGTGACTAATAAAAGAAAAAGGTTTGTTTTTCCATCCTCTGGTTAACAATTTTAAGAAAAGGGAGCCCACACCCCTAGGTGATTCACGTTCGTGATTGGATTGGAAGATCTTGTGGATTCAATTTTAAGCAAGCGGATTCAATTCGACGCAATATCAATCGTCACGTGAAAAAGGTATGATACTTTTATTATATGCTAATTAATCAAGAGTTAAGGTTCTTTCTTTTAAAAAGGAAAATTTTTGAAATATACCAAACCTAATTTTTTGGCTTCCGCCGCGTGTTTTTCATTACAATTGGTATCAGAGCCTGGTTGTACCCTTGATTAATTGATGTATATATACGTGAATCTATTTCTGTTTATTGTAAATATGCTTGTTTTAGAAAGAGATAGCACTCTAGGTATCCGCATATATAATTACATCGGAATGTATGGATATATATGTTTTATAATATGGTTTGTTATTGCTCAAGTTTGGTCATAGAATTTCAATGTAATTTTTGTTTGGAGTTGTAACAAGAAGGGTGGTCTATCATCACCATAATTTCCTCATTGATAGTTGTTAAGTTTTTTTATTGTCGTTGTAATAAAAAAAACTGCTGTAATATATTTAAGTTTCGAAAGATTCGAAGAATTGAAGAATTGGAAGCAGAAAAAGAAGCAACAGAGGAAGGCCGTGAATCCCCGTGCGTGCAAGGCAGCCGCGTAAGCCTTTGGGCACTGCGCGTGTGTTGCTGCACATGGGGCAGTCTCGTATGGATTTTGGCACACAAGAGTTTTGATGGACCGCCGCTTGAGGACTTGATCGCCAAGTTAGGGTTTCTTGTATTTCAAACAAAAGTAATTTACTTGCTATTCTTGGATGGACCAAAATTATGGCTATTTATTTTTTGTAAATATTACAATGTTTGTCATTGTTTGATAACTTGTCATATAGAATATGAGTGCCACTCATATATCTCTTTTGGTATGAACATGCAATTGAATGGTTTTGGTATCTAATTGGCATCTAGATAGCTTGGTAAATCATTCTATGGAATTCTATCACACACCTTAAACAATTGAGTGGGAGAAGGTGTTTTGAACACCTATGGCATCCAAGATAAGTTGAGCTTTCTATTTCGTTTGATAACCCCCCAAGGGGTATCTATGAATGGAATTTAGCAAGATACTTCCTTACATGGATATACTAGACAATTGACTCAAACGATATATACTCTTAAATGAGGGATTTTCGTGAAGGAATTTATTGAAGGTCGATAACTTCGTAACACACACAATGTGGTTTTATTGATATCCGCCCAAGAGTTCTTATCGATATAAATCGTAAGGCTAAAATTGAAAACGTTGGTTGGTATGTAAACAATTAGGTGGGACCTAGTCCAACTAGTAAATGGTGCGAACTCCCAAAGGAGGCGTGACATTATGGATGTTGGATCACCGTTGAATTTTACGATTGAATTATTTCATTTAATTCAAGATAAATATTCGAAAGTGCTTTATCATGATGCTTTACTTATATAATTTTTGTTTTATTTAGAAATCATGACCCCATCCTTAATCAACATCCTGAAAGATAATACTTTAACTAGAGATAATTATGTCACATGGAAAAGGAAAATTGGGCTGTTGTTGCAATCTGTAATGCATAAGTTCATTTTGTCTACTCCTAAACTACATACTCCTACTAATGAACCTTCTAAGTAGCAAAGAGACGAGTATAAGCAGTGGGAGACCTCAGATGAGATGGCCAAATGTTACATTATGGCCACCATCTCCGACGTGTTGCAACGGCAACATGAAGGAATGAGTTCTGCTGCCGATATAATGATGTCTCAAGATGATATGTCTGCTATGAGGTCTAGGATGACTAAGATAGAGGTAGTGACTGCTTTCATGAATCTTAGGATGAAACCTGGACAGGCTGTGAAAGATCACATGATGAAGGTTGTAGCACATCTCAACATTGCTGAACTTAATGGTGTTGAGATAGATGGTGAGACGAAAATTGACATGATTGTCACCTCACTGTCAAATTCCTTTGATCAGTTCAAGTTGGACTACACCTTGAACAATAAGGAATACACCTTGCAGGGCATGATGCAAGATGTTCAAAGTGCTGAAAAGATCCTTGTAAAAGGCAAGGGTCAAGAGATTCATACGGTTGGTAAAGTTGCTACTGTTAAGACCCATAAGAATGTCAAGAAACAAAAGAAGAAAAAGCAACTTGGGCCTACCAAGAAGAAGACTGAAGAAAGTAACCAAGATTAAAGGAAAATGTTTCCTTTGTGGTGAAAAGGGACATTGGAAAAGAAATTGCCCAAAGTCTCAGAACAAGAAGGAAGAAGGTAATATTAATTATCTCGAAACATGCTTTTTGGCAGATTCTACTGATTCTTGGATCATAGACTCTCGACCCACTAATCATATTTGTTATTCCTTATAGGGGTTCTAGGAAAGGAAAAGACTGAATGAGAATGAATTTAAATTGCGTTTAGGCAACGGAGCGTTGGTGTTTGCCTATGCAGTGGGAGATATTAGAGTTTATTTAGATTCTTGTAGGCATTTAGATTTAATAGACATTTATTATGTACATCAATTCAAGAGAAATTTAATTTCAATTTCTTGTTTAAATAAATTTGGATATTCAGTTACTTTTAATAAAGATTTTATTATTAGTAAGAATAACAAATTTGTTTGCAAAGGTACATAATGGTTTATTCTATTTGCATAGAAATATCTCTCACTTGTTAGACATGGAATCCACAGAACCTAATCATAAAAGAATAAAATTATCAAAAGATGAAACTTACCTATGGCATTTGCGCCTAGGTCATATTAACCTTGATATGATTAAAAGATTGGTTAGTGATGGGCCTTTAAGTGCCTTAAAGGTTGATGATCTACCAACTTGTGAATCTTGTCTTGAAGGTAAGATGGCCAAAAGGTCGTTCACGACCAAAGGCACAAGAGCCACTGAATGTTTAGGATTAATACACACTGATGTGTGTGGTCCTATGAACATTCAAGCTAGAGGTGGATATGAGTACTTCATTACTTTCACGATGGATATGAGTACTTCATTGCTCAAGATTTGGCTATTTGTATCTCATGAGACATAAGTTAGATGCTGTTGACATGTTGTATGCTTTTGACATGTTCAAAGCATTTAAAGCTAAAGTAAAAAAATCAGCTTGAGAAACACATAAAAATCTTGAGATATGACTGTGGTGGAGAATATTTATCTAGTGAGTTTCAGCAATATCTTATTGATAATGAGATTATTTCTCAGCTTTCTGCTCCAGGTACACCTCAACAAAATGGGGTGGCAGAAAGGAGAAATAAGACTCTTTTGGACATGGTTAGGTCTATGTTGAGTTATTCAACGCTTCCTCTTTCTTTTTAGGGATATGCTTTACAAACTGCTATGTACATTCTAAACGATGTACCATCCAAGTCGGTTCCTCAAACACCGCATGAGTTGTGGACTGGGCGAAAGCCTAGTCTACAACACTTAAGGATATTTGGATGTCCTGCACACGTGTTAAAAGGAAAGACAAATAAGATGGAGTCATATTCAAAAACATGCATATTTGTGGGGTATGTAAAAGGAACTAAAGGATATTATTTCTATAGCCCTTCGGATCTTAAAGTATTTGTTTTGACAAATGCTAAATTTTTTGAAAATAACTATATGAATAATTTTGTGCCTAAGAGTAGAATTGTCCTGAGTGAGCTTTCCGGAGATATAATTCCACAAGAGGTTTCACAACCTAACCCAATTATAAGTTCCGCACCATCACAAGATCAACAAACTACCATTCCTCGCCGTAGTGGGAGGGTTAGTAGACGACCCGAGAGATGCATCGGTCTAGAAGAATCAGTGGAAAATCTCTCGGATGACGATGATCCTTACATGTACAAGGAAGCTATGGAGGATGTTGATTGTTGCCATTGGAAAGAAGCAATGCAATCTAAAATTGAGTCTATGTACTCAAATAAATTCTGGTCTCTTGTAGACTTGCCTAAAGGGATAAAACCCATTAGGTGCAAGTGGGTATACAAGAGGAAAAGAGGTATGGATGGAAAAGTGGAAACCTTTAAAGCTAGATTGGTAGCTAAAGGTTACACACAGAAGGAAGGTATCAATTACGAGGAAACCTTCTCTCATATGGTCATGCTTAAATCCATTAGGATACTCTTATCCATTGCGGCATCTCTAGACTTAGAGATTTGGCAAATGGACATTAAGACAGCTTTCCTTAATGGAAGTCTTGATGAAAGCATATATATGATGCAACCAAAAGGATTCATTTAAAATGGCCAAGAGGAAAGGGTATGCAAGTTGCAAAGATCCATATATGGACTTAAGCAAGCATCCATATCCTAGAACATAAGGTTCGATCAAGCTGTGAAAAGTTTTGGATTTATTCAAAACCTTGGCGAACTCTGTGTATACAAAATGATTAAAGGCGACAAGTTGGTTTTCCTAGTTCTTTATGTTGATGATATACTACTCATCGAAAACGATGTAGGTGTATTGGCATCAGTAAAAGAATGGTTAGCAAAACAATTTGATATGAAGAACTTAGGAGAAGCAAGTTTTATTCTCGGTATCCAAGTAATAAGGGATAGAAAGAATAGAACGATTGCATTATCCCAAGCTTCATACATAGATAAAATCTTTTCTAGGTTCTCCATGCAAGATTCCAAGAAATGTATGTTACCGTTAAGACATGGAATCAAACTTTCTAAGCAACAAGTTCCTAAGAACGAGCATAAAGAGTAATTCATAAGTAGGGTTCCATATGCCTCGACAGTTGGAAGTCTCATGTATGCAATGCTCTGTCCTAGACCAGATATTTGTTTTACTGTTGGCATAGTTAGCTGGTTTCAATCGAAACCTAGTCCTGATCACTGGACGGCAGTCAAGCATCTTTTCAAGTATCTCAAGAGAATGAGAGATCATATGCTTGTATACTCTGGATGGGATTTAATTCCCGTTGGGTATACAGATTATGATTTCCAGTCAGATTCTGACTCCAGAAGATCCACATCAAGATCTGTGTTTACTCTTGGAAGAGGCGCAGTCATATAAAGAAGTATCAAGCAATCCTATATTGCTTATTCCATTATGGAAGCTGAGTATGTTGCAGCATGTGAAGCAGCTAAAGAGGCTGTTTGGCTCCGCCAATTCTTGATTGTCTTGGAAGTGGTTCCTAATACGAATAAGCAGATCACTGTCTACTATGATAACAGTGGAGCAGTGGCTAATTCGAGAGAACCAAGAAGTCATAAGAGAGGGAAACACATTGAAAGGAAGTATCACCTTTTGAGGGAAATTGTGCATAGGGGTGATGTGACCATTGCCAAGATCGCGTCAGCAGAAAATTTATCGTTCCCTTCAAAAGGGCTCTACCACAAAAGAGTTTTAGTGGGCACCTAGAGAATATGGGAATGAGAGATATGACACTCTTGCTATAGTGCAAGTGGGAGATTGTGAGGATTATACTCAATAGGAAGAGTGTAATAATGTATTTGACAATCTTTTTATAATAATAAAGTGATTTCTAGTTTAACAAATCTTATAGCATTTATAATTTAATTATTATAATTGTCAAAAGTAAATAATCATAAGGTTAAAAGACTATGAGAAATGAAGAATTATTTGTATATCTGTATATGTATGAGGTAGACACAATTTTTTAGTTAGTCTTGAATAATATTCACAACTTAAGATAAAGGTTGGGCGCCTTTACCTTGTTAAAGTTGTAGATCCTTTTGCTAGCATTTGAGTGGGATCAAATGTGTTATGATGAGTCTAAAATCATCAAAGTGTAGTGTCTTTGGGCAAAATAATCTAGTGCACTAGGTCCACTGAATAGGATCACTGTGAAATACTTTATCCAGAACCGTTAGGGGATAAAAGTTTTCAGTTGAGGACAATCGGAGAGTCTATCTTAATCATGAGATAAATGATGGACTTATGGTTACAAGTGTTATCATTTGAGCTATTAATGAGTACGATTATATAGCATAGTCTATCCTCGATAGTTTGGTGGTGTTCATTTGTTAATCGATAAAGGACTTCATTTATAGATATGGACATCGTGGCTCCATTTATTAAATATGAGTAGAATATCATCATATGGATATTTTAATGTATTGTATATTAAATCTTAACCTTAAGTTTTCAATAGTGTCTGGCTTCTGGACAAGTCAAAATATCCAAGTTTAAAATATGGTCATATGGTAAATATGGTAACTAGGAGAGCTATAGGCGGTCTATGAGCTCTTGGTGAATACTGATATTTTTCACGAGTATACACTATCTCCAATGAGGTTGTCTAGGGTACGAATGAGAAATATTAACTTATTCTATCTTTATTTAAGAGTTCAATTTTAGCTTTTTAGTGGAATGAGCTAAAATTAATAGATCGAACCTAAGTGAATTATTTTTTGATTATGATTAGGTTATGTCTATTGAAGCCTAAATTTAGATAGCCCCCCAAGATCCCCAATTCGTACGAACTTGCATGGATCACTTGATATATTCTACCGGACAAATTTATGGATCCATTTAGAATTGTTTTTGGATTTCAGAATCCAAAAGTTTTGGAGAGGTGTGGTCATATGTGATCAAGACATGTGGTAACTCTTCAAATGCTTGGGATAGGCGGCCAATGATGTGGGAATTCTTGGGCGGCCCTTATGGGGTGCGTTTAGCATTCCATTAATACATTAAGAATATAATTTGTACATTTTAATTAAATGGGCTGTTAAATTATATTAATGTATTAATTTAAGGCATGTGGACTTGTTTCTTTTATAGTAAGAATGAGTCTAGTTCACATGTGGACTATTTATTAAAGTCCAATGGATTTAATAAAATGGAAAAACAATATATTACCCATATATATACTTGGGCGGCAAGGCTAAAAACATTAGCTTAATATATTGTTTTATTTTATAAATTAATCAAGTGGAAATTAATTAATTAATTGTTTGATTAAAAGTCAAGATCTTTTTCTAACTACGAGAAGGATTCCTAGTGTCATACTGTTATAAGGGGCCGTTTGGTATGGGGTAATCAAAATAATGTGATTCCTAGGAAAGTGAAACCCAATAATATGATTCCTAGGAAAGTTGTATACATGTGTTTGGTTGTGCATAGGAATATTATGACGGATTCCTGGGAATATTAAGTAACGGTGTTTGGTTGAACATGGGAATTTGTTTTTTTATTTATTTATTAAAAACTAAAAACATAAAATAAAAATTTGAAGTTCACTTTTATATATATGGTTAAAAAAAAACCAACAGTTGTCTTTGCCATTTTTAATCTCTTTCAAGAAAAGAGATCAATTTCAAGAAACTCAAAACCAGATCCATCTTCCATCTCTCTCAAGAAAAAAACCCAGATCTTTACTTGTTGTCATCGCCGTCGTAATCCTTGTCTCCACGTCGTCATCTTCGTCGTCGCCTCTGGTCGGGATCTTCGTCATCATCGCCTCTTTCCAGCCGAGATCTTCGTCGTCGTCGTTGTCGCCTCTTTCCAGCCGGGATCTTCGTCGTCGTCGCCTCCGTTGGGCCGGGATCTTCGACGTCGTCGCCTTAGTCGGCCGGGATCTTCATCGTCCTCATCATCAAAAAAATTTCACCTGTTGTAATTTTTTTCCTTTTTGTGTTTGATGATGGTGTTTGATGCTGTTTGATGGTGTGTTTGTGTTGGTGATGGTGTTTGATGTTGTTGGATATTGTTTAATTGATGAAAATTAGGTTTTAAAATCTGAAAATTTGGTGTTTGGGTAGTGAGAAAGTGTAAGAAAATAAAAATTGGGGAATTTTAGTGTTAATTTCCAGAAGCATTGAAGAACAAAACAGAAGAAAATAAAATAAAAATAATTTTTTTTAATGAGGGTGGGTCCCACGGTGGGAATCAGATGGAGGGTAATGTGATTCCCATGGGATTCACTTTCCCAGGAAACCAAAAAATCAAACCTCCTACCAAACATGGGAATGTTATAAGATTCTCATTCCTATGTAAGGATGACTGCATACCAAACGGCCCCTAAGCAGTTTACTAGGAGAATGACTCTTAATGTCATAACTATTGATAGTAGTATACTAGGAGAAGGACTCTTAGTGTCATACTATTGTTAGTAGTATATTAATTATCAAATACTTTATTTAATAAGTAGATAAATTAAAAAGAGTTTTTATTTATCTAGTCAAATTAGGAAGTATTTGATATCTATCAAAACTCTAATTGATAATCAATTATGAAGTTATTGATAAAGTCACAATTTTCAATTTTATATTCAATAATTTATTATTGGATAATACACTTATGAGTTGGAATAGGTTTGAACTACTAAGTTGATAAGGTTTAGGTGAAATCAAATCCTCCTGGTGTGAGGATTTGGCCATCACCTATAAATATATCATGGAATTTCGTTTTTGATATATAGAGTTCAAAGAAGAAGTTTTTTTTTAGAAAATTTTTATTCTCTTGCTTTTGAATAATAAAAAACAAACTTCCAACTCAAGAAAGGGGTGTAGAATTCGGCCAAAGAGAAGAAGAATAAAGAGCGTTTTATTTTCGATAGTGCACTAGAAGCTTTTACATCAAACGGCTTTATGTTCAAGATTGAATTAGGGTTCACGCGATTTCTTGATTAAAATGATTAAGAATTCACAAGTGACCAAACATTCTTTATTATCTCTAAAAGGATTATTGTGACTAACAACAGAAAAAGGTTTGTTTTTCCATCATCATGTTTACAATTTAAAGAAAAGGGAGCCCACACTCCTAGGAGATTTATGTTCGTGATTGGATTGGAAGATCTTGCAGATTCAATTCGAAGCAAGCGGATTTAATTCGACGCAATATCAATCGTCACATGAAAAAGGTATGATACTTTTATTATATATTAATTAATCAAGGGTTAAGGTTCTTTCTTTTAAAAAGGAAAATTTTTGAAATATACCAAACCTAAGTTTTCGCCTCCGCCGCATGTTTTTCCTTACATGTACAAGAGCACGTCCACGGTTGCTTGTCTTCCCTTGTGTGTGATTGTTTACTGCGAAACAACTCTCACGACCATGTCTTTCCTCTCGGCTATATGAGGATTCCACTGGTTTGTTCACTTTGAACTGGTCGTAGTGCTTATTGGTTGAGTTGTTGAGGTATGTTTTTAAGGCGGACTCCATTGATTGGTCGGGCCAGCTAGGTAACACATGGTTCTTGATTTTCTGCTCACGTTTTTGTTGTGCGGATTGAAGTATTTGCATGGTTCTCCATTGAGAAGCTTGAAATTCCTCGTTGTCCCGATGCCTCTTCTTCATCAACTCTCTTTGCTCGTCTTCCAATGAGATGGAGTCTTGGTTTGTACCCAATCCATGTTGCACATTTTCTCATTAGGTGAGTAGATTGGCCCTGGATTGTCAAAACATCCACATGGTCCGCTCATAGGCCTTGAATATTGTCTGAAGAAGTCCATAGTACCTGAAACAAAGAAAAAAAACAACCAAAGCATAAAAAAACAAGAAAAACTGAAGATAACTGAGAAATTAGTTAGAAAACTAGATTTAGCCACTCAATTGACACCTTTCCCCAGCAGCAACGCCATTTTTGATACTCATTTTTTGTGTCGTCAGCAAATCGCAAATTCAAAAGAAATTTATAATAATTCCTAGCAATGTGCTCTAATGTTTTCAAAACAAGTACAATGACAAGCAATGGTATCGTCCACATGGAAAGAGAAATTAAATAGCTAAAGCTAGTTAACTACTACTAAAGTAAAACAAAACATGTAAATGTCAACGGTTGTTTTGAAAAAGGTTAATAATGCAACTACAATTAGGCTAATTAATCTAACATGCAACTAATGTTAAAATATGATAATGAGAACAAAGGTATTGATGGATCTAACAAGTTAATGATGGGCAAATCATGAACTTCTCATGAGTGTGCTTTAATCTTGTGTAACCAACCTAGGATGTTTAGGATTGGTTGTATACCACTTATGAGTGTCCAATCTATCATGTATAGTGTTGAACACCCACAAGTGATTGTGCATGAATGAACATCTATCAAAATAAGGGACTAATCTCTGTATAAAGTCACAAATCCTAGGATGTATAGAATTGATGCTTAACCTCTTACAAGCAACCAACCTAGGATGTATATGATTGATTACCCATTTGAGATTAGATAGAAATTAAGATTAAAATGTATGGATTCCACTTAAGTCATGTACTCTTGTTCAATCCTCCCAATCAAAAGAGCTTAAGAGAACCAAGCATCATGTATACCCAATTCTCTACTCAAATAATTTCTCAAACAGCTTGCAAACAGAGTCATGTACAATCTAAAGCAAATAATTCTTGAAATTAATTAAAAACAATGAATGAAACATATTAGATAGATTGATAGAAAATATAAAGTTCATTACAAAGCCCAACATCGACAAGTGTTTCACATCAATCCCTTAGTCGGATATTTAACTACTCATGACAAATACAAGAAAATAACAAGGAGATGAGAGATAGAGAAGACTCATGTAGACATTCTCCTTCCTTCAAGCTTGAATCCTATCTTCAAATGTCCTTGAGTAAATGATGAGGATGATGGTTGGATTTGGTGAGGAATGATTCCTAAATCTAGGTTAGTGGTTAGTGATGTTAGGTAGAGAGAAAAGTGTTCTTTGAAGAGGTTGGTGGTGTATGGATCCCCCATTTTCAAAATAAGAACAAGATAAATTTATAGAGGGTGAAAAATTAGGTCTGAAATGCTGATGTGGCGACCTGATACATCATAGTGTGTGGGTACATGTGTGCGGGTACGGACCCACGCAGTAACCCGCACACATCCCATCCAGCAACTTCTTTCTTCAATTCACTGGTAGGACTTGCGCAGTACCAACAAACTGGGCACTTTGGTCTTTTTAGGTGACTTCTGATCTCCGGTCCGTGGGTGGCTTCACTGGTGTGGACCGGAAAAGTTCTGAAATCTTGAAGTGCAGGGGTAGTACACGAGTAAGGGTACCCGCAAACACACCAGCGCATTGCTTCCTTTCTTCTTGCGTGATTTGGCTCGCTTTGCCCCCGAATTCTCCACTTCTTTCTCCGAGACCGGGATTTCACCTATTGCCTGCAAATGTGATAAAAAGAGACCATAAGACACGAAACACATGCTCGAAAACAAGGAAAGGGATAAGGAATGAGGGCCAAAATATATAACAATTTTGGCACGATCAGTCAGTCAGACAAAAAGAACCCCCGAGAACTATAATGCACACTCTAGAACTATAAAGCACTCTCGCTTTCCAAAAAGCTTCCGCATGCCAAAAAGAATGCCCATGCCAAAAGGAACATAGGTTAGCAAAAAAGAATGTCCGAAAGCAAAAAAGCATGCTTAGAAACTAAAAAGCACCCACGAGAACAAAAAAACACTCCCGAGTTCCAAAAAGGCATGCCCTCACCATTTACTAGTTGGACTAGGTTCCACCTAATTGTTAACATAACAACCAGCATTTTCAATTCAGCCTTGCGATTTATAATGATTAGAACTCTTGGGAGGATATCAATAAAATCACATTAAGTGTGTTACCAAGTTTTCGACCTTCAATATATTCCTTCACAAAAATCCCTCATTTGAGAGTATATATTGCTTGAGTCAATTGTCTAGTCTATCCTTGTAAAGAAGTATCTTGCTAAATTCCATTCATGGATACCACTTGGGGGTTATCACACAAAACATAAAGCTCAACTAACCTTGGAGGCCATAGGTGTTCAAAACATCTTCTCCAACTAAATTGTTTAAGGCGTGTGATAGAATTCCATAGAATGATTTACCAAGTTATCTAGATGCCAATTAGATACCTAAACCATTCAATGCATGTTCATACAAAAAGAGATATATGAGTGGCACTCCTATTCTACATGACATGTTATCAAACAATGATAAACATTGCAATATTTACGAAAAAAATAAATAGCCACAATTTTGGTCCATCCTAGAAGAGCAAGTAAATTACATTTGTTTGAAATACAAAAACCCTAATCCTAACTTGGCAAACAAGTCATAAAGCGGTCGTTCGTCCATAGGTCTTGCGTGCCTGAAGCCATACGCGGTCCCCTTGTACACAGCATTGCGCTCACGTAGCCATGCATGCGCTAAGCCAAGAGCGGCTGCAGCAAATCTACTGCCATGCGCTGCTGCAGTGCACCTGCTGCCTTCCACGATCGCGCATGTGCCCAACTTCCTTGGTAGGTAGTGCGCTGCTGCACCACAACAAGCACAGCTATGTGCTTGGTCGTGCTCTTGCTTGCTGCCTTGGTGCGCATGGGCTGCCGCGGCCTTGCTTCTTTTTCTTCTCCCAATTCTTCAATTATTTGAATCTTCGAAACTTGAATATATTATAGCATTTTTATTATTATTATTATTACAACAATAAAATAAAAAAACTTAACAACTATCAAGAAGGAAATTATGGCGATGATAGACCACTTTTCTTGTTACAACTTCAAACAAAATTATATTGAAATTCTAGAACCAAAATCGAGCAATAACAAATCATATTATAAAACATATATAGATATATATATATATATATATATCAATACATTCCAATGTAATTATATATGTGAGTACATAGAGTGCCATCTCTTTCTAAAACATGCATATTTACAATAAAAAGAAATAGATCCACGTGTATATATATATATATATATATATATATATATATGTATATATCAATTAATCAAGGGTACAACCTAGCTCGGATACCAATTGAAGGAAAAAACACGCGGCGGAAGCGAAAAATTAGATTGGTAGATTTTAAAAAAAAAAATTCCCTTTAATAGAAAGAACCTTAAGCCTTGATTAATTAACATATAATTAAAAGTACCATACCTTTTCACGTGACGATTGATATTGCATAAATTTGAATCCGCAAGATCTTCCAATCCAATAATCATGAGGATGGAAAAACAAACCTTTCTTTGAATTGTATACATGAGGATGGAAAAACAAACCTTTTTCTTTTGTTAGTCACAATAATCCTCTTAGAGAAAAATAAAGAACGCATGGTCACTTGTGAATTCTCTATCTATTAATCGAAAACTCGCGTGAACCTTAATTCGATGTTGTGCACAAATCTTTTTGATATATAAGCTACTAGTACACTATCGAAAACAAAACGCTCATTTCTTTTTCTCTCTTGGCCGAATTCTCTATGAGTTGGATGAATTTTTTTAAAAGTAAAAGAATAAAATTCTTCTAATTGAAAAACTTATGCATTGGCCGAATTCCCTATGATAGAAATATAGGGTGGCCGAATTCTCTTTGATGTGTAGTATTTTTGTTTCACTAATACTCTTATCAAGTTAGTAGTTCAACTCTATTCCAACTCATGAGTGTAATATCCAATAATTGAATATCAATTTAAAATTGTGACTTTATAAATTACTTCTTAATTTGACTAGATAAATAAAACTTTTTATTTATTTATCTACTTATCAAATAAATTATTTGATAGATATCAAAAACCTCCTAATTTGACTAGATAAATAAATCCCTTTTTATTTATTTATCTACTTATCAAATAATTTTTTTGATACTTATCATACTACTAACAATAGTATGACACTAAGAGTCCTACTCCTAGTTAGAAAAAGATTTTGACTTTTAATCAAATAATTAATCAATCAATTAATTTCCATTTGATTAAATAATAAAATAAAAACAATATATTAAGCTAATACTTTTAGCCTTGCCGCCCAAGCCTATACATGGGCAATATATTGTTTTTCCATTTTATTAAATCCATTGGACTTTAATAAAAAGTCCACATGTGAACTAGACCCATTCTTAATTACTAAAAGATAGTCCACATGCCATAAATTAATACATTTAATATAATTTAACAGCCCATTTATTTAAAATGTGCAAATTATATTCTTAATGTATTGATGGAATGCTAATTGCACCCATTAGGGCCGCCCAAGGATTCCCACATCCTTGGCCACCCATTCCCGGCTTTTGAAGAATTACCGCGTGTCTTGATCACTCATGACCGCACCTCTCCAAAACTTTTGGATTCCAAAATCCAAAAACAATTCTAGATGGATCCAGAAATTGGTCCGGTAGAATATATCAAAAGATCCATTCAAGTTCGTGCGGATTGAGGATCTTGGCGGACTATCTAAATTTAAGCTTCAATAGACATAACCTAATTACAATCAACAAATGATTCACTTAGGTTCGATCTATTAATTTTAACTCATTCCACTAAATAGCTAGAATTGAACTCTTAAATAAAGATAGAATAAGTTAATATTTCTCATTCGTACCCTAGACAACCTTATTGGAGATAGTGTATCCTTTTGAAAAATATCAGTAATTGCCAAGAGCTCATAGACCACATATAGCTCTCCTAGTTATCCATATTTACTCATATGACCATATTTTGAACTTGGATATTTTGACTTGTCCATAAGCCATGTTTCAATAGACACTATTGAAAACTTAACGTTAAGATTTAATATCCAATACCTTAAAATATCCACATGATGATATTCTACTCACATTTAATAAATTGAGCCACAATGTCCATATCTATAAATGAAGTCCTCTATCGATTAACAAATGTGTTAATGGAAATTTTACTCGGGACGAGAAATCTCAGTTAACACCCTCGAGACCACTACCACGTAGGTGGTGGCCAAGATTGATCGTATGTCTAGCGATGATTTAGAAAATGACATGGACTTTAATGATACAATTCACCCAAAAGAAAGCAAGAATCTTTTTATTGAACATGCATGGTATACAAATACAAATTTCTTTATTTTTGCTCTCAACTTTCTCTAGGGTATGGTTGAGTGTTTTTCGTATGCCTGTCGAATAGTAGTCTCCTCTTTTTCATTTTCTTTCTTTCTATTTATACATAGTTTTATAGGTTAAACAAACTGATTCTCCCATTGATTTTCTCAGTCTTTCCCCTCCTTATCGGGCGGGATTTGTCGCTTCAATGTCATTGACTTTGAGTTAACAGTCGAATTGAGAATATCGTGGTGGAGATCAGTTTGTTTCCTCTTTGGATTCTATTACTTGTTCTGCATATAGGTATCGTTTCCAGATATGATCCAGTGTATCTTCGTATCTTTTCAGCATGATCCTTTATAGAGGTCGTTGAATATGGCATGGTGTGGTGCATCTACTAGCGAGGTTGATCAGTGTTCCGACCTCGATATCTGAGAATTTTCATCCGGCTTGGAGCCAGATCTGGCTTCCCTTGACCTTTTCGAAGCTAGGTGTGGTTTCCCCTGACTTTTCGAAGCTAGGATGTGGCTTCCCCTGACCTTTCGAAGCTAGGTGCGGCCTTCTAGGGACATTCTTCTGTGTCAGTGAGGTATAGGCGAGTCTCTGGAGCATTTGCGAGGTAACCTCGACTTCGGGGAGCTTCTAGTTTTGGTGATGCGGGCTAGATCTAATCGTTCCGGGCTCTATCGCGGATGTTTCCGGAGCCCGTCCTTGTTCCTGGGGTGGTATCGTAGTTCGGCTCTGGATAGAATGGTCTCCTGGTGGAAACTCTAGGGTATGGAAGTAGGTCTGGGAGGTGGAAAATTTTCCTTTGGTCATTAGCCAATTTTGGCTATTAACAGAAGTCCTCTCTGACTTGAACACCAGACGTCGAGCTTGGGGTTGAGGTCAGATTTTTACTTTATTTGGGAAATCTTCCTCTTTGTACCGTTACCGAAATATTGGGGAAATTTCTTCATTAGAGTGACGTGATGCGAACCGACTAATTTATCTCCAAATTAATCAGATTGTGTTACGGCAAGTCCCCGAGATTTTTTACCGTTACCAGAATCTTGGGGAGATCTTCCTCTTAACTGTGTAAGTGATGTGGCGTGAGATGATTAGCCTGCTTTTGAGTTTAATCCGGTTACGTTACTGTAGTCCCCGAGATTTTTTACCGTTACCAAATGAGTATATTGGTAGCTCGTGCTGTTGCCCTCCTGCCTATATATATATATATATATATATATATATATATCTATTTTTCTCCTCGTCCTCCTCACATCTCTCGAACTAAAATTTTTTGCTGAGAAATATTTTCATAGCCTTTCCTCCAAGCTTGCTTTTTTATTCATTCTTCGTCCTTTTTGGCATTTTACTATGTCGAAAACCAGTCGCGACTCAGCTGATTCCATAATCGACGGCGAGGAGGTCAGTCAGTTTTACTATGGGGAAGCATGCTAGGAGGAGTTCTGACGGCGACGATTCCCTGGCCACCTCGCAACGTCGGCGGTCAAGTAGGTATGTATCCATTGGGACTAGGTTCTCCAACCATCCTTTGGATATCGTCGACGAAGATTCCGACAAAGAAGCGGACGGTGACGTCGCGGAGGAGCATCGGGTCTCGGCTCCCGGTCCCCTTGTGGAGAGGCACCCTCCTTATGATTTCTGGGTTGTCCCAGATTCCATAGTTGACCCGGTCTCGATTGACCGCTTGAGGTCAAAGTTTGGCATCCCCGACAGCGTATCCATCTCGGTGCCTCCCAAAAATTATGAGTTCTTCAACCCCCCCCCCCTAAAGGCGTGCTTCGGATTCATGTGGCCGCTCTTGAGAACAGGGTCAGGCTTCCCCTTCATCCGACTCTTCGGCGAGCTCTTAACGCCATCCAGCTCGCTCCCCTCCTGTTGACGCCTGGCTTCTGGAGGCATCTGATTGGTTTCCTTGTACTATGGAGGGAACAATGTCAGATGAGTAAGGTGACGAGGGAGTCAGGTGCAGAGGAGCTGGCCTATCTCTTCCAGATTAGGGAGCCTGTCTGGTGCTCCTCGAGGCCAGTTCTACGCCAAGGCTAAGAACAAGCTCAACTTTATCATTCCTTGTGCTTCGAAGAAGGACCCCGCTTAGGAAAGAAGAATGGATCCTTGCGGGGGATGACTAGGGGAGCTTGAATTTTCATCGAAGGGCATGAATTCGAGGTTCCCACGGCTTTCAGTGACAAGCCCTCATGGGACCGGGGTTCCCTGCCTTCTGAGTCCGAAGCCGTCTTGAAGGCTATTCTAGCCCGGAATTATTTGAATCTGAAGCTCCCTACTGCTAAAGCCTTTGATCCTCGTAGGGTGAACAAATATTTACGGATCTCAGACGTTATTCCTCGTAAGTGTCATTGAGTTGCTTTGCCTTATTACTCAGCTTGGTTCTAACATTTTACTTTTTAATCTGCTTATTCACAGTTTTTATCGTGGAACCGGCCACCCGCCACATCTCACGCTCTCCTCAAGGTGGAGTTTATCTTCCCTCCACTGGGGTCGAACCTGCTCTTGCTTCATCTATCTCTCCAGCTGGGTCCAAGATGGCCACTCTTGCTTCGCGGGCTTTCCGGGCTTTGGGTAAAGCTCCCCACGTGGTTGGCCCGGCTGCTTCTGTCCCTTCGGCCATGGTCGCTAAAGTTGCTACCCCTTCGACTCAAACAACTGATTCCGCTGCATTCCAACAACCAAAGCTTTGGAGGTTTCTGGGAAAGGTGTCGCTTCTGGGAAAGGTGTCGCGAGGGTTCCTTCAAGCCGCTCCGGCCTCAGTCGAGCTCGGTAGGGCGGGATGAAGTCCTGGAGCAATTCATAGCGTCTTGTCCAGGGCGGTGGGATCTCCAAGATGGCTTTCATGCATGTGGACGTCCTTATTACCAAGGGGTCTGCTATTTTAGCTGGGGTAATTGTATTTCCTTCGTGCTGCTCTTGTTAATTCATTCAGTTTCTAACTCGGGTTCTATGTTTTGTAGGCCTTCAAGTTTAACATTGCGATGGGCCAGCAGTTAGCCCTCCTCCGCGACCGGGCTGTAAAAGCCGAAGCCGAAGCTGAGAAAGCCGAGGAACTGCTCAAGCAGGCTCGGTCTTTAGTGGAAGAGGTGACTTCCAACCAGGGAAAGGTCGAGGTCGAGATGGCTGAGCTTTGCTGCGATCATGAGAGGATGAAGCAATCTTATGATCAGGAGCGTTTTCAATCTCTCCGGCGGGCTAGACGGCGGGATTCCTGGAGATCTGAGGCTAAAAAGTTGGACCTCGAGAACCAGTCTCTGATTACTCAGGTGACCAAGCTGCAAGCTGACGCGGAGACCTCCTTCATCGATGGATATTTCTATGCTTCCCTTCAGGCCGCGGAAGCTCTTCCTCCTCCCTTTGATTTGTCATCTATTGCTGGCTGGGATAGACAGGAAATAATGCTCAAGGCTACCGAGCTATCTCGCCCTGAAGGTGACAAGGTGGTCCCTTCGAGCCGAACAGGAGCTGGGAAACAGCCCGCTGAGACAGATCCTCCATTCCCTCTTCCTACCTTTACCACCTCAGGTCCTGGGGAGTCTTCCAGTAAAGTGATATCCTCTCGATCCGAAGAGGACCAGTTGGGAGCTAGTGAAGAGGTTAAGAGCCCATCTGAGGATCCCCCTTTAACAGAGATGGAGGTCGACAGGAGCCAGACGAGGTTTATGGCTGCCCTTCTTGACGCGGCTATCCCGCCTGAGGTTATGGACGTGATTAATGAGGTTTTGGAGGAAGATCCTACTGATCAACCGATGGAGACCATAAATGGAGGAGCGGTCGGCGAGGATAACCAAGATGGACAGCTATCTGTAGAGGGGGTTGATGGCGAAGATCAGCAAGAAGGAGGAGGGCCAGTGGAGGGCAGCCAAGAAAGTCCCAAAGCTTGAAGCAGTTCATCATGACTTGTTTTTGATTGCCCGAAAAAGGGGGTGGGCACCCCGTTTTGCCCTTATAAGCTTTTTTTTTATAGCCCGAGTTCGCGGGTTGGGCTCCCCGTTTGCTGGATGTAGCCTTATCGGGGGATAGGCTCCTCTTGTCCTTAAATGAAAAGTCGAATCGCTTTTGAGAATTCTTGTTTTATTTCTTGTCTTGAATAAGATCTAGAGTAGCATCTGTAGCAACAATTAAGATTTGTGTAGGGAATTATAACGATTTTGATCCTGCACACGAAAGCAAACAATATATATATATATATATTTATGGGGCGATAGCCCAACCAAGACATCATGAGGGCTACTTAGCTATTTCTTGGTCTTTGAGATCTTGAGGGCAACTATGCTCTTACACTCAGACCCTTCTTTGGGGTGGTAGCCCGACCAAGGCATCAGGAGGGCTACTGAGCTATTTCCTGGTCTCGAGATCTAGAGGGCAACTATGCTCTTATACTCAGATTCTTCTTAGGGGTGGTAGCCCGACCAAGGCATCAGGAGTGCTATCAAGCTATTTCCTGGTCTCGGGATCTGGAGGCAACTATGCTCTTACACTCAGATCCTTCTTGGGGGTGGTAGCCCGACCAAGGCATTAGGAGGGCTATCGAGCTATTTTCTGGTCTCGAGATCTGGAGGGCAACTATGCTCTTACACTCAGATCCTTCTTGGGGGTGGTAGCCCGACCAAGGCATCACGATGGCTATCGAGCTACTTCCTGGTCTCGAGATCTGGAGGGCAACTATGCTCTTACACTCAGATCCTTCTTGGGGGTGGTAGCCCGACCAAGGCATCAGGAGGGCTATCGAGCTATTTCCTGGTCTCGAGATGTTTATGTTGAGTTTCCCATACAAGGGTATAGTCACTAATGTTGAACATAGTTGGAGACAAAGATGGAAGAGAAAAGGAAAATGACTTTATTGATGATCGAGATGTAGTACATCTTTATTAGGGTCTGTAATGAAAACTAGGTAGGGGTAGTCTGCTTGAGAACTCCTTTCAAGGGTAGAATTTTCTCAAATGATCTGCATTCCAAGTGTGGTCGATGGATCGTCCGTCCATGTCTTCGAGTTTATAAGTTCCATTGCGAACAACTAGCTTTATCAGATATGGTTCTTCCCAATTGGGACTTAAGACTCCATCCTACCTTTTCTGAGTGTTCAGGGTCACTTTCCTAAGTACCAGATCCCCTTCTTTGAATTCTCGGGCTCTGACATTTTGGTTGAAGTATCTAGCGATCTTGCTCTGGTAGATCGCTACTTTCTCTACTACCCGGTCTTGTTTTTCTTCTAAGAGGTCTATATTAGCCCGGAGCTTGACTTCATTACTTTCGGCCTCAAAGTGTTGTACCCTGAACGAGGTCAATTTATGCTCGATGGGGAGGACTGCTTCAACCCCGAAGGCTAGGGAGTTAGGTGTCTCCCCGGTAGCTGCTCTCTTTGTAGTCTGGTATGCCCATAGGACTTCTGGCAGCTCTTCGGCCCATTTACCTTTCTTCTGCTGTAGCTTCTTTTTCTGAAGTTTCTTGATAGTCTTGTTGGTTGATTCTACCAGCCCGTTAGTCTGGGGATGAAGCCACTGAAGCAAGCCTGAGGCCGATCCCCAATCCCTTGCAGAAGTCTTTGAACCGGGCGTTGTCGAATTGCTTCCCTAGGTCAGCTATAATGATGAGAGGGGTCCCGAATCTGCATACCATGTTAGTCTTGATGAACTGTATTTTTTTCTGATATTCGAGAAAGAGGTCCTGCCTCGACCCATCTTGTGAAGTAGTCGATAACCACGATAGCATGTTTCATCTGTCCGGGAGCGGTAGGGAGTGGCCCAATTAGGTCGATTCCCCACATGGCAAAGGGGTAAGGTGAACTGAGGGACGACAGTCGCTCGGGTGACTGGTGGTTCAAGTTTGAAGTTCTTTAACAAGGCTTGCAAGATTGCACAAAACTCTTTACGTCTTGGTGGATGGTCGACCAATAGTACCCCATACGAAGCACCTGATAGGCTAGAGCTTCCCCACCTATGTGGTTCCCACAGTCCCCAGAAGGGACCTCTCTCAATGCCCACTTAGCATCATCAGGATGCAAGCACCTAAGTAAGGGGAGGGATCTGCCCCTCCTGTAGAGGTATCCGTCCACCATACAGTATCGAACTGAGAGTCTCTTAATTCTTCGGGCTTGGTCGGGCCCTTCGGAAAGCTCTCCTTCAAGGAGGTAGGTGACAATTGGGTCCATCCAACAAGGCAGGCGATCCAGGGAACAAATTTCTCTATTTGTGGCTATGCTTGGTTAGGTTATTACTTGGAGGGGAATTCCCCTTGGAAGGGACTGACCTCCGTTCGCCGCTATTTTAGCCAGAACATCTGCGCGATGGTTTTGGTGTCGAGGCACCTGATCGATCTTGAGTCCCTTAAATTTTCATTTTAGCAGCTGAGCTAGATTTAGGTAGGCAGCCATATTATCTCCCTTTGCCTGGTAGACCCCAGTCACCTAGTTTACAATAAGCAATGAATCGCTCTTGCTTTGCAGGAAATCGGCCTTTAGTTCAATGGCTACCTTCATCCCGGCTAGGAGGGCTTCATATTCCGCTACGTTATTGGTGGCTTTAAACTCGAATCTGAAACAGTGACATAATTTGGTCCTCTACGGATCTACTAAAACTATGCCAGCTCCTCCCCTGGCTTGCCCGGATGCTCCATCTGCAAAGACAGTCCATGGCTTGTAGCCTTCCGGCCAATTGTGGTCCTCGGATATCTTCACAGGGACCTCATTTGATACTGAGGGATCATCTGGATCTAGGATCGCTGAGAATTCTGCCACGAAGTCGGCCAAAGCCTGTGCCTTAATCGTAGTCCGGGGCTTATACTTTAGGTCGAACTGAGTGAGCTCTAGTGCCTATATGACTAGCCTTCTAGATACGTCTGGTCTTTGCAAGAATTGGCGGAGGGGTTGGTCCGTCACCACTGCTATTGTGTGAGCTTGAAAATAGGGACGGAGTTTCCTTGCTGAGATCACCAGAGCGTAAGCGAGCTTTTCCAGGAGAATGTAATTCCTTTCTGATTTGGTCAATGCATGACTCACATAGTATATGGGTCTTTGAAAACCGTCGCTACAATCCTTGGCCAAAGCCCCGCTTACTGCAGTTTCTGATACAGCCAGGTAGATCTGCAACTCATCTCCGAGAACCGGCTTGACTTACATTGGGGGGCTTGTTAGGTATTCTTTCAAAGCTTGAAAAGCCCGTTCGCTCTCCTGGCTCCATTTCATGTTTTTCCCTTGTTTGATGGCCTTGAAGAAAGGGAGACATTTATCGGTGGAGCTAGAGATAAACCTGTTGAGTGCCGCCACCAGTCCAGTCAGAATCTGTACTTGCTTGAGCAAGGTTGGGGATTTCAGGTCCAAGATAGCTTTGATTTTTTCTGGGTTGGCTTCTATACCTCTCTCATGAACCATGAAGCCTAGAAACTTCCCCGCCGTTACCCCAAAGGCACATTTGGAGGGGTTCAAACGCATCTGGTTTTCCCTCAGTATGAGGAAGGTTTTACGAAGGTCTTCCTAATGTCCTTTTATGGTTGGGGATTTCGTGATCATGTCGTTGATATACACTTCTATCGTCCTTCCTATCTCGGCCTTGAACAGTTTGTTAACCAGCCGCTGGTATATGGCCCCCGCATTCTTCAAACCAAACGACATCACCTTGTAGCAGTATAAGCCCTGCCCAGTAATGAAACTGGTTTTATCTTGGTCAGCCGGGTGCATTTTAATTCGGTTATATCCTGAGAATGCGTCCATGAAACTCAAAAGTTTATTTCCGAACGTGGAGTCAACCAGCTAGTCGATCTTTGGTAAAGGAAAACTGTCTTTCGGACAAGCCCGGTTGAGGTCGGTGTAATCGACACACATACGCCACTTCCCATTCGACTTCGTAACCATGACCACGTTGGCGATCCATTCAGGGTAACGTACTTCTCTGATGAACCCTGCTTTGATCAATTTATCAACCTCTTCCTACACCGCAGAGTTCCTATCAGCGTTGAAGTGAGGCCTCTTTTGCTTGATGGGCTTGACTGTTGGATCTACCACTAGTCGGTGGGCGGCCAATGATGCTGGGATTCCAGGCATTTCATCATGGTTCCAGGCGAAGATGTTGCTGAACTCCCTTAGAAGGTCAATTAGTCCTCTTTTTACTTCTGGATCAAGGGTGGCTCCGACCTTGACGACCTTGACGACCTTGGAGTGATCGTCATTCCTGATGGGTATCTCTTCTAGTTTATCTACGGGCTGCCTGCTCGCCCATTCCTTACTCCGTTCTTCCTCATAGGGCATAGTAGGTTCGCTCTCCGGATGCCCAGGATGTTCCACGGGCTCCTTCTCCTCCTGGATTATCCGGGATGTATCCATGTCTTCCTGGATTAATGTCACCTGTACACACTGTTTCGCTAGGGCTGTAGGATTGGCAGATACTGTGTAGCATTTCCTAGCTGCCTGCTGGTCCCCGCATACCTCTCCTACTTTGGTTCCAACTGGGAATTTCAGGACGTTGTGGTATATGGACAAGACTCCCTTCAAGGAGGACAGGAAAGGTCTCCCCAGGATGGCGTTGTAGGCCGATGGGGTGTCCACCACAACAAAGTCGGTCATAACATTCTATTGGAGAGGGGTGATTCCGATGATTACTGGGAGGATCATCAACCCCACTGGTATAATCGAATCTCCTGTGAAACCGTAAAGCGGAGTGGTATAGCTGTTGTAACAACGTTGCTTCAGGTTCAATTTTTCCAGGGTATTCTTGAAGAGGATATCTACACTACTACCTGTATCCACAAGCACGCGATGGACCAGACAGTTGGCGATATGTATCGTGATTACCATAGAATCATCATGATGTTGCACAGTGTTGAAGACATCTGCTTCGGTGAATACGATCTGCGCTGACTGAGAGAGCTCTGTCGGGCTCTAGCTGACTTCGAAAATCCCCCGGCTTTCTCCGATGCGGGGAACCTTTCTTGCGTGTTTTTTTGGGGAGTTATTGGAAACGCCAGCCAATGTAGGACCTCTGCTAATATTGTGTATCACCTGGATCTGTTGCATTAAGTCAGCATGTTCCCCTTTCCTCTTTTCTGCGTCTTAACGGATTTCAGCTTGTACCTCCCTTACAGTCCTAATGTTATCTCTGACCTGTTGTAAGAACTCAATCAGGCATCCTCCCCTTATCAGGGCCTCAATCTGGTTGCGAAAATTATAGCACTCTGAGGTATTGTGGCCCACGTCTTCGTGGAATGTCGTAGTACTTGTACCGGTTTCTCCTGTCAGCTGGAGCCTTCATGGGAGTGGGCTTTTAGAGCAACCCTTTATCTCGTATGGCAAGGTAGACTGTTTCCCTGGAAGCATTCAAAGGGGTGTAGTAGTCATACCATTTTTCCCCTTGCATTACTGGAGCCACGGCCTTGGGAGGCGGCGAAGCCCGGGGAGGGGTTCGTTTTGCTAGATATCTTTCTTGCCTATGCAGAGGAGCAGGGAGGCGATAGGTTGACCTGTTGGGAGGTCTATTATGAGTTTTCTGCACTGGCTCAAATTTGGGGGCTTCTTTCTTCAGACGCTTTGCCTTTCTGATGTCGTCGTGTTCCATCTTGACCTTGAGCTGTTCGTCGATCTCGACCTGCTCAAGAGCCCGGTCGTAGGCCTCCTGGTAAGTCTCGGGAGGTCTATTGGCGAAGGAATGGAAAAGCTTTCCTGCCCATAGGTTCCGCCTGAAGTTGGCGAGGGTTTCTTTTTCAGGTGAAAACTCCCATTTGTATGACCTCCTTGTGAAATCGTTCCACGTACGATCGAAGAGTTTCACTCCATTCCTGGATCACATATTGGAGGTGTATGGGATCTTTCGGACGAGGTTTGACTCCTTGGAATTGTGAGCAAAAATCTATCGATAATTTTGTGAAAGAATCCACGCTGCCAACGGGCAGTTTCCTGAACCAGGTTTTCACATAGTCAGTTAGGGTCGTTGGAAACATTCTGCACATAGCTGCTCTGGTAGTTTTCTGGACCTCCATCTGTTGAACAAAGCTCTCTAGGTGGCTTAGAGGATCTTCCGTTCCATGAAAACTTATTTGCTGGCATTTTGAATTTTAGGGGGAGCTCTGCTTCCCGGATCCTCCTAGTGAAGGGAGCGTTCATCTCGCTCAGGGGATCCTTTTTGTCCTCCTTATTCTTTCCCTTCCTTATCTGCTGGACCTCTTTTTGTAACTTTGCCAGCTTATCCCTCAGTCGCTTGTTCCCAGGTTTCTTCGAGTTAACCTCAGATTCTTCACTGTCGAATCTTTCCGATGAACTGGCAATTTCTATCTGGTCCTCTTCCTGGATAAGATCTACTCGGGGAGTTTGTCTACTTTCCTCCTCTAGGGCCCGGGCAGTTCTCCTAGATGTAGTTGGATGAGATAGCCCTCGTGGCTTCCGGGTAAAAGCATCCGCGGCAGACTTAACTCGCCTGGGTTGATATTGTGAAAGTCATTTCAGAACTGGGGGCATGGGTCTCAGCCTATCCCGGATCGAACGTTGGGGCCCTGATCTATCTCGGGCCGGCTCTGGAAGAGGAGGTCCTAGGCGATCGAAAGTAGGTGGCCTAGCTCCGAGCCTGCTCGGCTCTCCCTGATTATTCAGGTTCGTTGGCTGGATTGTGATGCCTTCAGCAAGCAAACGGATACGGATGGATTCTACGAAGGCCGCCGCTTGTTGGTCGAGCGCTGGCCTGGCTCACTATAGGGTGGCCAGTAGCCCGCGCATTGGTTGTTTGGACCAGGAGCTTGACTACTATATCCAGACTTTCTCCCCTTTCTCGGGGCCTTTCGTGTTAGCCTCGCCGGAGGTTGCTCCGAGATTCTATGTTGGCCTTGGGAGGAACGGAGTCTCATAGTTCCTGTAAAACAACGAAAATGTAAATGCAAATAACTGGTTAATAGGGTGTAAGGTTTTTTCTTCCTACAGACGGCGCCAGAAAGTGTTAACGGAAATTTTGCTCGGGACGAGAAATCTCAGTTAATACCCTCGAGACCACTACCACGTAGGTGGTGGCCAAAATTGATCGTATGTCTAGCGATGATTTAGAAAATGACAAGGAATTGAATGATACAATTCACCCAAAAGAAAGCAAGAATCTTTTTATTGAACGTGCATGGTATACAAATACAAATTTCTTTATTTTTGCTCTCAACTTTCTCTAGGGTATGGTTTAGTGTTTATCGTATGCCTGTCGAATAGTAGTCTCCTCTTTTTCATTTTCATTCTTTCTATTTATACATAGTTTTATAGGTTAAACAAACTGATTCTCCCCTTGATTTTCTCAGTCTTTCCCCTCCTTATCAGGCGGGATTTCTCGCTTCAATGTCATTGACTTTGAGTTAACACCCGAATTGAGAATATCGTGTTGGAGATCAGTTTGTTTCCTCTTTGGATTCTATTACTTGTTCTGCATATAGGTAACGTTTCCAGATATGATCCAGTGAATCTTCGTATCTGTTAATAGCTGAAATTGGCTAAGGACCAAAGGAAAATTTTCCACCTCCCAGACCTGGTTCCATACCCGAGAGTTTCCACCAGGAGACCTCTCTATCCAGAGCCGAACTATGATACCACCCCAGGAACAAGGACGGGCTCCGGAAACATCCGGGATAGAGCCCGGAATGATCAGATCTAGCCCGCATCACCAAAACTAGAAGCTCCTCGCAGTCGAGGTCACCTCGCAAATGCTCCAGAGACTCGCCTGTACCTCGATTGACACAGAAGAATGTCCCTAGAAGGCCGCACCTAGCTTCGAAAGGTCAGGGAAAGCCACACCTAGCTTCGAAGGTCAGGAGAAACCACACCTAGCTTTGAAAAGGTCAAGGAAAGCCAGATCTGGCTCCAAGCTGGATGAAACTTCTCAGATATCAAGGTCAGAACACTAATCAACCTCACTGGTTGATGCACCACACCATGCCATATTCAACGACCTCTATAAAGGATCATGCTGAAAGGATACGAGGGATACACTGAATCATATCTGGAAACGTTACCTATATGCAGAACAAGTAATAGAATCCAAAAAGGAAACAAACTGATCTCCACCACGATACTTTCAATTCGGCAAAGTCAATGACATTAAAACGAGAAATCCCGCCCGATAAGGAGGGGAGAGACTCTGTTTGACCTACAAACTATGTATAAATAGAAAAGAAAGGAAATGAAAAAGAGGAGACTACTATTCGACAGGCATACGACAAATACTCGATCATACCCTAGAGAGAGTTGAGAGCAAAAAATAAAGAAACTTGTGTTTGTATACCATGCACGTTCAATAAAAATATTCTTGCTTTCTTTTGGTTAAATGGTATCATCATTTCTTGGCATTCTACAAATCATCACTACACATACAATAGATCTTGGCCACCACCTACGTGGTAGTGGTCTCGAGGGAGTTAACTGAGATATCTCATCCCGAGCAAAATTTCTGTTAACACTTTCTGGCGCCGTCTGTGAGAAAAGCCTCTACACCCAATTAACCAATTATTTGTATTTACATTTTCGTTGTTTTACAGGAACTATGAGGCTCCACTCCTCCCAAGGCCAACATAGAGTCCCGGAGCAACCTCTGGCAAGGCTAACACGAAAGGCCCCAAGAAAGGGAAGGAAGTCTAGATATAGTAGTCAAGCTCCGATCCAGACAACCAATACGCGGGCTACTGGCCACCCTATAGTGAGCCAGGTCGCGCTCGACCAACAAGCGGCGGCCTTCGTAGAATCCATCCGCGTCCGCCTCCTCGCTGAAGGCATCACAATCCAGCCAACCAACCTGAATGATCAGGGAGTGTCAAGCAGGCTCGGAGCTAGGCCACCTGCTTTCGATCGCCTAGGACCTCCTCTTCCAGAGCCGGCTCGAGATAGGTCAGGGCCCCAACGTTCGATCCGGGATAGGCTGGGACCCATGCCCCCAGTTCTGAAAAGACTTTCACAATATCAACCTAGGCTAGTTAAGTCTGCCGTGGATACTTTTACCCAGGAAGCCACAAGGGCTATCTCATCCAACTACATCTAGGAGAACTACCCGGGCCCTAGAGGAGGAAAGTAGACAAACTCCCCGAGTGGATCATGTTTAGGAGGAGGCCGGATAGAAATTGCCAGTTCATCAGAAAGATTCGACAGTGAGGTATCTGAGGTTAACTCGAAAAGACCTGGGAACAAGCGACTGATGGATCAGCTGGCAAAGCTACAAAAAGAGGTCCAGCAGATAAGGAAGGGAAAGAATAAGGAGGACAAAAAGGATCCCCTGAGCGAGATGAATGCTCCCTTCACTAGGAGGATCCGGGAAGCAGAGCTCCCCCCAAAATTCAAAATGCCAGCAGATAAGTTCTCTGGAACGGAAGATCCTCTAAGCCACCTAGAGAGCTTCGTTCAACAGATGGAGGTCCAGAACACTACCAGAGCAGCTATGTACAGAATGTTTCCAACGACCTTGACCGACTAAGCGAAAACCTGGTTCAGGAAACTGCCCATTGGTAGCGTGGATTCTTTCACGAAATTATCAACAGATTTTTGTTCACAATTCCAAGGAGTCAAACCTCGCCCAAAAGATCCCATACACCTCCAATATGTGATCCAGGAATAGAGTGAAACTCTTTGTTCGTACGTGGAACGATTTCACAAGGAGGTCATACAAATGGAATTTTCACTGAAAAAGAAACCCTCGCCAACTTCAGGCGAAACCTATAGGCAGGAAAGCTTTTCCGTTCCTTCGCCAAGAGACCTCCCGAGACTTACCAGGAGGCCTACGACCGGGCTCTTAAGCAGGTCGAGATCGACGAACAACTCAAGGTCAAGATGGAACACGATGACATGAGAACGGCAAAGCGTTTGAAGAAAGAAGCCCCCAAATTTGAGCCAGTGCAAAAAACTCAGAATAAACCTCCCAACAGGTCGACCTATCACCTCCCTGCTCCTCCGCATAGGCAAGAAAGATATCCAGCAGAACGAACCCCTCCCTAGGCTTCGCCGCCTCCCAGGACCGTGGCTCCCGTAATGCAAGGGGAAAAAGGGTATGACTACTACACCCCTATGAATACTTCCAGGGAAACAGTCTACCTTGCCATACGAGATAAAGGGTTGCTCCAAAAGCCCGCTCCTATGAAGGCCCCAGCTGATAGGAGAAACTGGTACAAGTACTGCGACTTCCACGAAGACGTGGGCCACAACACCTCAGAGTGCTATAATTTGCCCAACCAGATTGAGGCCCTGATAAGGGGAGGATGCCTGATTGAGTTCTTACAACAGGTCAGAGATAATATCAGGACTGGAAGGGAGGTACAAGCTGAAATCCTTGAGGACGCAGAAAAGAGGAAAGGGGAGCAGGCTGACTTAATGCAACAGATCCAGGTGATACACACTATCCGCGGAGGTCCTACACTGGCTGGCATTTCCAATAACTCCCGGAAAAAACCACGCAAGAAAGGTTCCCCGCATCAGAGAAAGCCAAGGGATCTTCGAAGTCAGCCAGAGCCCGACAGAGCCCTCCCAATCAGCACAGATCGTATTCACTGAAGCAGATGTCTTCAACACTGTGCAACCTCATGATGATCCTTTGGTAATCACGATACAGATCGCCAACTGTCTGGTCCATCGCGTACTTGTGGATACAGGTAGCAGTGTAGATATCCTCTTCAAGGATACCCTGGAAAAATTGAACCTGAAGCAACGTTGTTACAACAGCTGTACCACTCCGCTTTAAGGATTTCACTGGGGACTCGATCATACCAGTGGGGTCAATGATCCTCCCAGTAATCATCGGGATCACCCAGCTCCAACAGAATGTTATAACTGACTTTGTTATGGTGGACACCCCATCGGCCTACAACGCCATCCTAGGGAGACCTTTCCTGTCCTCCTTGAAGGGAGTCTTGTCCATATACCACAACGTCTTGAAATTCCCGGTTGGAACCAAAGTAGGAGAGGTACGCGGGGACCAGTAGGCAGCTAGGAAATGCTATGCAGTATCTGCCAATCCTACAGCCCTAGCAAAATAGTGTGCACAGGTGACATTAGTCCAGGAAGACATGGATACATCCCGGATAATCTAGGAGGAGAAGGAGCCCGCGGAACATCCTGGGCATCTGGAGAGCGAACCTATTATGCCCTACGAGGAAGAACGGAGTAAGGAATGGGCCAGCGGGCAGCCCATAGATAAACTAGAAGAGATACCTATCAGGAATGATGATCCCTCCAAGGTCGTCAAGGTCGGAGCCACCATTGATCTAGATGTAAAAAGAGGACTGATTGACCTTCTCAGGGAATTCAGTGACATCTTCGCCTGGGACTATGACGAAATGCCTGGAATCCTGGCATCGTTGGCTACCCACCGACTAGCAGTAGATCCAACAGTCAAGCCCGTCAAGTAGAAGAGGTGTCACTTCAACGCTGATAGGAACGCGGCGGTACAGGAAGAGGTTGATAAATTGATCAAAGCAGGGTTCATCAGAGAAGTACGTTACCCCGAATGGATCGCCAACGTGGTCATGGTCAAGAAGGCGAATGGGAAATGGCATATGTGTGTCGATTACACCGACCTCAACCGGGCTTGTCCGAAAGATAGTTTTCCTTTACCAAAGATCGACCAGCTGGTTGACTCCACATCCGAAAATAAACTTTTGAGTTTTATGGACGCATTCTCAGGATACAACCAAATTAAAATGCACCCGGCTGACCAAGATAAGACTAGTTTCATTACTGGGCAGGGCTTATAATGCTACAAAGGTGATGTCATTTGGTTGGAAGAATGCGAGGGCCACATACCAGCGGCTGGTTAACAAACTGTTCAAGCCCGAGATAGGAAGGACGATGGAAGTGTATATCGACTGACATGATCATGAAATCCCCAACCATAAAAGGACATCAGGAAGACCTTCGCAAAACCTTCCTCATACTGAGGGAAAACCAGATGCGTTTGAACCCCTCCAAATGTGCCTTTGGGGTAATGGCAGGGAAGTTTCTGGGCTTCATGGTTCATGAGAGAGGTATAGAAGCCAACCCAGAAAAAATCAAAGCTATCTTGGACCTGGAATCCCCAACCTCGCTCAAGCAAGTACATATTCTGACTGGACGGGTGGCGGCACTCAACAGGTTTATCTCTCGCTCCACCGATAAATGTATCCCTTTCTTCAAGGCCATCAAACAAGGGAAGAACATGAAATGGAACCAGGAGAGTGAACAGGCTTTTCAAGCTTTGAAAGAATACCTAACAAGCCCCCCATTGTTAGTCAAGCCGGTTCTCGGAGATGAGTTACAGATCTACCTGGCCGTATCAGAAACTGCAGTAAGCGGGGCTTTAGCTAAGGATTGTAGCGACAGTTTTCAAAGACCCATATACTAATATGAGTCATGCTTTGACCAAATCAGAAAGGAATTATATTCTCCTGGAAAAGCTCACTTATGCTCTGGTGATCTCAGCGAGGAAACTCTGTCCCTATTTTCAAGCTCACACGATAGCAGTAGTGACAGACCAACCCCTTCGCCAATTCTTGCAAAGACCAGACATGTCTGGAAGACTAGTCTTATGGGCACTAGAGCTCACTCAGTTCGACTTAAAGTATAAGCCCCAGACTACGATTAAGGCACAGGCTTTGGCCGACTTCGTGGCTAGAATTCTCAGCGATCCCAGACCCAGATGATCCCTCAGTATCAAATGAGGTCCCTGAGAAGATATCCGAGGTCGACAATTGGCCGGAAGGCTGCAAGCCATGGACGCTCTTTGCAGATGGAATATCCGGGCAAGCCGGGGGAGGAGCTGGCATAGTTTTAATAGATCCGGAGGGGACCGAATTCTGTCACTGTTTTAGATTTGAGTTTAAAGCTACCAACAACGAAGCGAAATATGAAGCCCTCCTAGCCGGGATGAAGGTAGCCATTGAACTAAAGGCCGACTACCTGCAAATCAAGAGCGATTCATTGCTTGTTGTAAACCAGGTGACTGGGGTCTACTAGGCAAAGGGAGATAATATGGCTGCCTACCTGAATCTAGCTCGGCTGCTAAAAAGCAAATTTAAGGGACTCAATATCGATTAGGTGCCTCGACACCAAAACCATCGCGCAGATGTTCAGGCTAAAATAGCGGCGAACGGAGGCCAGTCCCTACCATGGGGAATTCCCCTCCAAGTAATCACCCGACCAAGCATAGCCACAAATGGAGAAATTTGTTCCCTGGATCTCCTGCCTTGCTGGATGGACCCAATTGTTGCCTACCTCCTAATGTTCATTCTATAGAGGCATCTCCGCTATCACCCAGATGATGGTTGAAAATGCTTGTGGGGGGACAATAGCTGATAAGAGAGCTTCAAAAGCTTATGAAATTCTAGAGAAGTTGGCATAGAACTCGCATTAGAGGACATCGAATACTATAAGAGGTGGAAGGCTAGAGATTGATGGAAGCACGGGGAAAACAATAGAAATGTCCATAATGGCCAAGGAAAAGCAGTCAGTGAAAGACTTAGGGGTCGTTTGTTTTTTCCACTTAAAACTTAATGGGTCTGAATCATAATTATTAAGTTGTTTTGTTTATTTTTATAAGTGGTCAAACAACTTAAAATTGCCGAAAAAACAACTTAAAATAAAAATAAAAAATAAAAAATCCTGACTTTTCACTTAATTGCAAATCACTGAATTGCATTAAATGCAATCCAAAATCTTTTCTTTCGATACTATCCCCTATATATAATATATTTCCAATTTCATCATAATTATATATGGTACAAAAATCTTTATTTTAATATATGCTTATTTTAAATAGCTTTAAAAATAAAAAAGAACCCTAATCACTCCTCATATTGATGTTTAATATCAATACTTTATTATGATATTAGAGTGATGTATTTATATATTATTTCTTTAGAGTGTTTTGTATAAGTTTTCCTGCTGCCCCTTTTATTTTTTGAAAAATAAAAACTTTCTTTTCTTAACAAAAATGAAGTTTATTTGTAATTTAAGAAGAAGATCATGATCATATTTGTTCATATATAATTATTATTTTTGGATTGTTTTTATTCCATATTATATGTATTATTGTTTAACGTGGGTATAAATGTAAAATTACTTAGTTTCATACATTTTTACTTTTAAAAAAACAAACAAGTTGATAATACATTCAGATGTGTGGAAAAAAAAACATGTCATTCAAGTTCACATTTCAGTCCATATTCAGTCTTCAGAAAAATTCAGGACTGTTCAATATTCAGACAAAAAAACAAATGACCCCTTAGTGAAGAACATGTTCAAGCCAACAGCCCAAGTTAGTCAAATCTCTGAGGATACAATGAATGGAGCTAAGGGACAAATGGTGCAAGAAGAAGCTCTAGTGCTAGGAGGATTTCAGAGGTATAGGAATGACCCTTGCTCAATAACTTCAATCCTGTTTGGAGAAATCACCCTAATTTCTCTTGGATCAACAACAACAATGCAAGGAACAACAATGCAAGTAACAACCAAGCTTACAAGAACCAGGAATACAATAGGTACAACAACCAAGAGGGATCAAGTAACAACAACTAGTGGGGAAACTCAAACAACAACCCCCAAAACAACTTTAACACCTAGACAAACTCTTACCCTCACTTGGGGAAGAATTGAGAGATTTTATAAAGGCAATTGATGATGCTTCTATAGCCATCGGAAATTCCCAGAATGCAAATGAGAAATTTTTGAAAAGCTACATGCATTCAAATGACCAAAAGGCCAATAGCATGGATGCCTCTATTAGAAGATTGGAAACCCAGGTCACTCAGATTGCAGATGCTTTGCATAAGCAAAACAAAGGGAAATCTCCAAGCAATAATGAACAAGTAAAGGTAATTGAGGTAGTTTATAAGGGTGTGAGAAGTTGGTACGAAATGAGATAGCACAAGACATTAAGGAAGTTTTTGAAGACTTTATGAATGAGGAGTTAGATGAATCAAGGGAGACCAGTGCTCTGAAATTAGAGGATCCATGCGATTTCATCATCCCAATCACTATAGGAGAATCAGGAAATATGGGAGCAGTGCTTAATATGGGGTCTAATGTCAATATGATGCCTTTGAAGGTATACAAGCAATTGAAGATACAGTTCATCAAGGCCACTTCCATGAAACTTAAGATGACATACAATTCTCCAAAGACTCCCTATGGAGTGGTTAAGGTGTATAGCTGGATATCCATGGACTCAAGGTTCTAGTGGACTTGGTTGTATTGGAGGTCAAGGATGATAAATCTCATAAGAGGGATTGGAAATAGCTTTTAGGAAGGTAGTTTATGGCCACAACTGAAATGGTGGTAGATGTAGTGTCAAGAAGGCTATCTTACAGCTGTGGTGGAAACAGAGTTGAATTCTATATTGACCGGCCCAAGGAAAGATGAATTGAAGGATGCTTTGTCTTGGAGGTGTCAAAAAGTTGAAAGAAAAAAAAAAGAAATGTTTGTGACTTAGTGAAGGCATTCTAACTAGCTTCAGAAATGGAAGAAGGGCATTAAGATGGAGTTCAAGAGAAGGAAGAAATGTGTAGGGAAAAATCGATATAAAACGCAGCGGAAGAAACGAAAAATAGATTTCGTATGGTATTAAAAATTTTCGCAAAGTTGAACCTTAACCTTTTAATTAATTAAACTCAAATATATACGGTTAGAGTTAAATACCTCTTGACGCGTGATCCGATTGACTTACGTCGATTGGTAATCCGCAAAATCTTTTCCGATGCCCGTGAACAGTACCCGCGTGAACAGTGATCGTGAACAGTACCCCTGCCGTGAACAATGATCGTGAACAGTACCGCGAGATCTTTCAATCCGAACACGTACGTGAATCACCTAGGAGCGTGGTCTCCCTTTTTCTTTGAATTGCAAACCTGAGAATGGATGAACAAAGTTTTCTTTTTCTTTTGTTAGTCACAAAACAATCAAAAGAAGACAAAAATTATTCCGGTCACTTTTGAGTTCTCAATCTAATGATCGAAACTCGCGTGAACCTAATTCGATGTTGTACACACAAGCTTATTGATGAACAAGCAATCAGTGTACTATCAAAGAATAATCTCTTCTCTCTTTTATGTTTAGTAGAATAAAAATTATCCTTTTCTATGAATTGAGAAGAAGAAGAAAAATTGAATCATTCAATCAACTATGGTGGCCGAATTCTATTTGTGATATTATATAGGTGGCCGAAATTTTGCTTCCTCTTCTATTTAGGATTGCCGAAATCTTCCTCTAAATGGACTAGGGTTGCCGCAAATCACATACCAAAAAGAGTTTGTGTTGCACCCTAATTTCCATCAACCTTTAGACTTCAAAACCTAATCCAACTCATAGATATTTTTATTATTTTATTGACTAAATAAAAAGACTTCTTATTTGATTAAATAAATAAAATTAATTATTTATTTTCTTATCAAACAAGTCTTTTACTTTTAATATACTACTACCAATAGTATAACTTTAGGAAATATATTTCCTGATCAGAAAAAGATTTGTTTCTTAATTAAACAATTAATTAATAAATTAACTAATTCTTATTTAATTAAAACAATGAAACAAAATAATATATTAGGTTAATATATACACCTTGCCGCCCCACATATATAAATGGGCCATATATTATTTTTTTATTTCATTTAATCCATTGGACTTTAAATAAAAGCCTACATGTGAACCAGACCCATTCTTACTAAAAGAAACAAGCCCACATGTCTTCTTTTAATATATTAATATAATAGTGCAGCCCATTAATTAAATAATAGACATATTATATTCTTGATATATTAAAAACAATTCTAGATGGACCCTTAAATCGGCCCGGTAGAATATATCAAGTGATCCATGCAAATACGTGTGGATTGGGGATCTTGGCGGGCTATCTAAATTTAAGCTTCAATAGACACAACCTAATCACTATCAACAAATGATTCACTTAGGTCCAATCTATTAATTTTAACTCATTCCACTAAAGAGCTAAAATTGAACTCTTAAATAAAGATAGAATAAGGAGATGTTTCTCATTCATATCCTAGACAATCTTATAGGAGATGGTGTATCCTGGTGAATAATATCAGTAATCACCAAGAGCTCATAGACCGCCTATAGCTCTCCAAGTTACCATATTTCCTCATATGACCACATTTCGAACTTGGATACTTTGACTTGTCCATAAGCCATGTTTTCAATAATCATTATTGAAAACTCAACGTTGAGATTTAATATCCAATACCTAAAAACATCCATATGATGATATTATACTCTCATTTAATAAATGAAGCCACGATGTCCATATCTATAAATGAAGTCTTCTATCGATTAACAAATGAATACCACCAAACTATCGAGGATAGACTATGCTATATAATCGTACTCATTGATAGCTCTAATGATAACACTTGCAACCATAAGTCCATCATTTATCTCAGGATTAAGATAGACTCTCCGATTGTCCTCTTTAATGAAAAGACTTATATCTAGTGACGGTTCTAGATAAAGTATTTCATTGTGATCCTGTTCAATGCACCTAGTGCACTAGATTCTTTTACTCGAAAACCTTTCGATGATTTTAGACTCATCATATTCATTTGATCCCACTCAAATACTAGTAAAAGAATTCTACAACTTTAACAAGATAGAGGTGCCCAACCTTTAACTTAAGTTGTGAAGGTTATTCAAGACTAACTAAAGAATTGTGTCTACCTCATACATATCCGGATGTATGAACAATTCTTCATGTCCCATAGTCTTTTGACCTTATGATTATTTACCTTGACAATTATAATAATAAATGCTATAAGTAATTGTAAGAATCAGAATTCACTTTATTAATATGAGAAGATTGTCAATTACAATATTACACTCTTGCCATTGAGCATAATCCTAACAATCTCCCACTTGCTCTATAGCAAGTGTGTCATATCTCTCATTCCCATGTTCTCTAGATGTCCATCAAAGCTCTTCTGAGGTAGAGCCTTTGTGAAAGGATCTGCTAGATTTTCTGCTGACGCGATTTTGGTGATCGTCATGTCTCCCCTATGAACAATTTCCCTCAAAAGGTGATACTTCCTTTCAATGTGTTTACCTCTCTTATGACTTCTTGGTTCTTTCGAATTAGCCACTGCACCACTGTTGTCACAGTGTATAGTGATCTGCTTATTCGCACTAGGAACCACTTCTAAGTCAATCAAGAATTGGGGGAGCCAAACAGCCTCTTTGGCAGCTTCGCATGCAGCAATATACTCAGCTTCCATGGTGGAATCAGCAATACAAGATTGCTTGATACTCCTCCATATGACTGCTCCTCCTCCAATGGTAAACACGGATCCTGATGTGGATTTTCTGGAGTCAGAATCCAACTGGAAATCAGAATCTGTATACCAAACGGGAATTAAATCCCCTCCAGAGTATACAAGCATATAATCTCTAGTTCTCTTGAGATACTTGAAAATATGCTTGAATGCCGTCCAATGATCAGGACCAGGTTTCGATTGAAACCTGCTAACTATGCCAACAGCAAAACAAATATCTAGTCTAGTACAGAGCATTGCATACATGAGACTTCTAACTGCCGAGGCATATGGAACTCTACTCATGAATTGCTCTTCATGCTCTTAGAAAGTTTGATTCCATGTCTAAAAGGTAACATACCTTTCTTGGAATCTTGCATGGTGAATATAGACAAGATTTTATCAATGTATGAAGCTTGGGATAATGCAATCGTTCTATTATTCCTATCCCTTATTACTTGGATACCAAGAATATAACTTGCTTCTCCTAAGTCCTTCATATCAAATTGTTTTGCTAACCATTCTTTCACTGATGTCAATACACCTACATCGTTTCCAATGAGTAGTATATTATCAACATAAAGAATGAGGAAAACCAACTTGTCGCCTTTGATCCTCTTGTATACACAAGGTTCGTCAGGGTTTTGAATAAATCCAAAACCCTTTACAGCTTGATCGAACCTTATGTTCCAGGATCTGGATGCTTGCTTTAGTCCATATATGGACTTTTGCAACTTGCATACTCTTTCTTCTTGGCCTTTTTCAATGAATCTCTCTGGTTGCATCATGTAGATGCTCTCGTCGAGACTTCCATTAAAGAAAGCTGTCTTGACGTCCATTTGCCAAATCTCTAGGTCTAGAGATGCTGCAATAGATAAGAGTATCCTAATGGATTTAAGCATGGCCACAGGTGAGAAGGTTTCCTCGTAATCGATACCTTCTTTCTGTGTATAACCTTTAGCTACTAGTCTAGCTTTAAAGGTTTCCACCTTACCATCCATACCTCTTTTCCTCTTGTATACCCACTTGCACCCAATGGGTTTTATCCCTTTAGGCAAGTCTACAAGGGACCAGACTTTGTTATTGAACATCGATTCAATCTCGGATTGCATTGCCTTTTGCCAATGACGACAATCAACATCCTCCATAGCTTCCTTGTACGTGTAGGGATCATCGTCTTGCGGGAGATTCTCAACAGATTCTCCTAGACCGATGTATCTTTCGGGTTGTGTTCTAACCCTCCCACTACGACGAGGAATGGTAGGTTGTTGATCTTGTGTTGGAGTGGAACTTACAATTGGGCTGGGTTGTGAAACCTCTTGTGGAATTGTATCTCCTGACATCTCATTCAGGACAATTCTACTTTTGGGCACAAAATTATTCATATAGTCATTTTCTAGAAATGAAGCATTTGTTGAAACAAATACTTTTAGATCAGAAAGACTATAGAAATAATATCCTTTAGTTCCTTTTGGATACCCTACAAATATACATGTTTCCGAACGGGACTCCATCTTTTCTGTCTTTCCTTTCAACACATGTGCAGGACAACCAAATATCCTCATGTGTTGTAAACTAGGCTTTCGCCAAGTCCACAATTCATGTGGGGTTTTAGAGACAGATTTAGATGGTACATCGTTTAGAATATATATTGCTGTTTGTAGAGCATATCCCCAAAAAGAAATAGAAAGTGTTGAATAACTCAACATTGATCTAACCATCTCTAAAAGAGTCCTATTTCTCCTTTCTGCTACCCCATTTTGTTGAGGTGTACCTGGTGCAGAAAGCTGAGAAACTATCCCATTATCAATAAGATATTGCTGAAACTCTCCAGATAGATATTCTCCACCACGATCAGATCTCAAGATTTTTATATGTTTCTCAAGCTGATTTTCTACTTCAGCTTTGAATGCTTTGAACATATCAAATGCATCCGACTTATGTCTCATGAGATACAAATAACCAAATTTTGAGTAATCATCTGTGAAGGTGATGAAATACTAATATCCACCTCTAGCTTGAATGCTCATAGGACCACATACATCAGTGTGTACTAGTCCTAAACATTCAGTGGCTCTTGCACCTTTGGTATTGAACGGCCGTTTGGTCATTTTACCTTCCAAACAAGATTCACAAGTTGGTAGATCATCAACCTTTAAGTCACTTAAAGGTCCATCACATACCAATCTTTTAATCCTATTAAGGTTAATGTGACCTAGGCGTAAATGCCAAAGATAGGTTTCATCTTTTGATAATTTTACTCTTTTATGATTAGGTTCCGTTATTTC
Source organism: Dipteronia sinensis (assembly GCA_033220585.1). Classification (NCBI taxonomy): domain Eukaryota; kingdom Viridiplantae; phylum Streptophyta; class Magnoliopsida; order Sapindales; family Sapindaceae; genus Dipteronia; species Dipteronia sinensis. Next base: position 23,937,976 of record CM065637.1, read on the forward strand.
TGTGTCTAACGAGTGAGAGATATTTCTATGCAAAAAGAATAAACCATTTTCCAATGTACCTTTGCAAACAACTTTGTCATTCTTACTAATAATAAAAGTTTTATTAAAAGTAACCGAATATCCAAACTTATTTAAACAAGAAACTGAAATTAAATTCCTCTTGAATTGAGGTACATAATAAACGTCTATTAAATCTAAATGCCTACTAGAATCTAAAATAACTCTAATATCTCCCACTGCACTTGCAGACACTAACGTTCCATTGCCCAAGCGCAAATTGACTTCATCTTCATTCAACCTTCTCTTTTCCTGAAACCCCTGCAAGGAATAACAAACATGATTAGTTGCTCTAGAGTCTATGATCCAAGAATCAGTAGAATCTGCCAGAAAACATGTTTCTAGATAATTAACATTACCTTCTTCCTTCTTTTTATGGGACTTTGGGCAATCTCTTTTCCAATGTCCCTTTTCACCACAAAGGAAGCATTTCCCTTTGATCTTGGTTACTTTCTTGGTTTTCTTTCTTGGTAGGCCCAAGTTGCTTTTTCTTCTGTTGTTTCTTGACCTTCTTACGGGTCTTAACAGTAGCAACTTTACCAACCAAATGAATCTCTTGACCTTTGTTTTTCACAAGGATCTTTTCAGCGCTTTGAACATCTTGCATCAGGCCCTGCAAGGTGTATTCCTTTTTGTTCAAGGTGTAGTCCAACTTGAACTGATCAAAGGAATCTGACAGTGAGTTAACTACCATATCAATTTTGGTCTCACCATCAATCTCAGCACCATTTAGTTCACCAATATTGAGATGTGCTATGACTTTCATCATGTGATCTTCACAGATTATCCAGGTTTCATCCTAAGATTCATAAAAGCAGTCACTGCCTCTCTCTTAGTCGTCCTAGACCTCATAGCAAACATTTCCTCTAGAGACATCATTATATCAGCAGCGGACTCCATTCCTTCATGTTGCTGTTCCAACACGTCGGAGATAGTGGCCATAATGTAACATTTTGCCATATCATCAGAAGTCTTCCACTGCTCATACTCATCTCTTTGCATCACATTAGATTCATTATTAGGAAGGGTGGTTTAGGAGTGGTCAGAAATAACTTATGTTTTTCACTTTGCAGCAACAACCCAATTTTCCTTTTCCACGTTACGTAGTTATCTCCGGTTAAGGTGTTATCTTTCAGGATGTTCATAAGTGATGGAGTCATGATTTCTGATTAAAACAAAAACATATATAAGTAAATAATCATGATAATAGCACTTTTAAAAATTTATCTTGAATTAAAATAAATAATTCAATCATAAAAATTCAACGGTGATCCAACACCTATAAATATTACGCCTCCTTTGGGAGTTCGCACTATTTACTAGTTAGACTAGGTCTCACCTAATTGTTAACATAACAACCAGCATTTTTAATTTTAGCCTTGTAATTTTTATTAACAAGAACTCCTGGGAGGATATTAATAAAATTACATTGAGTGTGTTACCAAGATATCGACCCTCAATTTTCTCTCACGAAAATCCCTCCTTGGGGAGTAGATTTCGTTTAAGTCAATTGTCTAGTCTATCCTTGTAAGGAAGTGTATTGTTAAATTCAATTTATGGACGCCCCTTGGGGGGATTACCAAAAATAATAAAACTCAACTAATCTTGGAGGTCATAGGCGTTCTTGCACACCTTCTCCCACTCAATTATTTAAGGCGTGTGATTAAATCCCAAAGAATGATTTTTACCAAGTTATCTAGATGCCAATTAGATACCTAAATCATTCAATGCATGTTCATACCAAAAGAAATATATGAGTGGCACTCCTATTCTAAAATGTCATGTTATCATACAACAACAAATATTGTAATATTTAAGCAAAAATTAAATAGCAACAATTTTGGCTCATCCTAGAAAAGCAAGTAAATTACAATTGTTAGGAATACAAGATCTTCAGGTGGCCATCAACCATACGCTCATCCCTCGGCCTCCTCCCATGGACGTGCACAGCCCACAACTCCACAAAGGGGCTGCCTTGCGCAGCCCATAAGGCCACACAAGGCTGCCGTGCGCAGCCCACCAAGGATTGGGCTTGCCATCCGCAACCCAATCCAGTCCTGGGGTGCGCACGGTGCTCGTTCTCGGTTCCGGTTGCTTCGTTTTTCTTCGTGTCTTCGAATTTTCAATACCCGAATACGTTACATCATATTACGAATAAATTACTACAGCAAATTTTTTTATTTTTTACTGCAGTAAGATTTACAAAAAAAATACTGCACTTATTTTACATACAAAAAATAAATAAAACCCTAGCAACTACCAAGAAGGGATTATAGCGATAATAGACCACCCTTCTTGTTACAAATCCGAAACAAAAATTACATTGAAATTCTAGGACCATAATCGAACAATAACAATTCACTTTATAAAACATATATAAATCCATACATTCAACATGTAATTATATATGCGAATACCTAGAGTGCCATCTCTTTCTAAAACATGTATAATCACAATAAAAAAGAAATAGATTCACGTATATATACGTTAATTAATTAAAAGGTACAACCAAGGCTCTGATACCAATTTAAGGGAAAAATCAATATAAAACGCAGCGGAAGAAACGAAAAACAGATTTCGTATGGTTTTAAAATTTTTCTCAAAGTTGAACCTTAACCTTTTAATTAATTAAACTCAAATATATAGGGTTAGAGTTAAATACCACTTGACGCGTGATCAGATTGACTTACGTCGATTGGTAATCCGCAAAATCTTTTCCGATGCCCGTGAACAGTACCCGCATGAATAGTGATCGTGAACAGTACCCCTGCCGTGAACAGTGATCGTGAACAGTACCGCGAGATCTTTCAATCCGAACACGTACGTGAATCACCTAGGAGCGTGGTCTCCCTTTTTCTTTGAATTGCAAACCTGAGAATGGATGAACAAAGTTTTTTTTTTCTTTTGTTAGTCACAAAACAATCAAAACAAAATAAAAATTATTCCGGTCACTTTTGAGTTCTCAATCTAATGATCGAAACTCGCGTGAACCTAATTCGATGTTGTACACACAAGCTTATTGATGAACAAGCAATCAATGTACTATCAAAGAATAATCTCTTCTCTCTTTTATGTTTAGTAGAATAAAAATTATCCTTTTCTATGAATTGAGAAGAAGAAGAAAAATTGAATCATTCAATCAACTATGGTGGCCGAATTCTATATGTGGTATTATATAGGTGGCAGAAATTTTGCTTCCTCTTCTATTTAGGATTGCCGAAATCTTCCTCTAAATGGACTAGGGTTGCCGCAAATCACATACCAAAAAGAGTTTGTGTTGCACCCTAATTTCCATCAACCTTTAGACTTCAAAACCTAATCCAACTCATAGATATTTTGATTATTTTATTGACTAAATAAAAAGACTTCTTATTTGATTAAATAAATAAAATTAATTATTTATTTTCTTATCAAACAAGTCTTTTACTTTTAATATACTACTACCAATAGTATAACTTTAGGAAATATATTTCCTGATCAGAAAAAGATTTGTTTCTTAATTAAACAATTAATTAATAAATTAACTAATTCTTATTTAATTAAAAAAATGAAACAAAATAATATATTAGGTTAATATATACACCTTGCCGCCCCACTTATATAAATGGGCCATATATTATTTTCTTATTTCATTTAATCCATTGGACTTTAAATAAAAGTCCACATGTGAACCAGACCCATTCTTACTAAAAGAAACAAGCCCACATGTCTCCTTTTAATATATTAATATAATAGTGCAGCCATTAATTAAATAATAGACATATTATATTCTTATTATATTAAAAACAATTCTAGATGGACCCTTAAATCCGCCCGGTAGAATATATCAAGTGATCCATGCAATTACGTATGGATTGGGGATCTTGGCGGCCTATCTAAATTTAAGCTTCAATAGACACAACCTAATCACAATCAACAAATGATTCACTTAGGTCCAATCTATTAATTTTAACTCATTCCACTAAAGAGCTAAAATTGAACTTAAATAAAGATAGAATAAGGAGATGTTTCTCATTCATACCCTAGACAATCTTATAGGAGATGGTGTATCCTCGTGAATAATATCAGTAATCATCAAGAGCTCATAGACCCCCTATAGCTCTCCAAGTTACCATATTTCCTCATATGACCACATTTCGAACTTGGATACTTTGACTTGTCCATAAGCCATGTTTTCAATAATCATTATTGAAAACTCAACGTTGAGATTTAATATCCAATACCTCAAAACATCCATATGATTATATTATACTATCATTTAATAAATGGAGCCACGATGTCCATATCTATAATTGAAGTCCTCTATCGATTAACAAATGAATACCACCAAATTATCGAGGATAGACTATGCTATATAATCGTACTCATTGATAGCTCTAATGATAACACTTGCAACCATAAGTCCATCATTTATCTCAGGATTAAGATAGACTCTCTGATTGTCCTCTTTAATGAAAAGACTTATATCTAGTGACGGTTCTAGATAAAGAATTTCATTGTGATCCAGTTCAATGCACCTAGTGCACTAGATTCTTTTACTCGAAAACCTTTCGATGATTTTAGACTCATCATATTCATTTGATCCCACTCAAATGCTAGTAAAAGAATTCTACAACTTTAACAAGATAGAGGTGCCCAACCTTTAACTTAAGTTGTGAAGGTTATTCAAGACTAACTAAAGAATTGTGTCTACCTCATACATATCCGGATGTATGAACAATTCTTCATGTCTCATAGTCTTTTGACCTTATGATTATTTACCTTGACAATTATAATAATAAATGCTATAAGTAATTGTAAGAATCAGAATTCACTTTATTAATATGAAAAGATTGTCAATTACAATATTACGCTCTTGCCATTAAGCATAATCCTAACAAAATGAAGATGGAAGAGGTGGTGTTTGATGACCAAATGCTCAAAGAAGTAGCTAGGGTCTATGAACTTAAAGAGGTGAACAAGAAGCTACAACTTGAGGTGAAGCTTCTCAAGGCAGAGAATGGGATTCTAAAGAAGAAGGTGCAAGAATTCTCCATTCTCAAAAAGGAGTTGGGAGACCAACTTAAGAAAGTTGAGGAAGAAAAGAGGTCAACTTTGCATGACCTAGTATAGCTTGCCAAGCTTTCAGAAGAATTTGAGGAAGAACATGCAAGGAAGTCTAGGAAATTGATGATGGAAGTATAACAAAAGGCAAACTCCTTGAAAGAAGTCAATGAGCAATTGAACAAGAAGGAGGACTCATTGAAAATTGCTAAGGTCAAGGAATGTGACTTCATAGCCCAACTTGACAAAGTGGAAAGGGAGGTGAAGACTCTTCAATGGTGGCAACATCAAAGGCCTCATGGAAATGTTGTAAGAGAGGGCGCATTAAGGCCCATTGCTATAATTTCCAAGAGTTTAAGAAAAATCAAATAGGTTTAGGAAGAACCCGACTAAAGTCAAGAGAATATGGGTTAGAAAAGACCTAGTGGACCAAGTGAGGACTAAAGGAAAGGGGGGAGTTAGAAAATTCATCGGCACCTGTTTGGGTGATTAGTAAGAATGGACCTCCCCATCCAGTCAAAGTTTTTATTAAAGAGGACTAAAGTTTTTATTGCATTTATAACTAGAGTAAAAATTTGATCATAGCTATATCTCGATCTTTGTGGACGATACCCTAACTTGCCATAGTACTTGTTTAATACATTTGAGTGCATAGTTGAGGTTTTATAAATTTTGTTTTGATATTGCATATACGACAGATGCTTGTTAAAAATGGCGCCGCTACCGGGGATCGAACGTATATAGTTGTGATTAGGTTTAGCTCTAGTTTAGTTTATTTATTATTTTAGTTTTCTTTTGTTTCTTTTTTATTTCGTGTGGTATTTTTTTTCTATTTGTTTCAGGATTCTATGGAGTTTTATATGTAAAATTCAAGGCCATGCAACCGGCCAATGAGTAGATCATTCAAAAATGAGTTCAGACAGCTCATGCGAGATTCTCGACAGAAATATGAGCTAATTATAGCTTCTCAGCAGGCAAGCCAGAAGAATTTCAACAACTATGAGTCAACTAGCTCGCCAGACCAAGCAATAGAATCCACTTACCAAGATAGTCTCATCAACTCCATCAGAGCAGCAAATCAAAGCTAAAGAGCTCTCGCTTGAATTAAAGAAAGAAGAGCAATCTAAACCCCAAAACTCAACCAATGAGTATTGCCTCCATCTTGGAGTACCCAAACCGGTGCAACCCTCAAATCTTGAGGAAGAACGAAGTACACTGATGGAAGAGATGAGCAGGGAGATGATAGGTGCTGGAAAAGAGTTAATAGCGATAATAGAGTTTTTGAAGAAAGAGAATGAAGCACTTCAAGAGAAATAAAGAAAACTTCCTGAGAAAAAGAAGATATGAGGGAAGAATTTGAGAAGAAGTTGCAGCTCACAAAAAAGGAGTTAGAAGGCAAGAATGCCTTAGAAATAACAAAGAAGAATGAGCTTCAAGAGCTGAACAAGAAACTCTTACTTGAAGTAAAGATGCTCCGAGTGAAAAATAGTACACTCAAGAAAAAGAATTGGGAAGTCTCAGACAAAAACAAGGAATTGGAAGTGCAAATTGAGAGACTTGAAGCTAAAAAGAATATGGAATTGAAAGATTTGGTGGACTTAGCGAGGATATCGAAGGAATTTGAAGATAACATAGCTCATAAGTCAAAGAAGATGCAAAAGGAATTTGTACAAAAAGACAATGCTCTCGAGGAAGTGAAATAGGCACTTAGAAAGAAAAAGGAGGCCCTCAAGAAAGTGCAAGTGAAAGAGTGTGACTTCATAGCTCAACTAGACAAGGTCGAGAAGGAGGTCAAGTTTCTACAACTTAAGCAAATCCAAAGACCTCAAAGTCACTCATCAAAAGGGAGTTCCTCTAACTCAAATCCTACTTGCTATGTTTGTTCAAGGAGAAAGCATGTTAAGAGTGAATACTATAAGTCTAACAGACATAGGAAAATGAGAGGTCCTAGGAATACGAGGAGCCCACCTAAGATAAAGAAAATATGGGTAAGGAAAGATTTGATTAACCAAGTAAGGATCATGGGGAATAAACAATGGGAAACTTACCTAAATTTGTTTGGATTGCAAAGAAGAAAGAGTTTCCTAACTTTGTTAAGCCACCCTTAGCATCACATTGAAAATCTTTGATACATGGTTGAATTGCACAATCTATTTTATTTTTGACTTTGTGTTGCCCATTTATTTTGAATTAATTGTGCTTGTCAATGTGGTGATACGAGTTGAAGAAAAAAAATGTGGAATCTATTTTAAATTTGTGATTTGTTTTTATGTTGTTTTAGTTGCTAATAAAATAATAAAAACAAGTTAATATTGTGTTCTTGAGTATGTGCAGGTCAAGGAGGTGGAACGCACAAGAAGACAACGATTTGAGATTAAGGGACCAACACATAAGGTGGCACAGGGCATCAGTGCGTTGGTCATGCGCGGGTCCCTACCCGCGCATTTCTTCACAAAACCAGTGCACTGCTACACATTTTAAACAGAACGAGTCCTTTTCTTATGAGCCCAACCATGAACTCAAACCAAATTTTCCCTTTTCCCCCTCTTTAAACTGTAAAACTTGCTCTTCAAGCTTTTGATTCAAGACCAAGAGGTATGTCTCCCAATCTTAATTTTATTTCAATAGTTTTCAATCATTGAACTCCATCTCTCTATAAATTTCTCCAACATGCATGAATTTGATGCTTTATGATGACCCACTAATTTGTGCCCTACTTTTGCTTGATTTATGATGTATAGGTTCATTGGTTAGTGCATGTTCTGAGTAGTTAAGGTTGATGTTAAATAACAATTGTCCTTTATATGTGTAAACTCAAAATTTAGGGTTTGAATGTGATAATTGAGATTTTTCCAAAATTGAATGATGGGTTTTGTTCAATGGATGCACTTGAAGTAAATGGAATTGATTTGAAATGGAAACTACAGATGAATACACTTGCCTTAGTTGAACTTTTTATTCTATTTTCATTATGTTTGTTTAATCTTTAGTTTGTTTCAGTACTTTTGCTTAGTGTAATAACTTAGGTTATTTAGATGTTTTTGGATGTTTTGGGATTTATGGAGTTTGATCCTTTTAAGGATATTTGAGATATTTTTATTGGTGGTTGATATATTTTTGGTTAGATGTTTGTGCTTAAAAACTAGGTTCTTACCCGCCCAGTTGTTTCAGACACCAGCGCAGTTGACCTTGGGTGCCTACCCGCGCAGTAGACATCCGTAGTTGGCCTTGATGGTTTTTGGTCCCCGATTCGCTGGTTTGTTCGCTGGTCTCGAACTAGCAAAACTGATGTATGCATGTCAGTGTGTGGCTTCCTACTGGCGCAATGGACCCACACACTACGTCTTGTTTACCTTGCCTTTAAGCCTTATGGTGGAGAAAAATTCTATAGTAAAAGATTTGGAAGACTTTGCAAAACTTTAAGAAGAATTTGAAGAAGAGTGTGCAAGGAAAACAAGGAAGTTGTTAATGGAATTGGAGCGGAAAACAAGCTCTTTAGAGGAAACAAAGGAAGCACTTAGTAGGAAAAAGGAGACCCTTAAGACTGCAAAAGTCAAAGAGTGTGACTACATTGTTCAAATAGACAAGGTCTAAATTAGTCAAGTCACTTCAAGTGTGTAAGGACCTCGATTTTATGATTGGCTTATTTCATGACAAACCACACCACATTGGGGATGATTGTGTAATGGGTAGCTTAGGTCCGTGTTGGCAAGCTTCCAAGCATCTCCATGACTTCAAGAGCAAAAGGTATACTCACTTGACTTTGTCTCTTGAAGAGTTTAGGTGCACACACACACTTCATGGATGTTTTGTTTATCTTGCATTTGTGTTCTTTATTGTTTATATGTGTGTGCATCCTTTTCAAACACACTCACTAGCTTGCATTAGATATCATATTTTACATTGTATCTAAATTGCTAACATGTCTTGCACGTTAAAAGTGCTTCATTTTGTGTGCATTTCACTCTATTCACACTTGCACAACATTCTTGTAAGATAGGCTTTTTTCTTGAGTGTTAAAAAGGGATTTTTCCCTTTAGCACGGCCTAGACCGCTTGGCAGGCTATGCTTGCACCGCGGCGCACGGAGCGGTATTCTCCAGTGCGTCATGTGCGGCGTGGACCGCGACCTGTGCACTTGTACGCACAGCGGTCCCAACCGCGGTGTTGTCCAGACGGTGCACTGTTGTATGTACCGCGGTCTGGACACTTACCTGTGCCAGCGGTCTAGCAAGCGATTTTGACGGGATTCAGTTTCCCAAGTTCAAAACGATGTAGTTTTAACTAGGGCTTCATATATATTCTTCCTCTTCTCTTCTTGGCCGACCAAGAGCTCAGAAAATCATTTTTAGAGAGAGGTTAGAGCTCCTAGAGAGAGAAAGCTTCAAGAAAGCATCTTTGACTCTCCAAACCCAAAACCCATCTCCATCTTGCATCATTCAACGTCATTTGAGCATGGGTCTTCATTGTTTCATGACTAGGTAAGCAAGAACTTCTTTGAATATCATTTATTGTTCTTCTTACTCTAGATTAGGTATTTATTGCATGATTAAATACCTAGACTCTACTTTATTGTATATTTATGAGTCTTGATAACATGATTGGGTTTGTATTTTGATAGCTTAATTGATTAGGTCATTTTTGCCTAAAAGCTAGGTCATAAATATTCATGTGTGATTAATTGATAACTAGGTTGAGAAATTGTGTTTTAATCAACTAGTTAATGTTCATGAATATTTGATTGTGTTTGTTTGTGATAGCTTGCATTATTAGGTCATATATGCCTAAATAGCTAATCCATAAATATTTATGTATGCTTAATTGATGATTAGGTTGACTTTGTGCATCTAGTCAAGTTTATGAATGTTTATGTGAATTTAATTGACAATTAGGTTGTTAGAATTTCTCTACAACTAATTGAGACCTCATGTGTGTACATGTAGGCATTATTTGATAACTAGGATGTTGTATTGCATTATCTACATCTAGTTAAGCATTGTATGTTTGGTCTAACATATATTGTGTTGAGCATTCATTGATTGTTCACTTAGACTCTATACTCTTCTTGAGTCAAAGTCTTGTGGCTTCGGGGTGAAGTTGCACAAGCATTGAAGTCTTGCAACCAAAGGTTGGTTGGCAAGCATTGGTTGCCAAGAGCTACTGTAAAAGGCCCGTGGGGTAGATTAGGAGGTGCTCAAGCCAAGAGTAGTGTATCGGGGGATATCAATAGGGATTGAACCAAGAGTGGGGAGTGGTACTGAGGTTATCGAGAGTGAGAGTCCGAGTATCACTTGAGGGTGTAACTTTCTTTTCATATAGTGGATTTCTGTGGCTCAAGTGGCTAGCTTGGCTAGTCCCGTGGTTTTTCCCGTTTGGAGGGTTTTCACGTAAAAATCAAGTGTTCTTTATATTTCCGCACTTTTACTTGATTTTGTATGTTTGATTTAATTGGGTTATATGTTTAATATTGACTAATCGAAAAAGTTGGTAATAATCGATTAACAACTCATTCACCCCCCCCCCCCCCCCCCCCTCTAGGTTGTAGACACACGTTAGAGTAGTATTTTCAAAGTGAGGCAACACCAAAGGCCACATAATCACGCACCAAGAAGGAGTTCTCTTTAACATCCTCTTATGTGATATTTTTGCTCACAAAAAGGGCACATCAAGGCTAATTGTTTTAAGTTCCAAAAGCATAGGAAAAAAAACAAGCTAGGTCTAGAAAGAACCCAACAAAAGTCAAAAAAAAAAATTGGGAGAGAAAAGATCTAGTGAGCGGGTGTGGGAAACATTATACAACATATAAGACTATATAAAGACGGATTTAGATCATACCCTTTATGCTAACTCCTTCGTTTCTTTAAGCTTTATTCCGATTACAAACCACCAAGTCTCCCTCGTTATGTCCAGCGATCTGGTAACTGTGTGTGGGAACGTCACGATCATCTAGGAACTGAGAAGAGGATGCAAAGGCTTGAAGAAAACTCCTTTTCTTCTTGACAAAATTTGGCCACAACAAGTAGAATTTTTTTTTGGCCGAAATCTCTCCCTAGACTTTCTAAGGTTTTGTTTTTTGTATTTTTGGTTCAATGAATCACAATACAGTCTAGTATCCTCGTTATGTAAATATATCTATATATATTTAAAACTAGATACAAATCCTTTTCAAAATATATCTCCTTATATTAAAAGGATAATTAGTATTTAAATGTCCTAGGTAGAGTATGATTCTAACTCTTACATAACTCTAGTTGACTTGAATTAAATACTAGACTTTTTAAAGAATAAAATAATCTAATTATTTTATCTTTGTTTCAGTCATGATTTGAACCTGCAACCTCCAATTAATAATTCATAATTATTAATTCATTAATTAAATTATCTAATTATCTAATTAATTTAATTATTAATATATTAATTAAATAATCTCATTATTCAATTAATCCATGAATAGATACGTGTCACTTCCGTAACACAATTAATTGGACAATCCAATCAATTAACTGTGACCCTTGTTACCTTTAATCAATCGGGCTAGCAAGGGGACCTAATGAACCTATAGTTTTGACCTTCAATAATACTTAGAAACAATTAATTAAACTCTTTAATTAATATTTCATGATTATTAACCTCAGAGTTATTTAACTAAAAACCCGAGGCTGCACTCTCGCGACTGTAGATGTATTACACAAACCGAAATTTTAGTTGTCTACTGATATAGCTATTTCACTTTGTATGATCCTCCACAAGTAGTTCATAATTAGAACTAAGTCATAAAGTCCGTTAAACCCCTCTAATTATATCTTTTCCTTTACTTACCATTGATTCTTTAATGAACAATAAATCCTAACTTCCTTTACGGAAGAAGGAGAGCGCTCATATTGTTCAAGCCCTGAATCAACCCTTAAAGGAACTACTATGTACTTTTAGCAAGAAGGGGTGGATTCCACTATTGTGTGTAGACCTTCCCAACAACAAGCCAAACCGGGATTCCAACATATGAAGTTATTGACTGGGAATGCAACTCCGATCTCACCCATGGTATATCAAAAACCAAGATCTAACCTGAAGGAGTCGATAAGACACTCAGGATTAAGATCACTCATATATAGCCATCATTAGTCGATATATATATATATATATATATATATATATGAATCTCATCATGTAACAGATCTTGGTAAGAGATTCATATAGATCGTGGCCCGGTCCTATATTATCACATCATATAAGGTGCTTCCATTCTCATATCACCATATGAATAGTCTAGGATAAGACCACCATACATTAGGAATAGACCGCAGCTTTAGATTAACCACAAATAAAGTACTCAGCTATATTTGCTATCTACGGTATATTTAGATTGTTCATCTCAAACTGAATTCCTCTGTATATGACACTCATACACTCAATTAGGGATCACATGCGGTAATCTTAGATGTTAAGTACACATGATATAAATATATGAGACAAATTTATAGAATGAATAAACTACTTTTATTAATGTTTTATTCACATTTACAAATCACAAGCTTTAGGGTATAAACCCCAATAGTGAGATTAGGAACAATGGGAAGACAAAGGTGGGAGAATCATCCTCAGCTATTTGGGTTATAAGGGGGAGTGAACTTCCAAACTTGGTAAAACTACCCTTAGTTGAGCCAAACCCCATTTTGGATGCTTGAATTGAATATCTTTTTGCATTTTAGATTGCACAATCTATTTTTCTCTTGTAGACTAAGTTCTTGTCCCTAACTTGTTATAATGTGCATGTTAATCTATGGGAAGAGCTAGGTTTGGGGAAAAAATTATTGTGGGATCTCTTTTTGAGTTTTTTAATCAGTATTTTAATTTTTGTTGAATGTTATTAATGAAGTTAATAAGGCAAAGATAGTTGATAATTGTGTTTGATTTCATGCAAGTCAAAGCTGGTCAAAGTCTCCAAAGTAGCGGATACATACCTATGAACCGGGAAGATGTTGAGTAAGTGAAACTGAAAATACAGCAACACGTGTATCTAATAACCTATGAGGGGGGGGGGAATAGGTTTTAGTTGATTTATTACCAACTATTCGACTTAATTAATTTTAATAATGCTACCCTATATTAGCAATCATTCAATCCAAAATAAGAAAACAATAAAAACACAATGCTCGATTTACGTGAGAAACCCTCCAACTGGGCAAAACTCATGGGCTATCCTTCTAATCACACACGGTCCTCAAATCCACTATTTGAATGAAAGTTTATAACTGAGGTAAACCTCTAGTTACACCACTCTTGGTCACTAACCCTTTCACTCTACCCAACGGGCATTTAATAGTGATTCTAGACCAATTTCTTGTGCACTAATCCACTTAGTCACAAGGCTTAACAATCAATGAAGAGATTACGCAACCTATGTGAATATGTAGAAATATTCTATCATGCAATTAATGCTATCCAACACTAAATGCATATCTAGAGATTATACGATAGCAATGAGCACAAATCCTAGATATCAATGTCTATAAATGGTCATAAAGACCTAACTAGATATAGATATGCAAGTCTAAAATCTAGTCATCAGACAAAGCCATATCAACACAAGTTGTCACAAAAAATGGCAAGGACAATAAATGCAATCAACAAATGCAATCAATAGGTCCTAATCAACAATATCTAAATGCAAAGCATAGATAATTAGCTAGAGGACAAAATGGTCCTAAATGCTAGCTATCAATAAAATGCTAATCTCAACCAACACATGAAGACTCAAACATATTGAAAACGATATTAATCAAAGAGTCATGCATTTAATCAACAAATAAATACTAATCTTAGGAAAACATGTCATAAGAATGAAACAAGAGATTATAGGGCATGTAGAAATTACCTAGTCAAAGAACACAAGAAGACATATGCTTAGAAGATGTTATGATGATTCTAGATGCTCATGGAAATGTGTTTGGTTGAGTAAAAATGTGTTCTTGGGAGTCTGTCTCTCTCTAGAAAATCACCTTCTCTGACTAAGAAATAATTCTGTACTCTTTTGCACGAAATGGAGAGAAGATGACATATATATATATGAGGTCAAAGTAAAGCTACGTCATTTTGAAAAGTTTACAAAAAGACAAGGCAAACAATACATAGTGCGCAGGTCTACTGCACAGGTAGGAACCCGGGCACTGACCCGCACATATGGGTTTTGTTGGTTCGAGACCAGCAAACAAACTAGCGAACCGGGGATAAAAAAGCATCAGGGCCATCTGCGCTGGTCTACTGCGAGGGTAGGCATCCGCGCACTAACCCGCGCATAGGGACTTCGCTAGTTCGAGACTGGCAAATAGACAAGCGAACCGGGGACCAAAAACACACCAAGGTCAACTGCGCTGGTGTCTGTACGGGTAGCAATCCGAGCACAAGGCGCACTGACTCAACAAGCACACACACACAAGATATAATAAGGTTGTGCACGTGTGAAGTGAAGAGAATGCACATATGTAATGAACATAAAAGCAAGAAAAATATGGTATGAATGAGAGGTGTATGTGTGTGTGCAACTAGTCTCTTCAAATTGTTAAGCACAAGTGTTATACCTTCAATGAGATCTTGAGCGTCACTGCTTAAATTCCATTTAAGCTTGATCATGCACGATGAGAGCCTAGTCACCCTTACAAAATAAGTCCCCAATGTGGTTTATCAATGAAATGAGCCAATCAAATTATGAGGAACTTACAATCTCCCTCTTTGGCTATTTCGTGACAAAACCACCACTCACAAATCATCCTCAAAAAAAACAAAGCTATTGGTCAACAAAGTATATTCTACGTTAGAAGAGAAACGTAGGATATATGTCTTCAAGATCTTCAATCTCTTCGTAAATCATCGTACCTACATACAATAACAAGAAAGCACTTTCCAAGAACAAGTGCATGTGAGGTGATCAAATAAAAACAAGCATTTGCAGTAAGAAAACAATACAATCAATATAATGTACTGCAATGCAATGCTCCCCCTAAAATGTTACTCTCTCCCAAGACTTCTCCCCAAAGCATAAAAGAAATGAGTCCCTATATCACTCAAAACTTCTCCCTTTTTTTTGTCATGAGATAGGCAAAGGAGCTCCCCCTATCGGGTTGCTTTAGTAAAGAGAGCTATTAGCACAGATACGATGCATAATTATATACACAAACTTTATGCAACTTAAGTAATTGGGAGAGATTCAAGGAGTTTTATTTAACGAAAAAAATGTGTAAAATTGTTGCTTTGCTTGCAAGACATATAACATCAAAGTTCAAGTAATGGTATTTGGCAAAGCAAACATTAAAAGGGTTTCCATAAGAATTCAAACCAATTTATACCCTTTTGTCATAAGCAAACATGATATAGTTTTTCAAAAAACATTGTCAACACACAAACAACTATGTCAATCCTTAAAGGCCAAACAAGACATTGATATAGAATCCATATTGATTGAATGGATGTGAAATCCTTATTGGTTATTGTCTTGTTCAAGAAGACTAATTTGGATATAAAATCCATATTGATTGCATGGATACAAGATCCTTATTGATTAGTTTTCTCATTTGCATTCACACACATTTGCATAGAGCAATCAAAAGCATTTCATGCATATCATTTAAAGAATTTCATAATCAAGTTCACATGTCATGGAGATAAATTATAGGTCATTCAAAAGTACTTCCCAATCAATTCTCCTAGTCTAAAAATGCATGATTGAACATAAATGTGACATGGATTACAAGCAAAGTAAGGTTACACACTTATTGAACAAAAATATCATATAATCATATATGTGCAACCTAGTAGCTCAAGCAATTAATAAAGAGGCATGAAGCATATCAAATTTTTGCACATTTCAAAAATGCAAGTTTGCTCTCTTTGCTTGAGCTCCCTAAATGGGGTCAAATTCAATCAAGTCAATGGGAGGCATGACCCCTATAGACCTACCAAGTTCGTTAGACCTTGTTAAGTCTATAGGTGACATGTTAGCACAATAGCATGCGGGTTCATCTTTTCTAATCCACTTAGGTGACAAATTTTCATTCCTAGTGGTCATGATGTTACTAGATTTCCTAGGCACATGTATATTTGCTCTTCAAAGTTTATTCATCTCCATCATGCTCTCAACTCTACATTTCTTAATGTACTAATGGCAATTTGGCCTAATATGCCCATCAACACCACAAAAATGACAAGTAGGTATAAAGTGAAGAGTCATACCATATCCTTTTGAGGTCACTAGAGACTTGTCACGCATTTGATGTCGCCTTTGGTGTTAAACCGGTCCTCTCTTTCTTTGTTGTTGAACCGGGTTGGTATATCTCCTTGGTTGAGGTTGTATAGCTTGCTTTCTTGGTTGGTCATGATGAGTATGTAGAGCTTGCCTTCTTGGTTGAGGAAATCTTGGTTGAGGGAAGCATGGATGTGGAGCTCTTAGTTGTTGAGATTAAGCTCCATTCTTTATTGGCATCTTCATTTGGCCACTCTTGGATGACTCTCTAAGTTCAATCTTCTACCTAGGATGTTGTGGAGGTGAGGCTTCCTTCATGCTATTTCCCTTAACAAACATCGTCTTTCCCAATGTGGAGTTTCCGTGTCATCAACATATACAAGGCCGCTCTTATTATTGGACTTCTTTCCACTGCTCAACATATGGTTAAGCTTTTCGGTGTCGAAGGTCATTTTGGCAAGCCACTCATTTCTTTCCTCAGGCTCCTTCTTCATCTTGTCTTCACTTTCCTTGACTCTCCTCACTTCATCATTCAAGTGAGTCACCTTGGTTGAAAGCTTGAGATTCTCCTCCTTCAACTTTTGAATCTCCCTTTTTCTTCTTCAACCTAGAGTCTTCAAAGTGCTTAATGAAGTCTTCAAGGTCCATGGCTTCACAAATTCCTCTAGAGTGAGATGAAGACTTCTCATCACTAGAGTCACTTACTATACTTGAGGATGGTGCACTCTTCTCACTTTGCTTCTCATCAAGTGAGTCAACTTCCTCATCAAGAGTTTTGCCTTGGTCACTTGTTGATATACCAACAACTTCCCTGTGTGTATCTATATCAATTACACCTCTAGCTACCACTTCATCTATTCCTTCTTCAAGGTCACATGTCAAGGCACTCTTGCCTTCTTTTTCAACTTCCACATATGAGACTCCAAAGGCCGTGTAGTTAACTACAAGTTCTTCATCACCCGAAGACTCTTCTTTAATCTCACTATCACTAGACGATGAGGCCATCGCCTTTCCTTTTCTCTTATTCTTCAAGTTACCACAATCCGTGGAGATGTGCCTGAATCCTTTACATACTTAGCATTGAATGCCATTTCTTGAATGCATCTATTGACTTGGCTCAATCTTCTTGTAGTCGGTTTTCTTTTTGAAGCCATTTCCCTTATAGCTATACCCACTCTTTTATAGCTTTAAGAATTTTTTGAATCTCTTCACCATTAGAGTCATCTCCTTATCCGAGTCATCCTCCTCAATCTCAATCTTGGAGGTCTTCAAGGCTATTCCCTTTTTCTTCTTAGGTGATGTAGTTGTAGGAACCCATCTAGATTCATAGGCTAGGAGCCATCCGATCACTTCACTCGGCTTCATGTTCTTGTAATCACTGTTTTCTTTAAGAGCCGTCACCATGGATTCGAATCTAGTGGGAAATGACCTCATAATCTTTTGCTTGATCCTCCAATCTGAGTACGGGTCACCTAGTTAATGACTTTGATTCACGATACCCATCAACTTCACTTGGAAGTCATTAAAGCACTCATTCGTCTTCATCTTGATTGTCTCAAATTGTGCTTGGAGGACTTGGAGCTTAGAGTCCTTAACCACTTCAGTTCCCTTATGCGTTGTCTCTAGGATCTTCCAAACTTCATGTGCATTTTTGGTGATTTGGATGAGTTTGTATTGGTTCTCATCCATTGCACTAAACAGGGAATGCATTGCCTTGTTGTTCCACTTCGATGCTTCAAACTCTTGCGTTGCCCATTCTGACTTTGGCTAGGGAACTATGCTTTCATCTTCAAGAATATTTTGCGGAGGAGTGTAGCCATCTTATATTGCCATCCAAGCGCAACCATCTATTTGGAAACTATAGGACTCCATCTTGCCTTTCCATGAGGCATAATTGTCCCCCTTAAGCAATGGTGGTTTTATGCTCGATGCTCCCTCTTTACTCACCCCAATTTCACTCATAGTGTTTGGGTCAATGTATGCAAAAGAATGCAACAAACAAAATGCACACAAATGTAAGACACACAATCAAGAGCAAAGATCACCTAAGTATGTCTAGGAACCCGCTCTGCAACACGTGTGTCTAATAACCTAGAGGGGGGTGAATAGGTTTTAATTGATTTATTACTAACTTTTCGACTTAATTAATTTTAATAATGCTACCCCATCTTAGCAATCAATCAATCCAAAATAACAATGCGGCAAACAATAAAAACACAAGATTGATTTACGTGAGAAACCCTCCAACTGGGCAAAACTCACGGGCTATCCTTCTTGCCACACACGGTCCTCAAATCCACTATTTGGATGAAAGTTTACAACCTAGGTTGACCTCTAGTCACACCATTCTTGGTCACTAAACCTATCACTCTATACCCAACGGGCATTTAATCGTGATTCTAGACCAATTTCTTGTGCACTAATCCACTTAGTCACAAGACTTAACAATCTATGAAGAGATTAAGCAACCTATGTGAATATTTAGAAATATTCTATCATGCAATTAATGCTAGACAACACTAAATTCTTATCTAGAGATTATATGATGGCAATAAGCATAAATCCTAGATATCAATATCTATATGAATGCTCATAAAGACCAAACTAGATATAGATACGCAAGCCTAAAATCTAGTCATCAAACAAAACCATATCAACACAAGTTGTCACAATAAATGCAATAAACAAATGCAATCAATAGGCCCTAATCAACAATATCTAAATACAAAGCATATAGATTTAGCTAGAAGGAAAAATGGTCCTAAATGCTAGCTATCAATAAAATGCTAATCTCAACCAACATATGAAGACTCAAACATATTGAAAACAATATTAAGCAAAGAGTCATGCATTTAATCAACAAATAAATGCTAATCCTAGGCAAACATGTCATAAGAATGAAACAAGAGATTCTAGGGCATGTAGAAATTACCTAGTCTAAGAACACAAGAAGACTCATACTTAGAAGATGTTATAATGATGCTCGATGCTCATGGGAATGTGTTTGGTTGAGTAAAAATGGGTTCTTGGAAGTCTATCTCTCCTTAGAAAATCACCTTCTCGGACTAAGAAATAATTCTGGACTCCTTGGCACAAAATGGAAAGAAGATGACATATATATATGAGGTCAAAGTAAAGCTACGTCGTTTTGAAAAGTTTGCAAAAAGACAAGGCAAACAATACGTAGTGCACGGGTCTACTACACGGGTAGGAACTCCCGCACTGACCCGTACATATGGGTTTTGATGGTTCAAGACCAGCAAACAAACCAGCGAACAGGGGATTAAAAAGCATCAGCGCACTGACCCGCGCACAGGGACTTCGCCGGTTCGAGATAGGCAAATAGACCAGCAAACCGGGGACCAAAAACACACCAACGTCAACTGCGCTGGTGTCTGCACGGGTTGCAATCCGCGCACAAGGTATACTGACTCAACAAGCATACACACACACAAGATATAACAAGGTTGTGCACGTGTGAAGTGAAGAGAATGCACACATGTAAAGAACACAAAAGCAAGAAAACTATGGTATGCATGAGAGGTGTGTGTGTGTGTGTATGTGTGCAACTAGTCTCTTCAAATGGTTAATCACAAGTGATATACCTTCAATGAGCTCTTGAGCGTGAGTGCTTAAATTCCATTTAAGCTTGATCAAGCACGATGAAGGCCTAGTCTACCCTTACAAAATAAGTCCCCAATGTGGTTTATTAACAAAATGAGCCAATCAAAATATGAGGAAATTACAATCTCCCACTTTGGCTATTTCGTGACAAAACCACCACTCACAAATCATCATCACAAAAAAAAACAAAGCTACATCGTTTTGGAAAGTTTGTAAAAAAGACAAGGCAAACAAGACGTAGTGTGCGGGTCCACTGCGCGGGTAGGTACCCGCGCACTGACTTGCACACATGGGTTTTGCTGGTTCATGACCAGCGAACAAACCAGCGAACCTGGGATCAAAAAGCTTCAGAGCCAACTACGTTGGTCTACTACGCGGGTAGGCACCCGCACACTGACCCGCGCACAGGGACTTTGCTAGTTCGAGATCGGAAAATAGACCAGCGAACCGGGGACCAAAAACACACCAAGGTCAATTATGCTGGTGTCTGCGTAGGTAGCAACCCGGGCACAAGGACCCGCGCACTGACTCAACAAGCACACATGCATAAAATATAACAAGGTGGTGCATGTGTGAAGTGAAGAGAATGCACACATGCATTGAACACAAAAGCAAGAAAACTAAGGTATGCATGAGAAGTGTGTTTGTGCAACTAGTCTCTTCAAATGGTTAAGCACAAGTGATATAAATTCAACAAGTTCTTGAGCTTGAGTGCTTGAATTCCATTTAAGCTTGATCATGCACGGTGAAGGCCTAGTCTACCCTTACAAAATAAGTCCCCAAAGCGGTTTGTCAATGAAATGAGCCAATCAAAATATGAGGAAATTACAGAAACGACTATGTTTCACACTTTGCGGGTTGATTTCGCGGGTCCCTACCTGGGAATATCGAGCCCGCGAATTTCACACTACAAATACACGTCGTTTTTATGGTAGGGCTCCACCTCCACATTCAAACAAAACCTCTTTTCTCTTTCCCTTTTCCCTCTCTTTCAAAGGTATTTTCTTCATTCCAACGTCATTGATTCAAGTCTCAAAGGTACGTTTTGGTCCACTAGAACTTAATTTACTTATTTAAATCTTTAAATTTTCATCTTAATCTCTCTCTCCCTCTCTCTCTCTCTCTCTCTCTCTGAATTCTTAACTACATGCATGAAATTGGATGGTATGAATTGACCCATGAAATTTTGCCCTATTTTTGATTTATTCGTATGACTAGATGATGGGTTTTCATGAATGATGCATGTGGAAGTGATTTAAGTTGAATTGGAGTGTTAATTGCACATGAATATGCTAAAATTCGAAATTTAGAGTTCTTGGGATTGATTGAAATATATTGTGCCTAAATTCGAATTTGAAGCATCTTGCATGTTTATCATGGATGATTGAGATGATTTGCTAAACTTCGATCGAAGTGAATTGTGTACATATTGATTGAATTTCGAATCTAGATTTTGTCTGGCGGATTGAATCTCTCAAATTTGGGCTTTTAGTATGTTATGGCAAAAATTTCGAAATTGATTGTCTTTTGAATGTGTCAATGATGTTTGTGATGATTTCTTGAACTTAGAATGATGATTTGAATAACACATTGATTAATTTTGAGCCTAGGGTTTGTGTAATTTTAAATTTTAGAGTTAGTTGAATATTTGGAATTGAATTGTATTGATATTATTGAATTGGATTATACATTCTCTAATGGGATTATGATTTTGTTTGAAGACATTGATGATCATGTATTAATTTGACTTAATGAAAATCATGTGCATAAGAAGAATCAAACCCACATAGGATTGAATTTTTGGATGGTTATATATGGATCAATTGATTTTTCTCTCTACTTGTGATTTCGCTTGTGATTTATTGTGTAAAGATTTTACTTTGGAGTCAAATTGTGATTATTGTGTGTTTTCTATGTTGATGGTTTGATTCAATTCCAATTGTGCACATGTCTAAACTGTTTCTTTTTCTTGTGCAGATTTTGAACATCATGCCAATCAAGAAACCAAGGCTATCCCTCCACCAAAATGCACCAAGAACATGTATTTCAGGGATCTCCAAGAAGTGCTAGCGGGCCGGCCAATGATAATTGAGAAAGGGATGGCTTTGCAAGAATTGGAGACCACACATATACCTAGTATAATGAACAGAAGAGGGTGGGCCACATACACTAGCACCCCACTCAAGTACTACAGAATGGTTGTAGAGGAGTTCTATGTTGGAATGAACCTGAGAGATTACAAGAAAGGAACTCTAGTGAAAGTTTGGGGTGTAAAAGTCAGAGCAGACATAGCTGACATAAACAGATACTCTGAACAACCCTCTCAAACGATCTTGAAGTGGAAGAGCGAATGAGGAAAGGTCTGGCTTGGGATAACCTCTACTACCAGCAGCACATCGACTTGGCAAACACACTGGTCATAGTGCCGATGCTTCTTTGGGTGACCCTAGACTTCCCCATCAGGCATGCTAACCTTAAGATTGAGTGGGCATTCTGGCATAACTTTATCACCCACTCCTTAAGGCTTCGCAACCACAGGACAACAGTGGCGTTCGATGTGTCCAAGATCGTACATTGCATCCAGATTGAGGAGCTCATTGATGAGAGGTACTGGGTGAAGAAAGATATAAATGAGAAAGGTGAGATCAGATTCACAGCCTCTCATCTTTGCTTGCTTGATCACTCAGCTTTACATTTGGCAAGAGTAGACAAGGGAGATGATACACAGAGTCCGCCGCCAGCAGATATAGCCAAAGCCTCCTGGAGCGGTTTAACGGTAGAGAGAGAACCATTAGGTGCAAGAAAAATGACTAGAAAGAAGAAAATGGGTTTTAAGGGAGGTCCAAGCAGATAGAGACATGAAGATCCTAAGCAAATAGAGGTGGATGAGGATAAGAGCTACCTGGCAGAGGATGATGAGACAAAGCTGCCCTGGGAGAGAGTATTGGCTGAAGTGAAGAACATCAGAGAAACTATGAATGATTGGGACTTCGATCTGACTTATGACCTTTAGAAGAATAAGAGAATGATCCAGGAAGTCCAAAAGGAGAGCAAAGGCTATTTTGAGTATTTGTCAATAAACCTTACATAAATACGAAAACAGCTAGGTATCATCCCTTATGTGAGGAGGAAGAAAAGAGAAGAGCAGCTCCAATACCACCTACTTCAAGTCTTACTATAGTTGAGAACGTAGCTGGACTCCTGGCAGCAATGGAGTTATCCATGAGAGAGGGTGAGGAGAGAGCAATAGCGGAGCAAGACCCTAAAGAAAAATGGGTGATGGTTGACGAAGATGAGGACAAAGATGATGACTACTGAGATCCATTTTCAGCCTTACCATATTTGCTATTTACTTTCATTTTTGAACTACTTACTTTGATATTAGTTAGGTTTTAAATTCTGAACTTTTCATGCTTTAGTTTTATTTGTTTCATTGAATAATCTTGTGGATGTTTGGTTGGATGTTTGGTGAATGTTAACATTTTGGTTGATTATCGATATTTTGATTTGATTGATGATTTTGAATGATGAGTAAGCCGAAGGCTCTTATGCTTGAATGAATGCGTGTGTGGTCGTACAGGTTGTTATTGCCATAAATAGCCCAAATTAGTTTAGGGGTGGTTTGTGCCATCATTCCTTCAATATTGGTGAATGTTTGATGTCAATTGTACATGATGGAATTTGTGTGCCATGTGGTTTAAATGAGTATATGCATTGAAATTGCCTTCTTATGTTTAAGCCTTTATTTTGTTTATTTTTGTTGTTGGACATTGATTGTGCATGATTAGTGCCTTGGTTTTGTGTTTTTGTGTGTTCTGTGTGGTGCAAGCCGTCTTGCTGGGCCATCTTGTCTAACATTGAGGAGAATGTTGAGTTTTAGTTTGGGGGTGTATATGCCTTTGTTTGAGTCATCTTTTGAGTCTTTGAGTTGTCTTTGAGTCAAATTTTTTCAAAACTGCTGCTATGGCCAAATATTTGAGCTTAATTTAGGTTGGTGAGACACCTTAAGTAAGTGTTTGTGGCGAATTTGTGTATGCTTAGTGTGCTGAGTCAAGTAACTATTTGCCACTTTAGAGGACTCACTTGTACTTCATGGGTTAGTCCCATCTTTTAGTGTCTAAGTTGAAGACACTTGGTGCTCAAGCGTCTTGTTCTAATAGTGGAGATTTCCTTTGAGAGTTTCACAAACACAAACCAAAAACGTGTTAATATGAGGGAAAATGTTTTCCAAATCTTTAAACACTATTCATCTCTTAAACACCATGCATAGTCCCATTACATCAACATCATTATGTGGCATAGAACATGCATCATATAAGTGGATAGCTTGCCTGAAACTTTTATTCTCTTGATAGATAGAATCTTTGAAATGATACTAGGCAATGTGTGTTTTAGCCATTTAAAATTGCCAAATACTTCCCATTCCCAAAATGTGCGTGCTCCCAAGCCAATTTTGAAGCCAAACACAGAAATATGATTCATATGCCTTGTTTAAATTGTTTAAGTTACTCAAAAAGTGGTAACAAGAGTAGTTAGAGGTTGCACTTGGAATCTAATTGTGAGCCTGGACGCCAAATTGTATTTTGAAGTCATATGCATGAGGATTTAAATGTTTAAGTGTAGAATGTTTTGTCTTAGCTTGGTTAATTAGTCTATTGAGCCTGAATTCCCATTCATTCTAATCACCAATCACCTTGGCCCCATTACCATCAAATGGAAAAGACCTAGTTGATCTTAGGGGAAGTCTAGCTTGGGAATATTAGTCGATGCTGAAATTCCCTAGTTACTTATAGTGTAAAATATACCTATAGGGGAGATGAATAGGTATAGGCCCAAATTCTAACACTTCCTTAAAAACACAAGCAATTTAACCACAATAAGAAATTCTTAAAGGGAGATTGCTTCAACAAATCAATATGAAATCAATAAAGCAAGGAATAAAGCAATACAAGCCAAAGTAAGAAAATGAATTAAAATGCTAAAATCAACATAAGAGATTTTTTAATGTGGTAAACCTCAAAAATAAGGAAACATCCACGGGTTGATACACTAACCAACAGAAAACTATAATTCACTATGTCGAATAGAAGATACACACTCAAAAGCAATCAACATATGATTCACTCTCCAAGCTATCAACTCCTACTCTACCCTTAGACCTAGTGAATTACTTTGACTACTTCCTATCCAAGATGTGACTATCACACCTCTAGGAACCAACTTCCTATCCAAGGCACTATTGCCTCTGGAAAGATTCCTTGCTTGCCTATCTGGATCCTCTCGGTCCTAGACAAGACTCTTTTCTTAGCTATCCAGATCAATATCCTAGCCAAGTCTCCTTGCTCAAGTTAAAGTTTCACTCACTTTAACAAAAGACTTCAACCTTTTACAAGGCAATGATCTAAGTGAAGTGCACACATGCAATCATGATGCAATCATAAGCAAATAGAGCAAGTAGATCAAACAAACTCTATGAACATGCAATTAGAGAACTAGAATAGACTTTCAAAAATCAATCACAAAGATATCTAGAAATCTAAGCATGTTTATCAAACAAGAACTATATTAGAATAATGGAAATCACAATAAAAAAATATCCTAGTTCTTAGAACATGTAACTAAACCTAGAAATCAACAATCAAGCTCAAGAATACAAAATTATTTCTAGAATCAAGTTCATGCGTGTCAAGTTTTAGCTAAAATATATTCAATTAAAAATCACACAAACAAACCACAAAGTTGAATCAAAATCATTCTAGACATTTTTCTTAATCAAATAAGAACATTCATGAAGATGATAAAAGAAAAATGAAAAGAGAAAGATTCACTTACAAATGATGAACTCACAAACTGAAATCAGATTACTGTGAAAAATCAGACATCATTTGACTCTAAAAATGCTTGGGGTTTGTTCCTCTCTTCAAGATCAACAATTCTGACTTTTAAATCACTCAAATCATATTTTAATTGAGAGAGATATCACTGAAACAAAAATCAAAAACACTTTGAAACATTTCTGCAACTGTTCTTCAGCCTTTGAAAAATGAGAGGGAAAGCATATTTAAAGGGAGGGAGGATGACGTGGAGAGAAGGTGATCTCAGGTGGCAAAGGCCACCACACCACTTCACTGGCCCGAGAAGGCGCGTGGGCATCTCGGGGGCAAGAGGCTCTCCTCCCCGAGATGCTCACTCACCTCTCTATGGAGGGGTGGCTTGATGGCCTTTGGCCATCGTCACTCCCCTTTGCGCTCCCTTCGAGTTCTTCGACCATTCTCCGGCCTCCAAACTCCGGATTAGAATCCATTTGTGGATTATGAACTATAACTCCCTCACGCACATGGACGACTACAAAACTTGGACCAGAAATTAAAAATTCGACTCAGTACAAGAAGACGAAGACAATGCATATCAAGTGACCGTAAAGTTTCATAACCTTTTACTCAGAACTTGAAAACTAAAGAATGAGTAACAAAAATGAGAGGAACTCAATAAGGAATAAATTAGGACCAAATTCAAGTCCAAAGTCCATAAAACATAAACAAACTGTTAATAACCAAATTTGGCTAGGGACCAAAGGGAAATTTTCCACCCTCTAAGTCTGGCTCCATGCCCGAGGTTATCCATCAGGAGACCACGTTACCTGAAGCCGAGCTATGATACCGCCCCACAAAAATAAGGACAGGCTCCAGAAACACCCGGAGTAGAGCCCAGCTCGGTCAGATCGAGCCCGCATCACCGAACCTGAAACCAGGAAATCCCTCCGAAGTCGGGATTACCTCGCAATCTCTCCAGAAGCTCGCATATACCTCGCTGACATAGTGGGGTATCCGTAGGAGGCCGCACCTAGCTCCAAAAGATCAAGGGAGGTCAGACCTAGCTTCTAACTAGACTAAGCTCCTGAATATCGGGGCTAAGACACTGATCGACATCACTATCTGATGTACCTCACCATAATATACACCATATTCAACGACCCCTATGGGGGATCATGCTAACAAGACATGAAGATACACTGGATCATATTTTAATATGTTACATACATAAAGAACAAGTAATAGAGTCCAAGTATGAAACAAATTGATATCCACCAAAATATTCTCAACTCAGCAATTAACGCAAACTCAATGACATTTAAATGTAAAATCCCATCCGATAAGGAGGGAAGGGATTGAGAAAATCAATGGGAGAATCAGTTAGTTTAACATATGAAGACAATGCATAAAAGAAGGACTTCGGCCTTCAGAAAGAAGAGACTACTTTTCGACAGGCATACGACAAGAACCCGACTACACCCTAGAGAAATTGAGAGCAATTTGAGAGAGATCTGTATATCACACACTATTAATAAAGAAAGCATTTTTTATTCTCTTTGGTGGATAATAGTACCAATATTCCTTGTCATTTTACTAGGCACTGTCACACATACATTCAACCTTGGCCACCACCTACGTGGTAGTGGTCTCGAGGGTGTTAACTGAGATTTCTCACCCTAAGCAAATTTTCTGTTAACACAAACAAACACAAGAACACACATGTATGCCATTTCCTAGAGATAGTTCTAGAACATCCAATTTTACAAACATTGTCAAATTAAATCTAATGCATGTGCATACTTCAACAACTATGTGAATGTGTTATACCAATTAAGTCCAACAATGCAGGGACACAAATGAAAGCAATGTATGTTTGTGCACTTATGCCTTGCAAGAGGAAGAAGAATCTTGATACCTTAGCATCGGATTAAGCACCAATCCTCTTGGAGACGAACTTTGCATGAGAAATTGCTTTTCTTCTTTGAAGCTCATATGAACTACAAACCATCTAAGCAACTAATCATTACAAAGAAAGAGAGTTTTGTTATGAAATCAAGTCAACACAAATCTAAAAACTAACAATCTCCCCATTTGGCTATTACATGGCAAAACCTCAACCTCACCATACAATTATCATTCAAAACAACTCATGGTTGATTGCATTCTCACATCCTCACATTACAAAGAGATCCCTTGACTAAAATATCTTCATTTCTTCATAAGTCTTCAAGAATCTCCTTATTAAACATCAAAGCACCTATGAGACAAGCACAACCAAACAAGCAAGAAATCTTCTACAAAGAAGATTGGTGAGATATATTCACAAAAATCAAAAGTAAGCAATATAAGCAAGAAACAAGACTCCCCATATCTCATATAAACAAGAATTCTTTTCTCCCCCCTTACTAAAAGAAGTCTTCCCCTTAAGACAAGAATTTCTCAAGCATGATACATTTACATTTCTCCCACAAACGGTGTGGAATAAATTTCTCCCCCTTTTTGACAAGGAATAGACAAGAGATGCATGATAGAAGTATGAGATATTATGCAAACAAGTCGTATAGAGAACTAAGTTAAACAAAACTAAGCTCCCCCTTAACATATGCTCCACATTATTATCACCAAGTAAACTTGTTCACAAGGGAATCACACAATCACACATATCAAGCAATAAGAGCAATTATATTATAACTTTCCAAGTTCAAAGAGAGAATCATAGATTTTCATTAATCTCTCAAAAATAATCTCCCATTACTAAGCACATTAAGCAAAACATGTATGTGTGTGTGGAATGCTTCTAGCATATATAAAAGGAGCAATTGTGATATCAACATGCAAACCATTTTAACATATATCCATCTAAAGCATTTCCAATCTAGGTCAAACCGATTATCATCCGGAATTTTTGCTCTAAAGAGAATAGATTTCAACATATGAGCATGTGTGTGCATGTGGCTTGTTTTCCCATTTCTATTTGTCAACCCTGAGCAACCACAATTTTCAACTATACTCCTTTAAGCCTCTTTTTTGTATATATATATTTTTATATAGGCTTTGAATCAAAAAAAAAATTATTGATTCTTTTCAACACTTCTTTGATTTTTCTAACATAAACATATATTCTTCATGACGGCTTTCACTAATCACAATGGTATAGCCCTTTACTTCATTGGGCAGCTTCACAACCAAGGTGTGTAGCCCTTTTCATGAAGGTGCTCGTTGAGTTTTATGTAGATGCCGAAGTAAAATGGATACTAACCATAGGTCATCTATCATGTACTAAGTAATAAACTTTTAGATGCATCCATAATCTACAAATTTTCAAACTCAACTACTCAAACTTAAACATATAAGAGAAGCATTTGTGCACTTTTAAAAACAAGATTTTAAAGCTCAAGTGCATGATCTAGAAACAATAAAAGCTATTTGCTCAAGATCATTACTTCTCAAGTGAGTAGCTCTAAAAGAAATTGATATTCAAAATAAGTTTTGCTTATCAAGCCACTCACAATCACACATAGACATCAATCAACACAAATCATTCCAATGGATCTTCGTAGAGATTTAAATCTCTCTTTGTCTAAGGGCTTTGTAAACAAATCCGCAAGTTGATTTTTAGTAGGCATATGCTCAATATAAACAATAGAATGTTCAACATCTAATGAACTGATGCCTAATATCTATGTGCTTTGTGCATGAATATTGAACTGAATTTTCAGAGATGTTAATGGCACAATGCACTCATATTATCACAATAGAGAGTCATTTTACCTTGATCTATCTCATAATCCTTGAGTATTTGCTTCATCCAAAGAAGTTGTGTGCATACACTTTCGGCCGCAATGTACTCGGCTTCGGAAGAAGAGAGAGAGACAGAATTTTGTTTCTGACTTCGCCAAGAAACCAAATTATTCCCCAAGTAAAAGCAACCTCCCGATGTGCTTTTACGGTCATCAATGTTTCCCGCCCAATCCGTATCATAATAGCCAACAAGAATATCATTAGTATCAAAAGAATAAAATAAACCAAGATTATGTGTTCCTTTTATATAGCTAATGATTCTTTTAACGGCCTTCAATTGAGACTCCTTAGGATTAGCTTGAAACCTAGCACACAATCCAACACTAAAGAAAATGTCCGGCCTACTTTCCGTTAGGTAGAGAAGACTACCTACCATGCCCTATAGAGACTTTGATCAAAACTCTTCCTTTTTTCATCTTTGTCAAGTTTTAGAGTAGTACTCATGGGTGTTTCAAAATCTTTTCCACTTTCAAGCCCAAACATCTTAACAAGATTTATATCATATTTAGATTGTGTCAACATAATACCATCTTTAGATTGTTTCACTTGCATACCAAGAAAGTAATTAAGCTCACCCACCATACTCATTCAAATTCACTTGACATGACACTTACAAACTCATCAACCTTGGTTTTACATGTAGACCCAAAAACAATGTCATCAACATATATTTGTGCAACAAAAATATCATTATCATGATGCTTGACAAACAAAGTCCTATCAATGCCACCTCTCCTATAGTTGTTCTCAATTAGATATTGGGTCAACCTATCATACCAAGCTCTAGGGGCTTGCTTAAGGCCATGGAAAGCCTTTTTCAATGTAAAAACATGATTAGGAGAGTGTGAGTCTACAAAACCCTTAGGTTGTTCAACATACACTTCTTCTTGAAGGTATCCATTGAGAAAAGCACTTTTGACATCCATTTGAAACAATTTGAACTTTTTAAGACATGCAAAGGACAACAAAAGTCTAATGGATTCAAGACATGCAACAGGTGCAAATGTCTCATCAAAGTCCACACCTTAAAATTGAGTGTAACCTTGAGCCATTAGTCTAGCTTTATTTCTCACAATCTCGCCACTTTCATTGGACTTATTCCTAAATACCCATTTAGTGCCAATCACATTAATGTCTTTAGGTCTAGGAACTAATGACCACACTTCATTCCTCTCAAATTGATTTAGTTCATCTTGCATAGCCCCAACCCAATATTCATTAACAATAGCCTCATTAATATTTTTGGGTTCAATTTGAGAAGTGTAGCAAGCATATGAAATTTGGTTAGCTAGTTGGTTTATAGTTCTAACCCCTTCATTCAAGTTATCTATGATGTCTTCTTGATAGTGCATGGTTATAAGCCTAGAGTTTGAAAGTTCAACAACTTGGTCATTTTGTTGATTATCATTTAAAGCATATTCTAACCCTTGACTTTCTACTTCAACACCACTATCATTTTCATCATGATGACTAAACTCACTATGTGAATCTTCACTAGCCTCACAACTAGTGACATCAATAGGTGTCTTAATGTCTTTCAAAAGATTTTCTTTAGGTTCATTAACACTATTATCATCACGCAAATCAAGCATGCTAAGATCGTCTATCTTCACATTAATAGAATCCATAATAGTCTTGGTTTTCAAATTAAAAACCTTATAAGCACGACTATTATTAGCATACCCAAGAAAGAGACCAACATCACTTTTAGCATCAAACTTTCTAAGTGATCTCTATCATTCAAAATAAAACACTTACTTCCAAGGATATAAAAGTAACTCACATTGGACTTCTTGCCCTTCCAAAGTTCATAGAAAGTATGTTTTGTGCCAGGCCTTCTAAAAACTCTATTAGAGAGATAACAAGCGGCGTTAACCGCTTCGGCCCAAAGGTTCTTAAGGACTTTCTTACTATTGAGCATGACTTTAGCCATCTCTTGCAAGACACAGTTCTTCCTCACAACAACATCATTTTTTTGAGGAGTTCTAGCAGCCGAGAACTCATGAGATATCCCTAAGCCATCACAAAACTCACTAAATTTGGCATTTTCAAATTCGCTTCCATGATCACTCCTAATGCGACATATTTTCTTAATTCCAAGACATTTTTCATTTTGAACTTGATTAAAAATTTCTTGAAGTAATCAAAAGTTTCGGTTTTGTTCCTAAGAAAATAAACCCAAGAAAACATAGAGAAGTCATCAGTGTGCATACAAAAATATATTTCTTGCCATTGATGCTTTCAGTTTGGATTAGCCCTATTAGGTCCATGTGCACTAATTCTAAGGGCTTCTTGGTAGCTATGTAAGTGCTCTTTTTATGAGACACTTTTGGTTTGTTTACCTATTTGATAAGGTTCACAAACACCATCTAGCTTCCTACCAAGACTAGGTAAACCTCTAACAATACTATGTTTTACAAGCTTTTTTAAGTCTTTAAAGTTCATGTGGCCTAACTTTTGATGCCACAAATCAAGCTTGTTACACTCATGTGCCATATTACAAGTTAGAGGATCTATCTCTAGACAATAACAATTATCTAAAGATCTTTTGATTTCTAAAACAACTTTGCCCTTTTTATCAACTGTAGTGCACACATCCTTGTTAAAACTAACTTCTTCAAAGATTTCACACAAGTGAGTGATGCTTATCAAGTTAGCTTGTAGAACATCTACATACAAGGCGTTTTTAAGTTTAGGCAATCCGGGGATACAAATTGTTCCCTTGCCTATAACTTGCTTTTTGGTGCCATCACCAAACGTAACACATCCATTATCCTTCATAATAAGATTCTTAAAGGAACTCTTTGTTACCGGTCATATTCCTAGAGCATCCACTATCTAGGTACCAATAATAGGATGAGTTAACTCTAAGATCATATTGTGCAACAAGACATTGTGTTGTGTCTTTTCTAACCTACACTTTCTTAACAAGTTTCTCACTATTACTTCTATTAACATGCTTTGACTTGTTATTATGCACATTGACTCTATTAGTCACACTTTCAAACAAATCAAACAAAGCATTATCAACTTTCTTATGCATAGTAGAGCGAGGACACAACACAAGATTTTACAAGCAAGTCATCACCAACTTTCTTCTCACCATGCTTTTTCAAGGTCTTCCTAGGTCTAGTTCTAAATCGATACATGAATGACTGCCTAGGACCATTTAACAAAGACATATCATGCAAATCATTGGCATATTTACAGTTCTGAATGTAATCAAAACATCTAGGTTTTATATGTCCTACCATATTGCAATAATAACAAATAGGTATGAAGTTGAGAGGTTTACCATTAGCTTGAGCATCCAATGCATTATGCCTTTTCACATTTTTTTACCTTTTTGGTGTGCAACCCTTGATGCTTTGCCTTTTGCATTTGAGGACGATGAATATTGTCTTTGGCCTTCTTGAGTCTTTTCTTTGACGTCCATTGCTGATGTTGAAGCACCTCTGGTAGCATCCATGGCTTTACCGTTAGAGAGTGTACCTTCAATTTGCTACTTGCTTTGACAAAAGTAGATTTGTTAGTTGAAGGAGTAATCTTCTTATTAACTTATCCTAAACCTCTTTTGTCACTTGGATGCTTTCCAATCTTAATAAGAGTTTTTACTTTGTTAGAACTAGATGACATCTTGTTTATGACCTTATGAGCCTCATTATGCTTACTTTCTCTTGATTCTTATGCTCACTAAGTTTGACTCTAAGCACATTCTCAATTCTTCTAGCACGATCAAGAGAGTCATCTCTTTGCTCAATCTCTTGATTCAAAATACCTAGTCTCTAATTACTATCTTTCAATTTTTTCTTGGGGACGGGTGGCATGATGGCATTTGGCCATCGTCACTCCTCTTTACGCTCCTTTCACATTTTTCGACCGTTCTCCTACCTTCGAACTCAATATTTGAATCAGTTTGTGGATTACAAACCATAACTCCCTTACGCACATGGAAGACTACAAAAATTTGACCAAAAATTAAAAATTTGACTCAGTACACAAAGACAAAGACAATGCATATCAAGTGATCGAAAAGTTATATAACTTTTTACTCGGAACTTGAAAACTAAAGAATGGGTAACCAAAATGACCGAAACTCAATAAAGAATAAAATAGGACCAAATTCAAGTCTAAAGTCCATAAAACATAAACAAACAAATACAAGAACACATAAGTATGCCATATCCTAGAGATTGTCCTAAAACATGCAATTTTACAAACATTGTCAAATTAAATCTAATGCATGTGCATACTTCAACAAGTGTGTGAATGTGTTATACAAATTAGGAGCAATGATGCAGGGATACAAATGAATGCAATGTGTGTGTGTGTGTGTGTGTGTGTGTGTGTGTGTGTGTGTGTGTGTGTGTGTGTGTGCTTACACCTTACAAGAGGAAGAAGAATCTTGATACCTTAGCATCGGATTAAGCACCAATCCTCTTGAAGACGAACTTTGCATGAGAAATTGTTTTTCTTCTTTGAAGCTCATATGAACTATGAACCATCTTAGTAACTAATCATTACAAATAAAGAGAGTTTTGTTATGGAATCAAGCCAACATAAATCTAAAAACTAACAGATGCATGCTCTTTCCACGTTCATGGCAGTTGATTCCTTCATGAGACTCATTCACTAAAAAGAGCTTTTTTTCTATACTAAGTGTATACAAATAATTTGATTCCAACACATATACTCATTTGCATACATCTTGCATGAGTGTGAACCTAGGTTCTGAGAGGACAGATAAGAGAGAATCCATGTGAGAACCTAGAGTCAAAGCTAATTATGCTCGAGGCGTGAGAGTAAGTAGTTTCCAAGGCGAGGGAGCTTGTAAGTATGGGACTCGTGTTGTGCGAGTTTCCCTTGGAGTGCCTTGGAGTTATTTTATAATATTTTTCATGTGTCTATTCCTCACTCCCACTCTCTTTTGTTTATCTGTCTACTAGTTGGCTTTGCAGCAAGTTTTTTGTGTGTTAGGAAATTTCTAGATTGTGGTCTTTTTGTTAAGCCTTTTATGTTTTTGTGTGTGTCTTTTTATTTAGAGTTTGCTCGAGGATGAGCCAAGGTTTGGTTTGTGGGTATTTGATCGAGCCAATTTTGTGTTACATTTTGACCCCCATTTCCACACCTTTTGGCTCATTTCCGAGTGAATTCTCATGTTTAATGGCTCTACTCTAGTCAAAAATCCTCAAGTGCCCAGTTCACTGGTGATTCGCTAGTCCCTACCCACATATTATGGGCTGCAAAATTGCCCATATTCAATCACGTCGACAAACTCAAACCTATTTTTGGCAAAACTATAAATACATCACTTCTTATTTTTACCCACTCGCTGTGACAAGGCTTCACATGACCATACACCCATTCTTGCCTCATCTAGATCTAGGAAACTTCTCCTACCACATCCAAACTCATACACACCATTTTCCTTTATCTCTACTCAACAAGGCAACTAGGAGATTGGATTTAAGCTTCAAGAAGAAGGATTCTCTTCGTGGGTTTTCTCTCACTCTTTTCTCTTGGTTTTTATTTTGTAATAGATATGAGTAACTAAATCACCCACTAAAGGGTTGATGTGATACACTTGTGAATGTTGGGTGTGAAGGAAAAACATGTGGCGGAAGCGAAAAATTTGATTGGTATATTTCAAAATTTTCCCTTTTAAAAGAGAAAACCTTAACCCTTGTTTAATTAACATATAATTAAAAAGTATCATACCTTTTCCATGTGACGATTGATAATGCGTCGAATTGAATCCGTAAGATCTTCCAATCCAATCACGAACATGAATCACCTAAGAATGTGGGCTCCCTTTCTTTGAATTGTGTACCTGAGGATGGAAAACAGACAAAAAACCTTTTCTTTTGTTAGTCACAATAACCCTCCTAGAGAAAACAAAGAACAATTGGTCACTTGTAAATTCTCAATCTTTTGATCAAAAATCGCGTGAACCCCAATTCAATGTTGTGCACAAAGCCTTTTGATATAAAAGCTACTAGTACACTATCGAAAACAAAACGCTCCTTTTTCCTTTTTCTCTTGGCCGAATTCTCACACCCTTTTTCTATGAGTTGGATTAATTTTTTTTTAAGAAAAAGAATAATAAGTTCTTCCTCAAAAAAAAAAACTAACTTGACCGAACTCCCTTGATAGGGATATATGGTGGCCGGAAATTCTCCTTCATGTGGAGGATTTTTGTTTCACCAAAAAACCTATCAACTTAGTAGTTCAATCTTATCTCAACTCATCAGTGTATTATCCAATAATAAATTATTGAATATCAATTAAATTGTGACTTTATCAATAACTTCTTAATTGACTAATTTTCAATTAGAGCTTTGATAGATATCAAAAACATCTTAATTTGACTAGATAAATAAATCCTTTTTATTTATCTACTTATCAAATAAAGTTCTCGATGCTTATCATACTACTAACAATAGTATGACACTAAGAGTCCTTCTCCTAGTTAGAAAAAGATTTTGACTTTTAATCAAATAATTAATTAATTTTCATTTAATTAAATAATAAAATAAAACAATTTATTAGGCTAATAATCTTAGCCTTGGCCGCCCAAGCCTATATCATGGGCAATATGTTGTTTTTCCATTTTATTAAATCCGTTGGACTTTAATAAAAAAAAAAGCCCACATGTGAACCAGACTCATTCTTACTAAAAACAAAGTCCACATACATTAAATTAATACATTAATATAATTTAATAGCCCATTTATTTAAAATGTGCAAATTATATTCTTAATATATTAATGGAATGCTAGTCGCACCCCATTAGAGCCACTCAAGGATTCCCACATCCTTGGCCGCCCATTCCGGGCATTTGTAGAGGTACCGCGTGTCTTGATCACTCATAACTGCACCTGCCCAAAAACTTTTGGATTCCAAAATCCAAAAATAATTCTAAATAGACCCAGAAATTGGTCTGGTAGAATATATCAAGTGATCCATTCAAGTTCGTACGGATTGGGGGTCTTGGCGGGTTATCTAAATTTAAGGTTCAATAGACATAACCTAATTACAATCAACAAATGATTCACTTATGTTCGATCTATTAATTTTTGCTCATTTCACTGAAGAACTAAAATTGAACCCTTAAATAAAGATAGAATAAGTTAATGTTACCCATTCATACCCTAGACAACCTTATTGGAGATAGTGTATCCTCGTGAAAAATATCAGTAATTGCCAAGAGCTCATAGACCGCCTATAGCTCTCCTAGTTACCATATTTATGCATATAACCACATTTTGAACTTGGATATTTTGACTTGTCCAGAAGCCATTTTTCAATAGACACAATCGAAAACTTAACGTTAAGATTTAATATCCAATACCTCAAAAATATCCATATGATGATATTCTACTCGCATTTAATAAATGGAGCCACGATGTCCATATCTATAAATGAAGTCCTCTATCGATCAACAAATGAATACCACCAAACCATCGAGGATAGACTATGCTATATAATCATACTCATTGACAGTTCAAATGACAGCACTTGTAACCATAAGTCCATCATTTATCTCAGGATTGAGATAGACCCTCCGATTGTCCTTAAGTGAAAACTTTTATCCACTAACAGTTCTGGATAAAGTATTTCACTATGATCATATTCAGTGCACCTAGTGCACTAGATTATGTTGCCCAAAGACATTACACTTTG
Source organism: Dipteronia sinensis (assembly GCA_033220585.1). Taxonomy (NCBI): domain Eukaryota; kingdom Viridiplantae; phylum Streptophyta; class Magnoliopsida; order Sapindales; family Sapindaceae; genus Dipteronia; species Dipteronia sinensis. Next base: position 23,975,232 of record CM065637.1, read on the forward strand.
AATATTTTAGACTCATCATAACACATTTGATCTTTTAAATGCTAGCTAAAGAATCTACAACTTTAACAAGGTAAAAACGCCCAACCTTTATCTTAAGTTGTGAATATTGTTCAAGACTAACTAAAGAATTGTGTCTACTTCATACATATCCAGATGTACGAAACAATTCTTTATCTCTCATAGTCTTTTGACCTTATGATTATTTACTTTTGACAATTATAACAATTAAACTATAAATACTATATGATTTGTTAAACTAGAAATCACTTTATTCAAATGAAAAAATTGTCAAATACATTATTACACTCTTACTATTGAGCATAATCCTAACAGGGTGTTGTATTTTGAAGTCTATCTCTAATTATTTATCAAGTATGTTTCATCTTTTGTTTTAATTGTTTTCTAGAAGCAGTTTATCTTAGATTGAACACTACTCTCTTTGCAAATTGTTTTAGAAATTATTTGAGTTATTAACTTTGTATACACTCTACTTGGTTTTCTAACAGACTCAATTGGATGTAAGGATTGAACATGAGTACACTCCTCAAGCGAAATCCGGTCCATATAATCGCAACTCTTAACAAATCCCAAATGAGTGAACAATACTATACACCCTAGGTTGGTCACTTATGAAGGATTAACAATCAACACTAAAAACCTTACGTTGATTACATTTCAAAGAGATTGGACCCTTATTTGATGGATGTTCATTAATGAGAGTTATTGATACACCTATTATTTGCTTGTTGGATCCATCAATTCCTTAGTTCTCATTCTCATACATTCATATCATCTTCATTAAGATTAAGTTTAATTTTAGTTTACTTAGCATACTTGTAGTTTACACATCTTTAGTTATTAATTTTCTAATCAATCATTGATCTTTTTCTTTTAAGTGCTACTAGTATTAATATATTAATTTGATCACTATTACCTTCGATCCATGTGGAACGCTGTTGGGGTTTTTGCCCTAAAGCTTGTAATATGTAAATGTAATTTGAACATAAATAAAAGAAGTAGTATATTCATTCATTTTGTGTCATACTTTATATAACATGTGCACTTAACATCCAAAATTGCCGGATGTAATTTCGAACTGAGTATATGAGTGTCATATATAGATGGATTCAGTTTGAAACGAGCAATTTAAAGAGTCCGTAGATAGCAAATAAAGCTGGGTACTTTATTTGTGGTTAATCTATAGCTGCGGTCCATTTCGTAGTGTACGGTGATCCTATCCTGGATCATTCATATGTAGATATGAGAATGGAGGCACCTTGTATGATGTGATCATATAGGACTGGGCCATGATCTATATGAATCTCTCACTAAGATCCGTTTAATGATGAGATTCATATATATAAACTTATGATGGCTATATGTGGGTGATCTTAATCATGAGTGTCTTATCGACTCCTTCAGGTTAGATCGTGGTCTTTGATATACCATGGGTGAGGTCGGAGTTGCATTCCCGATCAATATACTCCGTATGTTGGGATCGCGGTTTGGCTTGTGGCTGGGAAGGTTTGTACACAATAGTGGAATCCACTCCTTCTTGTGAGAAGTAGATGGTAGTTCCCTTAAGGGTTGATTCGGGGCTTGAACAATATGAGCGCTTTCCTAATTCCGTAAGGAATGTAGGATTTATTGTTCATTAGAGAATCAATGGTACTTAATGGAAAGATATGATTAGAGGGGTATAACGGACATTATGACCCAGCTCTAATTATGAACTACTTGTGGAGGATTATACCATATGTAATAGCTATATCGATGGACACCGAGAGTTATTGGTTTGTGTAAAAACGTCTACAGTTGAGAGAGTGCAGCTTCGGGTTTTTAGTGGAATAACACCGAAGTTAATAATCATGAAATATTAATTAAAGAGTTTAATTAATAATTTCTAAGGATTATTGGAGCTCAAAATATTGTGGGTCCATTAGGTCCCCTTGCTAGCCCGATCGATTTAGGTAACAAGGGTCACGGTTAATTAATTGGATTGTCCAATTAATTGTGTTACGAAAATGACACGTATTTATTCGGGAATTAATTGAATAATGAGATTATTTAATTAATGAATAATGGTGATTAAATAAATTAAATAATAAGATTATTTAATTATGTTGTTAATCACTAAATGGAGGGTGTTAGTTGATATTTGATTTTGAATAAAATAAGATAATATGATTATTTTATTTTATTAAATTAAATATTTGAAATTGAATTTGAAATGTTTGAATTCAAAAATAAATATTTAATTAGTTTAAAAAAAAGATATGAGATATCTTTATAAAATTTTAAAAATCAAATAGATTTTGGTTTGTTGGTTTTTGAATATATATGAGATATATATTTAATTAAACAAAAATGAGCATAACCGAATGAGACAATTGACACTACAAACAAAAAGAAGAGAAATTGAGTGATAGTGGATCACAAAACACACAGCAAAGAAAAAACAAACAAAAAGAAGAAAAACAATTAAGGTGTGGTGAGACCACATATGCTGCACTTCTAGTTTTGGTTTATGTGTGTGTTCTTCTCTTCTTCCTCCATACAGGTCATGAATATCGTGACGCGCCCACACGCTGTTACCAGTTCCGGGAGATAGTGAGGAAGATCAGGTGGTTCAAATCAGGAGCAGTTCGTATCAAAGTGAAGGAGCCTCCTACGTAGGTATGAAAAATCTTCACTTTAATATTGCATTTGATTATTACTGTAGAAATGAGTTAATTTAATGATTGCATTAAAAATTTTAAAACCTTCCGCTGCGCAATCTGTAACCCTTGGTTCCAACAAACGCTACCTCACTTACCACCATACTTGTTTTTGAAAACATTTTGAGGTCCTTTACAAATTTCTTTTGACAAACAATTTTCCATACCAAAAATGACTTTGTCAGAAGGAAGACCAAAATTGATTTTTAATTTGGACTATGCTATTAATATTCGGTCGTGATTGTTATTATTATTAGAGATAATTACCTAGTGGCCACCCATTTGGTTGGGCACTATCAAAATGACCAGTAGATGGGAAATTCGAATCAAAATAACCATTATAGGCGAAGCCAGTTTAGTATTGCTTTTGATAAGCTAAAATCAACTTATTTCATAATTTTGGAAAAAAATAATGTTTGGTAAAACCTTCCCAAATTGTTTATTGAAGAATCTACTTTGATTTGGCAGTGATTTTAAGAAGTAGGTAAGATGTTACCTTTCAAAAGGAATTATGAAATAATCAATTTTAGGAGTTAATGATTCGTTTAAAACACTTGAATTGCCCTCGTTAAGTTAACTTGAAGAAAGATTTGTCCATAATATTTTTTTCATTTTCTAATATCTTAGAGCATCTTCAAAGACTCTTCTATTTTCACTCTTCAAATGTCTATTTGCTTACCTATGTGGCAATTTGAGGAGTGAAAAAAGAAGTGCCATTCCAAAAGACTCTTCAATTAGAAATAGGTTATATTATTTCAATGAAAGCACTCAAATTCCCCCCTACCCACCAACAAATATAATTACCCTCCTTTTTTATCAAGTTAGAAATAATAACTTTTCAAATGCACTAGGTAATAATACGAAGTTTTTTGATTTTATTTTGAACTGCTTCCAGAAGTTGAAGGGTGCATATTTGGAATTGCTCTGTGTGGTGCTGTGGCGAAACTGGTATCATCGGAATTCGGTGACTCAGGGATGAAATGAGGTTTGCTTGGGAGATTCTATAGAGTGGTCAAGGAAATATATGTTTGACTTTCGAGATGCTAATGCTGATATTGTGAGGAAGGTGAGTGAGCAGGTGGGTGCCACCAATTGGGTGCCTCTGAATTCGGGTTAAATTGAACACATATGCTGCTCTTAATGCTTCAGGTTGTGTGGTAGGTGTGGGGTTAGTTGTTCGAGACTCTATGGGTTGTGTGTTGGCTACGAGCTCACAACGAGTTGTTGCGACTTATAATGCTCAATTGGCAGAAGCAGTGGCAATTCACAGGGGCTTGGTCCTGGCTTGCGAAACTTGCTTGTATCCTATAGAGGTGGAATCGGATGCTAAGGTAGTTATGTTGGAACCCCGTTCACTGGTAACGCAGTGGAAATAGGTTTTAAAAATTTTTATACAGATCATAAACGATCTGGGACCAGTGAACTTAGGATCGCAATTCTTTTTTCAGAACTAATACATACAATATGTAAACACAGGAAATTGTAATCAATATATTAAAAAGAAATTTAGAACCTTACCAACGTTTGGAGGCTCCTTCACTTCACGATATGCTCCTGATCTGTACCACTGATCTTCCTAGCTATTCCCGGAACTGGTAACTGCGTGTGGGCGCGTCACGTACTCAGGAACTTAGGAGGATGTAGAGAAACGAAGAAGAAACTTTTTCTTCCAAGAAAATACACAAACTAGAACAATTCTAGTTGTTTTAAAAAATATATAAAAAAATTATTTTTCTTTGTTTCAATAGTACCCGTACTATTTGCTTCTTCTTTTTTTCTTTGATTGATTCACGCACATAATCACTTGTTTCTCTTTTTTTTTTAAATCACACGCCCACTATCTCTCTTGTTTCTCCTTTTTTTGTTACACACAATATGAATTTGTATCATATACAAACACTTGTGTATATCCTTTATGTGCTATATTTTTGTTATCAATATATATCATATATATATTATTATAACTAAAACTCTTTAATTGATATCTCTTTAGATTTTAAAAGATAATTAAATATTTATTTTGAATTTAAACATTTTAAATTCAATTTCAAATATTTAATTTAATAAAATAAAATAATCATATTATCTTATTCTATTTAAAATCAAATATCAACTAACATCCTCCATTTAGTGATTAATAACAAAATTAAATAATCTTATAATTTAATTTATTTAATCACCATTATTCATTAATTAAATAATCTCATTATTCAATTATTTCCCGAATAAATTCGTGTCACTTTCGTAACACAATTAATTGGACAATCCAATTAATTAACCGTGACCCTTGTTACCTAAATCGATCGGGCTAGTAAGGGGACCTAATGGACCTACAGTATTTTGAGCTCCAATAATCCTCGGAATTATTAATTAAACTCTTTAATTAATATTCTTTGATTATTAACTCCGGTGTTATTCCACTAAAAACCTGAAGCTGCACTCTCTCAACTGCAGACGTTTTTACACAGACCGATACAACTCGGTGTCCATCGATATAGCTATTACACATGGTGTGATCCTCCACAGTAGTTCATAATTAGAGCTGGGTCATAATGTCCGTTATACCCCCTCTAATTACATATATCCTTTAAGTACTATTGATTCTCTAATGAACAATAAATCCTATTTCCTCACGGAATTAGGAGAGCACTCATATTGTCCAAGCCCCGAATCAACCCTTAAGGGAACTACCATCTACTTCTCACAAGAAGGAGTGGATTCCACTATTGTGTACATACCTTCCCAGCCACAAGCAAAACCGCAATCCCAACATACGGAGTATATTGATCAGGAATTGCATCTGACCTCACCTATGGTATATCAAAGACCACGATCTAACCTGAAGGAGTCGATAAGACACTCAAGATTAAGATCACCCACATATAGCCATCATTAGTTGATATATATGAATCTCATCTGTAAACGAATCTTGGTGAGAGATTCATATAGATCATGGCTCAGTCCTATATGATCACATCATTACAAAGTGCCTTCATTCCCATATCTCATATGAATGATTCAGGATAGAATCACCGTACATTACGGAATGGACCGCAGCTATAGATTAACCACAAATAAAGTACCCAGCTTTATTTGTTATCTATGGACTCTTTAGATTGCATATCTTTTACTGTATCCATCTGTATATGACACTCATATACACAGTTCGAGATTACATCCGGCAATCTAGGATGTTAATATATGCACAAGTTATAAAATAAACAACACAACAAGAATGAATTGAACTTTTCTTTTTATTTATTTCATAAATCCATTTACAAAATACATCTTTAGGGCATACATCTTTTGGGCATACATCTTCAGGTTGTGTGGTAGGTGTGGGGTTAGTTGTTCGAGACTCTATGGGTTGTGTGTTGGCTACGAGCTCACAACGAGTTGTTGCGACTTATAATGCTCAATTGGCAGAAGCAGTGGCAATTCACAGGGGCTTGGTCCTGGCTTGCGAAACTGGCTTGTATCCTATAGAGGTGGAATCGGATGCTAAGGTAGTTGTTGGTTGGATTAATGATTCCAAGCATTATTCCTCAGAGGTTGGTCTAGTTATTGATGCTATTCATAAGATTTTACGTTATAACATTTCTTGCTCTATTAAATTTGTTTCTAAAAAGGCGAATGTTGTTACCCATACTTTAGCTAAATTAGCCTTATCTTGGGAGGAGGACTATGTTTGGTTATAGGATTTTCCTCCATGTATTCGGAGGCATTTACTGGAGGATGCTCCAGGTTGTGTGTAAGTTTGCATTTTATTAAAGTTTGTTTTGTGAAAAAAAAGTGAAACTTGTATTATTTTTATGTTGATATGAAAATCATTTGAATTACCTTTCAAATTATTAATATGTTATTATTAAATTTTCAATATTAGTCTCATTTTAAAGATCTAGATGAAACTTTTCTAATGGTATAATTTTTAAGATGATAAAATTTATAACTTAAAACTTACTATTTTTCGGTAAATTTGGACTGGCCTAAGGGGAAAAAGCATCACGGGCGATCATATGCTTAAAAACATCTAGGCAGTAATCGAAAATATATAGATAAAGAAAAAAAAACTATATAATAATTGAATTTAATTAAGAAGATAAAAAGGATATAGATGTCAATTATTAATGATGATGTAATATAAAAACTAATATAATAATAATTGAAGAGGGAGAAGTTGCTCTTCAATATGGAGGAGAGATAAGTAAAATCTTATTTGAAGAATCTTTTTGAAGAGTTTGTTGGAGCCAAATATGCTAATGTGGCTCGTTTGACTTTACAAATATCTTATTTGAAGAGTCTTTTGGATATACTCTTACAACCCTAACCTCTACTAAATTTAAAGTTATTTTTTTTTCATTCACAATACAAACTTCGATTTGAGTTTGAAGATTTACCATCTTTTTCTCAAGAAACTTTCATAAGTAAGTCAAATAATTGTATCTTGTTAATAATTACGATTTTAATACTGTTCTTGTTCCTTGCTTCGATTTTCTTCTTGCTTGTAGCGTTTTCTGTTTAATACAAATTTAATTAACAAATAATGTTAAGTGATTTTCAATTTAAAGTTTTACCAATATATTCGAAAGTAGGTTTTCTTGCTGCAATTCTTTTCAAAGATAGTGTTACTCAACTTCGTAGGCTGTTTACCTCTTTGTATTGAATCAGATGCCCAGAGTGTTGCTGATGTGTCGGGAAATCTTGCTATTTGTCTGAGATTTTCAATGTTACATTTGATATTATTGATATGTTGGGGCTACGTGAAATTTTATGAAAACTCGTTGTATTTTATATGATGTGTGGGGAAATCTTGACAATGGTCTGAGGCTACGTGAAATTACTTTTACATAGGTACAATTGTATATATAAATTATTTATCGATTAATATTATGTAAACGATAAAAATTTATTTTTTTAATATTTAAATTTACTTCATTGTATATTAAAAATATTTGGAAATGTAATTTTAACAATAAAATTAATATTATTGGTTAATAAAGTGACTTGGTTTTGAATAAAATACAAAATTGAAAGTATTTCAATATCATATCTATTTTGATCATTATAAACGGTCACAGCAATTTGACAGCACAACTAATCTAACACATACACAGTACTTTTAAACATCACATCAGTTTAAAAAGTACGATTTATCAAACGCTTACTTGTTTAACTTATAACTGATTATTCTTTTGGTACAGATAACGAGATTATTCCAGAAGTTATAGCAATACCAAATTGGTACAGAATTGGCCATCCGTCGGGAAATTAATAAGAAATTTTATTTTATTTTTTTAAACAAAACTTTTTGTTTAAAAAAAATTCTTTTTACATGCTGTAAATTAAATGAAATATATATGAAGAACAGATGAAGAACAGATGAAGAAACAAGACTTGCTTTATGGAGTGATATCCATATGGAATCTTTTCAGAATCTTTTCTATATATTTTGATTGATGGATAAGTATTCCATTTGATCTATGTTCGATCTTCAGGTCAAGACAATATTTTATTTCTCATTTCTTTATGAAGACCCATGAGTATATAATATATTATTATATCCTAATCTTTATTGGATATTTAACTGAGAATGTTATACCACATCCGTTCATATTGTTTTTAATCCATATAAGGATTTTTGTATGTTCATCGAATATAGATTACGAGATCTCAATTTACAAGCTTCTAGCATTTTCAATCCTTCAAGATTTATAAATATCTGCATTGTAAATGATTATTATGTCTAGAAGACGTATTTCAAGCCTTTAAAGCCAGCCAAATTTATTAACAACGTAATAGTATTCATCAGTAGTGAATTCCAAGTTTTTGTAAGAAACCTCGCACTACAAGTCGTGCCTCATATCTCACGATCTCGTTTTTCTCATTATGTTTCCGTATAAAGATCCATTAGTATCCAACTAGTTTGACATCTCCAGGTGTCTGGAGTACTATTGATTTAAACACTTTATTTTTGGCTTATGAAGTCAATTCTTCTAGAATTGCATCTTTCATCTAGGCCAATCATGTCTTTTGTCTACAATCATTGATATTATGAATATCATATTTATCATTTATAATTTCAGTAGCGCTACTGTGTATAAAAATACATCATCAATGATTGTTTCATTAAGATTCCACATTTCTCTCATATGACTTATAGAAATTTTCTCAATTTCTATATTTTTGTATCTCTATTGAGATAATTTCTATTTCAATGGATTTAGTCATTTCATAAACTCTGTATGATTTATAGAATTTCTCTCAATTTCTATATTCTTGTATCTCTATTGAGATTTCTTTCATTTCAATAGATTTAGTCATTTCATAGACTCTGTATGATTTATAGAATTTCTCTCAATTTCTATATTCTTGTATCTCTGTTGAGGATTCTTCTATTTCAGTGGATTTAGTCATTTCATAGACTTGTGTCTCTTTAAATATATCAAACTCTTATAGAGTTGATTTAGAGAAAGTAGATTTATTAATAACTCGAGTTTTGTTTACTGTTGAGATCCCAATAATAATACCTTTCAAAAGATTCACAAGCTTATGATATGTATCAGATTATTTATTTGTTGCATTTTTCTCTAATTGTTCTTCAAGAACAATCAACAATCACCCTGCCGGGGTTTATGAGATGAAAACTTATAAAATCTTGTTACCTTTAATATACCAGGTAACAAATTAATAATCATCTGATGATCAATTATCTTTCGTATTTGAGAGATACAAATATTGAAATGAGACACACATATATATAGAGAACCGAACTGGTATCTCAATTTTGTGTAAGTAACTTTTCATTTACTTTTCTCTTTTAGAGAAACTTTCCCATTTGGAAATCAATCAATACGATAATATGCAGATTGTGCGTAAAAATATAAACTATCAGAAGTTTAAATGAAATAATAGCATATTAATCAAAATCAATATTCATCTCATAATGATATGGAAGCCTTATCTTAGATCATGTCAGTGATGCAATGAGGAGATATACACCACAATCAAATATCTTTAACAAATGAGTAAGCATCTATATAGAATTTAGTAACTGTATTGAAATAATAAATTTCTTGCAATTACCTGGAGATATTTGATAAGTGATTCCCTTCATACATTTTGTTTATGAGTATATCTAAAAACTAGTTGTTGAACGTCAATCCCAACTGCTTTAGCAATATTCATCAAATATCTTGTAAGTTCAACCAAGTTACTATGCCTGAAAAATTAATAATCAGTGCAAGTAATCTTGCAAAGGCAACATTATGTGTTGATAATAAGCACACATATAACCATTTGACCGATGCATCAACCAGTACCATAAAATAATGAAAGGGTTCATTTTGGTGGATGAATATATCCACATATATTCCTTTTCTGATACATAATCTAAATGATAAAGCACACAACATTTCTATAATGAGTTTCTGGCCTGAATCATGCACAGATATTCAACACTCAATGTAACATTAATAAAGTTATATATCTTTGGTCTGAGCAGATTTCTTTATGTTCTACTTGAATGATATAAAGTATCATTGATACACAATTTAATACCATGTGGTAATAAGATTGTGGCTCTTCTAGAGCCTTTAATCAGATCCACTGGATCTGATATGGTATTAACTTTATATGCATTTGAACTGAGCATATTCCTTTATGTTTTGCTTGAATAATATCAAGTATCACCGATACATGATTTAGTATTGTTTGATAACAATATCCCGACTCTTCCAGAGCTTTCTATCATCGCTCTTCCAAAGCTTTCTATCAGATCCGTTGGACCTGATACAGTATTAATATTTGTTCAGATCAAAGTCAAATTCAAAAAATATATCTGACTCCATAGAATTGTATAAGTCGTTGCACTTTAGGCAAGACATATATTTCCCTTCTAGGAATTTTATGGACATTATGTGAATGCCATTTTATATCTCATCTGAAATGATAATAATCTTTTCAATAGGTTTATTCTATAAACCTTTTTCTCCTGTCATTCACAAACATCAACTTCTGGGGTATGTTTTGATATCTCATGAATATAAATATATCCAAATTTACTCTCTTGATATTGCTCATTTAGGAGCAACTATAAAATGGATAAAATATCATTTACAATCTCATTATACGAGATATTAGGATCTTAAATCCTTTTATGATACTCACAACATCCTACTGGACATGTAGATCCTTTTTTTTCTCAAATGAATGATACATTAGGATCTTAAATCCTTTTTATGATACTCACAACATCCTACTGGATTTGTATGAAATAGATAAAATATTATTCCAATTTCATTATTCGTTAGGATCTTAAATCTCTTTTTATGATACTCACATCATCCTGTTGGACATGTAGATCATTCTCTCAAATAAATTACATGTAAACATATCACTTGATATATATGAGATAACTTTAGATTCTGAACGGGTTTGAAAACCCAGGTTCCAAATAATGAAGTATGGCATTCATGTATATAACACTGGATCCAGGATTCCAGGTTCTCATCAGTTTTCAAACCGTGCCAACTTAAATATCATAATTCTAGGAACTTTAAGTTCTGTTTAGTCGGTCTAGCCGATCTCATATATTGCATATAAATAAATACTAAATATTTAAACAATTTATCTGAAGACACAACATAAGCCAGTTCCGAGACACAACATAAGCCAATCTCGAGACACAGCATAAGCCAATCTAATATATTGCTTTAAAATAATAAATGATTTCAGGGTCATAAGATCACCTGATATATGCATAAAATAAATGATTTCAGGGTCATAAGATCACCTTACAGGGTCATGAGATTACCTGATATGTGCATAAAAATAAATGATTTCAGGGTCATAAGATCACCTTATAGGGTCATGAGATCACCTTATATGTGCATAAAAATAAATGATTTCAGGGTCATAAGTTCACCTTACAGGGTCATGAGATCACCTGATATGTGCATAAATAAATAAATCCATAACTATATATATATATATATATATATATATATATATAGGTTCCGTTGACGGCATAAGCCATCTTGTTATACGGAACTATACATAAATTCAGAATATTAAAATGTAAATAAATCACCCATCAGAGGACCCTCTCTACTTACATACATTCGTGCTGATAACGTGTTGTAAATTAAATGAAAAATATATGAAGAACAGATGAAGAAATAAGAAATAAAGTGAGTTGAGAGAACGACAAGAGAGAGACGAGAGATACTCTATTTTCTTATTAAAGTCTCAGCACTAGAGGTGGGCACGGTTCGGTTCGGTTCGATTTTGGGTAAAACCGAATTGAACCGAAAATATTTCGGTTCATCCAAAATTAAACCGGTTTAAACCGAATAAGAAATGGGAACCGAACCGAACCGAACTAAACTAATTTTAATCGGTTCGGTTCGGTTCGGTTCAATTTGGTTTTGGGCCTAATGGGCCGGATAGCATAATGAGTCTTTTTAATTTGTTTTAAAATTAATGAATAGCTTAATGGGCCTAATTTTGGCCATTTGAATAACTCAAAGCCAAAACAACATATTACATAATATAAAAAACATATTAATACATTCCAAAACATACTAATACATAATAATAAGTTAATAACAAATCCGTTCCAAAATATAAAAACATACTAATACATTCTAAAATCCGAACTCGTAAATAAAAGTTCAAAATATGTTAATAATAGTACACTACATAATAATACCTCCCCACAAATAAATAGAATTGAGATGTTGTGTGGTTGTGTAAGAGAAAGAACACTATAAATGTTAAGGTTTTTTTTTTTTTTTAGGGGGTTTAATCCGTTCAAACCGGTTTTCAGAAAAGAAAACAGATTTGAACTGAAAACTTTTTCGGTTTTCAATTTTTAAACCGAATTAATTATACGAACCGAACCGAACACCCTTTTTTCTGTTCGGTTCGGTTCGATTCAGTTCGGTTCTGAACTTAATACCCACCCCTACTCAGCACCATTCACAATACAAAGTTATATATATATATATATATATATATATATATATATATATATATGGGAAGGATCGGTGGCTCCAAAATATTACACAATTTGTGTACCATTGGATTATGATGACTTGGATGGTAGAGATACACTCATACCCATAATAACCATAAGATATATACACATAATGATCTCTCTTCTCTCTTTTTAATTGGTTGGTTCTCTTTCCTTCTCAAACCTCAATCATCCACCCAGACCTCAATCATCGGTTCATCACCAACCCAGATCATCTACCTCAATCTCCTCTCTCTCTGTCGATCCACCATCATCACTCAACCACCATCTCATCACCAACAAATTTAATTACACAAACATGTGAAACAAATGGAATCAACAAAAAAAAAAACACAAATCGAATCCAATAATCCATAGTTTTCAATCAAAACCAAAAATAAAAAATCTGGAAACAAAATCAAAAACGAGAAAAATCTGGAAAAAATCAAAAACTGGAAAAAAAAAATCAAATCTTTATCCGCTACAACCAAACAACTCCAGGAATATATAGAAATGAAAAGAAATCGAGCCGCAAGTACAGTTAATTAGATTTTTTTTTTAAATAGAGTAATTAGATTTTTACATTTTTCCAGATTTTTTTTTAAAGACCTCCCCTCCTAAAATGTTGATGATGATCTTGTTCTTGTTCTTCAACCTCTTACAGACAACAATGATTGAATGGCCTCCAAATTTAGGTAGTGTTCTTATTTGCAGATTATCTGATCTCCACCGCCATCCACCAACATCACCAAACCCAGAACCTTCAACACCGCCGTTGAAGTTGCCAGAGTCTACGACGGAGCCGCCATGCGCATCCGTGGCGACAAGGCCAAGCTCAACTTCCCACAACCACCAACTCCTCCACAGCCGACAGACCAGCCAAAAGACGCTGCTCTCCTGATGAGACCGCCGCCTTGCCTCCTCCCCCTCCTCCGCCTCTGCCGTACTTGGTTTTGAGTACCAGGACGAGTTCTACCAAGTACTACTCAATATTGAAGCTGAGAATAAGGAGGAGTTGGAGCTGAAAGAGCAAACCTCGATCTTGGAATCGTTCCTAAAGCTGGAACCGACGATGTCGACGGCGGCGACATAGGCGGTGACGACTCAAGTGAGTGGAAGCGGCGGCGAATGCGACCCGATGGATCTCTGGATGCTGGATGACGTGGTCTCACAGACACTTGATCATCGTTAACAACAACTACCAGAAAATAAAAATTATCAGTTCATTTATTAGATGAGATTTGTGCTTTTTTTTTTTTTTTTTGATTCTTGGTTTTGTGATGTTGTTAGATGGCGGTGGAGATCAGATACATCATTTTTTTTTTAATCCAATCAAGTAAAAATAGAGAGAAGGGGGAGCACATGAGGTGTATATAGCTGATGGTGATTATAGATATGAGTGCATCTCTACCATTCAAATCACCATCATCCAATGGTACACAAATTGTGTAACAACTTATGTAATATTTTAGAGCCACCGATCCTTCCCCTGTATATATATATATATATATATATATATATATATATATATATATATATATATATATATATATATATATATATATATATATATATATATATATATATATATAGGGGTGAATTCATAAAGAGCCAAAAAATTTATGAGTTTATTATTTTTAGTCATAAATTTATTTTTTATTGATTTCGTCACTTTTGACCCGTTTTGGACATAAAAGCCCCTAAATTTGAAATTTGAAAAAAAAAGAGTTAAATTTGAAATTAAAAAAAATGAAGTTAAATAGTGGTGAAAACGAGTTATTGCTATCAATTGTTTTTTGTTAGGGTTAAGGAATATCTAAGTAAAAATCAAGAAAGAGAGAGGAGGAATAGAAGTTGCCGCTCGCCGTCGCCGTCGCCGTCGTTCCTACTGTTGTCGCTGTCGTTCCTGTTGTCGACGTAGTTCCTGTTTTAGCCGTCGTTTCTGCTGTCGCGCACCTCTCGCCGTCGCCCACCTCTGCTGTCGTTCCTCTGGCCGTCGCGCACCTCTTGCCGTCTCACTCTTCTGCTGGCCGTCGCGCACCTCTCGTCGTTGAACACATCTCGCCGTCGCACACCTCTGCTGGCCGTCGCGCACCTCTCGCCGTCGCGCACCTCTGCTGTCGTTCCTCTGACCGTCGCGCACCTCTCGCCGTCTCACTCTTCTGCTGGCCGTCGCGCACCTCTCGTCGTCGAACACATCTCGCCGTCGCACACCCCTGCTGGCCATCGCGCACCTCTCGCCGTCGCCGTCGCACACCTCTGGTCTCAGGTCTGGTAATTTTGCAAACTCTTGATTTTGATTTTAGCCTTAATTTGTGAGATTTTGTATATGAATTATGAGGTTATTTTTATACTTAATTTATGAGTATAAACTGTTTGTGTAAATGTCTATTTCAATATCATTTTCGATATTTTGGCTTTGAAAAGAACTTCTAATATTGTTTCGTTTGATTTTATTCCAAGAGCTTGCAACAGTGTTGCTCATTCTGTTGCTAGGTATGCTGTTAACAGCATTTGCTCAGGTGTTTGGGCAGCCGATTTCCCTGCTTGGGTGTTCTTGTTAGCCAACAGTAACTTACACAATTGTTCTCGGTTTCTTGGTTGAATGAAGCTTCTTTGTTTCAAAAAAAAATTGTCTCATTGAAGTTGTAAATAATGCAGTGTAGCCATGTAGAAAGTATAACCGTGAAGAAGACACGGTCTTGTATTGCCAAATGACTTGATTATTATTATTATTTGCTGTAGTTGACATTAACCTTGTACATATGTTCCTGATATACGTATAATTTTTGCTTTAGTTGTGGTGTCTTCATTTGACAATACGTATAGATGTTGATGCGTTATCCTTGTTTTTAGGGATAGGGAACCAAAAAAGTCCCCGGGTTTATGAATGATATGGCACTAGAAATTTTTGTAAACAATGTACCGGTAGATTGATAACTTTGTATGAACTTGTGGTTTTTGATAACTTCTAGCATGTAACTTCAAATTGCACTGACATGTAACTTCAAAATGCACTAACATGTAACTTCTAACATGTAACAATACTGGAATGTCTTTCAAGTGTGAAAATGAATTGTAACTGGCATGTAACTTCAAATTGCACTGGCATGTAACTTCAAAATGCACTAACATGTAACTTCTAGCATGTAATAATACTGGAATGTCTTTCAACTGTGAAAATGAATTTTAATTAGCATGTAACTTCAAATTGCACTGGCATGTAACTTCAAATTGCACTGGCATGTAACTTCAAAATGCACTAACATGTAACTTTTAGCATGTAAAAATAATGGAATTTGTTTTCAGTCTTTAAACTGTTGAACACTGGCATGTAACTTGTAATTGCACTAGCATGTAACTTCAAAATGCACTGGCATGTAACTTGCATCATGTAAAAATACTGGAATTTGTTTTCAGTCTTTAAACTGTTGAATACTGGCATGTAACTTGTAATTGCACTGGCATGTAACTTTAAAATGCACTGCCATGTAACTTGCATCATGTAAAACTACTGGAATTTGTTTTCAGTCTTTAAACTGTTGAACACTGGCATGTAACTTGTAATTGCACTGACATGTAACTTCAAAATGCACTGGCATGTAACTTGCATCATGTAAAAATACTGGAATTTGTTTTCAGTCTTTAAACTGTTGAACACTGGCATGTAACTTGTAATTGCACTGGCATGTAACTTCAAAATGCACTGGCATGTAACTTGCATCATGTAAAAATACCGGAATTTGTTTTCAGTCTTTAAACTGTTGAACACTGGCATATAACTTCAAAATGCACTGGCATGTAACTTGCATCATGTAAAAATACCGGAATTTGTTTTCAGTCTTTAAACTATTGAACACTGGCATGTAACTTGTAATTGCACTGACATGTAACTTCAAAATGCACTGGCATGTAACTTGCATCATGTAAAAATACTGGAATTTGTTTTCAGTCTTTAAACTGTTGAACACTGGCATGTAACTTGTAATTGCACTGACATGTAACTTCAAAATGCACTGGCATGTAACTTGCATCATGTAAAAATACCGTAATTTGTTTTCAGTCTTTAAACTGTTGAACACTGGCATGTAACTTGTAACTGCACTGGCATGTAACTTCAAAATGCACTGGCATGTAACTTGCATCATGTAAAAATACTGGAATTTGTTTTCAGTCTTTAAAAATACTGGTATGTAACTTCAGTCTTTAAAAATACTTGAATCATTGCTAGATCTTACTTAATAAAATCTAAAATACAAAATATAAGAATTACAACATCATTCATAGATCTTCTAATCCGGACTTCAAATTGCTCCTTTAAAGCATACATATGCAACGTTCGCTTAAGATCTTTCTTGCATGGACCCACTTTGTCATACCACCCTCGTAACAATTGGCCGCCCAACTTCCACCGTGATGGATGACCAATTTCTTTGCACCCATATTCCTGCATGTCAAGTATTTACATGAAACATTTAAACTGGCTGGGAACTGACATGTAACAAAACAATAACTGATGGCATGTAACATGGGTACAAAAAATTACAAATACACTATCATGTAACTTTAAAATAAACTGGCATGTAACTTTAAATACAATATCATGTAACTTACAAATACACTATCATGTAACTTACAAATACACTATCATGTAACTTACAAATACACTAGCATGTAACTTACAAATACACTAGAATGTAACCTGGGAACAAAATATCACAGTAGTAGGTTTCGCTCTAAACTTACAAATACACTATCATGTAACTTATAAATACACTATCATGTAACTTAGAAATACACTAGCATGTAACTTACAAATACACTAGCATGTAACTTACAAATACACTAGCATGTAACCTGGGAACAAAATATCACAGTAGTAGGTTTCGCTCTAAACTTACAAATACACTAGCATGTAACTTACAAATACACTATCATGTAACTTACAAATACACTAGCATGTAACTTTAACATAAACTAGCATGTAACTTGGGAACAAAATATCACAGCAACAAAATATCACAGTAGTAGGTTTCGCTCTAAACTTACAAATACACTATCATGTAACTTATAAATACACTATCATGTAACTTAGAAATACACTAGCATGTAACTTACAAATACACTAGCATGTAACTTACAAATACACTAGCATGTAACCTGGGAACAAAATATCACAGTAGTAGGTTTCGCTCTAAACTTACAAATACACTAGCATGTAACTTACAAATACACTATCATGTAACTTACAAATACACTAGCATGTAACTTTAACATAAACTAGCATGTAACTTGGGAACAAAATATCACAGCAACTGGTTTCACTCTAAATTGAAACCGATCTCTTTATCTTCATATCAAACATAATGATCCTTGTAAAAAACAAGTGGGTAAGAGATACATACCGTTGAAAAACGTTGTTTGGCTTCGGATGGTGGCGTCTTTGCCCAGAAATTTCAGCTTCGGATGGTGGTGTTTTTGCCCAAAAATTTCAGCTTCGAATGGTGGTGTCTTTGCCCAGAAATTTCAGCTTCGAATGGTGGTGTCTTTGCCCCGAAATTTCAGCTTCGAATGGTGGTGTCTTTGCCCAGAAATTTCAGCTTCAGATGGTGGTGTTTTTGCCCAGAAATTTCAGCTTCGAATGGTGGTATTTTTGCCCAGAAATTTCAGCTTCTTGCCCACAAAATTTCAGTTTCTTGCCCTGAAATTTCGTGAGACCGAGATTGAGACTTCGTCTTGCCAAGATTGAAGATTTCGTGAGACCGAGATTGAAGATTTCAACAGTAAAAGAGTGTATGTTTTCGTGAGAGAGAGAGAGAGATCTGAAAAATTTCATGAGAGAGAGGGAGAGTGAGCTAAAAATTTCGTGAGAGAGAGGGAGGGAGAGTGTATGTTTTGGGTGGAAAACAAATTTGAGGGATTTGGAAATAAGAGAACTTATTTTTGGGGGGAAATATTGAAGGAAGTAAAGACAAAATAAGGCTATATTTGGAAGTTCAAGCATAAAAATGATAAATATAATCAAAAATATATATTTGACTAAAAACAATAAACTCATATATTTTATGAGCATTTCTTGCAATTTCCTCTCTCTCTCTCTCTCTCTATATATATATATATATATTTATATATATGCAAACTCACCACCTCTTATAGGCTGTATAAGCTTTACATAAATATCTTATCCAAGTGTGTCAAGTTGGTAAGTAAGCATAAGTGTGCAATGGCAAGTGGTGGGTATCCACATTATTTATAACATTATAGAGTTTTATTTTTTTTGAGAAATTTTTTTTTTCTGATCTTTAACCGTCCATCGTTGGAGATAAATTCCATTAATAAAATTGCTTTTTTTTTAGAAAATAATTTTAATTCTAAATGGGTGGCCACTAGAGTAGCATCTAAACAAATTGGTGGCTACTAGGGAGAATTTCCCTACGGATGACTATTTATGTCACACTGTTCATCTGTAATGGCGATTTTGAGCCGAATAGACGAATGTTCTATCTAATAACCATTTTGATAGCGTATAACCAAATGAGTGGGCACTAGAGTAATTACCCTTTATTATTATGTATTATATTTTGAATTATGATGAAATGCATTATGGATTATTTGAACTTTGGTTTAAATTATTAAGTTAATGTGAATATTTTCTCAAACACATACATTAAATTATGTTCCTAAAGTCTTATACGAAACACGTAGGTAAATTTTTCATTAGGCCAAAAGACCGAGCAGTCCCAAAATTGTTTAAAACTGAACCGACTTGAACCAGAAAAAGCAGGTTCGAGTCAAGGCAAGTCACCCTGTTAAGACGAATCAATCTAATTAAAAAAAATGAAAACTGAGCATAAATGAGTCATGGATGGTTTTAGCCGAAACCCGAATCGAACCGACTCACGCCCACCCCTAGTTAGATATTCCAACTAAATTCCCAACTTGTATCACACATGTGTTAGATTTATATAACACGTGACAAGTGAGATAATTCATATATATATATATATATGTGTGTATATATTTACCGATTGATATATTATTTGTAAGACCCAAAATTCTGATTTCTTTACTGATTTCTTTACTGATTTTATTAAATTTTGAAATTTTTTATGTCAATATATATGTTTATGTAAGATTTGCTAGCAAAGTTTTAAAATTTTCCAATGTGTACGTAATAAATTAAAAATCCTACATTAGACACTACTCGGTTTTCAAAAATAACAATGGTTAGTTCTAGTACTAGGATTTCGGTTTGTAAAGCGATATGTCGGACGTTATTCCAGTCCTAGATATGAATTAGACTTTGACATTCATATAATTATGTGATTTTAGGGTAAGGATTGGATTGTTAGCTTCATGGTCGATTGCTTTTATGTGATTTGCTAAGAGGTAAGTATGTTTTTGCATAATATGTAGTTACATATATGGTTTTCTTAAGAAACAAATTTATTTACCTTATTTTTTTATGTTCTGAAATATTTTAATTTATATATATATATATAAAATCGTTTCCTACGTGTGTAATCGATCTTTAGTTAATATATTGTTACCTAATTTTTTTAAATGAGTTTTGCCTTTACTTGAACTTTATGTTTAAAAGCTTATATATAAATTCGGCCCTTTTATGCCTTTGTAGTGCAAATGTATTGTGTGTGTATATATATATAGATTGGAAGTAATACTTTAGCTCAACGTCAGTAGTAAATGAAATGTGAAATGAAATGTTGATCACCAGTGATAATGTAAATACAGCGTGCGCGACAGATGGAATGTTATGATTTTGGTCTTGTACCAATTTCTGAAATGTTAATGGCCGGGTCACCGGGGGTATTGATGACACTACTTGACTTGAGCTTATTTTTATGAAATGTAATTAATCGTTAACGTATGCTAAAAATGTTAATTTTGTAAGTTTTACTTGTATTTGAAAATGTTACTTTAGCAAGTTAACTTGTATTTGGAAATGTTACTTTTGCAAGTTTACTTCTAAAAATGTTACTTTTGTAAGTTTTACTTGAATTTGAAAATATAATTTTGCAAGTTTACTTGTATTTGAAAATTTTACTTTTACAAGTTTAAATGTATCTGAATATTTGAAAATCTACGTACTCTTTAAATGTTATTATAAATTTCATAAATGTTTTTGATTACGTATTATGCAATACTTATTGAGTTGACAGCTTACCCTTTGGTATTTAACATTTTGCAGACTAAGTATTTTAGAAGCTGACCGTTAGGGCGATAGACTTTCAAGAGTTGGAAGTTATTGAGATTTTATGTAATATTTTTCTTTGTTTTGTTACTTAGAATTTGAGTTCAAGTACTTGGAATTATTTTAATTTCCTTTAGAGTGTTTTGAACTTTGTTATTAGATTTATTTGGAGATAAATTTTCATCAGGGAAATAATTTATTTGAAGTTATTCAATGATTAGTGGTTTCTTTTGGGTGAAGTAATTGACGATTTATGATATAACATTCTGAATCAAAGTGTTTAATTATCCTTTAAATTTTGGGTGTTACATTATTGATTAGAAAATAAATTGATATTTTATACGATATGAGGTAGGTCTGATGATAAATCCCTCATAAGTCACACCTATATGATGATGATGTAGGTTCAAGTTCTCGACTTGAAAAAAAAAACGGCTTTACATTATTACATAGTATTTCAAAAAAAAAGTTTAGATTTGAATCGAGACTTCTAATATTTTTATTAATAAAATCAAGGGGTATTATCAATTAGTCCCTAAATTTTAAGGAAAGATCAACTTTTTAACTATGTTTACATTTTTAGGATATTTGGTCCCTCATTTTTCATAAATACATCAATTTGGTCCATCTAACCCTAATTTTGACAGTCAAACATGATAAAAAATACAAATGGACTATTTTACCCTTTATAACTAATTATTAAATAAAAAACTAATCATTAAAAAAATTAAAAACTAAAATGATAAGAAAAATTAAAAAACTCTAAAAAATAAAAATTTAAATTTATTTAACAAATTAAACAAAAAAAGAACATCATCAACGAAGAAAAAAAAAGTCATCATCAACACCATCAAACCCAGAAAATCAAGAAATCAAAAATCAAAATCAAAATCAAAATCGAAACCGAAACCGAAACTCTAAATCAAAACCAAAACCAAAACTCACCACAAATCCAGAAAAACCATCACAAATCCAGAAATCACCACAAACCCATAGATCACCATCCCTTCTCTTTTCTCTCTCTAACAGCAAACTCCCAAACACAACGATAAATCGAAGAAAAAAAAATCCAAAATCGAAACACAATCACCAAAAGATAATAACAAAAATCTATCAAACACTCAAACCCAAACCCACACTCACCTGACCACCACCATTCCACTGTCAACTACCTCCACCATAGCCACCACCAGATTCTACAACCCAAAGTACCAAAATCCAGAAATAAATATAGTAATAAAAGAAAAGAAAAAAAACAGGAAAGTGATCCCGGAGGCGGCAGAAGGAGGACGAAGGAGGGAGACAAGCCAGATTGCGTTGACGTCGCCGATCTTGTTGCAGAACAGAATAACTGGAGAAGCATGGAGTTTGGGAGGCGGTCGATCGATTCGGGGAAGATTCGCGAGGTCAAATCTACAAATTTCAACCCCAAATCATAGAGGTTGACTTAATTGTTCTCCGAGGTTGAATTAAATTTCGAAATCTGCGAGTTGAATTAATTGCTCGAGATCTCTGGTGGATTTTCATTGACAAAAGAAAAATATATATTTAATTGAAGTTGAAATCTGCAGATTGAAAAATAAAAGAACAATTAATTCAATCCCAAATAATTTACATATTGTTTATCGGTTTCATTTTTTTAATGTTTTATATTCGGTGGTGAAGTTGGACTATTGTGGTATTTGTTTGATTCTGTTGGTTTTGTTTGACAATGGAGATAGTGTTTGAGCCATTGTGGCAGACATGATTTGGAGAATTTGAAGATTGATTGGTGTTTGACAATAGAGCATAATTTTTTTTTTTAGAGAGGAAGAGATTTACTGATTTTTGTTTTACAATTATATTGGAAATCTGGGTAGTTTAATTGAATTGGAATTTGGAAATCTGAGTTTCAAATATTTTTATTTAATTTTTTTTGTTTAATTTACACATTTTAATTTTAATTTTATTAAATGGTATTTTAATTTTATTAAATGAATATTTTTTTATTTTCTATTTTAATTAACACATGGCATGTGCTTAATTTAAAGACAAAAATACTCCACAACAGTTAAGTTTGATTAATTGTTGACTAACGGAAGGATCAAATTGATATATTTATAAAAAGCGATGAACCAAAAATATTAAAAAGACAAACACATTTAAAAAATTGATTTTTTCCGAAACGTTTGGGACTAAACCGATAATACCCTAAATTAATTGCCTAGATATTAGAATGTGACTTGATCAGGTCGGGATTATCTTTTGCTAAGATGTATGTTGAGATGCCACTTGCCATCTACTGGTTGGATACAGATGGCCACGTGGCATGATGTTCCACAATCATATCAAGATTTTAATGATATTCCTAAGTGGGGAGAAAAGGGTCCTACATTATCTTTTAGAACCAACAACAACAAAGAAATAGATTTTAGGGATATGGAAGCAAGATAAAGAGATAAGGTCTCAAACTTGTCATTGGCTAATCCGAAACACACAAACGCATATCAGCCGTCGGATCCATAAAAAAAGGCAAACCGACCGCCAGCATCTGACATTGAACAACAACCACAAGTGAGGCTTTGAAATGCACATAACATAAGAGCTATCATTTTTACTCTAGGAGCATAAACTACTACTACTACCACTAGTACTAGTAGAGTAATATAGAATTGTAGCCGGAAGATATGGCAACCGTCACAACACAAGCCTCGGCTGCCGTGTTCCGGCCAGGTGCTTCGAAATCTAGGTTCCTTAGTGGAACTTCTGGTAAATTAAATAGGGAAGTGTCATTTAAGCCGGTGACATCTTCCTCTTCTACTAGTTTCAAAGTAGAGGCCAAGAAAGGAGAGTGGTTGCCCGGATTGGCCTCCCCAGGTTACCTAACTGGCAGGTACGTACATTATCGGACTGAATGAGCCCTTTTATATACTTTTACTTTTGAATTACTTGCAAATTGATGTATGTGTGTATGAATACAGTCTCCCGGGTGACAATGGATTTGACCCACTTGGTCTGGCTGAGGACCCAGAGAACTTGAAATGGTTTGTACAAGCTGAGCTTGTCAATGGACGCTGGGCCATGTTAGGTGTTGCTGGAATGCTGTTACCTGAAGTATTCACTAAAATTGGGATTATCAATGCTCCTCAGTGGTATGATGCTGGTAAAGCTGAATACTTTGCATCTTCATCGACTCTTTTCGTGATCGAGTTCATTCTGTTCCACTACGTGGAGATCAGAAGATGGCAAGATATCAAGAACCCAGGAAGCGTCAACCAAGACCCCATCTTCAAGCAATACAGCTTGCCTCCCAATGAAGTTGGGTACCCTGGTGGCATTTTTAACCCACTAAATTTTGCACCAACTGTTGAGGCTAAGGAGAAGGAACTTGCCAACGGTAAATTCACTTCCTTTTTGCTCTCTAATTTAAAAAGAGGTATTTTATATAATATTTCCATGTTGCAGGGAGACTGGCAATGTTGGCATTCTTGGGATTTATTGTTCAACACAATGTGACAGGCAAAGGTCCATTTGACAACCTCTTGCAGCACATCTCAGACCCATGGCACAACACCATTGTCCAAACATTAAGCGGTAACTAGATCGATATCAATTGGAAGATGGATAGGATTCTGTTTCTCTCTTTTGTTTGTAACCACGATGATTTGGTGGTTTTTGAGCATCAATGTAAACAGGGATCCTTCAATGTACAGGGGAACTAAGATGGGATTTATGTTATCGTTTACATTATTTAATTTGCCCCATTTACAAGTACAATATTTACTTCATTTCTAAAGCGAGAATGAGTGCATAGAAACTGCATGAAAAACCTCCTAATGGGAGACCCCATTTCAACTAAAACTATGTTGTCATAGAAACTGCATGAAAAACCTCCTAATGGGAGACCCCAATTCAACTAAAACTATGTTGTCGCTACTTCAATTTTCGACTAAACTTTAATGTACAGCTTGGACGACCGAAATATGTTATAACAAAAGTGATCAAAAGTGATCATATATACAGATGATCCATAAAATCCTGTATGATTTATATTCTAGTAAAAAATTTACATAGTTAATTCGCAATGCGATGAGATGGCCATCAATCCTCTTAGATTGCTCTTCATGTATTGTAAACTCCATTCGCACCAAAATAATTGGCCCCGGAAATATTGAAAAGTAGTACATAATGACTTTCTGATCGTCAGATGAAAATTCTGTTACTCATGAAAGTCTATTTGGTTGCTGCAATAACAATGGAAACAATAATAAAAATTCTTGAAGGCAGACAGTTTTCTGATAACCGGAGACTCAAAAGTGTTGTTTCGTTTACTGAAAACAATCTGGTACGAATCTACAAAGGACAAAGTTAATAAACACAATACCAGAACGTTACGGGAAAACCTAGGCCCGTGTTTCACACGGTGTCCTTAGGACAATTTCGCCGGGTAACACCGTATGTGTATGGCGATTGTCTCCTAGGATACAACGGTTTAACAGTGATCGTGCAAGGCACAAACACTCTCAGCGAACTCAAATCAAGTTCAAACTTACCAAGAAACGGAACCAAGAAGAACAGAAAAGAAAACTATTAATTTCGTGATTTCTGTGTGTATTCTGAATCTATTTTCTGATGAATAGATTAGAGTTTTAATAAAACCGAAATCAAGAGGATTGTTTAGGAAATACTTGTCAATTACGTTTTCAATGAAAATGATATTAATTAAAAATCAATCTCCAAGAGATTTATTTCTAATTAATCACTGATTCTATTTACTTAGTGATCAAAATAAGTATCTAGAATCCAAAACGAAATTTCCTTATCATTACACGTTTAATTTTGGGAAAATTAAATTGAATTAATTCTTTCCATATCAATATAAACATTGACTTAGAAAAAAATAAATTTCAAGCAGTAGCAAAAGGTCGTTTGTCCTATAACAGTCCAATCGGAGCGGCATTCGTGTACGCGAGTTGCGCTCACACATAAGTCATCCATTCCGAAGGTTCGGGGTCCATGATTTGCATCCCCCCCCTTTGAGGAGAATTCGAATATACATTGATCTTCCATTTTTATGGAACCAATCACACTCAAATAATGCTCTCAAAGCACTAGTTTATCACAAAATTTCCAACAATCCCCCACATGAATGAAATTGACCTAGGAGACACGAGAGATGACTTTTGGTAAGTTCAATCGGTCGAACCTGCATAGGATAGGTAGGTGTTACCCTTGGAACCTTCCCTCGTAAAGGTATACTTACTTTACTGGCTAATCAGTAGATAAGATATCCTTGAACTGTTCTGCCATTTATGTAAACGATAGCATACCTTACACATGCATCTTCCAGACCCGATTTGGTTCTCATTGTTATGTTCGTTTTGGCCATGAACATGAGCCTGGTTCCGTGAGAGTCGCTGGAGAATATAACCATTCATTATTCTCTTTTAGAAGCAGCCCCACTTCTCTCTCACATAGGTGATTGCTTAATTAAGAGCAACCCGCATTACTCTGCTCAGATTTCGATAGCTTGGAATTCTGACGCATAAGAATCATTAAAAATATAGTTTAGCCTTTTCCCTACGGGCATCACTTTTTCATCGTAGGAATGGACTGGAGGGTAACCCCCACAGTGATCCAACTAAGTCTTACAACTTGGTTGTCCCATTGAACCTAGATCTTGGGATCTCCAGTCAACTAGGTTGGGTTTCCATTGTATCGACTTTCATTTCATAGGCTTTAGTCCCATTCCCCTCGATGATATCTCAACTAATTCTCTATTTAACCCTTTGGTTAGCGGATCCGCAATGTTATCTTTTGACTTTACATAGTCAATAGAGATAACTCCAGTTGAGAGTAGCTGTCTAATGGTATTATGTCTTCGACGTATATGTCTAGACTTTCCATTATACATGTTGCTCTTTGCTCTTTCTATTGCTGATTGACTATCACAATGGATGCAAATCACTGGCACAGGCTTTGGCCATCTTGGAATATCCTCTAAGAAATGGCGTAGTCATTCAACCTCTTTACCACATTTATCTAAGGCAATAAACTCAGATTCCATAGTGAATCTAGCTATACATGTCTGTTTGGAGGATTTTCAGGATACAACCGCACCTTCTAGTGTGAACACATACCCACTAGTTGATTTTGAATCTTTCATATCAGATATCCAGTTTGCATCAGTGTATCATTCTAAGACAGCAGGATATCTAGTATAATGCAGTCTATAATTACAAGTGAATCGTAAGTACCTTGGTACTCTTACTATTCCTTTCCAGTGATTGGTTCCTGGATTACTCGTGTAACTGCTTAATTTGCTGACTGTATTAGCAATGTCTGGTCTTGTACAACTTATTAAGTATATCAGATTTCCTATCACTCTAGAATATTAGAGTTGAGAGACACTCTCACCCTTATTCTTTGATAAGTGTAGATTTGTATCTACTGGTGTTCTGAAAATTCCAGAATCATTTTTGTTGAAATTCTCAAAAATCATGTCAACATAGTGTGACTGACTGAAAATACTTCAGTTCGATGTCCTTGAGATTTTCATTCCCAACATTACATCAGTCAGTCCCTATATCTTTCATATGAAATCTTGATTTCAACATATCATTGGTAGATTTTATCATCACTATCCAATGAGCATGTCATCAATATAAAGGCACAAAATGACATAGCCATTTCTTGTGTCACATTCGTTGATTTTAAATCCATTTGACCTCATAACATTGTCAAATTTCTCATGCCATTGTTTTGGTGTTTGCTTTAGACCATATAAAGACTTTACCAATTTACAGACTTTCTTTCCTTGTCTTGGAGTGGAAAGCCCTCAGGTTATTCCATGTAGATCTCTTCATCTAGATCTCCATTCAAGAAAGCTGTTTTCACATCCATTTGATGTACTTCGAGATTTCGCAAAGCTGCAATTTCAAGTATCATCATAATGGAGGTTATTCTCGCCACAGGAGAATACGTATCAAAGTAATCTAGGCCGTCTCATTGATTGTAACCTTTAATTACAAGTTTGGCCTTATACTTATCAATTGATCCATCTGCTTTCATTTCATTTTTCTCTTAAAAATCCATTTAGACCCTAGCGGTTTACATCCCGAAGGAAGATCCACTAACTCCCAAGTATGATTTTGAAGGATGGAATCAATTTCACTATTGATAGCTTTCTTTGCACAAGAGTCCTTTTGAAGAGCTCACCATTAGCTTCATCATTGGATTTACATGGAAATACATGTTCAAAGAATGATGCATTTCTAGATTCCATTATTGTGTTTTTGTGTATATCTGGGATGTCAGATTTATACACCAAAATTCGATAAGCACTACTATTATGTGCATATTCAATGAAGATGCAATCAACGAGTTTCAGACTTTTTTTCACCTTCTTAGATGTATGTACGGCCACTTTGGCAAGACACCCCCACATTCATAAGAATTTATAGGAAGACTTTCTTCCTTTCCAAAACTCATATGGGGTCTTGTCTTCTTTCATTCGGGGTACCTTATTTAAAAGGTAATTGCTAGTTAATATAGCTTCACCCCATATGTTCTGAGGCAATTCAGAACTTATCAGCATTGCATTCTTCATTTCAAGGAATGATTTTCCTGTTCAGCAACTCTGTTTTGCTGTTCGCTTCTCAGTGATATCAGCCACCTAAAAGGTTTCACTTGGGGTCATCCCTTTGACATGAATCTCATGTATAATCACTTGAAGC
Source organism: Dipteronia sinensis (assembly GCA_033220585.1). Classification (NCBI taxonomy): domain Eukaryota; kingdom Viridiplantae; phylum Streptophyta; class Magnoliopsida; order Sapindales; family Sapindaceae; genus Dipteronia; species Dipteronia sinensis. The sequence goes on from CM065637.1 coordinate 24,003,891, forward strand.
TCTTAGACTTGACACATAACTGTCTTAGAGTCCACCATCTTGTAATCAAGAAACCGGCCCACAACAAACCTTTTTGATTCAGTATCCTCAGTCTTGTATTTTCGGTCTAACGACTCCCACAGTTCTTTGACTGTTATCGCTATACAGCGAGTCTGACAGCCCGTTCAGTATGTTTTTTTTTTTGCACAGAAAATCCAAAGCATTCCATACCTGAACATCCCGCTTTTAACCACTATTGGGTTTACGAGCATCTCCAGTCAAGAATCTGACTAGATTCAGTGTGGTCAAATAGAACAGCATCTTTTGCTGCCACCACTAAAAGTTCCCGTGACTCACATACTGGCTCATCACCGGATCTCCCATGTTTCTCACGAAAGAGTTGATGGCCGGAGTCAATGTTGCCACAATTGGCCCCAAATAGGCACATCTCCCACAAGCACTAAATTAACAGCTGAAGTGTCTAGTCCGACAGTTGGATTAGCACTAGGAGTCTCAAGTGGAACACTTGTGTTCACATTTGATTTATCCGCCATAATATCATGCGGAAATCAACTGAATTAATTTGAAATTAATTCCCATTAAAATATGCAATATTAGAGTCAAATCGGATTTGTTTTGAATTCAAAATTTAATATTTCGATTAACCCGGAATTAATAGAAATAAATCATCATTAAATTGATAATTACAATTTTAAAGTTCAAAAGACTTGATTCTGACAATAATCACCATTTTAAACTTACACATCTAACTTGTCACCACTGTTGGCCTTAGGAGCCTCATCAGTTAAGAATCTCGCAAGATTCAATGTGGTCAGTTAGAGCAACATCTTTTGTTTCCATCTCTTGAAATTCAGACCACTGAATTTCTATGGTTTCTCAATATGGTTCATCAGAACCGAAACCGGAAACACAAATGAATTCACTGTCGGGGTATTCATTTGACCCACAAAAGGGTTCACTTTCGGGTCGGTCAATTGACCCATGCTCAGGTTGGCCACCGGAGTCTCTTGACCCATGCTCGGGTTCACAATTGATTCAGTAGTCCCTTCCATAAACCAAATCAAATATTTTAGAACCACTAATATATATCACAAAGATATATATATATATATATATAACAATATATAAAATTATGATATATCAAACTAGTATGTTCATATATATCTAATATAATATATAAACACACCTCCATCTTTGAAATATAAATAGTCAGTATGTATACCATTATTTATATAATTATAACTAATATATCTGATAAAGATATATCACACAAGCAGCATTGTGTATCAAAAATTGATCTCAACCAATAAAAAATACGAAACACTGGTAACATAGAATCAATATTTTATTATAGATATTGATGTGGCGGTGGCAGAGAGCCTTACACAGTCTCTCTATGGCACTCAGCGATTATATTTTCCCTAAAGCGGCAACCCTAGCCTGGACGGGACATAAAAGCTACCGGACATACTAGAGACTGATAAGGATCTTGAGCCAGTGGATCAATATCATCTTTCTGATGTGCAGGATCCTCAACTAGAGGCAAGCACAGAGCATACTAAGACAATATTACAGGCTGAAAGCCTTCTGATAAAGCAATATAAAGAAGGAAGAAGAAGAGGATTTAGCTAGACATGATAAACAAAACAGAAGTTTTTATTTTCTTTCGATCTGCCTTACAAGAGAGACCCGAGCTCCTTTTATAGAGGAATGAGAGACAAGTCGGGATAAGGTAGAGCCGACAGTCGACTAAAGCAAACAGGGCCTAAACAGGTGGCCGTCATTAACAAAAGCAAACAGGGCCTAAACAGGTGGCCTATATTAACAAAAGCAAACAGGGCCTAAACAGATGGCTTATATTAACAAAAGCAAACAAAAGTAACAGGAGGCGGGGCCCACCAAAGGGGTAGCTGGAGGACTAACTATGGGCTATGAAGATTACAATTGGCATGGTCTTTGTCATCTGAGTCTTGGGCACCACAAATGAAACAGGGCCAGGTGTCCATAGCCAAAGGGTCCTGGGAATCAAGCAGGAAGGAATCCTGGAAAGGATGCCAACTCAAGGAGGAATCTCGGGGCACACCAGGAAGGATGAAGGGTTCAGGAATGGAGATCCTGTTGACATCGAGCAAGCAGTTCAGAAGAGCAGTTCGTAGAGTTTTGGGATAAGAGGTCGGGTAGTCAAAAGTAGTCCGCCATTCATAGCTAACATTGGAGGACCACAGTAGCTTCTGTTGAGGATTGGAGCGGTAGGGCCGGTGGAGAATCCATATACAGGATATGGAGGCAGCTGAGTCAGGATCTAACTTTCAAAGGTTGTACTGACCCATGAGCTTGGTGAGTGCGGATTTCCAGACTGATAAAGGGTTAAACCACTAGAGGAAAGAGAGAAACAGGGTATGGTGAGGAGAGGGAGTCTGGATCAGGGCATATGTGGCCTGGAGAGGGAAGACAAAGGCATGGTGATGGAGGATGGATAAACACCATAAATACCAGAGAACTTGGGGAGAAAAATAGTAGATCGGAGGCATGACAAAAGGATCCAGAAAAGGCCTGGAAGGGTTAGAAAGGACATGCCGGATCCTTTGCTGTTTGAGCTGGAGTAAGTAGATAGGAAGATATGTGTGGGCAAAGGTCTGCATCTGGAGAAGAGAAGGTTGTTGACCTGGGGGAACTTGAGAAAGAAGTTCTGGAGGAAAATCCCTGACCGGAGGGAAGGAGGAGGGAGGAACGGAAGAGGATGAAGCTGAGGAAGATACTGAGCTGGCCATCAGGACAAGGGGAATTCTGTAGAAGGGAGTGACAAGGTGAACTGATAGAGGACGTGAGAGCATATCTGTAATTATATTGTGTTCGCATTTCACGTGCCGCATAGTAAAATCATAGCGAGCAAACCAATCTTTGAGTCGTAATAGTTGAGGATTGGGAGGAATCTTGTTCCGAAACTCGAGAACTTTAGGAAAAGAGGAGTTATCCATTTCGACTGTAAAGTTCTTTGTCTAGAGGTAGAAGTCAAACTTTTGGATGGCATATTTGACTGCTAAGATCTCTTTGTAGACAGTGTGATAATGTTTCTGTGCTTCTTTGAATTGTCCACTTGCATGACCACAATAATGGCGTTGGTCGAGCTTATCTTCAATTAAGATAGCACCCCAATAATGATCGCTGGCATCTGTCTGGAGGATGAGCTGTCCTGTGGATGGAATGGTAAGAGCAGGAGGAGACTGGGCCACTTTCTTGAGGTGGCTCACAGCACAGGTGTGAGTGTGGTCCCACAAAGGAGGTTTTTCTTCAGAAGAGCGGATAGCCTGGATGTGTAGAGGCTAACTTTAGGGATGAAATTTCTGATAAAATTAACTATCCCGAGAAATTGTTGGACTTGTTTGTAAGTGAGATGAGAATCCGGGAAATCAAGGAGTTGGGATGCCAGGTGGGGATCAGGGTGGTACTGTCCATTGGCAATGTGCATGCCAAGGAAGTCAATCTCAGATTGACCAACTGAACTCTTTTTATCAGAAAGCATGATACCATATTTAAGAACAATATCATGAAAGGTCTGAAGGAGGTGAGAATGAGACTGTTTGTCAGAAGAAAATAGAAGGATATCATCAATGTAGATGAGGGCTGAATGGAGCAAAGGATGAAAGATCCGGGTCACGGCTTTCTGGAAGAGTGAAGGGGCGGTTTCAAGCCCGAAAGGGAGGACCTTCCATTGGTAATGAGCATTGGGGAGACAGAAGACGGTCTTATGACTATCATCAGGATGGATGCCAATTTGCCAGAAAGAACCTTTGAGATCAAATTTGGAGAAAATGGTAGCACCAGGAAGCTGAGAGAACAGAGTCGAGGTCTTGGGGACTGGAAATTTGTCATCTCTAAGGATGAGATTCAGAGGCTTGTAGTCGATCACCAGTCTTTTCTTTCCACGTGTCAGTTCTGATCTTTTTTCAACATAAAAGGCTTGACATGCCCATTGAGACGAAGTGGGCTCAATGAGACCTTGGCTGAGTAGCTCGGCGCATTCAGCAGAGGCTAACTGGAGGTCAGAAGGTGACATGCCTGTGTGGGTGGCCTTAGTAGGGTTGACGTCTTCGTTGAGCTTAAAAGGGAGGTGGACAAAGAAGTCAGATTTCTTCCATAGAGGAGAAGGGTGGTGAAACTCAGCATGACTATTAGTGCAGAATTGGAGAAGCTTTTGCTGAATATCCTGGAAAGGAGGCTGGAGAGCAAACAGTGGGAAAACTTTGTGGATAGGGGAAATGGTTTAAAATCTCGTTTGTAACGAACACCAGACGAGAGAATGCGGAGAGAGTTGCATTGGCAGTAAACATCCCAGCCTATGAGGATATCTTTGTCAGGTAAGGGTGTACCGAGGACTTGGGCCCAGACGGTGTAGGACGGAAAGAGCTTTATACCAACCTTAGATTTTGAAATGAGATTGGTAGTAAAAATCTTGCCATCGGCAGCCTTGAAGTAACGGGTATGCGGTTTCCAACTGTCAGGAGGAAGGATGGCCGGGTCCATCATCGTGGTATGAGAACCAGTGTCAAAATAAGCGATAACATCAATGGGTTTAGCATATTTATCGGGCAAAATTTGAATAGGAACCTGAGGGCCTAAGGAGGTTTCTGTAGAGGCTGCTTGGTAAGAATTATAAGTCGGGCTGGACTCTGGGTCAGAGGAGTCAAAGTCAGAGCTGTCAAAGAGATGGAGGACAAAAATTGTACTTTGATCAGCAACTTCTTGTTCAGAGAAGATGGACTCAACATTAGCATCTGAAGGAATATTATCAGCAATGGAAGCCAGCTGCTGGACAAGCTTAGCAGACTTAGCTTTCTTGTTCGGGCATTGTCTGGCGAAATGACCTGGCTGGCCGTAAACAAAACATTTGGAGGATTTGTTCTGGGCTCGAGAGGACTTCTGTTTGATGTATTTGAACTTCTTTGTCTTAGATTTTGAAGATTTGCCAGAACGGGACTTGAAAGGACGGTAGTGGTTCTTCTTTTTGGATTTGCAAAAGCATTGATCTTTGTCTTTGCATTTAATATGAAGATAGGGCTGTTTGCACTGGCCTTCATATTTCTTTCCTTCTCGAAGCATTTTGGAGAAGATCTTTTGGGTGGCGCAGAGTTTGTCGAGAGCGCCAAGTATGAACATGTGTATTTCTCCCAAAGTGATATCATCAAAAGGTCGACCAGATGTATCAATTCGACGCTGGAGTTCTTCTTGGAGTTCGGTGGGGAGAGAGTTGACGTACACATGTTTGAGACTTTGGTCATTAATACCACCAAGGATGTGGTATCGACCAGACATACGTTTGTAGTGGTATTCAACATCCTTTTTCCGTAAGGAACAACAACGCATGTCAAAGAACTCTTGGCGAGCCTGTTTGTAATATTGGTTGGGATCCCTGAGAAACTCGCGGAAGAGAATTCCCTTGGCATGGGCAGTGGATTGGGCCCGAACAAACTGGAGCTGTCTGTACTCACCCAAGGCTTGGTACCAATCACGGAGAGAACCAGTAAAGCGAGAAACAAATTCTCGGAGGATAGCTTCAAGGGTTTGTTTGGAGTTGGCCATTTGTAAATCGAGCCAAGCACTCATCTCAGAGATTTTCTTTCTCCATGTGTCAGGAGAAGAGTCATCAAGTTGGAACCAATGGCCATTGGTAGGTCTGGATTTTGGGGCTTGAGGAGGTGGAGCCGGAGGAACATCAATAGGTTCTTCGACAATAGGAGTAGTGCCTGTAGGACCAGTGGAACTATCACCAAGAGAGTTGTAGGTTCGGTCCGAAGGGTCTGCTCTGGAAGCCATAAAGGCCTGAGTAGGATCTGGTAGGTCTGGAGAAGAAGACAGGTGGAACAGAGATCCCAAAGAGGAATGAGACTCTGAAGAGGATGAAAGAGAGCCTGAGGCCATTGTGGCGGATGGAGAGGACCTAGGAGATGCATAGAATGCTGGCTTGTATTGAGCATGGCTTTTATCCTTATGGGAACGAGAACATGAAGCCGTAGAGGATTGAGGCTTAGACTTTGAGGCGTCTTTCGAAAGAGGATACTTCCGAAATAGTTCTCCGATAGACTTAAAGTAATGTGAATAGTCTGGGGACCTTGCAGGAGAAGGAGGAGGAGAGGTCGAAAATCCCATGGAATGGGGATGAGACATTCTGGGCTGATATGGAGGCAGCTTAGAATAGGCCTGATCGTTTTGTAATTGATCTAGTTGAGCTCTGAGCTGTCTAATTTCCTTTTCCTTCTTATCAAACTTGGAACCACGGTAACCAAGGTTGATGTAGTAGTGGAGGTCTGCATCCAGTTTAGCAATTCGAGACTGGAGATCAGAAAACATCTGTCGAAATGTAGAATCCATGCTATGAAGTCGATTCTCATGTTAGGAGACATGATGAGAGACTCGGTCAATCTTCTGATCGATAGAACTCAGGACTCGATTTTGGATTTTGGCATTATGGGATTGCTAGTTGAGAACTTGTTCAGCATGTGAGGGATGCTTAACAGAACCATCAGGTAAGACCTCAGTGGTTTGAACATAAGGTCTGGAGAACCGTGTCTTCTCAGGATTAGAAGTGAGTTCCAAAGGAGAGAAATCTTGGTCATAGCTGGAGGCCATGAAACACTGCATCGGTTGTGAAATAGGACTGGGTAAAAGACCTTCAGTGTAGAGAATCTGTAATGCTCTGTCATATATGGGAAGAGGTGGTGAAGAGACAGGTAGTAAACCTACCCAGGGACTATCTGGGTCATCTGGAGAATTGGTCTGATGGCGGACGGGTCTGCAAGTAGAATTGAGAATTTGTCTGGAGGAACGGTTGCAAATGCAATCTGGGTCACACATGGAGGGATCAACATCCCAGATAAAGTGACCGTTGATCTTGTCTGTGTAGACTGCAGAGCCATTAGCTTCAAAGCTGTGGATAGGAATGTCATCTTCAAAGATAAGAGGACGGATCATCAAGGACTGGAATATAGGGGCTTCTGGAGGAGCACTGGGTGGAGTAGGAGCAGTAGGTGTAGCTTCCGAAGGAGAGGCTGAAATGGCTGTAAGAGGCTTATAAATTGTCTTAACAGTGCCATCTGGTTGTCTGGTATAAGTAGTGTCGGAGGCGATGACAGGAATGGTATTTTGAAAAGCCTTTTCATAGTTGGTGATCCAAGCCAGCGGCATGATCTCGAGAAGTTGGTCTCTGGGTAATTGTCTAGGAATCTGAAGGATCGTGGGAACTTCATCTTCTCTTTCAGCTTTGATGAAGATGATGTCACCGGAGTGGCCTGGGATAGGCAGGTCCAAGGCATGGTCTTGAAGACGATAGACGATCTGAGTTATTTCAGAGGATGAGGAATTCATATTGGAGAAATCGTCCTCCTTTTATATTGACTCTATCGGACTTCTAACAGCCTAACGATTATTCACTCTCAGCTGTCCAAGAGCAAGAGGCTCTGATACCATGGCGGTGGCAGAGAGCAGTATAATATATTTTATATCAAACACTGTTCAGATACTTTAAATATACTATGTATATTTATAACAAGTGTTGCTACTTGGTGTTGGATTGTATGTAACAATATAACCAATTTATTCCAATTGAAATCTAACACTGATATCAAACAATAATACTGTCTTTGGTTCACCAAACTTTGTATTATTTAGTTCCATAAATATTAGTACAACACACTGATATATCAACCAACCTTGTATGTTAAAATATTTATATCAATAACATATATATATATATAGCACATACAGATTAATCAATACAATGATATGAAAATCAATGTCATTAATAAATAAATAAATAAATATATATATATATATATACACACACTCGTATGTCATATAAACTGGTATGTATCAGATCAGATAAGATATATAAACATATAATCTTTTTACCAATTGTTCTAGATATAGACTACACTTCTATATCTTTGAAATATCATATATTTACACAACCCATGTGTACAACCGATATTCTATTAAAATCACGAAAATATCATATATACTATATGATAGTGCCGATATCAATTAATTGATATCAATCCAGTGAATCGATAATTGATTCCAGATTTCAAAATTGAAATCACAATCGGTGTCTAGTATTACAGACCCGATTACCCAGTCGAAATCACACTTGATTTCTAAACCAGTGTCTATTAATAGACCCGATTTACCAAAAATTTAAATCAGATAATAATTTGAAATCACTGTCTTGAAACAGACCCAATTTCCACAGATTATTATTTTATTAACCTGATCCAGTGATGTTTACAAAACAAATCTGTCGCGATCCGTAGGAAAACAGAAACCGAACTAGAAGGTTTTAAAAGAAATTAAAATGTGAGAAGAATTTTTTAAAAAAAAGAGACTGTCTTAAGATTGTTGTTTCGTTTACTGAAAACAATCTGGTACGAATCTGCAAAGGACAGAGATAATAAACACAATACCAGAACTTTAGGGGAAAATCGAGGCCCGTGTTTCACACGGTGTCCTTAAGACAATTTCGCCGGGTAACACGCAATTGTCTCCTAGGATACAACGGTTTAACAGTGATCGTGCAAGGCACAAACACTCTCAGCGAACTCAAATCAAGTTCAAACTTACCAAGAAACGGAACCAAGAAGAACAGAAAAGAAAACTATTAATTTCGTGATTTCTGTGTGTATTCTGAATCTATTTTCTGATGAATAGATTAGGGTTTTAATAAAACCGAAATCAAGAGGATTGTTTAGGAAATACTTGTCAATTACGTTTTCAATGAAAATGATATTAATTAAAAATCAATCTCCAACAGATTTATTTCTAATTAATCACTGATTCTATATACTTAGTGATCAAGTAAGTATCTAGAATCCAAAACAAAATTTCCTTATCATTACACGTTTAATTTAGGGAAAATTAAATTGAATTAATTCTTTCCATATCAATATAAACATTAACTTAGGAAAAAATAAATTTCAAGCAGTAGTAAAAGACCGTTTGTCCTATGACAGTCCAATCGGAGCGGCATTCGACCCACACACAAGTCATCCATTCCGAAGGTTCGGGGTACACACCCCCCCCCCCCCCCCCCCCCCCCCCCAATGTAAACAATCCAATCGGAGCGGCATTCGTGTACGCGCCCACACACAAGTCATCCATTCCGAAGGTTCGGGGTCCATGATTTGCACACCCCCCCCCCCCCCCCCCCCCCCCCATGTAAACAGGGATCCTTCAATGTACAGGGGAACTAAGATGGGATTTTATGTTATCGTTTACATTATTTAATTTGCCCCATTTACAAGTACAATATTTACTTCATTTCTAAAGCGAGAATGAGTGCATAGAAACTGCATGAAAAACCTCCTAATGGGAGACCCCATTTCAACTAAAACTATGTTGTCGCTACTTCAATTTTCGACTAAACTTTAATGTACAGCTTGGACGACCGAAATATGTTATAACAAAAGTGTTCAAAAGTGATCATATATACAGATGATCCATAAAATCCTGTATGATTTATATTCTAGTAAAAAATTTACATAGTTATTTCGCAATGCGATGAGATGGCCATCAATCCTCTTAGATTGCTCTGCATGTATTGTAAACTCCATTCGCACCAAAATAATTGGCCCCGGAATTATTGAAAAGTAGTACATAATGACTTTCTGATCATCAGATGAAAATTCTGTTACTCATGAAAGTCTATTTGGTTGCTGCAATAACAATGGAAACAATAATAAAAATTCTTGAAGGCAGACAGTTTTCTGATAACTGGAGACTCAAAAGTACACACATCAATAAAAACATCAACAAGATCACAAAGGGTTCATTTCATTCAACCATACTAGTTTATCAGAACAGTAATACTTTATGTAGATCGGAACAGTTATGCATTCCCTTGTTTAGACTTAAACCCAATTGCAAAAAGAAAGAAAAGATCTGTCAGTGATAAAATTGCAACAAACAAATGTATTTATATTGGCTAAAGTTGGCTATTTACTTATCTCATGAAGATGATTGTTTAATCCAAGAAAACAATAACATATACGGTATATAGTATCCGAGAAAAATAAATAAGATTTCCTCAAATGACTGAAAAACATAAATCCCAGTATCCCACCATCTGCTATATTTGGTAAGTTGGTAGTGAAACCGCTTAATCTAGCTTTGAGATTATGAATGTTTTTAATATCTAAGGAATTTGCTTTTTCTAATTCACTATTCAAATGGTTTATAATGTTTTGACAGTATTCTAAACGTTCTTTTATATTGTTTAATTAAGTGTTCATCTAATCAGATTGATTCAGTGTTGATGATGATGATGAAGATGATGAACAGTCAAGATAATTTTCCACAATACATGGCACCAGAAAAGGATTCAACCCACTTGATAAGATGACACCTAACTGCATCAGATGGAAGAGTCATGACATTTCAATTTTTTTAAAAAGTAATCAAAGAATTCAAACCACTATCAAATTTGCATTTCCAATTGCAATTCAACAATAAAATTGAAATTATTTTTCTTAATTTAAAATCAAATATATTATAGCAGTTGCTTCTAAGTTTAGAATGGTTCAGCTTCATTAAGTAATTTGGCACCCCCTAACTCATGAGCATTCTCTAACTTCAGACCGTCAGTCTCCATTTTACCAATAAGGAGTTTTTGCAGGGAGTAAAATTCTATGGAAACGATACTGTCGATATCTTCATTGTTCAAAATTGGGGTTTTAAAACAGTTGAAGGAGATAAAGAGTACAATGATGACTTACATCAACATTGATAATATTACCTTAAAGCCTTTCACTGCACTGATAGAGAAGCTAATGTATCTCTACCAAAAATATAGTAGATATTCTTTTCATCTATCATACTCTTGAACCAAACAGTTGACACAAAATAAGCCATTGGATTCAATCCAATGAAGTGCAGGAAAAGTTAATAAATCAGTATTAATACCACAGATGTGAATCGATCTAAGAACCTAAAGATAATAATAAAAGAGAAAGCAAGGAAGTAAAAGGTATTCTTACCTGGTGATACGAATTCTCATCAAACATGGCAAAGCCACAATGCCCAGGTGCAGAAACCCAATCATGATGACCATTGTCATACATGGGTCTAGAGAGTCCAAAGTTGTTATTGACTTGATAAGCTGCAGGATTTCCTTGCAAGTTCATCTCCATATGAGTATTCAACTTCTTATCATCTGGCATATTCAAGCTATCATATGGAGGGTATGTATATTGCTCTCCTAGTTGCAGACTTAAGCATGCACTAATACTCAACTCGTTCAAGGCACCATCTCCATGTCCCATACGATCAGCCTGCCCTGAATTGCCTGACCTCAATTTCTTTTCCAGTGCCCGAGAAACCAGAATAGCCTGGAATGTGGGAATTTTCTGAGCACCCTATATATCTGTATAGAAAGAAACTAATAAGTAACAAGAAACAAGAAAAGAAGAAGCAAACTACCATCTTTATGCTAATTAAGCTATTAGAAAACAATTAAAACTGAACAAAGAAATGACAAATAGATGTCAACATGAGCTACACCTAGTAGTAATGAAATATAGGATTACCACTCAATGTAAGAGCTTCATAAAAATGAATATATAGTCTTAAAGTGAAAAAATGGCACGGGATAATTGAGATTTGAAACTATATTAACTAGTACACCCACCTCTGAGGCAGAAAATTTGGCTCATTTGGTACTAGCAGATGTTGGTTGTCATTATTCGGAAGCCAAGCTAGAGGCTGATTTTCTTGCACACCACTCATCACTAGAGGTAAGTGCATTCCATTCTGAAGTTCAGGCCGATAAGTCCATATAAGATAATCTAAACAATTTTTTGTTTGTTGTGTGTGTGTGTGTGTGTGTGTGTGTGTGTGTGTGTGTGTGTGTGTGTGTGTGTGAGAGAGAGAGAGAAGAGAGAGAGAGAGAGAGAGAGAGAGAGAGAGAGAGAGAGCAGTCTGCACCAGCCAAAGAATGTCATACCTGGCTAGTATATTCCAATGACAATAGCTGGTGTTTTTCAAGATTTTCCTGTCAAGGGAAGAAGCTTAAGTAAGAAGTCAATGACTCATGTCATGTTATTGTAATCTACTATTTAGGACTTACGACCCCATAGGCAAGTAAGCAATTCACACCACTCTTCCGAATCTCTCGAAAGGGAATTTTATGATTGCAAATTCTGCCTTTTTCATCCATTGAATAATATTTAAGAACTACAAAATTCTGGTTTATTTTGTTCACTTGCAAATATTTATTAAAAATATCCCAGTATGAGTTATTAAATAGAGAACTAATAAAAACTGGAGGGGCTGTCCCTCAGGGTACCAACAAATTCCTAATTGAAACCAAAGGATCATTTTCACTCTTATTTTAATTTATTGTTTAACCACATTGTTATTAGTAAAAAATTTCCATTGTCTGCTTCAACCTACAATGTGCAGAGAAGTTAAATACCTTCTTTTAGCCCAAAGTTCCAATGCCTAATTTTGATGATAGTAAATGATGCAGCATCATTAGATTACATGGCATTGCAATATATGGAGGGGTTGGATAGGAAAAAGACCAAGAAAAAAGGACATTTCATTCCTACTAGTCCGGGCGACAGAGTCGGAATGATGTGAATTTTTCACAGTTGATGGGTTTCGGACGAGTTCTTCAGAAGTCATGACCTTTGGTCATGAGGCATACCCTTTTTTAGTTAAATTCCATTGTTTAGTTCCTGAAAAGGCCGTTTTTACCTTTTTAGGAAAGTTCCGTTTTTGCCATAATTTTAGTTTTCCAAGTCCGAATCGACTTCCGTCAATTCCGGCTTGCTTAGGATTATTAATAGTATTAGTTTTTGCATTAATCTCAATTTTTCCTTTTTTACTAATTTTTCGTATTTAGGGTCGTTTTCTTGTTCTGTAAGGAATACGATTAGGGTTAGGATTTGTTTGCTTTAAATAATCATGTAAGCCGAAAGGCTAGACAGTTTTTGATTTATAAAATTTAGAGTTTCTCTAATTATCTCCCAATTTCGGTATTCCTTGTGAATCAACGAACTTGAAGCCTAATAATCCGGTATTCGTACTCGAATCAACGGGGCGTTAGTAGGTTGTTTTCAATTTGTTTCTTGCAGGTTTTTCTCGACAGAGCTTCCGCTACATCAGTAAACAATTGATTAAAAGGGTTTAATTTGTGTGATGTAGCACAAATTGAGACTTCAATGCAAATAAGCAAACACAATCACGCTGAAATTCAAATGAAGATGATTCTTAGCTAATAGGCTTTTAAAACATTGATCCTTAGTATCTAAGAAAATGAAGGTGAACTTAGGACCCTGGAGTTAACTTTTGAATAACCATTCTTAGTCAAAAGCTCCCTTAAAATGTCAAACTAACCTTGTTCTAAAAATATGTCAAAGAGAGACTTACCTTAGTCTGTCAACTTGCCCTGTAAATGGGATTTCTGTTTTAGCAAGATAGGTTAATAGGTAGAGGTGCCCACGGTTCGGTTAAACCGTGTGTATAAAACCGAAACCGGACCCCAAAAACCGAAACCGAAACCGCTGGTTACGGTTAGGCATGACCGAAAACCGACCAAAACTGTCGGTTATGGTCGGTTTTTGGCGGTTTTTATATATAAAAAAAATTTGCCAACCAATAACAAAGCGCCATGTGGACAAAAATTGAAAATAAAAACTAAAACCGAAACCGAAATCTGCCCAAACCGAAACCGAAACCGAAACCGAACCGCCTAACTGACAGTTCGAAACCGAAAACCAAACCGATTTCTCTCGGTTCGGTTACGGTTTGGGTGGCTACGGAACCGAAACCGCCCCGAAACCGAACCGTGACCACCATTATTAATAGGTACTTGCCCAATCATTCAAATTTTGGTAATGGCTTGTTTATCTCAGTCTGTACACAACCCCAGTCAGTTCTCTCTTTCCAACAATTTGTTTTTTCCTTTTCTGGGTATAACCCCAATTGTTTCTAGACCAACAGTCGTTTTTTTTTTTTGGATTTGAGAACCCACTTTTCTCGCTTGTCGGCAGCATGTTTTTCCTTTCTTGGCTGCAGTGTTTGGGTGAGACCAAAGTTTTACCTTGGCAGTTTTTGAGAGAGACCCAAAGTTTTTTCCTTCCCTGTAGTCAGATTCTAGGTGCAAGCCTGAGTTTTCATGGTGTGGTTTCTCTATCCCATGACACACTACGGGGTCGTTTGTTTTTTTTTTTTGTCTGAAAACTGAACAGTCCTTAATTTTTTTGAAAACTGAATAGAGACTGAAATCTGAACTTGAATAACATGTTTTTTTTTTCCTCACATCTGAATGTATTGTCAACACATTTGTTTTTTAAAAGTAAAATTGTCTGAAACTAAGTAATTTTACATTTATACCCATATTAAACAATTATACATATAATATGGAATAAAAACAATCCAAAAAAAAAAATTATATAGGAACACATATGATCATGATTTTCTTCTTCGATTACAAATAAACTTCATTTTTACTAAGAAAAGAAAAAAGTTTTTTTTTTCAAAAAATAAAAGGGACAGCAGGAAAACTCACACAAAACAGTCTAAAAAAATAATATATAAATATATCACCCTAATATCATAATAAAGTATTGATATTAAACACCAATATGAGAAGTGATTAGAGTTCTTTTTTATTTTTAAAGCTATTTAAAATAAGCAATTTATTAAAGTAAAGATTTATGTACCACATATAATTATGATGAAATTGGAAATATGTTATATATGGGGGATAGTATCGGAAGAAAAGATTTTGGATTGCATTTAATGCAATTAAGTGAGTTGCAATTAAGTGAAAAGTTAGGATTTGTTACTTTTTATTTTAAGTTGTTTTTTTGATATTTTTAAGTTGTTTGACCACTTATAAAAACAAACAAGACAACTTAATAATTATTATTCGGATCCATTAAGTTTTAAATGGAAAAAACAAATGACCCCTATATTCTGATGAGTCCTAGTTAGATGTCAGACAATAGCAAAGACGGTGGCATGGATGGCAACTCTAGTACCTTTATGAAACAGATTCCAATTAATGGTGTTGTTGAACACCCTTCATTGCATATTACAACTCATAAATTGAATGGCCAGAATTTTCTGTCAGTCAGTCTGTGAAGTTGTATGTGAAGGAAAAATGGAAAGTTGGCTATCTTGATAGGTCATTGGTAGAGCCTAAAAGTGACGACCCTTCACATAAAATTTGGGATTATATCATATTATTATATCATATATATTATATCATATTATTATATATAGGATATATAATATAATATAATATATATATTATTAATATATATATATTATACATTATATAATATATATATTATATTTTTTATATGTAGTAATATTTAATATTATATATATCAATATATCTTGTTATTATTATATATATAAAATATATTATTGTATATTAAATAATAATAATATATATATATATAATATAATAATATGTTACATTTTAATATTATTATATATTAATATATAATATTGTAATATATATTATTATATATAAGAGGGCATTCTGGTCATTTGAACCTCTTGTCCAGTCCTGTCTCAGCCATACCAAACGCATAACAATACAGTCCACAGTTCTGTCCCAGATATTCCAAACACAATACGGAACAACTATCCAGTCCAGTCCAATCCAGTCCAGTTCAGTCCAGTCCAGTCCAGTCCCGTCCCATATTGTCATATCCCGTCCCCATATCCGTACCCGTACCAAACGCATCCTCAGAGAACTCAATGGTTATGTCGTGGCTCATGTATTCGATGGAACCATATTAGTCGAGCCTTTCTCTTCTTACCAACAGTACAAGATTTATGGGTGGAAGTCACAGACACGTATTCAGATCTTGGGAATGCTGCACAATTATATGATCTAAAGTGTTGTATTCATGAAATAAAAAAAGGAAGCAACACTGTTACTGATTATTACAATACCATGTATCGGTCGTCGCAAGAACTTGATTTGAACTACAATAGAGAATGGAAGTGTGGAGAAAGACAGCAGAACCTTAAAAAGAATCACAACCTTTCAATCTCATACTGTCATACATAGTGATATTTAGGGTCCATGTTGTATTAACAATATCTCAGGAGCAGAGAAGAAATGAGTTTCTATATTTTGTATTGATGTCGGCTCAACCTGAGCATTTACAGAGTTAACCATTTATAGTATAACAGAGTTAACAATTTATAGTATAACAGGCCTTAATGTGCCTTACATGATTGACCAATTAAATGAAGCCACAAGGTAAACTAAATACAATGAATAAATGAATAAATAAAGACAAAAGGTTACTCTCTGATCTGGTGACCAATGATTGGGAATAGTCCTGAAGTCATACCAAACGACGGCGTATTGCTAGGCTAAAGTTCTTAACAGCCCATCTCAAACTGGTGTGTGATGAACTTTGTGAACAACACCAAGTTGTCTCTAAGAAACTGAAATCTGCTATGTGGTAGTGGTTTGGTTAAACAATCAGCTATCTGGTCATGTGAAGGAACATAACGGACTTGTAGGGACTTCGATAATCTCTGATGAAGTGAACATCTATATCAATGTGTTTGGTTCTGGCATGGTAAATTGGATTAGCTGCTAGAGCTCCTGCACTCAAGTTGCCACACCAAGTCATTGGGACAACAGGAAGAGGAAAGGAGATCTCTTGCAGAAGAAATTGTATCCAGGCAAGTTCACAAGCAACATTTGCTAAGGCCCTGTACTCTAACTCAGTACTTGATCTGGCCATAACATTTTGCTTCTTAGATGACCAGGAGACCAATGTTTCTCCTAAGAACACACAGTACCCTGCAACTGATTTTCTATCATCTGGATTACAGGCCTAGTCAGCATCTGAGAAGCCAACTAGAGTCAATTCTTCACTGTGTTTAATGTGCAACCCCATTTCTCTGGTTCCTTGTTAGTAACGGAGAACTCTTTTACTCCTTGCCAGCAACTATTGGTTGGTTTCTGAAGAAATTGACTCAGTTTATTGACAATATAGGAGATGTCAGGTCTAGTATTTGTCAGGTACTGTAAGGCCCCCAAGGTACTTCTGTATACTGTAGGATTCACCATTGGCTCTCCTTCCTCCAGTTTGTAATGTTTCCCAACTGTTGCTGGTGTGGGACAAGGTCTAATGTTCTCTATGCCTGTTTTCTTTAGAATTTCATCAAAATATCTACTCTGAGTTAGGTACATACCAGTTTCATCTCGTTTGACTTCTATACCAAGGAAATGATAAAGAGCTCCCAGGTCCTTGAGGGCAAAGAGTTTGTTAAGCCTATCAACAAATTTTTGTAGAGACACTGAGTTGCTTCCTGTCACAATCATGTCATCAACATAGATTAGGACAAAGATCACTTGTTTGCAGTCCTTAAAGTAGAATAATGAAGTATCACAATTAGAGTTCTTGAAACCCCAATCAACAAGAGTCACTCTTAGTTTATCGTACCAGGCTCTTGGAGCCTGTTTTAATCAATAGACGTGCCTTATTAAGTCTGCACACATGGTTAGGCCTGCTTGGATCTACAAAGCCCTCAGGTTGTTGCATAAATATTGCTTCTTGTATGTTCCCATTGAGAAATGCATTGTTGACGTCTAGTTGTCTTACACACCAACCTTTAGAAATTTCTATTGATAGAACAATCCTGATGGTTGAAGCTTTAACAACTGGGCTGAATGTTTCTGTATAATCTATACCAGGAGTTTGGTGATAGCCCTTGGCAACAAGTCTCGCTTTACACCTCTGAAAGGACCCATTTGTAGGGGAAAAATACGAAAAACGCAGCAGAAGCGAGACTAAAATCGAATTTAGTATAGTTTAAAAATTTTCCAATATTTGAACCTTGACCCTTTAATTAATTAAACATACATATATTCAAAAGATATCATACCTCTTTTCGCGTGATCCGATTGACTTAGCGTCGATGGTAATCCGCAAGATCTTCCAATCCGATCACGAACGTAAATCACCTAGGAGCGTGGTCTCCCTATTCTTTGAATTGCGTACCTGAGAATGGAAAAACGAAATCTTCTTTCTGATCGTTAATCACAAAAGCTCCAAGAGTCTAGAAAGATCATTCTGGTCACTTTTGAATTCACAATTGTTATGACTGAAACTCGAGTGAACCTAAATCGAAAGTGTGTACAAAACTTTTTTATGTAAAGGCTTGCAAGTGCATTATCGAATTTAGAACTATCTTTCTCTCTTCCTCTTGGCCGAAATTTCACTATGTTCTAGAGTTGGATTTTTTTTTTATCTTCTAAGCAAAAGAAAAATCTCTCTAGCCACAAAGCATTCCTGGCCGAATTTTATCCCATCATATATATAGGGTGGCCGAATTCTATTGCTAATTTAATTAGGGTTGGCCGAATTCTCTTAATAGGAATTCTAGGGTTGGCCGAATTCCTCACTTCAAGAGGATTTGTGCTTTACCCAAATTCCTATCAACTCAAGAATCCTAACCCTAATCTAACTCATAAGTGTATTTGCGATTATATTAAAGACTTCTTTATTTGATTAGATAAATAAATTCCTTTATTTATCTACTTACCAAATTAAGTCTTTTATATTTATTATACTACTATAATAGTATACTACTAGGAAACATAATTCCTAGTTAGAAAAAATTTTGATTTTTAATTAAATAATTAATTAATCAATTAATTAATTTCCATTTAATCAAACAATAAAATAAAATAATATTTTAGGCTATTATTATAGCCTTGCCGCCCACACACAAAAAATATGGCCAAATATTATTTTCTTATTTTATTGAATCCATTCTGGCTTTAAATAAAAGCCTACATGTGAACCAGACTCATTCTTACTAAAAGAAACAAGCCCACATGCCTCTCATTAATATATTAATATAATTTGAGCAGCCCATTAAATAAATAATGTGCAAATTATATTTTTAATATATTAAATACAATTCTAGATGGACCCATAAATTAGTCTGGTAGAATATATCAAGTGATCTATGCAAGTCCGTGTGGATTGGGGATCTTGGAGGGCTATCTAAATTTAAGCTTCAATAGACATAACCTAATCACAATCAACAAATGATTCACTTAGGTCCGATCTATTAATTTTAGCTCATTCCACTAAAGAGCTAAAGTTGAACTCTTAAATAAAGATAGAATAAGAAGATGTTTCTCATTCATACCCTAGACAATCTTATTGGATATAGTGTATCCTCGTGTATAAATCTGTAATCGCCAAGAGCTCATAGACCGCCTATAACTCTCCTAGTTAAAATATTTACTCATATGACCACTTTTTGAACTTGGATATTTTGACTTGTCCAGAAGCCATGTTTTCAATAGACATTATCGAAAACTCAACGTTGAGATTTAATATCCAATACCTCAAAATATCCATATGATAAAATTATGCTCTCATTCAATAAATTGAGCCACGATGTCCATATTTATAAATGAAGTCCTCTATCAATTAACAAATGAATACCACCAAACTATCGAGGATGGACTATGCTATATAATCATACTCATTGATAGTTCAAATGATAACACTTGCAATCGTAAGTGCATCATTTATCTCAGGATTAAGATAGACTTTCTGATTGTCCTCATAATGAAAAGACTTGTATCTATTGACGGTTCTAGATAAAATATTTCATTGTGATCCAATTCAATGCACCCAGTGCACTAGATTATTTTACTCGAAGACCCTTTCGATGATTTTAGACTCATCATAACTCATTTGATTCCACTCAAATGCCAGCAAAAGAATTCTACAACTTTATCAAGATAAATGTGCCCAACCTTTAACTTAAGTTGTGAACGTTTATTCAAGACTAACTAAAGAATTGTGTCTACCTCATACATATCCAGATGTACGAACAATTCTTCCTTTCTCATAGTCTTTTGACCTTATGATTATTTACTTTGACAATTATCATTATAAATGCTATAAGATTTTGTAAAACCAGAAATCACTTTATTAATATGAAAAGATTGTCAATTATAATATTACACTCTTGCTATTGAGCATAATCCTAACACCATTTTCATTCTGTTTCACTTTGTACACCCATTTGTTACCAACTATGTTGAGAGTTGGTGAGTATGGCACTAGACTCCAGGTATTGTTCCTCTCTAAAGCTTTGAATTCTTCCAACATGGCTGCTCTCCATTGCTCAGACTTTAAGGCTTCTTCTGTTGAATTAGGTTCACAAGGAAAGCTTGACATGGTGGCAGTACATAGTTGAAATTCTCCTGGATATTTCTTAGGTTTATGAATTCCATCTTTGGCTCTAGTCTGCATCTGGTGGCAAACAACTTCTGCATGTTCTTTTTTTTTCTGTTTCGATTAGTTGCTGACTTTCACCTGACTGTAACAAGCCCGGAGTTGATACTATAGTAGGAACACTAGTAGAAGGAGTACTTTCTGACTCAAGTTGAGAATACTGAGATGTTCTAGTGGGTGATCCAGATTGAGAATTATTTTCATCTAGTTGTGAAGTTGCAGACCTAACAGGTGAGAAAGGGTGCTTCATTGTCAGTTGTTTGGAGGTTTTCTCTGCTTATTTGCATGTTGTTTTGACCTGAGACAATGAGATTAGAGGATGATGTGGCAAGAGGACTTAACCAATTGGTAGTGGAAATTATGGTTTCAGTTTGAGGTTCCCTTGTATTGAGAAAGCCATATTTGAAAGGAAATTTTGATTCATTAAACATTACATGCCTTGAAATATATAATCTACCTGTTGAGCTTAGGCACTCAAACCCTTTGTGAGAATCACTATAACCTAAGAACACACATTTGGTTGAGTGAAATTGGAATTTATGTGTTTGATATGGCCTTAGGCAAGGGAAACAAGCACATCCAAATGTCTTTAGGTGTTTGTAATCTGGTATTTTTCCTGATAATTTTTCTAACTGTGTAAGGCCTTTTCGAACTGGTGTGGGTAATCTATTTATCAGGTAAGTGTTTGTTTGGAAGGCATCCCACCAAAATCTAGTTGGCATGTGTGCTTGAGCTAAGAGGGTTAAGCCAGTTTCTGTGATGTGCTTGTGTTTTCTCTCTGCTCTTCCATTTTGGGCTGAAGTGTGAAGATAAGGGTGCCTGAATTCTACCCCACGTTGCTTCACAAACTCACTAAAACTCTTGTATTCTCCCCCCATATCAGACTGAAGGCACTTTATTTTCCTTTCAAATTGATTCTCAACCAAAGTTTTGAATTGTAGGAAGATACCAAAAGCTTCTGATTTAAACTTCAAGGGAAAAATCCAAGCGTACCTACTATGATCATCAACAAAATGGATATAATACCTAAACCAGAAGTGGATTGAATAGTGGCAGGTCCCCACACATCAGAATGTATAAGATCAAGGATATGAGATGCACAAGAATCTGAATTTTGAAATGGAAGAAGATTGGATTTTCCATATTGACATGCATCACAGAAAGGGAATTCTAGATTAACACTAACTTTTTCATTACAATTGTTCAAAATTTGACACAATACTTTGCTAGAAGGGTGGCCAAGTCTCCTATGCCAATCTTCTTTAGAGGAAATAAAACTACTAGAGTTCACAAACTCAATTTGTTAGGAATTTAAAGACTCAACATTACAAACTAAGGCTTGAGATGTTGGAGAAGATGACTTAGATGCTTTGGTCTGACACTATTTGGTAGAGACAGGCAAATCAAGATGATATAGACCATCCTTAAGCTCCCCTTGAAGCAACACCTCCCCCGTTAGCTTGTCCTTAACAAAGCAACTAGATGAGTTAAATTCAAGAGTAACATTATTATGATAAACCAGTTGAGAAACACTGAGCAAATTTTGTTTAATATCTGGTACATGCAAGATGTTTTTAAGCAGAAATTGCTTATCAGAATTAGTCATAAAACTAGCACTACCAGTAGCAGCAATTTTCAATCTATAACCATTACCAACCATAAGATTTTCTTCACCAATATACTCATTTGTCTGAGTCAGGTTGTTTGTATCTCCAGTGTTGTGGCTGCTAGCTCCATGTCCACATACCATGCAGGATCATTAAGGATCTCAGGGGATGCTATAAAAGCTGACTATTAGTTGGTTGTTCTTGCTTTGGTCAGGTGTAGTTCCCATGTAAGAGGTGTCGAGTCTTTAGTAACAATAAGCTGCACTGTGACCAATTTTGCCACATACTTGACAAACTGGTCGGGAACCACTACCTGATCTTCCTTCTCTGCCTCTGAATCTACCACCTCTGTAGTTGTTTCCTCCATGGTAACATCCCTGATTTTGATATGAGTTGCTGCTCTGCCCTTGTGACTGATTCTGCCCTTTATTCTGTTGACTAGTATTGTTCTTGTTAGAAGCAAAATTAGCAGTTGCTTGACTAATATTCAGACTTGCCATGCCTCAATTGATTTGCTCAAGACGCCTCTCATAACTTAGCAGCTTGGATTGAAGTTCCATCCAGGTTATATCCTCCCTCTCATTGATCTAACAAACAATGGGATTATACTCCAACGAATCAAGACTATATAGCACTTGAGACACAAGGTCATCAATACCAACAGGTTGACCAGCTAGTGCTAGATTGTCAGCTATTTTCTTCATAGTTTTCAGGTACTCACTCATTTTCATCCCTTCTTTTTGTATTCTTCTGAATTCTTTCTTGAAGAATACAATATTGGACCTAGTCTGAACTCCAAACAGAGTTTCTAAGGCCTTCCACAGGTCAAGTGAGGTCTCATTCCCCATTACTTCAGATGCAACCTCATTATCTATTGAGTTGTATAGCCACCCAAGTAGATTCTGATCTTGGGTAACTTTCATATTCTGGGTTGATTTGCACATCAACATCAGTAAAGTCTTCTTCTGTTGTGAGGCACTTAAAAGGACACACTTTGGTGCCATTAATGAAACCCTCAAGTTTGTTTCCTCGAATCACATGCTAGACTATACTTTTCCACAACAAGTAATTTGCATGGTTTAATTTGACGGAACAATATGAACCAAGGGCATTACCTGAGTAAGTAAATGGTTTGCTACCAGTTTGGTTTTCTGTAGATCCTTGAGCTGTGATATTGCTCTCTGCTCCTTTCGAAATCTAAGAAGGTGCATTCCTCTCTGAAGGAGGTGGTTGTGCATGTGGGGTGTTCTTGTCTCCAGCTTGAGACTCGCCGCCGGCCCTAGCCATAGATGGCTCTGATACCAAGAGAAGAAATGGGTTTCTATATTTTGTATTAATGTCGGCTCAACCTGAGCATTTACAGAGTTAACAATTTATAGTATAACATGCCTTAATGTGCCCTACATGATTGACCAATTAAATGAAGCCACAAGGAAAACTAAATACAATGAATAAATGAATAAATAAAGACAAAAGGTTACTCTCTGATCTGGTGACCAATGATTGGGAATAGTCCTGAAGACATACCAAACGACAGCGTATTGCTAGGCTAAAGTTCTTAACAGGAGCTAAGTGGTTTATTGCTTTTATTGATTATCATACCAAAGTGTGTTGGTTTTGCCTACTGAAATAAAAATCTGATGTTTCTAAAATCTTTTGAATCTTCCATAAAATGATTAGAACCCAATTTCAAGCAAAAATACAAGTGTTTCGAAGTGACAATGGAATGAAATTATTTCTCAATAACGGGAACTTATTTGAGAGAGAATGGAATTGTTCACCAATTCCTCTTGCGTTGACAGCTCACAACAAAATAGAGTTGGAAAAAGAAAAAAAAAATACACATTTACTTGAAGTTGCTCGAACTTTGATGTGTACCATGGGGTTACTTGAATATTTCTGGGGTGAAGCCATTTTATCTGCCTATTATGTTAAAATACGTTACTTACGCATACTTTGAAGTATAATACTCCATTTGAACTCCTTCGACAACTTTAGCTATGTTTGAGATTGTTTTTACTTGAGAAATAATAACTTATTTCTCAAGTTTTAAGCAGATGAGTGTTTGGTAAACTTCCTAAAAGCAACTTATTTTGTAATCTACTCCTCCAGTAATCTGCTTCCGAGAAGCTGGGTGGAGGTTGCTTTTGGAAGCAGAAGCTGAATTTTTACTTAAGAAATTTCCAAAATATCCTTACTATTTTAATAAAAGACAATATTACCCTTGCATTTAATAAAACTAAATAAAACAGTTTCACGTTTTTTTAAATAAAATCATACCAGTGTTGGCCATTGCCGGTGGAGGTTTGCCAGGAGGAAGCCAGCTCCTCCAAACTTTTTCGGAGACAAAGTATTCATACGACGGCGATGAAGGAGGAGAGCTGGAGTTGCCGTGAGATTTGAAAGATTGTTTGGTCGGCGGTACATGACATCCAAACGACGGCGGCGGAGAAGAAGTTTGAGAACCAGATTGATGATGAACGACTCCGAGCGACGGCTGAGAAGAAGGCTAAGAACTTGATCGCAGATGAACGTCTCCAAACAATGGCCGAGAGAAGGCTGAGAATTGGATCCACACGATGGCAGAGAAGAGGCTGATAACAGGATCCAAACGGAATAGAAGAAGGCTGACCACTGATAACCAAATCCGACCGTCGACTTCCGTCGTCGTCGCTGGAGGTGGACAGATCGACGTCCGTCGCCGTTGCCTACTTTGAAGTTTGAAGTTTGACCGTCGACCTCCTGAAGTTTGAAGTTTTTATTTCTTATATATTTTTTAATATTTAATTGTTTATTTTTTAAATTTATTATATTTAAATTTTAAATATATAATTATTATGCCAATTTATTGTTTTTCATGTTAAAATGATGTCTAATTTTGTCATTTCATCAAATACATTTTCCACATTTTCAAAAGCAAATCAATTTTAAAATTTAGTTTACCAAACACTTATCCATTTTTTTGTAAAACTAATTATTGCTTAAGTTAAGCTATAAGCGGATTTAGTTTTAAGTAAAGCAATCCCAAACATAGCCTTAATCCCATGTCAGTCTTTGAGTTCTCTTCCACCTAAAGTATTTGGTTGTGTTGCTTATGTCCATAATAAAAATCAGCATAAAATTACTCAACTGTGTGTTTTTAGGATATCCACCAACACAAAAGGAGTACAAATGTTGCCATCCTCCAACTAGGAAATGTTTGGTGACCTTTGATGTGATGTTTTTTTGAAACCAGGCCTTATTTCTCCAAAACTTCTCTTCAAATGGAGAATTATAGTATTGAAGATCAAATTTGGGAGGTTTTTCTTATGTTGAGAAAACATTAACCCTTTGCTATGAGTTCCTTTCAGATATTTCAGAATTCGAAAAATTGCATCCATGTGATTCTCAGTGGGAGCATGCATGAATTGACTTACCACACTCACTGCTTAAGCAACATCGGGACGTGTATGTGTTAAGTAAATAAGCTTACCCACAAATCTCTGATATCTCTCTTTGTTTGTTGGGGCTTGATTAGGGAGATATGGACACTCACATAACTTGTGATTTTGTCCATAGAGGTATCTGCTGGTTTGCTAGCAAGCATCCCGGTTTCTGTAAATAGATCAAGAACATATTTTCTCTGATTGAGAAAAATCCCTTGTTTTGATCGGGTTACCACAATTCCTAGAAAATACCTTGTTGGAAAGTGTTGACTAAGGAGTAATTCTAGAAGTAAAATCCTAGGAGGATTTCTAGGAATCAATCTCTTATAATTGTTGACTTGTAAATTAATTGTTAGTTGATTAATTTATTAGCTAATTGTTAGAAATTAATTAATTAGCATTTATAGCCGTAACTGTAGGCCTAATTGTAGGCTAAGTAAGGAAACTTACTCTGTATATATATGCCCTATTGTAACTATTTGAACATACAATCAATATATAAAAATCTTCATACCTCAGTAACCCAAGATCTTTCATTTCAAACTCCGTAGCCAAGTAACTCTTAAGGTTAGCCATCTCTAGTCCATCATTTCCCGTAACTAATCATATCGTCAACATATATGATTCGAATAGTAATCTTATCACCCTTTCGTTTGAAGAATAAGGTGTGATCTGAATTACTCTACTGATATTCAAACCTCCTTATGGATGTACTAAATTGTCCGAATCAGACTCAAGGTGATTGTTTTAGTCCGTAAAGAGCTTTTTTTAGCTTACTTACTTTGTCAGTATGAGAGTCAAAGCCGGGAAGGAGATCTATGTAAACTTCTTCACTGAGTTCACCATGTAGAAATGCATTCTTAACATTGAACTGTTTCAATGGCCAATCCATGTTAGCTACTAGTGAGACAAGTACTTTGACAGTCTTTAACTTGGCTACTGGGGAAAAAGTCTCCTAGTAGTCGACCCCGTTAGTCATAGTGTATCCTTTGGCCACCAACCTGGCCTTGTACCTTTCAATTGAGCCATGACATCGAGCTGCCTTCTTTCCTTTAGGTAGGTCAACTATCTCTCAGGTGCAATTTTTCTGTAATGCCTTCATCTTCTCATTCATGGCTTGGACCAATTTTATGGTCTGTTAGTGCATCCTGCAATTTACTAGAAATAGATACAGTGGATAATTGATGTGCAAATGTTTTAAAAGATTTAGAAAGTCTATGAGTTAAGGTGTAATCAGTAATAAAGTAAAGAGCCTTACTATCCGCAGAAGGTTGCTCAGATGAAAAACCAAACCGTACATGTAATTTGTGTTCTCGATTGGAATATGATCGAATGGATAAGCTGAGGTCAGGATCTATGTGTTTTTCACTAGACGAATCATTAGGAAAGATAGAAGGTTCAAGAATTAGCTCAGGAGCATTTTCAACCTCCAATTAGTGAACAAGTGTTGAAGAAGTAAGAGTGTGTGCTACTTGTACGGGAATTGACCCCCCTACTTCTCTTTCCCTTTATTTCGTCTTTCATACAGTTTTCGAGTTGGTTCTTTCCTTTCTGTGAGACTACTTGGTACATTACTTTCTGCATCATGAGACAGACTTATAGATACAGTTAGACTAATAGGCACACCACTTTCTGCCTTAGGAGACTTCTCTTCATAGTTCGGGTTCCTCTCTTGAGAAGGAATCTCCAGGGCAAAATAAGATTGATTTTCCCAAAACGTAACATCTAGTGAAATGAACACCTTACGAGATGGAGGGTCATAACACTTGTACCCTTTTTGTGACCAACAAACTTTGACGACAAAGGATAGTTTGATCCATCCAGCTTGATCTCAATTTTAGAAGAGTTAACAAGAGTAAACTGGAGGAAGTACTGTACATGATACTAGTGGGCTAGAAGTATTAGACTCATCCTCACTAGGATCCGACATGATAACAATAGCAGCGGAAGCAAAAAAAGCAAAAGAAAAAGGTATCTGGAGAGGACAATCGGGAAAAAAAATTCCGACAACTATGGCGGAATTTGATAGTGGCACGTTTAGGAAAGAGTTTGGTGGTCGGAAACGATGCTATGACGCTTGTATCAGGAAGTACGGCTAGTGGTTGGAAGATGCAATGTTGGTAGTAGAAAAGACAGTCGGCTATGAGACTTACCGGTGGCTAGCGACTAGCATCGGTAGAGATAGATAAAATTTTTGATACAGAAAGAAAAAATAGAAAACCCAAAAAAAATGATTTAGGCTCTGATACCATGAACAAAGTAATACTTTTATGTATTCTTCTCCAATATGGAAGAAATATATAGGCAATTTACAATGTGTAAATAACTTTATAATAGGAAACAATCAAGCTACAAGCAAGTTGTAATTACTATACAATCATGGATATGATTGAGACAATCATGAATATGATTTATTGAGAAAATCATGAATATGATTATGATTGAGACAATCATGAAAATAATTGAGAATATTCTAACAGAAAGAAGAACGTTGGTTGAAAATGGGTATTTACAATCAAACATAAAACTGATGGATCAATTGAGAAATTCAAGGCTAAGCCAGTAGTTAATGGTTATACTCATACATATGGAATTGGTTATCAAGAAACATTTGCTCTTGTTGCAAAAGTGAACTCTATTTGAATTTTATTATGTCTTGCTGCAAATTTGGAATGGTCTATACAATAGCTAGATGTAAAGAACACATTTCTTCTTGAATATTTAGAAGAAGAAGTATATATTGATCCATCACTGGGATTTGAGGATATGTTTGTAAAAGGAAAAGTATGCAAGCTGAAAAAATTTCTATATGGGCTCAGGCAATCAGTAAGAGCTTGGTTTGAAAGATTCACTATATTTATTCTCAAATGAGGTTATCAACAGAGTTATAGTGATCATACCATGTTTAAAGAGCATGGTAAAGAAGTAAACTTGCAGTACTTATTGTATATGTGGATTACATTATCTTGACCGGAAATGATAAAGACGAAATAAAACACCTTAAGAGGTTGTTGGCCAAACAATTTAATTGAGATTAAAGACCTTGGCTTTTAAAATAGTTTTGGGCATTGAAGTGGCTAGGTCTCTACGTGGATCTTTCATTCACAAAGGAAGTATGATCTGGATCTTTTGAAATAAAACGGGGATGGTGGGATGTAAACAGGGTGATACACTTAGAGGAGCAGCTACTGAAAATCTAGTTGATACATAAAGATATCAAAGATTAGTTGGAAAATCAATCTATTTGTATCATACATGTCCAAAGTTTGCATTTGCAGTAAGTGTTGTAAGTCGGTATATGCATTCTCCGAATAAAAAACACACGGAAGTTGTGATAAGGATATTGATATATTTGAAGGCTGCTCTAGGGAAAGGTCTCTTGTTCTCTAAGAATGATCATCTTAAGGTTAAGGCATACACAGATGCTGATTGGGCTGGATATGGAGACGTTAGAAGATCAACCTCAGGATATTGTACATTTGTTGGAAGAAATTTGGTTACTTGGAGAAGCAAGAAACAATCACTGGTTGCAATCTCAAGCACTGAAGCTGAGTTTAGAGCAATGGCACGAGGGATTTGTGAGTTGATGTGGTTAAGGACTAATTTAATGGAGTTGAGAGTATTGAACTCTAATCAATGAAGCTATATTGTGATAATAACGCTGCCATTATTAATATTGCTCATAATCCAGTCCAACATGATAAAACAAAATATCGAGATTGATAGACATTTCATTAAGGAAATATTAGAGAGTGTTCTGATCTGCATTACGTTTACAACTACTCAAGAACAAGTTAGCAGATGTTCTCAACAAGGGATTATCAAAACATGTTTCTCATTCATAGACTACCAAGCTGAGAATGATAAATATCTTCGAACCATCTTCAGGGGAGTGTTGAAAGCCAGCAAATTCTGTCATAATTTAATGTTATTTTTTTTTCTTTCTTTTCCTAATTGCATATACTTTCCTAGCCTAGATGGTTAGACTGAATAGTATATATTTAGAAGTTTGTATATTTTTTCAGTTAAGAAATAAAATAACACTATAAAAAAGTGACCTACAGTGACACATTTTCTTTTGACAAATTTTAAATGCTCCACTATAGGTATTATTTTGTGACAAATTTTATTAATTTTCATTATGTTTTGTTAAATTGAGACTTTTATTAAAAAATTGTCACAATTAGTTAAAAAAACTTGATAATTCGTGACAAATAATATAATTAGTCACAAAATTACTATGTAAAAAAGGAAATATTTTTATTTTGTGACTTATAAAAATGACACTAACAAAAATAAAAAGAATCTGTCTTTTATGGAAAGATTATTAAGGGAAAAAATCTTTTTTTTTTGAATCAACAAAAAAATTCTTTATTTTATTAAGAGATTGATTAAAGAATTCTTTTTAAGGAATATATATAGATATATATATATATATATATGTATATATATGATATTATCTTAAACTAATTACTAAAAGAAAAAACTATACGTTTTTCTAAGCCTAAAAAATCTTTTTAAATTTTAACTAAGTTATTTTACAAATAAGGTACAAGGTTTTTACAAGGCACCATAAATATTTTGTTAATAGCCAAAATTGGCTAAGGACCAAAGGGAAATTTTCCACTATCCAGACCTAGCTCCATGCCCGAGATTTTCCACCAGAAGACCATATTACCCAAAGTCGAGCTACGATACCGCCCCATAGGAACAAAGATGGGCTCCAGAAACATCCGGAATAGAGCCCAGAATGGTCAGGTCAAGCCCGCGTCACCAAATCCCCCCGAAGTCGAGGTTACCTCGTAATTTCTCCAGAAGCTCGCCTATACCTCGCTGATACAGGGAGGTGTCCATAGGAGGCCGTACCTAGCTTCGAAAAGTCAAGGGAGGCCTAGACCTAGCTTCTAGTTGGATAAAGCTTCTCAATATCGGGGTCGGGACAATGATCGACCTCACTAACTGATGCACCACACCTTGATACGTTCGACGACCCCTATGGGAATCATGCTAGACCCGATGATACACAATATCACATCTATAGATATTATACACGTGCAGAACAAGTAATAGAGTCTAAATGGGAAACAAATTGATTTCCACCAAGATATCCTCAACTGAGCAATTAACTCAAAGTCAACGACATTTGAAGGTAAAAATCCCGTCCGATAAAGAGGGGAGGGATGAGAAAGTCAAGGGGAAATCAATGAGTTTAACCCTATGAAGACACTGTATAAAGTAGGGACTTCCTCCTTCAAAAAAAGAGGAGACTACTATTCGACAGGCATACAACAAACACCGAAACTATCACCCAGAAAAAAGGGAAAGCAATTCGAAAGAGAGATAGAGAAATGTATATCATATGTTATCAATAAAGAAAGATTTTTATTCCTTTTGAGTAGCTATCGAAATCGTTATCTCCATGTCATTAGGCATTGTTTTATACACATATACATTCTACCTTGGTCATCACCTACGTGGTAATGATCTTGAGGGTGCTAACTGAGATTTATTGCCCCGAGCAAGATTTCTGTTAACACTTTCTGGCGCCGTTTGTGGGAAGGGCCTTACACCCAATTAATCAACTATTTGCATTTACATTTTCGTTGTTTTACAGGAACTATGAGGCTCCGCTCTTCCCAAGGCCAACATAGAGTTTCAGGAGCAACCCCCGGTGAGGCCTACGCGAAAGGCCCCAAGAAAGGGGAGAAAATTTGGATATGGCAGTCAAGCTCCGGTCTAAAAAACTAATGCGCGGACTTTCGGTCACCCTATAGTGAGCCAGGCCGCGCTCGACCAGCAAGCGGCAGCCTTCGTAGAAACCGTCCGCATCCGTCTGCTCGCTGAAGGCATCACAATCCAGCCAACCAACCTGAATGATCAGGGAGAGCCGAGCAGGCTTGGAGCTAGGCAGCCTGCTTTCGATCTCCTGGGATATCCTCTTCCAGAGCCAGCTCAAGGTAGGTCGGGGCCCCAACTTTCGATCCGGGATAGGCTGGGACCCATGCCCCAGTTCCAAAAAGACCTTCACAATATCAACCCAGACGAGTAAAATCTGCCGCATATGCTTTTACCTGGAAGCAACGAGAGCCATCCGATCCAGCTGCATCAAGGAGAACAACCCGGGCCCAAAGAGGAGGAGAGTAGACAAACTTCCCAAATGGATCCTATCCATGAGGGGGACTGGATAGAGGTTGCCAGTTCATCAGAAAGACTCGATAGTGAGGAATCTGAGGTCAATTCAAAGAAACCCGGGAACAAGCGACTGAGGGATCAGCTGGCAAAGCTACAGAAGGAGGTCCAGCAGATAAGAAAAGGAAAGAATAAAGAGGATAAAAAGGATCCCCTGAGCGAGATGAACTCTCCCTTCATTAGGAGGATCTGGGAAGCGGAGCTCCCATAAAAATTCAAAATGCCAGCAGATAAATTCTCCGGAACAGAAGATCCTTTAAGCCACCTAGAGAGCTTCGTTCAACAGATGGAGGTCCAGAACGCTACCAGAGCAGCTATGTGCAGGATGTTTCCAGCAACCCTAACCGACTATGTGAAAACTTGGTTCAGGAAGCTGCCTGTTGGCAGCGTGGATTCTTTCACGAAATTATCAACAGATTTTTACTCGCAGTTCCAAGGGGTCAAACCTCGTCCAAAAGATCTCATACACCTCCAATATGTGATACAGGAATGGAGTGAGATACTTCGGTCGTACGTGGAACGCTTTCACAGGGATGTCATACAAATGAGAGTTTTCACCGAGAAAGAAACTCTCGCCAACTTCAGGCGGAACCTATAGGGCGGGAAAGCTTTTCCGTTCCTTCGCCAAGAGACCTCCCGAGACTTACCAGGAGGCCTACGATCGGGCTCTTGAGCAGGTCGAGATCGACGAACAACTCAAAGTCAAGATGGAACACGACGACGTGAGAACGGCAAAGCGTCTGAAAAAAGAAGCCCCCAAATTTGAGCCAGTTCAGAAAACTCAGAATAAACCTCCAACAGATCGACCTATCGCATCCCTGCTTCTCAGCACAGGCAAGAAAAATATCCAGCAAGACGAACCCCTCCCTGGGCTTCGCCACCTCCCAGGACTGTGGCCCCCATAATGCAAGGGGAGAAAGGGTATGACTACTACACCCCTTTGAACGCTTCCAGGGAAACGGTCTACCTTGCTATACGAGATAAAGGGCTGCTCCAAAACCCCACTCCCATGAAGGCCCCAGCTGATAGGAGGAACCGGTACAAGTACTGCGACTTCCACTGAAGACGTGGGCAACAACACTTCAGAGTGCTATAATTTAGCGCAACCAAATTGAAGCCCTGATAAGGAGGGGATGCTTGATTGAATTCTTACAACAGATCAGAGATAACATTTGGACTGGAAGGGAGGTACAAGCTGAAATCCGTGAGGACACAGAAAAGAGGAAGGGGGAACAAGCTGACTTAATGCAACAGATCCAGGTGATACACAGCATCATCGGATGTCCTACACTGGCTGGTATCTCCAATAACTCCCGAAAAAACCATGTAAGGAAGATTCCTCGCATCGAAGAAAGCAGGGGGATCTTCAAAGTCAGCCAGAGCCCGATAAAGCCCTCCCAGTCAGCACAGATCGTTTTCACTGAAGCAGATGTCTTTAACACCGTGTAACCTCATGATGATCCCATGGTAATCACAATTCAGATTGCCAACTGTCTGGTCCATCGCGTGCTCGTGGATATAGGTAGCAGTGTAGATATCCTCTTCAAGGATACCTTGGAAAAATTAAACCTGAAGCAACATTGTTACAACAGCTGTACCACTCCACTTTATGGGTTCACTGGAGATTCGATCATACCAGTGGGGTCGATGATCCTCCCAGTAATCATCGGAATCACCCCTCTCCAACAGAATGTTATGACCGACTTTGTTGTGGTGGACACCCTGTCGGCCTACAACGCCATCCTAGGGAGACCATTCCTGTCCTCCTTGAAGGGAGTCTTGTCCATATACCACAACGTCTTGAAATTCCCGGTTGGAACCAAGGTGGGAGAGGTACGCGGAGACCAGCAGGCAGCCAGGAAATGCTACGCGGTGTCTGCCAATCCTGCAGCTTTGGCAAAACAATGTGAACATGTGGCATTAGTCCAGGAAACATCCCGGATAATCCAGGAAGAGATTGGGATTGAGCCCGCAGAACATCCTGAGCATCCAGAAAATGAACCTATTATGCCTTACG
The DNA here is from genome assembly GCA_033220585.1 of Dipteronia sinensis. Classification (NCBI taxonomy): domain Eukaryota; kingdom Viridiplantae; phylum Streptophyta; class Magnoliopsida; order Sapindales; family Sapindaceae; genus Dipteronia; species Dipteronia sinensis. Next base: position 24,037,426 of record CM065637.1, read on the forward strand.
AGGAGGAACGGAGTAAGGAGTGGGCCAGCGGGCAGCCCGTAGATAAACTAGAAGAGATACCCATCAGAAATGACGATCCCTCCAAGGTTGTCAAGGTCGGGGCCACCCTTGAACCAGAAGTGAAAAAAGGACTAATTGATCTTCTCAGGGAGTTCAGCGATATCTTTGCTTGGAACTATGATGAAATGCCTGGAATCCCGGTGTCATTGGCCGCCCATCGACTAGCGGTAGATCCAACAGTCAAGCCCGTCAAACAGAAGAGGCGCCACTTCAACGCTAATAGGAACGCTGCGGTGCAGGAATAGGTAGATAAATTGAACAAGACAGGGTTTATCAGAGAAGTACGCTATCCCAAATGGATCGCCAACGTGGTCATGGTTACGAAGGTGAATGGGAAGTGGCGTATGTGTGTCGATTACATTGACCTCAACCGGGCTTGTCCAAAAGACAGTTTTCCTTTACCAAAGATCGACTAGCTGGTTGACTCCACGTCCGGAAATAAACTTTTGAGTTTTATGGACGCATTCTCAGGATACAACCAAATTAAAATGCACCCGGCTGACCAGGATAAAACCAGTTTCATTACTGGGCAGGGCTTGTACTGCTACAAGGTGATGCCGTTTGGTTTGAAGAATGCGAGGGCTACATACCAACGGCTGGTTAACAAACTGTTCAAGCCCGAGATATGAAGGACGATGGAGGTATATATCGACGACATGATCACGAAATCCCCAACCGTAAAAGGACATCGGGAAGACCTTCGTAAAACCTTCCTCATACTGAGGGAAAACCAGATGCAGTTGAACCCCTCCAAATGTGCCTTTGGGGTGATAGCGGGGAAGTTTCTGGGCTTCATGGTTCATGAGAGAGGCAGAGAAGCCAACCCAGAAAAAAATCAAAGCTATCTTGGACCTGGAATCCCCAACCTCACTTAAACAGGTACAGATTCTGACTAGACATGTAGCGACGCTCAACAGGTTTATCTCCCGCTGCACCGATAAATGTCTCCCTTTATTCAAAGTCATCAAACAAGGGAGAAACATGAAGTGGAGCTAGGAGAGCGAACGGGCTTTCCAAGCTTTGAAAGAATACCTAACAAGCCCACCGTTGTTAGTCAAGCCAGTTCTCGGAGATGAGTTGCAGATCTACCTGGCCGTATCAGAAACTGCAGTAAGCGGGGCTTTGGCCAAGGAGTGTGGCGATGGTTTTCAAAGACCCATATACTACATGAGTCATGCTTTGACCAAATCAGAAAGGAATTACATCCTCCTGGAAAAGCTCGCTTATGCTCTGGTGATCTCAGCGAGGAAGCTCCGTCCCTATTTTCAAGCTCACACAATAGTAGTTGTGACAGACCAACCTCTCCGCCAATTCTTACAAAGACCAGACGTGTCTGGAAGGCTAGTCTTATAGGCCCTAGAGCTCACTCAGTTCGATTTAAAGTACAAGCCCTGGACCTATGATTAAGGCACAGGCTTTGGCCTGACTTCGTGGCAGAATTTTCAGCGATCCCAGATCAAAAGGATCCCTCAATACCAAATGAGATCCCTGAAAAGACATCTGAGGTCGACAATTGGCCGGACGGCTGCAAGCCATGGACCCTCTTTACAGATGGAGCATCCGGGCAAGCTGGGGGAGGAGCTGGCATAGTTTTAATAGATCCGGAGGGGACTGAATTTTGTCACTGTTTCAGATTTGAGTTTAAAGCCACCAATAATAAAGTAGAGTATGAAGCCCTCCTAGCCGTGATGAAGGTAGCAATCAAACTAAAGGCCGATTACCTGAAAATCAAGAGCGACTCATTACTTGTTGTCAATCAGGTGACTGGGATGTATCAGGCAAAGGGAGATAATATGGTTGCTTATCTAAAGCTAGCCCAGTTGCTAAAAAATAAGTTTAAGGGGTTCAAGATCGATCAGGTATCTCGATACCAAAACCATCGCGCAGATGTTCTGGCTAAAATAGCGGCGAACGAAGGCCAATCCCTACCACGGGGAATTCCCCTCCAAGTGATCACCCAACCAAGCATAGCCATAAATAGAGAAATTTGCTCCCTAGATCGCCTGTCTTGCTGGATGGACCCAATTGTTGCATACCTCCTTGAAGGAGAGCTTCCAGAAGAGCCCGACCAAGCCTGAAGAATTAAAAGACTCTCAGTCCTGATACTGTATGGTAGACGGGTAACCTCTACAGAAGGGGCAGATCCTTTCCCTTACTTAGGTGCTTGCATCCTGATGATGCTAAATGGGCATTGAGAGAGGTCCACTCTGGGGACTGTGGGAACCACATAGGTGGGGAAGCTTTAGCATATTAGGTTCTTCGTATGGGGTACTATTGGCCGACCATCCACCAAGACGCAAGGAGTTTTGTGCAATCTTGCGAGCCATGTCAAAGAACTTCAAACTTGACCCACCAGCCACCCGAGCGACTGTCGTCTCTTAGTTCGCCTTACCCCTTTGCCATGTAGGGAATCGACCTAATCGAACCACTTCCTACCACTCCCGGACAGATGAAACATGTTATCGTGGCTATCTACTACTTCACAAGATTGGTCGATGCAGGGCCTCTTTCTCGGATATCAGAAAAGAATACGACCAAGTTAATCAAAACCAACGTGGTATGCAGATTTGGGACCCCTCTCATCATTATAGCTGACCTAGGGAAGCAGTTCGACAACGCCTGATTCAAAGACTTCTGCAATGGATTGGGGATCGACCTTAGGCTCGCTTCAGTGGCTCATCCCCAGACTAACGGGCTGGTGGAATCCACCAACAAGACTATCAAGAAACTTCTAAAGAAAAAGCTACAGCATAAAAAAGGCAAATGGGCCGAAGAGCTACCAGAAGTTCTCTGGGCTTACCGGACTATAAAGAGAACAGCTACCGGGGAGACACCGTACTCCCTGGCCTTCGGGGTTGAAGCGGTCCTCCCCATCGAGTATAAATTGATCTAATTCATGGTACATCACTTTGAGCCCGAAAGTAACGAAGTCAAGATCCGGGCTAATCTAGACCTCTTGGAAGAAAAGCAAGACCGGGTAGCGGAGAAAGTAGCGATCTACGAGAGCAAGATCGCTAGATACTTCAACCGAAAGGTCAAAGCCCGAAATTTCAAAGAAGGGGATCTGGTGCTTAGAAAAGTGACCCTGAATACTCGAAAAAGGTCGGATGGAGTCTCAAGTCCCAATTGGGAAGGGCCATATTTGATAAAGCTAGTTATTCGCAATGGAGCTTACAAAATCGAAGACATGAACAGGCGATCCATCGACCACACTTGAAATGCAGATCATTTGAGGAAATTCTACCCTTGAATAGGGGGTTCTCAAGCAGAATACCCCCCATTTAGCTTTCATTAGAATCCCTAATAAAGATGTACTACATCTCGATCATCAATATAGTCATTTTTTCTCTTCCATCTGTATCTCCAGCTATGTTCAACATTAGTGACTACACCATTGAGTGGGAAACTCAACATGAACACTTCGAGCCAGGAAATAGCTAAATAGCCCTCCTGATGCCTTGGTCGGGCTACCACCCCCAAGGAGGGTCTGAGTGTAAGAGCATAGTTGCCATCCAAATCTCGAGACAAGGAAATAGCTAAATAGCCCTCCTGATGCCTTGGTCAGGCTAACACCCCCAAGAAGGGTCTGAGTGTAAGAGCATAGTTGCCATCCAGATCTCGAGACCAGGAAATAGCTAAATAGCCCTCATGATGCCTTGGTTGGGCTACCACCCCCAAGAAGGGTCTGAGTGTAAGAGCATGGTTGCCATCCAGATCTCGAGATCATGAAATAGCTAAATAGCCCTCCTGATGCCTTGGTCGGGCTGCCACCCCCAAGAAGGGTATAAGTGTAAGAGCATAGTTGCCATCCAGATCTCGAGACCAGGAAATAGCTAAATAGCCCTCCTGATACCTTGGTCGGGCTACCACCCCCAAGAAGGGTCTGAGTGTAAGAGCATAGTTGCCATCCAGATCTCGAGACCAGGAAATAGCTAAATAGCCCTCATGATGCCTTGGTCGGGCTACCACCCCCAAGAAGGGTCTGAGTATAAGAGCATAGTTGCCATCCAGATCTCGAGACTAGGAAATAGCTAAATAGCCCTCCTGATGCCTTGGTCGGGCTACCACCCCCAAGAAGGGTCTGAGTGTAACAGCATAGTTGCCATCAAGATCTCGAGATCAAGAAATAGCTAAATAGCCCTCCTGATGCCTTGGTCGGGCTACCACCCCCTAGAAGGGATCTGAGTATAAGAGCATAGTTGCCATCCAGATCTCGAGAACAGGAAATAGCTAAATAGCCCTCCTGATGCCTTGGTCGGGTTTCCACCCCCGAGAATGATCTGAGTGTAAAAGCATAGTTGCTATCCAGATCTCGAGATCAGGAAATAGCTAAATAGCCCTCCTGATGTCTTGGTCGGGCTTCCACCCTCAAGGTAAATTTTTAAAACAAATATTTGTTTTGGTGTGCAGGATCAAGATCATCGTAATTCCCTACCAAATTTTTAATAAAGTATGAACAAATTGTTGCTGCGGATGCAACTCTGGTTCCTATTCAATGCCAGAAATGAAACAAGAGTTCTCAAAAGCGATTCGATTTCTCATTAAAGATAAGAGGAGCCTATCCCCCGGTAAGGCTATATCCATCCAACGGGGATCCCAACCCCTGAGCTCGGGCTATATAAAAAAAAGGGGAAAGCTAAGCTAAATAAGAGTAAAACGAGGTGCCCACCCCTTTTCCGGGCTATCGAAACAAGCCATGAACGAACTACTTCAAGCTTTGGGACTCTCTTGGTTTTCCTCCGCCAGTCCTCCTCTTTCATGCTGATCTTCACCATCGACCCCCCCCCCCCCCCCCCCCCCCCCCCCCTTCAGGTAGTTGTCCACCTCGGTTAACTTCGCTAACTGCCTCTCCGTTTAGAGGCTCCATCTGTTCATCAGCAGGGTCTTCCTCCATGACTTCATTAATCACCTCCATAACCTCAGGCGGGATAGCCGCATCAAGAAGGGCAGCCATGGACCCCGTCTGACTCCTCTCAACCTCCATCTCCATTGGGGGGGGTTCCTCAGACGGGCTCCTAACCTCTTCCCCAGCTCCTAACAAGTCTTCCTCGGATCGAGAAGACAAAACTTTATTAGAAGACTCCCCGGGACCTGAGGTAGTAAAGGTAGGAGGAGGAAATGGAGGATCTATATGGGTGGGCTGTTTTCCAGCTCCTGCTTGGCTCGAAGGAACTACCTCATCACCATTAGGGCGAGATAGCTCAGCAGCCTTAATCATTATTTCCTGTCTATCACAGCCGGTAATATATGACAAGTCAAAGGAAAGAGGGAGAGATTCTGCGGCCTGAAAGGAAGCGTAGAAATATCCATCGCTGAAGGAGGTCTCCGCGTCAGCTTACAGCTTGGTTACCTAAGCAATCAAAGACTGATTCTCGAAGTCCAACTTTTTAGCCTCAGATCTCCAAGAATTCCTCTGTCTAGCCCGCCGGATAGATTGAAGACGCTCCTGATCATAAGATTGCTTCGTCCTCTGCATGGTCACAGCGAAGCTCGGCCAACTCGATCTCAACCTTTCCCTGGTTGGAGGCTATCTCTTCCACTAAAGATTGAGCCTGCTTGAGCAATTCCCTAGCTTTCTCGGCTTCATTCAGCTTTTGCAGCCCGGTCGCTGAAGGAGGGCTACTTGCTGGCCCATCGCTACATTAAATTTGAAGGCCTACAAAATACAGAACCAGAGTTAGAAACTGAACAAATTAGCAAGAGTAGTGCAAAGGAAATGCAATTACCTCAGCTAAGATAGCAGACCCCTTGGTAATCAGGACATCCACAGGCATGGAAGCCATCCTGGAGATCCCACCGCCCGGACAAGACGCGATGAATTGTTCCAGGACTTCGTCATGCCCTGTCGAGCTCGACTGAGGCCGGAAACGGCTGGAAGGAACCCTTGCGACACCCTTCCCAGAATCCTCCGAAGCCCGGGGAGTTGGAAGCGCAGGGGAATCAGGAGGTCGAATCGAGGGGGTAGCAACTTTAGTGACCACAGCAGAAGGGACAGAAGTAGTCGGACTAAGAACCTGGGGAGCTTTACCCAAAGCCCGGAAAGCCCGCGAAGCAAGATTGGCCATCTTGGACCCAGCTGGGGAGGTAGATAGAGCAAGAGCAGGTTCGGCCCCAGCAAAGGGAAGAGAAATTCTAGCTTGAGGAGAGTGTGAGACATGGCGGGTGGCTGGTTCAACGACAAAAACTATGAATAAACAAATTAAAAAGGAAAATGTCAGAACCAAGCTGAGTAACAAGACAAGGCAAGGCAATTCAATGACACTTACGAGGAGTAGCGTCTAAGATCCGCAAGTATTGGTTCACCCTATGAGGATTGAAGGCTTCAGCAGTGGGGAACTTCAGGTTCAAGTAATTCCGGGCTAAAATAGCCTTCAAAATGGCTTCAGACTCAGAAGGCAGGGAGTCCCGGTCCCACGAGGGTTTGTCATTGAAAGCTGTGGGAACCTCGAATTCATGCCCTCCAATGAAAATCGAGCTCCCCCAGTTATCCCCCGTAAGAATCCATTCCTCTTTCCAGGCGGGGTCCTTCTTCGAAGTGCCAGGAATAACGAAGTTGAGCTTGTTCTTGGCTTTAGCATAAAACTAGCCTCGAAGAGCGCCGGACAGGCTCCCAATCTGGAAAAGATAAGCCAGCTCCTCTGCTCCCGGCTCTCTCGTCACCTTGCTCAACTGACATTGTTCCCTTCATAGCACGAGGAAGCCGATCAGATGCCTCTAGAAGCCAGACGTCAACTGAAGGGGAGCAAGTTGGATGGCGTTAAGAGCCCGCCGAAGAGTCAGATGAAGGGGAAGCCTGACCCCGTTCTCGAGAGCCGCCACATGAATCGGAAGCTACGCCTTTAGGGGGGGTTGAAGAACTCGTAACCCTTGGGAGGCACCGAGATGGATACGCTGTCGGGGATGCCATACTTCGACCTCAAGCGGTTAATCAAGACTGGATCGACGATGGAATCAGGGACAACCCTGAAGTCATAAGGAGGGAGCCTCTCCAAAAGGGGGCCAGAAGCCGGGACCCGATGTTCTCCCGCGGCGTCACCGCCTACTTCTTTGTCAGAATCTTCGTCGGCGATATCCAAAGGATGGTCAGGATGGTTGGAAAACCCAGTCCTAATGGACACATTCCTATTTGACCGCCGGCGTTGCGGGTTGGGCAGGGAATCGTCGCTGTCTAAACTCCTCCTAGCCCATTTCCCCAGGGCAAGACTAACGACCTCCTCGCCGTCAACTATGGAGTCAACTGAATCACGACTAGTTTTCGACATAGTGAAGTCAATAAGGATGAAGAATGAAGAAAAAGGCAAGCTCGAGAGAAAGACTATGAGAGAAAATATATCTTGGGAAAAATTTGAGTTTGAAAGATGTGAGGAAGTCATTGAGATAAATAGATATATATAGGCAAGAGGGCAGCAGCATGAGCTGACGAGATTTTCGGTTGAGATCGCAAAGAATCTCGGGGACTACCGTAACGTAGCCAGATTAACTCGGAAACAAGCTAGTCAGCTCACGCCACGTCACTTGCACAGTTAATGAGGAGATCTCTCCAAGATTCTGGTAACGGTAAAGAGCCTCGGGGACTGCCGTAACGCAACCGGATTAATTCTGAAGTAAATTGGTCAATTCAAGCCATGTCACTCACGCAGTTAAAAGAGAAGATTTTCCCGATATTCTGGTAACGGTAAAAAAGGGAAGATTTCCCAAATAAAATAAAAAATCCGACCCCAACCCCAAGCTCGACGTTTGGTGTTCAAGTCAGAGGGAACTTCTGTTAATAGCCAAAATTGGCTAAGGACCAAAGGGAAATTTTCCACTATCCAGACCTAGCTCCATGCCCGAGATTTTCCACCAGAAGACCAGATTACCCAAAGACGAGCTATGATACCGCCCCATAGGAACAAAGATGGGCTCCAGAAACATCCGGAATAGAGCCCGGAATGGTCAGGTCAAGCCCGCGTCCCCAAATCCCCCAGAAGTCGAGGTTACCTCGTAATTTCTCCAGAAGCTCGTCTATACCTCGCTGATACAGGGAGGTGTCCATAGGAGGCCGCACCTAGCTTCGAAAAGTCAAGGGAGGCCAGACCTAGCTCTTAGCTGGATGAAGCTTCTCAATATCGAGGCTAGGACAATGATCGACCTCACTAACTGATGCACCACACCTTGATACGTTCGACGACCCCTATGGGAATCATGCTAGACCCGAAGATACACAATATCACATCTATAGACATTATACACGTGCAGAACAAGTAATAGAGTCTAAATGGGAAACAAATTGATTTCCACCAAGATATCCTCAACTGAGCAATTAACTCAAAGTCAACGACATTTAAAGGTAAAAACCCCGTCCGATAAGGAGGGGAGGGATGAGAAAGTCAAGGGGAAATCAATGAGTTTAACCCTATGAAGACATTGTATAAAAGAGGGACTTCCTCCTTCAAAAAAAGAGGAGACTACTATTCGACATGCATACAACAAACACTCAGAAAAAAGGAGAGCAATTCGAAAGAGAGATAGAGAAATGTATATCATATGTTATCAATAAAGAAAGATTTTTATTCTTTTTGAGTAGCTAACGAAATCGTTATCTCCATGTCATTTCATTAGGCATTGTTTTATACACATATACATTCTACCTTGGTCATCACCTACGTGGTAATGATCTTGATGGTGCTAACTGAGATTTTTTGACCCGAGCAAGATTTCTGTTAACATATTTAATTTTATTTTTTGAAGAAAAAAACATCATAGTTATGGTGTGTGTGTGTGTGTGTGTGTGTGTGTGTGTGTGTGTGTGTGTGTGTGTGTGTGTGTGTGTGTGTGTGTGTGTGTTTTTTGTTCTTATCTCATCTTTACGTCTTATGGTTCTTATCCCATCTTCATGTCTCTTGGTTCTTCCTTTGTCTCTCAGCGCAACTATCTAGATTTTCTGTTTATTTCCCGTCTCTTTGAAAACATTTTTTATGTTTGAAACCGTGATGCATCGAAGAAGTCACCAAGATTGTAGAGAACATTTATATTTTTATAAGGTTTTTTTATATTATAATTTTAGAGTAAATTTTATATATTCTCTAATCCTTTCATGTTTGCATTTTTTTTAAATTGATAGTTTTGATAATTTAATTTGTTTTGGTGTTTGTTTTATTCTACTCATTTTTCAGGGTTGGAATTTCAAATTCGAGCTTCATATATTGAAAGTTTCTTTGAATAAGGTACGATTTTTTATGAGGAATTTTATATATTGTTTTAGGGATATATATTTCTTAAGTTTAATTTGTTCAAAAATTTTATAAGGAATCCATAATGAGTATTTCATGATTTATAGGCGTTGCTCTTATATTTCCACAGTAAATGCCAATTTATTTGTAAATGTGCATACTAACTGTTTGATAAAATGATTCTTACAGAACAACCGATTGTTTGATGTAGTATTGAAATGAAAATTCTGTCTTGATAGGAAATGTAAACTTATCTTGATTTCAATTTTTTAGGGTTTGTTTTCTTGTACTTGTTTTTAGGGTCAAAATCTCAAATTCGAGATTCATATATTGAAAGTTTATTTGAATAAGGTATGTTTTTTTTATGTCGACTTTTATATATCTCTTTAAGGATATCGATGGAGAGTTTTTCAATTGGTATAATTTTTCTTTATATTTTGTTATTTCACACTTTTCCCTTTTCATTTATTAACGTTGATGTTCAGGCTTTATTTTTTGAGTTGACGATAATGACTGAAAATATATTTCTTCTTTGTTTTAATTTTTTAGTTGAATTTAATGATCATATTTCTTGACTTACACTTTTATTTTATCCCTAGCAGTTGAGTGGAAAATGATGATTTTTTTTTCCTTTGTCATAAAATTTATGTTTCCAGCATTATCTCATGTGAGATGGTGGATCAGTAGGTGTTAAGCTACATATTCTCAATTTTCTATAACTCTAGGTTCAACATAATGTGCTTGTTTTATGCTCGGATATCAAACTTATATAATTTAATTTATACTTGTATTAAATTTTACCAATATTGTTGCACTTTTCTTTAGTAGAATTTGGAGACGTTAATTTGTTCTCACTATTTTTTTTTCATGTCTTCATGTATTTAGGCTTCTTTTGCAAAACATAAAGATTTTTTAGCTACCTATGGACTACAGTGGATCATTGGCTTCTAATATTTCACAATCAAGACCTCAGAAATTTCACTTTCACTTATGTTAACATAGATTGGTCGGGTTAACATATGTTATTTAGAAAAAGACTCTAAAAGATATTGGATTACTTTTGTAATAATACGATATTATGTTAGTTTTTGAACATATTTTAAATGGAATGAATATTTATAGAATGCAATATCATTCGATGAGTGACATGTTTAATTTGGTTATATTTTATTTTCTTTTTTTTATACAATTTACATTTATATTAAATTTTTACAATTGATTAAATTGTCACTAAGTATTAATATAGTGACATAATATTCATATTGTTAACTGTTACTAAGTCTGCGTATTGTGATAAATTTTTGATGGTTAACTTAATTGTTACTAAGTTTGTCTTTAGTGACATAATTTCCAGATATTATTTGTTAGTAGATTTATTAAATAGTGACACTTTTCAAACAATAAATTGTCACTAAGAATGTTTATAGTGATAAAATCTTCAAACGGTTAATTGTTACTAAATTTATATCTAGTGACACAATTTTTATTTTGTCACAAATTAAGGTCAAGTGATAATGTGTCATTAAAAGTTATGATTTGTGACAAGTACCAAAAAACTGTCACAAATACTTTTAGTGACAGGGAAAAAGTGACGAATTGCTAGTGACACCTTTTTTTGTCACAATATTGAAATTATGACAATTTCTTCACTTCTTCACAATATTTTTTATTACTGTAGGTCAATTTTCTTGCAGTGTAACTATTGTCTTCAGTAAACTAGGTAATTATAAATCTAAATTATATTTAAATATTTTGTCAATGTAAGCAAGAAGTTTGTAGGGATAAGTTCACGCTTAACCAATGAAAGGAGTTAAAGCATCAAATATTGTCATTAAGGTAGTAAATTATGAACATATATCATACCTTATTTAGACGAATTCGGCTGATTGATTCTCTTAATGAGTTCTCCATCTGCCGGAGATGTTCCATGCTATCAATCTTATCAGGATTACTCCAATAGATGGAAGAATGCAAATATAGAGTAATATTAGCATTAAGAATGGTAGTTATAGCTAATGCACTCGCAGATTTCTGTTTAGATTGTCGTGTCTGCTTGTCCATAACAGTGGAGGTTAACAGGAGAAAAGTAAAGTAATAAAAAGGTAAGCTGGATGTTTATAATTAAAATAATACTCTAAATTTCAAGGACAATATTGAGAAAATTTTACCTTATTATCATTCATTAGCTAATATGCTGAGTAGGAAAAAAAAAATTAGAATGACACTCATGTTGCCAAGTCTACCACTTGAAAATTTTATGATGATTAATTTAGACTGCTAGCTGCACAAACACGCAGCTTTGGAAGAAACCAAGTGCTGGAGTATGTTTACTAACCAAAAATGACAGTGTTCGCACAATATATAAGATGACTGTAATCAAGCTTGATCTGATGTTGGAATACCTCTAGCAGCCCCTTGATGCACCATCAAATCACTTAATATGGGGTGCGTTTTTGTATCCATGTGTATAAGATATATTAAAGTGTTAAATAACTTAAATGTACAAATCTAGTTGGATCTACTGCGGTTAACAGTGCCACTTGTATTTCCATATTAAATGCTGATTGATAAAAAACTGAACATTCAAAATTTTGCTGTAACATTTCAGGTCAAACATAATATAACAGATCGTACTTATGCGTCTAGTGTCTCTAACAACATCATCTAATTGCAAAATGGAAACTTTCTTGAAACACAAAGTAAGAATTTACCAGGCACACAGAAGACAGGTACTACTGAATATCATCAAAACAAAAGAAAGGAAAAATCTACTATATAGTTCTTACCACCAAACTGTGCAGCTACAAAATTCGAAAGGAATTAATATAACTAAAGACTCAACAAAAGATATTAAATCAAACAATGGTTTAGATATTAAGCTCTCATTGCATATGTATCATGCTAACATTATAAATTTCCACGACCAGCAAGAAAAAAGTTTAATAGCCCAAACTTTAAATTGCACCTCAGTTGCTTGTGCCCTTCTGTAAATTGAGCTTGCAATTGCCTCACTTGATTAGTCAATTCCTACCCACAATAATTTAAAAGAAAATATTTTATTTATAAGATCACAAGTTTAGAAACTTAAACCATCAAGTACAATGATGATGCTGGTAAGGGAATTGTACCTCAACTGTTTGAGTGCTGCAAGGACAAATAAAAAGGGAATTCAGATCCTTCCTAAGGTTTTTACTCAAAAAAAAAAAAAAAATCAACAACTTAACAATACAATTAGATACCTTGCTCCCAAAAAGTCTTGTATATTTACATCATGGTCCAACTTCTTAAAGTTTTTCTTCAATGCCTATATTGTCAAGACGAACAACAAAAATGTTAACATGAATTGAACACACAGGGTGATGGTTAAATCTAAACTTACTACAAGAAATAATGAAATAGAAAGCATATTTTCAAAGATTGGTTCAATCAATCTTACTTCAAGGCTCTCCAATTTCCTGTTAAAAGTTTATGAAATTTTTTTTTTACTTTGCTGTATTGCAATCTAAATTTATCAAAACTGATAAAATATAAAAGTAACAATTTCAGTACGACTACCTTTTTCCTCTTTCCTGTGGAGTTAGCTGAGAAAATCTTGCAATAACCTCTTCTATATTACTAAAAGAATAAGAGATGTATCAAATTAGTTTATACTATGGAATATATTTGAACCCCTATGATAGTCATATTGAATTTTGCTTTCAAATTATATTTTCTTCTTCACTTCTTCAATGAAAAGTGAAAACCATTCAAATAAGACTAAATAAAGTTCTTATCCCCATTAAATTGAATTCGACAAAAAAATGATATATCTTTTCAACACAAGGAAACAAAACACTAATAAATTCTCAATATTCTGAGGCACTTCAAGCAACTACCACTGAAACTAAAATTTAAAAAACATGGAAATTGGATTTTAAATATAATTAAAAATATAAGACAGCTGCTAGAATCCGATGACTACATAATGTTCCAGTATAAAAGATCATAGTTAAATAAGACAAGAGCAAGCCTACATGTATTCTTCCGCCTTCCCTTTTCCTAATTTATGGCTATTTTCAATTATGGTCATTTAATACATAAGACTGATAAATATGATTAAATGAATGTCTCTGAATAAAGTTTCACCAAAACAATAATAAATCATTAAATGTTCAAATCTCTGTGTTCATTTAATACATAAGACTGATAAATATGATTAAATGAATGTCTCTGAATAAAGTTTCACCAAAACAATAATAAATCATTAAATGTTCAAATCTCTGTGTTCAAAGAAAAGCAGATCTCTTCATATGTTCCATGAATTCAAAAAGTATAGATAAATATTATACAAGACATGATGCACAACCTTCTCTAACAAGCTACCAAATAATATACATTCCCTGGTCAAAATGAATAAATTGTACTAACTGGTGAAGCATGTGAAGCAACCATATACACTAATATGCATGTGATAGTTTAGGAAGTAACACACTATCTAGATATAACACCTTTATAAAAAATAAAAAATAAATAAAAAGTGATTGATGGATATACCATTTTGATACATCTACAAGGATTGATTGTCCAAAAATGAGAATTTTAAGAAGAATAACTCAAAATTGAGCTAGATACATCATACATGAGAAGAATTCATACTTCTTTTACGTTAAAAGTTAGTACAATCCCATAAAAGCTTAATGGGAATGACATACTATTGTCAGGGACGTAAGAATACGAAACATCTGTTGCATCATAAAATATTAACACGCTTCTTGCTGTATGAAGCGGCTTTCTCAATGCAAATTGAAACAAGGACACTGCATTTGACCCGTCTATAAATTTCATCCATCACACCCCAAGTTTATTATTTTTGTGTGTTCATGTCGAAGAGGTACAGAGAGTAGAACAATGAAGAATGCAAAACCTATATCACACATTCTGCAACAGACGTGAGCATTACAGAGCCCAATATGTCATTACTCATTAGAGCAGGCAAGATGACAACAAGCATAAACAGAAAAAAAATATTATGTCAACAATTGTGTAAAGGATCAATCAGCCATATGATACTGTCAATAAATCAAGACAGAAAGCTGAATCAATACTTTGAACAAGCCCTTCCTTAAAGGTAATACAATTATAATCACTAATAATGATTTCCAATCCAACTAAGCAGTACCTGCGCTGTCCATGAAATAATGTAGGCCGTCCAGTTGGAGAAAACATGAGAAGGACAATATCAATGTCACATAATATTGACAATTCCTTAGCTTTCTTCAATATTCCATTTCTTCGTTTTGAATAAGTCACTTGCCGGTTGCTAGTGCTTTCTAACCTCTTTATCTCTAACTTAACCCTTCCCATCCTGCAAATTGAATAAAGCATATCCTTTTAGACTCCTGAATATCCCCAGCCAAAATTAATTCCTTAATTCTCGTGAAACTCACTTTAGTTGTGCAATGATACACCTCTCCAACCGACGCTTTCATGCCAGGCACTACCAGTAGAAAACCATTGCTTTTCAAAAAAAAACTTGAGACCACCCAAGATTTGCAAAAAAGAAAGTAGATAAATTGAAACTGCTAATACATATATCATGGGACATCAAAAACAATTAAATAATGGTTGACACCCAAATACTAATTATAGGCGAGAAAACAAAACGAGAAGCTCATCAAGAATACTAATTTACTTACAAACAAACAAAACTATATATGACCCAATTGGGAAAACTAATTAGTATTATTTTTAAAAGTAAACCCTTTTATCTTTCCAACACAAAAGAGAAAATGGGGAAAGACTGAAAAGGGCACAACACATAATAAAAAGAAAATGGGAAACAATAGCGAATTCAGGGAGGAAAGAACATATTTACAGAGAAACAATAAACAATAAACAAAGAGGAAGAGAGGTGGGTGGAGCCGTGGAGGTAGAGAAATGGAGTAATAGCTTACGGGGGGCTAAGCTGTTATTTCGGTCGTTAAATTGAGCGGGACCAACCATCATGCAAAAGGTTATAAATTTTAGTTGTTAACATGAAAGTTAATTGAGAGGAATGTTCAAATGCGGGATCCCGGATTTGTTGAAATCTTTGGGATCCCGTTTTGGCCATTGGATTAAGATATAAAATCTGACTTTTCTCTCTCCCAATCTCTCTCTCCCTCTCCAACAATTCGGCCAGTCCAACAGCCTAACAAGATCAGCTAATGGAATGTTTACTAATCATGAATCTTACTTAGAAAAGCGAATTAAGTTTCTGATTTCTGAATTTCACTGTTTACTAAATTTTTAGGGAATTAAATTTCATGGACCCCACTCACAAATCAGGAATTAAGTTCCTGATGGAAAGAGAACTTGATTCCTCCCACCGAACTTGATTCCTCCCACCCACCATAGGAATCAATTTCCCTTTCTATGGCTAAAAAAAGAATTCATGATATTTTTACTAAAATAACATCACTTAAAAAAATAAATAAAATAATCATCTTCTTCATGATTATTAACTTTTGTTTTTAATTTATGTAAATCATATTGGTTTACTTTTTTTTTTGAATCTTCATATTGGTTTACATAATTAATAATTATATTATTCTAGCTGTGTGATTTATAAAAAAAGTTCATCTTTATATATACATATTACAATACCATTTATGAAGTAAACATAACTACAACACTTTTCAATAATAATAATAACAATAATAACAATTGCATATTCATATCTCTCACTTATATATTACTTATATTTCATTTTTTTTAAACTTAAGTCATCTCTTTATCAAATGTTCATTTTTCCATTTATGAACATCATATTATGTCTTATATATATAAACATGCTACTGCAAGTACGCGACTTCGTTTTTTTTAACGGTTATTTCCACAGAATAGCCGCTTTGGTTTTACACCTTTTACATATAGCCACATGTTTTCTAAAAACCCTTTATAATCGATATACTGATTCAGCCATGGGATATACTGATTCGGTCATGGGATTTAGTGGGTTCAATGACAAGTGTACCCCCTACAACAATCAGAACATTTTCAATGGAGTTGTTAGTGGTTATTGATATAAAATGTCAAAAATGACCCTAAAAGGTTGGCAAATCCCCCTTCATATCTCAGATGAAGGCAAGTTCCATGAACCTAAATTTGCATTCCATACAATCCGCTAGAGCAAACGTCTTACACTAGATTTGTACATCATATACTTCAATTCAAGTCAGTTAACCCAAATTCCCAAACCCTTACACTTCGACATGGCGCCCAACGCAAATAATTGACCCACAAATTGACATCTTGGCCAATATCTTTTCTATCAGCGGGATTCATTGCTGTGATTGAAGCGGTCTTAATCTGTTTCAGCCATCCCCAATCCAAAAAAGGTATGTATCCTTAAGAACTCGAACTGTAACCGTAAATAGATTTCTTTCATATTCCACATATGTTGAAAATGATTGAGAATGGTCTTCTTGTAGTTCTTTGCAGCTTGTGTCTTTATGTCCTAATTTGAGAGTATAGGTTTAGGGCATTCCCCTATATCATTGTACCCCTAATAGAGTAACAAGGGATGTTTTACGGGCAATGAGCTTTCGATTTTGTAATTTCATTCCGTGATTCGACCATGACAAGTAATTTCATTCCATGATCCTGCCATGACATGTAATTTCATTCCATGACCCTACCATGACATGTAATTTCATTCCATGATCTTGCCATGCATGCTCCATGATCCTGCTATGACATGAAATTTCATTCCATGATCCTGCCATGCCAAAAATGTAATTTCATTCCTTGATCCTACCATGACATGAAATTTCATTCCATGATCCTGCCATGACATGAAATTTAGTTCCATGATGATCCTACATTGACATGAAATTTCGTTCCATGATGATCCTCCAATTGAAGGATCGTTGACACGATCCTTCCATTCATGGACACTAATTTAATTCCACGCTCCTTCCATGCTTCTTCCATGCATGGACATTTCCATGATCTTTTGGTTTTGAGTGATGACCTTCATGACATGTATTTTCATTCCAAGATGATGGAACTAATTACAATTGTTACATACATCAGGAATATGGTTCTCTTGATAGTGAACTACAATGGATAGTGGGAAGACAGACAGTTCAACCCTAAATCTGTTTTCGTTTTGTCAATGACACCGAAGGATACTTTGAAAACATTGGCAAAGAAGATATGCAGCCGATTTTGCTTAAATTCTGATGAAGTTGAATTCAGGATCAGTTTTTGAATCGATGGCTCCGTTGTTGAAATGATTTATGACTTCGATTTACAGATCTTCATTTCGCATAACAAAGAGAATCCTAAATGTTACGTCTCGGTGTTTCACAAACAGTTACGAAGCCAGGTTGAACAGTTAACTAGACTGTATCCAGCAAATCAAACTCCATCAACCGGTACACCTATTCACATGAGCACGACAGTTTCACTGCTGTATCTGTCGGTTACCCCCCCTAAACTAAACTCCAAATATATGTTCACCACCTTTGGTTCCACTTCCTATCAGGCATGTACGCCACCACCAATGATAAAGTGTAGATCAACACTCAGCCTCGTTGTGAGTTCACCCAGATACAAATCCACAACTTGTAGCAATGAATGTGTTCTGAATGGTTCCCCCGTTGATGAGTCTTATACTCCGCCATCAATCAAGAAGTCTATATTTCCCTAAAGCCCACTCGCTACAGCCGGTAAGAAATCTGCCAGCGGCATCAATCAAGGCGATGTGAATATTCTCATACATCTTCTATATTCGTTCGGGGTACTATCAAACTTGAACGACAAGATGGTTCAATCAGATTTTGATTATGCTAATG
This sequence comes from Dipteronia sinensis, assembly GCA_033220585.1. Lineage (NCBI taxonomy): Eukaryota > Viridiplantae > Streptophyta > Magnoliopsida > Sapindales > Sapindaceae > Dipteronia > Dipteronia sinensis. The sequence goes on from CM065637.1 coordinate 24,055,517, forward strand.
ACGATAAAGTTGATTGTCCAACTATTCTAATGGCTGAAGAAGACAGCATGGGTTGCTTATCCAATATCAGATCGTCATTATGTCCTGGCAAGAATGATATCCCTCCACAAGATTTACCGTTACACCCTAGACATAATGTATAGAAAGATGACAGTCCACTCCACCGTCTTGATCATATAAGCATTTCTGTAGCACGTATAAACAACAATTTATCAACTATCGAACATGATGTAAAACTTGCGTCGACGGTCTGGAATATCGAGAAAGTCCATTCATATTTCCCCCCATTGTGAAGTACAACCAGAAGACTTGTTCAAATTACAGGTCAAAAGGGACATAACAAAGTAAGATGCCGGAAACCAGCATTTAATGCAGCTCAGCCCATCAAGCGTCCACACACTTACAGCATATGTCCCATACCTGGACACAATAGACAAACTTGTCCAGATAGTCCATCCTCTAGCTAAAAAGCCTAATCCATCGAGTGATTGCATCACCGAGTTTTGAATTTTACACCAACAAGGTTTTATCTGGCACTCAGCTTAATTTCTGGACAATGTTTCATTCTCATCTATATATTAATTCTTTGGTTGTAAGGAAAATGCGTGTAATATGGGACCTATTTAAATTGTTTTTCCATACAGTTGTTTGAGTAATTTTTTCCTGTAATATCATCTTATGATATCAGTTATGAATTGTTTGACGTTAGGTGTAATTGCATGTTCATTTACCAACCTCAATTAGGTTTAGGTTGCTCAGTAGTCAAAGTTTTCCATTGACTCATGCAGTCTGGTCACTTCCAAAAGAATTTGGAAGTTACTTATCCTCCTTATAAACATTTGCGAAAAAGTTACCGATCTACTTGCAAAGATTTTGCAATCCACGATGGCTAATTTGTGCTTATATGCACAAGGGATGTTGATGGGTCTCTTCTTGCCTAGCAATGCTGGGTAGTCATGTATGTGTGTCTAGCAAAGGTCTACTGTCATCCTCCAAAAATGTGAAAAAATCCTTTTCCTGCAAAGTTTCAAGTGAGGTAGGAGAGGGTGTAAATGGAACCACTACCACTTTCATGTGAGAGAAGGAAACCAATAAATCTTGACCCTGTATTTTCATTTATGATTAGGTGCCAACATCCAATACAAATTTAAGGGAAGAAAAAGCGCATGATAGAATCCTGATCCGTTTTCAAGTATGAAATGACAACTTCGTGTACAAAATCTTGTAAGGTTAGTGTGGATGATGCATATAGTGTAATCCGTTTGTGCAAAATCATGCAAGGTTATTATGGATGCTGCATGTTGGTTTGTCCTCGTGTAAGGTATAAGATCGTGTAATGTATTATTGTAGAACTTTATCGTGTAAGGTATTTGTTTTGTTATCGTGTATCGGATATTGTCTTCGTGTTTCTTATAAGTTGTTTGTCTTGTCCTGGCGTATAGTATTGGGCTTGTATTAAGGAGTATTTACTTTCCACATACAACATTTGAATCCTTTGCGAACCATGCAACTTGGTTGTAGATACTTGATAGACTTGTCCAGATACCCTAAGGATGATTTACTTGTTCGAACAATACTTAAACATTGTCTCCAAATAAAGATGATGATATCTTCAATTATATCTTCTATTGGTTATTCACATAAAAGCATTCTTGCCAAAACTAAGAATATAAAAATGATGAATAAACACATTACCCACTTGTAATATCAACTACTTTTAACAATTTCCATTCAAGGTATAACCTAACCACTTCCTTCTTACATTAATTTGGATTTCATTTCATTCATCTTAGTACTATGAGAAATTAGAAACTGAAATCCATGAACAAAACAAACACTAAGGATTTTATTCAACAACATCGGTTAATAATGAATACAAACCCATACGTAATAATGAAAACGACACAGTAAAAACTCAAATTAGGATCAGGGCAACAACATACATTTGGTACTCGTCGATTCTAATAGTTTATCCAAGTAGCTGAGTCAGCACAGTTGCTCCTCTTTTGCTTACAAGGCTTTGCTTAGACGGCTGATGTTTGTCCGTAACTTAACTTCCATGAAGACAATCTCTCTGTAATATGGATTCTTTATGCGGCGTATTGGGCCTGTTTCCATTTGACCCAAATATTTCCCTTCCCACGTACATGTGTAATTTGTTCCATTGTTATTGTCGAGTAATTCCAGTCCAAAACCATATTTCATGGATTGTGGTATATGTATTACTCTATTGGGTTTCGTTTGGTAAAAGTCATTTTCCTTTAGTAAAATAGGCTTGATCCACCTTTCAGGACAACAATCGTATCTAATCCATCCGATTAAACACACTGGGAATTAAACTAGTGGTGTGGTGTGTTTAATTTATGAAAACTGGTGGCGTTTGCAATTGAAAAAAACCGGTGTCTTTAATTTTAAAAAATGGGTGGTGTGTTTAATTGAAGATAACCAGTGTGATTAATGGAAGAAAACAGGTGGATTTACCAACCAAAAAATAAATGGGATATCTATTTCTACACGGAATTAGTATTGTCATTGATTTTATCAAACGATCCACCGATGAGACAAGTTTATCCACAGATAAGATTAAACACACTGGTGTGTTTAATTGAAGAAGACCGGTGTGTTTAACTGAGAAATCATTAAAAGGTTATTTTTATCTCATTTGGGGAAAGTTTGGTCAAAACAATCACATCATTGTTAATGCTGGGGACAAATAAAAACTCCACTAATTATATCATATCGTTAGTTTCAATTTTAACCCACTCATTCAATGGTGATATGTGTCACCTCAGTTAGACAGTATTGTTCCAGCGAGCCAACCCCACACAACCTTTAGGTCTTTAGGCTATAATGTGTAATCTAGATTGGATGTGCTTCATATTTGTGTGGAGAGAACATACAAAAATGTTTAATAAACACTGAAACCTTTGAATGTGTATCATCTGTTGTTGGAGAACGGTGATGGATGAACCTTACCAAACAAAATTCCTATCTATGATGAATGCTGATGTATTTTTATTTTTTGGGAAACAAAACAACCAAAAGTATGGGATACCTAGCAGATGATCAGGTAAGGACTACGAAAGGTCTGCACATATCTGGGATAAAACCACACAAAATTCACAATTATTCTTAAGATGTAAAACAAAATTACCAACCTTTTGATGGCAAACGAAGCAAATAACAAGGAAAAAAACTCCTAAAAAAAATAGGCGAAAAAGAACGTAGATTACACAATAACAACCATAATCTAAAAGATAGAACTGGATTTACACTAAATTCCTGGAAGATGATGTCAGATCTTTTAATGACAAAGGTCGGCGTCGATGGTTGAGACGGTCGCAGATAGAAACAACCTTCTGGGGTTTATCGATTATCTTCAAGGCCTCCATATCTGTCTCCAGTTGAGCAACGCAGGCCTCTAAAGAATGCCTTCCTGCTAGGTTCCGGTTACCATTTTTTTCATTACTTCTTTCAATGCTATTAACTCGTCCAACATCAGTTTGATAGAGCTTCTACTTACTTGGGAAACCACTCGATCCCACCCGCATAACTCATTGTCATCGTCCGACTCTATATCTCCGGTATGTATTATGCAAGCGAACTAGTGAATGATAGATGTGTACGACACATAGATGTTTAAAAGGAAACCCAACACTAAACCCATTGCGAGTAAATTTAAATTGAGTTAGAAGACAGAGAATTGTAATAACTCCAGCATGAGAAAAACAAACTCAAATCAGCTGTAAAAAAATGGTATCCCAGTCTATGTATAACCAACCACATTAGGATATGTGTCTACATTTATGGAAGAAATTGAAAAAATTAATTAAACTAATGTGCCAACCCGAGCGATGCATGGACTTTATTTATAAAAATATTTTAAATACATTATATTTGGAATACCGATAGTTTAGAGGAGAATATGTTTACACATAATGAGTACATAGCTTTTAATTTAGTTACCGTATAATTGTAATATGAGAAAGAATTATCATTAAGTAATGCTAACTTCAATAGGTTTTCATTTGTTGTTAGGTGGAAGGAATGCTTTAACTCTAACAATCTTTCATATCTTGAAAGTATATAACGCTTTATATAATATCAACCGTACAATTGAAATAAAATGATCCAAGTTTAATTTTAAAATAAGAGGAATAAAAAAATTAATCTAGCAAATCATTTTAGAATGAGGAGTTTTATATTTTTATTGTTATTAATAAAAAAAGTGAAATGGAATAATCTGGAGGTTGAGTTGTTTTGTAGTATATATGGACTACCTAGGTCCCGTAGTTTCTAGAGGGGGCAAATTTATAAATTGTAAATCTAAAAACTAAGTGGGCAAATTTATAAATTGTAAAACTTCAAGGTGGCCAGTGGCCCCCCCTCGTCCTTGAGTCTCAATATAGGGTAGTATTAAGTCGGTGTATTGTTTTATTTTTATTTTTTGTTTTGGTCTACCTAAAAAGTAGATCAGAACTGTATCCTGTAAGGTCGTAAATGTAAACAGTGCATCTAAGGCTGTTACACAATAAAGTATGTTGACAAACAACCATCAACCCAATTGACATGGTCATGTTGGCACTTTTATCAATTTAGTCTTACACGTGCCAAAGCACAATACAACATATTCGTTATACGAAATTGAAATCATGAAAGAGGTGCTTTTAAATAGGATACAAAGCCCCCCTAATTTCAGTAAAATGACCATAGCCCATAATGCTGTCCGTATCACTAGTCTTATGATGGAAGATAGTTAAAAAGTTGTAATACAGTTACACAGTATTTAACTAAATCGATATGTCTATTCCAACACTTGTTTAAATCATGTACGATTCTTTTAAATATTTTATCGTATCAGTTAATGTTCATTATATGATTCAGCAAAGTTGTACACGTGTATAACCTATATCATCAATTTAGGTATGAAGATTGGTTGTCGTTCAATTACAAAAAATCATTTCGACTTTGGTTGGGATGCCATTTCCGGATGGTGAAATACAACTTGAACTACTCATCACCGTTAGTTAATTGTCCACTCAATCAGTATTATTAGGTTGTGCCAGACCCCAGGACCAATTTTATACATTTCGTCATTACCCATACCCTATTCGTAGAGAACAAAATCTTGGAAATGTAACCTTGAAATAGGGTGGGTAGAGTACAGGAAATTATGGTAACCTTGAAATAGGCTGGTCATGGGTTTGGCTCAATGACCAAAATTTAATTGATATGACACTTAAAATGGGAATAAGTCAGATGTCAAAATCGAATGGGGTATCCGAAAGATTTACTAAATCGTCCATTGTAATCTAAAGCTGTTTAAACGTAACGTATATCAAGGTTTACTGTACATATCTGGTTGGATTGCAAACGTTATTCTTGATACAGAAATTTAAAGTAAGCCTAATGTAAAGGGTTGTACAAATTACATTATATGCCATCATCTCCAACCCTAAAATGGTGAAACTTTCGCATGAGTTTTTGTTTACATCTGAAACATCTTGTACCATCCAAGATTTTATTGCATATGGGTCAAACTGTATAGAAGTAAAACTTTATGGATGAAATAATAAACAAAAGATAGTGCCATTATTTCGTCAACTAAAGAGTGTTGTGCAGGGTTCCTTTTTAAAGCTGCAATTTAGCGCATACTAGTTATGCTTGGTTGGAGACCAATTCTTGTTCTCTGTTAGTTACTTGATGTATTTTGCCTATCGGTTTGAAATGCCAACCCTTAAAAAACGTTCGGACTTATTGCAACTCTTAATATGGAGCAAGATTTCTTTGGATTTGAATGATATTGAAACGGCTGTAGCTTATAATTAACATTATTTAGCCTATAAGAGTTGTCCGATAGTTTGATAATTGTAGTGAAATGTGATTACGTTCAAATATATTTCAGAAGTTGAACTGCGAGGTTAATTTCCGATTTCAACGTAGAGAAAGCTTTCAGAAGGGGCATAACTTGTCAAGAATTTAAAACACAAAATCGGAAGATGATTACACAGACAAACCTTGCAGGAATGGAACTTTTTGACATATGCTATCTAATCCAATTACAAAACAGCAACCTGGTTTTGAAAACTGAAAACAAATGGCAGTAGAAAACATAACATAAGACGATATTTGCAAGTCGTACAACTGAAATGGATTCTAGGAACAAAACAACCACCAACGTGGAAATCTTTGTTTGGTGGCGGTGACTAGCTAAACATATTAATTCCTTGAAGACGAAGGACGATTCTTAAATAACGTACAACCCTCTTGACGCCGAAGACGGTCGATGATAGTCGTCGACCTGGGTGTCTGCCATATTCTGTAACTTGTAAACCTCTCTCTCGAGTTCCGCGACACGAGATTCAACAATTGCTCTTCGAGAATTGGACCGTGCTCCTTTGTTTTACACTAATGTCTTGCATACAATTGTAGCATCCAAAAGCTGTTTGAGAGAGTTGGAGCACCTGCTTACGCAGAAAATCAGTCAATCCAATATGAATGATTCGCTATCATCGTTTGACTCCATATGTACGGACCGAAATTAAGCATGCGAACAAAAATGATTCTGAACAAATGGTTTTATAGGGGGGGCACATTCGTCGGTGGAAACATTTAAGACATTTTCGCCCTTAAAATTTTAATTTATTGGAAAATAGTATAATGGTCACAGAAATCACCGATGTATTATGTATATAACGCAATAATCAAATGTTTCATACGAATGATGTAAACGAAATATATTTAAAGGTTGTCCACATGTCTAGAATTTTAGATGATATTAGGTTTTTTGGGTCGTTATTTATGTACAATTTATTTCAAATATCGACATCAACAAATTACGTTTACGTGGCGGAAGTAGAACATGCAATGTACACTGTGGCAGAAACATTATTATTTTATCTTCATGTCATGACACCGACATTATCTCGAATATTATTGTATCTTCCTATTCTTTCATAATATAACAACAATTCATCCTTCCCCGTTCTTTGAATTTGCTCAAATATAGCTGGATGCCTTAATCCCATTATCAAAATCTTAAATTAATTGTCACAGTAAATATCTTCCGATGAATACAATGTTTGTAAATTTAGTATTTTAGTTACAAATTTTTGGAGTAACATAACTTTTTGTTCATGGGGTTTTAGGGGTAGTAATAAAACTTAGAGTAGTGTTAACCTGTCCCCTCAGGGCACAAGTTAACAACTAGAAATTTATTATAAGAGCATCTCCAATTCTATTATGCATTTGGAGAAAATAGAAGTGTCATGTAGGATAGTTAGATAATAAGGTAGATAAAACCTCTCCATGCAATTAAGCAACTTGATTATGGAGGTGATGTGACAAAAACAAAGTTAGAAAATATAGAGTTGAGTTTCTAGAAATAGAAACTCTCCGATAAATGCTGATTATGAATTCTAACTTTTTCCCACCAAGAATATTACACCTTATTTAATGGTAACATAAAAGAGGAGAGAGAATGAGATCTAAGTTGTAAGATGATTGGCAAATAAATGGATACATATTTGATTTTAAAATAAAAGAGGAGGGAGAGTGAAATAAATGTTTTAATATGACGACTCAAAAATGGATACATATTTGAGTTTATATAATTGTATTAGAGATAAGAATATGCATTACACCAATTTTTTTTGACAAAGTGGATCCCTATTAAATACATATGCTGACGTGACACTAGTTATAAACCCAAAAATGGATATTTGCATTGGAGTACTGTGACATTGTATAAAGTGCTCTAATTATGATTATTTGTTTGTTGCCATTAATCGATATTTCATATTTGATAACTTTCGGCATTTTGAAATATCACATGTTATATATAATTTGTTTTTTAAAATTATACTCTTACATAAATTTCAGTGTTTTTCGGTATGGGGGAGGACACGAATATGTAACCTTGTCGTGCAGGTGTACATGGTTTTACAGGAGGACCAACTTGATGCTATGTTTTAATTGGTCTTCATATCCAGTTGAATTATATGTGCCTAACAAAATTTGTTGCGGGTTTTATTTTAAATGACCAAAATATCGGTAACTTAATTCATTAGAATAAACATTTTACGGGGACATCTCGATATGTTCTCAGTACTAGGTGATGTCGATGTTTAGTAAAAAATAATAAAATTAGAGCCCACCCTTTATGTTCAATCCCGGTTACATCCTGGGTCCAAACTACATACAAGCAACCCTAGAATTGGTTGAGATCAATTCCCGTCTATAGTTAAGATAAAATAGTAGTCTTAAGTGTATCGACATGCCTTTTCAACTATTTTTATATGTTCTTATGATATAATTGATATATCAAATAGGTGCAGATATTTGGTCCTGGGCGTAGCAACGCTTATAAATGGACGAGCTTATGGTGTGGGAAAGTGAATCCCGAGTCAACGTGTCTGAGAATCCTACAAATGGTTTGATGTGATTATAAAAAATACATATGGTAGACAGGTGGATAGATAGATACCGTCAATAAATAGGTAATAATGATTTCACTCAACTTCAAAGTTTATGTTCCACGTGAGGTTATGGAACCTAGGGGGGTAATAACGATTAGAGCAACTTGAAAGTTTCACAACCAAATTAATTGACTATGACTACCTTTTTCAATTATAACTATTTCTTCTATTTATTCGATAGCTTTATATTTAACAAAATCGGCTTTATATTTAACAAAATCGGGATAACTAGTTCTATTTCTTGAAAAATGTTCAAATTTTATTTATAGGTATATTTCAATGAACTTATCATCCATACAAAAATTAATATCAAAATTCATATAAATCGATGTGACTTCTTTAAGGTGTAGACCAAAATTAAAGTAAGAGATCCCTAAAGGGAAAGTTACTCTAATACAATGATAAACACTGGATTTGGTCAACGTAGAACCTTCCACCCAAAAAAAATTCAAATCCATAATTGAAGAATATTCTTCAAGTATGAAAATATTGTTTCAGTTTAATACACTAGCTTTAAGGTAGTAAAACTTATGATTATAATAAAGTTTGAATATCCATAAATTATGTAAATCATGTAAAGCATATGGTTATAATATAATTTGAATATCCATAAATTTTGCAAATCATATATGGCCCGATATAAAAAACAAGGTCTCAAGACCATTACGAACGAAATACATTTATTATTACAAAATACTAGATGATATTTTTCAACTTTATGAACTTTCAATTGACTGTAGTTAATGGTAACCAATGTTCAAAGCATCATTTTAACAATAATTGTGTATGTACTTAGTAATTAGAATCTGGTTAGTACATGTTTATACAACCACTGTTATATACAATAATTTTTCGAACCGGATTTCTAAAGTTAAATTACCGCATGGCGGAAACTTGATGACGCTTGATGCGTGAAACCGAAACGCCATTCATCTCAAAAGTCATGACGCATGGGACGGACCGACTCCAATCCCGACGACACAAAATGTTAACACTGTTGACAGTGGGTAGCAGGTCGCATATGTTTGTATATAAAGAGGTGTACATCGTAAACAACAGACTTCATCTCTGACATACGGCTTCAATTTTTTCATACCCCTTAATTATGGAACAGAACGGTCACGGGGACAACCATCGTATCGTCCAGCGACTGACGAAAAAAGTTCACGATATGGAGGAGATGTTGTCCGAAGAGATTGAGTTGAGAAAAAAACCTAGATAGGGATAACTATGAGAAGGGAATGGAGATTACGCGACTAGAGTTGTGCATAATGGATTGAATTCAAGTCGTTGACCGACATTGCTAACCGCAGTTCCAATGAGTGTGATCGGCTCCCAAAAGAGGTGGACCGTAGGACAAGTAATGGATGAGGAAGCCACAAGCTGTTCAGACCCAGCCGCTAGTATCTTCAGAATGCTGTTGTTTTTTACAATCTTGTTTTGTATTAAGTCTCTGGGTTATACTTTCTATTTTTTGGGTTCATTTTAATGTTATCGAAGAATGTTCTGTAACAGTTGTCCTAAGTGTTCCTAAGAAATGTACCACCCCCGCACGATAAAATCTTGGGTGCACTCGGTATAGCAGTTTAGTGTTGCACTCAGCCACTAAAAAGTGACGTATGTAAACTTTTAAATTAAATATAATATATTTAAACAACTTTTCTCTTTCCTTTCAATATTTTTTAAGTCGTTCCACCTTTAACGATAACCTTTTTTGGAAGTCCCTAAGGTTTATGTTGTACTTGGGTCGGGTTTAAAGTACTGAAAGATTATGTATCTGGTATATTTATATATGAGGAGATCTAAGAGGAGATTGCACCATAGCCATAAACGAGCATCGGTGAGTCGGTCAGTCCTAGACATGACATCGGTTTCGGTTCCGGTTGGAACCGCCGATACCTGTTTCGGCGGTTTCACCGGTTCAGTTCTTTTTTTTTTTTAATCTTATTTCATAAAAACATTAGCCATATAAAAATGTAATTGGTAAATGTATTTTATTGGATCACCACTCACCCGTCACCTGCAAAATAAAATAAAATAAATCAATGACAAATTAAAAAATTAAATATAAATAAAACTAAAAAATGTAAAATTGGCCTTGCACTTAAGTTTTACTACAATTAAGTTGCCTACGTATCCTCTTAGGGGTTTAGAGGAATCAAAAGCCACGTAGTTATCTTACCTTTTATTGCAGGTTTGGAGATGGTGATTGGCGTGGAGCCGTGGCTCGTGGAGTCGTGGACTAAAGGTTGCCAAGATCATCGGTTCGACTTTCAGCCGGTTGATCATCTTTAAAGAAATCGTATGACTCCTCTTGATCGATTTCTTGTTGTCTATATTGAGCCTTCGTCCAATCTTCGACACAAGCTTGTATCTGAAGTGATTTCGGACTCATAAGGGAACGTCTTGGGTCTAGAATATTCCCACCGGCGCTGAACTGTTGTTCCACCGCCACTGTAGAAACTGGTGTTGAAAGGATTTGTTTGGCTATCATAGCCAAGATTGAAAAGTACCTTTCATGCTCATTCCACCAGTGTAGGATATCAAATTGTTTAACTTCAGTGTCTTCTATGAACTCAAAAGAGGTACTTAAATAAGATTCAACCTCAGAATATGTGGTGGAGCTTGATAAAGAAGAACCTCATAATTTTTTGGTTTTTTTGGATAAAAGATTATATCCTAAACTAAAAAAATCTAGAGGATGATGAGGAATGATATATATTTTGAGTTTGTGGAACATCTATGTTCAGTGATGGACCATAAACTCTAAGATATTCATCATATAAATCATACAATAATGTCTTAACTCTAGAACAACATCTATCAACATCATAATCTAGTTTTCAACCTTGTTCATAATAAACAGAAAGATAATCAGGAAAACTTTCTAATCTACAACGTGGATCAAAACACAAAGCAATCAAATAAATATTTGGAAACTCCTTATAATAATCTAACCATTTTTTTCATAGCAGTAACAGACTCATGTAATTATGAGTCGGATTCACAATGAGCAAAGGCACCAGCAATATTAAGACTCTCAATAACAAATAAATTAGTTGTAGGATAATAAACACCAGACAAATTGTTAGTAGCAGTATAAAAAACTTTTAACAAACCACAAACATCGCTACAAACATCCCAATGACTTTCATAAAGATTAATGTGACTAACATGATATTGAATAAAAGTAACTAATAAATCCCTATATTCATAACTTCTAGCAAGCAATTTATAGTAGAATTCTAACGTGTTGGAACATCACGAGGAAATCTAATGGCACGCCTACCATTTTGTTTACAATATATGCTGCCCATGCTTTCATTACAGTAGGATGTTTCCACAAATAATAGAGGGCATCTTTAATATGTTGAATAAATTGTTCAAGAGTTTTTAATCATTTTTGAACACATAAATCGAAAACATGACATGCACATCTTTGATGAAAAAATTTACTACCAAGATAAGGTTTGCATAATTCAATAAAAGTAGGAATAGCAGCGGTATTGCTAGAAGCATTAGCAAAACCAATTGCAAATTTTTTTTTATCAATTTTATACTCTGCAAAAATAATTCTAAGCTGTCTAAAAATATTAGCAGCAGTGTGTTTTTCATCAAAAACTCTAAATACAAGAATTCTTTTTTGGATAGTCCATGCATTATCCATATAATGACAAATGACACCTATGTATGAATGCATTTGCCAATGGTCACTCCATATGTCGGCACATACGGAAACACGACCATTATATTTTTCTAAAAAACTTGTCAACATTTCCTTTTCTTTGTCATAAATGTTTTCAAGTGTTTCTGTGAGCGTAGTTCTAGGAACACGACATGCAGCCTCTCGTTGGCAATATTTATTAAAACCAACCTTTTTCACCAAAACAAAATGATAAGTGTTATACTACAACCATTCTAGCTAATTCTTCTCTATTTTTTTGCATCACTATATTTAAATAATTGTTGGTTAGGGGTAGCATACCTGAAAATTTGAGCTTGTGAACTCGATCTGGCCTGTGCGTCAAGATGTGCGTTCGTTATATGCTTCCGATATGTGTCATATCCTCCAGATTTGTGCAATTTAAATATTTTTTTTGCAGTAATTGCAAATCACTACGGTGCTTCCATCTTCTTGCGTAACTTTCTTTATATGGAGTACAAAGAGATCAGATTTGACCTGCCTTGGTAACTTTTCTTCCGTCTGTGGATCAAAATCAAAATCTGAAGGGGGGTTGGGATCAAGGCCATAAGTGCCAAGATCAGACATATTATCTGATTGGCTTGTCAAATGGGGGGTTGCATTGGGATCGGGTTTAGAAATTCTTAGAGAGGGATGATTGAGGAAAGTTTAGACCTAGGTCTTCAGCATAGACTTGGTGTTGTAAATACTCGTGATAGGCACGATCGTTATGATTGAGATTATCCGTCATACGACCCTTACCTTTCATCAAAATTGAACGTCTAGGAGCGTCACCACTTCCACTCGCCATTTTAAAAATTGAATTGTAAAATTCCTTGAACAAAAAATGTTAAAAAATTGATAAAAGTAAATGATTAAATGGTTAGAAATAAATTTGGAAGAAAATTAGAAACTTAGTAGTTAGTAATTTCAATTTGCAAATAAAATAAATTACAAATAAAATAAATTGGAATTTGAAAACTTAATAATTGCAAATAAAATAAATTGAAAATAAAATAAATTATAAATAAATGAAATTTGAAACTTAGTAATTGACTAATTTGCAAATAAAATAAATTAGAAACTTAGTAATTGTAAATAAAATAAATTGGAAATGGAAACTTACTAACTTAATAATTGTAAATAATATAAATTGGAAACTTGGAGAATTGGAGAATTGAATATTGAGAGAGAATTGAGAAATGAGAATTAGAGAGAATTGAGGAAATTGGGGTGGGGAAAAATGAATGGAGGAGGTAGGTATTTATAGAAAATTAGAATTTAGAAATGAAAAAGAAAAAGAAAAAAAAATTTTAAAAATAAAAAATAAAAAAGCTAATGTAGTGAACCGTTGGAGGCCCAACGGCTATAAAAAAAAAGAAAAAAAAGAGAAGAACCGGCAGGTTCGAATAGGAATCGAACTGCCGGTTCTGGTCCGATTCAAACCAACCGATTCTGCTATAAAAGGACCCGTAACCGAAACTGAAAAACCGATTCCAAATCCGGTTTTTCGACACCGATTCCGATTGGATTCACCGGTTCAAACCTAACCGACTTCATGTCTAGTCAGTCCCCGATTGTATTGGTTTGCAATCTCCGTTAATTGAGCATTATTACTCTGACGCAACAATTGGTTGTGCAGTGTGCTTATTGAGTGTTAATTAATCTTCATTAATTGGTCAATAATATTCAAATGAATATGATTACGTTTGAACAAAAAAATCCCAGTTAAAGAGAGAGACTTTATTTATACAATTGATTATATCGAAAACTAGTTTCAATTTCTTTCACCTTAAAACATAACGAGAGATGCCTGTATACATCTTCACTCTCTCAATCTACTCTCTCTTTCCTATGATAACATGTGTACACCTTCTATTTTTTTTACATCAAATTTAGAATGCATTGTTTTCTTTTTTAATGTTACTTACAATTTAAATTTATATTCCCAAATTGCCCTTTTCTTCTATAATATATAAAACCAAAATTAATATGTTAAAAAATACCTAGAATTAATATATATATATATATATATAAAATTTAACTGTACATTCAAAACCATATAAATAGGCTAAGAAGAGATGTTTTAAAGCCATTCTAAAATAACTATATTATTCTACATGTAAAATAAACAATTTAATTAATACTTAATATAATAAAATAAAATTGCAACGGTAAAAGACTAATTAATATGCAATTATAATATACAATTTAATTAGTATAATATGCAGTTTAATTGCATACTATATATATACATTTATTTATTTATATATTGTTTTTTTAATATTACAATATTTATATAATGTTAAAGTTATTAATTTTGGTTTCTTAAACATTTAATTTTGGATTTTATTTATTTAAGAAGAAACATGGTAATTTGGGGAGATGTTAGTTGGTTTGAATGGTAAATAACATTAAAAAACAGTGCATTTATATGGCTTAAAACTTAATGTCAAAAAAGTAAAATGTGTACACATGTCATCACATGAAGAGAGAGTGGATTGAGAGAGTGAGTTGAGAGAGTGAATTTAGCACTCCTCGAACATAATATATGTATCGAGTGATTATGTAAACATGACTTTAAATAGTTAAATTAATACTTGGATGAAAACCAACGTTGCTTTAGAAATCACATAATAATGTTGGTTTCGATAAATATTCAGGCAATTATTTAAAGTAAATCCCGCATGTATACGGGTACGGGATACTGATTCGGCACGATACGGGGTTACAATTAACCTCTAAAAATTAGGATACGGATCTAATAGACACTGTAAACTAAAATAAGGTATATTTATATATTTAAAAAATATATATATGAAAACATATTTGATAGTTCATTTCTAATCAATACATATTCAGAATGCAAATAAAACATATCACATAATGACATAAGTCTAAAATATGTAACCTCTACATGATCAAAATAAAACATGTCACATAACTCGTAACATATTTCAAATTCCAAATAAAACATATGTCACATATGCCATAACATATTACAAACTCCAAAAAATACGTTGAAAAACTCATAAAACATAGTAATGTAATTCCTAATTAACTTCATTATCTTCATTCCCATTGTTAAAGGATGTAAATAGCTCAGCCTCTAACTCTGGTTCATCAAGAGAAAGGTTTACAATCTCAAGTATCCCGGTATTCTCTATGTCCATGGAATCAAAACCAAACTTCCTTTACCATTTCATTTTGACCGATAAATATTTGAAATTATAATTCGCCTCCGTTTTGTACTAAAATAATTCTAATATTGCCCCAAACCTATCCTGGACGTATCTCGACATATCTTCCCCGTATCCCTCTGTATTCTTGTTGTATTCTCCAAGTATCCCCCAAGTATCACCCTAGTAACCTACAGTCAATATGCATGATTAGGCCAAATTGCCATAAGTACATTAAGAAATGTAGGGTTGAGAGCATGATTGAAAGAAACAAACTTAAAAGAGCCAATATGCATGTGCCTAAGAAATCTAAAGTCAATGACCCTAGGAAATCTAGTGACATGTTGACTATGACCACTAGGAATGAAAATGTATCACCTAGATGTATTAGAAAAGATGAACCCGCATGCTATTGTGCCAACATGTCACCCATAGGCTCAAGTAGGTCTAATAGAATTGGTAGATCTATAGGGGCTCATGCCTCCCATTGACTTAGTTGGATATGACCCTATAAGGGGAGCTCAAGCAAAGAGAGCGAACTTGCATTTTTTGAAATGTGGAAAAATTTGATAGACTTTATGCCTCTTTATTAATTACTTGAGATATTTTGTTGCACATATTTGATTATATGGTATTTTTATTAAATAAGTGTGTAATCTTGCTTTGTTTGTAATCCATGTCACATTTATGTTCAAACATGCATTTTAGGACTATGATAATTGATTGGGAAGTACTTTTGAATGACCTATAATTTATCTCCATGACATGTGAACTTGATTATGACATGCTTTAAATGATATGCATGAAATGCTTCTGATTGCTCCATGCAAATGTGTGTGAATGCAAATGAGAAGACTAATAATTAAGGATCTTGTATCCATGCAATCAATAAGGATTTTATATCTGTTAATAGCCAAATTTGGCTAAGGACCAAAGGGAAATTTTCCACCCTCCAAACCTAGCTCCATGCCCGAGGTCATCCACCAAGAGACCATGTTACCCGAAGCAGAGCTACTGTACCGCCCCACAGGAATAAGGACGGGCTTCAGAAACACCTGGGGTAGAGCCCGGTTGGGTCAGATCGAGCCCGCATAATCGAACCTGAAACCAGGAGATCCCCCCGAAGTCGGGATTACCTCGCAAATTCTCCAGAAGCTCGCCTATACCTCGCTGACACAGGGGGATGTCCGCAGGAGGCCGCACCTAGCTTCAAAAGGTCAAGGGAGGCTAGACCTAGCTCCTAGCTAGACCAAACTCTTTAATATCGGGGCCAGGACACTGATCGACCTCGCCATGATGCATACCATATTCAACGACCCCAATGGGGGATCACGGTAGACCCGAAGGCACACATGATTACATCTAAAGACGTTACATTCATACAGAACAAGTAATAGAGTCTAAGTAGGAAACAAATTGATCTCCACCAAGATATCCTCAACTTAGCAATTAACTCAAAGTCAATGACATTTAAAAAGTAAAAATCCCGTCCGATAAGGAGGGGAGGGATAGAGAAAATCAAGGGGATAATCAATTAGTTTAACCTATGAATACATTATATAAAGGAAGAACTTCGGCCTTCTGAAAGAGGAGACTACTATTCGACAGGCATACGACAAGTACCCAACTACACCCTAGAGAGAATTGAGAGCAATTTGAGAGAGATTTTTCTATCATACATGATCAATAAAGAGAATATTTTTCTTTCTTTTGGGTGGAGAATTATATCATTATTTCTTGTCATTTTATAAAGCACTGTTACACATACGATCAACCTTGTCCACCACCTACATGGTAATGATCTCGTGGGTGTTAACTGAGATTTCTCGTCTTGAGCAAAATTTTCGTTAACACTTTCTGGCGCCGTTTGTGGGGAATTACCCTACACCCAGTTAATCAAGTTGACTATTTGTATTTGTATTTTCGTTGTTTACAGGAACCATGAGGCTCCGCTCTTCCCAAGGCTAACATGGAGTTTCGAAACAACCCTTGGCGAGGCCTACTCAAAAGGCCCTAAGAAAGAGGAGGAAGTCTAGATATGGCAATCAAGCTCCGGTCCAAACAACTGATGTGCGGGCTTCTCCACCCTATATTGAGCCAGGCCGCGCTCGACCAACAATCGGTAGCCTTCGTGGAAACCGTCTGCATTCCCCTGCTCACCGAAGGCATCACAGTCCAGCCAACGAACCCGAATGATCAAGGAGAACCGAGCAGGTTCGGAGCTAGGCAGCCTGCCTTTGATCGCCTGGGACCTCCTCTTCCAGAGCAAACTCGAGACAGGATTGGGCCCTAACTTTCAATCCGGGATAGGCTGGGACCCATGCCCCCAGTTCTGAAAAGACCTTCACAATATCAACCCAGGAGAGTTAAATCTGCCGCAGATGCCTTGACCCGGGAGCAACGAGAGGTACCTCGCCCAACGGCATCAAAGAGGAACGCCCGGGCCCAAGAGGAGGAAGAGTAGACAAACTTCCCGAATGGATCCTATCCATGAAGAGGACCGGATAGAGGTTGCCAGTTCATCCGAGAGACTCGGCATTGAAGAATCCGAGGTCAATTCAGAGAAACCTGGGAACAAGCGACTGAGGGATCAGCTGGCAAAGCTACAGAAGGAGGTCCAGTAGATAAGAAAAGGAAAGAATAAGGAGGATAAAAAGGATCCCTTGAGCGAGATGAACGCTCCCTTCACTAGGAGGATCCGAGAAGCGGAGCTCCCAAATTTTTTTAAAATGCCAGCAGATAAGTTCTCCGGAACAGAAGATCCTCTAAGCCACCTAGAGAGCTTCGTTCAACAGATGGAGGTCCAGAACATTACTAGAGCAGCTATGTGTAGGATGTTTCCAACGACCCTAACCGACTACGCGAAAACTTGGTTCAGGAAGCTGCCCGCTGGTAGCGTGGATTCTTTCACGAAGTTATCAACAGATTTTTACTTGCAGTTCCAAGGGGTCAAACCTCGTCCGAAGGATCCCATACACCTTAATATGTGATTCAGGAACGAAGTGAGACACTTCGATTGTACGTGGAACGTTTTCACAAAGAGGTCATACAAATGGGAGTTTTCACCGAGAAAGAAACTCTCGCCAACTTCAGGCAGAACCTATGGGCGGGAAAGCTTTTCCGCTCCTTCGCCAAGAGACCTCCCGAGACTTACCAAGAGGCCTACGATCGGGCTCTTGAGCAAGTCGAGATCGATGAGCAACTAAAAGTCAAGATGGAACACCACGACTATGAGAACGATGAAGCGTCTGAAAAAAGAAGCCCCCAAATTTGAGCCAGTTCAGAAAACTCAAAATAAACCTCCCAATAGGTTGACCTATCGCATCCCCGCCCCTCAGCACATGCAAGAAAAATATCCAGCAAGACGAACCCCACCTCGGGCTTCACCACCTCCCAGGACCGTGGCCCCCGTAATACGATGGGAGAAAGGGTATGACTACTACACTCCTTTGAACGCTTTCAGGGAAATGGTCTACCTTACTATACGAGACAAAGGGCTACTCCAAAAGCCCGCTCCCATGAAAGTCCAAGCTGACAGGAGGAACCGGTACAAGTACTGTGACTTTCATGAAGACGTGGGCCACAACACTTCAGAGTGCTATAATTTGCGCAACCAGATTGAAGCCCTGATAAGGGGGGGATGCTTGATTGAGTTCTTACAGCAGATCAGAGATAACATTCGGACTGGAAGAGAGGTAGACGGGTACCTCTACAGAAGGGGCAGGTCCCTCCCCTTGCTTAGATGTTTACATCCTGATAATGCTAAATGGACACTAAGAGAGGTCCACTCTGGGGACTGCGGGAACCACATTAGTGGGGAAGCTCTAGCATATTAAGTGCTTCGTATGGGGTACTACTGGCCGACCATCCACCAAGACACAAGGTGTTCTGTACAATCTTGATAGCCATGCCAAAGAACTTCAAACTTGAACCACCAGCCAGCTGAGCGACTATCGTCTCTCAGTTCACCTTACCCCTTTGCCATATGGGGAATCGACCTGATTAGACCATTTCCTACCGCTCCCAGACAGGTGAAATATGCTATTGTGGCTATCGACTATTTCACAAGATGGGTCGAGGCAGAGCCTCTTTCTCGGATATCGGAAAAAGAATACGACCAAGTTCATCAAAACCAACGTGGTATGTAGATTCGGGACCCCTCTCATCATTATAGCTGACGTGGGTAAGCAGTTCGACAACGCCCGATTCAAAGATTTATGTAAAGGATTGGGGATCGACCTTAGGCTCGCTTCAGTAGCCCATCCCCAGACTAACGGGCTGGTGGAATCCACCAACAAGATTATCAAGAAACTCTTAAAGAAGAAGCTACAGCAGAAAAAAGGCAAATGGGCTGAAGAGCTGCCAGAAGTCCTCTGGGCATATCGGACTACAAAGAGAACTGCTATCGGAGAGACACCTTACTCTCTGGCTTTCGGAGTTGAAGCGGTCCTCCCCATCGAGCATAAATTAACCTCATTCAGGGTGCAACACTTTGAGCCCATAAGTAACGAGGTCAAGCTCCAGGCTAATCTGGACCTCCTAGAAGAGAAACAAGACCGGGTAGCTGATAAAGTGGCAATCTACCAGAGCAAGATCGCTAGATATTTCAACCAAAAGGCCAGGACCCAGAATTTCAAAGAAGGTGATCTGGTGCTTAGAAAGTGACTCTGAATACTCGGAAAAGGTCGGATGGAGTCTTAAGCCCCAATTGGGAAGAGCCATATTTGATAAAGCTAGTTGCTCGCAATAGAGCCTACAAACTCGAAGCCATGGATGGACGACCCATCGACCACACTTGGAATGCAGATCACTTGAGGAAATTCTACCCTTGAGCAGAGAGTTTTCAAGCAGACTACCCCCATTTAGGTTTTTCATTAGAATCCCTAATAATGATGTACTACATCTCGATCATCAATAAAGTCATTTTTTCTTTTTCATCTTTATCTCCGACTATGTTCAACATTAGTATCTACATCCTTGAGTGGGAAATTCAACATAGACACCACAAGACCAGTGATTAGCCTGGGAAGCCCCCTCGCTACCTCCTGATACCTTGGTCGGGCTACCACCCATAAGAAGGGTCAGAGTGTAAGAGCATAGCTGCGATCCAGATCTCGAGACCAGGAAATAGCTAAACATCCCTTCTGATGCCTTGGTCGGGCTACCACCCCTAAGAAGGGTCTGAGTGTAAGAGCATAGCTACCATCTAGATCTCGAGACCAAGAAATAGCTAAACAGCCCTCATGATGCCTTGGTCGAGCTACCACCCCCAAGAAGGGTCTGAGTGTAAGAGCATAGTTGCCATCCAGATCTCGAGACTAGGAAATAGCTAAACAGCTCTTCTGATGCCTTGGTCGGGCTACCACCCCCAAGAAGGGTCTGAGTGTAAGAGCATACTTACCATCCAGATCTCGAGACCAGGAAAAAGCTTAACAGCCCTCCTGATGCCTTGGTCTGGCTACCACCCCCAAGAAGTGTCTGAGTGTAAGAGCATAGTTGCCATCCAGATCTCGAGACCAGGAAATAGCTAAACAACCCTCTTGATGCCTTGGTCGGGCTACCACCCCCAAGAAGGGTCTGAGTGTAAGAGCATATTTGCCATCCAGATCTCGAGACCAGGAAATAGCTAAACAGCCCTCCTGATGCCTTGGTCGGGCTACCACCCACAAGAAGGGTCTGAGTGTAAGAGCATAGTTGCTATCCATATCTCGAGACCAGGAAATAGCTTAACAGCCCTCCTGATGCCTTGGTCGGGCTACCACCCCCAAGAAGGGTCTGAGTGTAAGAGCATAGTTGCCATCCAGATCTCGAGACCAGGAAATAGCTTAACAGCCCTCCTGATGCCTTGGTCTAGCTACAACCCCCAAGAAGGGTCTGAGTGTAAGAGCATAGTTACCATCCAGATCTCGAGACCAGGAAATAGCTAAACAGCCCTTCTGATGCCTTGGTCGGGCTACCACCTCCAAGATGGGTCTGAATGTAAAAACATGGTTACCATCTGGACCTCGAGACCAGAAAATAGCTAAACAACCCTCTTGACGTCAAGATCGGGCTACCTCTCCTAAGACAGATTTGAATATAAATATTTGTTTTTCTGTGCAAACTCAAGATCATCATAATAAGAATTCCCTACCAAAGTTTGAATGAAGTATGAACAAATTATCATTACGGGTGCATTTCTGGTTCTTATTCAAGACCAGGAAAGAAATAAGAGTTTCTCAAAGCAAATCGGTTTGTCATTAAAGACAAGAGGAGCCTATCCCTCGGTAAGGCTACATCTATCCAACGGGGAGCCCAACCTCCGAACACGGGCTATATAAAAAAAAGCTAAACTAATCAAGAGCAAAACAGGGTGCCCACCCCCTTTTCCGGGCAATCAAGACAAGTCATAAACGGACTACTTCAAGCTTTGGAATTGTCTTGGTTTTCCTCCGCCGATCCTCCTCCTTCACGCTGATCCTTGCCATTGACCCCCTCTTCAGGTAGTTGTCCATCTTGGTTATCCTTGCCAACCATCCCTATATTCATAGGCTCCACATGTTGGGCAGCAAGATCTTCCTCCAGGACTTCATTAATCACTTCCATAACCTCAGGCGGGATGGCCGCATCAAGAAGGGCAGCCATGGAACCCGTCTGGCTCTTGTCGACCTCTATCTCCATTATAAGGGGTTCCTCAGACGGGCTCTTAGCTCCTTCCCCAGCTCCTAGCTGGTCTCCCTCGGATCGAGAAGACAGAACCTTACTTGAAGACTCTCCGGGACCTGAAGTAGTAAAGATAGGAGGAGGAGATGGAGGATCTGTCTGGACGGGCTGTTTTCCAGCTCCAGCCTGGCTCGAAGGAACCGCCTCGTCACCATCAGGGATAGATAACTCAGCAGCCTTGATCATTATCTCCTATCTATCCCAGCCGGCAATAGATGACAAATCAAAGGGAAGAGGGAGAGCTTCTATGGCCTGAAAGGAAGCGTAGAAGTATCCATCGCTAAAGGAGGTCTTCCGCGTCAGCTTGCAGCTTGGTCACCTAAGTAATCAAAGCCTGATTCTTGAGGTCCAACTTCTTAGCCTAAGCTTTCCAAGAATCCCTCTGCCTGGCCCGCCGGGTAGATTGGAGACGCTCTTGATCATAAGACTGCTTCGTCTTTTCATGATCACAACGAAGCTCGGCCAACTCATTCTCGATTCTTCCTTGGTCGGAGGTCATCTCCTTAACTAAGGCCTGAGCCTGCTTGAGCAATCCTATGGCTTTACTTGGCTTCGGCTTCGGCCTTGGCAGCCTGGTCACGAAGGAGGGTTACCTGGTGGCCCATGGAAACATTAAACTTGAAGGCCTATAAAATACAAAGCCAGGGTTAGAGATTGAACAAGTTGGCAGAAGCAGTACGAAGGAAATATAATTACCTCAGCTAAGACAGCAGACCCCTTGGTGAGCAAGACATCCACATGCATTGAAGCCATCTTGGATATCCCACCACCCGGACAGGACGCAACGAATTGTTCCAAGACTTCGTCTTGCCCCTTCGAGCTCGACTGAGGGCTGGAATGGCTAGGAGGAATCCGTGCGACTCCCCTTTCAAAGTCCTCTGAAGCTCGTGGGGATGGAAGCACAGCGGAATCATAAGGGCGAATCGATGGAGCAGCAACTTTAGCGACTACAACGGAAGGGGCAGAAGCAGTCGGACCAACAGCTTGGGGAGCTTTACCCTAAAGCCCGAAAAGCCCGCGACGTAAGGTTGGCCATCTTGGATCCAGCTGGGGAGGTATATTCAGCAAGAGCCAGTGCGACCTCAGCAAATGGAAGATGAGTTCTAGCTTGAGGAGAACGTTGGACATCGTGGGAAACTGGTTCAAGGACAAAAACTGTGAGTAAACAAATCAAAAAGGAAAATGTCAGAACCAAGCTAATCAACAAGACAAGGCAAGGAAATTCAATGACACTTACGAGGAGTAGCGCTTGAGATCCAGAGGTATTGATTCACCCTATGAGGATCGAAGGCTTCAGCGGTTGAGAACTTCGGGTTCAAGTAGTTCCTGGCTAGAATAGCCTTCAAACTAGTTTCAGATTCAAAAGGTAGAGAGTCTCGGTCCCACGAGGGTTTGTCACTGAAAGCTATGGGAACCTTGAACTCATGCCCCCTAATGAAAATCGAGCTCCCCCAATCATCCCCCGTGAGGATCCATTCTTCCTTCTAGACGGGGTCCTTCTTTGAAGCGACAGTAATAACAAAGTTGAGCTTGTTCTTGGCCTTAGTATAAAACTGGCCTCGAGGAGCGCTAAATAGGCTCCCTGATATAGAAAAGATAGGCCAGCTCCTCTGCTCCCAGCTCTCTCGTCACCTTGCTCAGCTGACATTGTTCCCTCCATAGCACGATGAAGCTAATCAGATGCCTCCAGAAGCCAGGAGTCAACTGGAGGGGTGTAAGCTGGATGACGTTGAGAGCTCGCCGAAGAGTTGGATGAAGGGGAAGCCTAACCCCATTCTCGAGAGCCAGCACATGAATTGGAAGCATGCCTTTAGGGGGGTTGAAGAACTTGTAACCCTTGGGGGCGCACCGAGACGGAAACGCTGTCGGGAATGCCGTACTTCGACCTAAAATGATCAATCGCGACTGGATCAATGTTGGAATCAGGGACAACCTTGAAGTCATAGGGACTGGAGCCGGGACTCGATGCTCTCCCGCGGCGTTGCCGCCCACTTCTTTATCAGAGTCTTCATCGGCTATATCCAAAGGATGGTCAGGATGGTTGGAAAACCCGGTCCCAATGGACACATTCCAATTCGACCGCCGACGTTGCGGATTGGGCGGAGAATCATCGTTGTCTAAGCTCCTCCTTGCCCATTTCCCAGAAGCAAGACTAAGGACCTCATCACCGTCAACCATGGAATCAACGGAATCGTGACTGGTTTTCGACATGATGAAGTCGATGAGGATGAGGAACGAAGAGAAAGATAGGCTTAGGAGAAAGTCTATGAGAGAAAGTTTATCTTGGGAAAAATTTGAAATTTGAGAGATGTGAGGAAGACGTTGAGATAAATAAGTATATATTAGCAAGAGGGCAGCAGCACGAGCTATCGAGATCTTCGGTTAGGATCACAAAGAATCTCGGGGACTGCCGTAACGTAACCGGATTGACTCAGAAACAGGTCAGTCAGCTCACGCCACGTCACTTACGCATTTAATGAGGAGATTTCCCCAAGATCCTTGTAATGGTAATGAATCTCTAGGACTGCCGTAGCGCAACCGGATTAATTCAGAAATAAGTCAGTCAGTTCATGCCACGTCATTTACGCAGTTAATGAGAAGGTTTCCCCAATATTCTGGTAACGGTAAAGAAGGAAAGATTTCCCAAATAAAATAAAAAATCGGACCCCAACCCCAAGCTCAACAACTGGTGTTCAAGTCAGAGGGGACTTCTGTTAATAGCCAAATTTGGCTAAGGACCAAAGGGAAATTTTCAACCCTCCAAACCTAGCTCCATGCCTGAGGTCATCCACCAGGAGACCATGTTACCCGAAGCTGAGCTATGGTACCAGCCCCATAGAATAAGGACGGGCTTCAGAAACACCCGGGGTAGAGTCCGGCTCTGTCAGATCGAGCCCGCATCATCGAACCTGAAACCAGAAGATCCCCCCGAAGTCGGGATTACCTCACAAATTCTCCAGAAGCTCGCTTATACCTCGCTGACATAGGGGGATGTCCGTAGGAGGCCGCACCTAGCTTTAAAAGGTCAAGAGAGGCTAGACCTAGCTCCTAGCTAAACGAAACTCTTTAATACCAGGGCCAGGACACTGATCGACCTCGCCATGATACATACCATATTCAACGACCCCAATGGGGATCACGGTAGACCCGAAGGCACACAGGATTACATCTAAAGATGTTACATACATACATAACAAGTAATAGAGTCTAAGTAGGAAATAAATTGATCTCCACCAAGATATCCTCAACTTAGCAATTAACTCAAAGTCAATGACATTTAAAAAGTAAAAATCCCGTCCGATAAGGAGGGGAGGGATGGAGAAAATTAAGGGGAGAATCAATTAGTTTAACCTACGAAGACATTGTATAAAGGAAGGACTTCGGCCTTCTGAAAGAGGAGACTACTATTCGACAGGCATACGACAAGTACCCAACTACTCCCTAGAGAGAATTGAGAGCAATTTGAGAGAGATTTGTCTATCATACATGATTAATAAAGAGAATATTTTTCTTTCTTTTGGGTGGAGAATTGTATCATTATTTCTTGTCATTTTATAAAGCACCGTTACACATATGATCAACCTTGGCCACCACTTACATGGTAGTGGTCTCGAGGGTGTTAACTGAGATTTCTCGTCTTGAGCAAAATTTCGGTTAACAATATCCAAATTAGTCTTCTCTCTCTTCTTAATGGTTTGAACAAGACAACAACCAATAAGGATTATATATCCATGTCTTTTTTGGCCCTTAAGGGTTGATATAGTTGTTTGTGTGTTGAATATTTTTTGAAAAACTATATCATGTTTGCTTATGACAAAAGGGTACACATTGGTTTGAATTCTTATGGAAACCCTTTTGATGTTTGCTTAGCCAAATACCATTGCTTGAACTTTGATGTTATATATCTTGCATGAAAAGCAACACCTTCACACGTTGTCTTTAAAATAAAACTCCTTGAATCTCTCTCAATTATTCAAGTTGCATAAATTTTATGTATATGATTATGCAATTATCTTTTGTGCAAATAGCTCTCTTTGCTAAAGCAACCCGATAGGGGGAGCTCTTTTGCCTATCTCATGACAAAAAGAGGGAGAAGTCTTGAGAGATATATGGGAACATTTTTTTAGGCCTTGGGGGAGTAGCCTTGAGAGAGAGAGAGAGAGAGAGAGAGAGAGAGAGAGAGTAACCTTTTAGGGGGAGCATTGCACATGCACTATTTTTGAATTGTTGTGTTATTATTGAGTGCAAATGCATTTTACATTTGTTCACCTCATATGCACTTGTTCTTGGAAAGTGCTTTTTTGCTATTATTGTGTGGAGGCACTTACGTCTAATTATGATTCTTCATCAACAAGCTTCCAAGATCCCAAAGAGCTGCAAGAGAGGTAGTTCACTCGTTCTTAATTCTTAAAGAGATTTAGTTGCATACACATACTTACATGCATTTTGTATTGATATGCATTTGTTGTTGCGCGCACACACATACACACACACACACACACTTACATGCATTTGAGTTGTTATGCATTTGTTCCTTATTGCTCTTGTGTGCATTTTTTTTCACAATCACACTTGCACTTCATTCTTAGTCTTAGGTGTGGTTTTTGTGTGGTGTAATTCATTTCCCGATTCTTGATCAGAAACGTCCACGCTTGCATGTTGGAGTACTTTTCTTAGCGCGTTGTTGACCCCATTGAAGGTCTCTTTTACACTAGTTGTGCACAGGTCCCTACTCGTGCAGTATACGTGCACTGAGGATAAGTGTCCTCCGGTCTGTCTTTTGCATGGGTTGTGCACGAGTCCCTACCCGTGCACTGAAGATGGATGTCCTCGGGTCTGTCTTTTGCACGGGTTGTGCACATGTCTCTTACCCATGCAGTACCCGTGCACTGGGCATTTTTTTTTAAACGATGCAGTTTCATTTAGCTCTATTATATATGTTTTATCTTCTTCCTTGTTCTTGCTGTGGAGTTCAAAAACTGACCTAAGTAAGAGAAAGCCATTCTTGAAGAGAGAAAGACTCCAAGAACTCACATTTACTCAACCAAACACATTTCTATAAGCATCTAGCATCTTTCTTGCATCATCTAAGCTTGGGTTTTCTTGTGTTCTTTGACTAAGTAATTTCTACATGCACTAGAATCTCTTGTTTCATTCTTATGTCATGTTTGCCTAGGATTAGAATTTATTTGTTGATTAAATGCATGTCTCCGTACTTAATGTTGTTTCTAATATGTTTGAGACATTGAATGTTGGCTGAGTTTAATTTTCATTGATAGCTAGCATTTATGACCATTTTGCCCTCTAGCTAAGTCTCCATGCCTTGCATTTAGACATTGTTGATTAGGATGTATTGATTGCATTCATTAATTGCATATTTATTGTCCTTACCATTTTGTGTGACAACTTGTGTTAATGTGGTTTTATTTAATGACTAGATTTTAGACTTGCATACCCATATCTAGTTAGGTATTTATGAGCATTCAAATAGACATTGATATCTAGGATTGCTTTTATTGCCATCATATAATCTCTAGATAAGCATTTAGTGTTGCATAGCATTAATTGCATTTTGAATATTTTAACATATTCATATAGGTTGTTTATCTCTTCTTTCAGAGTTAGGTTCTGTGACTACGGGTGTGTAGTGCACAAGTAAATTGGTCTAGAATTACTATAAAAGGCCCGTGGGTAGTAATGGTGGGTTAGTAACTGAGAATGGTGTGACTGAAGGTCATCATAGGTTGTAAATATCATTACATATAGTGGATTTGAGGACCGTATGTGGCTAGAAGGATAGCCCGTGAGTTTTGCCCATTTGGAGGGTTTCTCACGAAAATTAATCAGTGTATTATTTATTGTTTCCTCACTTTAGATTATCGATTAATTGTTTGTTTTATTTGGTTAATTTTTTAATATTGACTAATCAAGAAAAGTAATTAACTTGATTGAAACCTATTCACCCCCCTCCCAATCTAGGTTATTAGACACACGCTTTTGTGTATTTTCAGTCTCACTTGAAGTGTCTTGACTACCTTCTCCATTTTGTCCAATTGAAAAATATAGTCGCACACCTTGACTTTTGCTATTTTGAGCTCCTCTTCCTTCCTACTCAATGCTTCCTTGACCTCCTCTAAGGCATTGGCCTTCCGTTCGACTTCCATTAACATCTTCCTTAACTTGCGAGCTATTTCCTCTTCAAATTATTCCGATAGCCTTGCAAGGTCTTCCAACTCCTTCAATGCTGAATCCTTTTCTACTTCAAGGTTCTTGAGTTGCTCACCTAATTCCTTGTTGATAGTGGAGAATTCTTAGACTCTCTTCCTAAGCATCACATTCTCCCTCAAGAGAAGCTTTACTTCAAGCAGTAGCTTTTTGTCTTCTTTTTCAACTTCATCAACTTTCTGAAGTATGTGACGATCGAGAACCTTGTCTTCAAACTTCATGGCCTCTTATTCTTGTAGGCAATCTTGTTTCCCTTCTTCCATTTCTGTAGCCAATTCAAAAGCCTTCACAAGATCACATACTCGACTCTTCTTCTTTCTTCCTTTGGGCATCTCTAGCACAAAACAATCTCCTTCATCAATTCTTTATTTAGGCTAGTGGATATAAAATTCCACACTCTTCCCACAATATGTGAAGGATAGTCTCCTTGAAACCACATCAACAACCATGCTGGTTGTGGACACGAAAGATCTACCTAGGAGTATCATCCAATTCCTCTCATAGGGTGACTCCTCTTTAACATCCGTTACAACAAAGTACACCAAGACTATAAGTCCATTCACATTCAAACACGTATTTTTAACCACACCATGCTGAACCTTTAGAGAGTTATCCGTCATCCTGAGAGTCATCTTAGTCAGCTTGATAGAGTCAATCTTCAATTGTTGGCACAACTTCAGAGGCATCATATTGATGCTCACCCCCATATCAAACAAAGCTCCCATTATTGGTGAATCCCCCACTGTGACAGCGATGATGAAGCTACCGAGATCCTATAGCTTGAGGGGAATACTCTCCCTCACCATTTGCTCACTTACCTCTGTAAGCCCCACTAATTCCTCCATGTTCTAATTGCTCTCACTCTTTACTTTTTCAAACACCTTCATTGAATGTGATATAGCTTCTTATAATTCAGACTTCTCATACTCCTCCTGGACAACCTCAATCACCTTGGCATGTTTATTGTTGATCAGAGACTTCCCCTTATCTTGCTTGCGTAGAGCATCTGTGATCTAGTTCAAATGAGTCTCCAACTTCTTGATTGAGGAATCCATGCCATTAGATCTCTAGTCATTTGAATGTTTATAGTTATTCAACACTTGCTCAGTTGATCTCTAAGAGTTCATTATGGCCTGAGAAGCCTGTTGAGTAGTCTGGATGAAATCTCTCATCTCTTCCTCAAATGTCCTTGTCCTCTGCTGATATGAGTTAGACTGAGTGTTGAAATTGCTTTGTGGGTTGTTATTGGTGTTTCCCCACTGATTGATACTTCCCCCTTACTTGGTTAAAATTTCTACTGTATCCTTGGTTCGAGCATCCTTGGTTGTTGTTAGAACTGTTGTTGTTTGACCAGGAGAAATTTGAATGATTCCTCTACCCAGGATTGTAGGAGTTTGAGAATGGGTCATTTCATTGTCTCTGATATCAGCCTAAGACCTGGGATTCCTCCTGCTGCCCCAAATTTCCTTCTCCTCCACTCATGTTCTCTCTTGTCACATGGCTTCCATTGGCACTAGGCTTAATCATAATCTTCATATATTATTTCATTGACTGCAATTCTTTGGCCATTTTCGACATTTTGATAACAATCCCTATGCCTCCTTCTATCTCCAATCTTCCACCTCTCCTTGTGTTTGAGGTCCTCTACTACGAATTTTAAGCTAGCATCTCGAGTATCTTGTACGCCTCTACAACTACCTTATCTGCAATGGTCCCTCCACATGCTTTGTCAACCAATATTTGAGTGATAGAGGTGAGACAATTGTAGAATGATGTGACCTTTAGCTCATCTGGATAAGTGTGGGGCAGAAAATGTGCAAGCAATATCTGAAACCTCTCCCATGCCTCATGGAAGGGCTCTCCATTTTCCTCCACAAAAGTTGTTATCTTCACTCTCAACTCTTTAGCCTTTGCTGCTGGGAAAAACTTGATGTAAAATGTTTTACAGACTTGGGCCTAAGTGGTAAGTGAACCGGCTCTCAACGCCATGTACCACTACTTGGAACACTCATTCAGACAGTATTAGAAACACCGTATATGTAACTGCTCCTTGGTAAGTACTGTGTTCCTAGTTACTATAGGGAATGTCACTATGACTTCACTATACGCCTTCATAAATTGCAAGCAGTCCTCTGTTGGCAGTCCGTAGAAAGATGGGAGTAGGTTGATGTGCATTCCTTTTAGTTCATATGGTCAAGCAACATCGTCTAAAATAATCGATGTAGGCTGATTGCTGATGGATGGAATGGTATACTCTCCAATGGTGAGTCCCAAATCTACCTCATCTTAAGCTACTTGCTCTTGTACTTTTGGTGGCACTCCATCTGACATATCTTCTACTAGCTGATTCTCTTCAAACTGTCTGATCAATATTCTAATGCAATCAATATTATCGTTTGTTGGATATAATGAACCACTCAAAGAACGTATATCTTGCATGTACCTAAGAACCTGAAAATTGTACGAACACAAAAACCACAAATGAAATAAAAGAGACTAAAAACAACAAAAACAATAAAGAAACTAATACTAAAATTAAATCTATTCACTACTATGCACGCCGATCCCCGGCAGCCGCACCATTTTTGACAAGTGTCATTTTGGTATGGAAAGTGCTTGTCAAAACAAAATTTATAAAACCTCATTGATGCCTCAAAATGTGCAAAAACAAGTAAAGTGGCAAGTTGGGTATTGTTCACAGGGATCGATGGATAGCAATGATCGGATTGAATGCTCTAATACTAGTTATGCAAAAAAAAAAGTTAAATGCGACAAATGCAAAATAAAATGATTGGTTTGGAAAATTGGTTATCTAAAGTTAAACCTACAGTTAAACTAATTAAACTTGGTTAAACTAAATTCAACTAAGTTAGAAAGAAATTGTTGTGTAAAATATGATACTGAGAACTAAGGAATTGGTATTTCCAACAAGCAAATAATGGGCATGCAAATCACTCTCATGAATGTTCATAAATCTATTGCAACTAACCTATGGTGTATAGTATTTGTTGTATATCCCTCATGGGTGATCAACCTAGGGTGTATAGCAGTGGCCAAACACTTGAGATTTTCCATTAATGCACATCTTTCAATTATAGGTCTAATCTCTTTATAATGAAATCAACCTAGGGTGTATAGTGTTGATTCTTAACCTCTCATAAATGACCAACCTAGGGTGTATAGTATTGACCATTCACTTGAGATTAGGTAAAAATTTAGATTATGAAGACCGGGTTTCACTTGAGGGGTGTACTCATGATCAATCCTTCCATTCAATAGCATCTTTAGAAAACCAAGTAGGGTGTATACCAAGTTAATTACCCAAATAAATTATTCAACCAATTTGCAAAGAGAGTGGTGTACAATCAAAGACAAACCAATTAATTAATGAAGGCAATAAAACCAAAGAATGTAACATATTTGATAGATTATAAAATAGAGTTCAATACATGCCCAACATCTACAAATGTCTCACATCAATCCCTTAGTGGGATATCTAGCTACTCATGTCTATTACAAGAAAAAAACTAAGAGAAGGGAATAGAAGAAAACCCATGAGAGAATCTTCCCTCTTCAAGCTCCAATTCAATCTCTTAGTAGCTTTTTGAGTAGAAATCCAAGAAATGGTATGTGGTTTTTGGATATGGAGGGAGAGTTAACTTCTAGATCTAAAAGGATAAAATTTTAGAAAAATATGTGTGTGGGTGTGTGGGTGATATCAGAAACGAATATATTTAAACTATTCCCGAAAATAGGTCTGAAAAGTTGATGTAAGCGAATCTGGCCCTAATATACTTTGGTAGTGCGCTAGTAGGGACTCGCGCAGTGACCCACTCACCGGCCAATCTTGGAATTCTCCATCCTCGGTTCGAGGGTCAACTGTGTTGGTTGGGACCCGTGCAATACCAGCCGTCTGGGCACTTTTGTAGTCTGATGACTCTCGGATCACGGTTGGTGTGTTGGTCAAGTGCGCTGGTCTGGAAATGAAAACTTGTAAGTGCGTAGGTAGGGTTACCCGTGCAGTACCCGTGTATTGACAATTGCATTTTTTTGATCCACTGTGCGTTGGTCCATTGCGCTGGTTGGAACCTGCGTAGTACTAGCCGACTACCTATTCCTTTTATTTTTGACTTGTTTTGCTCCCGCAAATCCTGCTTTCCATCTCCAATACCTGAATCGCATCAAATGCATGCAACCACTAGAAAAGAACTTATTAGACACATAAAAACACACAAGAACAAGACAAAGGACATGGAAATGAGGGCCAAAATATACTACAATCTTGGTACAATCAACTCTTTCGAGACTTTGTCAAACACTTAGCGAACAAACATATTAACCCTTATTATGATTATTATTAGATAACAACTTTCATAAGTAAACTCAATTCACCACATTTAATCTACAAACATAAACTCACAAATGTGAAAGAATGTGATACACTAAACACATACACGTAACAAGAGACAATGTATCTCATATACAAATATATTCAATGCAAAGCAAAATCCACAAGTTGTAGTTTGAATATTACAATGTAAATGACACGCCCAAGCCGGTTCTTACTAAAATATTACTACTTTAAATTACACTACAACGGCTAACTAGGGGGGGGGGGGTGCGAGTGTTTCACCAATTACAAGTGCACGAGTTGTTCAACTCATATAGGGGGCACAAGTACGGGTAATCATTCCTACGAGGACTAGATTAAACAACCTAAGTAGATAGAAAGCTTATAAATCAGTGGTAACTAGCAAACTCACTAAAGTTAAGCTAAAGGATTATCACTACAAATTATACTAAGTTGTTCAAAGACTAAAGTTATCACAAATACAAATCTTGATTAAAACTAGATTTAGGAATTGTCAGGGGATGATGCATTCAAATATCAACCATAAGATCTAATCGATCATTCATAAAGGACATTCACAAAAGGGTCCTAAGCATGCATCTATTAAAATTAATTAAAGCTCCAATCCTCAACCTTAATCACAACCTAAGTCTAGAGAGGTGAATTAAAGGAGGATGTCACATGAGTGTTAGTGGAGATTCACAACTCTATCATTGGTAATGAGTCAAGTTAGAGAATCTATACAACATGGATATGGGTCAAGTAGGAAAGGCCTATGGTGGATGACAGAGCAGAGTCTTCCGATGAAAAATGACCTATCCTTTCTTACCATTTTTCATGTTTTGATGTTTAACTTTTTAGCTTTATTTAGTTATCTCTAGTATTGAACTCATTTACTTTTCCACACTTTTATTTTGTTTTAGTATTTTGTATAGTTTAATAATTTTGGTGGATGATTTGGATATTTGTGGTTGATGATTTATTTTGAGATATTCTTTTGAGATATATTTGCGTGGTTGGTATCTTTTTGTTAGATGTTTCTAATCCAATCTTGGATGCAAGAAAGCAACCACCTCGGTTTCATTTCTTAATCTCAATTGTTTTAAACTCTAATTTTTCCTATCCCTTGGGATTTATTTGCTTCATTGATTCATTGTGAATATTTGTGGATATGGAACAATTTTGTGTGGATGATCCTATTCATTGTTTATGATCATATTCATTGTTTATTTAGTGAATATATTTTGATGATGTGGATGGATACATTTTTGTGGACAAATTGATCATATTCTTGGATTTTTCATTTATTGATTTATCATTTTTGGATGATGAAATTAGCCGAAGGCTCTTTTGGATTCATATGTGAGTGTACATGTTAATTTTTAATATATAGCCCCATTCGGTTTAGGGGTTGTTTTTGCATACTCACATTTTTGTTATATGTGCGTATACTAAGATTCGTTTTAGGGTCATCATGCCCCCATTCCAGCAATTTTGTTTATGGAAATGGTTGATATTGGTTGTGCTTAATGTTGGAACCCTGTTCACTGGTAACACATCGGAAATAGGTTTTAAAGATTTTAATACAGATCGTAAACGATCTATAACAAGTGAACTTGAGATCGTAATTATTTTTCTGGAACTAATACATACAATATGTAAACTCAGGAAATTGTAATATATATATATATATAAATTTAGAACCTTACCAACGTTTGGATGCTCCTTCACTTTACGATATGCTCTTGGTCCTATACTACTGATCTTCTTAGCTATTCCCGAAACTGGTAACTGCGTGAGGGCGCGTCACATACTCAGTAACTTAGGAGGATATAGAGAGAAGAAGAAGAAACAATTTCTTCCAAGAGAAAACAAAACTAGTACCATTCTAGTTGTTTAAAAAAATATTATAATTTTTTTTTCTTTCTTTTGTTTTTTCGAGTGCATGCCTCAAATTTTCTTTTTCTCTCTTTGTTATCTCATGCACAACAGTTTTTTTTTCTATCTAACGCACACCTTGAAAAAAAAAACTTTTTCTCTCTTTCTTATAACTTGATTCATGCACACACTTTGTATCCCATACAAATTGAATATCTTTTTCTCTTTTTTTTGTTTTGTTATCCAAATTTATATCATATATATATATATATATATATATATATATATATATATTATAACTAAAACTCTTTAATTGATATCTTTTCAATTGTAAAACTAAATCTTTTAAAATGATATCTCATATCTTTTATTTTAAAAGATAATTACATATTTTGAATTTAAACATTTTAAATTCAATTTCAAATATTTAATTTAATAAAATAATCATATTATCTTATTCTATATAAAATCAAATATCAACTAACACCCTCCATTTAGTGATTAATAACATAATTAAATAATCTTATTATTTAATTTATTTAATCACAATTATTCATTAATTAAATAAGCTCATTATTCAATTAATTCCCGAATAAATACATGTCACTTTCGTAACACAATTAATTGGACAATCCAATTAATTAACCATGACCCTTGTTATCTAAATCGATCGGGCTAGCAAGGGAACCTAATGGACCTACAGTATTTTGAGCTCCAATAATCCTTGAAATCATTAATTAAACTCTTTAATTAATATTCCTTGATTATTAACTCTGGTGTTATTCAACTAAAAACCTGAAGTTGCACTCTCTCAACTGCAGACGCTTTTACACATGCTGATACAACTCGGTGTCCATCGATATAGCTATTACACATGGTGTGATCCTCCACAGCAGTTCACAATTAGAGCTGGGTCATAATGTCTGTTATACCCCTCTAATTACATATATCCTTTAAGTACCGTTGATTCTCTAATGGACAATAAATCCTATTTCCTCACGGAATTAGGAGAGCGCTTATATTGTCCAAGCCCTGAATCAACCTTTAAGGGAACTACCATCTACTTCTCACAAGAAGGAGTGGATTCCATTATTGTGTAATAACCTTCCCAGCCACAAGCCAAACCGCAATCCCAACATACGGAGCATATTGATCTAGAACTGCATTCGATCTCACCCATGGTATATCAAAGACCACGATCTAACCTGAAGGAGTCGATATGACACTCATGATTAAGATCACCCACATATAGCCATCATTAATTGATATATATATATATATATATATAAATATATGAATCTTATTGGTAAACGGATCTTGGTGAGAGATTCATATAGATCATGACCCAGTCCTATATGATCACATCATACAAGGTGCCTCCATTCCCATATCTCATATGAATGATTCAGGATAGAATCACCGTACATTACGGAATGGACCGCAGCTATAGATTAGCCGCAAATAAAGTTCTCAGTTTTATTTGCTATCTATGGACTCTTTAGATTGCACGACTCTTACTATATCCATCCGTATATGACATTCATATACACAGTTCTAGATTACATCCGACAATCTAGGATGTTAATATATGCACAAGTTATAAAATAAACAACACAACAAGAATGAATTGAACTTTTTTATTTATTTTTTATTTATTTCATAAATCCATTTATAAATTACATCTTTAGGGCATAAACCCCAACAATCTCCCACTTGCACTAAAGCATATGAGGCTTGTTTTGTAACCCTAGACCATCTAGGTGAACCGAAAACACTTTAGCCAATAAGGTCTTCTTAAAGGGATCAACATGATTGTCTTGTGAGGCTATCTTGGTGACGATCACATCTCCTCTCTGCACTATCTCTCTAATGAGATGATACTTTCTCTCTATATGCTTCCCTCTCTTGTAGCTTCTTGGTTCTTTGGAATTAGCCACAGCACCACTGTTATCACAATAAAGTGTGATGGGCTTATCCAGATCTGGAACAACTTCCAGATCACTCAAAAACTTGTGGAGCCAAACAGCCTCTTTAGCAGCTTCACAAGCGACTACATATTCGGCTTCCATAGTGGAGTCAGCAATGCAAGATTGCTTTATACTTCTCCACACAATGGCTCCACCACCTAGGGTTAATACTGATCCAGACGTGGATTTCCTAGAATCCCTA
This sequence comes from Dipteronia sinensis, assembly GCA_033220585.1. Classification (NCBI taxonomy): domain Eukaryota; kingdom Viridiplantae; phylum Streptophyta; class Magnoliopsida; order Sapindales; family Sapindaceae; genus Dipteronia; species Dipteronia sinensis. The sequence continues at coordinate 24,092,180 of CM065637.1, forward strand.
TCTGACTGAAAATTAGAATACGTGTATCCAAACGGGATCAAATCCTGTCTGGAATACACTAGCATATAGTTTCTCGTTCTCCGAAGATACTTGAGAATGATCTTGACAACAACCTAATGATCCAATCCTGGGTTAGACTGGTATCTACTGACTACTCCCACTGCATAGCAGATGTCCGGTCTCGTGCATAACATAGCATACATGAGACTACCTACTGCTGATGCATAGGGTACACGTCTCATATCCTCAACTTCTTGAGGTGTCTTAGGACACTGTTCCTAAGACAAGTGAACTCCATGCTTAGAAGGTAAATTACCTTTCTTGGAGTTCCGCATTGAAAATTTTACAAGAATCTTGTCGATATACGATGCCTGAGATAGTGCTATGAGTTTGTTTCTACGATCCCTTATAAGTTGGATCTTTAGAACATAACTCGCCTCTCCCAAATCTTTCATTTGGAATCGGATAGCCAGCCAGCCCTTTACATCAGATAACATTCTCACATCATTCCCAATGAGTAGGATGTCGTCCAGGTATAGGACCATAAAAACTACCTTTTTTGTCAATGATGCGCTTGTAGACATAAGGCTCATCGATGTTCTGCTCAAAGCCATAAGTTTTGATCACATCATCAAACCTGATGTTCCAAGATCTAGATGCTTGCTTCAATCCATAGATGGACCTTTGCAACTTGTAAACTTTTTGCTCTTGATCTGGAGACACGAATCCCTCTGGTTGCATCATATAGATGCTCTCGTTAAGATTGTCATTCAAGAATGCATCTTGACATCCATTTGCCATATTTCATAATTGAAATAGGCAGCAATGGATAAGAGAATCTGAATAAACTTAAACATGGCTACTAGCGAGAAGGTCTCTTCATAATCGACCCCCTCTTTCTGGGTATAACCCTTAGCCACTAACCTTGCTTTGAAGGTCTCTACCTTCCCATCTACTCCTCTCTTCCTCTTGTAGATCCACTTACATCCTATGGGTTTTACCCTATTCGGTAAGTCTATAAGATCCCAGACTGAGTTTGATTGCATAGACTCCATCTCAAGATTCATGGCTTTAAGCCATTCCTCTTTATCAGGATCTTCCATTGCATTCTTAAATGTCAATGGATCATCTACATTATCAACAGAGACAACACCTTGTCCCTCATCTATACTTAAATAGCATTCAGGTTGTCTTACAACCCTCCCACTACGTCTTGGTGATAGTGTATCCTGATCATGAACCATCTGACTCTCAGATGTTTATGGATCAACAACTCTTGTTGATGAAGCACTAGTCTCACCAGGCTGCAACTCAGTCAATACAATCTTAGAACGAGGTTTATGGTCACTAATATAATTGTCCTCAAGAAACGTTGCTTTTAAATACTTTGTTATCTTCGGGACTATAGAAGTGTCTACCTCTAGTCTCCTTGGAATATCCTACAAACAGGCAGACCACAGACTTGGAGTCTAGCTTTCCACTTCTATTCTTCAGCATGTATGCTGGACACCCCCATAAGCGAAAATGTCACAAACTAGTTTTACGACCACTCCACAACTCTAGGGGAGTCTTATGAACAGATTTGGATGGCACTACATTCAAAATGTATGCCGCTGCTTGTAACGCATATCCCCAGAAGGAATTTGGTAATGATGAGAAACTAATTATATATCTCACCATTTCCATCAGGGTTCTATTTCTCCTATCCGCTGCACCATTTTGCTGAAGTGTACCGGGAGCTGTGAGTTGGGAATCTATCCCATGCTCGACCATGAAGTCTTCAAACTCTTGGTCAAGGTACTCACCTCCACGATCTGACTGTAGTGACTTGATAGTTCTACCCAATTGATTCTCAACTTCAGCTCAGAATTCTTTGAACTTTTTAAATGTTTCTGACCTTCGTTGCATCAGGTAGACATATCTGTATCTTGAGTAGTCATCTATAAAGGTGACATAATACTCATAGCCGCCCCTAGCTCTAACATTCATCGGTCCACAGACGTCTGTATGAATGAGTTCTAGTGGCTATATAGCTCTAAGCCATTTTCTTGTAAAAGGTCTCTTAGTCATCTTACCTTCTAAACAGGATTCGTAGACAGGTAAGGTGCCAACCTTTAACTCACTTAAAGGTCTGCTTTTTACTAGTCTATCTATCTGGTCAAGGTTGATATGACAAGGCCTTAGATTCCAGAGATACGTGTCATTATATGGAGAAATCTTATGTCGTTTAGTTTTTGGTTTTACAACCTTAAACATTTCGGTGTTAAGTAGTGTAGTATGTATTAACAGTCTTAACACATACAAATTGTTTTTATTAATTCCTGAACAAATATTCAGACCATTCTTTCCAATAATAGATTTATTATAGATTTATTATTGAAAGAAACAGAATACGATTTTTCTAACAATTTAGAAACGGAAATCAAATTCCGTATAAATCCAAGAATATAAAAAACATTGTTCAATAATAAAAAACTATTATTATTACAAAATTGTAATCTTATTGCTCCAACAGCTTTGACCGACACGACATCCCCCGACCCCACACGCATTGAGAAGGCTCCCTCTTCTAGCTGTGTCCAAGAATCAATCCACTGCAAAGAAGAACAAATATGGTTAGTGGTCCCCCGAATCAATTATCCAGAGTGAAGAATCATCTTCCACTAAACAAGATTCAAGAACAAGTAAATTCATATTTACCTTTCTTCTTCTTCTTGGCTACCTCCTCAAGGTACTGAGAACAGTTCCTCTTCCAGTGCCCGACCTTGTTACAATGGAAACATTTTCCTTTATCTTGGTTGGTAGAGGTGCCCTTCTTTTTTGCTTTCGGCCTTCTTGGGTTTGGGTTTACCCTTCACCTTCCCAGTAGTCCTTTTCCTCTTCTTATTATTGGAGAAAGATGGTTTGGCAACAATTACCTCACCGGTCTTACTTTTGCTGTCCTTAATCAAGGACTCAAAAGTATCGAGCTCATTGAGCAACTGTGTGAGACTGAACCTTAACTTGGTCATCCCTTAGTTGCTCTTAAACTGATCGAAACTCTTTGGAAGAGTTGTCAGTATGATGCTCACTTGACTGGGTTCGTCAATGGCCCCACTAGTGACTTCTGCCGTGTTGAAGTAGGACATCATGCTCAAGACCTGTTCCCGAACTGATGTACCTTCCTTCATGCGAGCGAGCATAGCGGAATGAACAGCTTCGTGTCGCTTTTGCTCGGAGGGCTACCCGAACATAGCTTGTAATGGCCCTATAATTTTGAATGTTGTAGTCATTGCTTCGTGCTTTGTGACAAGCACGTCTGTCATAAAAGCCAACAGATATGTTCGGGCCTTCTCATCAGATGAGACCCATCGCTGGTATGCCTCACGAACAGTTTGTGTGGCATTGGCAGCAGGCACCGGAGGACATTCCTCCGTAAGCACAAACTTGAGGTCTTTGGTGACACATATTGCATTAATATTAAGTTTTAACTTAGTGTAGTTATCACCAGTTAATTTGTCGTTTACGAGAATTTGAAGTAATGTAGAAGACATAGTTGCTAAAATAAATAAAACATTCATTCAGTCATTTATTAAAAAAACAAGTGCGAGTGCTTTGGCATAAATTTAAACATGATGCATGAACATGTTTAACGAACTAGAAATATCCTAAAAACAGTTACTATACCACGACAATCCAACATACAACAAAGAAGTGCCGCCTTAGGGTCGGTCAAGTCTTTGCATGTTAGACCAAGACATTCTCAATAAAATGATATTCTAGAATAACTCTTATTCCATATAGTTCAACCATCGTTTATTCAGTCAGGTTTTTAATTAACAAAACTTAATCAAAACCTTCGTGAGTGTAACCCACCATTTCAGATCTCACTAGCTGAACTCGAGAATTGCCGCCTTAGGGTCGGTCAATCCCGAAATACCCTCAGAAATCCTATCCGTTAGGAAGTCAACCTTGGTATTGATCTTTATGGAAACCCTCCTTAGGGAGGACGAAAGCAAAGCCGTCACAAGGCCCCACTCGGATCTCATGGTGTTGAACTAATGATGGAGACTACGGGATATATATGTCATATATCCCTCTCCCACTTACTACTTAAAAATTAGGGTTTTCTATTATCCGTTAATGCACCTAGACTCTAGAGGATCAAACTGCTAACTTTAATCAAGTTATCTAGCGCATTAACAAATTCATTATTAGAAATAAATTCTAATTAACTAATAAATTATTAATGATTTTTAACAATTAAAAATCTAATCTATTAGTGAATAATCTAAGCCTTTGTAAACTGTTTACTAGGTCAGATTATTTTGTAAGTGTTTAACAAGTTTTAACTATTAAAACTCTAACACTTTATTCGGTTAATTTATTATTAGGTTATTAATCATATTAATACTAATTACAATAAATGACTCTATTAATCTAACTTATTAAACACTTTAATAACTAGATTAATATTAATGAGAATTAACAAGTTTTCTAACTATTAAAAAACTAATCTCATTTTCATAGCCAATAATGTATTTACCTATTTTAATCATATTAAAAAAATACAAAAAATATTAGGCTATGATGCATGTATGACATATCAAATATATTTGTTATATTTGTGTAGGCAAATCTAATCTAAATGACATACGCATGCATGTCAATACTTTTATCATCACATAATATAAAGTATATATGAATTGACCGAGTACTGTGGATTATTTAACCTAAAAAAGTTGAAATCTAAAATTACAAAAATACCCCCAAGGCATTCCTTGGTCTTCTTGTAATTTCCGAGTCTTCCAGTCTCTTCAGGTCACTCTGATTCATCTCATGAATCCGAAATAGGAAATCCGCACGGAACGCACTAGGCAACACTTGCCAAGGGAACCGTGCAAGATGATGTGAACAGTGCCCGTGACTGTCCGCATGAACAGTACATAGTGAACAGTATTCATGAACAGTACGTGTATGAACAGTACTCCGTGAACAATGTCGTGAACAGTACCCCCACGTTCAGATTTTGCCCTTCCGTCATTTTTTCCAGGCCTTCAATATAGGTTACAATTTTTTTATAATACAATAACAGAATATATATATATATATATATATATAATTAATACAACCCATGTACCCTAAATCCACAGTACCATATAATTAACGATCAATCATGTTTTTGTAAATTAACAAATTTAATATACATACAAAAACAACATACAGTCAATTTAAATAGTACCTACACAATCATACATACAGGAGCATCGAAAACAATTTCCTGTTCCTAAAAAAAATTAGCTCTGATACCAATTGTTGGAACCCCGTTCACTAGTAACACAACAGAAATAGGTTTTAAAAATTTTAATACAGATCGTAAATGATCTATAACCAGTGAACTTGAGATCGTAATTATTTTTCTGGAACTAATACATACAATATGTAAACTCAGGAAATTGTAATATATATATATATATATATATAAACTTGGAACCTTACCAACGTTTGGAGTCTTCTTCACTTTACGATATGCTCCTGGTCTGTACCACCGATCTTTCTATCTATTCCCAAAACTGGTAACTGCGTGTGAGTGCGTCACGTACTCAGGAACTTATGAGGATATAGAGAGAAGAAGAAGAAACAATTTCTTCCAAGAGAAAACAAAACTATAACTATTGTAGTTGTTTAAAAAAAATATTATAATTTTTTTTTCTTTTGTTTTTTCGAGTGCACGCCTCAAATTTTCTATTTCTCTCTTTGTTATCTCATGCACATCAGTTTTTTTTTCTTTCTAACGCACACCTTGAAAAAAAAAATTTCTCTCTTTCTTATCACTTGATTCACGCACACACTTTGTAATTTGTATCCCATACAAATTGAATATCTTTTTCTCTTTTTTTTTTTGTTTTGTTATCCAAACATATATCATATATATATATATATTATTATTATTATAACTAAAACTCATTAATTGATATCTTTTCAATTTTAAAACTAAATATTTTAAAATGATATCTTATATCTTTTATTTTGAAAGATAATTAAATATTTATTTTGAATTTAAACATTTTAAATTCAATTTTAAATTCATTAATTAAATAATCTCATTATTCAATTAATTTCCGAATAAATACATGTCACTTTTGTAACACAATTAATTGGACAATCCATTAATTAACCGTGACCATTGTTACCTAAATCGATCGGGCTAGTAAGGGGACCTAATTGACCCACAATATTTTGAGCTCCAATAATCCTTGAAATCATTAATTAAACTCTTTAATTAATATTTCTTGATTATTAACTCTGGTGTTATTCCATTAAAAACCTGAAGTTACACTCTCTCAAATGCAGACGCTTTTACACAGACCGATACAACTCGGTGTCCATCGATATAGCTATTACACATGGTGTGATCCTCCACAGTAGTTCATAATTAGAGCTGGGTCATAATGTCCGTTATACCCCTCTAATTACATATATCCTTTAAGTACCGTTGATTCTCTAATGGACAGTAAATCCTATTTCCTCACGGAATTAGGAGAGCGCTCATATTGTCCAAGTCCTGAATCAACCTTTAAGGGAACTACTATCTACTTCTCACAAGAAGGAGTGGATTCCACTATTGTGTAAAAACCTTCCCAGCCACAAGCCAAACCGCAATCCCAACATACGGAGCATATTGATCAAGAACTGCATCCGATCTCACCCATTGTATATCAAAGACCATGATCTAACCTGAAGAAGTCGATATGATACTCATGATTAAGATCACCCACATATAGCCATCATTAATTGATATATATATGAATCACATCGGTAAACGGATCTTGGTGAGAGATTCATATAGATCATGGCTCAGTCCTATATGATCACATCATACAAGGTTCCTCCATTCCCATATCTCATATGAATGATTTAGGATAGAATCACCGTATATTACGGAATAGACCGCAACTATAGATTTACCACAAATAAAGTACCCAATTTTATTTGCTATCTATGGACTCTTTATATTGCACGTCTCTTACTATATCCATCCGTATATGACACTCATATACACAGTTCGAGATTACATCCAGCAATCTAGGATGTTAATATATGCACAAGTTATAAAATAAACAGCACAACAAGAATGAATTGAACTTTTCTTTTATTTATTTATTTCATAAATCCATTTACAAATTACATCTTTAGGGCATAAACCCCAACACTTAATGTCATATCGCATCTTATTGCTTATCATATTTTGAGCCTTGTTTGAGTGTTTTTGTTTTTTAGGCATTGATTGTGCATAACAGTGCCTAGGGCCCATTTTGAGTTTGTTAGTTGTGCGTCGTTAGGCAGGGCTCTCTTGTTTTCAACATTGAGGGAAATGTTGGGTTTTAGTTTGGGGGTGTAGAAGCCTTGTTGAGTGGCTTTTTTTTGTTTTGTTTTTGAGTCATTTTTGTTATCTTTTTGGTCGAAAATATTCAAATTTGTCGCATTAGCCAAATTTTTGAGCTTAAAATAGCTTGGATGTGATACCTTGAGCGTATGCTTTTGGCGAGTGTGTTTATGCACTTTGAGCTTATGTAGTAGCTAGTTGTCACTCTAGGGTCTCACTTGCACGACATGGGCTAGTCCCATCCTTTTTGTGCTTAAGTTGAGGGGACTCGGTGCTTTTGCTTGTTGTTCTAATAGTGGAGACTACCCGGGAGTTCACAAACATAAGCCTATTAAAAAGCACATTGAGTGTTACAATTTTTTCTGTTCTAAAACATATCTCCTGTCATATGTGTCACATGCCATTGAACATACATCTCATACATATAGTAGATTGGTTAATGGAGGCATTCATTCCTTAAATAGACTATCGTGGAAATGATCTTAGGCAATGTGTGTGCATTAACTGAAGGAAAAAAGATACGGTGGAAGCGGAAAATTTGATTGGTAAATTTCAAAAAAATTTCGTTTTAAAAGAAAGAACCTTAACCCTTGATTAATTAACATATAATTAAAAGAATCATACCTTTTCCACGTGATGATTGATATTGCGTCGATTTGAATCCGTAAGATCTTCCAATCCAATCATGACCGTGAATCACCTAGGAGTGTGGGCTCCCTTTATTTGAATTGTATACCTACAGATGGAAAAAAAAATCTTTTTCTTTTGTTAGTCACAATAACCCTCCTAGAGAAAATAAAAATGTTTGGTCACTTGTGAATTCTCAATCTTTTAATCGAAAACTCGTTGAGCCTGAATTCAATGTTGTGCACAAAGCTTTTGCTATAAAAGCTACTAGTACACTATTGAAAACAAAACGCTCCTTTTCCTTATTTCTCCTGACCGAATTTCACATTCTTTTTCTATGAGTTGGATGACTTTTTTCTTAAACAAGAGAATAATAAAAAAAAACTTCTTCCTGAAAATTATCACCGTGGCCGAACTCCCTTGATATATATATATATATATATATATATATATGGTGGCTGAAAATTCTCCTTTCATGTGGCGGATTTTTGTTTCACCAAAACTCTTATCAACTTTGGTAGTTCAAACGTATTCCAACTCATGAGTGTATTACCCAATAATAAATTATTGAATATCAATTAAAAAGTTGTGACTATATCAATAACTTTCTAATTGACTATTTATCAATTAGAGTTTGGATAGATATCAAATACTTCGTAATTTGACTAGATAAAAATCCTATTTATCTATCTACTTATAAAATAATGTTTTTAATACTTATCATACTACTAACAATAGTATGACACTAAAAGTCCTACTCATAGTTAGAAAAAGATTTTGACTTTTAATCAAATAATTAATAAATTAATAAATTAGTTTCCATTTAATTAAATAATAAAATAAAACAATATATTAGGCTAATAATTTAGCCCTTGCTGCCCAAGCCTATACATGGACAATATACTGTTTTCCCATTTTATTAAATCCATTGGACTTTAATAAAAAGTCCACATGTGAACTAAACTCATTCTTAATTACTAAAAAAAAAATTAGTCCACATGCCTTAAATTAAGAAATTAATATAATTTATCAGCCCATTTAATTAAAATGTGCAAATTATATTCTTAATGTATTAATGGAATGCTAATTGCACCCCATTAGGGCCGCCCAAGGATTTCCCACATCCTTGGCCGCCCATCCCAGGAATTTGAAGAGTTACAGTGTGTCTTGATTACACATGACCGCACCTCTCCAAAACTTTTGGTTTCCGAAACCCAAAAACAATTCTAGATGGACCCAAAAATTGGTTAGGTAGAATATATAAACTAGTCCATTCAAGTTCATGCGGATTGAGAATCTTGGCGGGCTATCAAAATTTAAGCTTCAATAGACATAACCAATTTATAATCAACAAATGATTCACTTAGGTTCGATTTATTAATTTTATCTCATTCCACTAAAGAGTTAAAATTAAACTCTTAAATAAAGATAGAATAAGTTAATATTTCTTATTCGTACCCTAGACAACTTTATTGGAGATAGTGTATCCGCATGAAAAATATTAGTAATTGCCAAGAGCTCATAGTCCGCCTATAGCTCTCCTAGTTACCATATTTACTCATATGACCATATTTTGAACTTGGATATTTTGACTTGTCCAAAAGTCATGTTTCAACAGACACAATCGAAAACTTAACGTCAAGATTTAATATCCAATACCTCAAAATATCTGTATGATGATATTCTACTCACATTTAATAAGTGGAGCCACGATGTCCATATCTATAAATGAAGTCCTCTATCGATTAACAAATGAATACCATCAAACCATCGAGGATAGACTATGGTATATAATCGTACTCATTGACAGCTCAAATGATAACATTTGTACCCATAAGTCCATCATTTATCTTTGGATTGAGATAGACTATCCGATTGTCCTTAAGTGAAAATTTTTATCCGTTGACAGTTCTGGATAAAGTATTTCACTGTGATCCTATTCAATGCACCTAGTGCACTAGATCCCTTTACCTAAATACACTACACTTTGATGATTTTAGACTCATCATAACACATTTGATCACACTCAAATGCTAGCAAAAGAATCTACAAATTTAACAAGGTAAATGCGCCCAACCTTTATCTTAAGTTGTGAATATTGTTCAAGACTAACTAAAGAATTGTGTCTACCTCATACATATCCAGATGTACGAACAATTCTTCATCTCTCATAGGCTTTTGACCTTATGATTATTTACTTTTGACAATTATAATAATTATACTATAAATGTTATAAGATTTGTTAAACTAGAAATCACTTTATTAATATGAAAAGATTGTCAAATACATTAATACACTCTTGCTATTGAGCATAATCCTAACAATCTCTCACTTGCGCTATAGCAAGTGTGTCATATCTCTCATTCCAATGTTCTCTAGGTGCCCATCAAAACTCTTCTGTGGTAGAGCCTTTGTGAAGGGATCCGCTAGATTTTCTAATGACACGATCTTGGTAATCGTCACATCACCTCTATGCACAATTTCCCCTAGAAAGTGATACTTCCTTTCAATGTGTTTCCCTCTCCTATGGCTTCTTGGTTCTCTCGAATTTGCCACTGCTCCATTGTTGTCACAGTAGATATTAATCTGCTTATTCACATTAGGAACCATTTCCAAGTTAATCAAGAATTGGCGGAGCCAGACAACCTCTTTAGCTGCTTCGCTTGCGGCAACATACTCATCGTCCATGGTGGAATCAGTAATACAAGATTGCATGATACTCCTCCATATGACTGCGCCTCCACCAAGAGTAAACACAGATCCTGATGTGTATCTCCTGTAGTCAGAATCTGACTGAAAATTAGAATCTGTATACCCAACGGAAATTAAATCCCCTCCAGAGTATACAAGCATATGATCTCTCGTTCTCCTAAGATACTTGAAAATATGCTTGACTGCCGTCCTAGTGATCAGGATCGGGTTTCGATTGAAACCTACTAACTATGCCAACATCAAAACAAATATCTAGTCTAGTGCAAAGCATTGCATACATGAGACTTCCAACTGCCGAGGCATATGGAATTCTACTCATGAATTGCTCTTCATGCTCATTCTGAGGAACTTGTTCCTTAGAAAGTTTTATTCCATGTTTGAAAGGTAACATACCTTTCTTGGAATCTTGCATGGAGAACCTAGACAAGATTTTTTCTATGTATGAAGCTTGGGATAATGCAATCGTTCTATTATTTCTATCATTTATTACTTGAATACCAAGAATAGAACTTGCTTCTCCTAAGTCCTACATATCAAATTGTTTTGCTAACCATTCTTTAACTAATGTCAATACACCTACATCATTTTCGATGAGTAGTATATCATTAACGTAAAGAAGTAGGAAAATTAACTTGTCGCCTTTAATCCTTTTGTATACACAGGGTTTGTCAAGGTTTTGAATAAATCCAAAACTTTTCACAGCTTGATCGAACCTTATGTTCCAGGATCTGGATGCTTGCTTCAGTCCATATATGGATCTTTGCAACTTGCATACCCTTACTTCTTGGTCTTTTTCAATGAATCTTTCTGGTTACATCATATAGATGCTTTCATCAAGACTTCATTAAAGAAAGCTGTCTTGACGTCCATTTGCCAAATCTCTAAATCTAAAGATGCTGCAATGGATAAGAGTATCCTAATGGATTTAAGCATGGCCATAGCAGAGAAGTTTTCCTCTTAATCAATACCTTCCTTATGTTTATAACCTTTTGCTACTAATCTAGCTTTAAAGGTTTCCACCTTTCCATCCATATCTCTTTTCCTCTTGTATACCCACTTGCACCCAATGGGTTTTATTCCTTTAGGCAAGTCTATAAGAGACCAGACTTTGTTTTTGAACATAGATTCAGTTTCAGAATGCATTGCCTTTTGCATATGGTGACAATCAACATCCTCCATAGCTTCCTTGTACGTGTAGGGATCATTGTCATCCGGGAGATTCTCCATTGATTCTCCTAGACCGATGTATCTCTTGGGTTGTCTACTAACCCTCCTACTACGACGAGGAATGGTAGGTTGTTGATATTGTGATGGTGTGGAACTTACAATTGGGATAGGTTGTGAAACCTCTTATGGAATTGTATCTCCTGAAAGCTCATTCAGGACAATTCTACTTTTAGGCACAAAATCATTCATATAGTCCTTTTTCAAAAATTTAGCATTTGTCGAAACAAATACATTAAGATCTGAAGGACTATAGAAATAATATCATTTAGTTCCTTTTAGGATACCCCACAAATATGCATGTTTCTGAATGGGACTCCATCTTTTCTGTCTTTCCTTTTAACACGCGCGCATGACATCAAAATATCCTTAAGTGTTGTAAACTAGGCTTTCACCAAGTCCATAAGTCATGCGGTGTTTGAGGAACCGACTTAGATGGTACATTGTTTATAATGTACATAGCAGTTTGTAAAGCATATCCCCAAAAAGAATTAGGAAGTGTTGAATAACTCAACATAGACCTAACCATGTTCAAAAGAATCACATTTCTCCTTTCTCCCACCCTATTTTATTGAGGTGTTCCTAGTGCAGAAAGCTGAGAAATTATCCTATTATCAATAAGATATTGTTGAAACTGACCAGATAGATATTCTCCACCACATCAGATCTCAAGATCTTTATGTGTTTCTCAAACTGATTTTCTACTTCATCTTTAAATGCTTGAACATGTCAAAAGCATCTGACTTATGTCTCATGAGATTCACATAGCCAAATCTCAAGTAATCATCCGTGAAAGTGATGAAGTACTTATATCCACCTCTAGCTTGAATGGTCATAGAACCGCACACATCAGTGTGTATTAATCCTAATCATTTAATGGCTCTTGTGCCTTTGGTCGTGAATGACCTTTTGGTCATCTTAACTTCCAAACAAGATTCACAAGTTGGTAGTTAATCGACCCTTAAGTCCATCACTAACCAATCGTTTAATCCTATCAAGGTTAATATAACCTAGGTGCAAATGCCATAGGTAGATTTCATCTGTTGATAATTTCACTCTTTTATGATTAGGTTCCATTGATTCCGTGTCTAATAAGTGAGAGATATTTCTATACAAAAGGAATAAACCGTTTTCCAATATACCTTTGTAAACAAATTTGTCATTCCTACTCATAATAAAACCTTTATTAAAAGTAACCGAATATCCAAATTTATTTAAACAAGAAACTAAAATTAAATTCCTCTTGAATTGAGGTACATAATAAATGTCTATCAAATCCAAATACCTACTAGAATCTAAATTAACTCTAATATCTCCCACCGCACAGGCAGACACCAACGCTCTGTAGCCTAAATGCAATTTGAATTCATTCTCATTCAGTCTTTTCCTTTCCTGGAACCTATGTAAGGAATAACAAACATGATTAGTTGCTCCAGAGTTTATGATCTAAGAATCTGCTAGAAAACATGTTTCAAGATAATTAATATTACCTTCTTCCTTTTTTTTCTGAGACTTTGGGCAATTTTTTTTTAATGTCCCTTTTCACCACAAAGGAAACACTTCCCTTTGATCTTGGTTACTTTCTTGGTCTCCTTCTTGGTAGGCTCAAGTTGCTTTTTCTTTTGTTGTTTCTTAACCTTCTTATGGGTCTTAACAATAGCAACTTTACCAACCCTTGCCTTTCACAAGGATCTTCTCAGTGCTTTGAACATCTTGCATCAGGCCCTACAAGGTGTATTCCTTATTGTTCAAGGTGTAGTCCAACTTGAACTGATCAAAGGAATCTAATAGTGAGTTGACAATCATATCAATTTTTGTCTCACCATCTATCTCAACACCTTTAAATTCAGCAATGTTGAGATGTGCTATGACTTTCATCATGTGATCTTTCACAGCTTGTCCAGGTTTCATCCTAAGATTCATGAAAGCAGTCACTACCTCTCTCTTAGTCGTCCTGGACCTCATAGCGAACATCTCCTCTAGAGACATCATTATATCAACAGCAGTACTCATTCCTTCATGTTGCTGTTGCAACACGTCAGAGATGGTGGCCATAATGTAACATTTGGCCATCTCATCTGAGGTCTCCCACTGCTTACACTCGTCTCTTTGAACCTTAGTAGATTCATTAGTAGGAGCAGGTGGTTTAGGGGTAGACAAAACAAACTCAACAGCCCAATTTTCCTTTTCCATGTGACATAATTATCACCAGTTAAAGTATTATCTTTCAGGATGTTGATTAGGAATGGGGTCATGATTTTTGAATAAAACAAAAATTATATAAGTAAACAATCATGACTTTTGAATATTTATCTTGAATAAAATAAAATAATTCAATCTTAAAATTCAACGGTGATCCAACACCCATAAATGTCACGCCTCCTTTGGGAGTTCGCACCATTTACTAGTTAGACTATGTCCCACCTAATTGTTAACATAACAACCAGCATTTTCAATTTAGCCTTGCGATTTATATTGACAAGAACTCTTGGGAGGATATCAATAAAACCACACTGAGTGTGTTACCAAGTTATCGACCTTCAATATATTCCTTTACCAAAATCCCTCATTTGAGAGTAGTTATCGCTTGAGTCAATTGTCTAGTCTATCCTTGTAAGGAAGTATCTTGCTAAATTCCATTCATAGATACCCTTTGGGGGGCTATCACATGAAACATAAAGCTCAACTAGCCTTGGAGGCCATAGGTATGCAAAACACCTTCTCCCACTCAATTGTTTAAGGCGTGTGATGGAATTCCAAATAATGATTTACCAAGTTATCTAGATGCCAATTAGATATCTAAACCATTCAATGCATATTCATACCAAAAGAGATATATGAGTGGTACTCCTATTCTATATGACATGTTATCAAACAATGATAAACATTGTAATATTTATGAAAAATAAATAAATAGCCACAGTTTTGGTCCATCCTAGAAAATCAAGTAAATTAAATTTGTTTGAAAAACAAAAAACCCTAATCCTAACTTGGCGAACAAGTCATCAAGCTGCCATCCATCCAAAGGTCTTACGCGCCCGAAGCCATGTGCGGCTGCCCCATGCACAGCACCGCGAGCTCGAAGCCATGTGCAGCTGCCCCGTGCGCAGCACCACGTGCCCGAAGCCATGTGTGGCTGCAACACATCTGCTGCCATCCAAGGACGTGCGCATGCTCTAGCAATTTGTTAGGCCGCGCGCTGCTGCACTGGTATGCACGGGCTGCCAAGGGCTGTGACCTTGCTCCTTTTTCTGCTCCCAATTCTTCAACTCTTCGACTCTTCGAAACTTGAATATATTACAACAGTTTTTTTTATTACAACAATAAAATAAAATAAAAAACTTAACAACTATCAAAAAGGAATGGTGATGATAGACCACCCTTCTTGTCACAACTTCAAACAAAATTACATTGAAATTCTAGGACCAAAATCGAGCAATAACAAATCATATTATAAAAAAAAAATATATATATATATATATCCATACATTCCAATGTAATTATTTATGTGAATACCTAGAATGCCATCTCTTTCTAAAACATGTATATTTACAATAAAAAGAAATAGGTCCACGTATATATACATCAATTAATCAATGGTACAACCTGGCTCTGATACCAATTGAAGGAAAAAACAATCCGCGGAAGAGGAAAATTTGATTGGTATATTTCAAAAAAATTTCCTTTTAAAAGAAATAACCTTAACACTTGATTAATTAACATATAATTAAAAGAATCATACCTTTTCCATGTGATAATTGATATTCCGTCGATTCAAATCTGCAAGATCTTCCAATCCAATCACAAACGTGAATCACCTAGGAGTGTGGGCTCCCTTTCTTTGAATTGTATACTTGAGGATGGAAAACAAAAATCTTTTTATTTTGTTAGTCACAATAACCCTCCTAGAGAAAATAAAGAACGTTTGGTCACTTGTTTTGAACGTTTGTTTCACCAATTGAACGTTTGTTTCACCAAAACTCTTATCAACTTAGTAGTTCAAACCTATTCCAACTTATGAGTGTATTATCCAATAATAAATTATTCAATATCAATTAAAAAATTGCAACTTTATCAATAACTTCCTAATTAACTATTTATCAATTAGAGTTTTGATAGATATCAAATACTTCCTAATTGACTAGATAAATAAATCTTTTTATTTATCTACTTATAAAATAAGGTTTTTGATACTTATCATACTACTAACAATAGTATGACACTAAGAGTCCTATTCTTAGTTAGAAGAGGATTTTGATTTTTAATCAAATAATTAATTAATTAATTAATTAATTTCAATTTTATTAAATAATAAAATAAAACAATATATTAGGCTAATAATTTAGCCCTTGCCGCCCAAGCCTATACATGAGCAATATATTGTTTTTCCATTTTATTAAATCCATTGGACTTTAATAAAAAGTCCACATGTGAACTAAACTCATTCTTAATTACTAAAAAAAAAATTAGTCCACATGCCTTAAATTAATACATTAATATAATTTAACAGCCCATTTAATTAAAATGTGCAAATTATATTCTTAATGTATTAATGGAATGCTAATTGCACCCCATTAGGGCCGCCCAAGGATTCCCACATCTTTGGCCGCCCATCCCAGGCATTTGAAGAGTTACCGCGTGTCTTGATCACACATGACCGCATCGCTCCAAAACTTTTTGATTCCGAAATCTAAAAACAATTCTAGATGGACCCATAAATTGGTCCGGTAGAATAAATCAAGTGATCCATTCAAGTTCCTGTGGGTTGAGGATCTTGGCGGGCTATCTAAATTTAAGCTTCAATAGACGTAACTTAATTGTTATCAACAAATGATTCACTTAAGTTCGATCTAGTAATTTTAGCTCATTCCACTAAAGAGCTAAAATTGAACTCTTAAATAAATATAGAATAAGTTAATATTTCTCATTCGTACCTTAGACAACTTTATTGGAGATAGTGTATCCTCGTGAAAAATATCAGTAATTGCCAATTAGTGCTCACAGACCGCCTATAGCTCTCCTAGTTACCATGTTTACTCATATGACCATATTTATAACTTGGATATTTTGACTTGTCCAGAAGCCTTGTTTCAATAGACACTATTGAAAACTTAACATTAAGATTTAATATCAAATACCTCAAAATATCCATATGATAATATTCTACTCACATTTAATAAATGGAGCCACGATGTCCATATCTATAAATGAAGTCCTCTATGGATTAACAAATGAGTACCACCACACCATCGATGATAGACTATGCTATATGATCGTACTCATTGACTAGCTAAAATGATAACACTTGTAACCTTAAGTCCATCATTTATCTTAGGATTTAGATAGACTATCCTATTGTCCTTAAGTGAAAACTTTTATCCATTGACGGTTATGGATAAAGTATTTCACTGTGATCCAATTCAATGCACCTAGTGCACTAGATTCTTTTGCCCAAAGACACTACACTTTGATGATTTTAGACTCATCATAACACATTTGATCTCACTAAAATACTAGCAAAAGAATCTACAACTTTAACAAGGTAAAGTCGCCCAACCTTTATCTTAAGTTGTGAATATTGTTAAAGACTAACTAAAAGAATTGTTTCTACCTCATACATATCTAGATGTACGAACAATTCTTCATCTCTCATAGTCTTTTGACCTTATGATTATTTACTTTTGACAATTATAATAATTAAACTATAAATGCTATAAGATTTGTTAAACTAGAAATCACTTTATTAATATGAAAAGATTATCAAATACATTATTAAACTCTTGTTATTGAGCATAATGTAAGGAAAAAACACGCGGCGGAAGCAAAAAATTAGATTGGTATATTTGAAAAATTTACCTTTTAAAAGAAAGAACCTTAACCCTTGATTAATTAATATATAATTAAAAGTATCATAGCTTTTTCACGTGACGATTGATATTGCGTCAATTTGAATCCGCAAGATCTTCCAATCTAATCACGAACGTGAATCATCTAGGAGTGTGGGCTCCCTTTTTTTGAATTGTATACCTGATGATGGAAAACAAACCTTTTTCTTTTGTTAGTCACAAATCACAATAACCCTTCTAGCGAAAACAAAGAACGTTTGGTCACTTTTGAATTCTCAATCTTTTAATCGAAAACTCTTGTGAATCCTAATTCGATGTTGTGCACAAAGGCTTTTGATATAAAAGCTTACAGTGCACTATCGAAAACAAAAAACGCTCTTTCTTTATTTTACTCTTAGCCAAATTCTATGAGTTGGATGTTGTTTTTTTTATTCAAAAGCAAAAGAATAAAAATTCTTTCTCTAAAAAAAAACTTCCCTTAAAAACATACACCAATGACCGAATTCTCTTGATAGGTATTTATAGGTCGTGGTCGAATCCTCACACAGGGAGGATTCATGTCTCAGGGCCAAATCCTCATACAAGGAGGAATTGTGTTTCATCTAAACTCCTATCAACCTTTAGAATTAAATCCTATTCCAACTCATTAGAGTATTATCCAATATAAAATTATTGAATATAAATTAAATTGTGACTTAATCAAAACTTCCTAATTTGACCACTTGTCAATTAGAGTTTTGATAGATATCAAATACTTCCTAATTTGACTAAATAAATAAAACCTTTTTATTTATCTACTTATCAAATAAAGTATTTGATACTTATCATACTACTAACAATAGTATGACACTAAGAGTCTTACTCCTAGTTAGAAAAAGATTTTGACTTTTAATTTAATATTTAATTAATTAATTAATAAATTAATTTCCATTTAATTAAATAATAAAATAAAACAATAAACTAGGCTAAAATTCTTAGCCTTGCCGCCCAAGTATAAAACATGTACAATATATTATTTTTCCATTTTATTAAATCCATTGGACTTTAATAAAAAAGTCCACATGTGAACTTGACCCATTCTTAGTACAAAAGAAACAAGTCCACATGCCTTAAATCAATACATTAATATAATTTAACAGCCCATTTAATTAAAATGTGCAAATTATATTCTTAATGTATTAATGGAATGCTAAATGCACCCCATTAGGGCAGCCCATCCCAGGAATTTGAAGAGTTATCGCGTGTCTTGATCACACATGACCGCACCTCTCCAAAACTTTTAGATTCCGAAATCCAAAAACAATTCTAGATGGACCCCGAAATAGGTCCGGTAGAATATATCAAGTGATCCATTCAAGTTTGTGCGGATTGGGGATCTTGGCGAACTATCTAAATTTAAGCTTCAATAGACATAACCTAATCACAATCAACAAATGATTCACTTAGGTTCGATCTATTAATTTTAGCTCATTCTACTAAAGAGCTAAAATTGAACTATTAAATAAAGATAGAATAAGTTAATATTTCTCATTCATACCCTAGAAAAACTTATTGGAGATAGTGTATCCTCATGAAAAATATCAGTAATCGCCAAGAGCTCATAGACCATCTATAGCTCTCCTAGTTACCTTATTTATTCATATGACCATATTTTGAACTTGGATATTTGGACCTGTCCAGAAGCCATGTTTCAATAGACACTATGGAAAAATTAACGTTAAGATTTAATATCCAATACCTTAAAATATCCATATGATGATATTCTACTCATATTTAATAAATGGTGCCACGATGTCCATAACTATAAATAAAGTGCTCTATCAATTAACAAATGAATACCACCAAACCATCAAGGATAGACTAAGCTATATAATAGTACTCATTGACAGCTCAAATGATAACACTTGTAACCATAAGTCCATCATTTATCTCAGGATTGAGATAGACTATTCGATTGTGCTCAAGTGAAAACTTTTATCCGTTGACGGTTCTGGATAAAGTATTTCATTCTGATCCTATTCAATGCACCTAGTGCACTAGATTCTTTTGCCCAAAGACACTACACTTTGATGATTTTAGACTCATCATAACACATTTGATCCCGCTCAAATGCTAGCAAAAGAATCTACAACTTTAACAAGGTAAAGGCGCCTAACCTTTATCTTAAGTTGTGATTATTATTCAAGACTAACTAAAGAATTGTGTCTACCTCATACATATCCAGATGTACGAATAATTCTTCATCTCTCATAGTCTTTTGACCTTATGATTATTTACTTTTGACAATTATAATAATTAAACTTTAAATGCTATAAGATTTGTTAAACTAGAAATCACTTTATTAATATGAAAAGAGTGTCGAATACATTATTATACTCTTGCTATTGAGCATAATCCTAAAACATAATCCTAACATTAACTACTTAAAATAACCTAAACACATTTCTGAATCCCTTACGTGTGCTCCACAACCAAATTTGAGGCCAAACACTTACCTTTATTTTTGAACCACAATGAACCATATAACCATAAGCTAAACACAAACCAGCCCTTTAATTACCAATCATGTAGGGGGTGTGTGTGTTTGTGTGAAAGGTGGTAGAAAGGTATAAGCTCTTATATTAAATAGTGTGTACTAGGCCAATGATGTAAATGGGCAAGCATGGGCTCAAAATGTAAAAGTGCCAAAAATTGTAGTTAGAGCCAAATTGTCTATGTAAAGTGTGCAATATGCAAAAAACAAAAGAAAAATAAAAAAAGAGATGCTCCTCCTTCTCTCTAGAACTCCTTGCTGCACCTTCCTATTCCCAGCCCATTCCCATGGTGGATTCTTTTCCATCCATGGCTTCCTCACCTAAACACTCAACCTTTCCTTGCTTAGTTTCTAACAAGCCTCGTTCCTCCTTCTCTATAGTCCTTCTAAAGGTGTCTACCATTGAAAATCTGCCCATTTCAGAAATTTTAGAAATTTTAGAATTTCTTTTCCCTTCCACTCCTAGTGTTGTTCTTCTTCACATTTCCTCCATGAAAGGCCAACCTCTCTCCCTCCCTCATAAAGTTCCCTGTGCTGGTGTCATTTCCATTTTCAAATCTAGTGTTCCTATTAAGTGCAATATTTAGTCTAGCAAAGGAGTGATTCTTTCTAGCTTTCTGATCGTGCCTAAATTGTTGTATATTTCGGCCCTCATTCCTATTCCTTTGCCTCGTTCTTGTGTGTATTTTCTATATATTTTATGTCTAAGAGGCTCATTAGTGCTAATTGCAGGCAATAGATGTAATTTGGGGTTTGGAAGCATGTTGCAATTATTCTGGCAGAAAAGGGGCAAAAGGAAAGACAAAGGATCATAAGCAGCTCTACAGTGCGGGTCAAGTGCGGGTCGCAACCGCACTCCAACCGCGCTCCAACCACACTCATGATCATAGCCGGGACTTGATACAGGAGAAGAGTTACAGTGCGGGTCCAGTGCGGGTCATCCAACCGCACTCCACCCGTACTGTTGCCAAAGCCAGAGAAGCTGAGTTGCACCTGACGTTAAAGTACGGGTACAGTGCGGGTCATCCAACCGCACTCCACCCGCACTGTCTCCAAACCAAAGAAGTTGAAGTTGCACCTGACATTAGAGTGCGGGTACAGTGCGGGTCATCCACTAGCACTCCACTCACACTATTGCTCAAAACAGAGGAGGGATTTTGCACCTGACAGTACAGTGCGACTACAGTGCGGGTCAAGTGCGAGTCAAGTGCGGGTAATCCAACCGCACTCCACCCACACTATTGCCCAGATCAGAGACCTGAAGATGAAGAAAACCCTTACAGTGCGGGTACAGTGTGGGTAATTCACCCGCACTCCACCCGCACTCTGCGTGCGACAGTTTTTGGTTTCGAGCTTAAGTGACCTATTTTCCCATCCTCTATAAACAGAAAAGGATGGGAAAGAACCAAATGATCACCATACCTCCCAACACTTGTATTCTAAGCTAGTAGCACATCTCCCTCTCATCCAAACCATCTCTACTCAATCAAAGGCAACTAGGAGACTTGGATTCAAGCTTCAAGGAAGGAGATCAATCTTCAAGGGTTATCTCTACTCTCTCTCTTGGTTATTAGTTTGTAATAGAACATGAGTAGCTAAAATACCCCACTATGGGGTTGATGTTATTTGTTTCATGGATATTTTGGGCTTTGTAAATAAACTCTATGTGTTATATTTATTCTATCTCTATATTTCATTCCATTACTTGTATTGATTGCCATTATTGACTTGCTTGGATACACCTTCTTTGCATGTTGATTTGGATTACTTGAGTATGCAATTAGGTTGTCTAATGCTCTATTAAATGGAAGGATTTCCAAAAATCCGGCTCTATAACCACGCTCTTAATCTAATCTTGAATTAGTGGCTTTCACTATACATCCTAGGTTAGCCACTTGTGAGAGAATTAGAAGCCTCCACTATACACCCTAGGTTGGCTACTTTAGTGATTTTACGAGAACTAACCTTCGAGTAGAATTCGGTTGATAACCTCGAGCCTCATCCAATCCCAACCTGGTGGCCTTCACTATACATCCTAGGTCGGCCACTTGTGAGGGAATTGGAAGCCATCACTATACATCCTAGGATGGCTACATTAGTAATAGGTTGAGCCATAGCTAGATAGATGAGCATTCATGGAACAAGTCCCAATTGAGTAACTAGCCACTGTTGGTTGCTTAAGAAGGATTAATCGCTAGTAGGAGGTCTTCGCTATACATCCTAGGTTGACCTCTTGCTAGAGATATATACCAACACTATACACCCTAGGTTGGTTACATTTGTCAAAACGTGCTTAATTGAGAGTCTGTTGCAATTGCCCCAATATTCACTTACGAGTACATCAACTCCGTAGTTCCATCATCATTCATTCATCACTCTATTATCATCCTATTTCATTTGCTTTCATAGTTTAGTTTATATTGTATTTCCATTCACCATCATTTCACTTTTATACATACTAGTTATATTAATCCTAATCTTATCACCGCTACCCCGATCTCAGTGGACGACACCCGTGCTTGCCGCTTTGCTTGTATTTATACTAGTGAACGCATCACATAGGTTTTATAAATTGTTTTGACGGACGGTTTTCTGACGGCAAAAACCTTCTCATCACTTTCCCAACAATGGAGGAGCTAATCCAAGTTCACTCAACACAGCTGCTATCTCTTACTCTTTGGTGCATCCAGCTGGTTCTACCATGGAGAATCAACCCTTTACTATATCCAATGGATCTTCTTTTGTTGGTTTTCCTTTTCTCTTGGAAGCTAGTGTTGTTAACAAGAGTAATAATGGGTCTAAAGGTGGAGGACATAACCTTAACAGGTCTAAACTCATTTCAAACAAAGCTCTTTCCCATGGAGCTGGATTGAGTTCTCAAACTGAAGAATATACAGCTGGTGACGAAGCTTTTTGCAATGGAGCTGGTTTGTCTCTTGAGAATGAAGGTTTATCAATAATGGATGTTCTTCATAACTCCATGAACATGATAGAGAAGAAGAAGATGAGTCACAACTACCAAAAATCAGTTTTGAAGCAAAAGTCCCTTTTTTTTCCTTTTTGGCCATGCACAAAAGCATGCCTCTAAAGAAAAAGTCAGTACTTCTAAAATTGATGAGTCTCAGCAGATACAGCTGGTTGGAGTTCCCCCTTTTTTGAAAAATAAGAAGTAGGAAAGGAAAGGAAATTCTAACATTTCCCCTTTGGATGATGGAGCCTTCAACAATGCAATTATTCAACATAGAAAATCTTCCCCAAGTATTTATGAAAATAGGCCTATTAGCTACAACAATGGAAATAGGAAGTGTGTTGCCAACCCACCTCCCCAATGGAGGTTCCTGACAAAGGATGTAAGGCTTGGAAAAACTGCTTAGTGAGTTATTTTATTAAGAAGAAGCTCTTATTCTCTCTTGTTAACAATATTGCTATGAAGATTTGGTAATTGTGGTCTTCTAGAGGTGCTAGCTAATGAAAAAGGGTTCTATTTTTTCAAGTCCTCAGATGATAACTTTTGCTCTAAAGTTCTTGAGGTTGGTCCATGGCACTCTCGGCTTGTTTTAACGAAAGAATCCCTTTCTAGGGTTCTAGTATGGGTCAAGTTTTTTAATATTCCTCATGAATATTAGACTGAAGAGGGGCTAAGCTATGTAGCTAGTGCTATTGGGAAGCCTCTTTATGCTGATAGTCTAACTAAAACAATGAAAAGAATTTAGTACGCAAGAATTTGTGTCGAAATTGATGCTACTAGCAAGTTAATTGATTCTTTTGATTTACTTATGGGTGAAAGTGATGAGCACAATAATGGGGAGAGTGTTGAAATTCTGGTTGAATATCAATAGAAACCAAGATTTGTCCTGAATGCAAATCGTTTGGTCATAATGGTGCTACTTGCCCAAGTCTAAAGCATGTGGAAGGCAGATCTGACGAGAACCATGGTTCCAAAATGAAGCAAGAGTGGGTGAAGGTCAATCGTGGTGTAGCTCCTGTTTCCATCCCTTCGGGGGACCTTAATTTTTCTCAGGTTTCCTTTGTTGGTACGAAGGTTGAGGATGATTCAATTAATGGTAAAGGACAACCAACCTCCTTATCTATTTGTATTTCTGAGGATGTGCCAATTACGGGTATTTCTATTCTTGCTCTTCTGATTTTGCGAAGTGAAGTCCTTACCATTGCTGCTAATTCTGAGGAAGAAGTGGTTGATACCTTCAACAAGTTCTTGGCTCTCATTGAAGAAGAAGAAGATGCTTATAGTAATGAAGATTCTCCTACCACAACTTCTCTCGATTTCTCTCTTTGGCATTCCAAGGTCAAGAATATTGATGGGATTCCTATTGTAGGTCTCACTAGCACCTCTGAGGCCTCTAGTCGTAAGAAGAAGAAGCAGAATTCTAAAGCCTCTAAGTCAAGCAAGGTTCATAGCTCTATAGCTAAGGTGGAGTCTCCCACCACCTCTAGATAATTAGTATGGCTTGTTGGAACATTAGGGGTCTTAATGCTGCCCCTAAACAACTGGAGGTAAGGAAGATGTTGATTGATTTAAAGCTTAGTTTGGTATGCTTGGTTGAAACTTAGGTGCGAATCATTAATAAACCCAATGTTATCAAATCTATTTTTTAAGAATGAGACATGCTTGACAACTACAATAGTTATAGGCTTGGAAGGATTTGGGTTGGTTGGGAACCAAGAATTCTTAAGGTGAGCAAAATTTGTGAAACCAACTAGATTATCCATTGTCATGCTTGTCTTCTTGATAATAATGACACATTTAGAATCTCTTTTGTTTATGGTTCTAATGATGATCGAGCTAGGAGAGCACTTAGGGAGAATATGTGTGCTAATGTTTCTGCTGGTTCCTCTTGGACTGTTCTTGGAGACTTTAATGTTGCTAGAGGAGTTCATGATACTATTGGGGGTTCTTCTAGATGATCGGCTGCTATGGATGAGTTTGAAGATTTCTTACAAGCTACTGAACTGGATGACTTGCGGTTCTTGGGTTTTTTCCACACTTGGTGTAACAAAAGAAGGAATGATGATTGTATCTCTAAGAAATTGGATAGGGTGCTCGTTAATGATATGGTTGGGTAAGTACACGAATTCAGAATCCATTTTTCTCCCACCTAGTATTTCAGATCATAGTCCATCTTTGGTTAAGCTTGGGTTACAAGGAAGAAGGAAGAATTGCCCGTTTAAATTCTTCAACTTTCTAACGGAGAGGGAAGACTTTCTTCCTCTTGTTGAGAGCTGTTGGCAGGAACACGTTCATGGAACTATGCAATTTAAGCTTTGCTCTAAGCTTTGTATTCTTAAGAAGGCTTTAAAATCTCTTAACAAGAACCAAGTTGGTGATGTGACAGTCAAATTGAACAAAGCCAAAGAAGATTTTGAAGAGTGTCAACGTCTTCTTGATGCCCACCCTACTGATAACACTCTTAGAGTGCAAGAAAAGGATATTATTAATTCTTATACTATGGCTCTTCAAGCTGAGGAAGATTTTTTTAAGCCAAAATCGAGAATCCAATGGTTACATGCTGGTGATCGAATTCTTCCTATTTTTTCAAGGCCATCAATTGTAGACAAAATCGAAATAAAGTTCTATCTATTATGGGGGAAGATGGTTCTTTGATTGAAGGTGATGTTCTTGTCAAAAATGAAGCTATCCGCAACTTTCAGAAAATTCTTGGCTGCTTGGTTCCTTCATTGAATAGAGCTGGTACACTTCAAACTATTACTCATTATCATATTTCAAATGATCAAGCTAACTTGATGAGCATGGGTGTCACTAATGAAGAGATTCATGATGTTTACTTCTCGCTTCATCCTAATAAAGCTCTAGGGCCTGATGGTTTTAAAACTCATTTCTTTTAAAAGACGTGGGATATAGTTTGGTGGAGACGTAATCAATGCAGTTCAAGAGTTTTTTTTTTTTGAACAGGTCATCTTCTCAAAGAACTCAATACAACGATCTTAGCTTTGGTTTCTAAAGTCCCAAATCCTTCTAGAATGATGGACTTTAGACCGATCTCATGTTGCAATACTCTCTACAAGATTATCGATAAGATCATTGCAAATATGATTAAGATTATTCTTCCTAACATTATCAACCCTCCTCATTCAGCTTTTGTGGCCGGAAGAAGGATTGGTGATAATATTCTTCCTGTCCAAGAGCTTATAAGGAATTAACATAAAGATGATGGCTCTCCCAAGTGTTCTTTGAAGGTAGATTTGATGAAAGCTTTTGATACGGTGGAGTGGGACTTTTTGTTAAAAACCCTTGCTACTTTTCGTGTTCCTTCGAAGGTAATAAACTGGATTAAGGTGTGCATCACAACTCCTAAATTCTCTATTTCTATAAATGGTGAGCTTGCTGGTTTTTTTCATAGTAAGAGGGAGCTTCTTCAAGGTGATCCTATGTCTCCATATCTCTTTGTTCTAGCTATGGAGGTTCTCACTGAACGCGCAATATTTTATATGTTGTGATATGCACTGTTCAAACAAATTTATAAGATCCCAAGATGCACTCAAACAAGTATAAAACTAGTATGTGGCAAGTATGGGTATCGTTCCTCAGAGATCGAGCGATAGTTATGATTAAACTAATGCTTTAGTTAAAAATGCAAGAAAAGTAAATTGATATTTTCGAGAACAAGTAAAACTAAAATATAAACTAAGCTAAAATGCACTAATCTAAAGAGTATGAATATGTGATATGTGGATTACGGAATTGATGAATTCAACTAGCAAACAATGGGTAAAGAATGAACTCACATTAATTGTCATTAACTAATGTAACCACCCTAGGATGTATAGGAGTGATTATTTACCACTTGTGAGTGCTCAAACCATCATGTATAGCATTGACCACCAACAATTGATTATACAATGAAAGAGCATCTATCACATAAGGGACAATCTCTTTGTTAAAAATCACCAACCCATCATGTATAGGTTAATGCTTAATCTATCACATGCAAACAATCCTAGGATGTATAGTCTTGATTACCCATGAAAGATTAGAATTAGGTGAGATCAGTAAGTCCAGATATTACTTAGGTCATGTACCCTTGTTCAATCCTCCTATTCAATTAAGCTTAGAGGGCCAAGCATCATGTATACTTGATTCTCTACACATATAATTTCTCAAACTACTCATGAAGAAAGTCATGTACAATCAAACATAAATTGCTTTTGAAATCAAGTAAAACATTGAATAGAACAAATGATATAGATTTTAATAAAAGATATTGAGTTTATTACAAATACCCATATTTACAAATGAATCACATCAACCCCTTAATGGGATTTAGCTACTCATAACAAATGGAATACAAGAATAAAAAGGAGGGAAGTAGAAAAGACCTATGTAGAACCTTCTTTCCTCAAGCTTCAATCCACCTCCTATGTCCTTATGAGTAGCAATTGATGAAGATGATGATGGGTTTTGGTGAGAAAGGTTTTTAGGATTTAGAGAGAGAAAGAATGAATGGAATGGTGTATGGTCATGGGTCTCTTCTTTTTCAAAAATCAGATTGAAAAGTATTTATACTTCCTTCAAAAACTAGGCCAAAATGCTGATGTGGCGAGCTGGGTATCTCGTATTGCATGGGTATAGCTCGGGTAGGTTACCCGTGCAGTTACCTATGCAGTATTCATTTCCCTACAGATTTGCACAATGTGCACGGGTATGTGCACGGGTGGATGACCCGTGCACCACTCGTGCAGTTGCTTTTGCCCATGGCCTTGCTCCCTAGTCTGGTGAACTGTACGGGTGGGTGCACGGGTGTTACCCGTGCAGTTTGGTCTTCTTAAAATCCACCTTCCGGTGCACGGGTGAGTGCACGGGTATGCTACCCGTGCACTTTTGCTTCCTTCACTTCATATGTGCACTAATTGGTCAATTTTGCCCCCTTTCATGCCTTTTTACCTAATGCCTGCAATAAAAACCAAACGAGCCATAAATACACATAAAATCGCTCAAGAACAAAACAAAGAGAAAGGATATGAGGGCCAAAATGTATAACATTTTTGGCTCGATCAAATATCCCCAAACCAAACCTTTACTTGTCCTCTAGCAAACTCCAAACAAAACAAGATATAAACTCTAAATACTCAAACTTGACTCGATCTCAAAATACCTAGACTCAAACAAATAAGCTGCAAGTTAACTAACTGAGAGATAAGTCAAAGATAATAGGAGTGAGCAAGATGCTAATGTAAAATATTCTAAATAACACCAAGGAACCATAAGAGGAAACTCGCACGACACGAATCCCACACTTTAAATGCCTTTGTCTTGGAAACTACTCACTCTCACACCCCGAGCATAATTCGCTTAACCTAAATTCTCACATGGGTTCTCTCTTATTTTTCCTCTCAGAACCTAGGTTCACACTCATGCAATATGTATGCAAAAGAGTTTATGTAATGGAATCAAAGTTGTTGCATACATTTCATACAAAATAAACGCTCTTTTTAGTGAAACAATCTCATGAAAGAATCAAGTGCCATGAATGTGGAAAGAGCATGCATCGACAAATATTCCCAAGTTAGACTTCCCCTAAGATCAACTAGGTCTTTTCCATTTGGATGTAATGAGGTTAAGGTGATTGGTGATTAGAAAGAATGGGAATTTAGGCACAATGTACTAATCAACCAAGTTAAGGCAATACATTCTACCTTTAAACATTTAATTTCTCATGCAACACCACTTCTAAATACAAGTATGCATTAAGGCGTCCAGGCTTACATAAATTCCAAGTGCAATCACTAACTACTCTTGTTACCCTTTTGAGTAGTGTTTACAATTTAAACAAGGCTATTGAAGCCTATTCCTTTTCTAATTTTTTTTATTTTTATTTTCATTTGCTTCTCTTTCTTTTCTTTTCTTCTCTTTTGATTGTTTCTTTGCTCTATTTTCTTGGCTTTGACTTTTGCACATATTTTTACACTCAACACTTATTTGCCTCGGTACATGCCATTTGACAATTAGAGCACGTTTACATTTATTCCTAAGCCCTAACAAGATCAATCAAGTGAGGGTTGGCTTAGTGTTTAGGTTGCTTGGGTTATGGGTAATATAGGTGTAGAATGAACAAGTCTAAATGTGTTTGGCTTCAAAATTGGCTTGGGAGCACACATATTATTGGATGGGAAGTATTTGGCATTTTAAAGTGGCTAAACACACATTGCCTGACATCACCTCAAAGAATCCATCTACCAAGGGAATAAAAGTTTCAGTCAAGCAGTCCACTTTAATGATGCATGTTCTATGAGACATGATAATTTTGGTGCAATGAGACTATGCATGGTGTTTGAAAAGTGTTTAAAGATTTGAAAAAAACATTTTCCCTCGAATTGTGCACTTTTGGCTTGTGTTTTTGAAACTCACAAGGGTTGTCTCCACTATTAGAACAAGGCGCTTGAACACCGAGTCCCCTCAACTTAGACACCCAAAGATGGGACTAACCCATGTAGTGCAAGTGAGACCCCTAAAGTGACTAAGAGCTATGAACAAGCACACAAAGCATACACAAATTCGCCACAAACACTTTGCTCAGGATTATCTCACCAAGCTAATTGAAGCTCAAAAATTTTGGCTAGGCAGCAAATTTGAAAAAAATTGACACAAAAAATGACTCAAGACACACAAAGACGACTCACAAAGGCACGAAAAATGACTCAAGACACATAAAGATGACTCACAAAGGCGTCTACAACCCCAAACCAAAACCCAACATTGTCCTCAATGTTGAAGACAAGAGAGCTTGGCCTAGCGGCACGCACCTAACTCGACTCAAAACACAAACACATAGTCACTAATCAAACATAATCAATGCCCGTAAAAGAAACGACACAACAATGGCTCATTGCAAAATACGGCATCTTATGTAAATATGGCAATTAAACATTAAAATTCACCCACATCAAGCATCTATTACTAAATTTCTAGAAAGTGGGAATTAACCCCCAAACCGATTTCTATCATATGCTCATTCCTGTATAGGTATATGTATGCAATCAAAAACCCCAAACCGTGTTGGGCTATATAAAATGAAAACCTGTATATCCACAAAAGCCTTCGGCTCATCTCATCAAGAAAGAATAAATCAATAAACTCATAATATGGACTTCAAAATTGTATCAACAATTATAGGCATCTTCTCTCATTCAAAAATATATCCACACATGCAAGCCAGAATTTTTATTTACCAAATAATATTCGCATTCATTCAAATATCCACATATGCTCAAAAAGAAAGATAGAAAATTAAGTGCAAGGATTAAGGTTGAAAAGAATAAACCAATGTGGAAGCTAGTTGTAGACTCAAAATGAGTAGGTTCTCGCCCGTTTTATGAGCACTCTTGGCTTGCTCGTCCATCCAAGACTTGCAAGTGGCCGGTGTGTTGAATCCAAGAGATAAAGAACCTAGCATTAAGCACCATTTCTGACCACAAAGGTTTTCATTTCAAATCATCACAAGCTAAATATCTCAAAAACAAAATATTGTCCACCATCATCAAAACTAAAACATCCTAGAATAAAACAAAACAAGAAATCATACTAAAATCAAAGGAGAAAATTTAAGTTAAAACTATGGCAAGCTTAAAACAATCAATAATCCTCAGAATCTAACTCCTCCTTCTCTATCATAAGTCCCTTCTATTTTGGATCCAGTTGTGCTCTGAGCCTCTCCTCATGCCTCAGCGATAGCACGGGTATAGCACGAGTGAAGCAGCCGTGCAGTGACCCATGCTTATCTCTCAAGGCAGACTTTTTTCTCTTGTAGCACGGGTATATGCATGTGTGTATTACCCGTCCAGTATACCAGGGCAGCTTCCTTCACATGCATCCCTTCCCCCGGTACACGGGTGACTGCACGGGTATAGCACTGGTGTGCTACCCGTGTAGTTTCTCTGTTGTTACCCTTCAGCACCTTTCTTGCCTTCTTGAATTCTTGTGCTCCGATCAAATTTCCTGCACATGAAAACTATGTAAATGAACTATACTTGCCTTATTTACCATATAACAACTCTAAAACTCATACTCACACTATCAAGACTATTATCTACCTTACTCAAAGATATCACAATTTTTTTTTTCTCAAGACTCAAAACCACCTACATTAAATGCTCTCAAGGATATTACATAATCAAGGTGAATCATAATGCATGAGAAAATAATTTGTGACATCCAACCATACTTTAAGAATTCTATCAATGTAAAGTATATTTGGTGGGATTTGAGTCAACCCCAGATGGCTTTACCAAGTGAAGGGATTCATTTCTCTTGACAACCCATATGGGTGCCAAGGTTCTTTCGAGAGAATCCTTTTCCCTCACCCTTATGCCATCCACTAAACCCTTCTTAACCCATATCTTCCTAACTCCCATTGGGTTCCTCCTAGACCTATTTTGAAAATTTGTAACCCTTTGAAACTTGTAACAATGGGCCTTAATATGCCCTAGCTTTAAAAAGAAATAACAAGTTGGAAGAGTATAGGGAAAACTCCATCTTTGATTGAAACTTTGAGGTCCCCTTGAGTGTTGCACTTTGAGTGAGTTGACTTCTTTATCCATGTTGTCTAATTCCACTACGTAGTCACACTCATTTACTTTTGCAATCTTCAAGGCCTCCTCTCTTTTCTTAAGCGCTTCCTTCACCTCTCCCAATGCATTTGACTTCTCTTCAACCTCTAATAAGACCCTCCTCATTTTTCTTCCATATTCTTCTTCAAACCCCTCCGAGAGCTTAGCTAATTCAATTAGGTCTCGCGAGATAGCTTTCTTTTCACCTTCCACCTTGACAATTTTCTTCTCAAATTTTTTGTGGATGTCGGAGAGTTCTTGAACTTTCTTCATCAATGTCTCATTCTTCTCCTTAAGGAGTTCTAATTCTTGATGAAGCTTTTTGTTCTCATTTTCTAACTCCTTCTCTCTTTCTTGTTCAAAATCTCTAGATACCTCTTCAAGTATCTTCTCATCAAAGATTGCTTCTTCCATTTTCACAGCTTCATTTTCTTCTATGTCATTTTGATGGCCTTCCTCCATCTCTGTAGCTAACTCGAATGCCCTTACAAGGTCACAAACTCTGCTATTCTTCCTTTTTCTCTTCGGCACTTCCAACATAAAACATCCTTCAAAAAGTCTCTCATTAGGTCGGTTAACATCAAATTCGACTCTCTTACCACCACAGCTGAAAGATAAGTGCCTCGAAACCACAATTACTTCCATACCAGTTGTGGCCATAAATGACCTCCCTAGAAGCAGTTTCCACTCCCTCTCATGAACTTCATCACCCTTCACTTATAACACAAAGAAGTCCACTGGGACCTTAAGTCCATGGATGTCCAATTGTACATCCTCAACTACTCCACAAGGAGTCTTTAGAGAGTTGCCAGCCATCTTGAGTCTAGTTTGAGTGGTCTTCATGGGTTGTAGCTTCAGTTGTCTATATACCTCCAAAGGCATTATATTGACACTTGCCCTCATATCTAGCACTGCTCCCATTTTTTCTGACTCTCCAATGGTGACTGGAATGATGAAGTCACTAGGATCCTCCAGTTTCACTAGACTAGTTTCCTTTGACTTGACTGTCTTTTCTTGTACAACATCCTCAACAACAATGTTTGTTCTATTAGTTTCTTTACTAAGGGCCAACTCTTCATTCTTCCCTAGAAGTACCTCCATCACTTTAATATGCTCATTATGGCTCTGAGACTTCCCATTGTCCTGCCTGTGCAGAGCTTCTGCAATTTGAGAGACTTGAGTCTCTAATCTCTTTCTTGAGGCATCCATATTATTTGCCCTTTGATCATTTGACTGTATATAGCTCTTTAACATTTGCTCATTTGCACTATGAGAGTTTCTGATAGCTATTGAAGCTTCATCTCTTGCCTTGATAAAGTCTCTCAATTCTTCTCCAAGTGATCTTACTTTCGGTTGATAAGCATTTGCCTGCGAGTTGAAATTTTCCTATGGGATTATTACTAGAGCTCCCCCACTGATTGTTGCTTGCTCCACCTTGATTGTTGTACCTGTTGTACCCGTTGTACCCGTTGTACCCCTGATTCTGATATCCTTGGTTGTTTGCACTGTTGTTGTTGTTGCTCCATGAGAAGTTAGGGTGATTCCTCCACCCTGGGTTGTATTGATTGGAGTAGGGATCATTCCTCTGCCTTTGAAACCCTCCTAACATTTGGGCATCCTCATGCTCCAACTGTCCCTCCACTCCATTTAATGTGTAATCTATGACTTGGTTCACTTGAGCTGTTGGCTTGAACATATTCTTCATCAAGTCCTTCACTGACTGCATTTCTTTAGCCATTCTTGATATCTCAATAGCAATTCCTGTATTCCCATCGATTTCTAACTTTCCACCCCTCCTTATGCTTGAGGACCTTTGTTGTGAATTTTGAGCTAATTTCTCCATAATCTCATATGCTTATTGAGCCCTCTTATCAACAATTGTCCCCCCACAAGCATTGTCCACCATCATCTGAGTAATAGTGGATAGCCCCTGGTAGAAGAAAGTGACCTTCAATTCTTTAGGATAGGTATATGGTGGAACTTGAGTAAGTAGGAGATGAAATCTCTCCCATGCTTCATGAAATGGTTCCCCGTCCTCTTCACTAAAGGTGGCGATCTTGATATTCAATTCTCTTACTTTTATGGTTGGGAAAAACTTGTTGTAAAACACCTTACAAATTTGGGGCCAAGACGTGAGCATTCCCGGCCTCAATGCCATGTACCACTGTTTGGCACAGTCCTTGAGACAATATTGGAAGCAACGCATCTGCAACTGTGCCCTAGTCAATACTCTAGTCTCGAACAACAATAGGGAATGTGTCCTAACACAGCGCTATATTCCTTCATGAATTAAAGGCAATCCTCAGAAGGAAGCCCATGAAATGTCGGCAACAAGTTCACATGCATCACCTTCAACACATATAACCTAGAGTTATCGTCCAAAACAATAGCCGTTGGTTGCTCATACCCAACTGATGGAAGAGTGTACTCCCCAATTGTGAGTCCCAAGTCCTCCTCAACTGGTGTATTTGATCGGGCCAAATATGTAGTATATTTAGGCCCTCAGATCCTTACCTTATGTTCTGTTTTCGTGCGTTTTTGTATCTCTGATGGGTTTTTTTGTACGTATTTGTAGGAAATGATACAAAGACAGGTTTGGAAGCATATTGCAGTGATTCCGACAGAAAAGGGGTGAAAGTAAAGGCAAATAAGCACAAACAGCTCTACAGTGCGGGTCTAGTACGGGTCAAGTGCGGGTCGCAACCGCACTCCAACCGCACTCCAGCCGCACTCATGTTCATAGCTGGGACAAGATGCAAGTGAAGAGATAAAGTGCGGGTACAGTGCGGGTCATCCAACCGCACTCTACCCGCACTAATGCCAAACCAGAGAAGCTGATGTTGCACCTGACGATAAAGTGCGAGTACTGTGCGGGTCATCAAACCGCACTCTACCCGCACTAATGCCAAACCAGAGAAGTTGAAGACGCAACTGACGTTAGAGTACGGGTATTATGCGGGTCATCAAACCGCACTCCACCCGTACTGTCACCAAGAACAGAAGAGTAGAGTTGTACCTGACATTAGAGTGCAGGCACTGTGCGGGTCATCCAACCGCACTCTACCCGCACTGTTGCTCAAGACAGAAGGTAGATTTTACACCTGACAGGGAAGTGCGATTCAAGTGCGATCACAGTGCGATTCCAAGTGCGGGTCAAGTGCGGGTAATTTAACCGCACTCCACCCGTACTATTGCCCTGATCCGAGAACTGAAGATGAAGATAGCCCATACAGTGCGGGTACAGTGCGGGTAATTCACCCGCACTCCACCCGCACTCCGAGCGTGCCAGTTTGATTTTTGAAGCTTAAGTGACCTATTTTTGTATCTTGTATAAATCGAAAAGTATAGAAACGTTTTAGGTAGCCTTTGACTCCGTTTTGCAGAGGTTAAACACATTTAGACCTAGAATCTCTCTCTCTCTCTCTCATCCTTACATTCTTTACTCAACTTCAAGGAAGTTAGGAGATTGAAACCACTTCAAGGAAAGAGATGTTCTCCAAGGGTTCTTTCTCTTTCCTTTCTCTTAGTTTCCTAGTTGAAATGAGTAGCTAAATCCCCTTTAAGGGGTTGATGGAGTAGTTAGTTGAATATTGGGCTTGTACATAAACTTGATAATATATTGATATTCATGTCTATCTTTCATTGATCTATTCTTGTTGTGAATGTTTACCATTGATTTCTTGTGTAGATACATCCTCTTTGCAAGATGTCTTTGTATTATGTATGAGTATTGCATCTAGATATACATCCTATTTAGTTGTTTAATGCTCTAAAAGAATGGACGGAAAGTCATGAATTCCGACTCTTAAACTGCGGTTTTAATCAAACCTCGATCGAGTTTCCGGCACTATACATCCTAGGTCGGAACCCGTGAGAGAGTTAGAAGTCATCACTATACATCCTAGGGTGACTATGTTTAATCGGTTGAGTCATTGTTAGGTAGACGAGCATCATTTCCAGAATCCGATAAACAACCAACACTATACATCCTAGGTTGGTAGTTTACGACGGATTAATCCCTAATAGGTGGTCCGCACTATACATCCTAGGTTGACCATCTTCTAGGGATAAATAACCAACTCTATACATCCTAGGTCGGTTACCTTGAATAGCCGTGCTATTGACAAGTTTGTTGCATTGCCCAGTATTTACTTTCGTATCTATTAACTCCTTAGTTTCCATCATCTATATATATCCTTCATCCCATTTCCCCCTTCATTTAGTTTGCACAATTAATTTAGTGTTATTTATAGTGTAATTCACCATCTACATTTTCACCAACTCATGTTTCAATAATATACATATACATAACATAACTTTAGCAATAACTAATTTAGCTAACTTCGCTCCCTGTGGACGACACCCCACTTGCCACTATATTTATGTTTTCAAACTAATTTAGGCTTTGTGAGGTTTTATCAAATATTGTTGATGGATTGATCTTTTAAAACGACACTAAGAAAAATGATCTGTCAAATGGCACCACTGCCGGGGAACGGTATGTTTAGTTTGATTAGTTTTGCATAAGTAAATTTTATAGTTACTTATTTCCTGCTATTTCGTAGTTTGTATATTTTTACATTGCGGGTAGTTTTTGTTTCTTGATATTCTAGGTTCATGGATACCCTCTGGAAAAAGTCAGGATCCGAGTACGAACTTAGTATTGACCCATATAACCAAGACTGGGGATGTGATCAAGATTTCCAAGAGGGATGCAATGTGGGTGAAGAGTTCTCGACCGAAGAGAGACTAGCAGTTTTGCTAAAGGACTACTTATAAGAGAATGAAGAGACCCCATTAGTAGAGCAGAGAACAAGAGAAATTGTGTAAGCGGCACAGATTCCAGAAGACATTAATGCAAGTCAGCTGAATATGGGAACATTTGATGAATGGATATGAGAGTTCATGCAGTCAGCCAACCAGGATACGCAAGAGGTCCAGATGCTGCAACAGGCATATTTAGAGAATTGGGAGACATACATATGGAAGAATGATAGGCAATCAAATGAGATGGATGCATCTATTCACAGGATTGAGTTCCAAATAGGTCAGTTGGCTGAATTATTACAAGAAAGAGAAAAAGGGAAATTCCCAAGTCAACCGAAACAGGCTAGTGCGAAGACAGTCCTCAGAAGCGAAAGGGTTTTGAAAGAAAAGGATAAGGACACCGTCACAGAAGAAGAAGATGAGGTGGTTGGTACGGAGGTGAAGAGTGAGAAAGAGTTAGAAAAGGAAAAATAGTGTCCAGTTAGCAGACCCAGAACCCAGACCTCAGCTCTATAAGTCATCAAACCCCTATGTACCGCCTATACCATTCCCAGGGAGACTGAAAAACTCTAAGTTAGAGAAATCACATCGGGAAATCTATGATCTCCTTTCCAAGGTAACCGTCAACTTACCACTCTTAGATGCCATTGATAAAATGCCGGCTTATGGTAAATTTTTCAAAGATTTGAGTAAGGATAAAGAGCGGTTTAGGCCGAAACAACATGAGCGTCTAAATGAGAATGTCAGTGCAGTAATCCAACTATCATTGCCCTAGAAAATGAAAGACCCAGGGATTTTTATAACTGACATTACGATTGGCGGGTCTAATTGAGAAAGAGCGATGTTGGACTCAGGAGCAAGCATTAACCTTATGCCGTTCTTAGTTTATAAGAAGCTCGGTTTGAATGACCTCAGGAAAACCACCATGTCTCTTGTCTTAGCGGATGCTTCTGCAAGAAGCCCTAAGGGCATTGTCGAAGATGTGTTAATACAGATAGAAAAGTTAATCATATCTACTGACTTCGTGGTGATTGACATGGATGAAGGAAGAGACGAAAGAGATGTGAAGTTACTTTTGGGTAGACCTTTCATGGCAACCGCTAGGGTAGTGATTGATATGCATGCTGGGAAGCTTACCATGAAGGTAGTAGATGAAACCGTGGAGTTTAACATCTTTGACTCTTTATCATACCCAGTGGGTTCCCTTGATTGTAACACTGTGGATTTCTTAGATGAGGAGTTGGATATCACTATTGAGGAGGATTTCAAAAAAGAAGGAAATGCAGATGACCTGGTACCATTAGAAGAACTTCCTCAAAGAGTTGAGTTGAAAGCACTCCCGTCGAACTTGAAGTATGTGTTTCTTGATAAAAAAAGGTTAAACTGAGTGATCATTGCGGCTAATTTAGAGGCAAGTCAAGAAGATGAGTTACTTGGAGTGTTGAAAGAGTACAGAGAAGCCATTGGTTGGTTCATAGATGACACTAAGGGAATAAGTCCTACCATGTGTATGCATAAGATTTTGCTACAAGAAAATGCCAAACCGACACGGGAGGCACAAAGAAGGCTGAATCCGATCATGCAAGAGGTAGTAAAAAGGAGATATAGAAGCTTCTTGATGCATGGATTATCTACCCCATATCAGATAGTAGATGGGTTAGTCCTATTCATGTCGTCCCAAAGAAATCCTGAGTTACAGTAGTAAAGAATGAGAGGAGTGAGTTAGTAGCACAAAGGCTCCAAACAGGGTGGCGAGTTTGTGTAGACTACCGAAAGTTAAATGCGGTCACCAAGAAAGACCATTTTCCCTTACCTTTCATCGATCAAGTCCTAGAGCGGTTGGCAGGGCATCAGTTCTACTGCTTTCTAGATGGGTATTCTGGATACAATCAGATAGTTATCGCTCTAGAAGACCAAGAGAAGACCAATTTTACCTGTCCCTATGGAACCTATGCTTTCCGAAGAATGCCCTTTGGCCTTTGCATTGCCCCAAGTATGTTTCAAAGATGTATGGTTTCATTGTTTTCGGATATGGTGGGAGAGATTATTGAAGTCTTCATGGAAGACTTCTCAGTATTCAGAGACTCCTTCAAGTTGTGCCTTGATAACTTGTCGTTAGTGCTACAAAGATGTATGAAAAACAACTTGGTTTTGAACTGGGAGAAATGCCACTTCATGGTACAACACGGGATTGTCTTGGGTCACATAATATCAAAAAAAAGGGATTGAAGTAGACAAGGCAATGGTTGAAGTGATCAAAAGTTTGCCATCTCCTCGTAATGTCAAAGACATCCGGTCGTTTCTTGGTCATGCGGGTTTCTACAGGAGATTCATCAAGGATTTTTTAAAGATCTCCAGACCGCTATGCTTGTTGCTACAAAAGGACAAAGATTTTGTGTTTACTTCAGAATGTGTTGTGGCGTTTGAATATTTAAAAGGGGCTTTGACCTCATCTCCAGTAATTGCGCCACCAGTTTGGGATTTACCATTT
Organism: Dipteronia sinensis; assembly: GCA_033220585.1. NCBI lineage: Eukaryota > Viridiplantae > Streptophyta > Magnoliopsida > Sapindales > Sapindaceae > Dipteronia > Dipteronia sinensis. The sequence goes on from CM065637.1 coordinate 24,131,329, forward strand.
GAAATAATGGGTGATGCCTCTGACTTTGCTGTAGGTGCAGTTTTGGGTCAAAGGGTTGGAAAAGACCCACATGTCATATATTACTCATCCCGAATTTTGAATGACGCACATATGAACTATTCGAAAACAGAGAAAGAATTACTGGCGGTCATCTTTGCTCTTGAGAAATTCAGGCAGTACTTGGTAGGTGCCAAGGTTCTGGTATACTCAGACCACGCGGCTTTGCAATATCTGCTCCAAAAAAAATGCAAAGCCCAGGCTGATTAGGTGGGTGTTGCTGTTGCAAGAGTTTGATTTAGAAATTCGGGACAAGAAGGGGTGCGAGAATGTGGTTACAGATCACCTTAGCAGGATAGTTCATGAGAGTCAAATAGACTGGGACGAGGTTCCGTTGAGAGAAAATTTCCCTGACGAACATCTATGGGCCGTACAGGATAAGGAACCTTGGTATGCGGATCTGGCAAACTATCTGACACATAGGGTTTTCCCCCCTGAGCTAGATTGGTAGGGTAAGAAAAGGTTTGCTAGGAGATCAAGGGAATACTTCTGGGATGAGCCTTACCTTTTCAAACATGGGACAGATCAGGTAATTATGAGGTGTGTGCCAGAAAATGAGCAGTATGATGTGTTGCGATTCTGCCATGACTTGCAGTATGGAGGCCATTTCAGCGCACGGAAGACAGCACTGAAGGTGCTGCAATCAGGTTTCTTCTGGGTATCACTGTTTAAAGATGCTTATCAGTTTTGTGTGGCATGTGATAGATGCCAGTGCATAGGGAACATTGGTAAATGGAATGAGATGCCACAAACTGGAATTTTGGTGGTTGAAATATTTGACACTTGGGGTCTTGATTTTATGGGACTGTTCCCACCTTCTTGTGGGAACATCTATATTTTAGTGGGGGTTGACTATGTTTCCAAATGGGTTGAGGCCGTTGCCACAAAGACCAATGACAGTAATGTGGTGGTTAAATTTGTAAAGGAACATATTCTGACCCGATTTGGAATCCCAAGGGTGATCATTAGTGACGGCAGGAGCCATTTCTGTAACAAAGTCTTAGGAAATCTATTGAAGAAGTATGGAGTGCGTCACAAGGTGGCAACACCATACCACCCTCAGACATCAGGACAGGTTGAAGTAAGTAACATGCACATCAAATAGATTCTGGAGAAGACAGTCTCCTCCACTAGGAAGGATTGGGCATTGAAACTATCTGACGCCTTATGGGCGTACCGAACAGCTTTCAAAACTTCTATTGGGATGAGCCCGTATAGGTTGGTTTTTGGTAAGGCTTGCCACCTTCCGGTAGAACTAGAACATAAAGCTTGGTGGGCAATCAAGAAGTTGAATTGGGAGTATGACAAAGCAGGCGAAGAAAGATGCAATCAGTTGAACGAGTTAGATGAATTCAGATTGGAAGCCTATGAGAGTTCACGACTTTACAAAGAAAAAACAAAAGCTATTCATGAAAAATGATTGGTAACGAAAGAGTTCCAACCGGGCATGCTGGTGTTACTTTATGAGTCTCGTTTGAAGTTTTTTCCTGGGAAGTTGAAATCGATATGGTCAAGCCCATATCTTGTTATTAATGTCTCTCCTAATGGAGCTGTAGACATTCAGAATTTGAGGAACGATGGGATATTCAAGGTTAATGGGCATAGGCTAAAACTGTATTTTAGACCAGAGACCTGCTGCAAGGGTGTTGGGTCCATGGAACTTACTGAACCATAGCACATCTATCATGTCTGAGCACCGGTGGGAGGCAGCCTGCTCAGGTCATCTTTAAACTTTTCGCCTTCGGAGTTTTATTTCATTTAGACTTATTTTTTTCTTTTCTTTTCCCATTTGATTTTCATTTGGTAGAGTTGTTGTGTGGTTTTAAGCTAGGTTGTGCATCTTTTGGGAAGCACACAAAAACACGCATGACATCGAATGAGCTTCCTTCTAAAAGGAGTTTTCTACCTTCGATTTTGTACTTAAGCTTTCAATGAATGCGATTTAGTTTTTGTTATTATGAATGAGCATGGTCGAGCGTATGTCTAGATTCGGTTTGGGGGTGTTGAACCCTCATTCCGCCATTTATTGAGATTATGCTTGTGATTTCCAACAATGGGGACATTGTTGAGTTTTGGTTTGGGGGTGTATTACGCCTACGCCTTGTACTGTTTAGTGTCCAATTTTTCAATTTTGTCACTTGTCCATTTTTCAAACTGTATCCAGTATGGGTATGATGCCTCTAGTGTGTGCTTTTGACGAGTTCCTTATATGTGCTCTGACCTTGTGATATAGTTTGGTGCCACTTGAGGGTTCGCTTGCACCACCATGGGGTCGTCCCACCCGTTGGTGTTAAGTATTGGGGACTCATTGTTCCCATGTCTTATTCTAATAGTGGAGATACCCGTGAGATCACAAACACAAGCATGAAAGTGCATTTTCTGAGTGCATTATTGATTATTCTTAAACACGCCTCTCGTCATTTATGTCATGTGCCATAGGACTTGCATATCATTTTTTTTGAATTGCGTGATGAATGCTTTCATTCCCTTTTTAGATGGTTGTGGAAGTGATATTAGGAATGTATGTGTATTGAATTACCTCTATAGCCTAAACACCACATACCATATTATGTGCTCCAAAGCCAAGTTGAGGCCAAACACTTACTCTTTCATTTGGTACCACATTCAACCATATACCCAATAGCCTAAACACATGCCTACCCTTGTACTAATCATGTTCGGATGGGAAATGGTAGTGATGAAAAGAGTTAAAATGGTCCTACAGCGGGTAAAATGAAATAATTGTTGAAAATATGCAAGGAAAGGAGTAAGAACCTTAGTTATGTGCCCTAAATGCCTAAGAAAGGAAATTGTAACAACTCAAATAGAGTACAATATTGTGATTGGGAAATTAGTTAAAAGAAAAATTAAAAGAAAGATTGTACTTGAAGTGCCATAATGGGGATTGTATTATGATAAAAATGCTCAAACGGAATGCAACGTTGAAGGCACAAATGTGGGTTAAATGATTTCCTAGAGGGTTGCATTTAAGCGATAAAAGAACATGGTGTGGTAGTAGGGATTTATTCTAGCATGATTGGTGAGTTTGAACTCCAAATGTCCTATATTTTTGTGTAACCTCATTCAACCCCACAGCCACACTATAACCGGTTGAAATACCCTATTTGATCCATATAAGTCTAGTTTGGGAATGTTGGTTGAAGCACGATCTTTCACATCTATGGCATGGTGACTCGTTCCTAGGATAGTTCATTGCTTAAATTTTATGCAGAATCTTCTTTGCATACTTGTTTGTGTGGAACTTAGGAGTCTTGAGGAAAGAAAAGAGAGAATCCATGTGAGTTTTAGAATTGAAGCGAATTATGCTCAAGGTATGGGAGTAAGTTGTCCCTAATTCATGAATGCCTTTAGGTGTGGGATTCGTGTTCGTACGAGCCTCCCTTGGGTGTCTCCAAATTGCTCTTGATCTTGTGCATATGTTTTTCTCCTCTCTATCACACCTATTTGTATCATATCACACATTGGACTTGCGGCATTGTTGAGGTATTGTTTAGGTATCTAGAAATTACAATCAGTTGGCGTCTTACTGTTTCGATTAGATTTGCTCGAGGACGAGCAAAGGTTTGGTTTGGGGGTGTTTGATCGGCCAAATATGTAGTATATTTAGGCCCTCAGATCCTTACCTTATGTTCTGTTTTCGTGCATTTTTCTATCTCTAATGGGTTGTTTTGTGCGTATTTGTAGGAAATGATGCAAAGACAGGTTTGGAAGCATATTGCGGTGATTACGGCAGAAAATGGGCAAAAGTAAAGGCAAAGGAGCACAAACAACTCTACAGTGCGGGTCCAGTGTGGGTCAAGTGCGGGTCGCAACCGCACTCCAACCGCACTCCAGCCGCACTCATGTTCATAGCCGGGACAGGATGCAAGTGAAGAGATAAAGTGCGGGTACAGTGCGGGTCATCCAACCGCACTCTACCCTGCACTAATGCCAAACCAGAGAAGCTGATGTTGCACTTGACAATAAAGTGCGGGTACTGTGCAGGTCATCCAATCGCACTCTACCCGTACTAATGCCAAACTAGAGAAGTTGAAGATGCATCTGACGTTAGAGTGCGGGGTACTGTACGGGTCATCAAACCGCACTCCACCCGCACTGTCACCAAGAACAGAAGAGCAGAGTTGTACCTGACATTAGAGTGCAGGGCACTGTGCGGGTCATCCAACCGCACTTTACCAGCACTGTTGCTCAAGACAGAAGGTAGATTTTGCACTTGACAGGGAAGTGCGATCCAAGTGCGATTACAGTGCGATTCCAAGTGCGGGTCAAGTGCGGGTAATTTAACCGCACTCCACCCGCACTATTGCCCTGATCCGAGAACCGAAGATGAAGACAACCCATACAGTGCGGGTACTAGTGCGGGTAATTCACCAGCACTCAACCTGCACTCCGAGCGCGCTAGTTTGATTTTTGAAGCTTAAGTGACCTATTTTTGTATCTTGTATAAATAGAAAAGTATAGAAACGTTTTAGGTAGCCTTTGACTCCGTTTTGCAGAGGTTAAACACATTTAGACCTAGAATCTCTCTCTCTCTCTCTCTCATCCTTACATTCTCTACTCAACTTCAAGGAAGTTAGGAGATTGAAGCCACTTCAAGGAAGGAGATGTTCTCCAAGGGTTCTTTCTCTTTCCTTTCTCTTAGTTTCCTAGTTGTAATGAGTAGCTAAATCCCCTCTAAGGGGTTGATGGAGTAGTTAGTTGAATATTGGGCTTGTACATAAACTTGATATTATATTGATATTCATGTCTATCTTTCATTGATCTATTCTTGTTGTTAATGTTTACCATTGATTTCTTGTGTAGATACATCCTCTTTGCAAGATGTCTTTGTATTATGTATGAGTATTGCATCTAGATATACATCCTATTTAGTTGTTTAATGCTCTAAAAGAATGGACGGAAAGTCATGAATTCCGACTCTTAGACTGCGGTTTTAATCTAACCTCGATCGAGTTTCCGGCACTATACATCCTAGGTCGGAACCCGTGAGAGAGTTAGAAGTCATCACTATACATCCTAGGGTGACTATGTTTAATCGGTTGAGTCATTGTTAGGTAGACGAGCTTCATTTCCAGAATCTGATAAACAACCAACACTATACATCCTAGGTTGGTAGTTTACGACGGATTAATCCCTAATAGGTGGTCCGCACTATACATCCTAGGTTGTCCATCTTCTAGGGATAAATAACCGACTCTATACATCCTAGGTCGGTTACCTTGAATAACCTTGCTATTGACAAGTTTGTTAGCATTGCCCAGTATTTATTTTCGTATCCATTAACTCCTTAGTTTCCATCATCTATATATATCCTTCATCCCATTTCCCCCGTCATTTAGTTTGCACAATTAATTTAGTGTTATTTATAGTGTAATTCACCATCTACATTTTCACCAACTCATGTTTCAATAATATATATATACATAACATTACTTTAGCAATAACTAATTTAGCTAACTCCGCTCCCTGTGGACGACACCCCACTTGCCACTATATTTATGTTTTCAAACTAATTTAGGCTTTGTGAGGTTTTATCAAATATTGTTGACGGATTGATCTCTTAAAACGACACTAAGAAAAACGATCTGTCAGTATTCTGTGGAATTCCTGTAGCCATCTCTTCTTCAAGATTGTTGTTCTCAAACTGTCTGATCAATCCTCTAATTCAATGAATATTGTTAATTCTCGGTACTAAGCCGCCTCTCAAGGAGCATCTTCCGTGCATGTACCTATGGACCTAAAAATCCAAAATAACAAGTACAATCAAAGTAAAAGAAACTTAAATAAATAGCTAACACTATAACAAAACCTAATCACAACTATGTACTCCGATCCCCGGCAGCGGCACCATTTTGAACGCGCAATATTTTATATGTCGTGATATGCACTATTCAAACAAATTTATAAGATCCCAAGATGCACTTCAAACAAGTATAAAACTAGTATGTGGCAAGTATGGGTATCGTTCCTTAGAGATCGAGCGATAGTTATGATTAAACTAATGCTTTAGTTAAAAATGCAAGAAAAGTAAATTGATATGGTTTTCGAGAACAAGTAAAACTAAAATATAAACTAAGCTAAAATGCTCTAATCTAAAGAGTATGAATATGTGATATGTGGATTAAGGAATTGATGAATTCAACTAGCAAACAATGGGTAAAGAATGAACTCACATTAATTGTCATTAACTAATGTAACCACCCTATGATGTATAGGAGTGATTATTTACCACTTGTGAGTGCTCAAACCATCATCTATAGCATTTACCACCCATAATTGGTTATACAATTGAATAACATCTATCATATAAGGGACAATCTCTTTGTTAAAAATCACTAACCCGTCATGTATAGGTCAATGCTTAATCTATCACATGCAAACAATCCTAGGATGTATAGTCTTGATTACCCATGAAAGATTAGAATTAGGTGAGATTAATAAGTCTGGATATTACTTGGGTCATGTACCCTTGTTCAATCCTCTATTCAATTGAGATTAGAGGGCCAAGCATCATGTATACTTGATTCTCTACACATATAATTTCTCAATCAACTCATAAAGAGAGTCATGTACAATCAAACACAAATTGCTTTTGAAATCAAGTAAAACATTGAATAGAACAAATGAGATAGATTTTAATAAAAGATATTGAGTTCATTACAAATACCCATATTTATAAGTGAATCACATCAATCCCTTAATGGGATTTAACTACTCATAACAAATGGAATACAAAAATAAAAAGGAGGGAAGTAGAAAAGACCTGTAAGGACCTCGATTTTATGATTGGCTTATTTCATGACAAACCACCACATTAGGGATGATTGTGTAATGGGTAGCTTAGGTCCGTATTGGCAAGCTTCCAAGCATCTCCATGACTTCAAGAGCAAAAGGTATATTCACTTGACTTTGTCTCTTGAAGAGTTTAGGTGCACACACACACTTCATGCATGTTTTGTTTATCTTGCATTTGTGTTCTTTATTGTTTGTATAAGTGTGCATCCTTTTCTAAAACACTCCTAGCTTACATTGTGCTTAGTTGATAACATGGTTGACATGTTAAGTGTGCTTCATTGTGTGCATCTTACTCACTTCACACTTGCACAACATTCATGTAAGATTGACTTTTGTCTTGAGTGTTAAAAAGGGATTTTTCCCTTTGGCGCGGCCTAGACCGCTCGGCAGGCTTTGCTTGCACCGCGGTGTACTGAGCGGTATTCTCCAGTGCGTCATGCGCGACGTGGACCGTGGCCTGTGCACTTGCACGCACAGCGGTCCCAACCGCGGTGTTGTCCAGACGGTGCACTGCTGTGTGTACCGCGGTCTGGACACTTACCTGAGCCACGGTGTAGCAAGCGGTTTTGACTGGGATTCTGGTTCCCAAGTTCAAAACGATGTAGTTTGATCTAGGGCTTCATATATATTCTTCCTTTTCTCTTCTTGGCCGACAAAGAGCTCAAAAATTTATTTCTAGAGAGAGGTTAGAGCTCCTAGAGAGAGAAAGCTTCAAGAAAGCTTCTTTGACTCTCCAAACCCAAAACCCATCTCCATCTTGCATTATTCAACATCATTTGAGCATGGGTCTTCATTGATTCATGACTAGGTAAGCAAGAACTTCTTTGAATATCATTTATTGTTCTTCTTACTCTAGATTAGGTATTTATTGCATGATTAAATACCTAGACTCTACTCTATTGCATATTTATGAGTCTTGATAACATGATTGGGTTTGTATTTTGATACCTTAATTGATTAGGTCATTTTTGCCTAAAAGCTATGTCATAAATATTCATGTGTGATTAATTGATAACTAGGTTGAGAAATTGTGTTTTAATCAACTAGTTAATGTTCATGAATATTTGATTGTGTATGTTTGTGATAGCTTGCATTATTAGGTCATATATGCCTAAATAGCTAATCCATAAATATTCATGTATGCTTAATTGATGATTAGGTTGACTTTGTGCATCTAGTCAAGTTTATGAATGTTTATGTGAATTTAAGTGACAATTAGGTTGTTAGAATTTCTCTACAACTAATTGAGACCTCATGTATGTACATGTAGGCATTATTTGATAACTAGGATGTTGTATTGCATTATCTACATCTAGTTAAGCATTGTATGTTTGGTCTAACATATATTGTGTTGAGCATTCATTGATTGTTCACTTAGACCCTATACTCTTCATTGAGTCAAAGTCTTGTGGCTTCGGGTGAAGTTGCACAAGCATTGTAGTCTTGCAACCAAGTTGTGGTTGGCAAGCATTGGTCAAGAATCCATTGTAAAAGGCCTGCGGGTAGAGTAGGAGGTGCTCACGCCGATAGTAGTGTATCAGTGGATATCACTAGGGATTGAACCAAGAGTGGCGAGTGGTAGTGTCCATAGCCTGAGGTTATCTAGAGTGAGAGTCCGAGTATCACTTGAGGGTGTAACGTTTTACTCATATAGTGGATTTGAGGATTGTGTGTGGCTAGGAGGATAGCCCGTGGTTTTTCCCTTTGTTTAAGGGTTTCCACGTAAAAATCAAGTGTTATTTATTATTCCGCACTTTACACTTGATTTTGTATGTTTGATTTAATTGGGTTATTTGTTTAATATTGACTAATCGAAAAATTGGTAATAATCAAAAAAATTGGTAATAATCGATTAACAACCCATTCACCCCCCCCCCCTCTAGGTTGTAGACACACGTTAAGAGCTGTATTTTCAATTGGTATCAGAGCGGGTTCCTAGACATACTTAGGTGATCCTTGCTTATTGTTTGTGTGTCTTGCATTTGTTTACATTTTGATCATTGCATTCATTTACATTCATTCATTCACTAAACACTATGTGTGAGAGTGAAACACCTAGAGAGGAAATTTTCGGAGAAAGGAATGTTTGCCTCTCCGTTTATGTTGAGGATGCTCCAACCCTTAGAGGTTCTATGAGCACTCGCTCCAACATCCTAGCTTCTACTTCACATAGTGACTCCGATGAGGAGATGGCCCTCACGGCAATGAAGTTTAGAAGATTTTTGAAGCTTGAGAAGAAAAAGAATAACTCAAGAAGAAATGACTTCAAGAAGAAGATTTTGGTCAAAAAGAGTGAAGACAACTCTTCAAATGGTGAAGAGCATGTGCTTAACTTCACGGCCTATGGTGCTTCCTATATGGAAGTTTCGGATAAAGGCAACATGGCCTTGAATCTTGACTCTAATATAGAGGAAAGTGTTGGTGTGACAACTAGTGACCAAGGCAAAGGCCTTGATAAGGGAATTGACTCAATTGAGGAATGTCAAGTGATCCTTCTCAAAGTCTTGAAGCAAAATGAAGAGCTTTCCAAGGAAAATGAGACTTTGAGAATGTGGAACATTTCCTCTGAGGAAAAGATCCGTACCCTTGAAGAAAATAAGCAAAATTGTCAAAATCAACTTCAACGGTACAAAGAGATCATGGATGAGCAAATGGAAGACATCTCCTTTCTTATCTCCAAATTGAAGACCATGGAGAAGGAGACCTCTATTGATGACTCCTTGATGATGGACAAGATTGTTGTGTCCAAGTATGAGAAGGAGATTGAAGATTGCCACCAACGGATGAAGGCAATGAAAGATGAACTTGCCATCAAAGATAACTTCTTAAGAATTGTCAAGGAAAGTGAGATGATGTGCCTTGAAGAATTAAAAAAGGCCAAGATCAAGCAACCTCAAGCTCAAGGCAAGAACAATGCTTCATCCAAGAAGTGTTTATCTCAAGGAAAGTCCACACAAGCTTTGGCAACTCAACCAAAGCCTAGGCAATCCAAGAAGAAAGGACAAGTCCTTGAGAAGACAACCACCTCCTCCAACAAGTCAACTATCAAGAAAGGAGATGACCATAAGTGGCTTGCTCAACCAAGAAGGCATGATCAACCGCCTCAACCACCTCAACAAGCTAGACCACAAAGGTGCCACCAATCGGTTCAAGCTCCAAGAAGAAGCAAACCGAAGCACCATCAAAGACAACCTCATCAACATGGTGATGCCTCGATGAGATCTCAATGGAATGGTATAAACTCTTCTTTTATACCTACTTGTCATTTTTGTGGTATGATTGGTCACTTAAGACCAAATTGCTTTAAATACATTAAGAGGTGTAGCTTAGAAAGCATGAAAGAAAAACGGTTGAAAAAGAAGGCAAGTTTGCATGAACCTAGGGAATTTATAATCATGTCAATGACCACTAGAAATGATAAGGTGGAACCTAGGTGGGTTAGAAAGAATGAACCCGCTTGCCTAAGTGCCCATGTGACTCCCGTAGATGCAATTAGGTCCATTGGACTTGGTAGGTCTATAGGAGCTCATGTCTCCCATTGACTTGGTTGGATTTGACCCCATGAGGGGGGCTCAAGCAAAGAGAGCGATCTTGCATGATTTGCTATATGCAAAAAGTTGGCCTATTTTATGCTCTTTTATGATTGCTTGAGTGTGCTTGGTGAATAACATTGATTAATAATTGTATAATGTTTTTGATTACACCATTGCACGGTTGCTTTGTATGATAATGCATGACTTCTATTATTGCTTGAGCATGCTTATCTTTTTGAGGAATGTTCTACTTGTTAGTACATTTGATTGACCTCAAATTATTCTCCATGTTTATGATTCCTAGATATGCATTCTTAATCTCTCTCTTGAAAAAGGGCTACTGGCAATATGACGTGGAGCCGCCCAATGTTGGAAAAGGCTACTCATTTGAAACCGAGTGAAAGCAATCAAGAGAGTTACATTAGCATGATAAACAGAAATACATGCTTGCTAGGAATATGGAGAAAAACAGAAAAAGGAGAAAAACAGAAAATATTGTTATATGACTGTTATGTGTGGTGTTGCATTGCTTATTTTTGACATCAAAATTGTTGATTGATGATGTATCTTGCAATGAAGAAAAGATGATATACTTTTGTTGTGATTAGTACACTTGCACACAAATGCTTGGATATATATCTTCTTATCATAACAACAGGGTCTTAATTGGTTTGACTTCAATTGGAAATCCTGTTGAGTGTTGCTTTGATTGATTTTTATGCATGAGAATAATAGTATTTTATATTACATGCTAAGCAACCTTTCACACGCACACATTTTTTTTGAATATAATCTCCTTGAATCTCTCTCAATTATTTAAGTTGTATAAAGTTTGTGTATATGATTATGCAATGTTGTTGTGCGAATAGCTCTCTTTGCTAAAACAACCCGATAGGGGGAGCTCCTTTGCCTATCTCATGACAAAAAGGGCGAGAAGTCTTGAGAGAAATAGGGGGAGTGAGAGATATAAGGGGAGCATTGTTTATGCTATGCTTTGGGGGAGAAATCATGAGGGAGAGTAACCTTTTAGGGGGAGCATTGCACATGCATTCTTTGTATTGCTTTATTTGTTATTGAGTGCAATGCTTGTTTTTATTTGTTCACCTCACTTGCACTTGTTCTTGGAAAGTGCTTCTTGCTATTGTGTGTAGGTACATTGATGACTCTACAAGAAGGATAGAAGATATTGAATATTTAGATTCTAGGAATCTCTTTTGTATTGTAGAAGTGATTATGGACAATAGCTTTATTTTATTTTGTGAGGAATATTTGTGAGTGGTTGTTTTGTCATGACATAGCCAAAGGGGGAGATTGTAAGGACCTCGATTTTATGATTGGCTTATTTCATGACAAACCACCACATTGGGGATGATTGTGTAATGTGTAGCTTAGGTCCATATTGGCAAGCTTCCAAGCATCTCCATGACTTCAAGAGCAAAAGGTATATTCACTTGACTTTGTCTCTTGAAGAGTTTAGGTGCACACACACACTTCATGCATGTTTTGTTTATCTTGCATTTGTGTTCTTTATTGTTTGTATAAGTGTGCATCCTTTTCTAAAACACTCCTAGCTTACATTGTGCTTAGTTGATAACATGGTTGACATGTTAAGTGTGCTTCATTGTGTGCATCTCACTCACTTCACACTTGCACAACATTCATGTAAGATTGACTTTTGTCTTGAGTGTTAAAAAGGGATTTTTCCCTTTGGCGCGGCCTAGACCGCTCGGCAGGCTTTGCTTGCACCGCGGCGCACTGAGCGGTATTCTCCAGTGCGTCATGCGCGACGTGGACCGCGGCCTGTGCACTTGCACGCACAGCGGTCCCAACCGCGGTGTTGTCCAGACGGTGCACTGCTATTTGTACCGCGGTCTGGACACTTACCTGAGCCGCAGTGTAGCAAGCGGTTTTGACGGGATTCTGGTTCCCAAGTTCAAAACGATGTAGTTTGATCTAGGGCTTCATATATATTCTTCCTTTTCTCTTCTTGGCCGACAAAGAGCTCAAAAATTCATTTCTAGAGAGAGGTTAGAGCTCCTAGAGAGAGAAAGCTTCAAGAAAGCTTCTTTGACTCTCCAAACCCAAAAACCCATCTCCATCTTGCATCATTCAACATCATTTGAGCATGGGTCTTCATTGTTTCATGACTAGGTAAGCAAGAACTTCTTTGAATATCATTTATTGTTCTTCTTACTCTAGATTAGGTATTTATTGCATGATTAAATACCTAGACTCTACTCTATTGCATATTTATGAGTCTTGATAACATGATTGGGTTTGTATTTTGATAGCTTAATTGATTAGGTCATTTTTGCCTAAAAGCTAGGTCATAAATATTCATGTGTGATTAATTGATAACTAGGTTGAGAAATTGTGTTTTAATTAACTAGTTAATGTTCATGAATATTTGATTGTGTATGTTTGTGATAGCTTGCATTATTAGGTCATATATGCCTAAATAGCTAATCCATAAATATTCATGTATGCTTAATTGATGATTAGGTTGACTTTGTGCATCTAGTCAAGTTTATGAATGTTTGTGTGAATTTAAGTGACAATTAGGTTGTTAGAATTTCTCTACAACTAATTGAGACCTCATGTATGTACATGTAGGCATTATTTGATAACTAGGATGTTGTATTGCATTATCTACATCTAGTTAAGCATTGTATGTTTGGTCTAACATATATTGTGTTGAGCATTCATTGATTGTTCACTTAGACCCTATACTCTTCATTGAGTCAAAGTCTTGTGGCTTCGGGTGAAGTTGCACAAGCATTGTAGTCTTGCAACCAAGTTGTGGTTGGCAAGCATTGGTCAAGAATCCATTGTAAAAGGCCTACGGGTAGAGTAGGAGGTGCTCACGCCGATAGTAGTGTATCAGTGGATATCACTAGGGATTGAACCAAGAGTGGCGAGTGGTAGTGTCCATAGCCTGAGGTTATCTAGAGTGAGAGTCCGAGTATCACTTGAGGGTGTAATGTTTTACTCATATAGTGGATTTGAGGATCGTGTGTGGCTAGGAGGATAGCCCGTGGTTTTTCCCTTTGTTTAAGGGTTTCCACGTAAAAATCAAGTGTTATTTATTATTCCGCACTTTACACTTGATTTTGTATGTTTGATTTAATTGGGTTATTTGTTTAATATTGACTAATCGAAAAATTGGTAATAATCGATTAACAACCCATTCCCCCCCCCTCTAGGTTGTAGACACACGTTAAGAGCTGTATTTTCAAGACCCATGTAGAACCTTCTTTCTTCAAGCTTCAATCCACCTTCTATGTCTTTATGAGTAGCAATTGATGAAGATGATGATGTGTTTTTGGTGAGAAAGGTTTTTAGGATTTAGAGAGAGAAAGAATGAATGGAATGGTGTATGGTTGTGGGCCTCTTCTTTTTCAAAAATAAGATTGAAAAGTATTTATACTTCCTTCAAAAACTAGGCCAAAATGCTAATGTGGTGAGCTGGGTATCCCCGTATAGCACGAGTATAGCACGGGTAGGTTACCCATGCAGTTACCCATGCATTATTCATTTCCCTTTAGATTTGCACAATGTGCACGGGTATGTGCACGGGTGGATGACCCGTGGACCACTCATGCAGTTGCTTTTACCCGTGGCCTTGCTCCCCGGTCTAGTGAACTATACGGGTGGGTGCACGGGTGTTACCCGTGCAATTACCCTTGCAGTTTCGTCTTCTCAAAATCCACCTTCCGGTGCACGGGTGAGTGCACAGGTAGTGCACGGGTATGCTACTCGTGCAATTTTGCTTCCTTCACTTCATATGTGCACTAATTGTTCCATTTTGCCCCCCTTCATGCCTTATTACCTAATGCCTGCAATAAAAACCAAACAAGCCATAAATACACATAAAAACGCTCAAGAACAAAACAAAAAGAAAGGATATGAGGGCCAAAATGTATAAAATTTTTGGCTCGATCACTCAGTGAGTTATTAGCCAAGCATATTCAAGATTCCCCACATTATAAATATCACTGGAAGTGTGACAAGATTAAACTTTCTCATCTTTGTTTTGCGGGTGATCTTATTATGCTTTGTCATGGTTGTACACCTTCTGGTACTATTCTCAAGATGTCTCTTGATGATTTCTCTTCTCTCTCGGGCCTCAAAGCTAATTCAGCCAAGAGTAATATTTTTCTTTTGAGTAGTTCCTAATGACAATAGACAGCAACTCATCAACATTTTTGGCTATAATGTTGGCTTGCTTCCTATTAGGTATTTGAGGATTCCAATCATTTCTTCAAAGTTAAGTCATCTTGATTGCTCTCCCCTTTTGGTTAACATTTCTAACAAAATTACTTCTTGGATGAATCGTTGTCTTTCTTATACGGGTCGGCTGCAACTTATTATCTCAGTTTTGTCTAGTATCCAAGTCTTTTGGGCGAGTCATCTTTGTCTCCCTTCAAAGGTTTTGAGGAATATTGAGCAGAAACTTTGCTCCTTTTTTTTGATAGGTGTTGATGGAAGTTGTAAAGCAGCAAAAGTTTCTTGGTCGGATATTTTTCTTCCTAAAAATGAGGGTGGTCTTAGCATCAAGGATCTCATTTCTTGGAATAAAGCTCTAATGATTCGACATATTTGGAATCTGGTGCATGGTTCTAATAATCTTTGAACAACCTGGATTAAAACCTATCACCTCAAAGGTAGGAGTGTTTGGGAGGTGAAAGCTCCCCAAACATGTTCTTGGAATTGGAAAAAGCTCCTCAAGCTTCGTCCTATTGCTCACCTCTTGATTCGGCATATCATTGGTAATGGGCTTGGCACTTCCTTGTGGTTTGACAATTGGCATCCCGATGGCCCTATTTGTTTAAAATGGAGCTTTAAGATCATTTATGACTCAGGTCTTCCAAAAAAGGCCAAAGTCAATTCTATTGTTCACGGTGATCAGTAGGTTCGGCCTTGCTCCATGTCAATTGATCTCCTAGAAATCAAGAACCATATGCCTTCTTACAACTCTAATTCTAGTTTGGAGGATTGTATTAAGTGGCTTCCTACTCCCGATGGTATTTATTTCATAGCTTCAACCATGACTAGTCTCAAGACTCCTCATCCTTTGGTTCCTTGGTTTAAGCTTGTATGGTATTCTCATAACATTCCAAGGATGAGCTTCATTCTTTGGTTAGCCATTAGAGGGAGACTTTCAACGTTGGACTGTGTTCATCTTTATAATCCTCATGTTGGCACTCTTTGTGTTCTTTGCTTCTATTCCCCTGAGACTCATGCTCACCTTTTCTTTGAGTGCGCTTATAGCAAAGTCATATGGTCTCATTTGAAGGAGATGTGTGGCTGGCCTTGGAATGGTCATAGCTGGCCTAGATTTATTGCTTGGACTGCTCAATGTTGGAGAGGGAAATCTCCTTCCATAAGTCAACTTTGGGAGTTCTCATAAGTCAAGCATAGTCGTTACTCGCTCCATTACTAACACTATTCGTAGCAGGCTCTTATATATCAATTTTAAGGAGTGGCCTCTTGTTGCTTTAAAATGGAATATCTCTATTGGGTGATTTGTTTGTCATGTTTTGTGCTTGTTCAAGCCTTGTTTAGCTATTGCTTTCTTGTTTAGCTCTTGTGTTTAAGCTGTTTTTGAGCTTTTGTTTTTGCTCTTGTTTTTCTTCCTGGGTATGCCCCTTGTATTTGTACATTCTTTCTCTTTTCTTTGATACTATTTATTTACCCAAAAATAATAAAAGAAAAATGGCAAAGCAAGAGCCTTGAAATGTAATGGTTAAGTACTCACAAAATTGAGTATAATTGTGTAGCACAAATGTATATGTAATTAAATGCCTTGATGCTAATACGTAAATTGTTGTTTGATTGAGCTTAGTATGGTGTGTGAACATGTGTTAGTTATAGCATGATTGGTGATCTTTGAACTCCCAATTTTTCCTATTCTTTGCTCACCACGTCTAACTCTATAACCCTATTACAACCAAAGGGAAAAGACCTTTTTGGTCCCAGATAAGTCTTGATTGGGAATGTTTGCTGAAGCCTGATCTTCCACTGTTCATGGCATAGTGAATCTTCCTAGGCTAGTTCACAGACATTAGCAGTCTTTCAATTTACATGTATACAATGCATTAGAATCCTTTGCATAAATTCAATCTTGGCATACCAATTTGAGTGTGAACTTAGGACTGTGAGCATAAAAGAAGAGAGCGACTCTACGTGAGGATTAGAGTCGAAGTGAATTATGCACAAGGTGTGGGAGTGAGTAGTTCCTGACACAAGAGAACTCTTAAGTGTAGGATTCGTGATTGTGCGAGTTTCCCTTTAGTGAGATTGGACTATAGGAATATAGGTAGTCTTAATTACTTTTTAATTGAATAAGTATAATTGTTCTCGACATAAGAATATGCGAGACAATTTTGGTTCACTAATTCTTGTTCATAATGGGTTTTTGGTTATTGCTCACACCTTTAACGAGGGTGAGTAGTGATTGAGAGCACGTGGTTAAATCCGTTAGGAATCACGGTAATACCATAATTAATATGAGAATGAACCCTAATTTGGATTGAATCTTTATTAATGGAGTTAATTGATGAACATTGAGTATTACATATAGGGAGCATCGGTTACTTGGTCTTTCATCTCTTGAACATAAACCATATTCTTTCTAATTTCTTTCTTAGTTTAATTTAGTTTAGTTTTAGTCTAATTAATTCTCAAACATTATCTTGGTTACTTTTAATTTAATTAGAATTAGAATTAGTTTCATCGATAAATCACTTTTCCTCATGGGAACTATCTCTGCTTGCCACTGTACTTTATCTTCACGATTGATGCACTTGCGAATGAGTATTTTATAACACGATTTTACACATCAAGTTTGTATTTGATCAGTCTATTACTATACATGTTTTAGGTCCCCATTTCCTACTATTTGTGCTTTCTTCTTGAGTGAAATTAAATATTTTATGTGTTTATTGAGCATGTGTAGGTTACATTCCATAGATGAAGTGTTTGATGTTACTTTCAAGGAAAGGAACTTAAATGAGAAGAAACAGGAGCAAATTGGAAGAAACAGCGGAAAGATGAATTTTGGCCAGTGCAGAACTGCAGAGTTGCGGGGCTTATATCTCTCAGCTCCGATTGGGTTGTGTGTCCTTCCACCTACGGATTGAAACCCCCAGGGAGTCTTGTTTTCGGTGCACTTTTCAGATCGCAATTTTGATATTCGTATAAGAAGTTATGGTCGATTTAGTAACCGAAGGTTAGAGCTGGAAAAGTCAACCTCGACCTTGACCACGGTTTGGGCATAACAACCTTCCCAACGGTCTGAGGAGCGGTGCATAGCAGAAGAATTCTACGGTTTTGACCATAGGTGACCCAAGGAGCGACCCTGGCCGCGGTTTGACGGATTTTTGGCGGACTTCCACTCCGAATTGGTTCAGAACTGGTCCAAAACTTCCCAAATCAAACTCTAATAACTCTAGAAGACCAATACATGTTTGGGATACTTCCTAAACTCAAATTAGAATTTAATCATCAAAAGAGGAAATCCAAGTTAGGAAAGAATTCTCATTCCTTGTTTCATTCTACTTTCCCACTTGGTAGATTTCCTAAACCTAAGAAGAATCGGGCGTTCACAAGGAAACATCACCAATAAATACTTCCTATTCTTTGCAATTCAGAAGGGGATTAGGGCGAAGGGAGGTCCCAAGCCACAAATGGTGCCATCCCCCATTACACCACCACCATTGTTGCACTTAGAAGCTTGAAGAAGACATTCATGGGTTTTATTTACTCTTTCTCCTCTTCTTTTAATCTTTACATGTGTAATTAACTCCATACTAGGGAATCAAAGTGAACCTATGTGATGCTTTTGTTTTGATTTGATTCTATATTTATTCATCAATTCGAATTTAGATTTGTTCAGTTCGTTATATGTCTTAATTCTTGACATGTGTTGATCTATGGAAACTAATTGATGCTTGTCTAGGGTTTCGATAATTTATTAATTGAGATTGGGCTATAAGAATATAGGTAGTCTTTATTACTTTTCAATTGAATGAATATAATTGTTCTCAACATAAGAATATGCCAGACAATTTTGGTTCACTAATTCTTGCACGTAATGTGTTTTTGGTTATTGCTCACACCTTCGACGAGGGTGAGTAGTGATTGAGTGCACGTGGTTAAATCCGTCAGGAATCACGGTAATACCATAATTAAGATGAGAATGAACCCTAAATTGGATTGAATCTTAATAATGTAGTTAATTGATGAACATTGAGTATTACATATGGTGAGCATCGATTACTTGGTCTTTCATCTCTTGATCACAAACCACCAATTCTTTTAATTGCTTTCTTTAGTTTAGTTTAATTTAGTTTTTAGATTGATCAATCAATCAGTAATCCTTTTGGTTACTTTTAGTTTAATTAGAATTAAAATTAATTTTCAATCAGTAATTCACTTTTCCTCGTGGGAACAATCTCTATTTGCTACTGTACTTATCTTCACTATTTGTGCAGTTGCAAGTGAGTATTTTATAACACGATTTTGCACACCAAGTATTTGAAAAAAAAAAGAAAAAGAAATATGTTGTACCTGAAAAGAAAAAGAAAAGAAAAGAAAATAAAATAAAAAAGAAAACAAAATCTAAAAGCTAAAAAAATATACATATAAAAAAAATTAAACTACCAATTCTTATTAATACATTTCTTCTCGACACCTTTTTGTTGTTTGTATTCTTGCTTTTTCCTTGGTACATGCACTTCATGATTCACCCATTTCGAATTCCCTTCAAACATCTTCATCACCTCGACATGATCCCAAGCTATAAGGTATGGCTAAATTATGGCTCATTGATGTTAAGTTAATGTGGGTAATGAAAGAAAGAGGCTTATAGTATTTGGTTTCAAAATTGGCTAGGGAGCACACACATATAAAGGTAGGAAATATTTAAGGCCTTTTAAGTGAGTTAAACACACATTGCCTATATCACTTCTAATGGTTCAACCAAATAAAGAGCAAAGTCCACATGTGATATCTCTTTATGATGAATGTTCTTCAATATCCAATGCATAACCTATTGAGATCAATTTCTAATGCTAAGAACCTAACAAGTGTTTAAGAGTAGAAACAAAAGAACCCTCTAGATGATATTTATGTAACGTGTTAGGTTTTAGATTTGTGTTGGCTTGATTCCATAACAAAACTCTCTTTCTTTGTAATTTTTAGTTTCTTAGATGGTTCGTGATTGGAACAAGCTTCAAAGAAGAAAAGCAACTTCTTATGCAAAGCTCATCTTCAAGAGGAAAAGTACTTGCTTGAATACTAAGGTATTGAGATCTTTCTTCCTCTTGCAAGGCGTTAGCGCACACACACACATTTCATAACATTTGTGTCCCTACATCGTTGTGCTAAATTTAAAGGCACACACATACATTGCATTCATATGTGTCCCTACATAGTTGTGCATAATTTGGTTTAACACAATACACACACACTTATACTTGTATGCACATGCATTTGATTTAAAGTTGACAATTTTCACAATTTGCATGTTTTAGGACTAGTTCTAAGAAATAGCATACATATGTGTTCTTATGTTTATTGGTTTGTGTTTTTATGTTATTGAACTTGATTTTGAGCTTATATTATGCTTCATTGAGTTCCGGATATTTCGGTTACTCATTCATTAAGTTTCGAGTTCAAACTAGGAGGTTAAGAAACTTTCCATGCTTTTATCATATATGGTTTTCATCCTTGTTTTTCAAGTTGAATTCCATATTTTTTGAGAAGTTTGTCTTGATGTCTTTTACATGTAAGGGAGTCCCGGTTTGGAACCAAAAAACAGATTCAAATTTGGAGTTTGGAGGCCGGAGAACGGTCGAAGAATATTTCAGTGTGCGAGGAGAGTTTAGAAGACCAAAACGGGGAAGCCATTGCAACTCTCCCCGTGGAGGTGCGTGGCCTCCATAGGAAGGGCTGCCTTCTGCCCCCACGGAGGCCACGCACCTCCATGGGAAGTAGAGGTGGCTTCCCCCTATTGGTTGGCCAAATTGCCTCTCTTACTCTCTCCTGTATATACCACTTTTCCTCTCATTTTCAAACAATGGTGTTGGTGAAAAACTTGTGCAGAATTTTCTTTCTAAATTTTCTCATCTTCCAAACACCATAACTCTCTGAAATCAACTCCGATTTAAGTGATTCAAAAGCCTAAATTGTTGGTCTTGAAGATAGGAACAAATACCAAGCATTTATAGAGCCAAAAACTGCATAGATAAGTCGAGATGATCTGATTTCAGTCCTGAGTCATTGTTTGTAAGTGAATCAATTCTTTTCATTTTTTCTTTCATGATCTTCTTAATGATTCTTCTTTTATGATTTAAAAGAAATGTTTAGAATGGTTTTGATTCCAATATTAGGATTTTTTTGATTTGGTTTCATGATTAGTTTATTCTTTGATTGAATATCATTTTCCCTAATCTTGAAGAACATGAGTTTAAATTTAGAATCTATTTTGTGTATTTGATCTTATTGTTGATTTCTAGATTTGATCACATGTTTTAAGAACTAGAATATTTTGATTGTGATTTTGTTTTCTCATAACCTAGTTCTTGATTTTTGGTTTTCGTTTGTTGAATATGGTGAAAACTTCAAGTGTTAACTTATTCACTTGATTTTAAAGCTAGTTTTGTGATTTCTATTGAAAACTTGTTGTTCTGGCTTTGATTGACATGTTTAGGTTTCTAGATATTTTTGTTGTTGATTTTGAATGCCTAATCTAGATCTCTAATCACATGTTCATAAGAATTAGTTACATTTTCTTATGAGCTTGATTTGTGTACATACTAATTCTTCATAGAGTGTGTTTGATCAACTTGCTCTATTTGCTTGTGTTTGCATAATTTGCATTCACTTAGATCATTTGCCTTGTTAAGAGGTTGGAAGCAAGGACTTTGGACGGCCGCCGCTTGATGACATGTTCGCCAAGATAGGATTTGGTTTTCTTGTATTTCAAACAAATGTAATTTACTTGTTTTTCTAGGATGGACAAAAATTGTGGCTATTTATTTTTCGTAAATATTGCAATGTTTATCATTGTTTGATAACATATCATATAGAATAGGAGTGCCACTTTTATATCTCTTTTGGTATGAACATGCATTGAATGGTTTATGTATCTAATTGGCATCTAGATAACTTGGTAAATCATTCTATGGAATTCTATCACAAGCCTTAAACAATTAAGTAGGAGAAGGTGTTTTGTACACCTATGGCCTCTAAGATACGTTGAGCTTTATGTTTTGTGTGATAACCCCCCAAGGGGTATCCATGACTGGAATTTAGCAAGATACTTCCTTACAATGATAGACTAGACAATTGGCTTAAGCGATATCTACTCTCAAAGGAGGGATTTTCGTGAGGGAATTTATTGAAGGTCGATAACTTGGTAACACACTCAATGTGGTTTTATTGATATCCTCACAAGAGCTCTTGTCAATATGAATCGCAAGGCTAAAATTGAAAATGCTGGTTGTTATGTTAACAATTAGGTGGGACCTAGTCCAACTAGTAAATGTCGCGAACTCCCAAAGGAGGTGTGATATTGATGGATGTTGGATCACCGTTGAATTTTACGATTGAATTATTTCATTTAATTCAAGATAAATATTCGAATGTGCTTTATCATGATTGTTTTCTTATATAATTTTTGATTTATTTAGAAATCATGACCCCATCCCTAATCAACATCCTGAAAGATAATACTTTAACTGGAGATAATTATATCACATTGAAAAGGAAAATTGGGCTGTTGTTGCCATCTGAAAAGCATAAGTTCATTTTGTCTACCCCTAAAGCACCTGCTCTTACTGATGAATCTACTGATCAGTAAAGAGATGAGTATAAGCAGTGGGAGACCTCAGATGAGATGGCCAAATGCTACAATATGGCCACCATCTCCGACATATTGCAACAGCAACATGAAGGAATGAGTTCTGCTGCCGATATAATGATGTCTCTAGATGAGATGTTTGCTATGAGGTCCAAGACGACTAAGAGAGAGGCAGTGACTGCTTTCATGAATCTTAGGATGAAACCTGGACAGGCTGTGAAAGATCACATGATGAAGGTCATAGCACATCTCAACATTGTTGAACTCAATGGTGCTGAGCTGGTGAGACAAAAATTGGCATGATTGTCAACTCCCTGTCAGATTCCTTTGATCAGTTCAAGTTGGACTACACCTTGAACAATAAGGAATACACCTTGTAGGGCCTGATGCAAGATGTTCAAAGCGCTGAAAAGATCCTTGTAAAAGGCAGGGGTCAAGAGATTCATACGGTTGGTAAAGTTGTTACTGTTAAGACCCGTAAGAAGGTTAAGAAACAACAGAAGAAAAAACAACTTAGATCTACCAAGAAGGACATCAAGAAAGTAAAAAAGATCAAAGGAAAGTGTTTCCTTTGTGGTGAAAAAGGACATTGGAAAAGAAATTGGCCAAAGTCTAAGAAAAAGAAGGAAGAAGGTAAATTTAATTATCTCGAAACATGCTTCTGGCTGATTCTACTGATTCTTGGATCATAGACTCTGGAGCCATTAATCATATTTGTTATTACTTACAGGGGTTCCAGGAAAGGAAAAGACTGAATGAGAATGAATTCAAATTGCGTTTAGGCAACGGAGCGTTGGTGTCGGCCTGTGCAGTGGGAGATATTAGAGTTAATTTAGATTCTAGTAGGCATTTAGATTTAATAGACATTTAAGATGTACCTCAATTCAAGAGGAATTTAATTTCAATTTCTTGTTTAAATAAATTTGGATATTCGGTTACTTTTAATAAAAGTTTTATTATTAGTAAGAATGACAAATTTGTTTGCAAAGGTACATTAGAAAACGGTTGAGGCACCGTCCTGGAGCTGTTTTTTTTTTGTTTTCGTTTTTGTTTTCCAAAAACGATTTCGAATTCATGTTCGTTTAACCGTTTTTCATTTTATTTTCGAAAAACAAAAAAAATTTGACAAACACAATTAGTGTTAAAAATGAAAATTTGAAAAACATTTGAAAGTTGTTTTTCTTTTTTGTTTTTGTTTTTTCACTTATATTTTTTTTTTAAAAAAAATCACTTTTTTTCATACTTTTCTCCATCTTCCCATCACTATTCTTCTTCATCTTCTTCCAGGCCGCCGATCGGCTTCTTCTTCTTCTTTGCCGCCGATCGGCCCTGCTCTTCTTCTTCGTTTTCTTCACCGCCGATCGGCTTCTTTTTCTTCTTCACTGATCCGCCGCTTCTTCTTCTTCTTCTTCTTCTTCTTCTTCGCCTCTTCACCACCGATCGGCCCTGCTCTTCTTCTTCACCGCCGATCGGCCTCTTCTTCTTCTTCGCTGATCCGCTGCTTCTTCTTCTTCTTCTTCTTCTTCTTCTTCGCCTCTTCACCGCTGATCGGCCCTACTCTTCTTCTTCACCACCAATCAGCTTTTTCTTCTTCTTCTTCGCCGCCGATCGGCTTCTTCTTCGCTGCCGATCTTCTTCTTCTTCAGCTGAACATAATTTTTTTTTAGGTTTTGATTTTTGATGGGTTTTTGATGCTGTGATTTTGTGATGGGTTTTGATGTTGTGGTTTTGATTTGTGTGTGATTTTGATGCTATGATTTTTTTTTAACATAATACCTTTGATTCTATGAAAAAAATAATAGGAAAATTAAAGATTTTTGATATTTTTCGGTTAGCCTACCAGACGCGTTTTTTTCATGTTCGTTTTCAGAATTCTGCTTTTATCATAGGCTACCAGACGCGTTTTCGGATTTCTGAATTGAAACAAAAAACACTGTTTTCAGTTTCATTTTTCTTTTCGAAAAACAGTCAACAAAAAACGCTTACAGGACAGACCCTTATTCTGTTTGCATAGAAATATCTCTCACTTGTTAGACACGGAATCAATGGAACCTAATCATAAATGAATAAAATTATCAAAAGATGAAACTTACCTATGGCATTTGCGCCTAGGTCATATTAACCTTGATAGGATTAAAAGATTGGTTAGAGATATACCTTTTGTAGTTAAAAATAAACTAAAATCGCAGCGGAAGGCGAAAAATAGATTTTCGTATAGTTTAAAATTTTTCTAAAGATTTGAACCTTAACCCTTTAATTAATTAAACACAAATATACGGTTAGAGTTAAATACCTCTTGTCGCGTGATCTAATTGACTTACGTCGATGGTAATCCGTAAGATCTTCAATCCTAGCACGTACGTGAATCACCTAGGAGCGTGGTCTCCCTTTTTTCTTTGAATTGCTTACCTGAGAATGGATGTATGGAAGTTCTGATCCTGATCTTCAATCCCAAAACACCAATAGCCTAGAAAAATAATTCTGGTCACTTTTGAATTCACAATCGATATGATTGGAACTCGCGTAACCCTAAATCGAAAGTGTGCACAAAACCTTTTGATCCTAAAGGCTTGCAAGTGCACTATCGAATGAGAACTTATTTTTATTTTTCTCTCTTGGCCGAAATTCTATGTGTATTGAGTAAGATTTTTATTTTCAAAACAAACAAAAATCTCTCTCCCTCATGCTTCTAGGTGGCCGAAATTTATCACCTTATATTTATTTGGTGACCGAAATTTCTCCTTCTCAAAATAGGGTTGGCCAAATTCTGTGTAGGAAATCTAGGGTTGGCCAATTTCCTTACTTGAAAAGGAATTGTGCTTTTCCCTAATTCCTATCAATTTAAGAATACTAACCCTTATAGGACTAGGGTGGCCGAATTCTTTGTGTGGTATGGAGTGTATGTGGACTTAATCCTTACCACATTAGGACTCCTATCACTTAAAAGAATTCTAACCCTAATCCAACACATAGTATTTTATTTACTGATCAGGAAAAAATTTTGATTTAAACTATTAATTAATTAATTTCCATTTAATCAAAACAATAAAATAAAATAATATCTTGGGCTATTTTATTAGCCTTGCCGCCCACACCATATATACATGGGCCTAATATTATTTTTCTTATTTTATTTAATCCATTAGACTTTAAATAAAAGCTCACATGTGAACCAGACTTATTCTTACTAAAAGAAACAAGCCCACATGTCTCCTTTTAATATATTAATATAATAGAGCAGCCCATTAAATAAATAATAGACATAATATATTCTTAATATATTAAATGCAATTCTAGATGGACCCATAAATTGGTCCGGTAGAATATATCAAGTGATCCATGCAAGTACGTTTGGATTGTGGATCTTGGCGGGCTATCTAAATTTAAGCTTCAATAGACATAACCTAATCACAATCAACAAATGATTCACTTATGTCCGATCTATTAATTTTAACTCATTCCACTAAAGAGCTAAAATTGAAGTCTTAAATAAAGATAGAATAAGGATATTTTGACTTGTCCTTACCCTAGACAATCTTATAGGAGATGGTGTATCCTCGTGAATAATATCAGTAATCGCCAAGAGCTCATAGACCGCCTATAGCTCTCCAAGTTACCATATTTCCTCATATGACCACATTTTGAACTTGGATATTTTGACTTGTCCAGAAGCCATGTCTTCAATAATCATTGTTGAAAACTCAACGTTGAGATTTAATATCCAATACCTCAAAACATCCATATGATGATATTATACTCTCATTTAATAAATGGAGCCACGATGTCCATATCTATAAATGAAGTCCTTTATCGATTAACAAATGAATACCACCAAACTATCGAGGATAGACTATGCTATATAATCGTACTCATTGATAGCTCAAATGATAACACTTGCAACCATAAGTGCATCATTTATCTCAGGATTAAGATCGACTCTCCGATTGTCCTAATAATGAAAAGACTTATATCTAGTGACGGTTCTAGATAAAGTATTTCATTATGATCCTGTTCAATGCACCCAGTGCACTAGATTCTTTTACTTGAAAACCTTTCGATGATTTTAGACTCATCATAACTCATTTGATCCCACTCAAATGCTAGTAAAAGAATTCTACAACTTTATCAAGATAGAGGTGCCCAACCTTTAACTTAAGTTGTGAACGTTATTTAAGACTAACTAAAGAATTGTGTCTACCTCACACATATCCGAATGTATGAACAATTCTTCATTTCTCATAGTCTTTTGACCTTATGATTTTTTACCTTGACAATTATAATAATAAATGCTATAAGTATTTGTAAGAATCAGAAAACACTTTATTAATATGAAAAGATTATCAATTACAATATTACACTCTTGCTATTGAGCATAATCCTAACAATCTCCCACTTGCGCTATAGCAAGTGTGTCATATCTCTCATTCCTATATTCTCTAGGTGCCCATCAAAACTCTTCTGAGGTAGAGCCTTTGCGAAAGGATCCGCTAGATTTTCTGCTGACATGATTTTGGTGATCGTCACATCTCCCTTATGAACAATTTCCCTTAAAAGGTGATATTTCCTTTCTATGTGTTTACCTCTCTTATGACTTCTTGGTTCTCTCGAATTAGCCAATGCTCCACTGTTGTCACAGTGTATAGTGATCTGCTTATTCACATTAGGAACCACTTCCAAGTCAATCAAGAATTGGCGGAGCCAAACAGCCTCTTTTGCAGCTTCGGATGCAACAACATACTCAGCTTCCATGGTGGAATCAGCAATACAAGATTGCTTGATACTCCTCCATATGACTGCTCCTCCTCTAATGGTAAACACAGATCTTGATGTGGATTTTCTGGAGTCAGAATCTGACTGGAAATTAGAATCTGTATACCCAACGGGAATTAAATCCCCTTCTGAGTATACAAGCATATAATCTCTAGTTCTTTTAAGATACTTGAAAATATGCTTGACTGCCGTCCAATGATCAGGACCAGGTTTCGATTGAAACCTGCTAACTATGCCAACAGCAAAACAAATATCTGGTCTAGTACAGAGCATTGCATACATGAGACTTCCAACTGCCGAGGTATATGGAACTCTACTCATGAATTGCTCTTCATGCTCATTCTTAGGAACCTGTTCCTTAGAAAGTTTGATTCCATGTCTAAAAGGTAACATACCTTTCTTGGAATCTTGCATGGAAAATCTAGACAAGATTTTATCAATGTATGAAGCTTGGGATAATGCAATCGTTCTATTCTTTCTATCCCTTATTACTTGGATACAAAGAATATAACTTGCTTCTCCTAAGTTCTTCATATCAAATTGTTTTGCTAACCATTCTTTTACTGATGTCAATACACCTACATCGTTTCCAATGAGTAGTATATCATTAACATAAAGAATGAGGAAAACCAACTTGTTGCCTTTAATCCTTTTGTATACACAAGGTTCGTCAGGGTTTTAAATAAATCCAAAACCTTTCACAGCTTGATCGAACCTTATGTTCCAGGATTTGGATGCTTGCTTCAGTCCATATATGGACTTTTTCAATTTGCATACTCTTTCCTCTTGGCCTTTTTCAATGAATCCTTCTGGTTGCATCATGTAGATGCTCTCGTCAAGACTTCCATTAAGGAAAGTTGTCTTGACGTCCATTTACCAAATCTCTAGGTCTAGAGATGCTGCAATGGATAAGAGTATCCTAATTGATTTAAGCATGGCCACAGGAGAGAAGGTTTCCTCATAATCGATACCTTCTTTCTGTGTATAACATTTAGCTACTAGTCTATCTTTAAAGGTTTCCACCTTACCATCCATACCTCTTTTCCTCTTGTATACCCACTTACACCCAATGGGTTTTATCCCTTTAGGCAAGTCTACAAAGGACCGGACTTTGTTATTGAACATCGATTCAATCTCAGATTGCATTGCCTTTTGCCAATGACGACAATCAACATCCTCTATTGCTTCCTTGTACGTGTAGGGATCATCGTCGTCTGGGAGATTCTCCACAGATTCTCCTAGACCGATGTATCTTTCGTGTTGTGTTATAACCCTCCCACTACGACGAAGAATGGTAGGTTTTTGATTTTGTGTTGCAGTGGAACTTACAATTGGGCTAGGTTGTGAAACCTCTTATGGAATTATATCTCCTGACATTTCATTCAGGACAATTCTACTTTTGGGCACAAAATTATTCATATAGTCCTTTTCTAGAAATGAAGCATTTGTTGAAACAAATACTTTTAAATCATTAGGACTTTAGAAATAATATCCTTTAGTTCCTTTTGGATACCCCACAAATATACATGTTTCTGAACGGGACTCCATCTTTTTTGTCTTTCCTTTCAACACATGTGCAGGACAACCAAATATCCTCATGTGTTGTAAACTAGGTTTTCGCCCAGTCCACAATTCATGTGGGGTTTTAGGGACAGATTTAGATGGTACATCGTTTAGAATGTATATTGCTGTTTGTAGAGCATATCCCCAAAAAGAAATAGGAAGTGTTGAATAACTCAACATTGACCTAACCATCTCTAAAAGAGTTCTATTTCTCATTTCTGCTACCCCATTTTGTTGAGGTGTACCTGGTGCAGAAAACTGAGAAAATATCCCATTACCAATAAGATATTGTTAAAACTCTCCAGATAGATATTCTCTACCACGATCAGATCTCAAGATTTTTATATGTTTCTCAAGCTGATTTTCTACTTCAGCTTTGAATGCTTGGAACATGTCAAAAGCATCTGAATTATGTCTCATGAGATACACATAACCAAATCTTGAGTAATCATCTGTGAAGGTGATGAAGTACTCATATCCAACTCTAGCTTGAATGCTCATAGGACCACATACATCGGTGTGTATTAGTCCTAAACATTCAGTGGCTCTTGCACCTTTGGTATTGAACAGCTTTTTGGTCATTTTACCTTCCAAACAAGATTCACAAGTTAGTAGATCATCAACCTTTAAGTCAATTAAAGGTCCGTCACAAACCAATCTTTTAATCCTATTAAGGTTAATGTGACCTAGGCGTAAATGCAAAAGGTAGGTTTCATCTTTTGATAATTTTACTCTTTTATGATTAGGTTCAGTTATTTTTTGTCTAACTAGTGAGACATATTTCTATGCAAAAAGAATAGACTGTTTTCCAATGTACCTTTGCAAACAATTTTGTCATTCTTACTAATAATAAAAGCTTTATTAAAAGTAACCGAATATCCAAATTTATTTAAACAAGAAACTGAAATTAAATTCTTCTTGAATTGAGGTACATAATAAACGTCTATTAAATCTAAATGCCTACTAGAATCTAAAATAACTCTAATATCTCCCACTGCACTTGCAGACACTAACGTTTCATTGCCCAAGCGCAAATTGACTTCATCTTCATTCAGCCTTCTCCTTTCTTGGAACCCCTTTAAGGAATAACAAACATGATTAGTGGCTCCAGAGTCTATGATCCAAGAATCAGTAGAATCTGCCAGAAAACATGTTTCAAGATAATTAATATTACCTTCTTCCTTCTTATTCTGGGACTTTGGGCAATCTCTTTTCCAATGTCCCTTTTCACCACAAAGGAAGCATTTCCCTTTGATCTTGGTTACTTTCTTGGTTTCCTTCTTGGTAGGCCCAAGTTGCTTTTTCTTCTGTTGTTTCTTGACCTTCTTACGGGTCTTAACAGTAGCAACTTTACCAACTAAATGAATCTCTTGACCTTTGTTTTTCACAAGGATCTTTTCAACGCTTTGAACATCTTGCATCAAGCCCTGCAAGGTGTATTCTTTTTTGTTCAAGGTGTAGTCCAACTTGAACTGATCAAAGGACTCTGATAGTGAGTTAACTACCATATCAATTTTGGTCTCACCATCAATCTCAGCACCATTTAGTTCAGCAATATTGAGATGTGCTATGACTTTCATCATGTGATCTTTCACAAATTGTCCAGGTTTCATCCTAAGATTCATAAAAGCAGTCACTGCCTCTCTCTTAGTCATCATAGACCTCATAGCAAACATTTCCTCTAGAGACATCATTATATTAGCAGCAGACTCCATTCCTTCATGTTGCTGTTGCAACACATCGGAGATAGTGGCCATAATATAACATTTTGCCATGTCATCAGAAGTCTTCCACTGCTCATACTCATCTCTTTGAATCACACTAGATTCATTATTAGGAAGGGGTGGTTTAGGAGTAGTCAGAACAAATTTATGTTTTTCACTTTGCAGCAACAACCCAATTTTCCTTTTCCACGTGACATAATTATCTCCAGTTAAGGTGTTTTCTTTCAGGATGTTCATAAGTGATGGGGTCATGATTTCTGATTAAAACAAAAACATATATAAGTAAATAATCATTATAAAGCACTTTTAAATATTTATCTTGAATTAAATAAATAAGTCAATCGTAAAAATTCAACGGTGATCCAACACCCATAAATCTTACTCCTCCTTTGGGAGTTCGTACTATTTACTAGTTGGACTAGGTCCTACCTAATTGTTAACATAACAACCAGCGTTTTCAATTTTAGCCTTGTAATTTTATTAACAAGAACTCTTGGGAGGATATTAATAAAATTACATTGAGTGTGTTACCAAGATATCGACCCTCAATTTTCTCTCACGAGAATCCCTCCTTGGGGAGTAAATTTCGTTTAAGTCAATTGTCTAGTCTATCCTTGTAAGGAAGTATTTTGTTAAATTCCATTTATGGACACCCCTTGGGGGGATTACCAAAAATAATAAAACTCAACTAACCTTGGAGGCCATAGGCGTTCTAACACACCTTCTCCCACTCAATTATTTAAGGCGTGTGATTAAACTCCAAAGAATGATTTTACCAAGTTATCTAGATGCCAATTAGATACCTAAATCATTCAATGCATGTTCATACCAAAAGAGATATATGAGTTACACTCCTATTCTATATGACATGTTATCATACAATAACAAATATTGTAATATTTATACATAAAAAATAAATAGCCACAATTTTGGTCCATCATAGAAAAGCATGTAAATTACAATTGTACGGAATACAAAAACTCCTTTCTTGGCGGACAAGACTTCGCGCGCCCAAAGATCACCACAACAGCCCATGCGTACGCCTAGCCCATGCAAGGGCATGAGCTGCCGCACGGCCAGCCTATGCATGGGTCGCGCGCTGCTGCATCGCAACAAGCTCAGCTGCACGATTGGTTACGTGCACGCTTGTTGTCTCGGTGCGCGCGGGTGCCAAGATGGGTTCCGGATGCTCTAATTTCTTCAAATCTTCGAGTCTTCGAATCTTAAATATATTACAGCTTATTTTATACAATAAAACACTGTAGTAATTTTTTTTTTTTTTTTATTAACCACTGCAGTTTTTTAAAAATAAAAAACTGCAGTATTTTTAATACATTAAAAAAAACTGCACTATTTTATACAAAAAAAAAAATTAAGCACTTATCAAGAAGGAACTTGTGACGATAATAAGCCACCCTTCTTGTTACAATTCCGAAACAAACATTACATGGAAAATCTAGGACCAAAATTGAGCAATAACAATTCACTTTATAACAACATATATAAATCCATACATTCGACATGTAATTATATATGCGAATACCTAGAGTGCCATCTCTTTCTAAAACATGCATAATCACAATAAAAAGAAATAGATTCACATATATATACGTTAATTAATTAAAGGGTACAACCTGGCTCTGATACCAATTGTAGTGAAAAATTAACTAAAACCGCAGCGGAAGGCGAAAAGTAGATTTTCGTATAGTTTAAAATTTTTCTAAAGATTTAAACCTTAACCCTTTAATTAATTAAACATAAATATACGGTTAGAGTTAAATACCTCTTGTCGCTGTGATCCGATTGACTTACGTCGATGGTAATCCGCAAGATCTTCAATCCTAGTGATGAAAAGGTTTTTACCGTCAGAAAACCGTCCGTCAAAACATTTATAAAACCTATGCGATGCGTTCACAAGTAGAATACAAGTAAAGCAGTAAGCACGGGTGTCGTCCACTGAGATTGTGGTAGCGGTGATAAGATTAGGATTAATATAACTAGCATGCATAAAAGTAAAGTGATGGTGAATGAAGATACAATATAAACTAAACTATGAAAGCAAATAAAATGGGATGACAATGGAGTGATGAATGAATGATGGTGGAACTATGGAGTTGATCGACTCGTAAGTGTATATTGGGGCAACTGCAACAAACTCTCAATTAAGCACGTTTTGACAAATGTAACCAACCTAGGGTGTATAGTGTTGGTATATATCTATAGCAAGAGGTCAACCTAGGGTGTATAGCGAAGACCTCTTACTAGAGATTAATCCCTCCTAAGCAACCAACAGTGGCTAGTTACTCAATTGGGACTTGTTCCATGAATGCTCATTTATCTAGCTATGGCTCAACCTATTACTAATGTAGCCATCCTAGGATGTATAGTGATGGCTTCCAATTCCCTCACAAGTGGCCGACCTAGGATGTATAGTGAAGGCCACCCGTTTGAGATTGGATGAGGCTTTAGGTTATCAACCGAATTCTACTCGAAGGTTAGTTCTCGTAGAATCACTAAAGTAGCCAACCTAGGGTGTATAGTGGAGGCTTCTAATTCTCTCACAAGTGGCTAACCTAGGATGTATAGTGAAAGCCACTAATTCAAGATTAGATTAAGAGCATGGTTTTAGAGCCGGATTTTCAGAAATCCTTCCATTCAATTGAGCATTAGACAACCTAATTGCCTACTCAAGTAATCCAAATCAATCATGCAAAGAGGGTGTATCCAAGCAAATCAATAATGGAAATCAACTTCAAGCAATGGAATAAAACATAGAAATAGAATAAATATAACACATAGAGTTTATTTACAAAGCCCAAATATCCATCAAACAAATAACATTAACCCCATAGTGGGGTATTTTAGCTACTCATGTTCTATTACAAACAAATAAACTAAGAGAGAGTGTAGAGAGAACCCTTGAAGATTGATCTCCTTCCTTGAAGCTTGAATCCAAGTCTCCTAGTTGCCTTTGATTGAGTAGAGATGGTTTGGATGATAGGGAGATGTGTTTCTAGCTAAAAATACAAGTGTTGGGAGGTATAGTGATGATTTGGTTCGTTCCTATCCTTTTCTATTTATAGAGGATGGAAAAATAGGTCACTTAAGCTTGAAACCAGAAATTGTCGCGCGCAGAGTGCGGGTGGAGTGCGGGTGAATTACCCGCACTGTAAAGGTTTTCTTCATCTTCAGTTCTCTGATCTGGGCAACAGTGTCGGTGGAGTGCGGTTGGATTACCCGCACTTTACCTGCACTTTACTCGCACTGTACTCGCACTCTGGTGTCAGGTGTAAATCCACTCCTCTGTCTTGAGAAACAGTGCGGGTGGAGTGCGGTTGGATTACCCGCACTTTACCCTGCACTTTAGTGTCAGGTGGATCTGTTTTGAGCAATAGTGCGGGTGGAGTGTGGGTGTAGTGCGGGTGGAGTGCGGGTGGAGTACGGGTGGAGTGCGGGTGAATGACCCGCACTTTAATGAATCCAACTTTGTCTTGACCCGCATTTGACCCGCATTTGACCCGCACTTGACTAGCACTTGACCCGCACTTTATCTGTCAGGTACGAATCAGCTCCTCTGTCTTGAGAAATAGTACGGGTGGAGTGCGGTTGGATGACCCGCACTTTATCTTTCCTTCATGATTCAGTCCCGGCTGTGGGAAGGAGTGCGGTTGCACCCCGCACTTGACCCGCACTGTAGAGCTGCTTATGATCTTTTGTCTTTCCTTTTGCCCCTTTTTTGCCGGAACCACTGCAATTAGCTTCTAACACCAGAATTACATCTATTGCCTGCAATTAGCACAAACGAGCCTATTAGACATAAAATATATAGAAAATACACACAAGAACGAGACAAAGGAATAGGAATGAGAGTCGAAATATACAACAATTTAGGCACGATCAAACACCCCCAAACCAAACCTTTGCTCGTCCTCGAGCAAACATAATATAAAACAAATAAGACACAAACTAAAAATGACTCGAACTAAGAACTTTCCTAGACACAAAGAAAAAATTGTTGTAGAACCAAATGGTAGAGAGATACGCAAAAGCAATATGGGAGTGAGGAATGAGCATATGCAAAATGTTCTAAACAACTCGAAGGCACCTCAAGGGAAACTGGCACAACATGAATCCCACACTTAAAATGCCCGCGCCTCAGAAACTACTCACTCTCACACCTCGAGCATAATTCGCTTCGACACTAAGTTCTCACATGGATTTTCTCTTATCTTTCCTCTCAGAACCTAGGTTCACACTCATGCAACATGTATGCCAATGAATTTATGTAACTGAATCAACTTAGTTGCATACATTTAGTGTAGAATAAACGCTGTTTTCAGTGAGGGAGTCTCATGAAAGAATCACGTGTCATGAACGTGGAAAGAGCATTCATCAACTAATATTCCCAATCTAGAAGTCCCCTAAGATCAATTAGGTCTTTCCATTTGGTTGTAACGTGGCCACGGTGAATGGTGATTAGAAGAATGAGAATTTAGGCACAAGCACTAATCAACCAAGTTAAGGCAATACATTCTACGCTTAAGCATTTAATTTCTCGTGCAACTCCACTTCCAAATACAATATGGCGTCCAGGCATACAATTAGACTCTATGTGCAATCTTTAACTACTCATGTTACCCGTTTGAGTAGAATTTACAATTTACATAAGGCATTTGAAGCATATTTTTCTTTTGTTACTTTTTGCTTCTTTTCTTTTCTTTTCTTTTCATGCCTTTTTACTATGCACATTTTCACAACTCATTACTCTTGCCTAGGTACATGCCATTTATCAAATTAAAGCACAACTTTACATTCCTAAGCCTCAACAAGATCAATTAAGAGAGGGTTGGGTAAGTGTTTAGGTTGCTTGGGTTATGGATAACGTGGGTGTAGAATGGAAAAGTCTATATGTGTTTGGCTTCAAAATTGGCTTGGGAGCACACATATTACGGGAATGGGAAGTATTTAGGCTTTCTTTTTGAGTGGCTAAAACACACATTGCCTAATATCACTTCAAAGGATCAATCTACCAAGTGAATAAAAGTTTCCGTCAAGCAGTCCACATATATGATGCATGTTCAATGACAAATGATGATTTTTGATGTAGTGAGACTATGCATGGTGTTTGAATAGTGTTTACAGATTTGAAAAACATTTTCCCTCAAATATACACGCTTTGGGCTTGTGTTTGTAATCTCACAAGGGAAATCTCCACTATTAGAACAAGGTGCTTGAGCACCGAGTTCCCTAAACTTAGACACCAGAAGATGAGACTAGCCCATGAAGTGCAAGTGAGACCCCTAAAGTGACTAAGAGTTATTGAATAAGCACACAAACCATACACACATTCGCCTACAAACACTATGCTCCAGCTATCTCACCAAGCTAAATAAGCTCAAAATTCTGGCTAAGCAGCAACTTTTTCGAAAATAAGACACAAAAATGACTCAAGACACAAAAGACGACTCAAAAAGGCGTCTACACCCCCAAACCGAAACCCAACATTGTCCTCAATGTTGAAGACAAGAGAATCCGGCCTAGCGGCACGCACCTAACATGACTCAAACAAACCTAGGCACTAATCAAACACAATCAATGCCCCAACAAAATAAAAATGACTCAAACAAGGCTCACAAAATAAAGGCAATTCATGCAATATACCAGTTGAAGCACAAGTGAAGCTTAATAATCATGCATTTTATCAAAATTGACGGAATGGGGCATGAACCCCCAAACCGAATTAAACAATATAAAGCACATGCATTCATACTTGCACAAGAGCCTTCGGCTCTTTCATCCACAAATATAATCAATAAATTCAATGTGCAAATATCCACAAAATATAGCAGTCGAACAAACTATCCCAACATCACCATTTATTGAATTTAAACAACCTAAAACATAAAACTAACTACATGCATCAAAGTTATTCAATGGGATGCATTCATGGAGAGGCTAGGGTCCTCTAAGGGTGGTTTGACTAAGTTAGGAAATTCTCTATTTTTCACTACCCAAATAAATTTAGGTGACTTCATTATCTTTTCCTTTTTCATGTTTCTATATAAGTGCACTTGGTCTTTCCTTACCCATATTTGCTTGACCCTAGGTGGACTCCACCTATTCCTAGGACCTCTAGTTTTCCTATGTTGATTTGGCTTGTAATTTTTAGCCTTAAAATGCTATATCCTAGAACATGCATAGCAAAAGATATGAGAGTTAGAGGAACTCCCCTTTGATGCGTGGTCTTGAGGACGTTTGATTTTTTTCACTTGTAACGCCTTGATGTCCGCCTCCTTTTTGCTTAGTGCTACCTTTGCTTCCTCTAAGGCATTGGCTTTTTGATCAACCTCCATTTGCATCTTCATTGACTTGTGAGCTATCTCATCTTCAAAATCTTTTGATAGCCTCACTAAGTTCTCCAAATCCTTCGATGCGGTACTCTTTACGGCTTCAACTCTCTCAATTCGTTTTTCCAATTCTTTGTTCTTGTCGGAGACTTCGCCATTTGTCTTCTTGAGAGTACTATTCTCAACCCTGAGCATCTTCACTTCAAATAATAGTTTCTTGTTCAACTCTTGGAGATTACTCGCCTTTTCCATTCCCAAGGCTTCTCTCTCTTGAAGTGCTTCATTCTCTTCCTTCAACACACCCCTTTCCAACACTAGCTCTGTGCTCACGCTCATAAGCTGCTGGTTCATCTTGATCATCATGTCCATCTCATCCATTCTCTTGCTTCGCTCCACTTCAAATTCTATTCGGAGCTTATACATGTCTTCTTTAGAGAAATTTGAGGAATCCACCGGTTTGGTTGCTTTAACTTGAAAACAACTCAGATTTACCGGGGTGGACTGCTGAGCGGATTCGAGCATTTGGGTGGTTT
Organism: Dipteronia sinensis; assembly: GCA_033220585.1. Lineage (NCBI taxonomy): Eukaryota > Viridiplantae > Streptophyta > Magnoliopsida > Sapindales > Sapindaceae > Dipteronia > Dipteronia sinensis. The sequence goes on from CM065637.1 coordinate 24,168,538, forward strand.
TCTCTTCTATGAAGGCTTGAGTCTCTTGTTGAGAAGCTATCATCTGCTCAGTCTCCCGCACATGATTCTTCATGAAATGTCGTAGTTGTCTTCAACGGAATTTGACTGGAATGATGAGATGTAGGTATTCTCGTTAGGCTCGTAGCTTGACCCTGAATTTTGCCAAAAGGAATCCATAGAGTCCTGAAACAAACAAAAACAAAAACTACCAAAGCAATAAAAAGAAACTAACAAAACTAAAAACAACTAATAAACTAGTAGTATTAAAACTAATCTAATCACTACCACGCACACTGATCCCCGGCAGCGGTGCCATTTGATGAAAAGGTTTTTGCCGTCAGAAAACCGTCCGTCAAAACAATTTATAAAACCTATGCGATGCGTTCACAAGTAGAATACAAGTAAAGCAGTAAGCACGGTTGTCGTCCACTGAGATCGGGGTAGCGGTGATAAGATTAGAATTAATATAACTAGCATGCATAAAAGTAAAGTGATGGTGAATGAAGATACAATATAAACTAAACTATGAAAGCAAATAAAATGGGATGACAATAGAGTGATGAATGAATGATGATGGAACTATGGAGTTGATGGACTCGTAAGTGTATATTGGGGCAATTGCAACAAACTCTCAATTAAGCATGTTTTGACAAATGTAACCAACCTAGGGTGTATAGTGTTGGTATATATCTATAGCAAGAGGTCAACCTAGGGTGTATAGCGAAGACCTCTTACTAGAGATTAATCCCTCCTAAACAACCAATAGTGGCCAGTTACTCAACTGGGACTTGTTCCATGAATGCTCATCTATCTAGCTATGGCTCAACCTATTACTAATGTAGCCATCCTAGGATGTATAGTGATGGCTTCCAATTCCCTCACAAGTGGCCAACCTAGGATGTATAGTGAAGGCCACCCGTTTGAGATTGGATGAGGCTTTAGGTTATCAACCGAATTCTACTCGAAGGTTAGTTCTCGTAGAATCACTAAAGTAGCCAACCTAGGGTAAATAGTGGAGGCTTCTAATTCTCTCACAAGTGGCTAACCTAGGATATATAGTGAAAGCCACTAATTCAAGATTAGTAGAGCCGGATTTTCGGAAATCCTTCCATTCAATTGAGCATTAGACAACCTAATTGCCTACTCAAGTAATCCAAATCAATCATGCAAAGAGGGTGTATCCAAGCAAATCAATAATGGAAATCAATTAAAGCAATGGAATAAAACATAGAGATGGAATAAATATAACACATAGAGTTTATTTACAAAGCCCAAATATCCATCAAACAAATAACATCAACCCCATAGTGGGGTATTTTAGCTACTCATGTTCTATTACAAACAAATAAACTAAGAGAGAGTGTAGAGAGAACCCTTGAAGATTGATCTCCTTCCTTGAAGCTTGAATCCAAGTCTCCTAGTTGCCTTTGATTGAGTAGAGATGGTTTGGATGATAGGGAGATGTGTTTCTAGCTAAAAATACAATTGTTGGGAGGTATGGTGATGATTTGGTTCGTTCCCATCCTTTTCTATTTATAGAGGATGGAAAAATAGGTCACTTAAGCTTGAAACCAGAAACTGTCGCGCGCAGAGTGCTGGTGGAGTGCGGGTGAATTACCCGTACTGTAAAGGTTTTCTTCATCTTCAGTTCTCTGATCTGGGCAACAGTGCCGGTGGAGTGCAGTTGGATTACCCGCACTTTACCTGCACTTTACTCGCACTGTACTCGCACTCTGGTGTCAGGTGTAAATCCACTCCTATGTCTTGAGAAACAGTGCGGGTGGAGTGCGGTTGGATTACCCGCACTTTACCCGCACTTTAGTGTCAGGTGGAGCTGTTTTGAGCAATAGTGCGGGTGGAGTGTGGGTGTAGTGCGGGTGGAGTGCGGGTGAGTGCGGGTAGAGTGCGGGTGAATGCCCCGCACTTTAATGAATCCAACTTTGTCTTGACCCGCATTTGACCCGCACTTGACCCGCATTTGACCCGCACTTGACCCGCACCTTTATCTGTCAAGTACAAATCAGCTCCTCTGTCTTGAGAAATAGTGCGGGTGGAGTGCGGTTGGATGACCCGCACTTTACCCATACTTTATCTTTCCTTCATGATTCAGTCCCGGCTGTGGGAAGGAGTGCGGTTGGAGTGTGGTTACGACCCGCACTTGACCCGCACTGTAGAGCTGCTTATGATCTTTTGTCTTTCTTTTTGCCCCTTTTTTGCCGGAACCACTGCAATTAGCTTCTAACACCAGAATTACATCTATTGCCTGCAATTAGCACAAACGAGCCTATTAGACGTAAAATATATAGAAAATACACACAAGAATGAGACAAAGGAATAGGAATGAGGGTTGAAATATACAACAATTTAGGCACGATCACCTAGCACGTACGTGAATCACCTAGGAGCGTGGTCTCCCTTTTTTCTTTGAATTGCTTACCTGAGAATGGATGTATGGAACTTCTGATCCTGATCTTCAATCCCAAAACACCAAGAGCCTAGAAAAATAGTTCCGGTCACTTTTGAATTCACAATCGATATGATTGGAACTCGCGTAACCCTAAATCGAAAGTGTGCACAAAACCTTTTGATCCTAAAGGCTTGCAAGTGCACTATCGAATGAAAACTTAATTTTCTTTTTCTCACTTGGCCGAAATTCTATGTGTATTGAGTAAGATTTTTATTTTTCAAAACAAACAAAAATCTCTCTCACTCAAGCTTCTAGGTGGCCGAAATTTATCACCTTATATTTATATGGTGACCGAAATTTCTCCTTCTCAAAATAGGGTTGGCCAAATTCTTTGTGTAGGAAATCTAGGGTTGGCCAATTTCCTTACTTGAAAAGGAATTGTGCTTTTCCCTAATTCCTATCAATTTAAGAATCCTAACCCTTATAGGACTAGGGTGGCCGAATTCTTTGTATGGTATGGAGTGTATGTGGACTTAATCCTTACCACATTAGGACTCCTATCACTTAAAAGAATTCTAACCCTAATCCAACACATAGTATTTTATTTACTGATCAGGAAAAGATTTTGATTTAAACTATTAAGTAATTAAATAATTAATTAATTTCCATTTAATCAAAACAATAAAATAAAATAATATCTTGGGCAATTTTATTAGCCTTGCCGCCCACACCATATATACATGGGCTTAATATTATTTTTCTTATTTTATTTAATCCATTAGACTTTAAATAAAAGCCCACATGTGAACAAGACTTATTCTTACTAAAAAAAAACAAGCCCACATGTCTCCTTTTAATATATTAATATAATAGAGCAGCCCATTAAATAAATAATAGACATAATATATTCTTAATATATTAAATGCAATTCTAGATGGACCCATAAATTGGTCCGGTAGAATATATCAAGTGATCCATGCAAGTACATGTAGATTGTGGATCTTGGCGGGCTATCTAAATTTAAGCTTCAATAGACATAACCTAATCACAATCAACAAATGATACACTTAGGTCCGATCTATTAATTTTAACTCATTCCACTAAAGAGCTAAAATTGAAGTCTTAAATAAAGATAGAATAAGGAGATGTTTCTCATTCATACCCTAGACAATCTTATAGGAGATGGTGTATCCTCGTGAATAATATCAGTAATCGCCAAGAGCTCATAGACCGCGTATAGCTCTCCAAGTTACCAAATTTCCTCATATGACCACATTTTGAACTTGGATATTTTGACTTGTTCAGAAGCCATGTCTTCAATAATCATTATTGAAAACTTAACGTAGAGATTTAATATCCAATACCTCAAAACATCCATATGATGATATTATACTCTCATTTAATAAATGGAGCCACGATGTCCATATCTATAAATGAAGTCCTCTCTCGATTAACAAATGAATACCACCAAACTATCGAGGATAGACTATGCTATATAATCGTACTCATTGATAGCTCAAATGATAACACTTGCAACCATAAGTCCATCATTTATCTCAGGATTAAGATCGACTCTCCGATTGTCCTAATAATGAAAAGACTTATATCTAGTGACGGTTCTAGATAAAGTATTTCATTGTGATCCTGTTCAATGCACCCAGTGCACTAGATTCTTTTACTCGAAAACCTTTCGATGATTTTAGACTCATCATAGCTCATTTGATCCCACTCAAATGCTAGTAAAAGAATTCTACAACTTTATCAAGATAGAGGTGCCCAACCTTTAACTTAAGTTATGAACGTTATTCAAGACTAACTAAAGAATTGTGTCTACCTCACACATATCCGTATGTATGAATAATTCTTCATTTCTTATAGTCTTTTGACCTTATGATTATTTACCTTGACAATTATAATAATAAATGTGTTAATAGCCAAAATTGGCTAAGGACCAAAGGAAAATTTTCCACCTCCCAGACCTAGTTCCATACCCAAGAGTTTCCACCAGGAGACCTCTCTATCTAGAGCCGAACTACGATACCACCCTAGGAACAAGGACGGGCTCGGGAAACATCCGGGATAGAGCCCGGAATGATCAGATCTAGCCCGCATCACCAAAACTAGAAGCTCCCCGAAGTTGAGGTCACCTCGCAAATGCTCCAGAGACTCGCCTGCACCTCGATTGACACAGAAGAATGTCCCTAGAAGGCCGCACCTAGCTTCGAAAGGTTAGGGAAAGCCACACCTAGCTTCGAAAGGTCAGGGGAAGCCACACCTAGCTTCAAAAAGGTCAAGGGAAGCCAGATCTGGCTCCAAGCTAGATGAAACTTCTCAAATATCAAGGTCAGAACACTAATCAACCTCACTGATTGATGCACCACACCATGCCATATTCAACGACCTCTATAAAGGATCATCCTGGAAGGATACGAGGGATACACTAAATCATATCTGGAAACGTTACTTATATGCAGAACAAGTACTAGAATCCAAAAAGGAAACAAACTGATCTCCACCACGATACTCTCAATTTGGCAAAGTCAATGACATTAAAACGAGAAATCCCGCCCGATAAAGAGGGGAGAGACTAAGAAAATCAAGGGGAGAATCAGTCTATTTGACCTACAAACTATGTATAAATAGAAAAGAAATGAAATGAAAAATAGGAGACTACTATTCGACAGGCATACGACAAATACTCGATCATACCCTAGAGAGAGTTGTGAGCAAAAAATAAAGAAACTTGTATTTGTATACCATGCACGTTCAATAAAAATATTCTTGCTTTCTTTTGGTTAAATGGTATCATCATTTCATTGGCATTCTACAAATCATCACTACACATACAATAAATCTTGGCCACCACCTACGTGGTAGTGGTCTCGAGGGCGTTAATTGAGATATCTCATCCCGAGCAAAATTTCTGTTAACACTTTCTGGCGCCGTCTATGGGAAAAGCCCCTACACCCAATTAACCAATTATTTGTATTTACATTTTCATTGTTTTACAGGAACTATGAGGCTCCGCTCCTCCAAAGGCCAACATAGAGTCCCGGAGCAACCTCCGGCGAGGCTAACACGAAAGGCCGCAGGAAAGGGAAGGAAGTCTGGATATAGTAGTCAAGCTCCGATCCAGACAACCAATACGCGGGCTACTGGCCACCCTATAGTGAGCCAGGCCGCGCTCGACCAACAAGCAGCGGCCTTCGTAGAATCCATCCGCGTCCACCTCCTCGTTGAAGGCATCACAATCCAGCCAACCAACCTGAATGATCAGGGAGAGCCGAGCAGGGTTGGAGCTAGGCCACCTGCTTTCGATCGCCTAGGACCTCCTCTTGCAGAGCCGGCTCGAGATAGGTCAGGGCACCAACGTTCGATCCAGGGATAGGCTGGGACCCATGCCCCTAGTTCAGAAAAGACTTTCACAATATCAACCCATGCTAGTTAAGTCCGCCGCGGATGCTTTTACCCGTAAGCCACGAGGGCTATCTCATCCAACTACATCTAGGAGAACTACCTGGGCCCTAGAGGAGGAAAGTAGACAAACTCCCCGAGTGGATCATGTCCAGGAGGAGGACCGGATAGAAATTGCCAGTTCATCAGAAAGATTCGACAGTGAGGAATCTGAGGTTAACTCGAAGAGACCTTGGGAACAAGCGACTGAGGGATCAACTGGCAAAGCTATAAAAAGTGGTCCAGCAGATAAGGAAGGGAAAGAATAAGGAGGAAAAAAAGGATCCCCTGAGCGAGATGAACGCTCCCTTCACTAGGAGGATCCGGGAAGCAGAGCTCCCCCCAAAATTCAAAATGCCAGCAGATAAGTTCTCTGGAACGGAAGATCCTCTAAGCCACCTAGAGAGCTTCATTCAACAGATGGAGGTCCAGAACACTACCAGAGCAGCTATGTGCAGAATGTTTCCAACGACCTTGAGCGACTACGCGAAAACCTGGTTCAGGAAACTGCCCGTTGGTAGCGTGGATTCTTTCACGAAATTATCAATAGATTTTTTCTCATAATTCCAAGGAGTCAAACCTCGCCTGAAAGATCCCATACACCTCCAATATGTGATCCAGGAATGGAGTGAAACTCTTCGGTCGTATGTGGAACGATTTCACAAGGAGGTCATACAAATGGGAGTTTTAACTGAAAAAGAAACCCTCGCCAACTTCAGGCGAAACCTTATGGGCAGGAAAGCTTTTCCGTTCCTTCGCTAAAGACCTCCCGAGACATACCAGGAGGCCTACGAGCAGGCTCTTGAGCAGGTCGAGATCGACGAACAACTCAAGGTCAAGATGGAACACGACGACATGAGAACGGCAAAGCGCCTAAAGAAAGAAGCCCCCAAATTTGAGCCAGTGCAGAAAACTCAAAATAAACCTCTCAACACGTCGACCTATCACCTCCCTGCTCCTCCGCATAGGCAAGAAAGATATCCAGCAAAACAAACCCCTCCCCGGGCTTCGCCGCCTCCCAGGACCGTGGCTCCAGTAATGCAAGGAGAAAAAGGGTATGACTACTACACCCCTTTGAATGCTTCCAGGGAAACAGTCTACCTTGCCATACGAGATAAAGGGTTGATCCAAAAGCTAGCTCCCATAAAGGCCCCAACTGATAGGAGAAACCGGTACAAGTACTGCGACTTCCACGAAGACGTGGGCCACAACACCTCAGAGTGCTATAATTTGCGCAACCAGATTGAGGCCCTGATAAGGGGAGGATGCCCTGATTGAGTTCTTACAACAGGTCAGAGATAATATCAGGACTGGAAGGGAGGTACAAGCTGAAATCCGTGAGAACGCAGAAAAGAGGAAAGGGGAGCAGGCTGACTTAATGCAACAGATCCAGGTGATACACACTATCAGCGGAGGTCCTACACTGGCTGGCATTTCCAATAACTCCCAGGAAAAACCACGCAAGAAAGGTTCTCCGCATCGGAGAAAGCCTAAGAGATCTTCGAAGTTAGCCAGAGCCCGACAGAGCCCTCCCAATCCGCACAGGTCGTATTCACTGAAGCAGATGTCTTCAACACTGTTCAACCTCATGATGATCCTATGGTAATCACGATACAGATCGCCAACTGTCTGGTCCATCGCGTACTCATGGATACAAGTAGCAGTGTAGATATCCTCTTCAAGGATACCCTGGAAAAATTGAACCTGAAGCAATGTTGTTACAACAGCTGTACCACTCTGCTTTACAGTTTCACTGGGACTCGATCATACCAGTGGGGTCAATGATCCTCCCAGTAATCATCGGGATCACCCCTGCTCCAACAGAATGTTATGACCGACTTTGTTGTGGTGGACACCCCATCGGCCTACAACGCCATCTTAGGGAGACCTTTCCTGTCCTCCTTGAAGGGAGTCTTATCCTCCTTGAAGGGAGTCTTGTCCATATACCACAACGTCTTGAAATTCCCGGTTGGAACCAAAGTAGGAGAGGTACACGGAGACCAGCAGGCAGCTAGGAAATGCTACGCAGTATCTGCCAATCCTACAGCCCTAATGAAACAGTGTGCACAGGTGACATTAGTCCAGGAAGACATGGATACATCCCGGATAATCCAGGAGGAGAAGGAGCCCGCAGAACATCCTGGGCATCCGGAGAGCGAACTTATTATGCCCTACGAGGAAGAACAGAGTAAGGAATGGGCCAGCGGGCAGCCCGTAGATAAACTAGAAGAGATACCTATCAGGAATGACGATCCCTCAAGGTCGTCAAGGTCGGAGCCACCCTTGATCTAGAAGTAAAAAGAGGACTGATTGACCTTCTCAGGGAATTCAGCGACATCTTCGCCTGGGACCATGATGAAATTCCTGGAATCCCGGCATCGTGGGCCACCCACCGACTAGAAGTAGATCCAACAGTCAAGCCCGTCAAGCAGAAGAGGCGTCACTTCAACGCTGATAGGAACGCGGCGGTACAGGAAGAGGTTGATAAATTGATCAAAGCAGGGTTCGTCAGAAAAGTACGTTACCCCGAATGGATCGCCAACGTGGTCATGGTCACGAGGGCGAATGGGAAATGGCGTATGTGTGTCGATTACACCAACCTCAACCGGGCTTGTTCGAAAGACAGTTTTCCTTTACCAAAGATCGACCAGCTGGTTGACTCCACATCCGGAAATAAACTTTTGAGTTTTATGGACGCATTCTCAGGATACAACCAAATTAAAATGCACCCGGCTGACCAAGATAAGACCAGTTTCATTACTGGGCAGGGCTTATACTGCTACAAGGTGATGCCGTTTGGTTTGAAGAATGCGGGGGCCACATACCAGTGGCTGGTTAAAAAACTGTTCAAGCCCGAGATAGGAAGGACGATGGAAGTGTATATCGACGACATGATCACGAAATCCCCAACCATAAAAGGGCATCAGGAAGACCTTCGCAAAACCTTCCTCATACTGAGGGAAAACCAGATGCGTTTGAACCCCTCCAAATGTGCCTTTGGGGTAACGGCAGGGAAGTTTCTGGGCTTCATGGTTCATGAGAGAGGTATAGAAGCCAACCCAGAAAAAATCAAAGCTATCTTGGACCTGGAATCCCCAACCTCGCTCAAGCAAGTACAGATTCTGACTGGACGGGTGGCGGCACTCAACAGGTTTATCTCTCGCTCCACCGATAAATGTCTCCATTTCTTCAAGGCCATCAAACAAGGGAAGAACATGAAATGGAACCAACAGAGTGAACAGGCTTTTCAAGCTTTGAAAGAATACCTAACAAGCCCCCATTGTTAGTCAAGCCGGTTCTCGGAGATGAGTTACAGATCTACCTGGCCGTATCAGAAACTGCAGTAAGCGGGGCTTTGGCTAAGGATTGTAGCGACGGTTTTCAAAGACCCATATACTATGTGAGTCATGCTTTGACCAAATCAGAAAGGAATTACATTCTCCTGGAAAAGCTCGTTTATGCTCTGGTGATCTCAGCGAGGAAACTCTGTCCCTATTTTCAAGCTCACACGATAGCAGTGGTGACAGACCAACCCCTCCGCCAATTCTTGCAAAGAACAGACGTGTCTGGAAGACTAGTCTTATGGGCACTAGAGCTCACTCAGTTCGACCTAAAGTATAAGCCCCAGACTATGATTAAGGCACAGGCTTTGGCCGACTTCGTGGCAGAATTCTCAGCAATCCCAGACCCAGATGATCCCTCAATATCAAATGAGGTCCCTGAGAAGATATCTGAGGTCTACAATTGGCCGGAAGGCTGCAAGCCATGGACCCTCTTTACAGACGGAGCATCCGGGCGAGCCGGGGGAAGAGCTGGCATAGTTTTAAAAGATCCGGAGAGGACCTAATTCTGTCACTGTTTCAGATTCGAGTTTAAAGCTACCAACAACAAAGCGGAATATGAAGCCCTCCTAGCCGGGATGAAGGTAGCCATTGAACTAAAGGCCGACTACCTGCAAATCAAGAGCGATTCATTGCTTGTTGTAAACCAGGTGAATGGGGTCTACCAGGCAAAGGGAGATAATATGGCTGCCTACATGAATCTAGCTCGGCTGCTAAAAAGCAAATTTAAGGGACTCAAGATCGATCAGGTGCCTCGACACCAAAACCATCGCGCAGATGTTCTGGCTAAAATAGCGGCGAACGGAGGCCAGTCCCTACCACGGGGAATTCCCATCCAAGTAATCACCCAACCAAGCATAGCCACAAATGGAGAAATTTGTTCCCTGGATCGCCTGCCTTGCTGGATAGACCCAATTGTCGCCTACCTCCTTGAAGGAGAGCTTCCCGAAGGGCCCGACCAATCCCGAAGAATTAAGAGACTCTCAGTCCGATATTGTATGGTGGACGGATACCTCTACAGGAGGGGCAGATCCCTCCTCTTACTTAGGTGCTTGCATCCCGACGATGCTAAGTGGGCATTGAGAGAGGTCCATTCTGGGGACTGTGGGAACCACATAGGTGGGGAAGCTCTAGCCTATTAGGTGCTTCGTATAGGGTACTATTGGCTGACCATCCACCAAGATGTAAAGAGTTTTGTGCAATCCTGCGAACCTTGTCAAAGAACTTTAAACTTGAACCACCAGCCACCCGAGCAATTGTCATCCCTCAGTTCACCTTACCCCTTTGCCATGTGGGGAATCGACCTAATTGGGCCACTTCCTACCGCTCCTGGACAGATGAAACATGCCATCGTGGCTATCGACTACTTCACAAGATGGGTCGAGGCAGGACCTCTTTCTCGAATATCAGAAAAGAATACCACCAAGTTCATCAAGACTAACGTGGTATGCAGATTCGGGACCCCTCTCATCATTATAGCCGACCTAGGAAAGCAATTCGACAACGCCCGATTCAAAGACTTCTGCAAGGGATTGGGGATCGACCTCAGGCTCACTTCAGTGGCTCATCCCCAGACTAACGGGCTGGTAGAATCCACCAACAAGACTATCAAGAAACTTCTAAAAAAGAAGCTACAGCAGAAGAAAGGTAAATGGGCCGAAGAGCTACCAGAAGTCCTCTGGCATACAGAACTACAAAGAGAACAGCTACCGGGGAGGCACCCTACTCCCTGGCTTTCAGGGTTGAAGCAGTCCTCCCCATCGAGTATAAATTAACCTCGTTCAGGGTACAGCACTTTGAGCCCGAAAGTAACGAAGTCAAGCTCCGGGCTAATCTAGACCTCTTAGAAGAAAAACAAGACCGGGTAGCAGAGAAAGTAGCGATCTACCAGAGCAAGATCGCTAGATACTTCAACCAAAAGGTTAGAGCCCGAGAATTCAAAGAAGGGGACCTGGTACTTAGGAAAGTGACCCTGAACACTCGAAAAAGGTCAGATTGAGTCTTAAGTCCCAATTGGGAAGGGCCATATTTGATAAAGCTAGTTGTTCGCATTGGAGCTTATAAACTCGAAGACATGGACGGACGATCCATCGACCACACTTGGAATGCAGATCATCTGAGGAAATTCTACCCTTGAAAGGAGTTCTCAAGCAGACTACCCCCACTTAGTTTTAATTACAAACCCTAATAAAGATGTACTACATCTCGATCATCAATAAAGTCATTTTCCTTTTCTCTTCCATCTTTGTCTACAACTATGTTCAACATTAGTGACTATACCCTTGTATGGGAATTCGACATAAACATCTCGAGACCAGGAAATAGCTCGATAGCCCTCCTGATGCCTTGGTTGGGCTAACACCCCTAAGAAGGATCTGAGTGTAAGAGCATAGTTGCCCTTCAGATCTCGAGACCAGGAAATAGCTCGATAGCCCTTCTGATGCCTTGGTTGGGCTAACACCCCTAAGAAGGATCTGAGTGTAAGAGCATAGTTGCCCTCCAGATCTCGAGACCATGAAATATCTCGATAGCGCTCCTAATGCCTTGGTCGGGCTACCACCCCCAAGAAGGATCTGAGAGTAAGAGCATAGTTTCCCTCCAGATCTCGAGACCAGGAAATAGCTTGATAGCCCTCCTGATGCCTTGGTCGGGCTACCATCCCCAAGAAGGATCTGAGTGTAAGAGCATAGTTACCCTCCAGATCTCGAGACCAGGAAATAGCTCGATAACCCTCCTGATGCCTTGGTCGGGCTACCACCCCCAAGAAGGATCTAAGTGTAAGAGCATAGTTGCCCTCCAGATCTCGAGACCAGGAAATAGCTCGATAGCCCTCCTGATGCCTTGGTCAGGTTACCACCCCCAAGAAGGATCTGAGTGTAAGAGCATAGTTGCCCTCCAGATCTCAAAGACCAGGAAATAGCTAAGTAGCCCTCCTGATGTCTTTGTAGGGCTATCACCCTATAAAAATATATATATATATAATTTTTGCTTTCGTGTGCAGGATCAAAATCATCATAATTCCATACACGAATCTTAATTGTTGCTACAGATGCTACTCTGGATCCAGAAGTAAAACAAGAATTCTTAAAAGCGATTCGACTTTTTATTTAAGGACAAAGGGAGCCTATCCCCCGATGAGGCTACATCCACCAAACGGGGAGCCCAACCCCCGAGCTCTGGCTATATATAAAAAAAAGGAAAAACTGATAAGGCAAAACGGGGTGCCCACCCCCTTTTCCCGGCAATCAAAAACAAGTCATGATGAACCGCTTCAAGCTTTGGGACTCTCATGGCTCCCCTCCGCTGGCCCTCCTCCTTCTTGCTGATCCTCGCCATCAACCCCCTCTACAGATAGCTGTCCATCTTGGTTATCCTCACCGACCTGCTCCTCTATTTAGAGGCTCCATAGGTTAATCAGCTGGATCTTCCTCCAAAACCTCATTAATTACGTCCATAACCTCAGGCGGGATAGCTGCGTCAAGAAGGGCAGCCATGGACCCCGTCTGGCTCCTGTCGACCTCTATCTCTATTGAAGGGGGATCCTCAGACGGGCTCCTAACCTTTTCACCAGCTCCCGACTGGTCCTCCTCGGATCGAGAGGACATCACTTTGCTGGAAGACTCCGAGGACCTACGGTGGTAAAGGTAGGAAGAGGGAATAGAGGATCTGTTTGAGCGGGCTATTTCCCAGCTCCTGCTTAGCTCGAAAGGACCACCTTGTCACCTTCAGGGCGGGATAGCTCGGCAGCCTTGAGCATTATCCCCTGTCTATCCCAGCCACCAATAGATGACAAATCAAAGGTAGGAGGAAGAGCTTCCGCGGCATGAAAGGAAGCATAGAAATACTCGTCGCTGAAGAAGGACTCCTCATCATCTTGCGGCTTGGTCACCTGAGTAATCAGAGACTGGTTCTCGAGGTCCAACTTCTTAGCCTCAGATCTCCAGGAATCCCGCTGCCTAGCCCGCCGGAGAGATTGAAGACGCTCATGATCATAAGATTGCTTCATCCTCTCATGATCGCAGCGAAGCTCGGCAATCTCGACCTCGATTTTTCCCTGGCTGGAAGTCACCTCTTCCACTAAAGACCGAGCTTGCTTGAGTAGTTCCCTGGCTTTCTCGGCTTTAGCTTCGGCTTTTGCAGCCCGATCGCGGAGGAGGGCTACCTGCTGGCCCATTGCAACATTAAACTTGAAGGCCTATAAAATACAGAACACGAGTTAGAAACTGAACGAATTAATAAGAGTAGCACGAAGGAAATACCATTACCTCAGCTAAAATAGCAGACCCCTTGGTTATAAGGACATCCACAGGCATGGAAGCCATCTTGGAGATCCCGCCACCCGGACAGGACGCTATGAATTGCTCCAGGACCTCATCCCGCCCTGTCGAGCTCGATTGAGGCCGGGAGCGACTAGAAGGAACCCTCGCTGAAACCTTTCCCAGAAATGACACCTTTCCCAGAAACCTCCGAAGCTTTGGTTGTTGGAAGCACAGCGGAATCAGGTGTTTGAGTCGAAGGGGTAGCAACTTTAGCGGCCACGACCGAAGGGACAGAAGCAGCGGGGCCAACCACCTGGGGAGCTTTACCCAAAGCCCGGAAAGCTCAAGAGGCAAGAGTGGCCATCTTAGACCCAGCCGGAGAGATAGATGAAACCAGAGCAAGTTCGACCCTAGAGAAGGGAAGAGAAACTCCACCTTGAGGAGAGCGTGAGACGAGACGGGTGGCCGGTTCCATGACAAAAACTGTGAATAAGCAGATTGAAAAAAAAGAAAATGTTAGAACCAAGCTGAGTAATAAGGCGAAGCAACTCAATGATACTTACAAGGAATAGCGTCTGAAATCCACTAAATATTTGTTCACCCTATAAGGATCAAAAGCTTCAACAGTAGAGAACTTCGGATTCAAATAATTCCAGGCTAGAATAGCCTTTAAAACGGCTTCGGACTCAGAAGGCAGGGAGTCTCGGTCCCATGAGGGCTTGTCACTGAAAGCCGTGGGAACCTCGAATTCATGCCCTTCGATGAAAATCGAGCTCCCCCAGTCATTCCCTGGAAGGATCCATTCTTCTTTCCAAGCGAGGTCCTTCTTCGAGGCACCAGGAATGATGAAGTTGAGCTTGTTCTTGGCCTTGGCATAGAACTGGCCTCGAGGAGCCCCAGATAGGCTCTCAATCTGGAAGAGATAGGCCAGCTCCTCTGCACCCAGCTCCCTCGTCACCTTACTCATCTGGCATTGTTCCCTTCATAATACAAGGAAACCAATCAGATGCCTCCAGATGCCAGGCGTCAACTGGAGGGGAGCGAGCTAGATGGCGTTGAGAGCCTGCCAAAGAGTCGGATGGAGGGGAAGACTGACCCCGTTCTCAAGAGCGGCCACATGAATCGGAAGCACGTCTTTAGGTGGGTTGAAGAACTCATAATTTTTAGGGGGCACCGAGAAGGATACGCTGTCGGGGATGCCAAACTTTGACCTCAAGCGGTCAATCGACACCGGGTCAACAATGGAATCTGGGACAACACGGAAATCATAAGGAGGGAGCCTCTCCACAAGGGGACCAGGAGCCGAGACCCGATGCTCCCCCGCGGTGCCACCGTCCACTTCTTTGTCGGAATCTTCATCGATGATATCTAGAGGATGGTCAGGATGGTTGGAGAAACCCAGTCCCGATGGATACATTCCTACTTGACCGCCGACGTTGCGAGGTGGGCGGGGAATCGTCGCCGTCAGAACTTCTCCTAGCCCACTTCCCCAGAGTAAAACTCACGACCTCCTCACTATCGATTATGGAATCAGCTGAGTCACGACTGTTTTTCGACATTGTAAAAGCCAAAAAGGACGAAGAATGAAGAAAAAAGCAAGCTTGAAGGAAAAGCTATGGAAATATTTCTCAGCAAAAAATTTTAGCTCGAAGAGATGTGAGGAAGAGGAGAAGGAAAATAGACATATATATAGGCAGAAGGGCAACAGCACGAGCTAACGAGATACTCGTTTGGTAATCATCTCAAAAGCGGGCTAATCATCTCACGCCACATCACTTACGCAGTTAAGAGGAAGATCTCCCCAAGATTCTAGTAACGGTAAAAAATCTCGGGGACTGCTGTAACGCAATCAGATTAATTCGAAGATAAATTAGTCGGTTCGCATCACGTCACTCAAATAAAGGAATTTCCCCAATATTTCGGTAACGGTAAAAAGAGGAAGATTTCCCAAATAAAGTAAAAATCTGACCCCAACCCCGAGCTTGACGTCTGGTGTTCAAGTCAGATGGGACTTCTGTTAATAGCCAAAATTGGCTAAGGACTAAAGAAAAATTTTACACCTCCCAGACCTGGTTCCATACCTGAGAGTTTTCACCAGGAGACCTCTCTATCCAGAGCCGAACTACGATACAACCCCAGGAACAAGGATGGTCTCCGGAAACATCCGGGATAGAGCCCGGAACGATCAGATCTAGCCCGCATCACCAAAACTAGAAGCTCCCCAAAGTCGAGGTCACCTCGCAAATGATCCAGAGACTCGCCTGTACCTCGATTGACACAGAAGAATGTCCCTAGAAGGCCACACCTAGCTTCGAAAGGTCAGGGAAAGCCACACCTAGTTTCGAAAGGTCAGGGGAAGCCACACCTAGCTTCGAAAAGGTCAAGGGAAGCTAGATCTGGCTCCAAGCTGGATGAAACGTCTCAGATATCAAGGTCAGAACACTAACCAACCTCACTGGTTGATGCACCACACCATGCCATATTTAACGACCTCTATAAAGGATCATGCTGGAAGGATACGAGGTATACACTGAATCATATCTGGAAATGTTACCTATATGCAGAACAAGTAATAGAATCCAAAAAGAAAATAAAATGATCTCCACCACGATACTCTCAATTCGGCAAAGTCAATGACATTAAAACGAGAAATCCCGCCCGATAAGGAGGGAAGAGACTGAGAAAATCAAGGGGAGAATCAGTCTGTTCGACCTACAAACTATGTATAAATAGAAAAGAAAGGAAATGAAAAATAGGAGACTACTATTCGACAGGCATACGACAAATACTACTATTCGACAGGCATACGACAAATACTCGATCATACCCTAGAGAGAGTTGAGAGCAAAAAATAAAGAAACTTGTATTTGTATACCATGCACGTTCAATAAAAATATTCTTGCTTTCTTTTGGTTAAATGGTATCATCATTTCTTGGCATTCTACAAATCATCACTACACATACAATAAATCTTGGCCACCACCTACGTGGTAGTGGTCTCGAGGGCGTTAACTGAGATATCTCATCCCGAGCAAAATTTCCGTTAACAAAATGCTATAAGTATTTGTAAGAATCAGAAAACACTTTATTAATATGAAAAGGTTGTCAATTACAATATTACACTCTTGCTATTGAGCATAATCCTAACACCTTTAAGTGACTTAAAGGTTGATGATCCACCAACTTGTGAATCTTGTCTGGAAGGTAAGATGACCAAAAGGTCGTTCATGACCAAAGGCACAAAAGCCACTGAATGTTTAGGGTTAATATACTCTGATGTGTGTGGTCCTATGAACATTCAAGCCAGAGGTGGATATGAGTACTTCAACACTTTCATGGATTATTACTCAAGATTTGGCTATGTGTATCTCATGAGACATAAGTCGGATGCATTGGACGTGTTCAAAGCATTTAAAGCTGAAGTAAAAAATCAGCTTGAGAAACACATAAAAATTTAGAGATATTATCAGTGGTGGAGAATATCTATCTGGCGAGTTTCAACAATATCTTATTGATATTAGGATAATTTCTCAATTTTCTGCGCCAGGTACACCTCAACAAAATGGGGTGGCAGAAAGAAGAAATATGACTCTTTTGGACATGGTTAGGTCTATGTTGAGTTATTCAACGCTTCCTAATTCTTTTGGGGAATATGCTTTACAAACTGATATGTTCACTCTAAACGATGTACCATCTAAATCGGTTATAAAACACCGCATGAGTTGTGGACTGGGCGAAAGCCTATTTTACAACAATTAAGGATATTTAGATGTCCTGCACACGTGTTAAAAGGAAAGATAGAAAAGATGGAGTCCCATTTAGAAACAAGCATATTTGTGGGTATCCAAAAGGATCTAAAGGATATTATTTCTATAGTCCTTCAGATCTTAAAGTATTTGTTTTGACAAATGTTAAATTTCTAGAAAAGGACTTCTTTTAAAGGTGTGGTGTTTCCCACAGACGGTGCTAGAAAGTGTTAACGGAAAAATTCACTCGGGGTGAAAATCTCAGTTAACACCCTCACCCACTACCGGTAGCAGCAGCGGGGTAGGTACCTTCGGTACCGGGGTCCCTCTTTTAGTATGATCGAGGTCGACAGACCAAAGAATGGATAGAGAACTCAAAGGGACCGGGAGATGTAAAACAAATACTGTTTTATTTAATCAATTACTACGATAGGTTTACAAAATGAATACATACATATCTCTCACTCTTTTCACTCTTTTACACAGGATAGAGATGGAGAAAACGTCTGTGTCGATAAGTGGATATTTTTCCTCTAGTGATTGTCAATGGACTCTCACTGGCTTCCAGGAATCTCCTAGGATCTCTCTCTCATTCTGGCTGATCAAGAATACTCGAAGAAGTCCCCCTACTTTACCTTCAATGCCGTATATATAGTACTCCCCTAATCTCCTCAAAATCCGGTTGTTTTTAATGAAGATTATAGAGAGTCCTATTTTAAGCGTTGAAAGGCATTTACTTGGAGCTGAAGGTGCGGGATTAGATCCCGTTAATCAATGGTGAATTCAAATTATGATTCGATCGACCATAGGGTCATTAATGGCGCTTTATTTTGGCGATGGAGTCAACTTTCCTTCTTCGTGGAGCTTGGAGGGAAATTCTTACTTAGAGTCCTGACGGAGGGTAGTACCTAGTACCTCATTTTGATGAGCTTGTTCTGCCTCCTGCTGGAATGGTGTTTGTGTCTTCGTGTACACTATCGTATTGCCTGGGGGTAGGATACTTGCCTTGAAAGAGCTCTGGATAAGCATACTAAGTACCAGGCGGGAATCAGGGTGGCACCAAGGCAGACATCGAGGTGGTACCGAGGTAGGTATCGACATACCTGGTACGTTGGTACCTTGATCAATGTCGAGATGCTTGCGGGGTTCTGGGCGTGCAAGCTATCATCGTACTAGTCTTGAACTGGTATCAGGAACTTCAGTAGGGCGAGATACATGCTTTCGGAGCTGGTATCCTATCTAGATAGATGGATAGTAGAGGTTCCAACCTCGTCGGATATCGACTCCATCTAAGTGAAGGTACCGATCTCACAGGTCTCTTGGCGTATCTGGATGAATCTTCCTGGATAGATCTCTGTTTGGAAAATTCTCTTTTGGTCCCTTGCTGGAAAAACCTGTTAACAGAAGTCCCCCCTGACTTGAACACCGGTATCAGGTTGGGGTTGGAGTCAGGATAGATAATGCTTGGAGAATTTTTCGTAACGTCTGATAGGAAGGAATCTTCTCTTCGCACACTGATTTAAATTCCACGTGGCTGATCAGGTTAAGCCGAATTCAAAAAGGAAAATATTTTGGGGGTGCACGTTTCTCGAAACCGATCCCTCCAAGTCGCCGATTTTACCTCGACATTAATTACTTTTTCTGCCCGTTACAAGTAATCATCTCTATATAAACTCTGGTGCCTTCGCAAGTGATTTGTATCAAGCAAATTTTCCTGATTAAGATTTTCCAGCAAGAAGAAAACCTAGCCTCAACCTTCAACTTCCCCATTTTCTCTAGGAATCACTCTCTGAACTGTCATTATGTCTTCACCTGGTGGCAATAGAATTGAACAAATCTTCGATGGCGACGTTGTGGCCGGCGGGAGCCTTGCCTCTAGAAAAAGGGCACGCGATAGCAGCGACAGTGGGGACGACGTTCCCATTCAACATCGCCATTCCAACCGGAATGTCACAATCGGGACGGGCTTCTCGAACAATCCTGAGACTCCGATTGATGTCGACCAAGAGTCGAGTGAAGAAACATGTGCCATTAGGGTTGGTGGGAACCGGGCCAGTGAAGTTACTGGCACCGCTGGAAGGGTACTGGCCCTTCCATATGAGTATAGATGTGTCCCTCCTTCTACTAGTACTCCGGAAACCATTAAACGTTTACGGATAGATTTCAAGATCGCCAAAGAGATCACTATTGCTATCCTTCCACGGGAGTATGATATGTATTCTCTCTCTGCCGGCGAGGTCCCGATTCATACGGTAGCCTTCGATTGTGTTAACGAAAATTTTGCTCAAGGTGAGAAATCTCAGTTAACACCCTCAAGACCACTACCACGTAGGTGGTGGCCAAGATTGATCGTATATGTCAACAATGTGTTTCAAAATGATAAAGAACAATGATACAATTTAACATCCAAAAGAGAATAAAAATATTTTCTTTATTGAACGTGTACAATATACAAATTTCTTTCTAGGGTGAAGTTGAGTGTTTGTTGTATGCCTGTCGAATAGTAGTCCCCTCTTTTTCATTTCCTTTCTTTTCTATTTATACATAGTTTTGTAGGTCAAACAAACTGATTCTCCCCTTGATTTTCTCAGTCTCTCCCCTCCTTATCGGGCGGGATTTCTCGATTTAATGTCATTGACTTTGAATTAACAACTGAATTGAGAGTATCGTGGTGGAGATCAGTTTGTTTCCTTTTTGGATTCTATTATTTGTTCTGCATATAGGTAACATTTCCAGATATGATTCAGTGTATCCCTCGTATCCTTTCAGCATGATCCTTTATAGAGGTCGTTGAATATGGCATGGTGTGATGCATCAACCAGTGAGGTTGATTGGTGTTCTGACCTTGATATCTGAGAAGTTTCATCCGGCTTAGAGCCAGATCGGGCTTCCCTTGACCTCTTTGAAGCTAGGCGTGGCTTCCCCTGACCTTCTCGAAGCTAGGTGTGGCTTCCCCTGACCTTTCGAAGCTAGATATGGCTTCCCCTGACCTTTCGAAGCTAGGTGCGGCCTTCTAGGGACATTTTTCTGTGTCAATCGAGGTACAGGCGAGTCTCTGGAGCATTTACGAGGTGACCTCGACTTCGGGGAGCTTCTAGTTTTGGTGATGCGTGCTAGATCTGATCGTTCTGGGATCTATCATGGATGTTTCCGGAGCCCGTCCTTGTTCCTAGGGTGGTATCATAGTTCAGCTCTGGATAGAGAGATCTCCTGGCGGAAACTCTTGGGTATGGAACCAGGTCTGGGAGGTGGAAAATTTTCCTTTAGTCCTTAGCCAATTTTGGCTATTAACAGAAGTCCTCTCTGACCTGAACACCAGACGTCGAAATCAGTGTTAGGGTCAGATTTTTACTTTATTTGGGAAATCTTCCTCTTTTTACCATTACCGAAATATTGGGGAAGTTTCTTCATTTGAGTGACGTGATGCGAACGGACTAATTTATCTTCGCATTAATCTGATTGCGTTACGGCAGTCCCCGAGATTTTTTTACCGTTACCAGAATCTTGGGGAGATCTTCCTCTTAACTGCGTAAGTGATGTGGCGTGAGATGATTAGCCCGCTATTAAGTTTAATCCGGTTACGTTACTGTAGTCGATTTTTTACCTTTACCAGACGAGTATCTCGGTAACTCGCGTTATTGCCCTCCTGCCTATATATATGTCTATTTTCCTCCTCATCTTCCTCACATCTCTTCGAGCTAAAATTTTTTTGCTGAGAAATATTTCCATAGCCTTTCCTCTAAGCTTGCTTCTTTCTTCATTCTTCGTCCTTTTTGGCTTTTACAATGTCGAAAAACAGTCGCGACTCAGCTGATTCCATTATCGACGGCGAGGAGGTCGTCAATTTTACTCTGGGAAGCGGGCTAGGAGGAATTCTGACGGCGACGATTCCCCGCCCACCTCGCAACGTCGGCTGTCGAGTAGGAATGTATCCATCGGGACTGGGTTCTCCAACCATCTTGACCACCCTTTGGATATCGTCAACGAAGATTCTGACAAAGAAGCGGACGGTGGCACTGCGGGGGAGCGTCGGGTCTCGGCTCCTGGTCCCCTTGTGGAGAGGCTCCCTCCTTATGATTTCCGAGTTGTCCCAGATTCCACTATTGACCCGGTGTCGATTGATCGCTTGAGATCAAAGTTTGGCATCCCCGACAGCGTATCCATCTCGGTGCCTCCCAAAAATTATGAGTTCCTCAATCCCCCAAAGGGGTCAGGCTTCCCCTCTATCCGACTCTTCGGCGGGCTCTCAACGCCATCCAGCTTGCTCCCCTCCAGTTGACGCCTGGCTTCTGGAGGCATCTGATTGGTTTCCTTGTATTATGGAGGGAACAATGCCAGATGAGTAAGGTGACGAGGGAGTCGGGTGCAGAGGAGCTGGCCTATCTCTTCCAGATTGGGAGCCTGTCTGGGGCTCCTCGAGGCCAATTCTATGCCAATGCCAAGAACAAGCTCAACTTCATCGTTCCTGGTGCCTCGAAGAAGGATCCAGCGTGGAAAAAAGAATGGATCCTGGCGGGGGATGACTGGGGGAGCTCGATTTTCATCGAAGGGCATGAATTCGAGGTTCCCACGGCTTTCAGTGATAAGCCCTCATGGGACCGGAACTCCCTGCCTTCTGAGTTCGAAGCCAGTTTTAAAGGCTATTCTAGCTTGGAATTATTGGAATCCGAAGTTCTCTACTGCTGAAGCTTTTGATCCTCGTAGGGTGAACAAATATTTGCGGATTTTAGACGCTATTCCTCGTAAGTGTCATTGAGTTGTTTCGCCTTATTACTCAGCTTGGTTCTAACATTCTCTTTTTTAATCTGCTTATTCACAGTTTTTGTCATGGAACCAGCCACCCGTCATGTCTCACGCTCTCCTCAAGTTGGAGTTTCTCTTCCCTCCTCTGGGGTCGAACCTGCTCTGGCTTCGTCTATCTCTCCGGCTGGGTCTAAGATGGCCACTCTTACCTCGCGGGCTTTTCGGGCTTAGAGTAAAGCTCCCCAAGTGGTTGGCCCGGCTGCTTCTGTCCCTTCAGCCATGGCTGCTAAAGTTGCTACCCCTTCGACTCAAACACCTAATTCCGTAGCGCTTCCAACAACCAAAGATTCGGAGGTTTCTGGGAAAGGTGTCGCGAAGGTTCCTTCCAGCCGCTCCCGGCCTCAGTCAAGCTCGACAGGGCGGGATGAGGTCCTGGAGCAATTCATAGCGTCCTGTCCGGGTGGGGGGATCTCTAAGATGGTTTCCATGCCTGTGGACGTCCTTATAACCAAGGGGTCTGCTATTTTAGCTGAGGTAATTGTATTTCCTTCGTGCTACTCTTGTTAATTCGTTCAGTTTCTAATTCGGGTTCTGTATTTTGTAGGTCTTCAAGTTTAACGTTGCGATAGGCCAGCAGGTAGCCCTCCTCCACGACCGGGCTGCAAAAACTGAAACTAAAGCCGAGAAAGCCGAGGAACTGCTCAAACAGGCTCGGTCTTTAGTGGAAGAGGTGACTTCCAGTCAGGGAAAAGTCGAGGCCGGGATGACTGAGCTTTGCTGTGATCATGAGAGGATGAAGCAATCTTATGATCAGGAGCGTCTTCAATCTCTCTGGTGGGCTAGGCAGCGGGATTCCTGGAGATATAAGGCTAAGAAGTTGGACCTCGAGAACCAGTCTCTAATTACTCAGGTGACCAAGCTGCAAGCTGATGCGGAGACCTCCTTTAGCGACGGGTATTTCTATGCTTCCTTTCAGGCCGCGGAAGCTCTTCCTCCTCCCTTTGATTTTTCATCCATTGCTGGCTGGGATAGATAGGAAATGATACTCAAGGTGGCCGAGCTATCTCGTCCTGAAGGCGACAATGTGGTCCCTTCGAGCCAAGCCGGAGCTGGGAAGTAGCCCGCTCAGACAAATCCTTCATTCTCTCTTCCTACCTTTACCACCTCAAATCCTGGGGAGTCTTCCAGTAAAGTGATGTCGTCTCGATCTGAGGAGGACCATTTGGGAGCTGGTGAAGAGGTTAGGAGCCCGTCTGAGGATCCCCCTTTAACAGAGATGGAGGTCGATAGGAGCCAGACGGGGTCCATGGCTGCCCTTCTTGACGCGGCCATCCCGCCTGAGGTTATGGACGTGATAAATGAGATTTTGGAGGAAGATCCTGCTGATCAACCGATGGAGCCTCTAAATGGAGGAACGGTCAGCGAGGATAACCCAGATGGACAGCTATCTGTAGAGCGGGTTGATGGCGGAGATCAGCAAGAAGGAGGAGGGCCAGTGGAAGGGAGCCAAGAGAGTCCCAATGCCTGAAGCAGTTCATCATGACTTGTTTTTGATTGCCCAGAAAAGGGGGTGGGCGCCCCGTTTTGCCCTTATCAGCTTTTTTTTTTTTTTGTAGCCCGAGTTCGGGGGTTGGGCTCCCCATTTGGTGGATGTAGCCTTATCGGGGGATAGGCTCCCCTTGTCCTTAATGAGAAATCGAATCGCTTTTGAGAACTTTTATTTTATTTCTGGTATTGAATGGGATCCAGAATAGCATCTGTAGCAACAATTAAGATTCGTGTAGGGAATTATGATGATTTTGATCCTCCACACGAAAGAAAACATTATATATATATATATATATTATATGGGGTGATAGCCCAATCAAGACATCAGGAGGGCTACTTAGTTATTTCCTAGTCTTTGAGATCTGGAGAGCAACTATGCTCTTACACTTAGATCCTTCTTGGGGGTGGTAGCCCGACCAAGGCATCAGGAGGGCTATCGAGCTATTTCCTGGTCTCGAGATCTGGAGGGCAACTATGCTCTTACACTCAAATCCTTCTTGGGGGTGGTAGCCCGACCAAGGCATCATGAGGGCTATCGAGCTATTTCCTAGTCTCGAGATCTGGAGGGCAACTATGCTCTTACACTCAGATCCTTCTTGGGGGTGGTAGCCCGACCAAGGCATCAGGAGGGCTATTCAGCTATTTCTTGGTCTCGAAACGTTTATGTTGAGTTTCTCATACAAGGGTGTAGTCACTAATGTTGAACATAGTTGGAGACAAAGATGAAGGAGAAAAGGAAAATGACTTTATTGATGATCGAGATTAGTACATCTTTATTAGGATCAGTAATGAAAACTAAGTGGGGGTAGTCTACTGGAGAACTCCTTTCAAGGGTAGAATTTCCTCAAATGATCTGCATTCCAAGTGTGGTCGACGGATCGTCCATCCATGTCTTCAAGTTTATAAGATCCATTGCGAACAACTAGCTTTATCAAATATGGCCCTTCCCAATTGGGACTTAAGACTACATCCGACTTTTTCCGAGTGTTCAGGGTCACCTTTCTAAGTACCAGATCCCTTTCTTTGAATTTCCGGGCTCTAACCTTTTGGTTGAAGTATCTAGCGATCTTGCTCTGGTAGATAGCTACTTTCTCTGCTACCTGGTCTTGTTTTTCTTCTAAAAGGTCTAGATTAGCCCGGAGCTTGACTTCGTTGCTTTCAAGGCTCAAAGTGCTGTACCCTGAATGAGGTCAACTTATGCTCGATGGGGAGGACTGCTTCAACTCAGAAAGCCAGGGAATAAGGTGTCTCCCTGGTAGCTGTTCTTTTTGTAGTCCGGTATGCCTAGAGGACCTCTGGTAGCTCTTCGGCCCACTTACCTTTCTTCTGCTGTAGCTTCTTCTTCAGAAGTTTCTTAATAGTCTTGTTGGTGGGTTCTACCAGCCCGTTAGTCTGGGGATGAAGCAACGGAAGCAAGTCTGAGGTCGATCCTCAATCCCTTGCAGAAGTCTTTGAACCGGGCGTTGTCGAATTGCTTTCCTAGGTCGGCTATAATGATGAGAGGGGTCCCGAATCTGCATACCACGTTAGTCTTGATGAACTTGGTTGTATTCTTTTCTGATATTCGAGAAAGAGGTCCTGCCTCGACCCATCTTGTGAAGTAGTCGATAGCCACGATAGCATGTTTCATCTGTCCTGGAGCGGTAAGAAGTGGCCCAATTAGGTCGATTCCCCACATGGCAAAGTGGTAAGGTGAACTGAGGGACGACAGTCGCTCAGATGGCTGGTGGTTGAAGTTTGAAGTTCTTTGACAAGGTTCGCAAGATTGCACAAAACTCTTTGCATCTTGATGGATGGTCGGCCAATAGTACCCCATATGAAGCACATGATAGGCTAGAGCTTCCCCACCTATATGGTTCCCACAGTCCCCAGAGTGGACCTCTCTCAATGCCCACTTAGCATCATCGGGATGCAAGCACCTAAGTAAGGGGAGGGATCTGCCCCTCCTGTAGAGGTATCCGTCCACCATACAGTATCAAACTGAGAGTCTCTTAATTCTTCGGGCTTGGTCGAGCCCTTTGGGAAGCTCTCATTCAAGGAGGTAGGCGACAATTGGGTCCATCCAGCAAGGCAGGCGATCCAGGGAACAAATTTCTCCATTTGTGGCTATGCTTGGTTGGGTGATTACTTGGATGGGAATTCCCCGTGGTAGGGACTGGCCTCCGTTCGCCGCTATTTTAGCCAGAACATCTGCGCAATGGTTTTGGTGTCGAGGCACCTGATCGATCTTGAGTCCCTTAAATTTTCTTTTTAGCAGCCGAGCTAGATTTAGGTAGGCAGCCATATTATCTCCATTTACCTGGTAGAACCCAGTTACCTGGTTTACAACAAGCAATGAATCGCTCTTGATCTGCAGGTAGTCGGCCTTTAGTTCAATGGCTACCTTCATCCCCGGCTAGGAGGCTTCATATTCTGCTTCGTTGTTGGTAGCTTTAAACTCGAATCTGAAACAGTGACATAATTGGGTCCCCTCCGGATCAATTAAAACTATGCCAGCTCCTCCCCCGGCTCGCCCGGATGCTCCATCTAAAAAGAGGATCCATGGCTTGCAGCCTTCCGGCTAATTGTCGACCTCGGATATCTTCTTAGGGACCTCATTTGATACTAGGGGATCATCTGGATCTGGGATCGTTGAGAATTCTACCACGAAGTCGGCCAAAGCCTGTGCCTTAATCGTAGTCCAGGGCTTATACTTTAGATCGAACTAAGTGAGCTCTAGTGCCCATAAGACTAGCCTTCCTGACACGTCTGGTCTTTGCAAGAATTGGCGGAGGGGTTGGTCTGTCACCACTGCTATTGTGTGAGCTTGAAAATAGGGACGGAGTTTCCTCGCTGAGATCAACAGAGCATAAGCGAGCTTTTCCAGGAGAATGTAATTCCTTCCTGATTTGGTCAAAGCATGACTCACATAGTATATGGGTCTTTGAAAACAGTCGCTACAATCCTTGGCCAAAGCCCCGCTTACTGCAGTTTATGATACGGCCAGGTAAATCCGTAACTCATCTCCGAGAACCGGCTTGACTAACAATGTGGGGCTTGTTAGGTACTCTTTCAAAGCTTGAAACGCCTGTTCGCTCTCCTGGCTCCATTTCATGTTCTTCCCTTGTTTGATGGCCTTGAAGAAGGGGAGACATTTATCGGTGGAGCGAGAGATAAACCTGTTGGGTGCAGCCACCTGTCATGTCAGAATCTGTACTTGCTTGAGCGAGGTCGGGGATTCCAGGTCCAAGATAGCTTTGATTTTTTCTGGGTTGGCTTCTATACCTCTCTCATGAACCATGAAGCCTAGAAACTTCCCTGCCGTTACCCCAAAGGCACATTTTGAGGGGTTCAAACGCATCTGGTTTTCTCTCAGTATGAGGAAGGTTTTGTGAAGGTCTTCTTGATGCCCTTTTGTTGTTGGGGATTTCGTGATCATGTCGTCGATATACACTTCCATCCTCCTTCCTATCTCGGGCTTGAACAGTTTGTTAACCAGCCGCTGGTATGTGGCCCCCGCATTCTTCAAACCAAACGGCATCACCTTGTAGAAGTATAAGCCCTACCTAGTAATGAAACTGGTCTTATCTTGGTCAGCCGGGTGCATTTTAATTTGGTTGTATCCTGAGAATGCCTCTATAAAACTCAAAAGTTTATTTTCGGATGTGGAGTCAACAAGCTGGTTGATCTTTGGTAAAGGAAAACTGTCTTTCGAACAAGCCCGGTTGAGGTCGGTGTAATCGACACACATACGCCATTTCCCATTCGCCTTCGTGACCATGACCACAGTTGGCGATCCATTCGGGGTAACACAATTCTCTGACGAACCCTGCTTTGATCAATTTATCAACCTCTTCCTGCACCGCCGCGTTCCTATCAGCGTTGAAGTGACGCCTCTTCTGCTTGACTGGGCTTGACTGTTGGATCTACTGCTAGTGGGTGGGTGGCCAACAATGCCGGGATTCCAGGCATTTCATCATGGTTCCAGGCGAAGATGTCACTGAATTCCCTAAGACGGTTAATCAGTCCTCTTTTTACTTCTAGATCAAGGGTGGCTCCGACCTTGACGACCTTGGAGAGATCGTCATTTCTGATAGGTATCTCTTCTAGTTTATCTACGGGCTGCCCGCTGGCCCATTCCTTACTCAGTTCTTCCTCGTAGGGCACAATAGGTTTGCTCTCCGGATTCCCAGGATGTTCTACGGCCTCCTTCTCCTCCTGGATTATTCGAGACGTATCCCTGTCTTCCTGGACTAATGTCACATGTACATACTGTTTCGGTAGGGCTGTATGATTGGCAGATACTGCGTAGCATTTCCTGGCTGCCTGCTGGTCTCTGCGTACCTCTCCTACTTTGGTTCCAACCGGGAATTTCAAGACGTTGTGGTATATAGACAAGACTCCCTTCAAGGAGGACAGGAAAGGTCTCCCTAGGATGGCGTTGTAGGCCGATGGGGTGTCCACCACAACAAAGTCAGTCATAATATTCTGTTGGAGCGGGCTGATCCCGATGATTACTGGGAGGATCATTGACCCCACTAGTATGATCGAGTCCCCAGTGAAACCGTAAAGCGGAGTGGTACAGCTGTTGTAACAACCTTGCTTCAGGTTTAATTTTTCCAGGGTATCCTTGAAGAGGATATCTACACTGCTACCTGTATCCATGAGCACGCGATGGACCAGACAGTTGGCAATCTGTATCGTGATTACCATAGGATCATCATGAGGTTGCACAGTGTTGAAGGCATCTGCTTCAGTGAATACGATATGTGCTGATGGGAGGGCTCTGTCAGGCTCTAGCTGACTTCGAAGATCCCTCGGCTTTCTCCGATTCGAGGAATCTTTCTTACGTGGTTTTTCCGGGAGTTATTGGAAACGCCAGCCAGTGTAGGACCTCCGCTGATAGTGTGTATCACCTGGATCTGTTGCATTAAGTAAGCCTGCTCCCCTTTCCTCTTTTCTGTGTCCTCACGGATTTCAGCTTATACCTCCCCTCCAGTTCTAATATTATCTCTGACCTGTTGTAAGAACTCAATCAAGCATCCTCCCCTTATGAGGGCTTCAATCTGGTTGCACAAATTATAGCACTCTGAGGTGTTATGGCCCACATCTTCGTGGAAGTGGCAGTACTTGTACCGGTTTCTTCTGTCAGCTGAGGCATTCATAGGAGCGGACTTTTGGAGCAACCCTTTATCTCGTATGGCAAGGTAGACTGTTTCCCTGGAAGCATTCAAAGGGGTGTAGTAGTCATACCTTTTTTCCCCTTGCAATACTGGAGCCACGGTCCTGGAAGGCGGCGAAGCCCGGGGAGGGGTTCGTTTTGCTGGGTATCTTTCTGGCCTATGCAGAGGAGTAGGGAGGTGATAGGTCGACCTGTTGGGAGGTTTATTCTGAGTTTTCTGCACTGGCTCAAATTTGAGGGCTTCTTTCTTCAGACGCTTTGCCGTTCTCATGTCGTCGTGTTCCATCTTGACCTTGATTTGTTCGTCGATCTCGACCTGCTCAAGAGCCCGGTCATAGGCCTCCTGGTAAGTCTCGGGAGGTCTCTTGGCGAAGGAAAGGAAAAGCTTTCCTGCCCATAGATTTCCCCTGAAGTTGGCGAGGGTTTCTTTTTCAGTGAAAACTCTCATTTGTATGACCTCCTTGTGAAATCGCTCCACGTACGATCGAAGAGTTTCACTCCATTCCTGGATCACATATTGGAGGTGTATGGGATCTTTCGGGCGAGGTTTGACTCCTTGGAATTGTGAGCAAAAATCAGTTGATAATTTCGTGAAAGAATCCACGCTACCAACGGGCAGTTGCCTGAACCAGGTTTTCGCATAGTCGGTCAAGGTCGTTGGAAACATTCTGCAAATAGCTGCTCTGGTAGTGTTCTGGACCTCCATCTGTTGAACGAAGCTCTCTAGGTGGCTTAGAGGATCTTCCGTTCCAGAGAACTTATCTGTTGTCATTTTGAATTTTGGGGGGAGCTCTGCTTCCCGGATCCTCCTAGTGAAGGGAGCGTTCATCTCGCTCAGGGGATCCTTCTTGTCCTCCTTATTCTTTCCCTTCCTTATCTTCTGGACCTCTTTTTGTAGCTTTTCCAGCTGATCCCTCAGTCGCTTGTTCCCAGGTATCTTCGAGTTAACCTCAGACTCCTCACTATCGAATCTTTCTGATGAACTGTCAATTTCTATCCCGTCCTCCTCCTGGACATGATCCACTCGGAGAGTTTGTCTACTTTCCTCCTCTAGGGCCCGGGCAGTTCTCCTGGATGTAGTTGGATGAGATAGCCCTCGTGGCTTCCGGGTAAAAGCATCCGCGGTAGACTTAACTAGCCTGTGTTGATATTGTGAAAGTCTTTTCGGAACTGGGGGCATGGGTCCCAGCCTATCCCGGATCGAACGTTGGGGCCCTGATCTATCTCGAGCCGGCTCTGAAAGAAGAGGTCCTAAGCGATCAAAAGCAGGTGGCCTAGCTCCGAGCCTACTCGGCTCTCCCTGATCATTCAGGTTGGTTGGCTGGATCCTGATGCCTTCAGCGAGGAGGCGGACGCGGATGGATTCTACGAAGGCCGCCGCTTGTTGGTCGAGCACTGCCTGGCTCACTATAGGGTGGCCAGTAGCCCGCGTATTGGTTGTCTGGATCGGAGCTTGACTATTATATCAAGACTTTCTCCTCTTTCTTGGGGCTTTTCGTGTTAGCCTCGCCGGAGGTTGCTCCGGGACTCTATGTTGGCCTTGGGAAGAGCAGAGCCTTATAGTTTCTGTAAAAGAACAAAAATGTAAATGCAAATAATTGATTCATTGGGTGTAGGGTAAATCCTACAAACGGCGCCAGAAAGTGTTAACAGAAAATTTGCTCAAGGTGAGAAATCTCAGTTAACACCCTCAAGACCACTACCACGTAGGTGGTGGCCAAGATTGATCGTTTATGTCAACAATGTGTTTCGAAATGATAAAGAACAATGATACAATTTAACATCCAAAAGAGAATAAAAATATTTTCTTTATTGAACGTGTACAATATACAAATTTCTTTCTAGGGTGAAGTTGAGTGTTTGTTGTATGCCTGTCGAATAGTAGTCCCCTCTTTTTCATTTTCTTTCTTTTCTATTTATACATAGTTTTGTAGGTCAAACAGACTGATTCTCCCCTTGATTTTCTCAGTCTCTCCCCTCCTTATCGGGCGGGATTTCTCACTTTAATGTCATTGACTTTGAATTAACATATGAATTGAGAGTATCGTGGTGGAGATCAGTTCGTTTCCTTTTTGGATTCTATTATTTGTTCTGCATATAGGTAACATTTCCAGATATGATTCAGTGTATCCCTCATATCCTTTCAGCATGATCCTTTATAGAGGTCGTTGAATGTGGCATGGTGTGATGCATCAACCAGTGAGGTTGATTGGTGTTCTGACCTTGATATCTGAAAAGTTTCATCCGGCTTGGAGCCAGATCGGGCTTCCCTTGACCTCTTTGAAGCTAGGCGTGGCTTCCCCTTGACCTTTTCGAAGCTAGGTACAGCCTTCTATGGACATTTTTCTGTGTCAATCGAGGTACAGGCGAGTCTCTGGAGCATTTGCGAGGTGACCTCGACTTCGGGGAGCTTCTAGTTTTGGTGATACAGGGCTAGATCTGATCATTCCAGGCTCTATCCCAGATGTTTCCGAAGCCCGTCCTTGTTTCTGGGGTGGTATCGTAGTTCGGCTCTGGATAGAGAGATCTCCTGGTGGAAACTCTCGGGTATGGAACCTGGTCTGAGAGGTGGAAAATTTTCCTTTGGTCCTTAGCCAAGTTTGGCTATTAACAGATTATGGAGTCAGGCTACCCCTCCACCTCACCTTACGTAGGGCGCTACATGTCTTACAGTTAGCTCCCCTCCAGTTGACACCAGGATTTTGGAGGCATTTGGTGGGGTTTCTTGTTTTATGGAGGGAGCAATGCCAGAAGGATAACATCGATTAGGAACCAGGTCCAGATGAGATTGGATATGTGTTCCAGATTGCCGCTAATGCCCCAGGTCCAAAGGGGCAATTCTACACTCGCGCCAAAAACAGCTTGCAATTTGTGGTACCGGGGGCCACGAAAAAAGATACCTCATGTCAAGATTCCAATCAGTTCCGATCTCGATACAGGGATTGAAGTACCTACTGGCTCTGATAGGATCCTGGTCGGGGTATCAGGATCGCCAGCTCCCCCTCTTCTTACCTCGGCTAGGTCGCTAGAGGCTTTTACAGCCATATTGGGGAGGTATCGAGATGCTTCCAGCCGGGTGCAAGAGGTTTCACCCCTCAGACCAGTCAATGTTGCAGCAGCCACTTGATACTGGTGCCTTAACTTCTTCTGCTTCTCCCGTTGTGGCATCTGGTCAGCCTAAACCGATGGAGAAAAACTATGATTATGCTATGAAGAAGCGGGTCATACCTCAAGATAAAGCGCGGTCGAGGTCGAAGGACAGCAGCCAGGATAAAGTTCTGGCCCACTTCGTTGTCTCCTGCCTAGGTTGGAATCTAGATGTCATGGCCTCCATGCCCACTGAGCTCATAATTAGAAAGGGATCTGCCCTTCTGGCCGAGGTAAGCTGTCTTACTTTAATCCTCTATTCAGGTAAGAGGTTAAGAATATTCTGACAAGTGCATTGTTTTTGTCAGGCTTTTAAATTCAATGTGGCCATGAGCAGATTGGCCTCTTTCTAGAGCAAGTCAGAGGTGCCACAGCGGAGCTGTAGAGGTCTAAAGAGGAGCACGCTAAGGCTGCTCAATGAATGGAAGTTCTGACGAGGCGAAGTTTGATAGGGAGAGGATGCAGCATGCTCTGGATATAGAGACGCTCAAGTCCCTTGCCGTAAGGAGGAGAGGGATATTGCGAAGGAGAGAATAGTGGAGCTGGAGAAAGAAGTCCAGTCCCTTCGGGGCAGTGTGACCGCCCTAGATTCCCAGGTAGACACTGCCTTCGGGACGGTTACTTTTTTCCTGGTTACCAGGTTGCCCTAGCTCTCCCTCCTCCGTTTGATCTAGGTGACATCGCTGGATGGAACTGGGAGGAGATCATGGCATGGGCTGCTGAGCTAGCTAGGGCAGCACCTTCTGATGTGGCTGGGCCCTCCCAAGTTGTTAGAGATAGTGGAGTACTAGGTGGACTGGACCAGCGCTCTATCTGCCTTCTTCCACCAAGCAATGCTGGATCAGCTCCAAATCTGAAGGATCCTGAGGTTGGTGTGGCTCAGGCAGGAGGAGGGGTTCCTGCCTCCTTTGCTCCTCCAGTAGAGTCTGGCAATGAGGTAAGAGATCGGCCAGCTAATGATGATGGAGAATCTACCCTGCCTATCCTATCTTCTGATCCGGCCCAGGTAGTGGAGGGTTAGGCTGCTCCAATCGAGGAAATCAGAGGGGATTTAGATCGAGTAGCTGCAGCAGGTGAGCTTCCGGTTGCGGGGGGTACCCAGGAAGCAGGCGGGGTTTCATCTAGTGCAGTAGAGGGAGAAACTCTAATCGGCGGAGATGGAGAGGAAATGGCAGATCAGGAGCAGGAGGATGCATGATCCACTTTGACCCCTTACCCATTAGCATCTAGATAATTTTATCTTCTTGTAGCCCATGATCGGGGAATGGGCTCCCCAGTTTCAGAAATGAAAACTTTTTTGATTTTTCCCCTTAGCTTCGTATATGTGTAGTCATTAAAACTCTTGACTGAACCTCGTTTTAATCTGAAGTGAGATCCCCAAAGTAATTTTGATGGCATAGATGCTTGTCCTCGGGCGAGTCCTGATTTAATCAGTGAAGGGAGAATCCCTTTTCATTTATATCTGCTAATTTAATTTAGTCACACGCTTCCGATTGTAGCATAAACTCTGGCAAGAGTCCCCAGCACAAACTTGACTTAATCAAAACTTGGTAACTCATAAAACTTGATGAGAATAAAGTAGAGGAATAGCAGTTGATCGGTACCATGGTACCTCGCACTCTAGTTCTGAGAGTCTCGGCAGTATGGCGAGTAGTCTGGTGAAACAAGAAACCTTGCTCCTTTATTTGTAGGAGCTTTGGTGCCTTGGCGAATCAAAAATTTGGTGAATTATTGGTAGCTTGCCTTTATGTTTTAGGAATCTTGGCACTCTGGCGAAAACGGTGGCGAAAAAGGTACCTCGCATTCCCGTTTGTAGGAATCGCGATACGTTGGTGAAAACAATGGCAGATACACATTGGCAGCAAGATCCGAGTAGGCAACTGAAAACATTTCATCACCCGGTCTTTCTTAGCGGATGGTGGTACTCGGCTAAGGCCCTGATCTGGCTGGTAACTATGCTCTTTGTATCCAAATTCTTCCTGGCCGGGGATGGCACCCAGCCAAGGCAGCAGGAAGGCCATATGGTCTTTTCTGGTCTTGTGGCGATCATATCCGGGTATCTAGCATCCATGTTTTTAGGATTCGTGGTATTCTAGCGAAAACAATTGGCGAATAAACATTGGCAGCAAGATCCAGGTAGGCAACTAAGGCCACTTTAGCACCTGGTCTTTCTCGGCGAGGGGTGGTACCCGACCAAGGCCTTGATCTAGCTGGCAAATACGCTCTTACTATCCAGATCCTTCTTAGCGGGGGGTGGTGCCCGGCCAAGGTCTGATCCATCGGGCAACTATGCTCTTACGTACGGGATCCTTCCTAGAGGGGGGTGGTACCCGACCAGGGCAGCAGGAAGGCCATGTGGTCCTTTCTGGTCTTGAGGCGATCATACTTGGGTACCTCGCATTCCTGTTTGCAGGAATCTTAGTACTCTGGCGAAAACGATGGCGAAATAATACTGGCAACAAGATCCAAGTAGGCGACTAAGGCCACTTTAGCACCTGGTCTTTCTCAGTGGGGGGTGGTACCCGGCGAACGCCTTGATCTGGCTGGCAACTATGCTCTTACTATCCAGATCCTTCTTAGCGGGGGGTGGTGCCCGGCCAAGGTCTTATCCATCGGGCAACTATGCTCTTACGTACTGGATCCTTTCTAGCGGGGGGTGGTACCCGGCCAAGGCAGCAGGAAGGCCATATGGTCGTTTCTGGTCTTGAGGCGATCCTCCTAGATGGACTAATCTGATCTAGGGTATCAGGAGTACTATACAGCTTTCCTGGTTTTATGGTGATCCTTCTGGAGGGATCTATCTGGTCTAGGGCATCAGGAATGCTATGTAGCTCTCCTGGTCTTAAAGCGACAATCATGGGGGATTCAATTGGCGACGTAAAGCAGGTAGATGTAGACAAATATAGGCAGGAGAAAATGGAGAAAGAAACCTTCTTTATTGTTGATCAAAGAAAAAAGGAACAAGTACTTACAACTGCTAACATCTTCTAACAGTCGTTTAGGAATAATCCTGGCCGACTTGCCTTGCAGGATTTATTGGTAAAACCTCTTGAGATGATCAGCATTCCAAGCGTGGTCTACTAGATGTCCGTTCATATCATTCATTTGTAGGCCCCACCCTGGATCACCATTTTGATTAGGTAAAGACCTTCCCAATTAGGTGATAGCACTTCGTCCAACCTCTTCCGGGTATTCTGGGTAACCATTCTGAGCACCAGATCCCCTTCTTTGAAGCTTCGGATTCTCACTTCCTTGTTAAAGTAACGAGCAATCCGGTTCTGGTAAACTACTACTCTTTCGGCTATCCTGTCATGCTTCTCCTCTAGGAGGTCCAGGCTGGCCCTCAGCTTGCCCTCATTTCCCTCGGGGTCCAAATGCTGCACCCGGAAGGAGGCGAGCTTATGCTCTATAGGTAGGACGACTTCTACCCCGTGAGCTAGTGAGTAAGGGGTTTCTCCGGTAGCGGTCCTTTTAGTGGTGCGATACGCCCATAGTACGTCCGGGAGTTCATCAGCCCATCTACCTTTCTTCTACTGAAGTTTTTTCTTGAAGAGCTTCTTAATGGTTTTGTTCGTGGCCTCTACTAGGCAATTGGTTTGGGGGTGTACCACGGACGTGAAGCGAAGTTCAATCCCCAAACTTCCACAGAATTCCCAGAATCTGGCGTTGTCGAACAGCTTACCCAGATCCGTGATGATGACCATCAGAGTCCCGAATCGGCAAACCACATTTTTCTTGATGAACTCTGTTGTATTTGCTTCAGTAATTTTGGAGAGGGGTTCTGCTTCCACCCACCCGATGAAATAATCAATAGCCACGATTGCATGCTTCTGCTAACCTGGAGCGGTTGGGAGAGGTCCAATCAGGTCCACTAGAATGCAAACGGATACGGCGAGCTGCTGGTTGATAACCGTTCTAGAGGCAGGTGATTCAGGTTGGCCGTTTTCTGACATGATTCACAAGACTGCCTTGCATCATGGTGCAAGGTCGGCCAGAAGTATCCCATGCGTAGCACCTGATAAGCCAATGCTTCTTCTCCGATATGATTTCCACAGTCTCCGGAGTGCACTTCCCCCAATGCCCAATTCGCATCCTCAGGATATAGGCATCTGAGCAAAGGGAGTGACCTACCTCTGGGGTAAAGATGCCCCTCTATCAACCAGTATCGGACCAAGGTTCTCTTGATCTTGCGAGCTTGATCGGGGTTTTCAGGCAGCTTTTCTGATTGAAGGTACTCCTCGATTGGATCCATCCAACATGGAAATCGCTCTACGGGGGTTGACTTCCTTGCCTTCAGAGATGCTTGACACAGTGATTATCTGGAGCAGAACTCCTTTTGGCAGTGCTTGTCCTCCATTGGCAGCTATCTTGGCTAGGATGTCAGCTCGATGATTCTGCTGCCTAGGTACCATGCTCGACCCTGAAACCCTTGAAGCGAGGCAACAGCTCTTGTACTTTTTCAAGGTAGGCTACCATGTTATCCCCCTTGGCCTAGTATAAACCAGTTATTTGGTTGACTACCAATTGCGAATCACATTTGGCAAGGAGGTAATCAGCTCCCAGCTCTATTGTTGTTCTCATCCCTGCCAACAAGGCCTCATACTCTGCCTCGTCATTGGTGGTGTTAAACCCGAATCTGAAATAGTGGCAGCATTCGACTTTCTCTGGGTCTGTTAGAATGATCCCACCTCTACTTCATGCTTGATTCGATGCTCCATCGGTATACAGGATCCAGACGTTTCGATTGGTGGGCCAATCTGCAGGCTCTGGTTCTTTCGGAGGAGCTCGAATCAGGCTCAGGGTAGCACCTTGGTCGGGGATCGCACTGAATTCTACCACGAAATCTGCCAAAGCCTGGGCCTTGATGGTAGTCCTGATTTGTATTTGATGTCGAACTGGGTAAGCTCCAGGGTCTACAGCACGAGTCTTCCCGATACATCAGGCCTTTGTAGAAATTGTCGCAAAGGTTGATCAGTGACTACCACAATGGTGTGAGTAAGGAAATAAGGGCAGAGCTTCCTGGCTGCTACTACCAATGCAAATACGAGCTTCTCCAGGAGAACATAGTTCTTTTCTGATTTGGTTAGGGCACGGCTCACATAGTAGACGGGGCGCTGGGCTCTATCTCTGCATTCTTTCACTAAAACTCCACTGGGGGCAGTTTAAGACACTACCAGGTATAACTGTAGTTCTTCTCCTAGTACCAGGCTAGCTGGCTAGCGAGGTACTCTTTTAATGAATGGAAAGCTTGCTCACTGCCTTGGTCCCATTCCATGTTATTCCCCTATTTAATTGCCTTGAAGAACGGGATGCACTTGTCAGTGGACCGCGATATGAAACGGTTCAGGGCTGTGATTCGGCCAGTCAAACCCTGCACTTGTCTGAGTGAGGTGGGAGATTCAAGATCCAAGATGGCTTTGATCTTTTGAGTATTAGCTTCAATTCCTCTCTCGTGGACTAAAAATTCGAGAAATTTCCCGACTGTAACCCCGAAGGCACATTTAGCCGGATTCAGACGCATATGATTTTCCCTGACTATCTGGAAAGTCTGGCGGAGGTAGTCTTGGTGATGTTCATCTATCTGAGACTTCATGATCATATCATCGATATATACCTCTATCGACTTTCCTATCAGTCCTTTGAATGAGCGGTTGACCAGGCGCTGGTAGGTAGCTCCAGCGTTCTTGAGCCCGACGGGCATAACTCCGTAGCAGTACAGGCCTTGCCCGATTATGAAACTGGTCTTATCCTGATCAGCTGGGTGCATCAGGATCTGGTTGTATCATGAGAAGGCGTCCATAAAGCTTAGGAGCTTGTTGCTCGTGGTTGAATCTACCAGTTGGTCGATCTTCGGTAGCGGAAAGCTATCCTTCGGGCAGGCGCTGTTGAGATCTGTGTAATCAACACACATGCGCCACTTCCCG
Organism: Dipteronia sinensis; assembly: GCA_033220585.1. Classification (NCBI taxonomy): domain Eukaryota; kingdom Viridiplantae; phylum Streptophyta; class Magnoliopsida; order Sapindales; family Sapindaceae; genus Dipteronia; species Dipteronia sinensis. The sequence goes on from CM065637.1 coordinate 24,206,267, forward strand.
TTTGATTTGGTTACCATGACTACATTGGCAATCCATTCGGGGTACCGAGACTCCCTGATGAACTCTGCCTTTAGTAATTTGTGTACCTCCTCTTGCACCGCAGCATTTCTTGCTTGGTTGAAATGCCTTCTCTTCTGCTTGACTGGCTTGAAGGTGGGATCCACCGCTAACCTATGTGTTGCTAAGGTAGCGGGTATTCCCGGCATCCCCTCATGAATCCATGTAAAGATATCATTATACTCTCGCAGGAGCTTTATCAGAGCCTCATTTACCTTTGTCTCCAATGCAGAACCTATCCTGACAACCTTGGAAGGATCGACCTCCCTGATAGGTACCTCTTCTAACTCTTCTGCAGGATGGCTACTGGCCCATCCTTTTTCTTCTTCTCCCCTGATGTCTATGTCGGGGAGCTCTGGCGTAGATCCCATTTCAATCGAATCTATTTCACCTTCGAAATCTTCCTTCGAGAACTGGTGATCTTGGTTGATGGTTACCTGCATGCATTGCTTAGCCAGCGCTACTGGATTGGTAGATACTGCATAACACTTGCATGCAACCTGTTGATCTCCTCTCACTTCGCCCACCTTGTCTCCTACTGGAAATTTCATGACGTTATGATATATCGACAAGACTCCTTTAAGAGCAGATAGGTAGGGTCTTCCAGTATGGCGTTGTAGGCGGATAGGGTGTCTACTACAACGAAATCCGTCATCAGGTTCTGCTAGAGTGGCACTGTCCCTACTATTACCGGTAGGATCATAGACCCGGTGGGAATCAGTGAGTCTCATGTGAACCCGTATAATAGGGTAGTACAGCTATTGTAGCAAGGTCTTTTCAGGTTGAATTGCTCCAAAGCGATTTAGAAGAGGATATCAACGCTACTACCTGTGTCAATCAAGACACGATGGACCAAGTTGTTGGCTATCTGCACAGTGATGACCGTAAGGTCATCGTGGGGCTGCACGGTGTTATACACGTCCTCTTCTGTGAAGACGATCTGTGCAGTAGGAGAAAATGGAGGTGGCCCCCTAGTAACTTTGAAAACACTCTGGCTTGCTTCCAATCTGGGAGCTTTCCTGTCATGGTTCTTTCGAGCATTGTTGGAGATTCCGACCAGGATGGGACCTCTGCTGATGGTATTGACAATGTGGATCTGCTCCATCAGATCTTTCCCTTTTGCTTTCCGTCATTCTTCATACACCTTGATATCGGCCTGGACCTCCTTTCCAGTGCGTATGTTGTCGCGTACCTGTTGGAGGAATTTCTCCAACCTCCCCTAACCAAGGCTTCAATCTAGTTCCACAGACTATAACACTCCGAGGTATTATGACCTTTATCCTTATGGAAGTCACAATACTTGTAGCGGTTCCGCTGATCAGCTGGTACCTTCATTGGGCCTGGCATTCTGAGCAGTCCCTTATCGCAGATGGCGAGGTAGATAGTTTCACGAGATGCGTTCAAGGGGGTGTAATGGAGTATCCCCTTTCATCTCTATCGACCTGGGCTACTTCCTTAGGTGGAGGTGTAGCTCTGGGTGGAGTCTGCCTGACAGGGTACCGGTTCTACGGGGGCTGGTAGTGCGGCGACCGATATGTAGACTTGTTGGGAGGTCTGTTCTGACTTCTCTGAACTGGTGCCAGCTTAAGCGCCTCCCTCTTCTAGCGCTTGGCAATTCTCATATCATCATGATCCATTTTGACTTGGAGCTGCTCGTCTATCTCAACCTGCTCTAGAGCTCTAGTTGTAGGCTTCCTGGTAGGTCTCCGGGGGATAGTTTGGTGAAGGATCTGAACAGCCTGCATGCCCATATGTTCCTTCTGAAATTGGCCAAAGTCTCTTTTTCCGTGAAGACCCCCATTTGGATAACTTCCTTGTGGAACCTCTCTAGGTAGGCTCTAAGCGTTTCACCCCGCTCCTGGATCATATATTTGAGATGAATGGGATCCTTGGGGCGAGGTTTGATGGCCAGAAACTAAGCACAGAAATCAGTAGTCAACCTGGTGAATGAATCAACGCTCCCCGCCGGTAGTTTCCTGAACCATGTCTTGGCACAGTCAGTCAGCGTGGTAGGGAACATTCTGTACATGGCGGCCCAGGTAGCATTCTGGACCTCCATCTGGTGAACAAAACTCTCTAGATGGCTCAGGGGATCCTTGGTTCCAGAAAATTTGTCGGTTGGCATCTTGAATTTGGGAGGTAGTTTTGCCTCCTTGATCCTCCTCGAGAAGGGAGCATTCATCTCTACCCAAAGGATCTTTCCGATTTTCCCAGTGCTTACCCTTCTTCATCTCCTGGATCTCTCTTGCCATTCTGGCGACCTGGTCCAGGATACCTTTGTTGCCATCATTTTCTGATTACACCTCAGAATATTGGTCATCAGATCCCCCCGATGTCGCAGAGGTTTCATCCTGCTTCTCTCCATAGGGAGGGTCTTCTCCAACATCCATGTTGCTGTCTCCTGCCATTGAACGAGGGCGCCTCCTGGTCGCTTCTTGTCGAGGCTATCTAGAAGAAGCTTCTGGTCCCAGATGGTGACGCTCCCTAGGCGAGAGATCAATGGCGGATCTAGCGCAGCGGGGTTGATAACCTGTAGGATTTCCTGGAACTAAGGGTGCTGGTCCGAGTCTATCATGAACCGATTGTATTGGGGGCATGAGCCCGAGTCTATCATGTATTGGTACAGGAGGTGGTGGTCCCAACCTGTCAAAGGGAGGTACCCCGGTACCTTACCGATTGGCCTTTCCCCTAGGATCTGGTATCGCAGGCTGATTGGTACAGCCTTTGGCGACCATTCGGAGGCGAATGCTCTCTATAAAGGCCACGACCTGTTGGTCTAGGTTGGCAGGTCCAGCTGCAGGGGAAGTAGGTACTTGGGGGGTAGCCCGTGCGGCAGCTGACAGCTGTGAGGCGGGTTTGCGACCCTTTCCCCCCTTTTTCGGCTTCTGACCCTTTCGGGTTGAAGCGTTCGACTGATGTCCTGACGGATCAGGATGATCCTGAGAGGATCGGAGCTTCATTCTGATAATCTAGCAAGAAAATGAGACACACAGGCTTTCTTTTGAAGGTATGGTGTTTCCCACAGTCAGCGCTAGAAAGTGTTAACGGAAAAATTCACTCGGGGTGAAAATCTCAGTTAACACCCTCACCCACTACCTGTAGCAGCAGCGGGGTAGGTACCTTCGGTACTGGGGTCCCTCTTTTAGTATGATCGAGGTCGACAGACCAAAGAATGGATAGAGAACACAAAGGGACAGGGAGATGTAAAACGAATATTGTTTTATTTAATCAATTACTACGATAAGTTTAGAATATGAATACATACATATCTCTCACTCTTTTCACTCTTTTACATAGGATGGAGATGGAGATGGAGATGGAGAAAACGTTCATGTCGATAAGTGGATATTTTTCCTCCAGTAATTGTCAATGGACTCTCACTGGCTTCTGGGAATCTCCGGGGATCTCTCTCTCGTTCTGGTGATCAAGAATACTCGAAGAAGTCCCCCTGCTTTACCCTTCAATGCCGTATATATAGTACTCCCCTAATCTCCTCAAAATCCGGTTGTTTTTAATGAAGATTATAGAGAGTCATATTTTAAGCGTTGAAAGGCATTTGTGTGGAGCTGAAGGCGCGGGATTAGATCTCGTTAATCAATGGCGAATTCAAATTATGATTCGAATCGACCATATGGTAATTAATGGCGCTTTATTTTGGCGATGGAGTTAACTTTCCTTCTTCGTGGAGCTTGGAGGGAAATTCTGACTTGGAGTCCTAACAGAGGGTAGTACTGGTACCTCATTTTGATTAGCTTGTTCTGTCTCCTGCCAGAATGGTGCTTGTGTCTTCGTGTACCATATCTTATTGCCTGGGGGGTAGGATACTTGCCTTGAAGGAGCTCCGGATAAGCATACTAAGTACCAGGCGGGAATCAGGGTGGCACCAAGGCAGACATCGTGGTGGTATCGAGGTACCTGGTACCTTGGTACCTTGATCAACGTCGAGATGCTTGCGGGGTTCTGGGCGTGCAAGCTATCATCGTACTGGTCTTGAACTGGTATCAGGAACTTCAGTAGGGCGAGATACATGCTTTCGGAGCTGGTATCCTATCTAGATAGATGGATAGTCGAGGTTCCAACCTCGTCGTATATCGACTCCATCTAGGTGAAGGTACCGATCTCGCAGGTCTCTTGGAGTATCTGGATGAATCTTCCTGGATAGATCTCTAGTTTGGAAAATTCTCATTTGGTCCCTTACCGGAAAAACCTGTTAACAGGACTATATGAATGATTTTGTTCCTAAGAGTAGAATTGTCTTGAATGAGCTTTCAGAAGATACAATTCCACAAGAGGTTTCACAAACTAGCCCAATTGTAAGTTCCACACCATCACAAGATCAACAACCCACCATTCCTCGTCGTAGTGGGAGGGTGTTAGTAGACAACTTGAGAGATACATCGGTCTAGGAGAATCAGTGGAGAATCTCCTAGACGACGATGATCCCTACACATACAAAGAAGCTATAGAGGATGTTGATTGTCACCATTGGCAAAAGGCAATGCAATCTGAAATTGAGTCTATGTACTCAAACAAAGTCTGGTCTCTTGTAGATTTGCCTAAAGGGATAAAACCCATTGAGTGCAAGTGGGTATACAAGAGAAAAAGAGGTATGGATGGAAAGGTGGAAACCTTAAAGCTAGTTTAGTAGCTAAAGGTTACACACTGAAGGAAGGTATCGATTATGAGGAAACCTTCTCTTCTATAGCCATGCTTAAATCAGTAAGGATACTCTTATCTATTGCAGCATCTCTAGACTTAGAGATTTGGCAAATGAACGTCAAGACAGCTTTCCTTAATGGAAGTCTTGACGAAAGCATCTATATGACGCAACCAAAAGGATTCATTGAAAAAGACCAAGAGGAAAGAGTATGCAAATTGGAAAGATCCATATATGGATTGAAGCAAGCATTCAGATCCTGGAACATAAGGTTCGATCAAGCTATGAAAGGTTTTGGATTTGTTCAAAACCTTGATAAACCTTGTGTATACAAAAGGATTAAATGCGACAAATTGGTTTTCCTAGTTCTTTACGTTGATGATATACTACTCATCAGAAACGATATAGGTGTATTGACATCAGTAAAAGAATGGTTAGCAAAACAATTTGATATGAAGGACTTAGGAGAAGCAAGTTATATTCTTGGTATCCAAGTAATAAGGGATAGAAAGAATAGAACGATTGCATTATTCCCAAGCTTCATACATAGATAAAATATTGTCTAAGTTCTCCATGCAAGATTCCAAGAAAGGTATGTTACCTTTCAGACATGGAATCAAACTTTCTAAGGAACAATTTCCTAAGAATGAGCATGAAGAGCAATTCATGAGTAGGGTTCCATATGCCTCGGCGGTTGGAAGTCTCATGTATGCAATGCTCTGCACTAGACCAGATATTTGTTTTGTTGTTGGTATAGTTATCATGTTTCAATCGAAACCTGGTCCTGATCACTGGATGACAGTCAAGCATAATTTCAAGTATCTCAGGTGGACGAGAGATCATATGCTTGTATACTCTTGAGGGGATTTAATTCCCGTTAGCTACATAGATTCTGATTTCCTGTCGGATTCTGACTTCAAGAGATCCACATTACGATTTGTATTTACTCTTGGAGAAGGGGCAATCATATGGAGGAGTATCAAGAAATCATGTATTGTTGATTCCACCATGGAAGATGAGTATGTTGCCGCATGCGAAGCTACTAAAGAGGTTGTCTGGCTCTGCCAATTCTTGATTGGCATGGAAGTGGTTCCTAATAGGAATAAGCAGATCATTATCTACTGTGACAACAGTGGAGAAGTGGCTAATTCGAAAGAACCAAGAAGTCATAAGAGAGGGAAACACATTGAAAGGAAGTATCACCTTATGAGGGAAATTGTGCATAGGGGAGACGTGACGATTACCAAGATCGCATCAGCGGAAAATCTAGCGGATCCCTTCATAAAGGCTCTACCACAGAAGATTTTTGATGGGCACCTAGAGAACATGGGAATGAGAGATATGACACACTTGCTATAGCGTATGTGGGAGATTGTTAGGATTATGCTCAATAGCAAGAGTGTAATAATGTATTTGACAAATCTAATAGCATTTATAGTTTAATTACTATTGTTAATGGTCATTTTCGGCAAGGGTCCAAAGAAGAATTTTCCATCCGGCAGGTACCTAGTAGGACCTAGATCGGGACCGATACCTAGATACCGGGGATGCTTGTACACCATGATCTGGAAAGAAGTCAGTACCACGTCTCACAGTCTACCAGGTACCAAGCAAGGCTATACCATGATACCTCCTACCTGGTTCCTAGGTACCACGATACCTCGTACCTAATACCTAGGTACCGCGACATTTACCCGGTACCTAAGTATCGCGATATCAGTCCAGGATCTAACCAGAATGTGTATCCTACCCGCCAAGTAAGAAGAATGGAACCAGGAAGAGGTACCAGCATGCTAGAACAAGCGCCACGCCAGCGAGCACTCCGGTACACCAGTGTACCATACCACCGGGATACAGAGTCAAAATCCTCCTTCAAGCAACGTAAAAAAGAAAGTCAACCTCTCTGGTAAATTAATGGAGATAATCAACACCATTAATGAGGGAATCAGTCAACTCCATTAATGGCCATTCACAACTCCATTAATGAGGGAATCAGTCAACTCCATTAATGGCCATTCACAACGCCATTAATGAGGGAGTCAACTTCATTAATGAAGATAATCAGACTCCATTAATGAGAAGATATTCAACTCCATCAATGAGAAGATATTCAACTCCATTAATTAGAAGATATTCAACTCCATCAATGAGAAGATATTCAACTCCATTAATGAGAAGATATTCAACTCCATCAATGAGAAGATATTCACTCCATAATGAGAAGATATTCAACTCCATTAATGAGAAGATATTCAACTCCATTAATGAGAAGATATTCAACTCATTAATGTCGACAAACCAATGGAGTGGGCAACAAGGATGAACAGATATAAATATAATAAGTCACTCTCCAAGAAAAAGGTCGATTCCCCAATATTTCTCTAGTCTGATATTCTCTCCAGCATGTTCTTCAACATCTCCATATCTCCAACAGCTCTCCAACATCTCCATGTCTCCGATCCCAGATTTCGCCCACTTCTCCACTAGGAATATAAGTTCGCCATCGCCTGGAGTGTAAAAGGGACCCTGCCCTGAATTCCCTCTACACCACCATTGTATCAACTGCTATGTATGTCAGTTTTTGCCATGAATGTACCACTACCAAATGGTACCCCTCTAACTGTGACCTACTAGGACTCAGTTTGTATTAATGTAAGCTCTCAGGAGCACCTCTCGAGATATATAAATATAAAAAAGGGTCTTTCTCCCTTCCAATGGATACTGCCTGGGGGTTTTTCAGCATGTGATCAATCGTGATGCTTTTTCCCCCTAGGTCAATGCACCACTACTAAAAGAGTTGTCATTCTCCCATCTATCTCCTTTTTATGAATGCATATATGCGTGCTAGGCACCGACCATGCTGGTCCTCGCTCTCATGTACCTCTATTGGCTCATTATCTAGGTCGGGGGAATATTGAAGGCATCTAGAGAGGTGACTAGGTACCAGGATCAAATACTAAGACCGGGTACCAGCCTACTGCACCAGATGGGAGGGATGACTGTTCTCCTACCATGGCATCTATCTCGCCTTCACCTTACCAGAACCATGGTACGAAGTACCTACCACGCCCACTGCGACCTCCGGGGTAGCGGGTCGAGGGTGTTGATTGAGATTTTCACCCCGGGTGGATTTTTTCGTTAACAACTATAATTGTCAAAAGTCAATAATCATAAGGTTAAAAGACTATGAGAAATGAAGAATTGTTCGTACATCTGGATATGTATAAGGTAGACACAATTCTTTAGTTAGTCCTGAACAATATTCACAACTTAAGATAAAGGTTGGGCGCATTTACCTTGTTAAAGTTGTAGATTCTTTTGATAGCATTTGAGTGGGATCAAATGTGTTATGATGAGTCTAAAATCATCAAAGTGTAGTGTTTTTAGGTAAAAGAATCAAGTGCACTAGGTGCTTTGAATAGGATCACAGTGAAATACTTTATCTAGAACCGTCAATGGATAAAAGTTTTCACTTGAGGACAATCGGAGAGTCTAACTTAATCCTGAGATAAATGATGGACTTATGGTTACAAGTGTTATCATTTGAGTTATCAATGCGTACGATTATATAGCATAGTCTATCCTCGATAGTTTAGTGGTACTCATTTGTTATTCTATAGAGGACTTCGTTTATAGATATGGACGTCGTGGCTCTATTTATTAAATGTGAGTAGAATATCATCATATGGATATTTTAAGGTATTGGATATTAAATCTTAACATGGAGTTTTCAATATTGTCTATTGAAACATGGCTTCTGGACAAATCAAAATATCCAAGTTTAAAATATGGTCATATGAGTTGTTAACAGAAATTTTGCTCAAGGCGAGATATCTCAGTTAACACCCTCGAGACCACTACCACGTAGGTGGTGGCCAAGGTTGAACGTATGTGTGACAGTGCCTAGTAAAATGAAACTTTTGCACTTTATTTTCTATCTATCTTTGTTTATATAGACAATTGTGGATAATGGATGAATGTGAATATACTTAGTAAATATCAATTTTGATTCTGAAGTGGTTAATTTATTGATTAGTTCATTCTTGAATTGGATTAGCCGAAGGCTCTTGTGGATATTGCACATGATTTACAGGTTTTCCTTTTCATATAGCCCAACTCAGTTTGGGGGTTTTGAAATCATGCATATATTTGTACAGGCGTGAGCATTTAGTAGGAATTGGTATGGGGGTCATTATCCTCATTCCGATATTTGTGAGAATGAATGATGTATGTAGGTGAACTATGCACTTAAATGACATGTTTACTTGAATGCCTTATTTTATTTTGAGTCATGTTAGTGTCTTTTGTTGTGTTAGGCATTGATTATGCATGATTAGTGCCTAGGTGTTTGTGTGTTGAGTCGTGTTAGGTGCGCACCGCTAGGCTGGGCTCGCTTGTCATCAATATTAAGGCCAATGTTGGGTTTTGGATAGGGGGTGTAGACGCCTTGTTGAGTCATCTTTTTTTGTTTTTGTGTCATTTGTTTTTCGTTTTTGGTCCAATTTTTCAAATTTATCGCATTGGCCAAAATTTCGAGCTTTAATTAGCTAGGTTGTGATGCTTTGAGCGTGTGCTCTTTGCGAGTTTATGTATGCATGTTGAGCTTGTGTAGCATCTAGTTGTCACTCTAGGGTCTCACTTGCACGGCATGGGCTAGTCCCATCCTTTTTGTGTTTAATTTGAGGGGACTCGGTGCTCTTGAGCCTTGTTCTAATAGTGAGGACACCCGTGAGTTCACAAACACAAGCTTATTTAAAAAGCGCATTGAGTGTACAAATTTTTCTATTCTTTAAACACTCTTCTCGTCATATGTGTCACATGCCATAAGACATACATATAGTGGATTGCTTGATGGATGCTTTCATTCCCTTGATAGACTTATTATGGAAATGATTTTATGCAATGTGTGTGCATTTAACTACTTAAAAAGCCTAAACACAATTCTAAATCCCTTATGTGTACTCCCAAGCCAATTTTGAGGCCAAACACTTTCTTTTTATTTGGAACCACACTAAACCATATAGCCATAGACCAAACACAAACCAACCCTTAAATTGCCAATCATGTGGGGTGTGTAAATGTTGTGTGTGTGGTGTATGAAAGTGTAAGCTCTAATGTTGAAATAGCATGTATTTAGGCAACTATGTAAATGTGCAAGAAATGGCTCAACATGTAAAAGTGCTAAAATTGCACCTAGAGCCAAATTGTCAAATGTATATGTGCAAAGGCAAATTTAAAAATTTTTTAAAAAAAGAAAAAAAAATAGAAAAGAACCTTGTAATTGAATGTACACTCAAAATTAAGTACAATTATGTAGCACAAATGTGTTTAATTAAATGCCTAGACACTAAGAGTGTGAATGTTAAGTAGAGCTTGGTATGGGTTGTGTGAGTATGTGTAAACATGATTGGTGATCGTTGAACCTAATTTTTTCCTATTTTCTTTATTTCACCACATTAAACTCCATGGCTCTACTACGACCAAATGGAAAAGTCCTAGTTGATCTTAGGGGAAATCTAACTTGGGAATATTTGTTGATGCATGCTCTTTCCACGTTCATGACACTTGATTCTTTCATGAGACTTACTCACTAAAAATAGCGTTTATTTTGTATGAAATGTATGCAACTACTTTGATTCCATTACATAAAATCTTTTGCATACATATTGCATGAGTGTGAACCTAGGTTCTAAGAGAAAAATAAGAGAGAATCCATGTGAGAACTTAGTGTTGAAGCAAATTATGCTTGGCGTGTGAGAGTGAGTAGTTTCCAATGCGAGGGGGCTTTAAGTGTGGGATTCGTGTTATGTGAGTTTCCCTTGGGGTGCCATGGAGTTATTTAGAACATTTTGCATTAGCCTATTCCTCACTCCCATTATCCTTTGCTTATCTCTCAGTTAGTTGGTTTGCAGCGTATTTGTTTCAGTCTAGGAATTTTTAGATTGAGTCATGTTTATGTGTTTAGTGTCTATGTCTTTGTTATGTTTAGAGTTTGCTCAAGGACGAGTAAAGGTTTGGTTTGGGGGTATTTGAACGAGCCAAAAATGTCATTCATTTTGACCCTCATATCCTTTCCCTTTGTCTCGTTCTTGGGTGTTTTTATGAGTATTTATGGCTCTTTTGGTTGATATTGCAGGTATTTGGTGAAAAGGCATGAAGAGGGACAAAAAGGACAAATGGTGCAAAAATGTGGTGAAGAAGGCCATAGTGCACGGGCAGCACACTCGTGCACTACCCGTGCTCTGGAAGATAAAATTGGATAAGACCTCAGTGCAGGGTAACTACACGGGTATTACCCGTGCACTACCCGTGCAATCCACCAGACCAAGGAGTAGAGCCTCGGACAAGAGCCAATTGCACGGGTACAGCACGAGTCACTTACCCGTGCACATTACACAAATCAGGAAGGAAGATGAAGACTACACGGGTACCTTACCCGTGCTATACTCGTGCTATACGTGCATCAGACACGTCCACATCAGCATTCTGACCTATTTTTGGAGAAGCTATATAAGTCATCATATCTGATTTTTCAAAAAGGACCATACAGCCATTCACATCACATTTTCTCTCTCTAAATCTCAAACCCATTCTCTCCCAAAAACCCATCCAAACCCATCCATTTACTTCACCAATTTGCTACTCAAGAGAACATTGGAGGTGGAATCAAGCTTGAAAAAAGAAGGTCTCATATGGGTTTTTTTCTATTTCTCTCCTCTTTGTTGTCTTTTTACAGTTGTCATGAATAGCTAAACCCAATTTGGGGGTTGATGTAATTAATTCATAGATTGTGGGATTTCCACCATTTTGACTTTATTAATATATTTCCATTCAATCTACTTAATTGTGTTTGATTATCCCTTGAATTAAGTAGGCATTCCAACTCTTGATTTTTGTGGATTAATTGAACTTATTAGAGAAACTAATCTTTTAAAAGAAATCTTTGTGAAAATGTGTAAGCACTCCAACTCCCATTTAACTTAGTGGTTGGATTTTCTCCTAAATGCATTTAATACTCACTTTGGGTTGGGTAGGCATTCCAACTCCTAACCCTTTATTGATATTGATTTGTGGTTTCTTTGTGAGCCAAGTAGGCATTCCAACTCTTGGTTTACATTAGGTACCAAACTTTACTTTTAACCACTTACACTTTAGTTGTTTAATCAAGCTCAATTGAATTGGAAAATGTATGTTGTGAGCATTCCAATCCAATATACCTTGGCTAGGAAAAAGAGGTGGATTGTGAGCATTCCAATCCAAGCCATCCCAGAAACTCAAGCTAGGAAGATATACCATATGTTTAAATCGAGTCGGGCATCATAAGTGGAATTTCTATGATTTATATCTATGTTGCATCAACTCCCATATCTATCATCATACCTTTACACACACCTTTACTATCTTAGTTTTATTTTAGTATTCTTTAGTTTAGTAGTATTTGCATTTTCAAATTGGTCTTTATCATCATCAATTCAACTTTTCTTTATTGTATTTAGTGCTATAGTAGAATTTGGTCACAACTATTTCACGATCTATGTGGACCTATACCCCTATTTGCCATACTAGGTTTATTTGCATTAGTGCATCTTGGGATCTTTAAATTTGTTTGGATTACATTCACAACAAAATGCACGTTCATGGAGATATGAGTGGCTTGGGTTTTGTAGAAGAAGTTAAGAAGATTCCTACAACCAATAACAAGTAAAGAAAGTTCAAGAAGAAGAAAGACTCAACTACCATTTCTTGCAAAATCAAAGACAAAGACAAAAAGAGCTATGGAACTTCTCAACCGACTTCTCAACCAAAGCATGCACACCCAAAAGGTAATTTTTCTAAATTCATTCCGGTTTGTCATTATTGTAATGTGGTTTGTCACATTAGGCCTAAGTGTTATGAATATGTTAGGCAATGCAAACTAGGAAATGTGAAACATGATAATGATGTTAAAAAGTTACCTAATCATTCTCCTAATCATGAGTTTAAGTCTAGAGCTAAACATAACATCTCTAGTTTTATCCTGGTTTGTAATTTTTGCAATGTTAGAGGGCATATCAAACCTAAATGCTACAAGTATATTAGACAATACAAAGTAGGGAATGAGATGCATTCTAGTGAGACGAAAAGACTTCCTTTGGTTGTTTCTAAACATGTTAGGGCATTAGAGACTATGCATGATGAACATGTGAATAAAAAGAAGTCAACAAAGAAAGTTTGGGTTAAGAAGAATAATTTGCATGCTAGTGAGTTGAACAAATCTTCTTTGAAAGATTCTAAACATGATAATAGTTTTGATGCTTTGAATAATGTGCATATTGATCATGATCATGTGAAGAAATTTACTAAGAAAATTTGGATTAAGAAGCATGATGTGAAAAAGTTTCCTAGTCATTCTTCTAAACATATTGATATTGATAAATCTTTGAATGTTGTGCATAATAATGATAAACATGTGAAGAAGAATGTCAAGAAGATTTATGTGGATGAGAATGTGAAAAAGCATGATGGTCATATACCTTGTCTTGATGAAATATTTATGTGTGGCAATAATGATGAGTTTAATATGAGTGATATTTTCATGAAGAACATAGTTGATGATATATCTTCAAGATTTCATATTTCCATGTGTAATGATCATGATGTTGTTTGTGTTGGTTCACCTAAGACTAATATGGTCAAAGGTGAGTGCTCTCATACTTGATTGAGTAGCACATATGAGAATATTTTTTTTGTTCTTGTTTGATAAGAGTTCTAAGTTTGATGCTTGACTAAGATATTTGCACTATGCTAGGTCTAGTATTCAAACTTGGTGTCTCTAGTCAATACATGAACTTAATATTCTCATACTTTCACTATGATAGTCAAATTTTGTTGATTAACTTTAGAGAGGTTGTATCTTGAAATCTATATGGTGATGAATTTTGTTAAGACTTTTGGAGAAAGTCGTTTTATATGTTTGTTTGAGTTGAGATGTTTAGTCTGTATTCTCTTGGGAAGACACACCAACAACTTGTTGTCATGAAAACAAACAAGCCAAGGGAGCTCATAAAAAGGGTGAAGGCTTTACATTGATGAAAAAGCATGCTAAGGTATATCTCTACTCTAAAGCTTGCTTTCTTGTTTCATCTTTTCAACTCTATGTGTGCATGACATCATGTGGGATGTTATTTTAGAGAACTTTGTTCAGGATACATATGTTTCTCTTTAAATAATTGCCATCTAGAGACCATTTAGTGATATCGTTCGCAAAGATCTTTTACATTATGTATGTGTTATATCTTATACTTGTTTGATTGATGAGTGGCATATTTTTGAAAAATACGAGCTTCATACTCAATGACATCTACTCTATTGAGAAGTAATGATCTTAAGTAAGTCTTTTTGTATTGCTTTTAGATCATGCGTTTTAAGCCTTAAAACTTGGTTTTCAAAAAGTGCACACTTTGCTTCTCTCATATGTTTAGTTTGAGTAAGTTGAGTTTGAAGATATGTGAATTATGGATGCACCTTGAAGTGTTTTGACTAGTACATTAAAGATGACCTATGGTTAGTCTATTTTGCTTCGGCAACTACATAGATCTCAATGAGCACCTTCATGAAAAGGGCTACACATTTTGGTTGTGCAGCCACCCAATGTAGGAAAGGGCTACACCATTATGATAAGTGAAAGCCATCATGAAGTGTATATGTTTATATTAGAAAAATCAAAGAAGTGTTGAAAAGAATCAATAAAATAAATCTTTGACTCAAAGCCTAAAAAAAGGCTAAAAGGAGTATAGTTGAAAATTGTGATTACTCGGGTTGAAAAACAGAAATGGGATAACGAGCTACATGCACACACAAGCTCATATGTTGAAATCTATTCTCATAAAAGCAAAAATTCTGGATGATAATCGGTTTGGCCTTTTATGGAAAGGCTTAAGATGAATAGATGTTGATATGGTTTGCATGTTGATGATCCAATTACTCCTTTATATATGTTTGAAGTAAATCCACACACACACTTGTTTTGCTTTCAAGTGAATTTTATATGCTAGAAATTTTAGAAGAATTATGAGAGAGATAGAAAATCTTGGTGTATCTCTCATAGTTTGTGGTGCTTATTTTGTTGAATTTCTTTAAAATTGCTTGATTGTGTGATTGTGTGGATATCATTGTGAACAATATCCTATCTTGATCTTAGATAGAGCACTTATCAAGGGGGGGCATTGTATGCTAGACTTTGTTCTCTTTTATGATATGTTCACATGATTTTATTTTGATAAAAACATGACATAATTGAACATTGAAAATGCATGTTACTGATCTCATATATTTGCCTCTTTTCCCTTGATTATCCATTGTTTTTTTCTTTGACTATTCCTTGACAAAAGGGAGGGAGAAATGTATACCTCACCGTGTGTGGGAGAAATGTACCTCATGTGGGAGAATGTACCTCTTTGTGGATTATTGACCTTCTTGTATTAAGGGGGAAGAATTCTTTTCTTAAGGGGGAGTAAAGAATTCTTGTATGTTGAGGTTAAGGAACCAAGAGAGTGCTTTAAAGTGAACTTTTATAAGAGATAAGGGGAGTCTTGTTTGTTTTTGTGGATATATATCACCAATCTTCTTTGTAGAAGTTTATTGTTTGTTTGGTTGTGTGTTTCTCACAGGTGCCTTGATGATTTAAGAAGGAGAATCTTGACGATTCATGAACACTTGAAGATATTTTAGTTTAGGGTTCTCTTTGTAATGTGAGGATGTGAGAATGCAATCATCTATGAGTTAGTTTGAGTGATCATTGTATGGTGAGGTTGAGGTTTTGTCATGGAATAGCCAAAGGGGGAGATTGTTAGGTTTTAGATTTTTGTAGGCTTGATTCCATAACAAAATGCTCTTTGTTTGTATTGCTTAGTTGCTTAGGTGGTTCGTGATTGGATCGAGCTTCAAAGAAGGAAATCAACTTCGCATGCAAAGTTCGTGTTCAAGACGACAACTTGGATGCTAAGGTATCAAGATTATTCTTCCTCTTGCAAGGCGTAAGGCACACACATACATTGCATTCATTTGCATCCCTGTATCATTGTGAAAAATTTGGTATAACACAATACACACACTTATCCTTGTATGCACATGCATTAGACTTAAAGTTGACAATTTTCATAAATTGTATGTTCTAGGACTATAGCTAGGAAATATCATACTTGTGTGTTCTTGTGTTTATTAGTTTGTGTTTTTGTGATATTGAACTAGAATTTGAGCTTATATAATTCCTCATTGAGTTCTGGTTGTTTTGGTTACTCATTGATTAAGTTTCGAGTTCAAAATAGGAGGTTAAAAAACTTTCCGTGTTTTTATCGTACATGGTTTTCGTCCTTGTGTATCGAGTTGAAGAACGCGAGTGGTAAAATAGGGAAGAGGAATGGTAAAAGTGCCATTCGTACCCCTTCCCCGTGGAGGCGCATGGGCCCCATGGGAAGGGATGCCCTCTACCCCTGTGGAGGCCACGCGCCTCCATGGGATGCTGAGGTAGCAGCCCTTCATTGGTTGGTCGAATCTCTCTCCTCTCCAACTCATTTTCCCTCCATATATATTCAAATTTCGTGCAGAAATTGTTCACAACTTGTCCAATTTTGTTTTTGTGATATATCTCTCAAATCAACTTCGATTTTAGATTTTTCAAAAGACAAAATTGTTGGTTTCGAAGATAGGAACAAGTCCCAAGCATTTTCAGAGTCAAATGATGTCCAGATGTTTCGTAGTGATATGATCTCCATTTGTGTGTTCATCATTGGTAAGGGAATCATCTTCTTTCCATTTTTCTTTTGTGATCAACTTGATGGATCTTCTTATTTGATTAAAGAAAAATGTAAAGAATGATTTTGATTCCAATTTTAGACTTTTTTGGATGAGTTTCGAAATTAGCTTTTGTATTTTTGACTGAATATCATTTTAGCTAATTTTTGAAGATTATGAACTTGAATCTAGAATATCTTTGTGATTTGATTTTGATTGGTGATTTTTAGGTTTTAGTCACATGTTCTAGAACTAGGATATTTTGATTGTGATCTCTATCATCTAAATCTAGTTCTTGCTTTGTTGAATATGTTAAGGATTTCAAGTGTTAACTTATTCACTTGATTTCAAAGCTAGTTTTGTGATTTCTATTGAAAACTTGTTATTCTAGCTTTTATTGACATGTTTAGGATTCTAGATATTTTTGTGAATGATTTTAAATGCCTAATCTATATCTCTAATCACATGTTCATAAGAATTAGTTACATTTGTTTGTGAGCTAGATTTGTGCAAATCTAATTCTTTATAAAGTGTGTTTGATCAACTTGCTCTATTTGCTTGTGTTTGCATCATTTGCATTCACTTAGATCATATGCCTTGTGAAGAGGTTGGAAGTCTCATTTCTAAGAGTGATTCTTTGATTTGAGCATTGAAAGTCTTTGCTAGAGTCGGGAGGACTTGGATAGCTAAGCACTGGAAATCTTGGCTAGGATCGGGGTGATCCAGATAGCTAAGCATGGAAGTCTTGTCTGGAGTTAAGAGGACTTGGATAGACAAGCAAGAAATCTTCCTAGAGAAGTGAGGTCTTGGATAGGAAGTCGGCATAGTAAGTTCACTAGGCCCGAGGGTAAAATAGGTGTAGATAGCTTGGAGAGTGAATCTTGTGTTGATTGCCTCTTGAGTGTGTATCTCCTATTTATCATAGTTATTTGCTTTTTGCCGGTGATTATGGTATCAACACGTGGATGTTTCTTCATTTTGAGGTTTTAGCATGTAAAAATCTCTTGTGTTGATTTTTGCATTTTTAGTTTCTTTACTTACATTAACTTGTATTGTTTTAACACTTGCTTGATTGAATTTACTTCGACTTGTTAAAGGCTCTAAGTGTGCTTAACTTGGTTGTGTGAAAAAGAAGTGCAAGAAGTTGAGCATATATACGTATTCACCACCCCCCCCCCCCCCCCCCCTCTAGGTATATTTTACGCTATAAGTGGTTAAGGGAATTTCAAATTCCTCAAAAGTGATCAACAAATGACACACTTTCTATTAGACTCCACTTCTACACAACACCATTAAGAAGTTGGAAATTACTCAACAGTGACACACTCTCTGTTGGACTCCATCGCATCTTAATATCCCGGGTCTACCAATAAAAAGTCTACTTTCTATCCAGGGCACACTTGCCTCTAGAAAGTCTCCATTGCTTGATTATCCGGACCACATGTCCTAATCAAGACTTCTTGCTTAGCTATCCGGACCACATGTCCTAGCCAAGACTTCATGCCTTTTACAAGGACTTCCTAGTGAGATCAATGAATGCAAAATGTAAACAAGCACTCAACATAGAATATGAGATCCATACATTCTATTGGAACTAGACATAAGCATATGAGTTCATAAATCAAAATTGTCTAGTTACTAAACATGAATAAATTCTAGAACATGTGAAAACACCTAAACACATTAAATTTCTAGAATCATTCATGTAACTAAAACTTTAATCAAACATATACATTAAGCACACATTCAATGTTTTAGTACCTGTTAACAGAAATTTTGCTCGGGGCGAGATATCTCAGTTAACACCCTCGAGACCACTACCACGTAGGTGGTGGCCAAGGTTGAACGTATGTGTGACAATGCCTAGTAAAATGACAAGGAATATTAGTACTATTAACCACCAAAAAGAATCAAAAATACTTTCTTTATTAATAGTGTGTGATATACAAATCTCTCTCAAACTGCTCTCGTATGCCTGTCGAAAAGTAGTCCCCACTTTCTGAAGGCCGAAGTCCTTCTTTTATACATTGTCTTCATAGGTTAAACTAACTGATTCTCCCCTTGATTTTCTCCATCCCTTCCCTCCTTATCGGACGGGATTTTACACTTAAATGTCATTGACTTTGAGTTAATTGCTAAGTTGAGAATATCTTGGTGGAGATCAATTTGTTTCCTTCTTGGACTCTATTACTTATTCTGTACGTATGTAACGTCTTAAGATATGATCCAGTGTATCTTCAGGTTTTGTTAGCATGATCCCCCATAGGGGTCGTTGAATATGGTGTATATTATGGTGAGGTACATCAGATAGTGAGGTCGATCAGTGTCTTAGCCATGATATTCAGGAGTTTAGTCTAGCCAGGAGCTAGTCTGACCTCCCTTGATCTTTTGGAGCTAGGTGCGGCCTCCTACGGACACCCCACTATGTCAGCGAGGTATAGGCGAGCTTCTGGAGAGATTGCGAGGTAATCCCAACTTCGGAGGGATTTCCTGGTTTTAGGTTCGATGATGCGGGCTCGATCTGACCGAGCCGGGCTCTACTTCGGGTGTTTCTGGAGCCCGTCCTTATTTCTATGGGGCGGTACCGTAGCTCAGCTTCGGGTAACATGGTCTCCTGGTGGATGACCTCGGGCATGGAGCCAGGTTTAGAGGGTGGAAAATTTCTCTTTGGTCCCTAGCCAAATTTGGCTATTAAGAGAAGTCCCCTCTGACTTGAACACCGGTTGTCGAGCTTGGGGTTGGAGTCAGATTTTTTATTTTATTTGGGAAATCTTTCCTTCTTTACCGTTACCAGAATCTTGGGGAAATCTTCTCATTAACTGTGCAAGTGACGTGGCGTGAGCAGACTGATTTATTTCTGAGTTAATCAGGCTGCGTTACGGCAGTCTCCGAGATTTTAGGTGATCTTAACCAAAGATCTCGACGGCTCGTGCTGCTGCCCTCTTGCCTATATATACTTGTTTATATCTCTCAAATTTCAAATTTTCCCAAGATAAACTTCCTCTCATAAACTTTCTCTCAAGCATATCTTTTTCTTCATTCCTCATCCTCACCGACTTCATTCCATCATGTCGAAAACCAGTCGCGACTCTGTTCATTCGATGGTTGACGGCGAAGAGGTCTTCAGCCTTGCCTCTGGAAAACGGGCAAGGAGGAGCTTATATAGCGATGATTTTCAGCCCAATCCGTAACGTCGGTGGTCGAACAGGAATGTGTCCATTGGGACCGGGTTTTCTAACCATCCTGACCATCCTTTGGATCTAGCCGATGAAGACTCTGATAAAGAGGTTGGCGGCGACACCGCGGGGGAGCATCGAGTCCTGGCTTCCGGCCCCCTTTGGAAAGGCTTCTCCCTATGACTTTAGGGTTGTCCCTGATTCTACCGTTGATCCGAACGTGATTGATCGTTTAAGGTCTAAGTACAGCATTCCCGACAGCGTTTCTATCTCAGTACCTCCCAAGGGTTATGAGTTCTTCAATCCCTCCAAAGGCATGCTTCCAATTCATGTGGCGGCTCTCGAGAATGGGGTTAAGCTTCCCCTTCATCCTACTCTTCGGCGAGCTCTCAACGCCATCCAGCTTGCTCCCCTGCAGTTGACGCCCAGCTTCTGGAGGCATTTGATTGGCTTCCTCGTGTTGTGGAGGGAACAATGCCAGCTGAGGAAGGTGACAAGAGAGCCCGAAGTAGAGGAGCTATCCTATCTTTTCCAAATCGGGAGCCTATCTGGCACTCCCTGAGGTTAGTTTTATACTAAGGCCAAGAACAAGCTCAATTTTGCTATTCCCGGCGCTTCGAAGAAGAACCCTGCCTGGAAGGAAGAATGGATCCTTACGGGGGATGATTGGGGAAGCTCGATTTTCATTAGGGGGCATGAGTTCGAGGTTCCCACAGCTTTTAGTGACAAACCATCGTGGGACCGGGACTCCCTCCCTCCTGAATCTGAAACTATTTTAAAGGCTATTCTAGCCAAGAACTATTTAAACCTGAAGTTCCCAACCGCTGAAGCCTTCGATCCTCGTAGGGTGAATCAATACCTGCAGATCTCAGATGTTACTCCTCGTAAGTGTCACTAAATCGTCTTGCTTTGTCTTGTTGACTAGCTTAGTTTTGACGTTTCCTTTTTTGTTTTGTTTACTCGTAGTTTTTGTTGTTGAGCCAGCTTCCCGCGAGGTCCAACGATCTCCTCAGGCTCGAACTCTTCCCTTTGCTGGGGTCACACCGGCTCTTGCCCAATCTACCTCCCCAGCTGGATCTAAGATGGCCAACCTTACATCGCGGGCTTTTCGGGCTTTGGGTAAGGCTCCCCAAGCTGTTGGTCCAACTGCTTCTGCCCCTTCTGTTGTTATTGCTAAAGTTGCCACTCCCACGATTCGTCCTCCGGATTCCGCTACCCTTCCAACCCCCCAGCTTCGGAGGATTTTGAAATGGGTGTCGCAGGGATTCCTCTTAGCCGTTTTCGCCCTAAGTCGAGCTCGACGGGGCAAGATAAAGTCTTGGAACAATTCATCGTGTCCTGTCCGGGCGGTGGGATCTCCAGGATGGCCTCAATGCCCGTGGATGTCTTGCTCACTAAGGGGTCTGCTGTCTTAGCTGAGGTAATTGCATTTTCTTCGTACTACTTCTGCCAGCTTGTTCAATTTCTAACCCTGGCTTTGTATTTTACAGGCCTTCAAGTTAAATGTAGCCATGGGCCACCAGGTAACCCTCCTTCGTGACCGGGCTACTAAGGCTGAAGCCGAAGCCGAGAAAGCCATGGGATTTCTCAAGCGGGCTCAGACCTTAGTAGAAGAGATGACCTCCAACCAAGGAAAAATTGAGATCGAGCTGGCCGAGCTTCGTTGTGATCATGAGAGGATGAAGCAGTCTTATGATCAAGAACTTCTCCAATCTACCCGGCGGGCCAGGCAGAGGGATTCTTGGAAAGCTGAGGGTAAGAAGTTGGACCTCGAGAATCAGGCTTTGACTGCTCAGGTGACCAAGCTGCAAGCTGACGCGGAGACCTCCTTTAGTGATGGATATTTCTACGCTTCCTTTCAGGTCGCAGAGGCTCTCCCTCTTCCCTTTGATCTACATCCATTGCCGGTTGGGATAGAAAGGAGATAACGATTAAGGCTGATGAGTTGTCTCGCCCTGATAATGATGAGGCGGTTCCTTCGAGCCAGGTAGGAGCTGGAAAGCAGCCCATCCAGGCAGATCCTCCATTTCCTCTTCCTATCTTTACTACTTCGGGTCTTGGGGAATCTTCAAGTAAGGTTCTGTCCTCGCAATCCGAAGGAGATCAACCAGGAGCTGGGGAAGGAGCTAGGAGCCCGTCTGAGGAACCCCTATAATGGAGATGGAGGTCGACAGGAGCCAGATGGGGTCTATGGCTGCCCTTCTCGATGCGGCTATCCCGCCAGAGGTTATGGTAGTGATTAATGAAGTCCTGGAGGAAGATCATGCTGATCAACAGGAGGAGCCTCTGAATGGAGGGATGGTTGGTGAGGATAACCAAGATGGGCAACCACTTGAAAGGGGGGTTGATGGCGAGGATCAACTTGAGGGAGGAGGATTAGCAGAGGAAAATCAAGAGAACTCCAAAGCTTGACGCTGCCTGTTCATGATTGGCCTTGATTGCCTGGAAAATGGGGTGGGCACCCCGTTTTACTCTTGATTAGTTTAGTTGTTTTTTTTTATAGCCCGTACTCGGAGGTTGGGCTCTCCGTTTCATAAATGTAGCCTTACCAAGGGATAGGCTCTTTTTTTCTTTAAAGAGATTTGTCTTTAATGAGAAACCGATTCGCTTGAGAAACAGATTCGCTTGAGAAACTCTTGTTTTATTCCTGGTCCTGACTAGAAGCCAGAACTGCATCCTTGATGATAATTTGTTCATACTTCATTCTGACTTTTGTAAGGAATTCTTATCAGGATGATCTTGATCCTGCACACGAAAACAAATATTTATATTTAAATCCGTTTTAGGAGAGGTAGTCCGATCGAGGCATCAGGAGGGCTGTTTAGATATTTCATGGTCTCGAGGTACGGATGGCAACTATGTTCTTACACTCAGACCCTTCTTGGGGGTGATAGCCGGACCAAGGCATCAGGAGGGCTGTTTAGCTATTTTCTGGTCTCGAGATCCGGATGGCAACTATGCTCTTACACTCAGATCCTTCTTGGGGGTGGTAGCCCGACCAAGGCATCAGGAGGGCTATTTAGCTATTTCCTGGTCTCGAGATCTGGATGGCAGCTATGCTCTTACACTCAGACCCTTCTTGGGTGTGGTAGCCCGACCAAGGCATCAGGAGGGCTATTTAGCTATTTCCTGGTCTCGAGATCTGGATGGCAACTATGCTCTTACACTCAGACCCTTCTTAGGGGTGGTAGCCCGACCAAGGCATTAGGGGTAGCGAGGGGGCTTCCCCGGCTAGTCACTGGTCTTGAGGCGTATATGTTGAATTTCCCAGTCGAGTATGTAGATACTAATGTTGAACATAGTCGGAGATAAAGAGAAAAAAAAATTACTTTATTGATGATCGAGATGTAGTACATCTTTATTAGGGATTCTAATGAAACCTAAATGGGGGTAATCTGCTTGAAAACTCCCTGCTCAATGGTAGAATTTCCTCAAGTGATATGCGTTCCAAGTGTGGTCGATGGGTCGACAATCCATGTCTTCGAGTTTGTAGGCTCCATTGCGAGCAACTAACTTTATCAAATATTGCCCTTCCCAATTGGAGCTTAGGACTCCATCTGACCTTTTTCGAGTATTCTGGGTCACTTTCCTAAGCACCAGATCCCCTTCTTTGAAATTCCGGGCTCTAACCTTTCAGTTGAAATATCTAGCAATCTTGCTCTGGTAGATTGCCACTTTCTCCGCTACCCGGTCTTGTTTCTCTTCTAGGAGGTCCAGATTAGCCCGGAGCTTGACCTCATTACTTTCGGGTTCAAAATGTTGCACCCTAAATAAGGTTAATTTATGCTCGATAGGGAGGACCGCTTCAACTCCGAAAGCCAGGGAGTAAGGTGTCTCCCCGGTAGCTGTTCTCTTTGTAGTCCGGTATGCCCAAAGAACTTCTGGCAGCTCTTCGGCCCATTTGTCTTTTTTCTGCTGTAGTTTCTTCTTCAGAAGCTTCTTGATAGTCTTGTTAGTGGACTCCACCAGCCCATTAGTCTGGGGATGGGCTACTGAAGCAAGCCTGAGGTCGATCCCCAATCCTTTGCAGAAATCTTTTAATCGGGCGTTGTCGAACTGCTTACCCAGATCGGCTATAATGATGAGAGGGGTCCCGAATCTACATACCACATTGGTTTTGATGAACTTGGTCGTATTATTTTCTGATATTCGAGAAAGAGGCATTGCCTCGACCCATCTTGTGAAATAGTCGATAGCCACGATAGCATATTTCACCTGTTCGGGAGCGGTAGGAAGCTGTCCAATCAGGTCGATCCCCTACATGGCAAAGGGGTAGGGTGAACTGAGAGATGACAGTCGCTTAGGTGGCTAGTGGTTCAAGTTTGAAGTCCTTTGACAAGGCTCGGAAGATTGTACAAAGCGTCTTGCGTCTTGGTGGATGGTAGGCCAGTAGTACCCCATACAAAGTACTTGATATGCTAGAGCTTCTCCACCGATGTGGTTCCATCAGTCCCCACAGTGAACCTCTCTTAGTGCCCATTTAGCATCGTCAGGATGCAAACATCTAAGTAAGGGGAGGGATCTACCCCTTCTGTAGAGGTACCCGTCTACCAAGCAATATCGAACCGAGAGTCTTTTAATCCTTCGGGATTGATCGGGCTCCTCGGGGAGCTCTCCCTCTAGGAGGTAGGCAACGATCGGGTCCATCCAGCAAGGCTAACGATTTAGGAAGCAGATTTCCTTATTTGCGGCTATGCTTGGTTGGGAGATCACTTGGAGGGGAATTCCCTGTGGTAAGGATTGGCCACCATTTACAGTTATCTTAGCCAGAACATCCGCGCGGTGGTTTTGATGTCGAGGCACCTGATCGATCTTGAACCACTTAAACTTATTTTTTAGCAACTGAGCTAGCTTTAAGTAGGCAGCCATGTTATCTCCCTTTGCCTGATACACCCCTGACACCTGATTGACAACAAGCAATGAGTCGCTCTTCATTTGTAGGTAATCGGCCTCTAGTTCGATGGCTGCCTTCATCCCAGCTAGGAGGGCTTCATACTCTACTTCATTATTTGTGGCTTTGAACTCGAATCTGAAACAGTGACAGAATTCAGTCCCCTCTAGGTCTATTAAAACTATGACAGCTCCTCCCCCAGCTTGTCTGGATGCTCCATCTGTATAGAGGGTCCAGGACTTACAGCCTTCCGGCCAATTGTCGATCTCGGAGGTTTTTTCAGGGATCTCATTTGGTGCTGCGGGATTCTCTTGACCTGGGAGCGCTGAAATTTCTGCCACGAAGTCTGCCAAAGCATGTGCCTTAATCGTGGTCCGGGGCTTATATTTTAAATCGAACTGAGTGAGCTCTAGGGCCCATAAGACTAGCCTTCCAAACACATCTGTTCTTTGTAAGAATTGGCGGAGAGGTTGGTCCGTCACCACTGCTACTGAATGAGCTTGAAAGTAGGGATGGAGTTTCCTCGCCGAGATCACCAGAGCATAAGCTAGCTTTTCCATGAGAATATAATTTTTCTCTTACTTGGTTAAAGCATGACTCACATAGTATATGGGCCTTTGAACCCCGTCGCAACACTCCTTAGCCAAAGCTCCGCTTACTGCAGTTTTTGAGACGGCCAGGTAGATCTGCAGCTCCTCTCCAGGAACAGGCTTGACTAACAATGGTGGGCTTGTTAGGTATTTTTTTTCAAGGCTTAGAAAGCTTGCTCGCTCTCCTGGCTCCATTTCATGTTTTTCCCTTGTTTGATGGCTTTGAAAAAAGGGGGGCATTTATCAGTGGAGCGAGAGATAAACCTGTTGAGCTCCGATACACGCCCAGTCAGAATTTGTACCTGTTTGAGTGATGTGGGGGATTCCAGGTCCAAGATAGCTTTTATTTTCTCTGGGTTGGCCTCTATGCCTCTCTCATGAACCATGAAACCTAGAAACTTCCCCGCTGTTACCCCGAAGGCACAATTGGAGGGGTTCAACCGCATCTTGTTTTCTCTCAGTATAAGAAAGGTCTTGCAAAGGTCTTCCCGATGTACTTCTGCGGTTGGTGATTTTGTGAACATGTCGGCGATGTATACCTCCATCGTCCTTCCGATCTCGAGCTTGAACAGCTTGTTAACCAGCCGCTGGTATGTAGCCCCTGCATTCTTCAAACCAAATCTCATCACCTTGTAGCAGTACAAGCCCTGCCCAGTAATGAAACTGGTCTTGTCTTGGTCAGCTGCGTGCATCTTAATTTGGTTGTATCCTGAGAACGCGTCCATAAAACTCAGAAGTTGATTTCCGGACGTGGAGTCAACCAGCTGGTCGATCTTTGGTAAAGGAAAACTGTCTTTTGGACATGCCCGGTTGAGGTCGGTGTAATTGACACACATACGCCACTTCCCATTCGCATTCGTAACCATGACCACGTTGGTGATCCACTCGGGATAGCGCACTTCTCTGATAAACCCTGCCTTGATCAATTTATCTACTTCTTCCTGCACCGCAGCGTTCCTCTCAGAGTTGAAGTGACGCCTCTTCTGTTTGATGGGCTTGACCATTGGATCTACCGCTAGTCGATAGGCGGCCAATGATACCGGGATCCCAGGCATTTCATCATGGCTCCAAGCGAAGATGTCGTTGAATTCTCTGAGAAGATCAATTAAGCCTTCTTTCACTTCTGACTCGAGGGTAGCCGCGACCTTGACGACCTTGAAGGGATCGTCATTTCTGATGGGTATCTCCTCTAGTCTATCTACGGGTTGCCCGCTGGCCCACTCCTTGCTCTGTTCCTCCTCATAAGGCATTATGGGTTCACTCTCTAGATGCTCCGAGGGTTCCATTTCTTCCTGGATTATCTGGGATGTTTCCATATCTTCCTGGATTATTGCGACCTGTATGCACTATTTTGCTAAAGCTGTAGGATTGGCAGACACTGCGTAGCACTTCCTAGCTGCTTGCTGGTCTCCGCGTACCTCCCTCACCTTGGTTCCCACCAGGAACTTCAGGACATTGTGGTATATAGACAAGACTTCCTTCAAGGAGGACAGGAATGGTCTTCCTAGGATGGCGTTGTAGGCCAATGGGGTGTCAACCACAACAAAGTCCATCATGACATTTTGTTAGAGAGGTGCGGTTCCGACGATTACTGGGAGTATCTTCGATCTCACCGGTACGATCGAATCCCCGGTGAACCCATAAAGTGGAGTTGTATAGCTATTGTAACACCATTGCTTTAGATTTAATTTTTCCAAAGTATCCTTAAAAAGGATATCTACACTGCTGCCCGTATCTACGAACACGCCATAGACAGGGCAGTTGGCAATTTGTATCGTGATCACCATGGGATCATCATGAGGTTGCACGGTGTTGAAGACATCTGCTTCGGTGAAAATGATCTATGCTGACTAGGAGGGCTCTATCGGGCTTTGGCTAACCTTGAAGACTCCCTAGCTTTCTTCTACACGGGGGATCTTCCTTGCAAGGTTTTTTGGGAAATATTGGAGGTGCCAGCCAGTGTGGGCCTTCCGCTGATGGTGTGTGTCACCTGGATTTGTTGCATTAAATCAGTCTGTTCCCTATTTCTCTTCTCCGCATTCTCGTAGATCTCGGCTTGTACCACCTTTCCAATCCAAATGTTATCTCTGATCTGCTGTAAGAACTCAATCAAGCGTCCCCCCCTTATCAGGGATTCAATCTGGTTACGTAAATTATAACACTCTGAAGTGTTGTGGCCCATGTCATCATGGAAGTCGCAGTACTTGTACCGGTTCCTCCTGTCTATTGGGGCTTTCATAGGAGCAGGCTTTTGGAGTAGCCCCTTGTCTCGTATAGCAAGGTAGACAGTTTCCCTGGAAGCATTCAGGGGAGTGTAGTACTCATACCCTTTCTCCCATCGCATTACGGGGGCTACGGTCCTGAGAGGTGGCGAAGCCCGAGGAGGGGTACGTCTTGCTGGATATTTTTCTTGCTTGTGCTGAGGAGAGGGGAAGCGATAGGTCGACCTATTAGGAGGTTTATTCTGAGTTTTCTGAGCTGGCTCAGATTTTGGGGCTTCTATTTTCTGACACTTCGCCGTTCTCATATCGTCGTGTTCCATCTTGAATTTGAGTTGTTCGTTGATCTCGACCTACTCAAGAGCTCGATCATAGGCCTCCTAGTAAGTCTCGGGAGGTCTTTTAGCGAAGGAACGGAAAAGCTTTCCCGCCCACAGGTTCCGCCTGAAATTGGCGAGAGTCTCTTTCTCTATGAAAACTCCCATTTGTATGACTTCTTTATGAAAACGTTCCACGTATGATTGAAGTGTCTCACTCCGTTCCTGAATCACATATTTGAGGTGTATAGGATCCTTCGGACGGGTTTGACCCCTTGGAACTGTGACCAAAAATCTGTTGATAACTTCGTGAAAGAATCCACGCTACCAGCAGTCAGCTTCCTGAACCAAGTTTTCGCGTAGTCGGTTAGGGTTGTTGGAAACGTCCTACACATAGCTGCTCTGGTAGTGTTCTGGACCTCCATCTGTTAGACGAAACTCTCCAGGTGGCTTAGATGGTCTTCTGTTCTGGAGAACTTATCTACTGGCATTTTAAATTTTTGTGGGAGCTCCACTTCCCGGATCCTCTTAGTGAAGGGAGTGTTCATCTCGCTCAATGGATCCTTTTTATCCTCCTTATTCTTTCTTTTTCTTATCTGCTGGACCTCCTTCTGTAGCTTTTCCAGTTGATCCCTCAGTCGCTTGTTCCAAGGTTTCTTTGAATTGACCTCAGATTCTTCGCTGTCGAGTCTCTCTGATGAACTGGCGACCTCTATCTGATCCCCTTCATGGACAGGATCCACTCGGGAAGTTTGTCGATTCTCTTCCTCTTGGGCCCGGGCATTCCTTCTAGATGCCGTGGGCGAGGTACCTCTCGTTGCTCCCGGGTCAAAGCATCTGCGGCAGACTTAACTCGCCTGGGCTGATATAGTGAAGGTCTTTTCAGAACTGGGGGCATGAGTCCTAGCCTATCCCGGATCGAAAGTTGGGGCCCAGCCCTGTCTCGAGCTGGCTCTGGAAGAGGGGGTCCCAGGCGGTCGAAAGCAGGCTGCCTAGCCCCGAACCTGCTTAGTTCTCCCTGATCATTCGGGTTTGTTGGTTGGACTGTGATGCCCTCGGTCAGCAGGCGGATGCGGACGGTTTCCACGAAGGCTGCCGCTTGTTGGTCAAGCGCGGCCGGGCTTATTATAGGGTGGCCAGAAGATCGTGCATTAGTTGTTTGGATCGGAGCTTGATTGCTATACCTAGACTTCTTCCCCTTCCTTGGGGCCTTTCGCATAGGCCTCGCCAAAGGTTGTTCCGAAACTCCATGTTGTCCTTAGGAGGAGTGGAGCCTCATGGTTCCTGTAAAACAACGAAAATGCAAATGTAAATAGTTGACTTGATTAACTGGGTGTAGGGTCGTTTCCCACAGACGGTGCCAGAAAGTGTTAACAGAAATTTTGCTCAGGGCGAGATATCTCAGTTAACACCCTCGAGACCACTACCACGTAGGTGGTGGCCAAGGTTGAACGTATGTGTGACAATGCCTAGTAAAATGACAAGGAATATTGGTACTATTAACCACCAAAAAGAATCAAAAATACTTTCTTTATTAATAGTGTGTCTGTGTGTGATATACAAATCTCTCTCAAATTGCTCTCAATTTTCTCTAGAGTGTAGTCGGGTACTTGTCATATGCCTGTCGAAAAGTAGTCCCCACTTTCTGAAGGCCAAAGTCCTTCTTTTATACATTGTCTTCATAGGTTAAACTAATTGATTCTCCCCTTGATTTTCTCTATCCCTTCCCTCCTTATCGAACGGGATTTTACATTTAAATGTCATTGACTTTGAGTTAATTGCTGAGTTGAGAATATCTTGGTGGAAATCAATTTGTTTCCTGCTTGGACTCTATTACTTGTTCTGTACGTATGTAACGTCTTAAGATATGATCCAGTGTATCTTCAGGTTTTGTTAGCATGATCCCCCATAGGGGTCGTTGAATATGGTGTATATTATGGTGAGGTACATCAGATAGTGAGGTCGATCAGTGTCTTAGCCCCGATATTCAGGAGTTTAGTCTAGCCAGGAGCTAGGTCTGACCTCCCTTGATCTTTTAGAGCTAGGTGCGGCCTCCTACGGACACCCCACTATGTCAGCGAGGTATAGGCGAGCTTCTGAAGAGATTGCGAGGTAATCCCGACTTCGGGGGGATTTCCTGGTTTCAGGTACAGTGATGCGGGCTCGATCTGACAGAGCCAGGCTCTACTCCGGGTGTTTCTGGAGCCCGTCCTTATTTCTGTGGGGCGATACCGTAGCTCGGCTTCGGGTAACATGGTCTTCTGGTGGATGACCTCGGGCATGGAGTCAGGTTTAAAGGGTGGAAAATTTCCCTTTGGTCCCTAGCCAAATTTGGCTGTTAACAGTACCAAACTTAAACATGCTAGATTCACAAGATATGATCAATGAATATTCTAGCAAATATTTAGAACATGTATTTATGAACAAGTCAATTAAATCCTAATTAGCTCTAAATATGAAATCAAATGTGCTAATCCTAAAAATGTTCAAATAATGAGTCCTAGCACATGATAAGGCTATCAATCATGAAAATAAAGTCAATCAAAGAACAAATAGCCCTAGATAATAAGCTAATCACAATACAACTCACAAACATGTGAAAACCTAGATTACTAGAAAAACTAGTTCACATTCAAGTCTATAATATGACTAGATTAGCTTATAATTGAAGCTCTACTTCTCAAATACATTTTTTCAAGTAACACATACATATAGAAGAAGAAAACCCAAGGTAATTGAAGACTTAGAAGATCAAAACACAAAGAATAGATCAATACATTGTAAAATAGTGCAGTTTCGGTTTTGTGTATAAAACCACCACAAACCTTGATCAAATGACAGCAAAGTAACTTTTAAAAGGTTGGGGACTTCAATACAAAGATTCTCCAACTTGAATCACTCAAATCGAACAACAAATGAGAGAGTTATGGTGTTTGGTAGATGAGAAAAGTTGGAGAGAAAATTCTGCACAAGTTTTAAAATTTTTCTTCTTGAAATGAAAATGAGAGGGAAAGCATTTTTAAATGAGAGGGAGAGAGAGGGAAAGAGCAAACCAATGGCCACGTGCCACCTCGCATCCCTGAGGAGGCGCGTGGCCATCTCGGGGGCAGGAGGCCCTCCTCCCCAAGATGGCCACGCGCCTCCTCGGGGATGGGTGGCAAATGGCCTTTGGCCACTTGCTTCCTCCCTCGCGTACCTTCGCATTCTTCAACCGTTCTCCGGCCTCCGAACTCCGAATTCTAATCCATCTTTAGATTACAAACCGGGACTCCCTCACACACATGGATGCATACAAAAATTTGACCAAAAAATAAGAATTCGATTCGATACACGAAGACGAAGACAATGCATGGTAAGTGACCGGAAAGTTTCGTAACTTTATACTCGGAACATGAAAACTAATGAATGAGTAACCGAAACAACCAGAACTCAATAAGGAATAATATAAATACAAATTCAAGTCCAAAGTTCATAAAACATAAACAAAAAAAAACACATAAACACATAAGAATGCCATTTCCTAGGCAATTTACAAAACTTGTCAATTTAAAGCTAATGCATGAGCATTCAATATCAAGTGTGTGAATGTGTTATACAAATTGAGCACAACAATACAGGGACACATATGAATGCAATGTGTGTGTGTGCCTAAGCCTTGTAAGAGAACTGAGGTCTTAATATACCTTTGTCGAGCAATGAAGCATATTTCTCTTTGAAGGCTCAATTTTGCTTGATAAGTTGCCAAATCTTTTTTGAAGCTTGAATCATCATCAATCTAAGACAACTAATCAATACAAGTGAAACATTGTTTTGATATGGAATTAATGCAAACATGACTCAAAAACCTAACAATTACCAGTAATGTTTATGACTTGAAATGATCTTGTTTGCCTATTATGTATTTTGGTTTGTTTGTAGAACCCTGATGTGGTGACTTCGAAGACACTCTTGGACGAAACGTCTGATTCTTCATCGAAGTCGGAAACATATGATACAGTTAGTAAGGGAAGTAGTTCTCATGATAGTCATGATGGTCGGCTTGTAAGTAAGGATGGTGATTCTGCAGAAAGTGAGGAGGCATGTCACCAGTCAAGTTCCCTAGGAATGATGTCAAACGACCCCTACAACAAAACAGTCCTAGGTGCGTTTCATTATCCAAATAATTGGGCACCTTGTAATGTTGGGTTCTTTTTATAATTATGTCAGCACGAATTGCTCGGTTGTTTTAAAAGTACTGACCATATATCTAAAAAATAATTGTATGGGCACATATTCTGTCGAGGTGGATCAGCTGAATGAGGATAAAGGAGATGAATGTGGGGACAAAGGACGAAGACATTTCCGATGAGTTGGAAAGGAATCTTGAAAAAGTGAGTGACACCCACATGATTGAATTAGAACCTCTAGTGGTGCTTCCAACGAGAAGGTAAAGCCAACCCTAAAACCAAAAGAGAAAAGAAAATATACTGAGTGCTGCATCCGACGAGAATCAACTTCAAGCTCCCAATCCAAAGAAGAAAAAAAGGAAATCTAGACAGTGATGCAGCCAATGAGAACATAAAGTAAGTTCCCAAACCAAGGAAAAGAAAAGGTAGTGTAGACAGTGATGCACCCAACGAGAACCTAAAGCAAGCTCCCAAACTGGAGAAGAGAAAATGCACTATAGACTGTGATACACCCAACAACAACCTAAAGTAGTCTCTGAAAAATACAAACACGGTTAATTTGCCTTAAGCTAACCTAGAAGGGGGGTGAATAGGTTACAACACCTTTTTCGCTCTCTTGAAACAAACACAAGTTTGTCCCTCTAAGTAGCTTGTATCACACTTCAAATACAATTACAAACAATATCAATTCAAATAAAGATATGCTTGTTCAAACAAAATCAAGATAAACATCATCAAGTATGTGATACAAACTCAAGTTATAATAATGCTTTTATACACAAAGCTCCAACATACACAAAGATGATATACAATGAATTTTAATTAGATAGACATCAATTAAGATGTATATCAACACATATACAAATAAAGGAGATAGGGATAGAGAAAATCAACACATGATTTTTACATGGTAAAACCTCCTAAGAGGAAACATCCACGGGTTGATACCACAACCACCGGAAAACAAATTCACTAGTAAGATAAAAAGATACAATCTCTCAAGTGACCACTTCACCTAGAAATCAACCCTTTAACCCTACATAATGACAAAGATGCATCCTTGCTCAACTATCCAGATCACCCCAATCCTATTCGAGACTTACATGCACAAGTTGAAGATCCCCTCTTCAAACATGTGACTTCCGCTGCTTAGCTATCCGGATCACCCCGATCCTAGCCAAGTCTTACAATGCTCAACTATCCAAGTCACTCTGACTCTAGTCGAGACTTCCACTTGCAGAAGTTGAAGATCCCCTCTCCAAACATTTGACTTCCGCCGCTTAGCTATCCTGATCACCCCGATCCTAGCTAAGTCTTACAATGTACAATCTAAAGAATCACTTCTAAGGAATGTGACTTCCAACCTTTTGCAAGGTAAATGATCTAAGTGAATGCAAATGATGCAAACACACACAACATAGTATATATGATCAATATATCCTAAGGAAACTAGAATTGAATCAATATGCTCAAATAATATGTATTCTTGTTTATAATCCTAAAAACAATGCAATCACATTCAATGATGCATGTACATATGAAATGTGTGGATTAGACACAAAACATGAAGAACTAGATATTTGTCATCAAAAGCACAAATCAATTATATATAGATTCTTGTAACATGAACAAACAACCTAGAGTATGTGAAACACCTAAAACACACAAAAGTTTAGATTATGTCCATTCACATAAACATGCTATAATCAATTTGATAAAATCAATTATACATCTCTAGCAAAATAATAGAACACACAAAAGTTTAGATTATGTCCATTCACATAAAAATGCTATAATCAATTTGATAAAATCAATTATACATCTCTAGCAAAATAATAGAACTTAGATTCTCAAGACAATCAATTAAATCCAATCAAGTCCTAAATCATCAATCATTTATGCTATTTCATTTAATCTTCAATTAACAAGACCTAGCATATGAGAAGATTATCAATCAACGAAATCAAGTCAATAAACAGACAAGATAGTCCTAGATTTGAAGCTAGCACAATACAACAACTTAAACATGTGAAAACATAGATTTAGTAAAACCTAACTCAACATGTTGATCAATTGAAGCTCAAACTAGCTCTATTAGAGATCCTTTCTCTAATAAATGATAACACATCAAACATACATATATATATATATATATATATATAAGAAGAAAACCCAAGGCAATTGAAGACTTGAAGATCAAGAACAAGATATAAATCAATACCTTGAACAAAAACTGTGCAGTCCAGTTTTTGTGGGTGAAGCTACCAGAAAAACTACTCAAATGACTCTAAACTCTTATGGATATGGTAGAGAACTAGTAGATGAAGATTCTCCAATTTGAATCACTCAAAACGGACTCCAAATGAGAAAGTTATGGTGTTTGGAAGATGAGAAAATATTGAGAGAAAAAACTGCACAAGTTTTGAATTTGTTTTCTTGAAATGAAAGTGAGCGGGAAGCAAGATATTTAAAGGAGGGAAACAAGAAGAATTAAATGAGCCAATGGGTGGTTTCCATGCTGGCTTCCCATGGAGGTCTGTGGGCTCCACGGGACCAGCAACACTTCCTTCCCGTGGAGGCCACTCGCCTCCAAGGGGAGGTGGTGCTTGGCACCTCTTATCCCTCTTGCGCTCTCTTGTTTTCTTCAGCCATATCTTTTGCCTCCAAACTCCGATTTTAAATATTTTTTTGGAATACAAACTGGGACTCCCTCACGCACAAAATTTGTCAAGACAACTTTTACAAAAAATATGAAATTCAACTTGAAAAACAAGAGCGAAAACCATATAGGATAAAATCACGGAAAGTTTATTAACCACCTAATTTGAACTCGAAATTTTATGAATGAGTAACCAAATTAATTAGAACTCAATGTGGAATTATATAAGCTCAAAATGAAGTTCATTATCATATAAACACAAACCAATAAACATAAGAACACACAAGTATGTCATTTCCTAGAACTAATCCTAGAACATGCAATTTATGCAAATTGTCAATTTTAAGTCTAATGCATGTGCATACATGTATAAGTGTGTGTATTGTGTTAAACCAAATTATGCACAATTATGCTGGGACACATATGAATGCAATGTATGTGTGTGCCTAGGCCTTGCAAGAGGAAAGAGGTCATGATTACCTTTTGCTAAGCAACTTAGCTTTATTCCTCTTGTAGCCACCACTTTGCTTGAATATTATTGTCCAATTTTCTTTGAAGCTTGATTATCCAAAATCCTAGACAACTAATCAATACAAAGCAAATTTCATTTTGATATAGAATTATGCCAACACAAAACTCAAGAACTAACAGTCTCCCAAATAGAAGAAAGCAAAGACATTGTTCAAGGTGCTGATCCCAACAAAAAGGTTAAGAAAGCAACCAAACCAGATAAAGGAATCGCCACAAAGGTAGTCACCCCAAGGATGTCATCAAGACTAGCATCAAAATAATCAGTGATGTGAGAGAGTTGCTACAATTATTTTGTCTTAAATATAGTTATAAAACCATGTATGATCACATACTTATATATGATATCAACCTAAATTATAGTTAGGAAAACTTTTTGTGATCACAAACTTATTATTACGAGCACTTCATTATTTTGATAGTCACATATTTTGTAATGATGATCACTATATTATTCAAGGATCACTATATCAACCTAAAATTATAAACTTTATGTTATATCAATCTTATTTTGAAGACAACTCTATTATTTTGTAAAGCTGTCGATATTATTTTCTTAATATTTGAAATAAATGTGTCATGTGCATTAACGGTGCTTATCAAAGTTCAAGGAATGAAGTCCTAAGGTCTTGGTTAAACTATTAACAGTCAATGTATGAACTGAAAAGTCATTAACCCCTAAATTACTCAACAATCAGTATCTTGAACTACTCACAAATCATTAACTCCATGAACTACTCTTCTCATATATAAATATGGGTGTAATATACTATACATTTCATTTATAAAAAAAAACCTAAAAAGGATGGATTCTGGCGACATAGACCCCATGTTCTTGATGAAGGATCAGGTTGCTATTGTGGAGAATTCGTTGGAGGACAAGTGTCATCGTTGCAGGAATCTACATCGTGAATGGATGGTCGAAAATGCCAGTTTCCATGATCGAGAGACGCACGTCTTGCAACTCGAAATGGAAGTCGCAAGTCTTGCAGATCATATTTACTCTTTGATAGATCACATAAATCGCGGTGAGGTCTTGAAGGCCTCAATCGGAGCAGAAAATAGAATGAAATGTTTTTTTGTTCATTTCCATTATGCTATATGTCCTAATTAATATTGTAGTGCTCTCATGTTTGTTAAAATCGTTAATGAATGGAATTTTATTTTATTTTTTTTGCTTTCTAAGGACGATAAACATTTAACTGAACAATTTTTTAGGAAAGCATCTCAATTTTAGATACCTGATTCTAAATTCAAAATTTGTTTTCATGAACGTTTTTAATAATATCACAAACCCAATTTTGTTTCCTGATATTACAGAGTTCCATTGAAGACATCTTCAAAAAGTCAATTAAATATTGGACATAGACAATATTAACCGTGAAAAATTAATGCAGGTAATTGGGTTGTTAAATGCTATAATACAAGTCATAAGTAGATGCAAGTGATTGACTATTCAATTGACTAATGTACGTCATTGATCAAGCCATTAGTATAATTACAACTTCATGCATGTCATTGGGTTGTTCAGTCGAATAATTACTTCTTGGTAACATTTATTTTTTTTAATATATTTTTAATATCTCAAGAACAACAAAATTTTAATTACTTAAATAAAACTGCTACAGACTAAAAAAACAATAAAAAGGATGTCAAACTGATACAATAACACAAAAAATGAAAACAAAATGTTGATAAATTATGAGTTCACACATATCCCCATTACGGTGATGTAGTAATAGTGAAATCCACAAACTTTGTCTACAACATTTCAACAAGACATACAAGTCCTTTGATTTGATTATCTCGAGACTCAACCTGCATATGTAAATCTAAAATTTTAGCCTCCGCATCTTGGAGTTTACCCATCAAGTGTGCATACTCATCACTATCGCATCAATACAATCCGTTGATTTTATTCTCTCGAGTCTCAATCTGCATACATAAATCCAAAATTTCAACCTCGGCATTTTGGAGTCTACCCATCAAATTTGTATACTCATCACTTTGGCATCCAGAGTATGCTCGTTCATCGTGAACCGCAACCTCTGCGACAACAATCCTCTGCCTTAAACAATCAACGATGGCCTCCACTATGTCTGCCTCTCAAATTCAATTGGCACCGATGTTGTGGAAGCCGTTCAAAGCTATAGGTTTAACAGTCAAGTATTTTGAAAACGGAATATATATAATTAATAAAGAGATTTTATAGAGAAATGTTAAAAGAGTATGATTGAACATGAAACGGTGTCATGTGAATAGGTTGCAAAGGGGATTGGTTGCAACGAAACCACTTCACTATAGGTGTCTTTCTGTAATAATATGACCTTTTACGTTGATGCACATATTCTACGATTTTGAATAATTTTTAAAAAATATCCTTTGAGAAGTATATTGTTTTTTTTTCCTTTTTAGGGATGTGTTTGAAAGTCTGCATGTCAAGAACGCACCAATATATGTGTTCCTTCTTTATTATTTCTGGGATGAACCAAGTAAAACCCAGGGACATTCCCTACATATCTTATTGAATAAAATAATTCCTTTTATCTTTGAAAAAAATATCATCTATGATTATGGTAGCCTTATGAGTGATCATCACGTTGGGGAAAGTATGTTCATTTCAATAGTTCACACATAATCAATATGGTAGGGAAAAATTATGAAAAAGCAGTGGTTGATTTATTATTATAATGAACGCACCAATATATATACATATATGTGTGTTCCTTCTTTATAGTTGGTAATTCCTTAATTGTATAAATGATCACGCGTTGTTTATTGACATGAAAAAACGAGTTTACTTTTATCATTAAAGAAAATGAGTGTCATTAAGGTGCATGTGGCTACCCTAGCCGATATTGTCAAGTTCCAAAATCAAAAATTAGTGACGTCGAGAATATTAACCGTGAAATATTGATGCACGTCATTGGGTTGCTCAATGTAATAATGAGTGTCAATGTGCTTTTAAATCAAACAGGTAAACGTAGGTCATTGGGTTGTTCAATCGATGTTGCTAGGGGTGAGGTTATCTTCTTCGATTACTATGAAAATAAATATTAAATTAATAAATAGATTAACTCATGCTATTACTATATAAGAAGTGTTAAACTGTTAAAGCCACATAGGGTTTGTATATCAATAAGTTCTCTCTGAAAAAATAGAAAATGACTTCCAATGGTTCCATCAACCATAGGATTTATGATTTGTTGTCGGAGAGGAAAGTAATTGTTGAGGATGCACTGGTCAAAGAGCGCATACGTTGCATGAGAAGCTGTAAAAGTATTGGAGGGATGAGAACAAGAAGGCCGGAGATGCCGATATCCGCATCATGAAGCTGGAGATGGAGGTGAAAACTAAAATCAATGAAGTCAACAGGTTAATGGAAGAATGCGATCGACTGCTACTACTTATTGAACGATGTTTCGGTTTAGTAATGTAATCTAGGATTTCTTTCTGTAATCTTTGTTCTGGTGTTATTTATTTTTATTTTTATGTTGTTTTTAACTTATCTTTTGTTTAGAACTGTTGTGTGTTTGAATACATCTTTTGCATGTTTTGTATTTTGTATTCACATTTTTCATAAATTACCAATAAATTCATCTGAAGTATAACATATCTTAAACCATTACTATCTGAACTTTTTCCTCCCTAGCATTAATGCTTGAGATTTGTGGTGACCTTTGGTTAAATGAATGCAAAGTGAAATAAAGTTGAGTTGCACCTACTGTATGGTGTCATTTTTTAGCTTGATTGGTTACAGATTGGAGTGAATTAAAAGTCAAAGTTAAGACATTTATTTAGTTTACCAGAAGAATTATCTCTTACTGATCTATGGTTTGAGAGATTTTATTTGATTTACATTTAATTATTTTGAAACAAGTTTCGTAAATTAGGAGGATATATACAAATTATTTCCGGATGCATTTGGTGAAATGCTTGCACATTAATTGCTAAAACGGTCGGTTGTATATAGTGCATGGACACTTCCTAACTCTTAAAATCCATCAAACCAAAGATCTGTAACACTTGTAATTATTCAAACCAAAGATCCATAAATTGAGTTGGGTCTAAAAACTTACAGATTTGATTGAGATATGACCTTTTGTTATGTTACAAAATCGTTGGTGCATTGCATGCATGGTAATTCTTAAAAACGTTTGGTGTATATAGTACATGAACATGGATGTAAAGGTTTAATCAATCATGAAGTAAAAGTTATCCAAGACATATATATATATATATATATATATATATATATATATATATATGATCACAACGAGCCATTTCTAATAGCATTGTAATGCAACATTTAATTGAACTCATTACATTTGTAAGACAATAAGAAAAAATATATCCTAGAATTGGAGTCCAAAACAAATCTTAATATGCTGTGATATCTATCACACATTTGATCACAATCATCCACTATGACGTCGTGATGTCCAACCATATTGAAAAGCTTTTGTATAATTTGCAGCCGTATTTTCTGTTATCCCATTTGCCTTATAAACACGTCTCGAGCCTTTTGTCTTGCCCGCAGGAAAAGCTGTGGTTTTTGGTAGGACCGCACAGAAGCTTGCATTTTCGGGTAATTGAGTTGCTTTCAGTTTTTGGAGCAATCGGTTTGTGTAATGCTTGGCAAGATCCAGAGCAAGTTTCAACTTATAATACTCAAAGTTTTACTGTATTATATTGAATGTTATCATTCAAACAGTTAGAGTTGAACAATTATAGGACATAACCCAAAAAATAAATAAACGGTAGACAATTCACATACATTAGTCTCATTGAACCAGCCCTCTGAACCCTGCACACAATTGGTTATCAAAAATAGACCACAATCACAAAAATTAAGTTGTTTTGGACATTGGGCGAAGGCATTGACTGTAAAGGATTTGAAGTTCATCTTTGACATTCCGAAAATACTGATCCAGAAATGCAAGCTGCATATCCCATCAATTTTACATTTAAAACTTCATTCTTGCATAAATGAATAGGTATTTATTTAAGGATACTAACAACTTTTTTTGCCAACTCCAGCCTTTGTACGTTTTCATCATCCACGGGTAAGCTATCCCACCTGAAACATTTATCACCGATAAGAACCAGTGCACATTGCTCTCATTTATGGGAATAAAAATATTGTCACAAAGGTGCTTAGATCCCTCGTAATATGTAAGATTGTTGACACGTTTCACCATAGTCAATTGTGTCAACCAAGTAGTGTCGTCCACTATTTCATAAACCTGCTCATGAATGGGCTATATGAACCACAACATATATATGTTGCAATGCAATTCAATGCGGCAATAAAGTCCACGTCTCTATTCAAACAAATAATTTAAAAAATGAATTAAGCTTTAATGGGCTTTTAAGGACCTCTATTGTTGATTGAATTATTTCATGACAAACCACATTGGGAATCTTTGAAATGGGTAGTTTAGGTCTTCAATCGTAACTCATCTTCAACAAGCTTCCAAGATCCCAAGTGCTTCAAGGAAGGTAGTTTACTTGACTTGACTCTTTTGAAGAGATTTAGTTGCACACACTCACTAGTTTGCATTAGAGATTATATCTTATATTGTATCTAAATTGATAACATGCCTCGCATGTTAATTGTGCTTCATTTTGTGTGCATTTCACTCACTTCACACTTGCACAACATTCATGTACGATAGGCATTATTATTGTGTGTTTAAAAAGGATTTTTTTTTCCTTTTAGTGCACTGATAGTCCCAGTGCGCGGGTCCTTGTGCGCGGGTAGCTACCTGCGCAGCCACCAACTCAAGTCGACCAGAAGAGTTACGCTGGTCATGCGCTACTCGTCCAGCGTAATACCAGCGCACCCTGTCTAGAAGAGCTACGCTGGTCATGCGCTACTCGTCCAGCACAAAACCAGCACACCCTATCCAGAAGGTCAGCACTGGTCGTGCACTG
The DNA here is from genome assembly GCA_033220585.1 of Dipteronia sinensis. Classification (NCBI taxonomy): domain Eukaryota; kingdom Viridiplantae; phylum Streptophyta; class Magnoliopsida; order Sapindales; family Sapindaceae; genus Dipteronia; species Dipteronia sinensis. The sequence continues at coordinate 24,247,236 of CM065637.1, forward strand.
GTCGTCATGCGCCACACCAACGCATCTCGAGCAGTAGGTCAGCGCTGGTCGTGCGCTGGTCGTCATGCGCCACACCAGCGCACATTGTAATTTCTGGGCACGTTTTTTTTTTAAAAGACGTAGTTTTATTTAGCCCTATCATATATGTTCTCTCTTCTTCCTTACTCGTTTTTGTGAGTTCAAAAACTGACCTAAGTGAGAGAAAGTCATTCTTAAAGAGAGAAAGCCTCCAAGAACTCACATTTACTCAACCAACACACTTCCATGAACATCTAGCATCATTCAAGCATCAAATCTTCATGGGTCTTTGTTGGTTTCTTAACTAAGTAACTTGAACATGCTCTACAACTCTTTGCTTCATCTTTATGTTCATGTTAGCCTAGGATTAGCATTTATTTAGTTGATTAAATGCATGACTCTTTGCTTAATATTATTTTCAATATGTTTGAGTCTTCATGTGTTGGTTGAGCTGAGCATTTCATTGATAGCTAGCATTTAGGACCACATTGCCCTCTAGCTAAGTCTTTATGCTTTGCATTTAGACATTGTCGTTTAGGACTTGTTGATTGCATTCATTAATTGCATATTTTTTATCCTTGCCATTTCGTGTGACAACTTGTGTTGATGCGGCTTTATTTGATGACTAGTTTTTAGACTTGCATACCTTTATCTAGTTAGATCTTTATGAGCATTCATATAGACATTGATATCTAGGATTGCTTTTATTGCCATCATATAATCTCTAGATAAGCATTTAGTGTTGCCTAACATTACTTGCATGTTTGAATATTTTTCATATATTCACATAGGTTGTCAATCTCTTCTTTGAGAGTTAAGTCTTGTGACTACGAGATGTAGTACACAAGCAAGTGCAGTCTGGCAACCAAAGTGTGGTTGGCAAGCAAAGTGATCCAAAATTCATTATGAAGGCCCGTTGAGTAGTAGTGGGGGGTTAGTGACCGAGAATGGTGTGACTAAAGGTCAACCTAAGTTGTAAACATCATTATAATAGTGGATTTGAGGATCTGAGTGGCTAGTGGTTAGCCCTTAGTTTTTCCCTTATTGAAGGGTTTCCATGTAAAAATCAAGTGTTATTTAATTTCCGCATTTTATACTTGATTTTGTATGTTTGTTTATGGGGTAAATTTTTAATATTGATTAACTTGATAAAAACCCCTACCCCCCCCCCCCCCCCCCCCCCCCCCTCTCTAGGTTATTAGACACACGCTTTGTAGTATTTTCAGGGCTAACCGAAATGTATGTCGACAGATACAACACATATTTAGAGGAATCACGGGATAGATTGTAAATGGCCATGACTGAAACGTTTTTCTTTGTAGTTGTGTGTTGTATCCATGTCTTTTGTATAGTTACGTACGGGCTACGAGAAAGAGACTATGTACTCGAGCAGAGGACAATCGTCTCCTAAAGTGGTATACAAAGAATCAACGATTTCGTCATTGATATCTTCCAAAATGATGTTCCCAAATTAAAACAATACACTATAAATGTGTGTGTGTGTGTGTGTGTGTGTGTGTGTGTGTGTGTGTGTGTGTGTGTGTGTGTGTGTGTGTGGGGTTGGTGAAATAAAAAACATGGAGACTTAAATTGAAAAGGACAGACCAAACTCTCTCATGGGAAGCGACGTGGTTAGCTTCGTTGCATTGTTTTGTAATCAATTTCAACATGTCAACCTTAAACCTCTCGAACATGGGAGCGATTGCTTTTTCCACCAAATATGGTATTTCTATAGGTTTTTGGACGGATGAAATATGTTTGAGTGACAGTTCAATAGAATCGACTTTTGCTTTAAGTTTTTCTACATCTTGTTCCACACCCCAGTGTATTACAGCCCAGTATGGCTCGTCGACCTCTACCGTGGAGTTGTCAAAAAAAAGTTATATTTGGCCACCAACTTATGCAGTGCTGCAGCCATGTTTTCACTCGAGGAAACCAAAGGTAATTGGAGCATGTTTACATACACTTCTTTCTGTGAAATACTTCCACAATAAAAGATCTGAAGAAACAGAATACAACATTGAAATTATCTTGAACCTCCATCTCGAAACTTTCTAACACCATCCATTAGATATAGAAAACAATATGTTGCCCACTTCTTATGCCTTATTAGTTTAGGATCCTTTAGTTGTGTGAGCAATACTTCGTCGATTTTTGATGATTCCGGAGGGCATAACAAGATAGAGATCGTAAACAAAACAAAGGAAATCTTGAAAACATCTTTTTCATCTTTCATATTCTTTAGTTACATCATCAAGCTAGACAAAGTAATTGTGTGCTTACCAGTATTAATCAGAAGGTTTTTCATCCTAATGCATGTTTTGTCAAACTCACCCATGTCACAGTCTACATCATGAGTGTCGTTAGGCAACCCCATCAATTTTTCAAAGTCGAACTCCCTGATTGGAATCGACTTTCCATGTAGCACAATTTCCTTGGTCTCCGGAGCAATGGCTTTTAGCAACATCTCGCATAAAGGGAGGTGGAATACAAGGCAGGTAATGTTCAACAGCACCCCAAATCCCATATCTTCTATGCATTCTCGATGTATTGTAGTCAAGTCTTTTACAATTTAGTTGAACTTTTCCAGACTGCGCATAGTATGCAATTCATTTTCGGTTTCTTCAACGGAGGACAATGTTATAGGGCTTCAAAAGTGTGAAGATTTTACGGTTTTGAGAGTGGGGATGAAGAGATGAACAGTTGAACAGATGAACAGATGAACAGATGAACACATGAAGATATGAAGAGACGAAGTATTTCATTAATTAATAGTCATGCATGCGTGGGTGGCTGTTTATTTTAATAAGATTGGCCAATTGGGTGAGAAACCTATTGATATATCTTATGTTATTCAATGCATGCTTTGGAAGCTATTAATCATAACATACACGTTAGTCTATGCAAAATTTATAGACTAATATAAGATATAATGAATGAATATTTAATAGTGATCTGACTTTTAATTTGGTATATTATTGAAAACCATGGATTTTCACCGTAGTTATATATCAAAACGATGAATTTGATGTGTATGTACGACCGTAAATATTAATGTGATTACTACCACGAGATAGTTATCACTCTCTGATAAGAGTGTATAGAATATATTAGACAATCCAAATAATATTACACGTTATATCAGCTAAGCGAAACGTTCAGCGTGAAAATTTCAACAAAAAAATGAAACTATTGTATGGAAATGTACATGCGTGTTTTTATTTAAATTTAAAAATAGATTATTGCAATTTAAATTTACAAAATATATTGATGTATGGAAAATGATCTTATCGAATATACAATATTGTGATCGAATATACAGTATTGTGATCACTTTGATTTGTAACCGTATTATTTTATTTTACACAGACCAAATCAAGTTTCAATTTACTATTTGATACATATGTCGTTTACAGTATTATAACACAACTTTTGAATTGGAAACAATAAAGGGTGTGTACATATGATCGTAATAAGATAATGTGATCATTCTTGTCTTTAAACGGATTAAAGTTTATTAACCAACCCAAATATTGTTTACAGGTTCCATAGAATAAACACAAGATTCGTAAATATATTAGGCATGCATGCGAGGTCTTCATAAATTCATCATGCATGCATGAGAAGTTTGCGGTGATCATCCATTGGCCAATAAGGCTGCGTTTTAATTTGATGTTGAAAAAGCATTCATTGCTTTTTAAATTGAAAAAGTAATGATTACCTTTCAAATGTAAAACGATTGGATTTATTGCCTAGGGAAACAAAAAGATGTAGCTGAAATTTGAATTGGAGAGATCCAATGGTGACCGGCTGTATAGGTTTGCAGGTGGACAACAAGTTAAACCATCATGTGCCATGGATTCTTTTTTTAAATTGTATGGTGCAATGTTGCATCGAATGAATCGAATGACAACCATGTATACAGTCTTTTTAGTGTCAGTTCGTCCTGATATAAAATATATCAGGACGAATAATGTGAACCATAGATTATAGAGAAGTTTTGATAAGTGCATGCACTTTGAGTCAAAATATGTAAATCTAATGGTCAACATTCTTCGTTCTTATATATTTTATATCAGGACAAACTAACAATAGAAAAATTGGTCATATATATATATATATATATATATATATATGTATATACATATATATATATTGGAAAAAATGGGGGAATGGGTTTGGGTAGGGTTCCCCCACCATCTCCCCCATTTATAAAATAGGGGCCAAATTTGCTTCTACCTCTACTCCTACCTCTAAAACCTATTGGGGGGGGGGCAAAATTTGCCCCCAAAAACCTACAGGGGCCCGTGGGGGATAGGACCCCATTGGGAAATGTTCATCCAAAATTATGGCTTTTGATTGCTGATGTACTACTCTGTAAACGGTGGTGATTTACCTGTCATTTCCTAATACACAGACCACAGTTTTTTATGGATTTCTTGTTTTAATTGTTTAATTATCTGTTACTGTTACAGCCAGCTACTTTTGTTGTTATATCAACAATGTTAATTTGTTTTGTTATTATTATCTGTTTTACTTGTGGAAAATAACCAAGTTCCAAACAAAATTGGAACTTAAATGAGCAACGTCAGACCAACAGAAGGGCTTGAATGAGCAATTATTAAAAATGTAAGGACTGCTTTGACGAGTAATGTAAAGATAAGTAAAATAACAATGTTTTCAAATTAGTTAGACCTAAAATAAATTTGACCTTTTAGAAAAAAAAACCGTAGAACATGCCGTTTTATTCAAGAGTCGAGAAACACAATATCACCCTCTGAAGTTGTACAGACCTCAGAGCATCTCCAATGCTATTATGCATTTGGAGAAAAAGAAGTGCCACATAGGATAGATACTAAAGAAGTTAGAAAAACTCTCTCAAATGCAATTATCTATGTTCAATATGGAGATGATGTGGCAAAAAAAAGTTAGAGAATATGGAGTTGAGTTTTTAATTCTAGAAACTCTCCTAGAAATGCTGATTATGATTTCTAACTATTTCTACCAATAATATTGAAACTCATTTAATTGTAAAATAAAAGAGGAGAGAGAATGTAATAATTGTTTCATTATGATTGGTTAAAAAATAGATACATATTTAATTTTAGATAATTGCATTGGAGATGTGAATATGCATTTCTCTAAAAAATTTCAAAAGTGGACCCATATTGAATAGAAATGCTGATGTGTCACTATTTAGAAACTCAAAAATGCATAATAACATTGGAGATGCTCTCATAGCATCTTCAACCAACACAACAAAAATATTAAATTGTTGTAAAAATCAACTCCAACCAACACATCAAAAACACAAAAAGATAAATAAATAAATAACAATTGGAATATTAAATTTGGTGTGCGCTATAGCTTCACAAAATCTTTATTTTTTTAATATTTTTTTATTATAAATATCACATAAATCTATTTTTATTTTTTTAAATTATTAATTTAACCTTTCCATACTTAATTATAGCACTATGTATTTAAAAATATATATATACCGCTAGAAAGATCTCGTTGAAATCTTTAAAATGTTATAAGTATTGATATACATAATTAATTTAAATTTACTTATTAATTAATACATTTAACTAATTTAAACTTTTATAATAGCTTAATGAATAATGTTAAGGGATATAATCAATTTACCCTTTGTAGTTTGTCATATTAGACACTTTACCCTCTCTAATTTCAGTAATAGTCATTCTCCCCCTAAAAATCAAAATATTAGACATTTTACCCCCCTAACATTTAGGAGTTCCGTTAGTCTAGCATTTTGACCGTCAAAAAATCAATTATATGACCTTATTACCCTTGAACACATGAGTTATGCCCCCTAATAATATGACTAATTGTTTTTAAAGAAAAAAATCAGAATAAAAAAAGTAAAAACTAACAAAAGTATTTAAGAAAAGAATTGCAAATTAAAAATTAAAAAATTAACAACAAAAAAATTCAGTATTTAAAAAAAATTCAATATTTCAAAATAAATTTTAATATTGTTTTAGTTTTTCACAATTATATTATTTTATTATTTTATTATTCTTTATATTAACGTTTTTTAAACAAATTTTTTATTTTTATATTTCATTCTTTATATTAATGTTTTTTAAATAAAGTTTTTATTTTTACATTTTATTCTTTATATTAATGTTTTTTAAATAATTTTTTTATTTTTACATTTAATTCGTTGTTATATTAATTTTTGTTTAAATAAATTTTTTAGTTTTTTATTCTCAATTCTGTTTTTTAAAATACTTTTATTAGTTTTTTTTTAAAAACAATTAGTGGTATCATTAGGGGGCATAACTCAAGTGTTCAAGGGTAATAATGTCATTTAATGATTTTTTGACGGTCAAAGTACTAGACTAACGGAATTCTTAAAGGTTATGGGGTAAAATGTCTAATAGTTTTGTTTTCAGGGGGGAGAATGACCATTACTGAAACTAGAGGGTGTAAAGTGTCTAATATTTTAGTTTTCAGGGGGGAGAATGATTATTACTAAAACTAGATGGGGCAAAATGTCTAATATGGCAAACTACAGAGGGGGAAATGATTATATCCCTAATGTTAAACATCCCACCTACAATCCCACAATTTCCATCACAACACATGTGGCAGTTGAGATGTCACTTTGTGAGTGGACACACATTAATTGATATTTATCTCTCTTACCCATATATTCACTCACCAATTAATGTTTGTTCACTCACCAAGTGACACATCAGTTGCCACATGTGTAAGGATGACAATAGTAGGATTGTGGGTGAAATATGTAGCATTATTGTAACTTAATTTAATACCATACAAGATTAGGTTGGCTCAATAGTATGTCCATCATATCAACACCATAATGTTGTGGGTTCGAGTCTCTCCTTCTCTCCAAACCCTCGAATTATTGAAATATTAAAAAGAAAATTAGAACTTAATTTAGTGCAATTAAATACATAACATAAATAAACACTAAAATTAAGCAAATTATAACTTAGCTTAACAATAAAAAGACTCGATAACAATAATTTCAAAGGAAAAAAAAAACCTTAACTTAATCTAGTACAATTAAATACATTACATAAATAAACTCTAAAATGAAGCAACTTAAAATATAGCTTAACAATAATTAAGTGAAGATTAGATGCAAAAAATTTGATGAGAAAATTAGATGTAAAAATTAGTTGGAAAAAATTAGTTTAAATAATTAAGTGAAAATTCAATGCAGCTTGGGATCTTCTTTCGGATTCGCGAAGGAGTGCAAGCTATGACAATGATGTGTTCAATTTAGAAAAGGAACACAAACATAGAAGAGTAGCAGAGAAATGAAGAGCCGAGGAAGAGAAATAGAAGGTTAGCATAGAGGAAATAGGAGGATCTTTTGGTTATAATTCTTCATATTCCATTCAGTTTCGTCCAGAGCCTTTAAATAGACCACTCATTACAACAATCATCTCGAATTCAAATAACAACAATGCACGAAGTAAGGAAGAGTGGTGCCACTCATGCACACATCATGCATGCTCTCTAAATTGTTGGCACTACTTATTCACACTACTGACAATTAAATAACAAATGATTAAATAACCAACCCATTACTATCAACTGACCACAACTCTGCTAAGTATTGGCCAACTGACCAAGTCTTGTCCACCAATTACATGGGAGTATCACGTTTGCACCCATGCATGACATATGTGACCATATAATTCCATCCCCCTAAAATCATCCTCATCCTCAAGGATGAAATGCGGATACGTCCTTAAAAAACGCCACTGATTCTCCCAGGTTGCATCCTCCGTATGTGTACCAACCCATTTCACCAATATTTTCGTTTTATAACGATATCGTTCCTTGTGAATTATACCTTCCCTTGTTCTTCAATTTGCCAAAAACTCGAATGGTCTGAGGATGGCCTGGTTCTAACCATAACATGGAAGGAAATTTCGGGAATAGGTTCTTTGAAAGCGGTTTCGCTAGGCAATTTTTTGGGTGTGGCAGAAAACTCTGGTTCACCTTTTTCAATCCTTTCACTAGCCTTGTGGTTTGTAATCCGACGGAACGAACCCTGTATAGTATTAGAATACAGGGGTTGATTTTTGGTTGGGTGGGGAAGTCCCATTCACGGCCTCAAATGGTGACATATCGGTGGGCGAATGGACAGCTGTATTAATGACCAATTTGGGCTGGGTAAAATTAAGATCAGATGTGTTATCAGAGTGGTTAATTTTGAATGTGTGTGTGTGTGTGGGGGAGGGGAGGGGGTGATGAGTGGCTTCGGTTAGGGCAAAGGGGTTGTCAATTGTAGGTAAATTTTGTGAGGCTTGTAGAGACCGAAGGTTGGTTAAGATGTTGTTGAGGGTATAGTGAATTTGGTCGAAGCGAGATTCATGATGAGCCGAAGTTTTGTAAACATTGTTACGGAACTTGGCATCCATTGATTGAATGCTCTGATACCAAATGATATGTTCAATTTAGTAAAGGAACACAAAAATAGAAGAGTAGCAGAGAAATGAAGAACCGAGGAAGAGAAACAGAAGGTAAACAGAGAGGAAATAAGAGGATCTTTTGTTTATAATTCTTCATATTCCATTCAGTTTCGTCCAGGGCCTTTAAATAGACGACTCATTATAACAATCATCTCGAATTCAAATAACAACAATGCACAAAGTAAGGAAAAGTGGTGCCACTCATGCACACATCATGCATGCTCCCTAAATTGTTGGCACTACTTATTCACACTACTAACAATTAAATAACAAATGATTAAATAACCAACCCATTACTATCAACTGACTACAACTCTACTAAGTATTGGCCAATTGACCAAGTCCTGTCCACCAATTACATGGGAGTATCACGTTTGCACCCATGCATAACATATGTGACCATATTGGACAAGTTTATTGCTGTAATCAGCCACGGGAGAAACGAACAAACCCTAATTATGCTTCATCATCATCATCATCTGGATTTTGACAGAAGACCACGTTTACTCCATCATCTGGATTTGGTGGATTTGGATTTGGGTCATCTAGGTGTAACCCTAACTTTGGTTCAACGTCATCATTCGGATTTGGATGGACCCCTAAAACCGGTTCTTCTTTTGGATTTGGTCAGAACCCGAGCTCCGCATCATCTTCTAGATTTGGTGGATTTGGATCATCAACATCGACGTCATCATTCAGCTTTAGCTTTGGGTTGTCATAATTTGGATATGGAACCCTAAACCCTAACCCTGGGTCTATGTCTTAGTCATCATTTGTAAATGGTGAAAGATTAGGCTTGGTTAAGTTGTGAATGTAAAATTCTATTCCATAGAGTATAACTAGTGTATTATTATAGAAACGTTTCACTTGAATATAAAAATATTCTATCTTTTTTTGGTGATGACTAATGACTAACATGATATTTGTTGCTTCCCAAGTGATTATGCTCAAGAGATGATTGATGTTAAGTCAAGTCAAGTCGACAAAATATTTGCATTAAGAAAGCATGATTAGATTTTGAAAATTGAAAATACATCTTCCATAGTTATGAGGAGGGGTCTAAGGGGACATATTCATATTTCATATCAGAGCATCTCTCACTCAAACTCTATCTCTATCTCTGAAATAGAGTGTCAAAAGGGAATATTCTCTCAGATTCCATCTCTAAATTTTTTTCACTCCCACCATATTCTCTATCATTATCTCTATCTCTATTTTTATTTATATATATTTAAATAACTTATATTTTCATTATTATTTTTTATTTTATTTAATTAATTATTGTTCAACTAAATTTTAATATATTTACAATGACATTTGTAGTTTTTTTTTAACTTTTTTGTAAAAATATAATATTTTATTAGTGCATTAATGTATAATAACTAATTTTTAGGTTCTCACATTTTTCAACTAATTTTTTTAACCTACTTTTTTCTTTTCCAACATTTTTCAACTAATTTTCTCAACCTACTTATTTCTCTTCTAACTTTTTCAATCAAATTTTTTTAATCTAATTTTTTTACATGTTTTATTTGTTACCAAATTTTCTCTATCAAACTTTTTTAATCAAATTTTTATCATCTAATTTTTTCATCAAAAATTCTTATATATTGTTTTTCATTAATTCGTTGTTACGTTTGCGTGGCTTCATCATCTCCACCTATGGACACCTTGTTTCTTTTGTATAATCGTTTAATAAAGAGACGTTAATAATATATGTGGAGGAAAATGTTACTATTAAGAATTATCACATTAATTTAGTATAAACAAAGATTTCAATCTGTTGTCTTAAAGTAATTACATTTTTTTTTACAAAAAAATTAATTAAATCAAGAGATGTAACTGATTAATGGATTCCCGTTCAAGGTGTATAGCTAGCTAGTTCTTAGTAGATAGAAGTCACTCACAAGATTTTTTTTATAACATAATAATTTTTTTAGAGAAAATTAATAGCAATAAAAAGAAGGTTTTTTAAGGGGTTAGGTTGGTCAATGAGCAATTTGTTTTTTTTTTAATTACAACTATTAATTAACAATGATAACCATAATCTAATTGAGAATTAAAATCGGATTATTTATGCAAAATCTCAAAAAATGAAAATGAGGAAAGCATAAGGCCATCTCCAATGGTTCTCTAAAATTTTCTTCATTTTGAAGACTGAAAATGGAAAATTCTAAGAATATTTCATCTCCATAAATTTACTACTCCAATCATTCTCCATTTTACAATCTCCAAATAATAAAATATTAATATTTTTCAAACTTTCTTTAATAAAATTGTTTCTCTTTATTATTTTAGATAATAATTTACTCACTTTTATTACACCAAAAAGTTTCTAATCTTTTTTTGTAATTATCCGCACCTAACTATTTTTAGATGTAATGATTTTGAAATAATTTTATAACATTTATATTTTTTACACCTAATATTATTTACCGAGAACGAGAAGAGACTAGAATTATGGAGAAAGATTTGCACGATTGGAGATGTTAATGTTAATATTTTGTTTTAATGAATTATTTAGATTAATTATTATTATATTTGTTAATTACATATAAATATTGTTGATTTGAAAACATTTATTTTGAATTAAAATACTTATAGTCAACTCAGTAAAATCGCCAAGGAGCAGAAAGGATACTTAGAAAAACATTGTTGTTGAAAACATATTGGAGCCTTTCAAGAAATGGCCAGTTCTTCTCCTGACTCCAGTCGCCACTCCCAATATAAGCTTGACCGCCTGCCATGGCCATTTTCACGTTAGGTTGGAGAAATCAGATTCCTCACAGTCAAACTTGGCCCAACCAAAGTATTGGCAGCGGTGTAGGCCGATTCAGGACCGAGTAAGGGACCCACACTCCTCAAGGGCGTTCGACTGGTCCCTTCACCTGAGGGAGCCACCCCTGCAAACTCCTTCAAAGCGACATCCAGTAAAACTATCGTAACCTTATTCTTGTCTTTTTCACTACACAGGATCAACAACAGGAATAAAGGTGAAACCAGCTTCGCCACCCTCATGAGTATGTTCATTCACCAATTCAGCTGTCGATACGTCAACCTCTCTCTCTCAATCAGTTGGATCAACTTCTTGGTTCGATGAAGAATCAATGAACATGAGGACTCGAGGAGCCTTACGAGCAGGTTCCAACAAGTGACTGTTGGCCTTCCTCTTCACCAAGTGAATTTCTCGAGCAACCAAGTTACCCTTAACATTTTCCTAGGGGTCGATCACTACCCCTCCAATAAGAGGTTCATCCCCTTGACTGGCATCAGCCCGATCTAAGGCCTTGCCTACCTTTTTCTTCCCTTTTCTCCCCACATAGACATTTATGTTCGTCATTCTTTTGGCCGACGAGGGGTAGCCCGAGCTGTCTCGGTTGACCCCTTAACTTCCAAATCATCTTGTTTAGAGACTTCGGCTTCATCTGTCTCGTAGGTGTGGACCACCGATTGTTCCTTTTGAGACGAAGCAATCCCTAGTGCAACATGGTTGGTAGCATGCTTCAGGTTGACCTCATCCATTTCTTTAGCCTTGTGAGCTTGCATGTCACAAACCACGTCTGAATCAAAAACTGCAAGGAAATAATAGGGTTACAAGCGAAATTCATTTCAAACTAAAACAATGAACGGGTAAAAACTTATGGCACTTTCGATTAAAAGAAATGGCAACGAAGATCCCGAATTCGATAATCTTTTCCTCAGCAAATAGCTGAGGTCGACCTCTTTTCTCCTGCTTTTTAGTAGTAGCCTCGGCTAGAAAATTAATCACCCGGCCGCTTAGCGTAGGGGGCATCTTCGACCAATTGTTCGGGGAGACAAAATACATGGGCACAATATTCCTAGCAAGCTCTCTCACAACATCATCGGGCACGGATTGGCCCCAGTCACCGGTCATGAAGAGCAAGTTGTTCTTCCAACGTTTGTTCGAAGAAGGAAACCCTCAGATAAAACCCTTCTTATCCTTGTCAGTTGAAGTCTCAACCTGAATCAGTGGTAGTAGCGCCTGCAGGAATCCAATACCTTGAATTGGCCGAGCAAAGATAGTAGATGCCCCTAGACAAGGTGTCGGTTCGGTTCAAACCGACGAATCGAATCCGAACCGCCGGTGAAAAACCAGACCCAAAACCTACTTTTCTGGTTTCAGTATCGGAACCGGACCGAGAATCGATACCGGTCGGTCCCGGCCGGTCCCTGTTCCGGTTTGAACCGAACGATTCCAATGTATTTTTTTTAAAAAAAAATTATTCACTGGACCGTTGGAGGGCCCAACGGTCGGCTGACGTCAGCCGACCATTAGGCCCAACGGCTTGCTAACGTCAGCAGACTGTTAAGCCCTCCAATGGTTCACTCTTTTTTAAAAATTTTTTTATCTTTTTCATTCCTATAAATACCTACCCCATCAATTCATTTTTCCCCACTCCAATTTCCTCAATTCTCTCAAATTCTCTCTAATTCTCATTTCTCAATTCTCTCTCAATTTTCAATTCTCCCCAACTCTCCACACTCTTCTCCAAGTTTCCAGTTTATTTTATTTGCAATTACTAAGTTAGTAAATTTCTAATTTATTTTATGTACAATTACTAAGTTTCTAATTTATTTTATTTGCAATTTATCTTATTTCCAATTTATTTAATTTGTAATTAGTCAATTACTAAGTTTCCAATTTCATTTATTTATAATTTATATTATTTGCAATTACTAAGATTCCAAATTCCAATTTATTTTATTTGCAATTTATCTTATTTCCAATTTATTTTATTTGCAATTTACGATTACTAACTACTAAGTTTCTAATTTTCTTCCAAATTTAATTCCAACCATTTAATCATTTATTTCCATCAATTTTTTGACATTTTTTGTTCAAAGAATTTTACAATTCAATTTTTAAAATGGCAAGTGGAAGTGGTGACGGTCACAGGCGTTCCATTTCGATGAAAGGTAAGGGTCGTATGACGGATAATCTTGGTCATGACGACCGCGCCTATCATGAGTATCTACAACACCAAGTCTATGCCGAAGACCTATGCCTAAACTTTCCTCAATCTCATCCCTCTTTAAGAATTTCTGAACCCGATCCCGATTCCACCCCCCATTTGACAAGACAATAAGAAAATATGCATGATCTTGGCCTTTATGGGTCTGATCCCTACCCCCTCCAGATTTTGATTTTAATCCGCATATGGAAGAAAAGTTACTGAAGCAGGTCAAATATGATCTATTTGTACTCCATATGAAGAAAGTTACGCAATAAGATGGAAGCACTGTAGTGATTTGCAATTACTGCAAAAAGGTATTTAAATTGCACAAATCTGGAGGATATGACACATATCGGAAGCATATAACGAACGCACATCTAGACGCACAGACTAGATCGACTTCACAAGCTCAAATTTCCAGGTACGCTACCCTTAACCAACAATTATTAAATATAGTGATGCAAAAAATAGAGAAGAATTAGCTAGAATAGTTCCACTATAACACTTATCATTTAGTTTTGGTGAAAATGTTGGTTTTATTAATTATTGTCAACGAGCATTAAATCCTGATGCATGTCGTGTTCCTAGAGCCACACTCACAGAAACACTTGAAAACATTTATGAAAAAGAAAAGAAAATGTTGGAAAAATATTTTGAAAAATATAATGGTCGTGTTTCCGTATGTGCTGACATATGGAGTGACCATTGGCGAATGCATTCATACTTGGGTATCACTTACCATTATATGGATAATGCATGAACTACCCAAAAAAGAATTCTTGCTTTTAGAGTTTTTGATGACAAACACACTGCTGCTAATATTTTTAGACAACTTAGAATTATTTTTGCAGAGTATAAAATTGATAACAAAATTTCTGCAATTGGTTTTGATAATGTTTCTAACAATACTGCTGCTATTCCTGCTTTAATTGAATTATGCAAACCTTATCTTGGTGGTAAATTTTTTCATCAAAGATGTGCATGCCATGCTTTCAATTTATGTGTTCAAAAATGATTAAAAACTCTTGAACAGTTTATTCAACCTATGAAAGATGCCTTCTATTTTCTGTGGAAACATCTTTCTGTAATGAAAGCATGGGCAACATATTGTAAACAAAAAGGTAGGCGTGTCATTAGATTTCCTCGTGATGTTCTAATAAGTTGGAATTCTACTTATAAATTGCTTGCTAGAAGTTATGAATATAGGGATTTATTAGTTACTTTTATTCAATATCATGTTAGTCATATTAATCTTTATCAAAGTCGTTGTGATGTTTGTAACAATATTTGTGGTTTGTTAAAAGTTTTTAATAATGCTACTAACAATTTATCTAGTGTTTATTATCCTACAACTAATTTATTTATTATTGAGAGTCTTAATATTGTTGGTGCCTTTGCTCATTGTGAATCCGACTCACAATTACTGGAGTCTGTTATTGCTATGAAGGAAAAATGGTTCGAATATTATAAAGAGTTTCCAAATATTTATTTGATTGCCATGTGTTTTGATCCACGTTGTAGATTAGAAAGTTTGTCTGATTATCTATATGCTTATTATGAACAATGTTTAAAAATATATTATGATGTTGATATGTGTTGTGCTAGGGTTAAGACATTATTGTATGCAATATATGATGAATATCTTAGAGTTTATGGTCTATCACTGAACATATATGTTCCACAAACTCAAAATGTATCTCATTCCTCATCATCCTCCGAATTTATGGGTTTAGTGTATAATATGTTATCCAAAAAAACCAAAAAATTATGAGGTTCTTCTTCATCAAGCTCCACCACGTATTCCGAGCTTGAATCTTATCTAAGTACCTCTTTTAAGTTTATAGAAGACACTTAAGTTAAAATATTTGATATCCTACACTGGTGGAAAAAGCATGAAAGGTACTTTCCAATCTTGGCTATGATAGCCAAACAAATTCTTTCAACACCAGTTTCTCACCAGTTTCTACGGTGGCGGTGGAACAACAGTTCAGCTCCGGTGGGAATATTGTGGACCTAAGATGTTCGCTTATGAGTCAGAAATCACTTCAGATGCAAGCTTGTGTCGATGATTGGACGAAGGCACAATATAGACAACAAGAAATCGATCAAGAGGAACCCTACAATTTCTTGAAATATGACCAATTGGCTGAAAGTCGAACGGATGATCATGGCAACGATTAGTCCACGCCATTTCCAAACCCGTAATAAAAGGTAAGAGAACTACGTGACTTTTGATTCCTCTAAACCCTTAAGAGGATACGTAGACAACTTAATTGTGGTAAAAATTAAGTGCAAGGCCAATTTTACATTTTTTGGTTTTATTTTAGTTTAATTTTTTAATTTATCATTTATTTATTTTATTATATTTTGCAGGTGATCCAATAAAATACATTTACAAATTACAATTTTACATGGCTAATGTTTTTATAAAATAAGATTAAATTAAATTAAAAAGAGGAACCAGAACCGCCGGAACCGCAGAACCGGAACCAAAACAGGGGGAACTGGAACCAGAACCGCAGGAACTAGAACCGGGGGTTCCGAATCAGAATCTACAGTTCCGAATCGGTACAGAAACCGGAACCGACGACATGTCTAGGTGCCCCTCATCGCTAGATGTTCCAAATGTATAAAAGTGGTGAATTTCCCTAGGGGTCGGGGGTGACTGACCCATCTCAACCCACAACTTCCACAGACGTAATAAAATTCTATAGGAGTTGGGGGTAAACTGAGCCGGTGCAATTCGAGCATCGGTAAGAAATCTGACAATAAAAGGTTGGAGGGAAAGAGTGACTCTGCGACTTAACATCGACCCGTAAATAGCGACCGCCCCAGTAGGAGGGTTCCAGATTGCCCTATCTCTGACGGGAAAAAGTTAGATTGAATCAAGTATATCGAACCTCTCCATATATTGGCCAATCTCGCCTTACCCAACCACGTGTGGTTCACAATCGAAGGCACTCATCCGCTTTTTTGAAAACTAGATGAAGACCATCTGAGAAGAAATCTTAGGCTTCTTCAGTAGAACAGTGTCCTTTGCGGCCGAAAATTTGTTACCTTGCCCAGTTTGGCCTTGTCTAGTCGTACATGGAGAAGTGCACGTAGAAGAAAATCAAGGGTTAGTATCTGAAGACCGATATTGGGGATGGACAAAAGAATAATCAACATTAAGTGGAACAGATTGAGATGGTCTCATTAATAACCTTTCTATCCTCTCAACATTTTCTCTATCCCCAATTTCTACAGCCTTAATTAGAAGATTGACCAAATGAATTCGAGTAAAAGGATCCATGGAAACTCACCAAATGATTCAGAAAAAAGCTGGGAGATGCTGGGAGGGATGAGTCAAAGAAACGTGAGGAGATTCGAAGCTTGAATGAACACAATAATCTGGGTTTGTGCCTTGATTCCTTTAAAGATAAGCAAAGTTTTGATAATTGAAGAGAGAGTAGAGAGGCTTCGGGTTTTATAACAGGCAAGAGAAACCCTAGTAAGTGCTAATGTCACCCACGTTTTGGAAATTCAAAAGACGTGAGTGACGTGATCGAGATGATTGCGCTCACTAACACCAACCGCACCCTCTAAGGAAGAGACATGCGTTAAGCAGAGAGAATTTCCAGCCTCTAAAACGTCACCTTCAGCAATCTGATATCCAGGGCAACATAATGTTTTATGGCCAGCATTTAAACTTCACAATTAAAGCATTAAATGGCATTAATGAGTAAGGCGACAAAATTCACGAAGCTTTTAATCAAATACACCTCGCCGAGAGAATCAACCATGAAGGGGCTCGAGGGATATCGTTGACTAAAGCACTCGGCTCAGGTATTTGTGGCAGTATTGTTGTATGTGAA
The DNA here is from genome assembly GCA_033220585.1 of Dipteronia sinensis. Lineage (NCBI taxonomy): Eukaryota > Viridiplantae > Streptophyta > Magnoliopsida > Sapindales > Sapindaceae > Dipteronia > Dipteronia sinensis. The sequence goes on from CM065637.1 coordinate 24,264,564, forward strand.
GTTTTACTAGATGTCACATCATTAAGTTAAAGAAGAAAAGAAATGCAGCACATTATCAAAAGCCAACCAAGGACTCGCCGCCCAAGCCAAAAGAATCGTCGAATGAATAAGCAGACGACGAAGAACACACTTTGAGGACGATGGCTGGGGCAAAAGAGGACCTTGCCAAAATAAGATTCTAGTCGGCCAAAATATCTCACCAACAAGGATCATTCGGTCGAAGCAAAATCCAACGCGCATCATTAATACCCAGCGATCTCACTGAGATAAGAGGATCAACAATCACACATTCACTAGGAAACAACCATATCTTCACGAAAAGGAATTAGAACCCAAATCAAGCACAATGTCAACAACATTTACTATGAGATAATGTCAAACGAGAAAGAGATCGAAACAAATACGAAGACCCAAGCAAGAAGAATCACAATAGGATTCCACAAGTTAACTACTTGCACATCATGTTTAGGGTTGAAAAATGTGTATAAGTATCATTCATTTTTCAATTAGTAATAATAAGAAATATACGCTGAAAATAAGCACCAAGAGAGAAACGTGAGCAGAGCAGTGTAAATCATCTCTTTTCTCATAGTAAACTTCATTTTGCATGAGACTTGTTCCCTAAAAATAGCGTTTATTTTCTATGAAATGTATGCAACCATTTGATTCCATTACATAAACTCATTCACATACATGTTGCATGAGTGTGAACCTAGGTTCTAAGAGGAAAAAGAAGAGAGATCACATGTGAGAACCTAGAATCGAAGCAAATTATGCTCGAGGTGTGAGAGTGAGTAGTTTCCAAGGCAATGGTGCTTAAAGTGTGGGATTCGTGTCTTGCAAGTTTCCCCTTGTGGTGCCTTGGAGTTAGTTAGAACATTTTGCATGAACCTATTCCTCACTTCCACCCTCTTTTGCTTATCTCTCTATAGTTGGCTTTGCAGCATGTTTTCTTTGTGTTAGGAAATTTCTAGATAGAGTCATGTTTGTTTTGTCTCATGTGTTTTTGTTTGTCTTTTTGTTTGTACAAGGATAAGCAAAGGCTTGGTTTGAGGGTATTTGATAGTGCCAAAATTGTCATACATTTTGGCCATCGTCATACATTTTGGCCCTCAATTCCATATCTTTTAGCTTATTTTCGAGCATATTTTGGTGTCTAGTGGCACGTTTTGTAGTGACTGCATGCCTTTAATGGATTTCAAGTGTTGGAGGCGAAATCTAGGACTTTCGGGAGAGAAACAAGTCAAAAACTAGAGGAAAATGAGCCCCAAAGCATAGTGCATGGGTCCCTTACCCGTGCACCGGGTGTAAGGCCCACATTCAAAGGACCCTCAAGTAACTTTATGGTCCCCTGATTCGAAATCTTGACATCCCAAGCCAACCCATCTTTCTTATCACCCGGCCTGCCAAACACTGCTGTGGAGGGTTGAACAATAGTACTTTCCTTCCGTAAATCAGACCCTAGATGTCCTCCGGTCTCGACTAGTTGTCGGGGCTCTCCATACCGTCTGTCTTGATCAAAACCGGTGTGACGCCAATTCCCAGAATCCACCCGACGCTCATTTGAACACCCCACGGTAAAGTTTTCCTTACCGGGATAGAAGCCTCATCCAGGTTCCAAACAGAAGCTCGTCCTTATTGCCTAACCCATCACACGATCCTATTCGGACAGTTTGTAAATACACGACCCATCAGCCCAAATTGAAAGCAGAAATCCAGTAGTCTCTCATATTGGAGAGGCATGAAAGTTTCCTCCCCATCCCCTAATACATCAATGCGAAGACACCTTCGAAGGGGCTTGTCGATCTCTATTTCCACCCTCACCCGCAGAAATTTCGCCATGCATACCCTAGAAACTCCACTATCAACTTCCTTCACTTCTCCAATGATACTTCCTAGAAACCTGCCAATCTCAACTGTCATACACAGTAGAGGGACATTTTAGATCTACACCAAAAAATCTGCTCTATTGAACTTTATTGATTATTATTACGATTTATAATAAATATATAACTAAGAATTACATAGCGTTCAGATTAATACCTTTCACCGTCGGAAATCCGAATCGTGTAGCGGAAGCGGGATCGTGAGTGGGTTGTATCACTAGTCGGAGAACGATCACAGATCGAAATTCGGAAAGTTCCCTCTCTTCACCATGCAATTTGCTGTCATCGGAAAAGACCAGCAAAATAGAAACTCTCTGTATTTTATATATCACTCTCCGATATCATACGCTCTTATACACTCAGATGAGATAAATAATCAATAGCACACTCTGCTATTTATAGGGTCCAGACTTCTATCTGGATGGATTCTGATAAAATAATATTTAAATTTAATAACTTATTTATCTATTTAACCATTTATCTGATCAGTTTGAATTTAACTCAATTATCAATATCTCTGATAATTTAAATTCAAACTATCAGGTGGTTTAATCCATATCAGTAATTTTCAATTAATTAACTAATATAACCACTTAAGCGTATTTTTCTAACATCTCCCACTAGCACAAGTGGAACAATGCAAACTTTACAGAGTTATGTTTCTCAAACTTTTGGGTCTAATCACAGATCGTTCATACAAGCAAACGCACAGTGTGACCGATGAACAATTTTTCTAACTATATTGGAGCATGCAATTTGATATCTCATATATCAACTTTATTGTTCATGTGTGTCCCAGATTTAATTTTTTATTCGTTAGTCCAAGCATATTTAACTCCTCTGTATACAAAGTTATGCTTGACTATTTCAAATTTCTATGTACTCACAATTGTATTCTTGTCTATCATAGACAATACAATTGGTCGACCGGTGAATACGAATTTTTTGAAGAAACATTAAATCTTCCCATCAAACACTTGTATCTCAGTTTCAAAAAAAACTTGCTATCCTAGTCGTGTCTCATAGACCGAATAGTACCATAGCCATAGAAAAAACACGCTAAAGAAGCTAACATTATTCTGTTACCTTGATACAAAGTCAATGGTCACAAGGACACCATTTGGGGTTTTATCAATCCTCAAGGAACTTACACAATGAGGAAGCAGGGATTTGTTCACTCATTTTCCTTAATGGTCACATAGCACACATTGTATGAGGCACGTGCTACAGTGAATTTCATTCTTTACAAAGAATGCACATGTCTTAATCAATATTCACTGTACAGATCTAAGTTCAGTCGCTATCAAGCGCCTAACCTGAGTCCTTAAAAGCTCGATTACTATAAGCGTTAATTAAGATCTCACATCTGGCTTAATCAGGTTTCATGATTATAAGGTATATCATGATCGGTTCTATAATTACGAAAGTTTAAAACGAACCTCATCTTGACCCAGTCAAGGCGACATACTCATATATATAAGCTCCATCAGAATAAAACATCAATTTTATTCTCTTTTATATATGTGTCTCATCTTAGCATGCTATCTCAGCATCTAAGGCGACCGCACGTGTAAGAATGCCGGTCTTAACCTGACGACATATTTTCATCACCTTATGTGTGTAATTATGCTAGCATAATATGTAGTTTGCCGTACTCTTAAAGTATGTCATAATCCTCTTGACAACATTTCAATGTTTCAATTTAGGATTATATTGGTATTCACTCACCAATCTTATGGCATAACTGATATTTGGCATTGTACACATCACAATGTACATGAGACTCTACATGGTACTAACATGAGGAACTTGTAATCAATTTCTTGATCTTATGGAGTTTTATGGCACATATAGAGGCTATGAGTTTGTGATTTTGCAATAGAAGTATCTATGAGCTTATAATTGCTCATTTCAAATAACTTAAGAATCTTTCTAATATATAACTCTAGTGACAGAGGTAGAAATTTTCTTAAGTAATTTTAATCAACTTTCACTCCTAATATATAAGCGACTTTGCTCAAATATCAAATTTCAATGAAATTTGAGAATAACCATTTCATTATGGTTTTACAAACTCTTCATTATTTCTAGCCAAAACATATCGTCAACATATAAAGATAATATCAAAATTATCTTCAACCCGTTTGATGTACATATGGCTTTCTTAAGTCATCATGAATCTGTAAGATATTACAACTCGATGAAATCAAAGATACCATTTTCTAGAGGATTGTTTCAAACCATATATTAAATGTTAAAGCAAGCATACTTATGCTCTTTTGGCCTTTTGAAACAAAAAAATTTACAGGCTGTTCCATGTAAATTTCTTCCTCTTGTTCTCCACTGAGAAATACAATCATTACATTCATCTAATGTAATTTCAGGCATATGGAAGAAAATTATACTTCAAGAGAAAAACGTTTCTTCATTTGTGACTAATCACGCATTATACCTCTCAATAGTGCTATACGCCTTACATATGACATGTGGAACCCATTTGTTCACAATGGTGTGACGACCAGGCAGGTAAAGTCAATCAAGTACCAGACATGATTACTTTTTCTAGACTCCATCTCTTCTTCCATTGCTTTCATTCATAATTTCTTAGTAGATGAAGTGATAGCCTTATTAAAAAAAAACTTGGCTCATCACTATCAAGTGAAGCAATCATAAAATCCTCCATTTCAATTTCCAAAAAATGACATGGTATAACTTTACGATTATTTTGACGAGTTGGTAAATTATCTCAGTGGCTGATTCAACAGTCGTTCCACTCCCACTAGGGATGAAAATCCATGTAGACCACTCCCACTAGGGATGGGGGATCCAATTAGATCTCAATTTACCTGGTAAATTATCATGGTGGTTGATTCAACAGCTGTTCCACTCCCACTAAGGATGGAAAATCCATGCAGACCACTCCCACTAGGGATGGAGGATCCAATTAGACCCCAATTTACCTCCACTCGTGTATGAACACAGATCATCTAATTTATAAAATCAGATATCTATATCAATTCCATCTCTACTAGGAAATTTATTTTCTAAAATAATGACATCTTGTGATTCTAATTCAGTCACACTTCCATCTGATGGTACACCAGTGTTTATATGTCCTTTGGAATGCATAAAGTATACAATAAAGATACACTTTCTCTTCTTGCATCCATTTTCTCATTTCTATGAGATGGATTATAAACATAATCTGCATACCCCCAGGGTCGCAGATTAATCAGACCAGGTTATATACCTGTCCAAAGCTCATAAGGTGTGGAAGTGTTTAGTGGAACAAGATTAAGCATTTAGGAAGCAATCAATTAACATATCTTCTAGTAAGATACTGGAAGATTTACTTGCGCCATCATAGACCTAATCATTTCCAACAATGTTTTATATATTCCTTCTTTCCGCCATAGCATTTTGTTGCGGAGTCCTAGGAATAATTAAATATCTTTCTATACCCTTCTTGTTAAACAATTCCTTGAACCGTTCAGAAAGATATTTACGTCATCGGTTTATTCTTAAGATTCAACTTTATCATCTAAATGATTCTCAACCAAACTCAAAACAATCTAAAGCAATCTGATGCTTTTGATTTATAGGAGATCAATAAGACACAACCGAGAAGCTAAAGACATTAATCAATGTTACTAGATATGACGTTTCATGTCTAGGCTTTACATTCATTAGATCACAAATGTCATAATGAATTAATTTACTATGGAATTTCAAATCTATTTCCTTTACTAAATGGTTTTCAAGTTGTTTTTCTTTCTAGATAATTTGTATGACTTTTAGACTAATGAGCTTAATTAGCCCTCTCTGGCTGATCTACTCAATCTAACTAGTCCAACATGACTTAGTCTAGAATGCCAAACTACCAGAATCATCATCATTATCATAAGATGAAATGACTGAAAAATAAACATAATTATAACCGTCCAAGCTGACGTATAATAAAACCATTCATTAACTATCAAGTACCTTATGAATATAATTAGCTAGAATAATATTTATATAATCATCATGATTATTAATGATAACTTGAATCAATTTTGACAACCGCAAAGACTAAATTAAGTTAGATCTCAAGTGTATATTTGAACATCATGGAGTAAAAATTTAAGCTACCATGCAAACCCAGTTTGTAGGTACTTAATTTCAAAAATGTTCCCACATATACACCTTGTTTCTATTAATCTAACTTTACTCCGTATATGCTTCGTAGTTTCTTGCTAAACGGTCTATTTTCACTTATCTGCAGTCCACAAAGAACGAGATTCAGAAAGAAAATACCTAGCTAGAAACTTAAGCATAACTTTAGAGATTCAGGAGTTTGGGTTCTACTCTTTTTGACTCAATGCATTCACGAGCAAAAATGACCCAACTTGTCACCAATTGTAACAATTAATTTTAGTCTTGTCCTTCCTCAATTCGGAACCCACGTTCTTCATGCATATTCCGATCTAAGATTTATTGTGGCTATGACTAGATTCTCTTCCCATTTGGAAATATCTATTTCCACTAATTCGCCTAAAACTAAAAGTTTTGTGCAAGTTTGAATGTGTCATATAAAATTGGCTTGAAGCCTAAGCAGCATCTAAGCGCTCATAATATGTCATAGAAAATTGGTTACAAGTCTAAGCTGCCTCTAAGCGCTCATCTTCCACTACCAAAATAACGTATCGGTACGCGTCAGATAAATTTTTATATGTTCCAACTATTAGAAGAGATCAGATCATTTAGTTCATGCATCTTGTTTTATATCCTTATTGGAGGCTGCCACTTACTGCGATTTTGACGCTTCCTATAAGTGCTTAAAACTTGGTACTGAAACTACTAATATTTTGATATTCAAAATACTACCAAAATTGCCCTTCAAGCCAAACCCTTGAAGGAAAACCACATCACTTAAACCCTTATGTACTTATTAAACACACATATGAGGTCACTATTCAAGCTACTCAGCAACATAATGCGAGAAATTTAATTTCTAGCTTGATAAACCTTCACATCTTGTATGTCGAGCAAAAGTACTATGCCGATGTTCAATCATGGTTCCTGTTATAGTCTCAAGAGCCTCTTGCTTTTTAGAGACATACAATCTACTATGCAAGGATATTACTTTCCGAAAATACACACATTTAATTTTTCCGCAAACACAAACCGAAACTATGATAAAATAATTTAAGGAGCAGAATCGAAAAGTCGTCGAGGCTTCTAATCATCATCCGTTCCGAAAATTTAATTATCATAAATTTAGTACTTTATGCAAAATTCTAATTCTAACATTGTACTTAACAATTTAGAATTCCTATTGTTTGGTGATCATATAAATAACAAAAGAATACAATGCACAAGTCCCAAAAATATTTTAAGGATCAAACCGATATTTCCAAAAATATTTACTAACGAATGGTTTTAAAAAAAATATTTTCTAAAAATAGGACTTTGTATGTTGTTCTCTTTTCTATATCATATTTATATGCATCATCACCAAGAAAAACTTTCTCGGTCTTCATAACTCATCCAACTGTCACTTTCTTGAACTTTGGTCCTCTTTCGCGTGCACAATAACTCATATGTCTAGCACTATGATTATTGAATGTGATGCTTAATGCAGTAGATCGCCACCTATTCGTGAGAATGCGGCGCTCTTCTGCAATTTTAAGCTCACACACTATTTGACCAAAAGACATCGCGGTACCCTACTCAAGCTTTTCCAACATTTTAGATATAGTTAGACTTAGAGATGCACATTTGGGGAATGAGGATGGATATAGGTCCCCCCATTCCCATCCCGGCTTCCCAGACCCTTCCCCCATCACCCCCCCCCCCCCCCCCATTTCCCCATTTGGGGAAAATGGAGATGGGGAATTTTGGGGGGAGGTATATCCAATCCCAACCCCAGTTCACCGTTGTCCCCGTTTCCTGTTTCCCTATTTTTCCCGTTTCCTGATTCTCCCGTTTGATTAAAAACTACAAATTAAAAAAAATATTTCATTTCAAATTCAAACTAAAATCCATTAGTGCATTACAAATACATAATAAAATCATAAAGTGTGCATTACAAATACATAATAAAATCATAAAGTGTTACATAATATATATATATTATTTATTTATATAAGTTTTGGGGGAAATGAGGAAATGGGAATGAGGGGAGGTCACCCCATCCCCATGCCCATCCCCATTTCAATATATTTATGGGGGAAATGAGGAAATGGGGATGAGGATTGGAAGGTCCCCCCCATCCTCATCCACATTTCAATTTGGGGATGAAAATCATCCCATCCCCAACCCATTCCCCATTTTCTCCCAAAAACATTTCCCCAAATGGGGATAGGGACGTGGGGAATTAGGGATCCGGGGGGAAATGTACATCTCTAGTTAGACTTAACTCTTCCGAAAATTTCATTAAAAGACTATTCCATCGCATCTCTCCACATAAAAAGCACAAGTCCAATTTGACCACGGCTATTTGTCATTAATAAGATTCATAAAATCTTCTATATTAAAACATATGAGACGATGCTGGATTAATCTCAAAATTTCTAAGTGATACTTAGAAATATTTATCTTTAATGACCTCATACATTTAAAGGTACATTGAAACAAAATCTTTTATTCCCGATTACATAATTGATTAAACGGAGAGATTTCTAATCGAAGGCATTAAATTTAGCTCCCACTGAAGCTAAATTCCATTGAATTCTTAGCACTTGATTTAAGAAATATATTTTTCAAACTCAAATTAGTTGAAAAAATATTTTTCTTGTTTATCAAATATATTTTTCCAAACTTTAAAATAGCTGAAATATATATACATATATATATATATTTTTAAATTTTCTTTTAAATAAAAGAAGTGATAAAAAGTTGAAAGATAATCGGCTGCCGCAAAAAGCGCTGGTAGATAGTCGGACGGTGGCTCGTGCAAACAACAAAAAAATGTTGTTTTTTCTGTAAAATAAAATAACTTTACTTTTCCATAAAATAATCACTTTATTTAATAAAATTATGAATTTCAAAAAATGGTGGTCATCGGTGTCTATAAGCCACACAACTGACATGCATATGATGGTATGCATTGGAAAATGCTTACCACACCTCTCCAATGCAGCGCATGCGAACGCGCGCCATGCAGGCTTTGTTAGGCGCGTGTACTGTATGAGTCTAGCATGCACAGGTATTAATCAAGGCGCTTCGCATCACACTCGCAACAGTGGTGCGTAGCGCTCACGCGCCGTCTTTCAATCTATCACCGGTGACAAAACCGCACCGTCCGATTCGATTTATCATTCTGAATCCAATGGTGCAATCGGTTACTGTGTTTGAGTTAGGAGTGAACGACCATCGCTTCCCTAAAGCGCTGGTGAACTGTTCTTCATGTTCATCATCAAAAAACGAACCCAGAACCATTTGCATCTTTCGATCTATGACAGAAAAGTTCAAAACAGTTGTTCTCTGTCTACACTAATCGGAATTAAGCATATGACCAATCATAGGAAAGCTCTCGGAAATACCTTTCCAACGGTACCACGATCCCAAAAAAAATAAAAACATGGGCAGTGAGTTATGACTCGACAAAGTTACGGGTTCCATACTAAGATTTCAAAAAAAAATTCATGTAAGGTGTTGAATCGTAATCATTATATACATAACATATAATATAATTGAATATATACACACATGCATACATTCCAAAACAAATAGATTCAACTTGTGTGTGGTCTTGCCCCTTTTTTTTGTGTTCGTTTATATATATAAAAAAATAAAATAAACAAACAACATAACATAACATGACATTCAACCAAAATATAAACCCAAACGGGCTCTGATACCAATATTGATTATTATTACGATTAATAATAAATATATAACTAAGAATTATATAGCGTTCGGATTAATACCTTTCACCGTCGGAAATCCGAATCATGCAGCGGAAGCGGGATCGTGAGTGGGTTGTATCACTAGTCGAAGAACGATCACGGATCGAAATTCTGAAAGTTCCCTCTTTTCACCATGCAATTTGCTGTCATCGGAAAAGACCAACAAAATAGAAACTCTCTGTATTTTATATATCACTCTCTGATATCATATACTCTTATACACTCAGATGAGATAAATAATCAATAGCACACTCTGCTATTTATAGGGTCCTGACTTCTATCTGGATGGATTTTGATAAAATAATATTCAAATTTAATATCTTATTTATCCATTTAACAATTTATCTGATCAGTTTGAATATAACTCAATTATCAATATCTCTGATAATTTAAACTCAAACTATCACGTGGTTTAATCTATATCAGTAATTTTCAATTAATTAACTGATATAACCATTTGAGCGTATTTTTCTAACAAACTTCATACTGTTGATGTCACCATGTCCTTTCGCTATGAGGGCATCATAAAAGCTCCATGGGCCCCCCTTCGACACTTTGTTTTTATCCTTCCTGCCTGAGAAATGAAAGGCAAAAATGTTGTGAGAGAGTACTTCGATCTCCGATTCCTTCCTAACCTGTCAATCTTTGAGATAACTACTTTAAAAGCCTTCCCGTTAATCTATTTGTTTCATAGAATTTTTCCCGTTAGGCTAGAAGACATCAGTTGTACCCCCCGCCTACTTCAAATCCTCTTTAAGCCTCCTAACCGGACCCTCCTGATGAGCATAAGGGAGCTAAACCAAGGGATCATGATAATGGAGCTGTACCAAGGGATCCATTGCATGTTCCGGTTGGGCCAATAACAAGGGCAAGGGCTAAGAGATTCAAAGAAGCACTCAATGACCTGATTCAAGACACTTGGGATGATGTTGAATTGTTAAAGTCAAAGATAAGCCCACATGAAGACCAAGGCTTAATTAACGTCATCAAGGCAATTGATTGGGCCGAATAAGAGAAGACTTGGGCGTGTGGCACAAGTTTGGGTGTGTGGCACAAGTTAGGCATTTGGTGAGCGGCAAAAGGGTTGGAGGAGATTCAATTTCGGCTGATTTGTTTCCAATTTAATTTCCAAAGAATAAGAGTTGATTTGTTTCCCAAATTAAGGGGCTGATTTGTTTTCAGATTTAGCCTTCCAAATAGGGAACAAGTCAATAGTTGCTTGTTTTAGTTTTCTTATTTTCTTTTCCATTTGTAAGACAATCATTGCCAAATTTAGTTTTCTGATTGTGAGGCCTTAATGGCCGAATATCTTGTTTCCTTTCCAGAGATTGGAGTGTAGCATTTCTTTTCGATTACAGTTTTAGTTTATAAGGAAACAATTGATGTAATTTTCGATAGACTTGATTTTGAATGAAAAATAGAGAAAATTTTCTCTTTGGTTCCGAAAATTGACTTATCACTCACTTTTTTATCTTGTTCTTGAGTGTGGCGTCTTTCATTTTCTTGATACCGTTGGTTCTTATCTCATTATAGATAACAGGTCACGGTCCTATATTATTATTGCTTACAAACTTGAATTTAGAAAACGATCCTTACTAACATATATTGGTTCCGGGTTTTACTGTTCTTGGTAAGGTTCATTTCATCTCTTTTTCCTTAGAGACCAGGATGCACACATCCTCGCTATCTCCTTTGTATTCATCGCGACCAGATTTCGCCGTCACACCTTGAAAACTCAATAAACATAGGTCTTAATATACTATACAATTAAATAAGTAATAATTTTATAAACAAATGGAAGTTTCAAAATTATATGTGCTATTGTGAGTACATTTAGTATTTGATTAATAAAAGTTAATCTTTACATTAACAACGCCGCTCGCAAGTCTCACGACTCTCACCCGCGGCGTGTTGTTTTCTAATCATTCATTAACTTATTAGTCATTACGTGTTGATCTATAAATCAACAATTTTCAAGAACGAGTTGAACGTAGGTTGAACAAGTTTAACGTTAATACTAACGTTAAACTTGTTCAGTGAACAAGTTAACGTAAACCTTCATGAACAAGTTCAACGTAGGTTGAACAAGTTTAACGTTCGTATTAACGTTAAACTTGTTCAGTGAACAAGTTAACGTAAACCTTCATGAACAAGTTCAACGTAGGTTGAACAAGTTTAACGTTATTCTGAACGTTAAACTTGTACATTGAACAAGTCAACGTAATTATTCGTGAACAAGTTGAACGAGTTTAACGTTTATCTTATAACGTTAAACTTGTTCAATGAACAAGTTAAGGTAAACCTTCATGAACAAGTTCAACGTAGGTTGAACAAGTTTAACGTTTGTATTAACGTTAAACTTGTTCAGTGAACAAGTTAACGTAAACCTTCATGAACAAGTTCAACGTAGGTTGAACAAGTTTAACGTTATTCTGAACGTTAAACTTGTACATTGAACAAGTCAACGTAATTCTTCGTGAACAAGTTCAACGTATGTTGAACGAGTTTAACGTTTATCTTATAACGTTAAACTTGTTCAATGAACAAGTTAACATAAACCTTCATGAACAAGTTCAACGTAGGTTGAACAAGTTTAACGTTCGTATTAATGTTAAACTTGTTCAGTGAACAAGTTAACGTAAACCTTCATGAACAAGTTCAACGTAGGTTGAACAAGTTTAACGTTATTCTGAACATTAAACTTGTACATTGAACAAGTCAACGTAATTCTTCGTGAACAAGTTCAACGTATGTTGAACGAGTTTAACGTTTATCTTATAACGTTAAACTTGTTCAATGAACAAGTTAACGTAAACCTTCATGAACAAGTTCAACGTAGGTTGAACAAGTTTATCGTTCGTATTAACGTTAAACTTGTTCAATGAACAAGTTAACGTAAACCATAATGAACAAGTTCAACGTAGGTTGAACAAGTTTAACGTTCAGTTCAACCTACGTTCATCTGAACGTTAAACTTGTAAATTGAACAAGTCAACGGAATTATTCGTGAACAAGTTCAACGTTTATCTTATAACGTTAAACTTGTTCAATGAACAAGTTAACGTAAACCCTCATGAACAAGTTCAACGTAGGTTGAACAAGTTTAACGTTCGTATTAACGTTAAACTTGTTCAGTGAACAAGTTAATGTAAACCTTCATGAACAAGTTCAACGTAGGTTGAACAAGTTTAACGTTATTCTGAACGTTAAACTTGTACATTGAACAAGTCAACGCAATTCTTCGTGAACAAGTTCAACGTATGTTGAATGAGTTTAACGTTTATCTTATAACGTTAAACTTGTTCAATGAACAAGTTAACGTAAACCTTCATGAACAAGTTAACGTAAACCTTCATGAACAAGTTCAACGTAGGTTGAACAAGTTTAACGTTCGTATTAACGTTAAACTTGTTCAGTGAACAAGTTAACGTAAACCTTCATGAACAAGTTCAACGTAGGTTGAACAAGTTTAAAGTTTTTCTGAATGTTAAACTTGTACATTGAACAAGTCAATGTAATTCTTCGTGAACAAGTTCAACGTATGTTGAACGAGTTTAACATTTATCTTATAACGTTAAACTTGTTCAATGAACAAGTTGACGTAAACCTTCATGAACAAGTTCAACGTAGGTTGAACAAGTTTATCGTTCATATTAACGTTAAACTTGTTCAATGAACAAGTTAACGTAAACCATAATGAACAAGTTCATTGTACGCACTCGTTTAGTGAACTAGTCCACGTATACCATCATGAACAACTTGAACGTGTCTCATATTAAATGAACGTATACCATCATCTCTGTAATTGTTGGCATAAATTATTAAATGAATGAAAGTATCATTATTTATTCATTTTGGTCTAAACTAATTGTTTTATAATAATATCATTCTGAGCATGATTTATGCATTGCAAATTTTGTTTTCAACTATTAAAATATTCCGGGCTTATGAAACAAAAACATGACTTCACGATATAAGTGTAACGTTTCTGGCATTATGAAGATTGCTTAGTACAGATATCAGAATAAATCTTTATGAAGCGATGGTTATTGTAGAATAAATTAGTAGAGAAGATCTTAGGTGTATCTAGTGCATGTTGCATCCCTAATGTAATTGCTGTATAGATATATTATTATCAAAAAATTATATTTGTAATTAATGAAATTATTAGTAATCAACCAGAATTGAAAATGAAAATTAAAAAAATTTATAGACATCTATACCCAAAAATCATATTATACAGTAAATAATTTATAAATTCCATACAATTGACTAAATTTTTTTGCAATGAGATGCATTTGCTAGTGTTAATTAGTTTGTATTTATTATTTCCAGATGACATGATTTTGTGTCACAGCAAGCAGAACCCATTATGCAATTACCCTCCCAGTGTAGGAGATGTCATGCAGACCAAAACGGAACTCACACGCCTTCGAACACACAAGGGTTTCTTTGATCTATAATTCCACAGAAAAACAAGTTATTTTTTATTGTTCAGTCGAATCTAAAAATATCGCTGAACGATTACAACCAAATAAATAGAAAAGTATAATAGAAATAATATTTGACAACAAATTGTTTTTAAGTTTAATTTTCTATACGATTGACCTATTTTCTGTAATGGTTGAGAATAAAATAATAATTAAAAATAAGTTATTGTATAGTAAAATTAATGACATGGTTCACAGTTTTTCCTTAATACTTGGTAAAAATTTACATATAAATAACCTTAGTGTTGCAGGAAATGTAATTTTTTGGTAAAAAAATACATTCGGACACAGTTTATGTTGTTTGTAATCCGTCAAATCCATCCATTGACCCAAAATTTTTACAATTTGGTTATGTTATGTATGTTCAATACAAATCATAAAAATTAAATTAGAGTTGAGAACAACAAATGAAATCAATCAACTTAGGTAAATGATTTTTTTCATGATAAATGGTATCAAGTATTTATTGTGTTATATTATAGTACTTAATTTTATGTTTTAATTCATGTAAATATAGATACTAAAATGGGTTTAGTTGATGGGGTGCTGGATTCCTTTAAAAATAACCCAAATGGAACAAAAACAGGTGGGCCTAATCAATTAAACATTTAAATGGACTCACTCAAGCAATTGTTGAATTAAATGTTAACCCATTTACAAGTGTTAGTCCCAATCACAGAATACACCAAAGCCACACTTCATTTATTTTCAATTGAACCCACAACAGTAACAGCCCAACCCAAAAAATAATCCTATTCATGAAAATTTGGTGTGTCATTTTGGTTTTGTCTGGCAACCCATCCATACCCATGACCATTAATAAGTTCCTGCCTTATTAATGTGGTCGACCAACCCATCCACCAACACAATTTCCCCACTTGATTTTTAGTTTTAAAACCAAGTATTTCATTAAACTCTCAGATCCTCTCCAAGTCAAGCTACAGACTCACTGCACCTTCATTTTTCCTCCAGCAGGACATCTATACACATAGTCGTCATTCTTCAAAAAACGGATTCTTCACCATTTGATCTGCATCTGAAATTCGTCCAAGTAAGTGAAATAGAAAAGTAATTGTTCATGGAATTGCATGAATTACAATCGGTTGGAATTTTTGTTTAGGATTTTATTGTTGTTTATCTCAATATTTTTCCACTCAAACTCTTCAATGTTCATGCCTTATAGGTAGTAAAATGGATATGAATAATGAAATTCATGGCCATGGAACTGGACATCTGGATTTGAACAATGAAGGACACTCAATGTGGCATGAGGCAGACAACAACACATACATACAATGAGGAGAACAATCCACATGATAGTTACAACAATAATGAATGGCCATATCATGTGCCTTTTGCACACAGTGGTGTTTCCACAACCCCAGGTTTGTCTGATGAAAATTTGGTGCAACCGGCCGATGATCTTGTACACAGTGAAGTTATAACTTTACAATTCAGTGATATTATAGGGAAAGAGTTTATATCTGTTATTGATGGTGAGGATTTTTATAAGAAATATTCCTATGATATGGGGTTCAGCATGCGTAAGGACAGGTTGTGTCAGGACACACATGGATTAATTACAATTCGTAGGTGGGTTTGTTCAAAAGAAGGGTATAGATCAAAAAAGCATGTTCATAGAACCGATAGGGTACGTGAACCTAGAGGACAGACTAGGGAAGGATGTCGTGCATCAATGAAAATTAATTTTGACAGACAGAAAATGTTATGGGTAGTTACAGAGTTTGTCAATGAGCATAGTCATAAGTTATCACCCCGGAATCACAGCCAATTCCTTAGTTCTCATCGAAATGTTAAAGATTGTGATATAGCACAAGTGCAATCACTGAGATCAGTTGGAATTAAAACTTCCCAAGTGATGGACCACCTTTTGGATCAGTCTGGTAGCTATGCGGCTGTTGGACACACCAGGAAAGACCTACAGAACCGGCTTGACACTGTCCGGAGGGCTGCATCCGATAATTCCGATGCTGATTCAATTATCTCTTACATGACTGCGAAATCGGAAATGGATCCAAGATTTTTCTTTCGGTACACCATTCTTGAATATGGTAGCCTGGGTAACTTATTTTGGTCCGACGCAATGTCACGATGCGATTACAGATACTTTGGTGACGTAATTTCATTTGACTCAACATATAGAACTAATTCTTATCATAGGCCGCTTGTGATTTTTGTTGGTGTGAACAATCATACGAAAACCACAATTTTTGGCTTCGGGTTGTTGGTGGATGAGACGGTCGATATATATACTTGGATATTGCAGACATTCTTACAAGCTATGCACGGTAAATGTCCAATTTCGGTAGTTACCGATGGTGATAAAGCTATGAGTAAGGTTATAAGGTTAGTAATGCTATAAGGTTAGTAATGCCTACTGCCGTACGCCGCCTTTGTTCTTGGCACCTTGAGCAGAATGTGCAGACGAACGTAGGTGATAGCGGGTTTACGCAAGCATTTACCCATCTAATGTTGACCTACATGACAGAGTTAGAGTTTGAGAGTGAATGGTTGAAGGTCATAGACAGGTTTGGTTTGCAACACAATGAACGGGTGAAAATGATGTATTCTAAACGGAAGCTGTGGGCAGAAACCTTCTTACGAAGTACATTCTTTGGTGGTTTGAGGAGCACACAACGGTCGGAGAGTATTAATTCTTTCCTTAATCGATTTTTACATAGTAGGGTGAAATTGTATGAATTCATGAGCCATATCGATCGAGCAATGTCACGCCTACGAAACAACGAATTGAAGGATGATTTTGATTGCATTAATCAGCATCCAGTACTAGTAACCCATTTGTTACAATTGGAAAAACATGCTGCCGAAGTGTATACTCGAAACATATTTGGTCGGGTTCGAGATGAAATCAATGCAGAGGCAAAACTAAGCATAGTGAATTGCGTTGATGATGCGGAGAGTGTGATGTATACATTCAAGAAGTTTCCTGGTGGTGATAAAACCTGGAATGTGAGGTACACACCATCTAACAACATTTTAAAATGCTCATGCAAAATGTTTAAGACAATAGGTATTCCGTGTTGCCATTCATTTAGTGTCATGAAAGCCATGAACATGCATCACATACCTGAGACAGTCATAATGCAGCGTTGGACAATCAATGCCAAGGATGTCTCCGAAGTGGATTCGTCTTCCTCTGCAGCTCCTACAAATATAATTCAAATTGCCAGGTTTGCATCCTCTCATTGTTATTATAGCATAAATTCTATATTTCTTTTGTTCATGGTTGGGTACTATTGTTTATTCATGCTTGTAGATATAGGGCCTTGAGTTCAAAATGTAGCAAAATGTGCTATTATGCATCAATGTCATCTGAAGGTTACAAATAAGCAAACATGGCAATTGATAAGTTAACAATTCAAATGAATGGATTATTGCCATCATCAAGTAGATCAACGGAAGAACATGTACATCGTAGAAGTAAGCAATCGACTGTTCAAGTTAAAGATCCAGTTATAGCAGTAACGAGGGGGTCGATGAGGCAAAACAAAAAATCTAGTGGGAAGACGCGTAAATGTGGGAAGTGTGGCTAGCCTGGGCACACAGCCAAGACATGCCGTGCCCATGCAAAAAATGACATGAGTGCAATGGCCAGCAATGGAGTTGCTGGAACATGGTCCACATTACAACCAACTGCGTATGCAGACTTACTGCGGACGTGTGAATCAGGATATAATTTGGACAGTGACGGTCGTTGTCAACCATTTGCACAATTTACCACTCAGTTGAATGGCGATGTATTTTCCATGACCAACTTAACACCTGATATGTACATGCAACAAAACCACTGTTGAGGCCGCATAACTTCATGTGATAGATTCGTGTGACAATTTCACTTTTGTTATCAATGGCTGATGAGCCACGTTGTGTGAATGGTGTTATTTACATATTTTGTGCTTCCATAAACAGCCAATTTTCCAATATGGTCGGAGGCATTAGATTTTGGTATGACACAAAACCGAAAACTGTCATGACTTGTACAATTTGGAATATATTAATGAAGTTATGTTCTGAAAATGAATGGTGTTGGTTGGACTTCAAGTGGAGCAGAAACAGACTAACGAGCTAGAACAGATTCGGAACCGATCTCAGAAGCCGAGAGGATAGCAACCTTGGCGCGATCTGGTTGATGTCGCCCCGAGGTCGCTATCGTCTCGGCATTTGAGAACATATGAACCGAGGAAATAGCGATCTCCGGGCGACCTTGTTCAGATCGCCGTGAGATCGCTATTTCCTCTTGTCTAATGAACTCAAAAGCTGAGAGGATAGCGACCTCGGCGCGATCTGGGTGATGTCGCGCCGAGGTCGCTATTCTCTTGGCTTTTGAGTTCATATGAACAGAGGTAATAGCGATCTCCAGGCGAGCTTGTTCAGTCACCGTGAGATCGCTATTTCCTCGGTTCATATGTTCTCAAAAGCCGAGACGATAGCGACCTCGGGGCGATCTGGGTGATGTCGCGCCGAGGTCCCTATTCTCTCGGCTTTTGAGTTCATATGAACAGAGGTAATAACGATCTCCGGGCGAGCTTGTTCAGATCGCCGTCAGATCACTATTGCCTCTGTACAAATGAACTCAAAAGCCGAGAGGATAGCGATCTCGGCGCGATCTGGTTGATGTCGCCCCAAGGTCGCTATTCTCTCGGTTTTTGAGTTCTCATTGCGACCGTGTGAAGATCGGCGTGAGTTCATGCATGCATCTGATCAAATGTTTCATAAGCAGAGAGAATAGAGACCTCGGGAAGACATCAACCAGATCGCCCCAAGATCGCTATTAGCTCGGGATAGAAATCTGTGTTTACTATAGTGATAGCAATGTGACTCCAAACCTATCCACACTCTCATTTTACCACAAAGAACAACACCGCACACTCTAATCTAGACAAGAGTTCAGATAGAGTATTGTAAAATACAGCATTATAATCCAACATTCTTCAAGTATCCATGCCATCTAAAAATATCCATCAAAGCAATTACAAGCGTTCTATCAGTACTCAGGAAAAAAAAACAATTATATTCCAGCAAACTAAATAATTGTTAAGTAAAGTCGTAAAACATCATAGAAGACGAGTTAAGTAAAAGTGGGTGGTCGATCGCTAAGGGTGCTGACGGGGCATGGTGGGGTCCTGAGGTGCCTGCTGAGATAAGCTCCCTGGTTCGCTGGTAGATGGCCCAGTGGCCCTACGCTGCACATAGGGAATGTGAATGCCTGCATCTGTCAAACCCCGCTAAAAACTGTCCATCCTCGCAGTCATGTACGCGAACTCCCCCATGTAAGCCTGGTGGTTGGTGTCTATCTGAAGGCGCATCTCTTGAAGAGCGCTCAAAACCTGAAACATCCCTGACCTCTGATAGGCATGCTCTGCATCCGGATCCTCATCAAGATTCTGCTCATTGTAGTCATAATCATCTGGATCGTCGTCGGGAAACTCACCATCAAATAAAACAATGTCCTTCTCTAGAATTGGTCCCCTGATCGGCCATAGCCCTCTACGCCGGGCAAGCTCATTGTAGACCTTTTTTCCTATGTTTGACGTTGGAGCAAACATGGTTCATCCTCCCCCACGCACATTAATCCCGGCCTCTTCACAAAAGTGGGTGATCAAGCAGGGAAATGGCAGCGGACCTTTGGTTGAGTGGCCACCTCTGCAAATGCCTTTCATTATAATCTGGCCTATGTCCATGCGTAGACCATTCCTTGTACAATACAGACAGCGTGCCAGGTCATACCCTAAATCGGTGCGATAGGTGGAGGGTACCAATGAATAAGTCTCGAACATCAACCAAAAAGCAGCATCTAACTTCAGTTCACTGAGCAGTAATGGGTGGCGATAGTCATTCCAAGCAGTGTCGCCATCCATCCTCAAATTGGATGCCAACTCCCCACCATACGGTTCAAAGTGCTCATGTTCAGGCAAACCATCAACTAAGTCACCAAGGTCCTCGAGAGCACCGAACCACCTGTTTATTCTTGAGGCTGTAATCCGGACTTCTGTCCCCCGAACCATGATGGGAACCCCCTGATAGAACTGATATGGGACTATAGCATAATAAAACTCTCTAACAAGCTCCAATGCCGCCATGTTCGGGGTCGTTGCAAACCCGGTCCACCCCATTATGTCAACTGTCTCCGGGACAAATGTGTTGGCAAAAACTATCAAATTGATTCCCCTCTCCGGCCAAATCCTCCTATTTCCAAACAATGCCCATCTTTCAGGGTCATGCGAATCTGGGGGCTGTGAAATTGTGTCACCTTTTCCTTTCCCTGAGGGTGCCTGCATTACCAGGGGCTCCCTTCTCTTCTTAGATGGCCTACTGCCCTCCCTAGCAACTTGTTTTCCCTTTCTACCACCAGCCATTCTCCAATTTTTCAATACCTACTACAACACTCTACTACACTCACACAAACACTTCCCCCAATCGGCCAAACCACACTTAATTATAGCACTAATGTATCAAATAAATCACAACCACCCCTAGAACTAGAAAATAATAAATGCCCAATTCACATGGAAACCAACACAACTCATTTGCACACACAAACTCAAACAAACACTATCAATGAACATTCTGAAGAGAAGAAAACAAAACAAATGTTATTTTATACCCAAAATGCATTCGTGTAACACAAAGGGAGAGGATTAGGGATAGGATTACCTTGAAGGAATCATGCATGAACCGAATATGACCTTGAGCGTATTTTAGTAGTGTTATTTTTTGTGTGGAAACTGCTCTGCACGAGCGGGATTTATATTCGAATTTTATCGAATGTGCGACTTCAGGGCAATCTCCGGATCGCAGATGAGCTCGCTTCTAACGAAATGGCGTCGTTCCGTTTTATAACCCGTGGTAATAGCGACCTCCTTGCGAACTCAGGTAAGATCGCCGGGAGGTCGCTATTACCACGGGTTATGAAACGAAACGACGCAAGGTAATAGCGACTTTGTAGCGATCTCAGTCTAGATCGCCCTGAGATCGCTATTACCTCTATTTCTGTACATCATAACCCGAGGGAATAGCGAACTCAGGGCGATCTTGTCTGGGTTCGCCATAAGGTCGCTATTCCCTCGGTTTCTATATGAGTCCATCTGAGGGAATAGCAAACTCAGAGCAATCTTGTCTGGGTTCGCCATGAGGTCGCTATTCCCTCGGTTTCTATATGAGTCCATCTGAGGGAATAGCGAACTCAGGGCGATCTTGTCTGGGTTCGCCATGAGGTCGCTATTCCCTCGGTTTCTATATAAAGCCACCCGAGGGAATAGCGACTTCAGGGCGATCTTGGTTGGGATCGCCATGAGGTCGCGATTCCCTCAGGTGATGATTCATATAGAAATATAAAATCCGAGAGAATAGCGAACTCAAGGCGATCCCAGGTAAGGTCACCCTGGGGTCGCTATTCCCTCGGTTGATGATTCAATTTTTAAGATCATGGACCAGTCATTGAGATGCCTACTTACCTTAACAGCTGCCTACATCACCACTAGCTGTGGGAAAATTGCTGCGATTGTGAAGATGGAGATGTTAAAGCTAGGAAATGATGAATCAGGGCAGGATCATTAAGGGTTTCTGAGTTTGATCATATATTTTTGTGAGGCGCCAGGTGAGGAGATGCACAAATCTTTAAACTGATTAAGTATAATTTGTATTGTTCAATCGAAATGAAGTCTCATTTTCTTCAATAATGTGTTTACTCTAGTACTCAAATTGTGTAACCACAACTGAGATGTGTGTATTGTAGTATAATTATGAAACTGGATTTCCTTGAGAATAGGCTATTCTACTGTAACATCAATTGGTAGCTTAGTAATTCAGAATTCAGAGCAACTTCAATTTCAACTTTGGTACATACTTAAATAATTTAAACACAATCATGGAGATAACGTAATGATAAAACAACTGGTGTGAACTATATGAATTTAATTGGGGCAGAAATTGATTTGACTATTCACAGAAAGAAGAACACTCGGTACTTCATGTATGTGATTACAATAAACGTTGAAACAAAAAATTACATGTACCCAACATTTTTGCAGGGTCTCCTACCTACTGGCACAACTACAAAAATCAAATTTCCAAATTCAAATGTTCAAGGATGCAACCCATATGTACATTCAGTCCATTAGAGCCGCTGCTTTACCTCTCAACTTTTGCACCGGTGGCGGTATCATCTTGCTGCGATTGGCCAGTAAATTAGTACAATGCTCTTTAGCATTTTTCTTCAGAGCCAAAAAGTTGTTGTTACCAGGGAAGAGTGCTAGGAAACGAGCTAACACCAAACGTTGACAGTCAGACTGAAACTATAACAAAACTCAGAAATGTCAGATATATGTAAAGCCAAATATATTACAGTCAAAAAACAAACCTATGGGAATATTTAGTTTAACATACTGATTTCATCTGAAGCGGTGTAGGGTAGTTGTCATCCATGAACATGCAAAGTAAAAGGCCACAATCAAAGCCATTAGATTGCTCGGGTGCTTTCGCATATAATGTGGTGAATGAGAACGTTGTTGGGAAGGCAACAACAATTTTATCAGAAAGAACAATGTCAAGCGATTGCATCTACAGAAATTAGAGGAAAAACAATATGCACAATAATGAGATATCGTGATGAAACTCGAAAAAATGGGGATACATAAGGACCATCTAACAACATGTGTTACGGATTTACCACTTTCTGCACTTGGGTCAATCGCGTTAAATCATCCTTCCTACGAGGTGGTTTGGAGTCCCAAATTTCACACAACCGTTTTTGAACATGAACTACCGCTAGATACCAGTGGTTGCGTAGATCATTGATAGGAATGTAAATCTAATATATGGACGAATATGTCATTAGAAGTATACATAACAAAATAGACATTGTTCACTTGAAACAATTAGGTGTACGGAAAAAATTAACAATGGTAATCATGTCTCACCTTTTCACATATACGAAGATCGTACATGTATGACTCCCGTAATTTTGACAGAGATTTCTTCAAAGAATACTGTTTCCCATCTGTACAAGTCAAGACAGTGTACTGCGTAGGCAAACGTGAGAAAATATAGGTTACATGCTCAATCTCATAAAGAATGGACAACTATATACATATAAGCAACTCAATCAACATAAGTATACCGCATAGTTCGTAGGCAAGAACCAGCTAAGGTGTGACCTTTTTGACTTCAATATTATTGTTTTGTACTCAGGAATAAGATTAATAATCTGAAAAACAAAATTGTGCACAACACATGTTAGGTTACCAGAAATTAAAATAACGAACCACATATAATGTATAAAAGTTAAAGGTTATGAGTTCAGAATAAGATTATCAATTAACCTCACTATCAACAAAGCTGGAAGGTTCTAATGTTCTAAAACTTTTCCGGGTTACACGTAAATGCCCAAGATCGACAATAACTTCACTGCAATTTATTAAAAAACAAATATACGAAACTGTTAAACCTCCAATAGCCAACTGTGGATATAACATACCTATAACTGCACAACATTATAAATTGAGGAATATAATATACATAAAGCATGCTTACGATGATGGTAGGTCTTTGGAAAAAATGTAGTTGATCAATTGCTCATCATATGTATTCAGTGGAATTCCTATTCGGAAAGGGCCATATCGATACTTTGTCGACGCAGGAATAGGTTCGGCATGTACGGTGAAATTTGATAGCGGCTCGGCTTCCTTTTTGCAGATGATCTTGTATTGATTAATCTTCGCTTGTTACAAGATTGTGACTCTTGTTCATGAGTATCATCATAGAAGGTATCCTACAAAATATTTGATTGTGAAATGGATTTGTCGTTTATTTGTTAAAAAAATGATATTTACATTTAAAAATAAGTACTAAAAGAAGAAACAAGATTGAACCTCATCTAATAACGTAGGAATGGTAAGGACCGGAGGTACGTGATAGGGATCATCAGTAGGCTGGTCTTCCATGGGTAAATCAGTTGTCTTCCCTTCTTCTAATGCTGTCTCAATAGGTGCCTTCATCCAACTTGGGGTGGATTTGGAAATAGTCTGTTCATGTTGGGGTAATGATCGAGTGTCATTTGATGAAACCTCAAAAGTAGGATGTTGTATTGTAGGAACAGAAAGATGTGGTGGTGGTGGTCGGGTTGGTAAAGGTGAAGGAGGATTTATAGGCGTGTGATTCTTGGAATTCTCAGGGCTGTTTGTATTAGGTAAGTCATTATCCAAGTTCTTGTCCTCCGCCGAACTGAATTTCGCATATAGAAAATTTACCTTCGTTCGGATATCATCAAGTTCAGTCTTTAGTGTAGCATGAATATCTTTCACCACCAGTAGGACATCGTCAATACTTTTTGTGTGCGCATTACTGGCTGTAACCGGTTCTTCATTGGCACGATCAGTTGCTCCATGTGCACCAACATCACATTGACCTTCTGGTTGTACTGGTTGCTTGAAAAAATCTCCTACCGAAATCTGCATCATATTATGATATAAGATATGTAATTATGCATGCACTTCTTGGTAAAAAAGTTCCATATAAAATAGGTAGATAATTTCAGGAATTTAGACCTGCTTACTTCCAACACCTCCTTCGGTGTGAAGCCGGATTACGCACTTCTTTATCTTCACGTTTGTCCAACAAACAGCGGGTATTAATGCTTTATCCACGATGGGCGGCTCCCATCGTAGTGAGTGGAAGTAAAACAACTACAACAAAGAAACAAGGTTAAGACTAAGTTCAATATGACATGATAAAGTGAAATTTCATAATAATAGAGACAAAAATCTTTTACCTGAAGAAACAACACACAGCCGGAAATGCAATATTTCTTCATACCTAGCCGGTTAATCTTAAACTTCTCAATCCCTTCACAAAGTGATGACAAGCACCAACTAGACCAATTTTTCATACAAATTTTTCCAACATCGCTTAAAGGAATCAAGTACCCCGTATGAATATAATCGGTAGCTAAAGGAGAGAGGATCGTGCCCAACAAAAATAAGCACAAAGTCACCTTGAATTCATCATCAGCCGTGGTCATCTCCTCCAGGCAATGTTCGATGTCTTTCAAGAAGATGCCATGAGATGTCATGGAAAACTTTGATTCCCAAAAATCTTTGTTAGGGACATCTCCGGATATAGCAATCGGATCTCCCTGGTCAGAAATCCCAAAAACTCGAGCAAATATAGAAGAGTTTATCACAAACCGCCTGCCATGGATATGAATTGAACAAGCTTTTGTGTCAAAATTATCAACGAGCCATCGACATATCTTCAGCCAAA
Source organism: Dipteronia sinensis (assembly GCA_033220585.1). Classification (NCBI taxonomy): domain Eukaryota; kingdom Viridiplantae; phylum Streptophyta; class Magnoliopsida; order Sapindales; family Sapindaceae; genus Dipteronia; species Dipteronia sinensis. The sequence continues at coordinate 24,290,133 of CM065637.1, forward strand.
GACGTCCACAATTGAGGGCAAGTAGGTTTCCAAAACCCAACGCACGAATCGCCTGTTTCTGCTCTTCGGATAGTTTATTCACAATCCGACACCACCGAGAAGGCGTACACCTTGTGTTGATGGTTTGATCTCCATAGTCCAGACGATTTGTTGTGGGTGGGATTTGTTCATCTGTTGGAGGGACGTTGAAGTTGTTGGAGATGTCGTTTTGACAATGGTGAGGTTGCTCTCCTGTCAGATTTGTGGCAGCAACTTCAACCACTTCAGGTTCTCTAAATTTTGCCTTCTCTTCTATCAGTAACAAATGCCATGTCTTTTCAATTTCACTGCGTGACTGCAATAATATAACATGACAGAATGTTAGATTGATGGTGTGAATATCAACGAACAATGAATGGTATGAATTGTTGTAAATGTATATGACCTTTGAGTTCCCATTAGCATCTTTCTTTTTGCATTCCAATTTGCTGGATAGATAACAGCGAAATGATTAGTTTACATGGACAAGATAGCAAGTTAAAAAACTTAAGTAAAGCATATGGTAATGTTTACATACAAATAATTAATCCATCCCATGTTTCCAATCTTCGGTTTTGACAAGTTTTTCGTCGGTGTTGTTTTATTAGAACCACCATTCTTCTTTTCACGAATTCTTTTTTTCACCATTTTCAATCTGTACATCAATGGTAATAAGTGTTTACTCAATAACATGGATAAGGAATTCAATTGATATATAAAATCATTATAAAATCCAATTCCTTATCTTAATATATTATACATATCTTCAATGAGATTATAACGTAGACATCTAACAACAAAGAACCACGATAAATTCAATCATGTACAAGGCAATCATAAAAATAGTTCTAGTTTCCATTTCGTAAGTAACCAGTGCAAATTACATATGTGATTACAAGGGTAGATATGTCGGATGAATATAAATAACAAACTAAATGCAATATTGTAAGAGCATCATAATAAAATTGTTCATGATTACCCACGGAGAAATCAATAATATCTATGAAAGATGCTTTTGTTTGACTGATGAGTGTAAAATTATGTTTTTTATCATGCAAAACATAATAAGACCCATTCTGTCAATGTTATATCTTGTGTGGTGTAATAACAAGTACCTGCGATCTAAGGTTCTTCTTCTCTCCCAAATTCTTCACAGTTGTCCACGGACTAGGTACCTTCTTCTACTGAAACTCAAATACCCAGAAGCCAAGGCCGTATTATATCCAAAATATAGCTACCAAAACGTAGCTCAATACAGAAATATAGAATGCACAGGAAAATATAAAGAAAAATAAATTGCATTAATGGAACAAATAGACACTTAATACGTGGCGTTGTCTCACAAGTGTACTCTACCGGCACAATTCCGGGTATGAGTAAGTTTGAGTATTCCAGCCGATATACATTGTCACCAATAGAGAATATAGAATAATAACATAATAACATAACTTGAGATTAAAATAACTTACAAAATGCAGCTACCAACACATAGCTGTAACAGATAATATACAATGCACAGGAAAATATAAAGAAAAATAAAATAGCATAAATGGAACAAATAAACAGTTAGTACGTGGCGTTGTCGCACAAGTGTACTCTACCGGCACAATTCCGGGTATGAGTAAGTATGAGTATTCCAGCCGATATACTTTCTGACCAATACAGAATATAGAATAATAAGATAATAAGAAAACTTCAGATTAATATAACTTACAAAATGCAGCTACGAGAAGCGGACCTCTGCACATGACAATATCAAGAAGATTAATTACCATAAATGGAACAAATAGACACTCAGTATGTGGCGTTGTGTCACAAGTGTACTCTACCGGCACAATTCCTGGTATGAGTAACTCTTAGTATTCTAGCCGATATACATTGTCACCAATAGAGAATACAGAATAATAACATAATAACATAACTTGAGATTAAAAAAACTTACAAACTGAAGCTACCAACACATAGCTGTAACAGATAATATAAAATGCACAGGAAAATATAAAGAAAAATAAATAGCATAAATGTAACAAATAGACAATCACTACGTGGCCTTGTCTCACCAGTGTACTCTACCGGCACAATTCCGGGTATGAGTAAGTCTAAGTATTTCAGCCGATATACTTAGTGACCAATATATAATATATAATAATAAGATAACTTAATAACAGAAGTTTATTGGTGTGCAAATTCTACAAGGCTCATAACTTCATAAGTAAATTGTAGCATTTCTTTTTATTCACAACCAATTTGAGCATAAGAGCAGCTACTGCTTTAGCGGGTACAAAACTGCAATTACATTCCACATTTACATCTATGTTAATTATATTAATGCGACAAGTGACAAAATGAGAGCTATGATGATTACTTGAACTAGTCAAAACTATTGTACCAACCATTTAGGTTGGCAACATAAAACTTTAAGTTTCTATTCACTTATTTAAGATACTAACATAATTTATTCTGGAAATTGTTGAATACTGAAGATAACCAACACTAGGAAATACATCCGAATCAAAATAAGCGAAAATTTTGTTCAAACTAAAATTTTACTTACAATGATAATGACAAAATTGTCCATAGTTGCACCATAAACCAATCAAACTAAAGATTGGTTCAACCACTACAGAATATGCCATATGCTACTCCGGCTTTCCGAACAAAAACTTTTAGCAAATAAAAAGAAAACTAAAATTCAATTTACTTATATCACTTGTATGCTCAGTTTATACTACAATATCCAACAACTCAAAGGTCAACATAGATGTCTTGTAATATTTTGTTAATTACTTTTAAACTATCTATAAAAAAGTCAAATTAATTGTGATTTTAATTAGGTGAACACTGAAGGAATTTGTCGGTGTCATAGTAGACGCTGATGCTTTAGGATGTTCTAGTGGTTGTGTTTGAATCTTTTCTTATAAACCCTTCTACTGGAAAACCTTTTCCTCAGATAAACCTAATTCATTTTTATTAAAAACTCATTCAAGACCGACTCAAGAATCATTCATTCCCTCTATATCTACACATCAGGCAGTTCAACAAGGTCAATTTAGGTTGTTCCATCGTAACATGAGTATGTTCATAGAAGGAGCAAACCAAATGTTTTCCACGGTGCACATGTCTTCCACATCAAGGGAAAAAGTGAAACAGTTTCCAAGATTAACTAAATAAAAAAGCTCTCCCAGTCAAGCAAAATGTTCGGCCATAACAAAAAAATTGACAAATTCACACAACACCAAAAATTATTAACCATTCAAAAGGGAAAAAAATAACCTTTCGATGCTTTCTCTTAGTTGATACTACTTGGCAAACTGTTCTCCTGTTTGGCAAACATAAATGCACAACAACAGGACACAGAGGAAAACATGAGAGACCAACTTACAATATTAATCATTTAAAAAAAATATGAAAAGCTTACAATATTAACAATTTTCAACCAATGCAAGTTGAAAATTAACAAAAAAATAGTAGACACTATACCCATCAGTCTACTAATGTACAAAACTAATCGTTGCGGATACAAAGATAGCATAAATGCATTTTTTTGAGCAACACACATGCAATCTGTCCAATGAAAACTTACAGAACCACGTATAAGAGCAAAGGTGATTTAAAATTGCAGTTCCAGTTAAATCATTACGAAATCTTGGCGGTGAATAGATGAAAATTAAGACATGAAACAAAAATTTATACAATGATAGACTGTTAACACGTGTTTAGGACCAATAGGTACATTAATACCGAAACAGCCAAAGACAATTACTCATAGATCACATACAGACAAATAAAGAAGAAACAATTGATTAGCCAATTCATTTTGTTTCCAATCCAAAGTAAAAAAAAAATACTGATCTATCATTTATTTAGGTTGAGTTTTTTTTTTGTTTTTTTCTGAAATCTAAACAAATCTGAAATGTACTGAAATTCATGCCTGGTTCATTTACCTGGGTAGCTAGTCTAAAAATATATATAATGAGAAACAATAGAGACTATTTTTTTTCCCATGGGAGGTGGTGTGACCATCTGTAACAGAGTTATGCAGTGGATGAATGAAATAGTATGTAATAACGAATTACTAGCAACCTCTAATGCAAGTCTTCTGTTAAAACTCAATATATTATGCAATGTCCATCAACTCCAAATAACTCAATATAGATGAGGCTATCCTGTAAATGCTTTACATCATGCATCTGACTAATATATGCACATATGCTTTGTCAGGGACATGGACCAACATACAAGAGGTTTAAAACATAGTTTCTGCGAGCAGGATAAGATGAGGAATCAAAAACATGAAGCATCTAAACCAGACAAATCCATCAGTAAATACACCACTCAAGTGGCAAGCATCCACTTTCATGTTGAAATTGACAACCACCACCAATAATCGTACATAATAAATAAATGTAGATGTGTGTGCATTCAGAGGCACATACACATAAAGCTATTACTGTCACAGAGAGGCAATATACTAGACGCAATTATATGCTATGTAGCAGATTGCGTAGCTTAAAACTACATGAGCATTATTCTCCAAACACAGTTTGGCGTTGTCAATCAAAGCAACGGGAAACTGATTAGGAGATAACCTTATTGATCATGCACATATCAATTAATAAAAACAAAACAAACTCAAAAGACAATGATCAACGAGAGGGTCAAAGCAACTTCTTCAATTACTTGAATTGTAAATGATACAATACAAATGAAAAGGATCCAAATATTAGAAAAAGATAATATGAAAATAAAAATGAAAATAAAATTGCAACTACATTTTAACCATCGCTGAAATCAAACCCCAGTCTGGCTGGGGCTATATACCATCAAAATACTAAAAATAAAGAAGTATTTTATGAAAGTGAAAAATTGGAAAAATTGTGATTAGTAATTGCATGCATCATGTCAACGTCACAAACTCACAATGTAGCTAAAACAAGATTTGCTTCTTTTTGGCAGTTCTCTATCATTTTAATAAAAATTTCGTAGCAGGTTGCAATCAATTTCGACAATTTAATAAAAATCACTCACAAAACCATTAGAGGTAAAACAACTTGGGAACGAAACTTAATGTGTCTAGTTTGTAATACAAAAATATATTTTTCGAAATCACCTACCAATTCGCCCAGGCATTCGAAGATGTCAAGGCTGTCATTGATACAAAAGAGATTCCAACATATTTTACCCTACTTCAAAAATTCATTAAAAATCGTATGTAACACTAATTGAGGTAAAACCAAGTGGAAATGAAACCTATATGGGTTTACATTGCAATACAAGAATAAGAAGTTCAAAATAGACCACTGGTTTATACAAATTTTCAAAAATGTCCAAAACTGTCACAAATAGGATCAGATTTCCAGCATCTTTTGTTCAACTTTGAAAATTCGTCAAACATAGAATGTAAAACCAATTTAACTGAAACAAGTCGTGAATGAAAGCTTTGTAAGTCTAGAATCCAACACAACAACAATCAATTTGAAATTCTCACCCCAACAATGCAAATTTTCAAAAATATCCAAGGCTGTCACGAATCTAATAAGATTTCCAGTAACTTTTGTTCAACTTCGAAAATTTCCCAAAAATAGAATGTAAAACCAATTTAGATGAAACAAGTTGTGAATAAAAGATTTGTAAGTCTAGAATCCAATACAACAATAATCAATTTGAAATTCTCACCCAAACAATGTCCAAACAATGCAAATTTTCAAAAGTATCTAAGGCTGTCACGGATCTGATAAGATTTCCAGCAACTTTTGTTAAACTTCAAAAATTCACCAAAATTAGAATATCAAACCAACTTAGTTGAAACAAGTCATGAATAAAAGCTTAATAAGTCTATAATCTAAAACAAAAAGAATTGTTTTGAAATTCTTGCCTAAACAATAAAGATTTGTAAAACAAGTCATAGTCATCATACTTCTCCTAACATTTTGGCAATACTCATTCTCACTTCACAACCCATAATCACAACAACAATAGCAGCAGCAGTAAAGAGGGACACAAAATCACAGTTATCATCAATTTCATTCCATATCCTTTACAATACTACCATACACAATCATTCAACAAAAAGAACAAAACAAGAAGATTAGAAAACCCATACCTCTAAAGAAGTCAACGCCCTCTATTGTCCTTCTTTGTCCTTCTCTCTCTCCACTTTCTCTTCTTTCGCCTATTTTTTCTCTTTTCTCGACAACACCCCTCCTTCCCTAATTTGTTTCTCTATCATGAAGCCATGAATAAAAATATTTAATCCATGAAGATTCTGATCATGGATTTCATTCACATAAAGAACACAACAAATAAAGAGAGGGAGAGTAGTGAAGAAGCCATGAATTACCTTCCAATTGAATCACAAATTCGATGATTGAGATGCACCCCTATCCAGCCAATTCCTTCAACGCCGGAGACCAAAGCAATTCATTCCACGCCGGAGAGTTGGTCAACACGATCTGCAGACTGAGAGAGGCGGGAGAGTGAGAGAGGCTAGAGAGGCTGGATAGAAACGTTGATGGAGAATGGAATGAGAGGAGAGAGGCAGTGTTTTATATCTGGACAACAAACCGGTGTAATAGGTAGCTGGTGAAAAAATATTTTATGATTTTTTTATTTTATCCGGTTGAAATTATTTTAAACTGCTGTTGTGTGGTGTTGTACGGTACGCAGCAATTCTTTATTCGTACCGTAGCAAGACCTGTTTTGTGATATAAGATTTTGACTTTTTTATATATAAGATTTTGATTTTTTTTAATTAAATGATGGTGTGGATGAGATTAGATCTCCCCCATCCATTTTCTTTATTTTAATTATTTGAATAATAATTTTGATTCATTTTTAATCGTAAAAAGACTAAACTACCCTTCTGACATTAATAGCTGATGGATTGAGGTTAATAGGAAGGTATGTTTGTGTTGAATTTATGAAACCTAACAATATTTTACCTTAAGGGAAAAATTCTGGGTACTTTAGTGCAATTAACACTTAAAAAAAAGAATATGGAGTTGAGTTTCTAATTGTGAAAACTCTCATAGAAATGCTGACTTGGATTTCTAAAACCCACAAATACTATCACACACCATTTCATTGTAAAATAAAAGAGGAGAGACAATAAGATAAATGTTTTATGATGATTGGTCAAAAATGGAAGCCTGTTTGATTTTAGATAAGTAATTTACATTGGAGATGAGAATATGCATTTGTTAAATTTGTTGTCAAAATGGATCGATTATTCAATATATATGCTGATAAGTCACTAGTTTGAAACCTAAAAATACATATTTGCATTGTAGATGCTCTAAGTTTGTCAATTCATGGCCTCACCTCTAGATCATTTTATTAAGATATATAAGTTTTATTTATATTAATTATTTGATCCCGACAGCCACAGAGACTTCTTAAACCAAGGAGTCATGAGCTTTTATACTTGTCCATGACTTTAAGTGTCTAGAAAAATATATGCAGTAAAACCCCTATAAATTAATCTCCTTTAAATTAATAAACTCTCTACATTAATAAAAAATCTTGGTCCCAACTTGGGCCAGTGTAAAAAACTAATAAATCCCAATATCATAATAATTAATAAGTTCCTTTTTGAAACCTAGTGTAAAATTTCAGTCTCGACTGTCGCATAAATTAATAATTTCGTAGAAGTACAAATTATATTACATAATATGAAGCCATGAATGCATGAAAGGGATGCCATTATATGTGCTATTAGAGTGTGAATGAATCCTGGTGAATCTATTGATTGTTTGTGATGTTTTGCTTTCATGAAAGAAGAGATTTTTCGAAGGAAAAAAGGGCAGTTATGAGTAACTGCACGGGTAAACTACCCATGCTATACCCGTGCACTGGGAGATTACTCACAGTTCTGGGAAACTGCATGGGTAATGTATGGGTAACCTACCCGTGCTATACCCGTGCACTGGGTAGTGAGAGCTGATTTTTGGCCTGTTCAAAATTTTTGCCTAACTCTAACCTATAAATGATTACTTCCAACCATGATATATCTCTAATTCAGTGCTTTCTTTTACAGATGTCAGGTAGAATGAAGGCCGTGGCTAAGAAACAAGGAACAAGAGGGAGTAAGAAGAAAAAGACAACTCTATTGCCTCCATGCACCTTGAACAGCGATTTCGATAGACGATTGAAATATTTCAGGCAGAGGGACATTGTGGAAGAGTGAGGAATAGCTTTACCAGAGCTCTCACACACTCAAATCCCTAACAAGGTGAATTACAGGGGATGGCAGACTTTTGTTAGCTTGCCTCCTCGATATTTCTTAAGGATCGTGCAAGAGTTTTATGTCAGTATGGTTCCTATGACTTCATGAGAGGTGTTTCAATTATGGTGAGAGGAGTAGAGGTACAGATGAACTCAGCTGCTATTCAGAGATATCTCAGAATAGAGCTTCCTAATGATCCACAAGTTTTGAGCAGAATAAGAGAATGAGTCACTTTGAATGAGAGTTTGGTCAAGAATAATGTAGATCTCGCCAATGATTTGGTTATTAATCCAATGGATTTCTGGGTGACTCCGACATTTCCAATCAAGAACACAAATCTCAAGATCGAGTTGGGATTTTGGCACATATTCATATCTCACCCCCTCAGGCCACGCACTTATAGAACAAATGTGTCCTTCGAGACTGCCACAGTGTTGCAATGCCTACAGCACAACCAGCCGATCTATGTTGCTTGGATCATAAAGTCAGATATTTTGGCAGTGGGAAACAGGAAGATAGACAAGCAGGCTCTGATTTTCCTTTGTTTGATCACTGAGTTTTGCAGACTTTCTGGTGTGGACCTTAGCAATGATGAGTTAGAATGGACACAAGGAGGTTTAGATCTCAGGACCTAGCGAAATTTGGATGTGGAACGAGACTTGACTAGTAACGAGACTTGACCTAGCGATATTTTAGGGGAGGTATTATTATGTAGTGTACTATTATTAACAGATTTTGAACTTTTGTTTACGAGTTCGGATTTTGGAATATATTAATATGTTTTTTATATTTTGGAATGAATTTGTTATTAACTTATTATTATGTATTAATATGTTTTGGAATGTATTAATATGTTTTTTATATTATGTAATATGTTGTTTTGGCTTTGGGCTATTCAAATGGAAAAATTAGGCCCATTAAGCTATTCATTAATTTTAAAACAAATTAAAAAGACCCATTATGCTATCCGGCCCATTAGGCCCAAAACCAAATTGAACTGAACCGAACCGAATCGTTTAAAATCAGTTCAGTTTAGTTCGGTTCCCATTTCTTATTCGGTTTAAACTGGTTTAATTTCGGATGAACCTAAATATTTTCGGATCAATTCGGTTTTGCCCAAAACCGAACCGAACTGAACCGTGCCCACCCCTAAGGACAGCATTGAAGACCTTTGGACAAATGTCATTGGCATGAGATAAGACTTGAACTTGATTCCCTACTCGAGGAGGAAGAAACAAGCCGCTCAACAAGATTTCACTTTAGGAAGGCCTACCATTGATCCAGATTGCCAAGCAGCCATGGAAATGTCTAGGAGATAACTTTAGGAAGAGGCTCAGAGCAGAGCAAGACCCAATGAAGAAGGGACCAATGATGGATGAGGAGGAGTCTGAATCTGATGAAGATTGACCTTTTTACTTGCCAAGTCATTTAAACTTTTCTTACATTTATTTAGCATATTTAGGATTGAACTCAATTATTTCATTGCACTTTTATTATGCTTTGCTTGCTTAGTATTTTGTAGTGGATAGTTTTGGGGATATTTGTGAAACATATTTGATATGAGAGATGTTTGGCTTGAGATATTTTATGCGGTTGTTAACCTTTGTGGTTAGAAATTGTGCTTTAAGGATAGGTTCTTTATCTCTTGGAGTAGACACACCAACAACTTGCGCGTCTAGGAGGGACAAGCAAGCCAAGAGTGCTTATAAAACGGGCGAGAACCTAATCATCTTTGAGATTGAAAAAAGCAACCACTTCGGTTTAATCTTTTCATCTCAAACTCTTGAACTATATTTTTCTCCATTCTTGTTTATAAGCACTTGTGGATAATTGGTGAATCTGGAGATACTTATTGCATATAATTTTGGGTTGAATGTGTGGATAGTTGCAAATGAATGGAATTTTGGTTTCTAAGTTTTGAATTAATTGATTCATTCATTTTTGATTTGATGAGCCTTAGGCTCTTTGTGGATAATGCACATGAATTTACAGGTTTTCTTTTCATATAGCCCAACTCGGTTTGGGGATTTTGAATTCATGCATATACTTGTACAAGAATGAGCATATAGTGAAAATCGGTTTGGGGGTCATTAACCTTATGCCAACAATTTTGTGATTGGATGCTTGTCGTGGTTGAAATATTGAACTTAATTGCCATGTTTACTCAAATGCCTTATTTTATAATGAGCCTATTTTTGAGTCTTTTAAAGTGTTGGGCATTGATTGCGAGTGATTAGTGCCTAGGTTTGCTTGTGTTTTGAGTCGAGTTGGTGCGCCCCGCTAGGCCGGGCTCTCTTGTCTTCAACATTGAGGACAATGTTGGGTTTTGGTTTGGGGGTGTAGATGCCTTGGTTGAGTCAGTCTTTTTAGTTGTTTTGGTCAAAAAAATTTAAATTTGTCGCAATGGCCAAATTTTTCGAGCCTTAACTAGCTTGGTTGTGATGCCTTGAGTGTGTGCTTTTGGCGAGTTTATGAATGCATTTTGAGCTTGTGTAACAAATCGTTGTCCCTATTGGGACTTACTTGCTTGTCATGGGTTTGTTCCATCCTTTGTGTGTTTAATTTGAGGGGACTCGGTGCTCTTGCACCTTGTTCTAATAGTGGAGACCACTCGTGAGTTCACAAAAACAAGCCTATGTAAAAAGCGCATTGAGTGAATAATTGTTCTATTCTTTAAACACTCTTCTCGTCATATGTGTCACATGCCATAGGACATTCATCATACATATATTGTGGATTGCTTGTCGGATGCATTCATTCCCTTGACAGACTAATTGTGGAAATGATTTTAGGCAATGTGTGCATTTAACTACTAAATTAACCTAAGCACATTCCTAATCCCTTATTTGTGCTCCATAGCCAATTTTGAGGCCAAACACTTACCCTTTCTTTTGGAACCACAACAAACCATATAACCATAAGCCAAACACAAACCACCCCTTTTAATTGCCAATCATGTGGGTTGTGTGTGTATGTGTAGGTGGTGGAAAGGTGTAATCTCTAATGTTGAAATAGCATGTATTTAGGCAACTATGTAAAATGTGCAAGCATGGGCTCAAAAATATAAAAGTGCCAAAAATTGCACTTAAAGACTTATTGTCAAATGTTTTTGTGCAAAAAGAAAAAAAAAGCAAAAGAAAGAAAAAGAATAAAAAATACATAGATATATATATATATATATATATATATATATTTCAATGAAAAAAGGGCAAAAAAAAGAGCCTTGAAATGTGATGATTAAGTACTCACAAATTGAGTACAATTGTGTAGCAAAAATGTGTGCTTAATTAAATGCCTAGACGATAGTGTGTAAAGGTTAAGTAGAGCTTGGTATGGGGTGTGTGTGTGAGTATGCCTAAGCATGATTGGTGATTTTTGAACTCAAAATTTCCTTATTTATTTGTTTCACCACATCTAACCCCATGGCCCCATTACAGCCAAAGGGAAGGACCTATTTGATCTATGATATGTCTTGACTGGGAATGTTTGTTGAAGCTCGATCTTCTACGTTCATGGCATAGTGAATCTATTTTAGGATAGTTCACTGACAAATTAGCGGTCTTTTATTGATCAAATGTATGCAATGCATTAGATATGCATAAATTCTATCTTTGCATACCTTGCATGAGCGTGAACTTAGGACTCAAAGTGGAAAAATAAGAGTGAATCCAAGTGAGGATTGTACGGACCCCGAATTACCGATCTATATGAATTTCAACACGGTAGATGATCAATGGCGGGGCCATTGATGAACCCAATCAGGTGAGCATCAGATCTCATGAGCTTAACTCGAAAATTGCCGCCTTAGGGTCGGTCAATCCCGAAATACCCTTAGAAATCCTATCTGTTAGGAAGTCAACCTTGGTATTGATCTTTGTGGAAACACTCCTTAGGGAGAACGAAAGCAAAGCCGTCACGAGGCCCCTAGTTGGATCTCACGGTGTTGAACTAATGATGGAGACTGCGGGATATAATGTCATATATCCCTCTCCCACTCACTATTTTATAACTAGGGTTTTCTATAGTTGTTAATGCACCTAGATTTTTACAAGACTAAACGGCTAACTTCAATCTAGTCGTCTAGCGCATTAACCTTTCTTTATTAGAATCTAATTCTAATTAACTAATAAATTATTACGATTTTTAAGTCTTAAAAGTCCAATATATTAGTAATAATTCTAATCTATGTAAACAATTTACTAATATTGGAATTATTAATGTGTATTTACCAAGTTTTAACAATTAAAACTAAACACATTATTAGGTCCAATTATAATTAGGGCTTAATAGAATTAAACCTAATATTTATAATGGACCTTACTAATCTACATAAGCATCATCCAAGAATCAGTCCACTGCAAAGAAGAACAAACATGGTTAGTTGCCCCCGAATCAACTATCCAGGGTGAAGAATTATCTTTCACTAAACACGTATCAAGAACAAGTAAATCAAATTTACCTTTCATTTTCTTCTTCTTGGCTACCTCCTCTAGATACTGAGGACAGTTCCTCTTCCAGTGCCCGACCTTCTCACAATGGAAATATTTTCCCTTGCCCTGGTCGATGGAGGCACCCTTCTTTTTGCTCTAGGCTTTCTTGGGTTTGGTCTCACACTTCGCCTTCCCAGCATACCTCTTCCTCTTCTTATTATTGGTGGATGGTTCGGCATTATTTGCCTCACGGGTCTTACTTTTGCTGTCCTTAGTCAAGGACTCAAAAGTAGTTAGATCATTGAGCAACTGAGTGAAACTGAACTTTAGCTTGTTCATCTCATAGTTACTCTTAAACTGATAGAAACTCTTCGAAAGAGTCGTCAGTATGATACTCACCTGACTGGGTTCATCAATGGCCCCGTCCTTAATCTCTACGGTGTTGAAATAGGACATCATGTTCAGGACATGTTCTCGAACAAATGCGCCCTCTTGTAGGGAAAAATAATTTAAAACGCGGCGGAAGCGAAAAATTGGGTGGTATATTTAAAAAAATATTCCTTGAAAAGAAAGAACCTTAACCCTAGATTAATTGACATATAAATAAAAGTATCGTACCCTTTTCTCGTGACGATTGAACTAGTATCGAATTGGATCCGCAAAATCTTCCAATCCAATCATGAGCGTGAATCATCTAGGAGTGTGGGCTCCCTTTCTTTAATTGTATACCTAAGGATGAAACAAACAAAATCTTCTTCTTTGTTAGTCACAATAATCCTCTAAGAGAAAACCCAAGAACGTCCGGTCACTTGTGAATTATCAATCTATTTGATTAAAACTCGTGTGAACTACAAAATCCTTTTGATGTTAAGGATACTAGTGTACTATCGAAAACAAAAATGTTCCCCTTTTCTCTTTTCTTTGGCCGAATTCAATACACAATATCTATAAGTTGGCCGAATTTTTTCTAGAACAAAAAAAAAACTAATTTTTTTTCTCTCAAAATTCTCTAGCTTGGCCGAAATTTTCAACCAAAAATTATATGCTCGACCGAAATTAATTGGTGTATATATAGGTATACAAATCCTTTCCTAAAGAGGATTTACTTGGTGGTCAAGAATCCTATCTCAAGGTAGATTTGTTTGGTGACAAAGAATCTTTTTTCAAAAAAGATTTCTTTTCCACACCAAGACTCCTAATCCAACTCAAATAGTGCATTTATTCAATAACCAATTATTGAATATAATTAAATTGTGACTAAATCAAAAACTTCCTAATAGAAATCAAATACTTCCTAATTTGACTAGATAAATAAATTCCTATTCTTTATCTACTTATCAAATATAGTATTTGATACTTATCATATTACCAACAATAATATGACTCTAGGAGACCATCTCCTACTAGGGAAAAGATTTTGACTTTTAATTAAATAAATAAATAATTAATTAATTAATTAATTTCCATTTAATTAAATAATAAAATCAAAATAATATATAAGACTAATAAATAGTCCCTTGCTGCCCAAGCCAATATATAAGGGCCAATATTGTTTTTTTTTTAATTTTATTTTATTGAATCCACTGGACCTTAATAAAAAGTCCACTTGTGAACTAGACTAATTCTTACTAAAAGAAACAAGTCCACATACCTTAATACAATTCTAGATGGACCCATAAATTGGTCCGGTAGCTTATATCAAGTGATCCATGCAAGTTCGTGTGGATTGAGGATCTTAGCGGGCTATTTAAATTTAAGCTCCAACAGACATAACCTAATCACTAATCAACAAATGATTCACTTAGGTTCGATCTATTAATTTTAGTTCATTCCACTAAAGAACTAAAATTGAACTCTTAAATAAAGATAGAATAAGTTAATATTGCTCATTCATACCCTAGACAATCTTAACGGAGATAGTGTGTCCTCGTGAAGAATACCAGTAATCGCCAAGAGCTCATAGACCACCTATAGCTCTCCAAGTTACCATATTTACCCATATGACCACATTTTGAACTTGGATATTTTGACTTGTCCAGAAGCCATATTTCAATAGACACTGTTGAAAACTTAACGTTAAGATTTAATATTCAATACCTCAAAACATCCATATGATGTTATTATACTCTCATTTAATAAATAGAGCCACGATGTCCATATCTATAAATGAAGTCCTCTATCGATTAACAAATGAATACCACCACACTATCGAGGATAGACTATGCTATATAATTGTACTCATCGATAGCTCAAATGATAACACTTGCAACCATAAGTCCGTCATTTATCTCAGGATTTAGATAGACTTTCTGATTGTCTTCAAATGAAAACTTTTATCCATTGACGGTTCTGTATAAAGTATTTCACTATGATCCTATTCAATGCACCCAGTGCACTAGATTCTTTTGCCCAAAGACACCACACTTTGATGATTTTAGACTCATCATAACACATTTGATCCCACTCAAATGCTAGCAAAAGAATCTACAACTTTAACAAGATAAATGCGTCCAACCTTTATCTTAAGTTGTGAATATTATTCAAGACTAACTAAAGAATTGTGTCTACCTCATACATATCCAGATGTACGAACAATTCTTCTTTTCTCATAGTCTTTTGACCTTATGATTATTTACTTTTGACAATTATAGTAATTAAACTATAATTGCTATAAGATTTGTTAAACTAGAAATCACTTTATTAATATGAAAAGATTGTCAAATACATTATTACACTCTTGCTATTGAGCATAATCCTAACAATCTCCCACTTGCTATATAGCAAATGTGTCATATCTCTCATCCCCTTGTTCTCTAAAGGCCCATCCAAACTCTTCTGTGGAAGAGCCTTTATGAAGGGATCCGCTAGATTTTTTGCTGACGCGATCTTGGTAATCGTCACGTCACCTCTATGCACAATTTCCCTCAGAAGATGATACTTTCTTTCAATATGTTTGCCTCTCTTATGAATTCTTGGTTCTCTCGAATTAGCCACTGCTCCACTATTGTCACAATAGATAGTGATCTGCTTATTCGCATCAGGAACCATTTCCAAGTCAATCAAGAATTGGCGAAGCCAAACAGCCTCTTTAGCAGCTTTACATGCGGCCACATACTCAGCTTCCATGGTGGAATCAGCAATATAAGATTGCTTGATACTCCTCCATATATGACTGCCCCTCCTCCAAGTGTATCCTGATGTTGATCTTCTGGAGTCAGAATCCGATTGGAATTCAGAATCTGTATACCCAACGGGAATCAAATCCCCTCCAGAGTATACAAGCATATATCTCTCGTTCTCTCGAGATACTTGAAAATATGCTTGACTGCCGTCTAGTGATCAGGACCAGGTTTCGATTGAAATCTATTAACTATGCCAACAACAAAACAAATATTTGGTCTAGTGCAAGGCATTGCATACATGAGACTTCCAACTGCCGAGGCATATGGAACTCGACTCATGAATTGCTTCTCATGCTCATTATATGGAACTTGTTCCTTAGAAAGTTTGATTCCATGTTTGAAAGGTAACATACCTTTCTTGGAATCTTGCATGAAAATCTAGACAAGATTTTATCTATCTATGAAGCTTGGGATAATGCAATCGTTCTATTCTTTCTATCCCTTATGACTTGGATACCAAGAATATAACTTGCTTCTCCTAAGTCCTTCATATCAAATTGTTTTGCTAACCTTTCTTTTATTGATGTCAATACACCTACATCGTTTCCGATGAGTAGTATATTATCAAAGTAAAGAACTAGGAAAACCAACTTGTCGCCTTTAATCATCTTTTTGTATACACATGGTTCGTCAAGGTTTTGAATAAATCCAAAACTTTTCACTGCTTGATCGAACCTTATGTTCCAGTATCTGGATGCTTGCTTCAATCCATATATGGATCTTTGCAACTTGCATACCCTTTCCTCTTGGCCCTTTTCAATGAATCCTTCTGGTTGCATCATATTGCTGCTTTCATCAAGACTTCCATTAAGGAAATCTGTCTTGACGTCCATTTGCCAAATCTCTAGGTCTAGAGATGCCGCAATGGATAAGAGTATCCTAATGGATTTATGCATGGCCATAGAGGAGAAGGTTTCCTCGTGATCGATACCTTCCTTCTGTGTGTAACCTTTAGCTACCAATCTAGGATTAAAGGTTTCCACCTTTCCATCTATTCCTCTCTTCCTCTTGTGTACCCACTTGCACCCAATGGGTTTGATCCCTTTAGGCAAGTCCACAAGAGACCAGACTTTATTTTTGAATATAGATTCAATTTCGAATTGCATTGCCTTTTGCCAATGGCGACAATCAACATCTTCCATGGCTTCCTTGTACGTGTAAGGATCATCGTCATCCGAGAGATTCTCTACAGATTCTACTAGACCAATGTATCTCTCAGGTTGTTTATTAACCCTCCCACTATGACTAGGTAGGTAGACTGTTGATCTTGTGTTGGTGCGGAACTTATAATTGGGCTAGGTTGTGAAACCTCTTGTGGAATTGTATCTCCTGAAAGCTCATTCAGGACAATTCTACTTTTAGGCATAAAATTATTCATATAGTCCTCTTCCATAAATTTAGCATTTGTCGAAACAAATACTTTAAGATCTGAAGGGCTATAGAAATAATATCCTTTGGTTTCTTTTGGATACCCTACAAATATGAATGTTTCTGAATAGGACTCCATCTTTTCTGTCTTTCCTTTTAACACGTGCGCAGGACATCCAAATATCATTAAGTGTTGTAAACTAGGCTTTTGCCCAGTCCACAATTCATGCGGTGTTTTAGGAACTGACTAGATGGTACATCGTTTAGAATGTACATAACGGTTTGTAAAGCATATCCCCAAAAAGAATTAGGGAGCGTTGAATAACTCAACATTGACTTAACCATGTCCAAAAGAGTTATATTTCTCCTTTCTGCCACCCCATTTTGTTGAGGCGTACCTGGCGCAGAAAATTGAGAAATTATCCCATTATCAATAAGATATTGCTGAAACTCACCAGATAGATATTCTCCACCACTGATCAGACTTCAGCTTTAAATGCTTTGAATATGTCAAAAGCATATGACTTATGTCTCATGAGATACACATAGCCAAATCTTGAGTAATCATCCGTGAAAGTGATAAAGTACTCATATCCACCTATAGCTT
Organism: Dipteronia sinensis; assembly: GCA_033220585.1. Taxonomy (NCBI): domain Eukaryota; kingdom Viridiplantae; phylum Streptophyta; class Magnoliopsida; order Sapindales; family Sapindaceae; genus Dipteronia; species Dipteronia sinensis. Next base: position 24,307,962 of record CM065637.1, read on the forward strand.
GAATGCTCATAGGTCCACACACATCAGTGTGTATCAATCCTAAACATTCAGTGGCTCTTGTGCCTTTGGTCGTGAACAACCTTTTGGTCATCTTACCTTCCAGACAAGATTCACAAGTTGGTAGATCAGTAACCAATCTTTTGATCCTATCAAGGTTAATATGACCTAGGCGCAAATGCCATAGGTAGGTTTCATCTTTTAATAATTTTACTCTTTTATGATTAGGTTGCGTTGATTCCTTGTCTAATAAGTGAGAGATATTGCTATGCAAATAGAATAAACCGTTTTTCAATGTACCTTTGCAAAAAAATTTGTTATTCCTACTAATAATAAAAGTTTTATTAAAAGTAACCGAATATCCAAATTTATTTAAACAAGAAACTGAAATTAAATTCCTCTTGAATTGAGGTACATAATAAACGTCAATTAAATCTAAATGCCTATAAGAATCTAAACTAACTCTAATATCTCCCACTGCACTAGCAGACACTAACGCTCTGTTGCCTAAACTCAAGTTGAATTCATTCTCATTAAGCCTTCTCTTTTCCTTGAACCCCTGTAAAGAAAAACAAACATGATTAGTGGCTCCAGAGTCTATGATCCAAGAATCCATAGAATCCGTCAAAAAACATGTTTCAAGATAATTAATATTACCTTGTTCCTTCTTGTCCTGAGACTTTGGGCAATTTCTTTTCCAATGTTCCTTTTCACCACAAAGGAAACACTTCCCTTTGATCTTGGTTACTTTCTTTGTCTCCTTCTTAGTAGGTCCTAGTTGCTTTTTCTTCTGTTGTTTCTTGACCTTCTTACGGGTCTTAACAATAGCAACTTTACCTACAGTATGAATCTCTTGACCCTTGCTTTTCACAAGGATCTTTCAGTACTTTGAACATCTTGCATCAGGCCCTACAAGGTGTATTCCTTATTTTTCAAGGTGTAGTCCAACTTGAACTGATCAAAGGAATCTGACAGTGAGTTGACTATCATGTCAATTTTTTTCTCACCGTCTATCTCAACACCATTGAGTTCAGCAATGTTGAGATGTGCTATGACCTTCATCATGTGATCTTTCACAGTCTGTTCAGGTTTCATCCTAAGATTCATGAAAGCAGTCACTGCCTCTCTCTTAGTCATCCTGAACCTCATAGCAAACATTTCCTCTAGAGACATCATTATATCGGCAGCAGAACTCATTCCTTCATGTTGCTGTTGCAATACGTCGGAGATGGTGGCCATAATGTAACATTTGGCCATCTCATCTGAGGTCTCCCACTGCTTATACTCGTCTCTTTACTGCTCATTAGATTCATTAGTAGGAGCAAGTGGTTTAGGAGTTGTCAAAACGAACTTATGCTTTTCAGATTGCAACAATAACCCAATTTTCCTTTTCCATGTGACATAATTATCATCAGTTAATGTATTATCTTTCAGGATGTTGATTAGAGATGGGGTCATGATTTCTGAATAAAACAAAAATTATATAAGTAAACAATCATGATAAAGCACTTTCAAATATTTATCTTGAATTAAATTAAGTAATTCAATCATAAAATTCAACGGTGATCCAACATCCGTAAATGTCATGCCTTCTTTGGGAGTTCACACCATTTACTAGTAAGACTAGGTCCCACCTAATTATTAACATAACAACTAGTGTTTTCAATTTTAGCCTTGTAATTTTATTAACAAGAACTCTTATGAGGATATTAATAAAATCACATTGAATGTGTTACCAAGTTTTTGACCTTCAATATATTCCCTCACGAATATCCCTCCTTTGGGAGTAGATATCGTTCTGGTTAATTGTCTAATCTATCCTTGTAAGGAAGTATCTTGCTAAATTCCATTCATGAATACCTCTTGGGGGGTTATTACATGAAACATAAAGCTCAACTAAACTTGGAGGCCGTAGGTGTTCCATAACACCTTCTCCCACTCAATTATTTAAGGTGTGTGATCGAATTCCATAGAATGATTTACCAAGTTATCTAGATGCCAATTAGATACCTAAACCATTCAATGCATGTTCATACCAAAAGAGATATATGAGTGGCACTCCTATTCTATATGACATGTTATCAAACAATGACAAACATTGCAATATTTACGAAAATATAAATAGCTACAATTTTGGTCCATCCTAGAAAAACAAGTAAATTACAATATTTGGAATACAAAAAAAAAAAACTTCTTTCTTGGCGAACAAGTCTCCATGCATCCATCGTTTGCGCACCCTATTGGCTGCCTCCCATGGGTGTGTGCACCCCACAACCCCATAAAGGGCTGCCATGCGCAGCCCATGGCTTCCATAGGGCTGCCGTGCACAGCCCATGCCACAACAATTGTGGCCACGTGCTCATTCGCATGCACGTTTGTTGCTATGGCTTCGCACAGTCCCAAACTTGTTCCGGTTGTTTCCAATTCTTCAAACCTTCGAGTCTTCGATACTTGAATGTATTACAGAAGAATTTTAAATAATAAAATACTGCAGTTTTTTTAATACAATATTTTCTGCAGTATTTTTATTACAATAGCAAAATAAATAAAAAAACTTAGCAACTACCAAGAAGGAAATTATGGTGATGATAGGCCACCCTTCTTGTTACAATCCCAAAACAAAAAATAAATTGAAATTCTAGGACCAAAATTGAGCAATAACAATCCACATATAAAACATATATATCCATACATTCTAATGTAAATATATATATATATATATATATATATATATATATATATGGGAAGACCTAGAGTACTATCTCTTTCTAAAACATGCATATACAATAAAAGAAAAAGATTCAATTGTATATATATATATATATATATATCAATTAATCAAGGGTTCAACCTGGCTCTGATACCAATTGTAGGGAAAAACGGTTCAAAACGCGGCGGAAGCGAAAAATTGGGTGGTATATTTTAAATTTTTTTTCCTTTAACAGAAAGAACATTAATCCTAGATTAATTGACATATAATTAAAAGTATCGTACCTTTTTCTCGTGACGATTGAACTAGCGTCGAATTGGATGCGCAAGATCTTCCAATCCAATCACGAAGGTGAATCACTTAGGAGTGTGGGCTCCCTTTCTTTAATTGTATACCTGAGGATGAAACAAACAAAATCTTCTTCTTTGTTAGTCACAATAATCCTCTAAGAGAAAACTCAAGAACGTCCGGTCACTTGTGAATTATCAATCTATTTGATTGAAACTCGCGTGCACCCGATTCGATTTTGTACACAAAATCATTTTGATGTAAAGGATACTAGTGTACTATCGAAAACAAAAACATTTCCCTTTTCTCTTTTCTTTGGCCCAATTAGTTTTTCTCTCAAAATTCTCTAGCTTGTCCGAAATTTTCAACCAAAAATTATATGCTTGGCCGAAATTAATCGGTGTATATATAGGTATACAAATCCTTTCCTAAAGAGGATGTACTTGGTGGTCAAGAATCCTATCTCTAGGTGGATTTACTTGGTGACAAAGAATCCTTTTTCAAAAAAGATTTCTTTTCCACACCAAGACTCCTAATCCAACTAAAATAGTGTATTTCTTCAATAACCAATTATTGAATATAATTAAATTGTGACTAAATCAAAAACTTCCTAATAGAAATCAAATACTTCCTAATTTGACTAGATAAATAAATTCCTATTATTTATCTACTTATCAAATATAGTATTTGATACTTATCATATTACCAACAATAATATGACTTTAGGAGACTATCTCCTACTAGGAAAAAGATTTTGACTTTTAATTAAATAATTAATTACTTACTAAATAAATTAATTTCCATTTAATTAAATAATAAAATAAAAACAATATATAAGACTAATAAATAGTCCCTTGCCGCCCAAGCCAATATATAAGGGCCAATATTATTATTTTTAAATTTTATTTTATTAAATCCATTGGACCTTAATAAAAAGTCCACATGTGAACTAGACCCATTTTTACTAAAAGAAACAAGTCCACATGCCTTAATACAATTCTAGATGGACCCATAAATTGGTCTGGTAGAATATATCAAGTGATCCATGCAAGTTCGTGTGAATTGGGGATCTTGGCGGGCTATCTAAATTTAAGCTCCAATAGACATAACCTAATCATAATCAACAAATGATTCACTTAGGTTCGATCTATTAATTTTAGTTCATTCCACTAAAAAACTAAAATTGAACTCTTAAATAAAGATAGAATAAGTTAATATTGCTCATTCATACCCTAGACAATCTTAACGAAGATAGTGTATCCTCGTGAAGAATACTAGTAATCGCCAAGAGCTCATAGACCGCCTATAGCTCTCCAAATTACCATATTTACCCATATGACCACATTTTGAACTTGGATATTTTGACTTGTCCAGAAGCCATATTTCAATAGACACTATTGAAAACATAACATTAAGATTTAATATTCAATACATCAAAACATCCATATGATGATATTCTACTCTCATTAATAAATGGATCCATGATGTCCATATCTATAAATGAAGTCCTCTATCGATTAACAAATGAATACCACCAAACTATCGAGGATAGACTATACTATATAATCGTACCCATTGATAGCTCAAATGATAACACTTGCAACCATAACTCCATCATTTATCTCAGGATTGAGATAGACTTTCCGATTTTCTTCAAGTGAAAACTATTATCCATTGATGGTTCTGGATAAAGTATTTCACTATGATCCTATTCAACGCACCCAGTGCACTAGATTCTTTTGCCCAAAGACACCACACTTTGATGATTTTAGACTCATCATAACACATTTGATCCCACTCAAATGCTAATAAAAGAATCTACAACTTTAACAAGATAAAGGCGCCCAACCTTTATCTTAAGTTGTGAATATTATTCAAGACTAACTACAGAATTGTGTCTACCTCATACATATCCACATGTACGAACAAGTCTTCTTTTCTCATAGTCTTTTGACCTTATGATTATTTACTTTTGACAATTATAGTAATTAAACTATAAATGCTATAAGATTTGTTAAACTAGAAAACACTTTATTAATATGAAAGGATTGTCAAATACATTATTACACTCTTACTATTAAGCATAATTCTAACACATTTTTCATCCGAGCAAGCATTGCGGAACGAACTGCTTCGTGGTGCTTTTGCTCAGAGGGCTGCCCAAACATAGCCTTCAATGACTCCATCATTTCAAATGCGGAAGTCATTGCTTCAGTGCTTTGTGACAAGCACGTCTGTCATACTAGCTAACAGATATGTTTGAGCTTTCTCATCTGATGAGACCCTTTTTTGATATGCCTCACGAACAGTTCGTGCGGCATTGGTAGTAGGAGCTGGAGGATATTCCTCCATTAGCACAAACTTCAGGTCCTTAGTAACCAAAATTGTATTGATGTTGTGTTTCCATTTAGTGTAGTTATCACCAGTTAATTTATAATTTACAAATATTTGTAAGAGTGCAGATGACATGGCTGAGATAAACATAAAATAATAAATTCATTCAGTCATACATTCATAACAAGTGTGAATGGTTTGGCATAAAATTAAACATGATGCATGAACGTGTTTAATGAACAAGAACAACCCAAAAAGAATTACTACGCCACGACAATATAACATACCACAAGAAAGTGCCGCCTTAGGGTCAGTCAAATTCTTGCATGTTAGATCGAGACACTCTCAATCAAATGATATTCTAGAATAACTCTTATTCTTATATCACTCAACTATCGTTTATTCAGTCAAGTTTTTAATTAACCAAGTTTAATCAAAACCTTGTGAGTGTAACTCATCATTTTAGATCTCATGAGTTTAACTCGAGAATTGCCGCCTTAGGGTCGGTCAATCCCGAAATACCCTCAAATCCTATCTGTTAGGAAGTCAACCTTGGTATTGATCTTTGTGGAAACCCTCCTTAGGGAGGACGAAAGCAAAGCCATCACGAGGCCCCACTCGGATCTCAAGGTGTTGAACTAATGATGGAGACTGCGTGATATAATGTCATATATCCCTCTCCACTCATTATTTTATAACTAGGGTTTTCTATAGTTGTTAATGCACCTAGGTTTTTAAAAGATTAAACGGCTAACTTCAATCTAGTCGTCTAGCGCATTAACCTTTCTTTATTAGAATCTAATTCTAATCAACTAATAAATTATTATGATAAATTATTACGATAGTAATAATTCTAATTTATGTAAACAATTTACTAATACTATAATTATGAATGTGCATTTACCAAGTTTTAACAATTAAAACTAAACACATTATTAGGTCCAATTATAATTAGGGTTTAATCGAATTAAACCTAATATTTATAATGGACCCCACTAATCTACATAGTTAAACATATTAATAGATTAGTCATTAATGAGAATCACCAAGTTTTTACTCTAAAAACTAATCCCATTAACTTATAGCCAATTATGTGAATTACCCATTTTAATCAAATTAAAATTAAACACATAATATAGAAGGCTATAATGCATGTATGACATGATATCAACATATATGTGTAGGCACACCTAATCTAAATGATATGTATATGCATGACAATGCTTTAATTATTTCATAATAAAAGCATACATGAGTTGACCGAATACAATGAGTTATTTAACTTAAAAAGTATATCTAGTTACAAAAGTTATCCAAGGCATTCATTGGTCTTCAAGTAATTCATATATTCTTCAAGTCTTTGGGTTCTTTTTATTTTGGGCTTTTAACCTAAGTCCAACTTGATAATTTTTTTTTTTAATGTGATTCATCTCATGAATCAAACATAAAGCCTAAGTGTTACTCTAACACTTATTGGAGGCCCAAGGCAATATATATATATATATATATATAGCCCAAAATCTTTTACAAATTCGGAATCCCTAACGTCGCTATTTTTCAGCCCATAACACTTTCGCTCATAGCAGTCATTCGTGCACGTAGGCTGCCTGCACCAGTACCGCATGAACAGTACTGCGCGAACAAAACCACATGAACAGTGTCGTGAACAGTACCGCATGAACAGTTTCTGTCGCACGTGTTTCTAATTTCGCTCTTTCGCCTTTCATCTTATTCGTCCAATTTCTTTATACATATTTTCAAATAAAATACATAGCAGAAAAAATACAACAAAAAAATACAGTAGAAAAAAAATATTAAATTACATCCCGGCATTAATATTACATAAAAAAATTACAACCTTTAATAAGAACCCTAAAACCCATGTACCAGAAAAATTTACGATCAACCATGTTTAAATTAAACGATTTAATTATAAACATTCATGCAATCATAAAGATAGTGCCTACACATTCATACATGTCAGGAGCATCGAAATCGTTTCACCTGTTCCGAAAAATTGGCTCTGATACCAATTGTAGAGGACCCCGAATTACCGATCGCGTAGCGGAAGAACTTTAAAAAAAAAATTATTTCAATGAAATACTGAAACTGCGACCAGTAAACCCTTGGAACTATTTTTTTCGGAACAGAAAAAAAAAATTCGAAATCAAAACATAAAAGAGAAGAGAAGAAACAATTTTCTTCATACATACGTAGGATGCTCATTCTCTTTAATACGACCTGCTCCTAGTTTGAACCATTTGATCTTCCTGACTATCTCCCGGAACTGGTAACGGCGTGTGGGCACACCACGGTACTTAGGAACAACAGGAGAATACATAGAGAATGAGAAGAAAAAAAACATTTTTTTTTCTTTTTGGCCGAACCCTAGAACACTTCTAGGTTTTTTTTTCTTTTCTCTGAATGCTCAAAACTCTTTTGATCGTATATTTTTTTAGTGTTGTGTTATAGTTTCAAAAAATATATATCATATATATATATATATATATATTTTATAAAATTAATTAATTAAAATTTTTAAGATCTCTGATATCTTTAAAGATATTAATTATGTTTTTGATTTGAACTCAAACTCTTTAAATTCAAAATTAAATATTTAATTTAATAAAATAAAATAATCATATTATTTTATTTTATTCAAAATCAAATATCAATTAACACCCTCCCTTTAGTGATTAATAACATAATTAAATAATCTTATTATTTAATTTATTCAATCACCATTATTCATTAATTAAATAATCTCATTATTCAATTAATTTCCGAATAAATACGTGTCACTTTCGTAACACAATTAATTGGACAATCCAATTAATTAACCGTGACCTTTGTTACCTAAAACGATTGGGCTAGCAATGGGACCTAATGGACCCATAGTATTTTGAGCTCTAATAATCCTTAGAAATAATTAATTAAACTCTTTAATTAATATTTCATTATTATTAACTTCAGTGTTATTCCACTAAAAACCTGAAGCTGACATCTCTCAACTGTAGATGTTTTTACACAAACCAATAACTTTCGGTGTCCATTGATATAGGTATTACATATGGTATAATCCTCCATAAATAGTTCATAATTATAGCTAGGTCATAATGTTCGTTATACCCCTATTATTATATATTTCCATTAAGTACCATTGATTCTCTAATGAACAATAAATCCTACATTCCTTACGGAATTAGTAGAGTGCTCATATTGTTCAAGCCCTGAATCAACCCTTAAGGGAACTACCATCTACTTCTTGCAAGAATGAGTGGATTCCATTATTGTGTACAAACCTTCCCAGCCACAAGCCAAACCGCGATCCCAACATACGGAGCATATTGATCGGGAATCCAACTCCTACCTCACCCATGGTATATCAAAGACCACGGTCTAACCTAAAGGATTCGATAAGACACTCAGGATTAAGATCACCCACATAGAGCCATCATTAGTTGATATATAAGAATCTCATCGCTAAACGAATTTTAGTGAGACATTCATATAGATCATGGCCTAGTCCTATATGATCACATCATACAAGGTGCTTCCATTCTCATATCCTCATATGAATGATCCAAGATAGGATCACGGTACACTACGAAATGGACTGTAGCTGTAGATTAACCATAAATAAAGTACCCAGCTTTATTTGCTATCTACGGACTCTTTAGATTGCACATCTCTTACTGTATCCAGTTGTATATGACATTCATATACACAGTTCGAGATTACATCCAGCAATCTTGGATGTTAAATGAATAAGTTATACACACTATATGACATAAGAAGAATGAATTAAACTATTCTTTTATTTATGTTAACATTCCATTTACAAATTACAAGCTTTAGAGCATAAACCCCAACAATCTCCCACTTGCACTAAAGAATGGGAGACATATCTCGTAACCTTAGATCTTCTAAGTGACCTGCAAACACTTTAGCCAGTAAGGTCTTCGTTAATGGATCAACATGATTGTCCTGTGAGGCTTGGTGACGATCACATCTCATTTCTGCACTATCTCTCTAATGAGATGATACTTTCTCTTTATATGCTTCCCTCTTTTGTGGCTTCTTGGTTCTTTGGAATTAGCCACAACACCACTATTATCACAATAAAGTGTGATGGGCTTATCCAGATCTGGAATAACTTCCAGATCACTCAAGAACTTGCATAGCCAAACAGCCTCTTTAGCAGCTTCACAAGCGACTACATATTCGGCCTACATGGTGGAGTCAGAAATGCAAGATTGCTTTATACTTCTCCACACAATGGCTCTACCACCTAGGGTGAATACTGATCCAGACTTAGATTTCCTAGAATCCCTGTTTCACTAAAAATCAAAATCCGTGTATCCTAACGGGATCAAATCCAGTCCGGAATACACTAGCATATATTTTCTTGTTCTCTGAAGATACTTAAGAATAGCCTTGACAGCAATCCAATGATCCAATCCTGGGTTGAACTGGTACCTGCTGACTACTCTCACTACATAGCAGATATCCGATCTCGTGCATAACATAGCATACATGAGACTACCTACTGCAGATGCATAGGGTACACGTCTCATATCCTCAACTTCTTGAGGCATCTTAAGACACTGTTCCTTAGACAAGTGAACTCCATGCCTGAGACTGTGCTATGAGTTTGTTCTTACGATCCCTTATAAGTTGGATCCCTAGAACATAACTCGCCTTTCCCAAATCTTTCATTTGGAATTGGCTAGCCAGCCGGCCATTTACACCAGACAACACTCCCACATCATTCCCAATGAGTACGATGTCATCTATGTATAAGATCAAGAAAACTACTTTCTTGTCAATGATGCGCTTATAGACACAAGGCGCATCGACGTTTAGCTCAAAGCCGTAGGTTTTGATCACATCATCAAACCTTATGTTCCAAGATCTAGATGCTTGCTTAAGTCCATATATGGACCTTTGCAGCTTGTAAACTTTTTGCTCTTGATCTGGAGACATGAATCCCTCTTGTTTCATTATATAGATGCTCTATCTAAGATTACCATTCAAGAATGCAATCTTGACGTCCATTTGCCAAATTTCATAATTGAAATAGGTAGCAATGGATAAGAGAATCCTGATAGACTTAAACATGGCTACTGGCGAGAAGGTCTCTTCATAATCGACCCCCTCTTTCTGGGTATAACCTTTAGCCACTAGCTTTGCCATAAAGGTCTGTAACTTCCCGACTACTCCTCTCTTACTCTTGTAGATCCACTTACCCCATCTGGTAAGTCTACAAGTTCCCAAACTAAGTTAGAGTACATGGACTCCATCTCAAGATTCATGGCTTTAAGCCATTCCTCTTTATCAAGATCTTTCATTGCATTCTTAAATGTCAATAGATCATCCACACTATCAGTAGAGACAACATCTTGTCCCTCACTTGCACCCAAATAGCGTTCGGGCTATCTCACAACCCTTTCACTACATCTAGGTGGTAGTGTATCCTGACTAGGAATTATCTGACTCTCAGATGTTAATGGATCAACAACTCTTGTTGACTGAGTTCTGGTCTCACCAGGCTCCAACTCATTCAATACAATTTTAGAATGAGGTTTATGGTCACTAATATAGTTATCCTCAAGAAACGTTGCATTTGTTGATACAAATACTTTGTTATCTTTAGAACTATAGAAGTATCCACCTCTGGTCTCCTTAGAGTATTATACAAACAAGCATACCACAGACTTGGGATCTAGCTTTCCAATTTTGTTCTTCAGTACATGTGCTGGATACCCCCATACGCAGAAATATTGCAAACTCACTTTACGACCATTCCACAACTCTAGGAGAGTCTTAGGAACAGATTTAGATAGCACTACATTCAAAATGTATGCCATTATTTGTAACACATATCCCCAAAAAGAATTTGGTAATTATGAGAAATAAATCATAGATCTCACCATTTCCATTAGGGTTCTATTTCTTTTCTCCGCGACACCATTCTGCTGAGGTGTGCTAGGAGCTATGAGTTAGGATATTATCCCATACTCAACCATTAAGTCTCAAACTCTTGGTCAAGATACTCACCTCCACGATCCGATCATAGAGTCTTGATAGTCTTTCGTAACTGATTCTCAACTTCAGCTCGAAATTTTTTGAACTTTTCAAATGTTTTCGACTTGCGTTGCATTAGGTAGACATATATGTATCTTGAGTAGTCATCTATAAAGTTGACATAATACTCATAACCACCCCTAACTTCAACATTCATTAGTCCGCAAACATCTGTATGTATAAGCTCTAATGGTTCTTCAGCTCTAAGCCCTTTTCCAGTAAAAGGTCTCTTAGTCATCTTACCTTCCAGACAAGATTCACAGACAGGTAAGATGCCAACCTTTAACTCACTAAAAGGTCCATTTTTGACTAGTCTGTTTATCTGGTCTAGGTTAATATGATCAAGCCTTAGATGCCAGAGATACGTTTCATTTTCTGGAGAAATCTTATGTCGTTTAGTTTTTGGTTTATCAACCTTGAACATTTCGGTGTTGAGCAATGTTTTATGTATTAACTGTCTTAACACATACATATTGTTTTCATTAATTCATGAACAAATATTCAGACAATTCTTTGCAATAATAACTGATTTATTATCAAAAGAAACAAAATATAATTGTTCTAATAACTTAGAAACGGAAATTAAATTCTGTGTAAATCCAGGAATGAAAAGTACATTGTCCAAAAATAAAAAATTATTATTACAAAAACGTAATCTAATTACACCCACTGCTCGTGCCGACACGACATCCCCTAACCCCACACTCATAGAGAAGGCTCCCTCTGCTAGGATTATGCTCAATGGCAAGAGTGTAATATTGTAATTGACAATCTTCTCATATTAATAAAGTGAATTCTGATTCTTACAATTACTTATAGCATTTATTATTATAATTGTCAAGGTAAATAATTATAAGGTGAAAAGACTATGAGACATGAAGAATTGTTCATACATCCGGATATGTATGAGGTAGACACAATTCTTTAGTTAGTCTTGAATAACGTTCACAACTTAAGTTAAAGGTTGGGCACCTCTATCTTGTTAAAGTTGTAGAATTCTTTTACTAGCATTTGAGTGGGATCAAATGAATATGATGAGTCTAAAATCATCGAAAGGTTTTCGAGTAAAAGAATCTAGTGCACTAGGTGTATTGAACTGGATCACAATGAAATACTTTATCTAGAACCGTCACTAGATATAAGTCTTTTCATTAAAGAGGACAATCAGAGAGTCTATCTTAATCCTGAGATAAATGATGGACTTATGGTTGCAAGTGTTATCATTAGAGCTATCAATGAGTACGATTATATAGCATAGTCTATCATCGATAGTTTGGTGGTATACATTTGTTAATCGATAGAGGACTTCATTTATAGATATGGACATCGTGGCTCCATTTATTAAATGAGAGTATAATATCATCATATGGATATTTTGAGGTATTGGATATTAAATCTCAACGTTGAGTTTTCAATAATAATTATTGAAAACATGGCTTCTGGACAAGTCAAAGTATCCAAGTTCGAAATGTGGTCATATGAGGAAATATGGTAACTTGGAGGGCTATAGGCGGTCTATGAGCTCTTGGCGATTACTAATATTATTCACAAGGATACACCATCTCCTATAAGATTGTCTAGGGTATGAATGAGAAACATCTCCTTATTCTATCTTTATTTAAGAGTTCAATTTTAGCTCTTTAGTGGAATGAGTTAAAATTAATAGATTGGACCTAAGTGAATCATTTGTTGATTGTGATTAGGTTGTGTCTATTGAAGCTTAAATTTAGATAGCCCGCCAAGATCCCCAATCCACACGTATTTGCATGGATCACTTGATATATTATACCGGGCCGATTTAAGGGTCCATCTAGAATTGTTTTTAATATATCAAGAATATAATATGTCTATTATTTAATTAATAGGCTGCACTATTATATTAATATATTAAAAGGAGACATGTGGGCTTGTTTCTTTTAGTATGAATGGGTCTGGTTCACATGTGGGCTTTTATTTAAAGTCCAATGGATTAAATGAAATAAGAAAATAATATATGGCTCATTTATATAAGTGGGGCAGCAAGGTGTATATATTAACCTAATATATTATTTTGTTTCATTGTTTTAATTAAATAAGAATTAGTTAATTTATTCATTAATTGTTTAATTAAGAAACAAATCTTTTTCTGATCAGGAAATATATTTCCTAAAGTTATACTATTGGTAGTAGTATATTAAAAGTAAAAGACTTGTTTGATAAGAAAATAAATAATTAATTTTATTTATTTAATCAAATAAGAAGTCTTTTTATTTAGTCAATAAAAGAATAAAAATATCTATGAGTTGGATTAGGTTTTGAAGTCTAAAGGTTGATGGAAATTAGGGTGCAACACAAACTCTTTTTGGTATGTGATTTGCGGCAACCCTAGTCCATTTAGAGGAAGATTTCGGCAATCCTAAATAGAAGAGGAAGCAAAATTTCGGCCACCTATATAATTCCACATATAGAATTCGGCCACCATAGTTGATTGAATGATTCAATTTTTCTTCTTCTTCTCAATTCATAGAAAAGGATAATTTTTATTTTACTAAACATAAAAGAGAGAAGAGATTATTCTTTGATAGTACACTGATTGCTTGTTCATCAATAAGCTTGTGTGTACAATATTGAATTAGGTTCACGCGAGTTTCGATCATTAGATTGAGAACTCAAAAGTGACCGGAATAATTTTTGTCTTCTTTTGATTGTTTTGTGATTAACAAAAGAAAAAGAAAACTTTGTTCATCCATTCTCAGGTTAGCAATTCAAAGAAAAAGGGAGACCACGCTCCTAGGTGATTCACGTACGTGTTCGGATTGGAAGATCTCGCGGTACTGTTCACGATCACTATTCATGTGGGTACTGTTCACAATCACTGTTCAAGCGGGTATTGTTCACGCGGGTACTGTTCACGGGCATCGGAAAAGATTTTGCGGATTACCAATCGACGTAAGTCAATCAGATCACGCGTCAAGAGGTATTTAACTCTAACCGTATATATTTTAGTTTAATTAATTAAAAGGTTAAGGTTCAACTTTAAGAAAAAATTTAAAACCATACGAAATCTATTTTTCGTTTCTTCCGCTGCGTTTTATATCGATTTTTCCCTACACCCTCCTCAAGTTGTGTCCAAGAATCAGTCCCCTGCAAAGAAGAACAAACATGGTTAGTGGCCCCAAATAGACTATCTAGGGTGAAGAATCATCTTCCACTAAACACGACTCAAGAACAAGTAAATCATATTTACCCTTCGTTTTCTTCTTCTTGGCTACCTCCTCCAAATGCTGAGGACAATTCCTCTTCTAGTGTCGAACCTTGTCTCATTGGAAACATTTTCCCTTGCCCTAGTCGGTGGAGGCTCCCTTCTTTTTGCTCTAGGCTTTCTGGGGTTTGGTCTTACACTTCGCCTTCCCAACAGACCTCTTCCTCTTTTATTATTGGAGGAAGATGGTTCGGCAACATTTGCCTCACCGGTCTTACTTTTGCTGTCCTTAGTCAAGGACTCAAAAGTAGTGAGCTCATTAAGCAACTGAGTGAGACTGAACTTTAGCTTGTTCATCTCATAGTTACTCTTAAACTGATCGAAACTCTTCGGAAGAGTCATCAGTATGATGCTAACCTGACTGGGTTCATCAATGGCCCTGCCATTGATCTCTGCCGTGTTGAAATAAGACATCATGTTCAGGACATGTTCTCGAATAGATGCGCCCTCTTTCATCCTAGCAAGCATTGCAGAATGAACTGCTTCGTGGCGTTTTTTCTCAGAGGGCTGCCCGAACATAGCCTGCAATGACTCCATTATTTCTAATACGGAAGTCATTGCTTCATGCTTTGTGACAAGCACGTCTGTCATACTAGCTAACATATATGTTCGGGCTTTCTCATCTGATGAGACCCTTTTTAGATATGCCTCACGAACAGTTCGTGCGGCATTGGCAGTAGGAGCTAAAGGACATTCCTTCGTAAGCACAAACTTCAGGTCTTTAGTAAGCAAAATTGTATTGATGTTGTGTTTCCATTTAATGTAGTTATCACCAGTTAATTTATAATTTGAAAGTATTTGTAAGAGTGCAGATGACATGGATGAGATAAACATAAAATAAGAAATTCATTCACTCATACATTCATAACAAGTGCGAATGGTTTGGCATAAAATTAAACATGTGCATGAACATGTTTAATGAACAAGAACAACCCAAAAAGAATTACTACGCCACGATAATCTAACATACCACAAGCAAGTGCCGCTTTAGGGTCGGTCAAATTCTTGCATGTTAGATTGAGACACTCTCAATCAAATGATATTCTAGAATAACTCTTATTCTTATATCACTCAACCATAATTTATTCAGTCATGTTTTTAATTAACCAAGTTTAATCAAAACCTTGTGAGTGTAACCCATCAGTTTAGATCTCATGAGCTTAACTCGAGAATTGCCGCCTTAGGGTTGGTCAATCCCGAAATACCCTCAGAAATCCTATCCGTTAGGAAGTCAACCTTGGTATTGATCTTTATGGAAACCCTCCTTAGGGAGGACGAAAGCAAAGTCGTCACGAGGCCCCACTCGGATGTCACAGTGTTGAACTAATGATGGAGACTGTGGGATATAATGTCATATATCCCTCTCCCACTCACTATTTTATAACTAGGGTTTTCTGTAGTTGTTAATGCACCTAGATTTTTACAAGATTAAATGGCTAACTTCAATCTAGTCGTCTAGCGCATTAACCTTTCTTTATTAGAATCTAATTCTAATTAACTAATAAATTATTACGATTTTTAACTCTTAAAAATCCAATATATCAGTAATAATTCTAATCTATGTAAACAATTTACTAATACTAGAATTATTAATGTGTATTTACCAAGTTTTAACAATTAAAACTAAACACATTATTAGGTCCAATTACAATTACGGCTTAATCGAATTAAACCTAATATTTATAATGGACCCTACTAATCTACATAATTAAACATATTAATAGATTAGTCATTAATGAGAATTACCAAGTTTTTACTCTTAAAAACTAATCCCATTAACTTATAGTCAATTATGTGAATTACCCATTTTAATCAAATTAAAATTAAACACATAATATAGAAAGCTATAATGCATGTATGACATATCAACATATATATGTGTAGGCACACTTAATCTAAATGATATGTATATGCATGACAATGCTTTAATTATCTCATAATTAAAGCATACATGAGTTGACCGAGTACAATGAGTTATTTAACCTAAAAAATATATCTACTTAGAAAAATTATCCAAGGCATTCCTTGGTCTTCAAGTAATTCCTATATTCTTCAAATATTTGGGTTCTTTTTATTTTGGGCTTTTAACCAAGTCCAACTTGATAAATTTTTTTTTTTTAATGTGATTCATCTCATGAATCAAACCTAAAACCCAAGTGTTACTCTAGCACTTAGTGGAGGCCCAAGGCAATATATATATAGCCCAAAATCTTATACAAATTCGGAAACCCTAACGTCGCGAATTTTCAGCCATAACGCTTTCGTGCATAGCCGTCATTCGTGCACGTAGGCTGCCCGCACCAATACCGCGTGAACAGTATCGCACGAACAAACCATATAAACAATGCCGTGAACAGTACCATGTGAACAGTGAACAATACCGCGTGAACAGTGCCGTCGAGCGTGTTTCCGATTTCGCTCTTTCCCCTTCGGTCTTCTTCATCCAATTTCTTCATACATATTTTACAATAAAATACATAATAGAAAAAATACAACAAAAAAATACGGCAGAAAAAAAATATTAAATTACATCCCGGCATTAATATTACATAAAAAAAATTACAACCTTTAATAAGAACCCTAGAACCCATGTATCATAAAAATTTACGATCAACCATGTTTAAATTAAACGATCTAATTACAAACATTCATGCAATCATAAAGACAGTGTCTATACATTCATACATGTCAAGAGCATCGAAATCGATTCTCTTGTTCCGAAAAATTGGCTCTGATACCAATTATATGGACCCCGGATTACCGATCGCGCAGCAGAAGAAATTTTTTTTAAAAAAAATATTTCAATGAAATACTGAAACTGCGACCAGTAAACCCTTGTGTTAACAGTGTTTTTTGGCAGGGATCCAAAGAAGAATTTTCCACCAAGTAACCACCTGGTAGGGACCATTCCCAGCTCCCAGGTATCTAGCGGGATCGATACCTCGACCTTGAAGGAATCAATACATGGTAGGGCCAGAACCTCGACTACCTATCTACCTAGATGAAGCGCTAGAGATACGAACCAAAAAGAGTAGGTATCACACTATGTATCTACTCTAAAGCTGGTACCAAGATACCCCGTACTTGGTACCTCACGGTACCTGGTACCTCTCTTATGGAATCCAGGTACCTCGACACATTCCTAGTACCTGAGTATCTCGATAGCGGCCTAGCACCCAGGTACCTCGACATCTATCTGGTACCTGGATACCTCGCTATCCACCCAGAACCCGTCCAAGATAGGTATCCTATCCACCCCAAATAGGTATCCTACTCGTCGAGCAAGAAGAATGGTACCGTGAAGATACCAGCATGCTAGAACAAGTGCCACACCAGCGAGAAGGGACTGGTACAACATAATAACTCGCCTGAAGGGAAAAAGCATGCAACACCATCTGACCTCATTAATGGCCATTAATAACTCCATTAATGAAGGAATTAGTCAACTCCATTAATGGCCATTCACAACGCCATTAATGAAGGAATCAGTCAACTCCATTAATGGCCATTCACAATGCCATTAATGAAGGAATCAGTCAACTCCATTAATGGCCATTCACAACGCCATTAATGAAGGAAGCAGTCAACTACATTAATGGCCATTCATAACGCCATTAATGAGAGAATATTCAACTCCATTAAGGCCGTATCAACATTCCTTTGATTACGTAACAATTAATGGAGTGGGCAACACGAATGAGACATATAAATATGACCGAGTTCTCTCCAGGGGGGGGTTGAGTCCAAAAGACAGTAACTATAGCCTATAGATGGGTTCGAACTGATAAAAAGAGTTCACCAGCTCAGGGTCTGACTTCGTCACCATGCTCGGGCTCCAATCGCAGAACTCATGTCCGATATCTCCACTCTATGATGGTCAACAATATATCTCTAAGCTCTCTCACATCTCCAAGGTGTCTCTGATCCTAGATTTCGCCCACTTCTTCACCAAAAATACAGCTCGACATCTCTTACCATTGTATCAACTATTGTACATGTCAATTTTCTCCATGAATGTATCGGTACCTAGTGGTATCCCTCCAACGGTGACCTACCAGGTCCCGGATTGTATTTATGTAAGCTCTCCGGAGCACCTCTCGAGATATATAAATACAAAGAAGGATCTTTCTCCTTCCTATGGATACTGCCTGGGGTTTTTTCAGCATGTGATCAATTGTGATGCTTTTTCCCCCTAGGTCAGTCCACATCTACCAAATGAGTTGTCATTCTCCATTTTATCTCATTCATTATGCAAGTATACGAGCTAGGTACCGACCTCGCGGGTCCTAGCCCTTATGTACCTCTCTTTGCACGTTATCTAGGTCCGGGAATTATGGAGGGCACCTAGAGAGGTAACCAGATACCTAGATCAGATACCTAGATCGGGTACCAGCCTACTACACCATATAGGCGGGATGAAGGTTCTCCTACCTACCTCGCCCTCACCTTGCCTCTCTCAACTATACAAGAGCCACGGTACCTCCAGGTACCTACCATACTTTGCTGTATCACCTTGTCAGAACCACGGTACGAAGTACCTACCCCCCGCTGCGACCTCCGGGGTAGCGGGTTGAGGGTTTTAATTGAGATTTTCATCCCGAGTGAATTTTTCCGTTAACACCTTGGATTTTTTTTCGGAACAAAAAAAAACAAAAAAAAATCTAAAT
Source organism: Dipteronia sinensis (assembly GCA_033220585.1). Taxonomy (NCBI): domain Eukaryota; kingdom Viridiplantae; phylum Streptophyta; class Magnoliopsida; order Sapindales; family Sapindaceae; genus Dipteronia; species Dipteronia sinensis. Next base: position 24,327,286 of record CM065637.1, read on the forward strand.
CAAAACATAAAAGAGAAGAGAAGAAACAATTTTCTTCATACCTACGTATGAGGATTCTTCTCTTTAATATGATCTGCTCCTGGTTTGAACCACTTGATCTTTCTGGCTATCTCCCAGAATTGGTAACGGCGTGTGGACGCGTCACGGTACTTTGGAACAACAGGAGAATACAAAGAGAATTAGAAGAAAAAAAACATTTTTTTTCTTTTTGGCCGAACCCTAGAACACTTCTAGGTTTTTGTTTTTCTTTTCTCTGAACGCTCAAAACTCTTTTGATCGTATGTTTTTTTAGTGTTGTGTTATAGTTTCCAAAAATATATATCATAAATAAATAATATATATATATATATATATATATTATAAAACTAATTAATTAAATCTTTTAAGATATCTGATATCTTTAAAGATATTGATTATGTTTTGGATTTGAACTCAAACTTTTAAAATTTAAAATTAAATATTTAATTTAATAAATTAAAATAATCATATTATCTTATGTTATTCAATATCAAATATCAATTAACACCCTCTATTCAGTTATTAATAACATAATTATATAATCTTATTATTTAATTTATTCAATCACCATTATTCATTAATTAAATAATCTCAGTATTCAATTAATTCCCGAATAAATACGTGTCACTTTCATAACACAATTAATTGGACATTCCAATTAATTAACCGTGTCCTTTGTTACCTAAAATGATCGGGCTAGTAATGGGACCTAATGGACCCACAGTATTTTGAGCTCCAATAATCCTTAGAAATAATTAATTAAACTCTTTAATTAATATTTCATGATTATTAACTCCGGTGTTATTCCACTAAAAACCCGAAGTTGCACTCTCTCAACTGTAGATGTTTTTACACAAACCAATAACTTTCGGTGTTCATCGATATAGCTATTACAAATGGTATAATCCTCCACAAGTAGTTCATAATTATAGTTGGGTCATAATGTCTGTTATACCCCTCTAATTATATCTAACCATTAAGTACCATTGATTCTCTAATGAACAATAAATCCTACATTCCTTATAGAATTAGGAGATCGCTCGTATTGTTCAAGCCCCGAATCAACTCTTAAGGGAACTACCATCTACTTCTTGCAAGAATAAGTGGATTCCACTATTGTGTACAAACCTTTCCAGCCATAAACCAAACCGTGATCCTAACATACGGAGCATATTGACCGGGAATGCAACTCTGACCTCACCTATGGTATATCAAAGGCCACGATCTAACCTAAAGGAGTCGATAAGACACCCAGGATTAAGATTACCCACATATAGCTATCATTAGTTGATATATATAAATCTCATCGTTAAACGGATTTTAGTGAGAGATTCATATAGATCATGATAGGATCACCGTACACTACGAAATGGACTGCAGCTGTAGATTACCACAAATAAAGTACCCAGCTTTATTTGCTATCTACATACTCTTTAGATTGTACGTCTTTTACTCTATCCATCTGTATATGACATTCATATACACAGTTCGAGATTACATCCGACAATCTTGGATGTTAAATGCACAAGTTATACACAATATATGACATAAGAAGAATGAATTAAACTATGCTTTTATTTATGTTAACATTACATTTACAAATTACAAGCTTTAGGGCATAAACCCCAACAAGGATTAGGGGCATAAACCCCAACAAGGATTAGAGTTGAAGCGAATTATGCTCAAGGTGTGAGAGTTAGTAATCCCCGATATGAGAGCACTCGGAGGTGTGGGATTCGTGATATTGGGAGTTTCCCTCTAGTGCCTTTGAGTTGTTTTAGAACGTTTTGCATATGTCAACTTCTCTCTATCACACATCCTTGCATCTCATCACCAGTTGGTCATACTGCAATTTGAATTGTTTGTTGTTGAGTCTAGGAAAATTTTTGATAGAGTCATGTTGTTATGTCATATGTTTGTTATTTGTTTTGAGTTTGCTCGAGGACGAGCAAAGGTTTGGTTTGGGGGTATTTGATCGAGCCAAAATTGTTATATATTTTTGGCTCTCATTCCTTATCCATTGTCTTGTTTTCGAGCATATTTTCATGTCTTATGGCTCTTTTTTATCATAATTGTAGGCATTAGCTAAAAGTCAAGAAGCAGAATCAAAAAAGGACAAATTGGTGCAAAAAAGGGTTATTGAAGGCCATAATGCACGGGTAGCCTACCTGTGCAGTGAAGGATGGAAATCAGAAAGATCTCAGTGCACGGGTACCTTATCCATGCACAACCTATGCACTTTGTCCAACCAGGGAGCAGACCAGGCAGGAAGACCAGACTACACGGGTACTACACAGGTACTTGACCCGTGCACTACCCGTGCACATTGCCTAGACAAGAAAGCAAAATAAAGACTGCACGGGTACCTTACTAGTGCTATACCCGTTCACTAAGGGCATCAGGTGCAGCCATATCAGCAAAATCAGACCTATTTCGAGGAACATTTATATAGGATCATATGTTAGGTCAGCCACCCGCCCACACACCCTTTCATACCCAATTTTCTCTCTAGGTCTCAAAACCATTCTCTCCCAAATCACCCAAAACCCATACATCATCTTCATCATTTTGCTACTCAAAAAGGAAATTAGAGGTGGATTGAAGATTGAAGAAAGAAGGTCTCACATGGGTCCTTTCTATTTCTATCCTCTTTATTATTTTCTTACATTTGTCATGAGTAGCTGAACCCAAATTGGGGGTTGATGTAATTAATTCATAGATTGTGGGATTTCCACCATTTTGATTTTATTAATATAGTTCCATTTAATTTGCTTGACTTAAAAATCAAAGTGGGAAATTTTAACCCCTTAACAACAAACCAGAAGTAGTAGATTTACCATATAAATTCATCTCCAAGTCTCTAAGAATTTCAATTTTATAAGTTTTTATAGTTTTTAGATTTATGAAGGTATACAGACGCCAGTATGATAAAACCGCAAGTTTTATTTTAAATTTTATGTTATTAAATTAACTATAAAATTAAGTTTTATTTTTGGCTTTGAAACTTGTCAAAACGTCTTTACGCAACAAGATGGATGACGAGTTTTTTAAAAATTGTATGGTTGTTTATATGGAAAGAGAACCTGTTTTTACAATTGATTCAGATTCGATAATAGATGTTTTTGCTTTTCTGAAGCCTTAGAAGTCAAAATTTAGATATAATCTTATTGTATTTACGGTGCATGTGTATTTCCTTTTTATTTTCTTTTTATTTTCTTGGTTAAAATATGTATTTGAGGGTAACCGGGTAAGACTCGTTATGTTCCCTAACTATATATATATATATATATATATATATATATATATATATATATATATGTATTTAACTAATAAAAATTTGTAAGGATTAGAGAAATTAGGGATTTAATGCGAGTCCATATTAATTAGTGTGTATTTCACTATAGAGAATCATTTCCCATACAGTCCTAGTCTAATTAGTGTGAGTCTGTTGTAGGGAATTATCTCTCTGAAAGTATATAATAATTAGTATGAGTCAGCTATAGGGAATACTTTCCCAAAAGAGTCCTAATTAGTATAGAGTCCTTATTACATAGATATTCTATTCAATTTCCTTTATATGTGAGTCTATAACAATCATTTGAATATCAAGAAATATTACATTCATTTTCTCAACTAATTTCTAAATCTCTCTCTCTACAATTTCTTTCTCTCTCCCTTAAATTATGATCTGTTTCTCGATCTCTCTCTATTCTCTTTATCTCCTTATCTTCAATCTCTCTCTCCTCAATTCTTCTTTAAATCTTTTCTTCAATTATCCAGAAACCTTCAAACCTGCAATCAATCCAAAAAGACATCAAAAATACAACTAAAAATGCCTAGGCATGACAAATTGGTATCAGAGCATCTTTCCTGATAACCTGTGGAATTAGATCTGAATCTCATCTACTATTCTTCAATTTTCCAGTTTCTGCTGTTCTCTTCCAGCCCATTTTCCAGCTTTAATTCTTTTTCTACAATTCCAGATCTGTCTTCAAATAACCTACACTCAAATCAACAACACTCCTTCATCAGAAATCCACCAAGTATTTCTGATGTAAAAAATACAGAGGAAGTAGAAATCAAATGGCATAAATGGTAGAACAAAAGTTGCTACAAGTCCTACAACAACTGAAGGAAGATTTTAAAACCCTTGAGCTGATGTTTAATCAAGGAATTGATAAAATTCATGGGATTCTCAGGGAAACTAGAAAGGATCCAGAAGACTCACCTATCAAGGCAACTTTTGGCTCAGATATGGAATCACCTATGCTAACCCACCCTAAGTTTGAAGGAGTCGAACCAGAAACCGATTCCAGGCCTTTGGAGGAGGATATCAAGCTTCCTGACTCTATTAAAGCCACTGAACCGGTCAGGATACAAGAAGCAACTATTGAAGCTATACCTCTGAGTCCAAAAGTACCAGATTCCCACCTATTAAACCAATCCCTAACCCGAATCCACACACACCACCAATTACCCCACCTAATACCAGCCCTAACCTGAACCCATTTTCCCAAACTATTAACCTGAACACAGAACCAAAATCAAATCTGCCAACTCTTAGCTATCCAAACCCAAAAACCCCAGATAAACCAGACTCAGTCTTTCCAAGCAATCAACCGGAACTCAGCTTCATTCCTAAATGCTAAAAGACCCAAACCATGGCCTAAAAAACCACCTATACACACTAGCACCAACAGACCAGAACCATGGCCAAACAAGCTACCTCAACACCCCAAACCGAGCTACCTCAACACACCAAACCGAGCTACCTTCAACAGACCCAGACCATGGCCAAACGGACCACCTAAACACAGTGAACACAAGCTGAGAACAAGCTTTGATGAGTCCAGAAAGCTAACCTACAAACACGGTAAAGAAGAAGAAGCATCAAGGAGAAGAGTGGTCTCTCCTAGCTCAGGTCTTCTTCGTACGAGATTAGAGGGCCAGCTTCGGTTCCTTACGGTGACCAGCCGTACTCTTAATCAGTTCCAAAACCGAGTGCTCACCGTGGCTCAGCTCCAGGTCATGGTAACAGCAATCCTATGGCACCTTCCAGAGTTCGATCCGGGTGATCTACGTTCGAAAGAGGATGAGGGAAGGTTAGAATTCGATTCTGATGAAGTTTTGGCCATTTTTGAAAGGATTTGGATGGGTTTCGAAGGCGGATTGAAGAGGGAAGTGGATGGTATAGTGTCTCTAAGCTTGGGTCTGCCACTTACGAAACCAGATTGTTTGCTTCGAGTTCTTATGGTGGCCGTCCGAGCCCGGAAACTGGTCCGACACCGATTCCGTGCCACTGTGATTCAGCTTCCGGTCATGATGACCGTGATCTCACGCCATTTCCAATCCTTAAATGAGTTTGGTATGCTGCTAGGGCTCATTGTATGTGATTTCTGGGCAATTGAAAACTTGGAGGCTTGGTTTGTCGAAGAAGAGCAATTAGAGATTTCAGAGAAGATTTGGGAATTTTGGGTCAAACTGCAGTCAAAAGAAGAGAAAGGAAACAAGGTTTTTAATGGGTTTACTCCAAACCCTATCTCAAAACACTGCTTTTTGTGCTCTTGTATTGGGCTAGTTGGAGCACCATTTGGCGAACCGGGCCAAAAGCACAAATGGACTGATTGGGCAGCATTGCAATTACCAATTCCTTCAGATTTTGGCAATTTTGGTCATCAATAGATTTGGACCACTATGCAATTGTTACCATTTCAGTTCCTTCGCCAAATGGGCCACTTGCAATTAGTTTTCCATTTCAAGTTCCTTGGCCAATTGTGTCACTATTCCAAGCTTCCATCCTTGAGGACAAGGATGTTTTCAAGGGGAATGGAATGTAAGGATTAGGGAAATTAGGGATTTAATGTGAGTCAATATTAATTAGTGTGTATCTCACTGTAGGGAATCATTTCCCATACAGTCCTACCCTAATTAGTGTGAGTCTGTTATAGGGAATTATCTCCCTGAAAGTCTATAATAATTAGTATGAGTCAGCTATAGGGAATACTTTCCTAAAAGAGTCCTAAGTATAGAGTCCTTATTACATAGGTATTCTATTCAATTTCCTTTATATGTGAGTCTATTACAATCATTTGAATATCAAGAAATATTACATTCATTTTATCAACTAATTTCTAAATCTCTCTCTACAATTTCTTTCTCTCTCCCTCAAATTATGATATGTTTCTCGATCTCTATCTATTCTCTTTATCTCCTTATCTTCAATCTCTCTCTCCTCAATTCTTCTTTAAATTTGTTCTTCAATTATCCAGAAACCTTCAAACCTGCAATCAATCCAAAAACACATCAAAAATACAACTAAAAATGCCTAGGGCATGACAAAATTCTCTCATACCGTCAAGATTCACCATTAAAATGATTTTTTTATTATATAGTATAATTTTTTTTATCTATATGAAATTATCCACAGCTCACCCAAAAAAATATACCAGCCAGGCAAAGGGCTAACTTCTGTGCCCCACCCTCCTTTATCTCATCATACAGCTTCTGAACCGGACCATCCCTATCTTTCAAGGATAGTGAAACGTAAAGTTTTTCAATTTCTTCTGAACCCATAGCTGTCATCATTAAGGGAAAAAAAAAAGCCCTAGAACCCAAACCCTAGATGGCTACAACAAAGACCACCCTACTCACACACTAAGGCTCCGTCCTGCAGCTGTTTTTTTTTTCGTTTTTATTTTTCAAAAACGATTTCGAATTTGCGTTCGTTTAACCGTTTTTCATTTTATTTTCGAAAAACAAAAAAATTGAAAAACGCAAGTAGTGTTAAAAGTGAAAAATTTGAAAAACATTTGAAAGTTGTTTTTCGTTTTTCGTTTTTTTTTTCACTTAATTTTTTTTTATAAAAAAAAAATCATTTTTTTTTTATAAAAAAAAAATCATTTTTTTCTTACTTTTCTCCATCTTCCCATCACTATTCTTCTTCATCTTCTTCCAGACCCCTTTTCTTCTTCTTCGTCGGCGCCGATCGGCTTCTTCTTCTTCTTCCCCGATCCGCTTCTTCTTCTTCTTCTTCTTCTTCACCTATCCGCTGCTTCTTCTTCTTCTTCTTCTTCTTCTTCTTCTTCTTCTTCTTCACCGAGTCCACTTATTAGTCATCCAGCGAAGTTAAAAATTTCCTTTCCTTGAAATTTTACTGAACTTTGTTTGAATACCAGCTTTTCAATTTCATTTCCTTCCACTTCCAGTGTAAAAGACCCATTCAAGCTTAAAAATTTCAGCCTCCCAATGACATCTATGGCTAGTGAACCTATTCCTTCAAAAGTTGTATATACACTGTTCGATAGAAGTCCTAAACGAATTAGTGTTTCAACAATTGATCCCAATTAACTACGTTGGATATGTGATTGATGTTAAAAAGGTTGTGGTTAAAAATGGTTATTTTACAGGTAATGGTACTTCTCATGATGATTGCAGTGACGATGTGTGTACTAATGATGCCACTACATGTTCTTCTTCAGGAAGTTTACTAGATAGGCGTTTTGTGATTGGTGTTTTAAAATTTTGTAGCAATGAAAAATGTCTTGAACTGGGAAGAAGATACCATGCATTATGTTGATGGTGATTTTTCGTCGTCACTATCAACGAACTTGTATCAAGCGAAAATAAGAACAGATAGGTGTAATACCGCAAGAAAACAATAAATCAAGAGATACGAATACGTGGTAAAAACTCCTTTTAACTGGAGAAAAATCAACGGGTTGTTGCTTGAGCAACAGAGTCAAATCCACTATGAAAAATTCAATTACAAAGTATTTCTCTCTGACTTATCCTGCTAATTCACACCTCCATCCATTATGTTTCTTACTGGGGTATTTATACATGTTATTTGCTAGGGTTTATGGTTGTGCTAGGGTTTGGTGTTGTGATACCCGTATTTTGTGTGATTTCCTAGTTCTAATTGAAGTCTGTCTCTTTATGGAGTTTATCCTGTTTCCTGTTTTGGTTGAGTCTGAATCTGCGTCGGTTTCCTCGCCCTTTATCTGCTGGAAATCTATTTGCCTTCCAATTGAACTCTGATAGTCGTATCGTTGCTTATTGTGGAGTTTCTTGCTTCTGATTCTATCCATATGTTTGTGAAGTACTTGTCTTCATTATCTGATCCCGAGTATGCCCGAGTATGTCCGAGTATGCCCGAGCCGGTTTCTTCGTCTGTGGTCGGGTTGCTTTACTCTTTGCCGAGTAAATTCCCTTGGGAATTTCTGCCCTTTAACGCTTGACTTTTCTCGACTTTGCTTACGTGGCCCCTTACTGTAATGACGTTTCCTTAATGATGATTTTTACATATAACAATACCCCCTTAAATATTTGAACCGAACGTATCCTGCTTACTCGGGATAAATATTTAACTCTTTCATGACTTTTTCTCGTTTATCGTCTTCTTCATCAATGTCGGATTTCAAATTCCTCGTTCGCTTCGAAACGTTAATGGCGTGTCTTAATTACGCCTGCACGCGTTTGATTCTTTTCTTATTTGAAGATCTTTTGATGGTGACTGACTGTCTCTTCGACGGCTCGGTGCCTCTCTTTACTGCCACCTGTCTTCTTTTGTTTGGCCGTGGTACGTGGCATTTATGAGACGCGACCCTTCTGTTCGTGCCCGTACATCTCACGTCATGATTCTTATCCCAATCTTTCTCGCTTCTCCTCACCTACCATTTCTATGGTTTCGTGTCTTAGGACCGGTGGCATGCTTATATATAGGAGTATTGCTTCAAAGGGGAAAACCCCTATTCAAGTTTTTACCATTACTTCCCAGATTTCAGCCACCGTTTTCCAGATTTCTGCCATTGTTTCCCAGATTTCTGCCATCATTTCCCTGCCTGTAATCTCGTCCTGTGAAGATTTACTTCTCTCGGTTTCCAAACCTTTTCTCGACCTTCTCGAAGATCCTGCCGTACCTCACGTTTCTTCAATCCTTTAAGGTTAGTTCTCATGGATCCCTCTGCTAGACATCGTCTTTTCACTGTTGCTATGATTGCCATTGAGCAAGGTGATACTTGTACTGTTGCGGCTGTCCACAGGTTGCTTGGTGATCCAATTCCCGATCAGCCCCGATTTATAGACGCTGAGGTCTCCGGACTCAACTTATCTGGACTGCGTCGTGAAGTTTCACCAGCTTCTTCTAGTTCGTCACAGCCTGAATCCTATCAGCCTGAAACCGATTCCAGTTCTGCTTTTGTGGCTTGTGATAATTCTTGGCCGTGGAAAAGAATGGGGAAGAAACAAAGCAATCGCGACATCAACAAAGGTTCATTTGTTCATGAAATTCGAGTCGGGCCCCAAAGGGTGGTCGATAAAGACATTGAGGACGAGCATAGGGAGGCTCGTATCGTCTTCTCTCCCGAGAGAGTTTGCGCTTACGACGTTGAGCCAAATGTGTTCGGCCCCGAAGAAGTCATTAAATACATGAACCGTTTTGATCTGGACAGCGACACCATCTCATTAAACCCTGCTAACGGTCGGGCTGCGTGGAACCCCCCGCCCAGTCAAGTGGCGATTTACGGGGCGATGCTTTCTTACGGGGTGACGCTTCCGCTGTAACCCTTCATTACGTGGTTTTTGGCCAAAGATCAGCTCGCCCCCACTCAACTAACTCTGTATAGCTATCGGATCTTGATGTGCATGTGGCACATATGGCATAGGATGGGACGACCACCCCCAACCCCTCGGGAAATTAGTCACTTCTATTCTTTGAGGCCTCTGGGAAAGACTAGGATTTACTTCCTGCTTTCAACTCAGCCCGAGAGTTGGGTCCCCAAGGACGTGATCGTAAAGAACAGGGTGATGCCGACCGCTGATGAGAAGATGAAAGGATTTGTTTGGGGCTTCCCCACCTCAAACAAGTTCTGGAAGAATAGTTGGTTCTTCGTGGGTGGAGACTGGGGACGGTCAATTTCTTTTGACATTGAGGGTTCCGAGATGACTCGCCGGGTGCCTCGGTACTTCTGCACACCCTAGTGGAACCACATAACTTCGTCTTTTATGGATGAAGAGCTCAAAACCATGACTCGGGCGGCCTTCCGTCCCGTGGAAAAGAGGGGCAGACCTTACCTCTTCGATGAGAAGAAGATGATAATGGCTCGCCTCTTCCCTCAACTTTCTGCACGCCGGCGTCGCTGTAAGTTCTTTATTTCTTCCTTGCTATTTAGCTGCTTTATCTGTCTGGCTTTCAGCTTCCTAATTTTTTTTTTTTTAGTGTACGACATAGATGTAGTGTGCGATGACCATGCCCGCCGAATGAAAGGCATTGTGGAGGCGAGCCGGAGGGAAGTTAAACGTCAACAGGATACGGGGATAGCCCCTCCTCAAGGTGACTCTGATGGGAATTCTTCCGAAGACATTCCCGAGGGGGGTGCAGACGACGTGCCGGATTACATGCCTGAGGAAACTCAGGATCAAGAGTTGGCCGCCCACGCAACTGATGAAGGCAATCAAGCAGGTCCTTCGACAAAGGGGAAGGAGAAGGTTGGGGAGTCTTTCGAGCCAACTGCCTTCTCCTGCGGAACTAGATCTCCTCGGCCTGCTGTAGTCAAGCCGAATACCACTTCCCCGGATGCGGAAATTGCCGGGGAGCATCCGGACGTGACAGTTCCAGAGATTCTGATTTCTACCGAACTGAACACTGTGCCGTCTGAAAGTGGTGCTGAAATGGGGCGTTCCGATCCGGATTTTGAGAACCCCACAGCAAACCTGAATACTCAGTGGGAGGCAACCCAGAAAAAGAAAAGCCTCATTCTCACCTGGTCGTCCGGCCCCCAAGATTTCCTCGAGTAGTTGCTTTCGTCGAGTCATCCTCGGATGAGGAGGGGGTAGCGGAGGCTGCTGAGAATGAGAGAGCAATAGAGAACTCTCCTCCACGGGATCAGATGAGGGACGAACCTGGCATCCCCTTTAGTTCCCCTTAGGCAATACCTACTGCTAGGTTCCCCGAGGCTAATCTTGGCAGCCCTGACCCTTCAACCCAGTCTGGTGTACCTACCCCCGAGGCCATGTTGAAGGCTATGGCTTCGGGCCAAGCATATATAGGGGAGGATCGTTGGAGCTATCTCAGGGTCGGTTCGTTATCTGATCGGCTCTGCCATTTCTTCAACAGCGCTTCTTATGTGAGTAACTCTTAAGACTTTCATATTTATCTCCTTTATTGTTTACTTCATTTTTGTCACTTGTTATCGGTTCGTTGCAGATGGTAGCCGAGATGACTGAAGTCTGCCAGACTAGTGATGGTCAGACGGAGAAAATAAGGAGGCTTGAAGCTCAGTTGAAGGAGAGTGAAGATCGCCGTGCTCGGGCCGAACGGGCTTGTCAGGAAGGGGCCAGGTCGGGTCAGGTGCTTCTGGACCAGTGCTTAGCGCGTCAACTAGAGGCTGAACAGAAGGCATCTTTCACTTCTGAAGAGGCCCAAACCTTAAAAAACCAGTTGTTATCTACTCAGGTGGCTTTACTCCAGGCCGAGCAGACAGCTGAAGATGCCAAGTCCTCCTACGAGCACCGGATTCAGGACTTGGAACGTCAGGCCTTGACGGTCAAGTCCCTGTCGAAGGAAGCTAGGCTGGAGTTGGAGATTCAGGGGGTCGATCGCTTCAAAAGATCTCCAGCCTATGATGCTTTACTTCTCCAGAAATTTCAGAGGGGAATGGTCTCGGTCGGAGAGTTTTTCAAGAAGAAGAACAGAGCAACCGATCGGGCCAGGGCCAACTGGAACCTCTTGGTCAGAAAGCATGTGGATGCCTCTCTGGAATCCCTCCGGCTCCAGATGAAGACGTGGCGAGCATATTGCAGAAGTAAGGGAAAAGAGCCACATCTCATGCACCTGGAAGTTCCCACTGCTGATTCCTTCTCAACTTTCCACGCTTGTGGGAAAGTGGGGATCGACGGTGAGGCTTCTGACGTTGGGCCCGTTCCCGGGGTAGATTATAGCGCTTGGATAGATGACGACGCCCCGGAAGATGTGATTGTCTGGCCTTCTGATGACAGTCTCCTGAATGAGTACGTGATGGAACCGGACCCGAGCATTGGTGGAAGTAGTTCCCAACCGCCGGCATCTTCTTGATTAATTTTCTTTTTCTTTTTTGTAACAACCGTTGTATATTCTTTCGCTCATATATAAGAAATCTATTCACTATTCTGCATGTCCAGTTCCCTGCATGATAAACGTATAAACAAAAGAAAAAACAAATGAAGCATAATTTTTTCGGTCACCTATACTCGGCTCATAGATCTTAAGAATTTTTGGAACTCTTAATTTCAACCAAGTGCTTGGCGACCACCAAAGTTAACCGAGTATCTTATTAAACTGGCAACTCGTTTATTAAGCCGAGTATCTCATTAAACTGGCCGTTGATTTATTGGACCAAGTATCTTATTTAACTGGCAATTTTTCTTTTAAAGTCGAGTATCTTATTTAACTGACAACTTTTTTAAGCCGAGTATCTTATTTAACTGGCAATTAATTTCTCCGATCTTGTGAAGATCGTTTTACCCTAACGTTTCGTCGAGGCTCACCACAACCATACGTCAAGGTCCTTACACAAGTCACCTAGGACGTCTCCCGGTTTTGTCTGTGCAAGGTTTCGTCGAATCGTTGGTGGTTATGTTGACCAGCCAACACGACTGCGCATCTCACCAGTCTTCCTGGCGGCACTCTGAGGAGTTTTCCAGTTATCCTGGTGCCTCGGTTTTGCCTTTTGGTTAAGAAGTGCGTTTGCACTGCTTAAACCAGGCAGGCGCGCTATTCCAGCTTCTCAGCCCTTCAAGAACTACTTGTCCGCTCTCCCACGGCCTCGTAGCGCATGATTATTTTTGAACGAGATTTGCTCGGACCGGTTTGTTTTAGGTGACTAAATTTAGTCTGCTTGTTCTCGGACGAAGTGGCCACTGTTGTTTTTGCTTTATTAACATTCTTTATCGTGGATTTCATCGTCTTCAATGAATAACCTCTTTATTAGCAAAAAGACTTTATTAGATAACAATAACAATTAGAAACCTCTTAACTTGACTATAAGTTAAAGCAAAGCTAAAATAACGTTAAACATGAATGAGTTTGTCAGGGGTAGAAAATCTTGAGATATTGAGCGTTGCATGGTCGGGGTACTAAGCTGCCTTCTGGGTGAGCTATCAGGTAGGCTCCATGCCCTGCAACTCCTTTGATGATATACGGGCCTTCCCATTTGTCGGCGAGAGATCCTGCCGACTTGTCATTAATGTTCGGGGATACCCTTTTTAGCACTAAATCTCCGAGCTGGAATCTACGCACACGAACATGGGAATTATAGTACCTTGCAGCCCTCTGCTGATACGCTGCGTTTCTCACTTGAGCTGCGTCCCTGATTTCTTCAAGCTCGTCTAAGTTCTGCTGTAACATGTTGACGTTGTGCTCGGGGCTGTATAGTTGCACCCTGGGTGACGTAAAGGTTGTTTCTGTCGGGATTACGGCCTCTGTTCCGAATGCTAGTGCAAAAGGGGTCTCCCCTGTGGATGACCTGACAGTCATTCGGTATGCCCATAACACCTCTGGTAGTTTGTCTGCCCAACTGCCTTTCTTTGATTCCAGCTTTGCTTTCAGTGTGTGCTGGATCACCTTGTTCACAGCTTCAGTTTGGCCATTGGTTTGAGGATGTGCAGGTGACGCATAATAGTTTGCAATCTTGTACTCCTCGCACATTTCCCTGAACTTGCTGTTGTCGAACTGAGTTCTGTTATCCGTTATAATGATGCTCGGGATTCCGAACCTATATATGATGTTCTTCCTGACAAAGCTAGTAGTGTTCGCCTCCGTGATGTGCACCAATGCCTCTGCTTCTGCCCACTTGGTAAAATAGTCTACTGCCACAATTGCGTACTTTGCTCCTCCCCTTGTTCCTGTGGGCATTGGACCAATCAGGTCGAGGCCCCACATGGCAAAAGGCCAAGGGGAAGTTAAGCTTCTGAGTAACTCCGGGGGTTGCCGAATGTCGTTTGCTATCCTTTGACATGTCTTGCAACTTTCCGCGAATCGTTGCGCTTCGGCAAATAAAGTCGGCCAATAAAAACCTTGCCGAAGTACCTTGTGTGCTAGGCTCTTACCCCCAGTGTGGCTTCCACACACCCCACTGTGAACATCTTTCAGAATCTTGTAGGTTTCTTCTCTGGCAACACATCTTTGTAACACCTTTGAGAACCCTCTTCTGTATAGTTCTCCCCTTAGAATCGTGTACCGAGTTGACCTGTACTTGACGCGTTTTGCCTCCACAGCATCCTCCGGTAATATGTTTCTCTCCAAATATTCTCTAAGCTGGGTCGTCCAATCACTTGGACCTAGTCGGATTTCTGACACCATGACCTCTTCAGATTCTGCTGTACTTGGTTTGGTCAGGTGCACCACTGGTATTGCTTTCGACCTAATACTCATGGTGGCTGAGGCTAATTTAGACAAAGCATCTGCTTTTTCGTTCTCCTCCCGAGGGATTTGAAGGATCCTGTACGCCTTAAACTTTTTAAGCAAGCTCTTTGCAATGTCTAAGTAAGCTATCATATGCTCCTCTCTCGCCTGGTATTCATCCAGCACCTGGTTTACCACAACCTGGGAATCGCTGTATACCGCCAACTCATCTGCCCCCAATGCTATGCAAACTCTCAAACCAGCCAACAAAGCTTCATACTCTGCTTGGTTATTAGTTGCTTTGAAGTCGAATCTCATGGCGCATTCCACAGCATCCCCTTCTGGTGTTGTTATGACTATTCCGGCCCCTACTGCCATGAGTATTCGACGATCCATCCACATGCAACTTCCATTGGAACTTACTCACTTGTTCGCCTTCTATCATCCTTTGTACTTCCATATCTAGCTCGGTGAACTCTGCTATGAAATCGGACACCGCTTGTCCCTTAACTGCAGCTTTTGGGGTATATTTGATGTCAAATTCACTTAACTCAATCGTCCATTTAGTCAATCTTCCCGACAGTTCTGGCTTTTACAGGATGAGTTTTAGAAGGCAGTCGGTGTACACCTCTATTGCATGCGCTTGGAAGTACGGCCTTAGTTTTCTGGCTGCCGCGACCAGGGCGAGTGCGACCTTTTCGGCCGGTGAGTATCTAGTTTCTGCTGGCAGCAACGCCTTGCTGGTGTAATATACCGGTTTTTGCACTCCTTCCTCCATTCGAATCAACACCGAACTTGTCGCTACCTCTGTGACTGAGAGGTACAAGTACAACGTTTCCCCGACCACCGGCTTTGAGAGGATGGGTGCTCGCCCTAAATACTCTTTCAATTTCTGAAAAGCAGCTTCGCATTCTTCACTCCATTCAAGGCCTTTTCCTTTCTTTATTGCCCTGAAGAATGGGGCGCATTTGTCTGTCGACTTTGCTATGAATCGGTTAAGTGACGCAAGACATCCCGTTAGCCTCTGTACATCCCTCAGCGTCCTTGGCGAAGCCATATCTTCCAACGCTTTGATCTTCTCGGGGTTCACCTCAATCCCTCTTTGATGCACCTGAAAACCAAGAAATCTCCTTGATAGCACTCCGAACACACATTTGCTCGGGTTAAGCTTCATTTTATATCTCCTCAGCACTTCGAAGGTCTCCCTTAAGTCTTCTGAATGCCTCTCCACTGTGACACTCTTTGTCAACATATCATCCACATAAACTTCCATGTTCCTCCCGATTTTCTGAGCAAAAATCCTGTTTACCAGTCTCTGGTAGGTTGCCCCAGCGTTTTTCAAGCCGAAAGGCATCACCTTATAGCAGTACAAACCCTGATCTGTGGTGAAGGCTGTCTTTTCTTCATCCGCTTTATTCATTCTGATCTGATTGTATCCTGAAATAAGCATCCATGAAGCTCAACAATTCGTGCGCAGCTGTTGCATCCACCGGTTGGTCTATTCTCGGCAATGGGAAGCTATCTTTCGGGCAGGCCTTATTCAAATCGGTGAAGTCTACACACATTCTCCACTGATTATTTTTCTTCTTAACCAGCACCACATTGGCCACCCATTCTGGGTATTTGACTTCCCTTATCGATCCTGCAGAAAGCAACTTGCCTACTTCATCCTTAATGGCCACACTCCTCTCTGGATTGAACAGCCGTCTCTTTTGCACTACCGGACGGAACTCTGGATTGATGGAGAGGCAATGTGAAATCACTTTTGGATCTATTCCGGGCATATCTTCGTGGCTCCAAGAAAAAACATCCTTGTAATCCCTTAGTAGTGAGACAAGTTGGGCTTTTATACATTCACTCAAATTTGCCCCGACTTTCACCGTCCTGCCTGGATCTTCTGGGTCCAATGCCACCTCTTCGGTCGGCTCATCTTTCTTAGCTTCGGGCTCCTCTCTGGGATCCAACTCAAAATCCTTCGGTACTTCTGATTCTTCAGTCTCATCGGTTATCAGCTTGGTTGTCACATCATATACCTGGTTTACTTCCCTGTCCTTGTATACTGACAAATTTGCCCTTCGAGCCATTTCTTGTGATCCTTTGACCATTCCAACTCCAAACTCCGTTGGGAACTTCATCATTAAAGCATAAGTCGTCGTCACCGCCTTAGCTTTATTCAAGAACGGTCGGCCCAATAGGGCGTTGTACGGCCAATTTTCTATGTCGACGACTACAAAGTCGAGTAACACTATCTTTTGGCAAGGAGCCTTCCCGACCTTCACCGGTAATTTTACTGTGCCGAGCGACCTTACCTCCACCCCGCCAAATCCTCTATGAGGTGTAGGAAAAGGCTGCAGGTCTTTCCTGTCCAGCCTCAGCTGGTCATAAACTTCTGCACTCAAAATATCCGCTGAGCTTCCATTGTCGATCAAAATCCGATGGACCTCCCTATGGCCAATATGTGCGCTGATTACCAGTGCATCGTTTGGTCTTACATCTACTCCATGTGAGTCAGCCTCTGTGAATATGATGGGATCCCAGCCTCCCTTGATCTTTTTTGGGTCGGGTTCAATGGAATTGACACCTAGATCTCTTCTAGCCTCTACGGCTTTCCGAATTTCCTGGGTCCTCTCCCTATTACTTTTGCCTGTTGATGGTCCACCAAAAATCGTGTTGATCGCTCCTTCATCCTCAGCTTTCTTGGGGCTAAGTTTTCTTGCCCGATCATCCTGTCGGTTATTTCTCTGTCCGTCTACCTTGTCGGTTTTCCTCAGGACGATATCTTTCAAGTGTCCTTCCCTGATGAGGGTCTCTATGTGATCCCTAAGTTGAAAACACTTGGAAGTTTCGTGTCCATTCTCCTTATGGAACCTGCAATACTTGGTGGTGTCCCTCCGGGCATAGGATGACTGCCTAGGAGGTTCTTTAGACATGTTCTTCTCCTCCAGGATTGCCAGAATTTCCTCTTGATCCTTCCTCAGTGGGGTATAGTTTGTATATCTGCCTTGGAACTTCTGCCGCGGTTGATCCGTCTTTGGATCATATGCCCGATGACCATCCCGACTATCCCGTGTCTTATTCTTTTGTTTATCACCTTTCGCATCGGGCGTCTTCGCTTGGTCCTTGGCTTTAGACCCTTCCGGGCATCCGCCATGCACGAAGTATCCTCCCGTGGCGATTTCTTCTTCCTCTGCCAAGGCATAGCCCCCATCCATATCCAACATGTCAGCGTAACTGGTCAGACGGGCTCTTCTCAGGTCAAATGACAGCTGACCATTCTGGAGGTTATTGATGAATGCTGCGATTATAGCCTCGTAGTTTGCACTTCCAATCTCAGACACTTCTTGACTGAATCTTCCCAAATATTTCTTAAGTGACTCATCCTTTCCTTGCTTAAGTTGAGACAAGTGAGCCACCGACTTCTTTCTATGCACATTCCCTGAGGAACTGCCTTGAGAAAGCCTTACTCAGCTCGCTGAAGTTACTTATGCTGGCCGTTGGTAACCTGCCGAACCACCTAGAACCCAGATCCCCAAGAGTTTGAGGGTAATTTAAGCATAGTAGGGCATCATTGTAAACATACTAGGCCATGGCACTCTTGTATCTTATGACATGTTCCTTAGGGTCCGTGTCCTTTTTGAATTGCTATACATGTGGCATTCTAAACCTCTCCGGGAATGGCGTCCTCAGGATCCTATTAGTGAAAGGACTCCCGGATTCATCATCTGACAACTCGTTACGCCCGTATCGCCTGACTAACGCACCAATTTGTCGGCGGTTATTCTCCGCTTCCCGGGTCAAACTCTGTATGAGTATATCTCTGTCTCCCTTCGGCTCCCCCACAACATTGAAATTCTGACTTATAGTCAGTTTTTGGCCTCTCTCTTCCGAATTCGATTCTCTTTGATCCCGATTTAAGCCGTGCAGCCGAACTGTGCCCCTTTGGCGCTTGTGATGATAATTCTGCTCACTCTCTCCCGTGGACGACGATCGATCTCTCCGATGAGTACGCCTCCGTGGACGGTCTCTATCCCTTGCCGTCTGGTCATGACCATACCTTCTGTCCGAGTCATTCTCCTCTCTACGTTCTCCGCTTCCCCTGGTTGGCCTTTCAGAAAAAATCACCGGCCTGTCAATCGGATCACGGCTTGCCTTTATGGGTGCATCAGGCGTTGGTATCACCACTGTGGAGCGCAACCTCGTTGCTTGCTGATTTGGAGCAGAAAGATTGTGAGGTGACGTTAAGCCTTCCGTGGCGGAGAGATCAACCCCTTGCCTTGCAGCGTCAGATATAAGTTGCTGCAAGGAAGCGCGGAATCGTTGCGCAATCTCTTCGTTAGTTGGAGGAAAACGCTGAATGCCAGCCAGGGCAGTTGACTGATCTGCCGTTGCCAAGGTTACCTCTGCAGTGTTAAGGGTGGCATCATCCTCCAATTCATTGATTGGCAATCCTTGACTATACCTGGAATCGCTACCATCTCCTTCGCCAGCCATTGTCACAAGTTTTGTTTGATCCCCCTCCTTCTAGCGCCAATTGTTGATGGTGATTTTTCGTCGTCACTATCAACGAACTTGTATCAAGCGAAAATAAGAACAGATAGGTGTAATACCACAAGAAAACAATAAATCAAGAGATACGAATACGTGGTAAAAACTCCTTTTAACTGGAGAAAAATCCACGGGTTGTTGCTTGAGCAACAAAGTCAAATCCACTATGAAAAATTCAATTACAAAGTATTTCTCTCTGACTTATCCTGCTAATTCACACCTCCCTCCATTATGTTTCTTACTGGGGTATTTATACATGTTATTTGCTAGGGTTTATGGTTGTGCTAGGGTTTGGTGTTGTGATACCCGTATTTTGTGTGATTTCCTAGTTCTAATTGAAGTCTGTCTCTTTATGGAGTTTATCCTGTTTCCTGTTTTGGCTGAGTCCGAATCTGAGTCGGATTCCTCGCCCTTTATCTGCGGGAAATCTATTTGCCTTCCAATTGAACTCTGATAGTCGTATCGTTGCTTATTGTGGAGTTGCTTGCTTCTGATTCTATCCATATGTTTGTGAATTACTTGTCTTCATTATCTGATCCCGAGTATGCCCGAGTATGTCCGAGTATGCCCGAGCCGGTTTCTTCGTCTGTGGTCGGGTTGCTTTACTCTTTGCCGAGTAAATTCCCTTGGGAATTTCTGCCCTTTAACGCTTGACTTTTCTCGACTTTGCTTACGTGGCCCCTTACTGTAATGACATTTCCTTAATGATGATTTTTACATATAACACATTGATTATAAAGAGTGAAGTTAGTGTTAATCAGTTTGTAGGAACTAGTCTTGTTGGTATGTTTGCTAAATGTGGAGATATGAGTTTATTGGTAGCACGTTTAACTCCAGATTTTGTTAACTTAACTCCAATTTACTGAATTTCATGTGTAATGTTCTGGTGACTCACTTTTATTCAAATTATATATATATATATATATATATATGTATATGTATATATGTATGTATTCAGTGAATCAATTTTCTTCTCTGATTCATTATTATATTTTTCTCTTTATTTTTACAACAATTTTTAAATTATGAGTTATTTGATAATTATTTGGGATGAATTATTGACGCCCTTTTATTCAAATTAAAAATTGCAATTAAAAATATAAGAAAAATTATAATTTTTGATAATTTTCAGTTATTCTACCAGACGTGTTTTTACTGTTTTCATTTTTAGAATTCAGCTTTCAGTGAAGCTACCAGACGCGTTTTTACTGTTTTCAATTTCAGGATACAGTTTCTCGTATATGCTACCAGACGCGTTTTCAGAATTCCAAAAACAAAAAAAAAACATTGTTTTCATTTTATTTTTATTTTCAAAAAACAGTCACTGAAAAACGCTTACAGGACAGAC